>CM066033.1:561962772-563162772 GCA_033557465.1 Ichthyophis bannanicus
ACAATTGCAACTGAAAAAAAATGCACAAAAGGTAGAAAAATATCTCTTTATTTTGAATTTATTAACTGGAATATGTCAGCTCTGGGAAATGTGCATCATTAATGTTTGCGCTTTGTTTAGTACAAGAGGAAATTAATTTATAGTTTTATTTCTACAGTGTTGTTGTACATTCCAAGTTTGGCTTTTGGGGTTCCCAGTTTAATTATTGTCTTCCTATTTCTGAATCTTTTAGTCTTTCTTTATCCATACTCATTAAGAGGCATGTTTACTAAAAGTTAGTGTATGGTAACATTATGCAAATATTTATGCAAATGAGGCCCCTTATGCAAATGAGGCCCCACGTCTTATGCGGCCCCCGGGTTACTTTACAAGTCCTCATTTGGCCCTCAAAGCAATTTGAGTTTGAGACCCCTGCTCTATAGGTTCATGCCTGCTCCCTCTAGCTGCTCTGCATGGGAACTGCATCTTCTGCACGTTAGCTGCTTTGTAAGGAACAGCGTTTTTTCTAAGTTTTTGCTTTCAGTGGCTTCAGCCCTATCACAGTGCTCATAGGATTGCCTGGCTCCAGGCATCTGATTTAGAACTCTGGGTACAGGACAAACTGGGGAATATCCCTTGTACAGGGGAAAATCTCTTTGGCAAAAATTGGCAAGAGAAAGCTAATGAGCTGGGTGCTGATAACACCACTTTGGATAGACTATCCAAGGCTACAGCTGATCCTGCAAGGAGAAAATCCTACAAGAAACCATTCTTCTCTAAAAAGAAGGTTTTACCCCTCCTATACCCAGCAGGGGCATTCTACAGGTCAGTCTGCCTGAAAGGGACAGCAGCCACCAAAACAAAGAAAAACTAAGCCTGCTAAGCCTCAACAGGCCCAGCAGACTCAGCCTCCACAGGGGCTTTGACTCCCATCTAAAGAACATGGCCTTCCTGGCCCTCAACGGGCCAGAGCACTCCACCATTCCATGAAGGTTGTGTCATATTGCCCCCAGATGGGAACAGATAACAGCAGAGGAATGGACTTTCTCCATTATAAAGGAGGGGTACAAGCTTCATTTCCTCAACATGCCCCCTCCTACAGTTGTAAGACAGTTCAATTCTCAGACTTCACTCGAAAATCAGTTGGGTCAAGAGGTCAGTTTACTTCTTGCCCAGGGGGCAATAGAAGGCGTACCCATTTCCCAACAGGGTACAGGGTTTTACTCCCCCTATTTCCTTATTCCAAAGAAAACAGGAGGACATAGACCCATTTTAGACCTCAGAGAATTGAACAAATTCCTGTTCAAAGAGAAATTCAAGATGATTTCTCTGGGAACTCTGCTGCCATACCTTCAGAGTCAGGAATGGCTTTGTACTCTAGATCTCAAGGATGCGTACACTCATGTTCTCATCCATCCAATTCACCGAAGATTCCTTCGGTTTCTTTTTCAAGGAAGGCACTACCAATACAGGGTGCTTCCTTTTGGCCTGGTCTCAGCACCAAGGGTGTTTACGAAATGCATGGCTATGGTAGCAGCATTTCTTCGCACTCTAGGAATATTTGTCTTCCCCTACTTAGAAGACTGACTCATTCGAGCCCCATCAGATTCAGAAGCCAGAATTTCTCTATCTTGCACAATGCGTATCCTTCAGTATTTGGGCCTGGTCATAAACATCCCAAAATCCAGCCTAAATCCCACTCGGTCTCTAGAGTTTATAGGAGCTTTGTTGGATACCAGGAAAGCGAGGGCCTATATTCCACAGTCCCGCTGCCTTCGCATTGTGCAGTTAGATCCCAGGCAGTGTTAAAAACTCATCTCACTGCTCGGGAAATGTTAGTTACTAGGCCACATGGCATCTACCGTGCATGTATTTCCTTATGCTCGCCTCCATATGAGAGCAGCCCAATTGACTCTATCCACTCAGTGGACTCAGGCATCAGGCTGCCTGTCAGACAAGATAGCAAACACAAGTCACCTTATTTTGTCCCTACAATGGTGGCAGTCAACCCAAAACCTGTTGCTGGGATCCCCTTTCCAGCAGCCCCTACCCCAGGTCACTCTAACAACAGACGCCTCACCGGTGGGTTGGAGAGCTCACCTGCAACATCTCTCTACCCAAGGCACCTGGACTCCACAGGAGACCCACTTACATATCAATCTCTTAGAACTCAGAGCAATCTTCCTTGCTCTTCGAGTGTTCCACACCCAGCTAAGCAACAAGACAGTCCTAATTCAGATGGACAATCAAGTAGCTATGTTCTGTCTGAACAAGCAGGGGGGAACAGGCTCTCTGTCGCTTTGCAATAAAGCTTTGCGACTATGGGCCCTTGCCAGAGAGCATCAGATTCATCTCCTCGCGGTGTATCTGCCAGGCATTCAAAACTCTTGGGCAGACAGACTCAGTCGAGTTCTGCTTCCACACAAATGGTCTCTCCATGCAGACCAGGTAGCAAAAACTTTTCAAATTTGGGGAACTCAGGACATAGACCTTTTTGCAAGTCCGCTGAATGCCAAACTTCCCCGGTTCTGTTCCAGAATTCCAGCTCAGGGTTCTCAGGCCAGGGATGCTTTCCTCCTCCATTGGGGTCAGGACTTCCTATATGCCTTTCCACCCATTCCCCTAATTCCCAAACCCCTATTCAAGCTTCAGAGAGACAGAAGCCATATGATTCTCATAGCTCCACATTGCCCACGGCAGGTGTGGTACCCTCTGCTCCTACATCTCTCTCAAGCTCCATCTCTGGAGTTAGGATCTGCTCCAGATCTCCTGTCTCAGGAGGACGGGATGTTGTGGCATCCCAGTCCCCACTCTCTGCATCTCAGGGTCTAGTTGCTGAGAGCCTAGACCTTCATGTTCTTAACCTTTCTCAACAAGTAAAGGATGTCCTTTATGCTTCCAGGAAACCTTCCACAAGACGCTCTTATGCTTTCAAGTGGAAAACGTTTTCCGTATGGTGTTCGCAGAAGGGGCTTGACCCCCTTGCGATACCTCTGCAATCATTACTGGAGTATCTCCTTCATTTATCTAATGCAGGACTTAAGACTAACTCTGTAAGAGTCCATTTAAGTGCTATTTCAGCTTCTTTAAAGCCTTTAAATGGGCAGCCTATTTCCTCTCATCCTCTCATAGCGAGATTTATGAGGGGCCTTCTTCTAACTAAGCCTCCCATTAGGCCACCACCAGTGGCATGGGACCTGAATCTGGTTCTTGGGCAGCTCATGAAGCTGCCTTTTGAACCTCTAGCTACTACCTCCTTGAAATTCCTTTCTTGGAAAGTTATCTTTCTCATTGCAATCACATCAGTGAATTGCAAGCATTAGTTGCTGATCCTCCTTATACGAGGTTCCATCATGATAAGGTAGTCCTTAGGACTCATCCACACTTTATGCCAAAGGTGGTATCACCTTTTCATTTAAACCAAGCAGTTTATCTGCCTGTATTTTTTCCCAAGGCCTCATGCTTCAAATACAGAAAGGAGTCTTCATACTTTGAACTGTAAAAGAGCACTTGCTTTTTACTTACAAAGAACACAACAATATAGAAAGTCCTCTCAACTCTTTGTTGCTTTTGATCCTTCTCATTTGGGACTTCGTCTCCAAGAGAACATTGTCCAATTGGATTGCACAGTGTATTTCTATTACCTATCAGAGTAAGAACCTTTCTCTGGAAGGCCATGTCACAGCTCACAATGTGAGAGCCATGGCAGCCTCAATGGCTCATCTATACTCTGTGTCTATTGACGACATCTGTCGAGCAGCTACTTGGGCCTCGGTTCATACCTTCACAGCCCATTACTGCTTAGACAAGGACTCCCGCTGGGATGCCTTGTTTGGTCAGGCTGTTCTACAACACCTGTTCATACTTAATCAACTCCTACCCACCATTCCCGGTAGGATGCCAGAGATCCATGGGGGAAAGTGGAGCTCTTTCACAGGGGCACACAACTTCTGGGGTCTCTCCCTGGCATCTGTAGCTATGGAGTCCCCATATGTGAAGACTACATTCCTGCTTGTTCCTGGAGATAGCATAGTTACTCACCTGTAACAGGTGATCTCCGGGAACAGCAAGAATTTAGTCTTCACAACCCACCCACCTCCCCTAGGAGTTGTATCTCTCTTTTCTTTTCTTTCCCTCTTTCTCTCTCTTTGTCTCGGCTTTAAAACTCAACTGGAGAGAGGCAGTTGGGAAAAGTGGGAAGGCAGCACGCAGGCGCTGTGGGATGCTCCCAAAAGCTTTCTAATTGGACGCTGGGGAGCGTTCCTGCGCAGGCTCCGTCGGTACCGACAATACCCATATGTGAAGACTAAATTCCTGCTGTTCCCGGAGATCACCTCTTACAGGTGAGTAACTATGCTTTGTATGAATTTTGGAAGTGTATACTGGTATGTTATGGTAGATTTGACTTTGTAGATTTTCAGTTACTTTTGCAGTGTTTTGTATTAGTTCACAATATGCCTGGCACTGGAGAATGTTTATGTTGTTGGTCTATCACAGCCTGTTTGTATGATGCTAAGTATTTACTGCTAAGTATTTTTATTTTGGTTATGCATTTGCTCTTTTGTTGCAATTTTCTTTCAACACTGGATTTGAAGGAGAAATACTAATATCGCTTGAAATGAGTTCACAAAGTGGTTTTGGGAAAATGGAGGGTAGGATGTAGCCAACATTAATAATAATGAGGAGGGGTGCCAATTTATAGGTTGCAGGGGGGCGCTAGAAACCCTAGCACCGGCCCTGGCTTTCTATTGTCTACCTCTTATAATATTATGTAGCCACTTTGGTGTGTTAGAGTAGCTGCACATAAAAAACAAAAGAAAAACGACTTTGCTTTTCCTCTTTGTTCTTTCTGCAAAGGAGAAGGTTTTTCTTGCAAATTTCTACCTATCTGTAGCCCTCTAGACCTATAGTCTAGTGGCAAATAGCCTAAATTTTGGTTAGAAGCTTAGGAAAATCTAGCTAGTCTTTATTCCTTGCCTAGCCCTTTCTAATCAGAAATTTGAGTGTACCCTCTATTCATATAAGTTCTACTAGCCTGGGACACTTAATTGAAGCACATCTGGTACATTATTTCTAGAACAGAGGCCACAATTTATCTACTTTTCTTGATTCTTCCGAAGATGAGATCCCTACACATACTACTTTACTGGTTTCATTTATTTATTTAGCTGAGCTTATATACCGCTTTTCACTGGGTCAAAGTGGTTTACATAGAACAAATCAGTAGAGGGTTGCAATGAACAATTAACTTACATAGATGGGAGAGGTTAGTTTGCATACATGGGACAGGTAATTATGTATAAGAATAGAGTGTAGAATGAGATATGCTGAGATGTTCTTATGTGTAAGCATTGTGGTGGGTCAGGGAGAGAAGCTAAAGTGTTCACTGAAGAGCTGGGTCTTTAGATGTTTTATGAGTGTGTATAGGTCCAGTATTTTTCTGATGGGGTCTGGGAGTGTGTTCTGAGCTTGATAAAAATAAAGTTTTGAAAATTGTATTTTCAGAAAAAGAATGTATTCATTTGTGGACAAAAGATTAGAAAAGATCAAACCTGTTTCAGCAGTGTAGGAAGGCCAAGGGTTTTATTCAAAGTACATCTGATGCCCAAGAAAATAGGGAGAATCCATCCAATCCTAGATCTGAGAGACCTGAACAAATTTCTAGTCAAAGAGAAGTTCAGGATGGTTTCCCTCGGCATCCTTTTACCTTTTCTGCAAAATGGGGATTGGCTATGTTCTCATGATCTAAAGGATTCTTACACCCACATTCAGATACATCCTACACAGGAAAAATCTGTGATTTGTCATGGGGAAATAGCATGTCAAGTATTGCATACTGCCTTTTGGCATCACGTCTACTCTATGCATCTTCACAAAAATGCTCACAGTTGTTTCAGCATTTCTATACAATTTGGGATTCCCTGAAGCTTTGCTAGACCCTACTCTGAAAAAAGCCTTTCTTCCACATGATAGCCTTGTGCTTCGCAGCGATCGTCAAGGGTGTTCAAAAGAATTAGCAGACGTTATCTCAAGCCATGTTGAGGATGTTGGGCCAAATGATTTCAGCGGTTCATGTCATTTCCTTGGCACATCTCCATATGAAAAATTCTCTGTAGACTTTGGGCACTTAGTAGAGACAGGCTATGAAACGTCCCCTCTGTTGTGGTGGATGGATCACACCAATCTGACCAGAGATCTTCCTTTCCAAATTCCCCACTACCAAAGGTTACTCATGACAGATGTGTCAAAGATGTATTGGGAAGCTTACTGTATGTAGATGGATTCAGTACTGTGACGTGGTAGCTTCCCCAGAAGCCATGGAAACAGATGGTGACACGGTGGAAGGTTTTGGTACTGCAGGTAAATGCAGGATTTTCTCTGCTCAGAACAAGAAGCACATGGCTAATCAGCTAACACAGCTCACCTCGGGGGAAGGGAGAAGCAGAGTTACTGATTGGGCACGCCCTAGCAGGAGGCGGGCTGCCCAAAGCAAACGCAGCTTGTTAAACAGAGAGAGTCAGGACGGAAGGAGTCAGGACGGAAGGAGGCAAGACGGAACAAGGCAAGAAAGGCAGGAAGCAGCCTTTGATACAGTAACCTTTGACTTAGCAAGAGAAACACTGCCCAGCTGTAATACAAGGAAAAGGGATTCAGAACCAGGAAGCAGGTACCAGGGATACTCAGTGCCTGAAAGAACCTTCTGGGAACAAGAGAGGTTGGAAGCACTGAGAGACCCAGGGTTTAAGCCTAGGCTTCTGGAGGAGAGAGCTGACCCTTGGAGACGAAGGCAGCGTGGCAAGGCATTCTCAGACAAGCCTCAATACAAGGTACATGGTGTATTTAATTCAAATGACAAGTTTTATGAGAAGCCAGAAAGAGTGAATGCTGATTTTAAAACTCAGGACAGTCTCAGGCATTGTGAAGGCAGTTGGCTGCAGCCTGAAGTACATTTAAACAAACCCAGCTTTTCTCACCAGACAGCTGAAGCATTTAGCAAGCAGGCTAATATAAAGAACACAGCTGACTTGTTTGGGAGAGAATTAAGCCAGGACGAGTTAGGTGGTCCTACGTTTGAATCACTCTTTAGAAGCACTCCTCATACAAATGAACTTGCTAACCCGACACTTGCATACAGAGACAAGTGGGGGAGGGGTAACTCCACTGCAGTAAATGAATGCGTTAACAGAGACGGCATTACTTGCTTTCCAGAAGTAAACTCTGCAAACAATTACTTACCCAAGGAAGGAGCAAATCCTCAGTCTAGCCCAGTCAGAAAGCAGGCTGAATTACTCCTTAAAGAGTTCAAAGAGTTTTTAGATAAACGAGCAATTTCTGATCAGAAGCTAATACAAGCAGGAAAGAGTCCTGAGGCAGAAATACCATTAGCTTCTCCTTTGCCCATGATTGAACTGAATCAACCAATGGACTGCTCAACCTGTCTGATTGACAGAAGTAAGTAAAGCAAAGCTTGAAGGGTCATTTGCTATGCTAGGCTGAAACGTATGCTGTTTAAGTACCTGACTGAAGAGCTTATGAAGCGGTAAAAATAAGCTAAAGCATAATTTGGATACAGCTCAGGAACAGTATTGTTTTCCCTTGTTTGTTTGCTTTAAAAGTAGAGGTCACATGACGGAATGTGATCTCCCGTGTTGAAGGACATTTTAAGCACAGCATTGAAAAGCCTGTTTTCCTTTTGATTCTTACTTTGGCTAAAAATACATTCCTTACGCCTGTTCCATTCCACCAAGGAGCGGGAGAAATAAATCCTTATGTAAAAAAATATTCTTTTGCCTGCCTTATCTTTCGACCTACACAACTACAACCTCAACCTCAAGGCCGACCCCTCCTTAAACCCTCATGGTTAGGGAGCGGGTGGTGGCAGTACTCATGGAACGTGGTCCACCAAGAAAGTCTCCATTAGATCAGTTTCTTGGAACTGACAGCAATCTCAGATGCTTTAAAGGCTTCAAGAGATCAGTTGGTCAACCAAATTGTGATGATTCAAACAGACGATCAAGTAGCCAT
Source organism: Ichthyophis bannanicus (assembly GCA_033557465.1). Classification (NCBI taxonomy): domain Eukaryota; kingdom Metazoa; phylum Chordata; class Amphibia; order Gymnophiona; family Ichthyophiidae; genus Ichthyophis; species Ichthyophis bannanicus. Next base: position 561,970,777 of record CM066033.1, read on the forward strand.
GTTCTATGCCAACAAGCATGAGGAAGGAGCTCATATTTCTTCTATTGGGAGACACTCAGGATGTGAAACTCTGCCATCTCTCAAGGGATGGAGCTTAGAGTCATATACCTGTCCAGTGATAACAACATGGCAGACAGACTGAGCCAAGTCCTTCAACCTCACGAATGGACCCTGGATTGGAAGGCAGCCCTCTCCATCTTTCAGGAATGGGGTATCCCCTTGATAGAACTTTTCGCCACTCCTCAAACCACCTACGTGCCTCAATTCTGCTCCAGGGTGGAGTCACATAGCAAACTAGCTTCGGATGCCTTCCTTCTCTGTTGGGAGGAGGGACTTCTATACACATCCTCCTATTCCTCTGATTGCAAAAACTCTTCTGAAACTCGAGGACAATGGAAGTATGATGATTCTCATTGCTCTTTATTGGCCTCAGCTGTGGTTCCCTCTCCTCAAACTTTCCATCCAGTATCCGGTTTGCCTAGTCAATTCACCAGTTGTTGTTCTGGGATCAGAGGACAATGCTGCATCCCAACATAAAGTCCCTAGCCCTCACAGTTTGAATGTTGAGAGTCTGACTTTGTCCTCCTTCAATTTTCTGGTTGGTGTTACTGACATCTTCTTGGTTTCCAGAAGAGGTTCTGCTCAGAGGTCTTATGCTTTTAAGTGGAAGAGGTTTGCCATCTGATATTTATTTATTTAGACAGATTTGTATACCACCTTATCCTTCAATCAAAGTGATATGAGGGAAAGGCCTTAGATTCCCTCGCATGTCCCATACAAAGCTGTTTTAATTCCTTCTACCTTTGTCTGAGTCTGGTCTGAAAACCAACTTTGTAAGAGTTAACCTCAGTGCACTTGCACTTATCACTATCATGTAGAAGATAAACCAATCTCTTTACAGCCTTTAAGTGTTCATTTTGTGCAGGGCTTGCTTCTTGTGAAGCCTCCCCTGAAGCTTCCCACAGTGTCTTGAGTAGATGAGAAAGATCTATCTTGCTTCTTCTGGAGACCAAAAGGCAGGAGTGGCAGTACTGGTCGGTAAGAATGTGGCCTGCAAAGTGAGACAGGTGATAACTGACCCTGGTGGCTACTTTGTTTTGCTGGTGCTAAACTGGCAAGGGAAATAAATGCTCTCAATAAATGTGTATTCCCCTAATGTTGATGGGCAGGCTTTTTTAGGGAAGGTGATTAAATGTTGTGTGGTTAGATTCCTTATCTGTGAATTTTCAGGAGCACTATCCTGAATAGTGTTGCTGAAACTTCTTAAGAGAGTGTTCTGGCACTATCTGGATGGGCATTCCACTTAACTCTAGGGATAGTCAGCAATATTCAACCATTATCTATTTTAGCTATATGGTTTAATTTAGAGAATCAAAAAGGCTGACCTAAATTAAACTTCTTAGCTAAAACAGCTAATGAATATCACTGCTCTCCACATATATTCAGCACTGCTTGCTATCTGGATTGCAGTGCTGAATGTTGTTGTTGTTGTTGTTAAGTGCCGTCGAGTCAGTGTTTAAACTCTATGGGGCAGCATTTTAAAAATGCTGTCCACACTGAGTATTGACTCATGACTCAATGGCAAATTTTCTTCTTATGATATGGATGACAGCTTTGAAAAAGTAAAACGACGATCACGTTTTTTTAAATATTGGAGTATGTGGTGTTTAATTTTTTATTTGTTTACTTGTAGCATATGTGCCGCCATTCCAAAAAAAAACCATTTGTCCCAGGTGGGTTGGAACAGTACCAAAAATAATATAGACATATATTAGCATAGCAAAACAATATAACATTAAGAGCAAGAGTCAAAGGCTAGGCCAAACAACTAAGTTTTAACCTCTTCCTTCCTGGTCTCCCTCTGAATCATCTCTCTCCCCTTCAATCTATTCAAACCTCAGCTGCACAGCTAATCTTCCGCCAGCCTCGATATGCTCATATAACCCCTCTTCCCAAGTGGCTTCACTGGCTCCCTATCCGTTTCCATATCCAGTTCAAACTTCTCCTACTGACCTATAAGTGCACTTATTCTGCTGCTCTTCACTACCTTCCCTCTCTTATTTCTCCCTATACCCTTCCTCAGGAACTCTGCTCTTCTGGCAAATCCCTTCTGTCCATGCCCTTCTCTTCTACTGGCAACTTCAGACTTCGATCTTCCTACCTTGCTGCTCCTTATGCCTCGAACAAACTACCTAATCTGTGAGTCAGGCTTCATCTCGGGCCCTTTTCAAATCCAGGCTGAAAACTCACCTCTTTGAGGCCGCTTTTGGATCCTGAGCCGCTTAGTCACCTATGCATTCCTTACCATTCCCCTAAATATATCCTTGTCATCAGCTGTTGTGTTGTCTGTCTTGACTAGATTGTAAGCTTTGATGAGCAGGGACGGTCTTTTACATGTGTCTGTACAGTGCAGCATATGCTTTGTAGCACTATACAAATGATAAGTAGTAACTTTCTTGCAAAAAAACCCCATTTAATCAGATTCAGCCAATATCAGGAGACAAGAAGTTCCAGAGTTGCAGGCCAGCAATCAAGAAAGCTCAGTTACAAGTAATGGCCAAGTGTGCAGTTTTACTGCTGGCATATATATATATAAGCCTAACTTCAGAGGATCATAATGAGCAAGAACTTGTGTGAAGCTTTACGTAGGCCTTCACATAGGCAGGGGCCATCCCATTCATAGAAATCAAAATAATAATCTTGATTCTTATCTGCCAAACCAACAGCATTCAATGGAGTGCCTTCAGATGATGAGAAATATGGTCATAAAAGCTATAGATGTCTTAAAGATCAGAATATCTTCCACTGCTTTATTTATTTAAAATTATTTATTATAGCATCATAAAAAAATGTCACCAGTAAAAGGTTACAACCAAAATGCAAAAGCCACAAATTAATCACACTATAGGGGTAATTTTATAACCCTTTTTTGCACATAAAAAAAACCATTTTATGCACAGCTATAGATGCTTATAAAATTGCTTAGGGATATACGCATCTAAAAATATGTGCTATCCACTTTTATGTGTTATATGCGTAGGCATTCCTGGACGCACAGGTTAGGTGGAGCTGGGATGGGATCGGCACTTATGCATGTATGTTCTGAAACACATACATAAAATACTGATTCTTACTAGCATGTACATTCAGAAAGTTATGCCTATCTCAGAGCAGGAATCACTTTGCAGTGCGCTGTTTTAAAGGCTCATAGGCACCCATATTGCCTTTATAAAAGAGGGGCAACATATGCACCTGTGTACCCTTCCCTACCTTAGCACTCCGTTATGAAAATTACCTTTTATATGGCTGACGTGCTATTACTAGTACTACTACTAATCGTTTCTATCATGCTACAAGGTGTACCCAGTGTTGTAAATACAGATGTAAGACACAGTCCCTGCTCATCAGAGCTTTCAATCTAATCCAGACAAAATACATAGTGAAACTGGGGACTAGACTTGGCAAGATACACTTAAGTAGTGGACAAGAGAGTGAAGAGCATCAGGATCCAAAAGCAGCTTCAAAGAGGTGGGTTTTTAGCCTGGATTTGAATAGGGCTAGAGAAGGGGCCCAAAGCACAAACTCAGGTAGTTTGTTCCAGTCATATGGAGGAGCAAGATGGAATGAACGAAGTCTGGAGTTGGCAGTAGCAGAGAAGGACACAGATAAAAGTGATCTGCCAGAGGAGCAGAGCTCCCAAAGAGGGGTATAGATTGAGATAAGAGGAAAGGTAGTAAGGAGCCACAGAATGAATGTACTTGTAGGTCAGTAGGAGAAGTTTGAACTGGATGCGGAAATGGTTAGGGAACCAGTGAAGTGACTTATTTATTTATTTATTTATATTCTCTTATATACCGCGCTATTCTGCATCAGTGTGGTGTACATTGAACAAACTGAAATTACATTGAACAGGGCATTATAACTTGGAGATAACTATTTTACAGGGGACATGGGCTATGGAGGGTTAAGTGGCTTGCCCAAGACCACAAGGAGCACCTGTGAGACTAGAAACCCCAGTCCTTCCGGCCCAAGGTTGCTGTCCTCTAGTGGGATTTGAACCCCTGACCTTCCGGCCTGAAGTACCTTGCCCCAACAACTAGGCCACTCCCATAAAGATGTAAGATTTGGTCAGGTTACTTTCCTGTAGGTCCTGAGTTCATTTCACTTCACAGAGGCAGTAGGGTTTGCAATAAAACAACCAAACAGGTATGGCTTGGAGAAAGGTTTTTTATGTAGAAATAGGCTTAATACATAGGTATTGATCAGAGGTATATAGTGATTGTTACAGAGCTGTTTCAGTGTGCATCAATGAATCTGTGTGTGCATGTGCATGTGTGAAGTGTGAGAGAGAGATAGGCCATAACATGTGTTTAGAGCCTCATGGCAAGAGAGAGAGAGAGCGGGGGAGGGGTGAAGGGAATTGATTATCAGAGCCTCCTGTCCTTCATGTCCGATGAATGGTGGAAGAGAGAGAGAGAGAGGAAGTGTTTCTGTCTTTTATAGTGAATTGAATCCTCTCCAGCACTTCCCCTTGAGAAGAGGGTTACATGAGCATAGCAACACTGGCAGAAGTTAAGCTGTGCAGCTGAGTTTTGAACAGAATGAAAGGGGAGAGAGACAATTCAGAGGGAAACTAATGAGGAACAGGTTACAACGGTCAAGGCGGGGGGGGGGGGGGTGACGTGAGGAAAAGAAAGGAACAACATTTGCTTATCTTATAGCCATCTTTTGGATATGCCCAGAGAAAGAAAGAGTAGAGTCAAAGATGACTCAAAGATTGCGAGCTGGGGAAACGGGGAGGAGTGTGGTGTCATCCACAGAAATAGAGAAGGGGAAGTTGGGTTTAGGGGGAAAGATAAGGAACTCAGTTTTGGCCATGTTAAATTTCAGATGGTAGTGAGACATCCAAGCAACAATGTCTAATAAGCAAGCAGAGATCAAGGACTAGATTCCTGGAGAGATTTCAGGGAGGTAGCTCTGAGAGTCGTCAGCATAAAGATGGTACTGAAAACCATGGGAGGAAATAAGTGCACCAAGGGTCTGAGTATAGCGAGAGAAAGGAAAGATCCCAAAACAGAGCCCTGAGGTACACCAACTGAAAGTGGGAGGAGGATCCACCAGAACATACACTGAAAGTATGCTGGGAGGGATGAGAAGAAAACCAATAGAGAACAGAGCCACTAAATCCCAGTGAGGACAGAGTATTGAGGAAAAGGTGATGATCAACGGTGTCAAAGGTAACAGAAAGTTCCAGAAGGATGAGGATTGAATAAAGGCCCTTGGATTTGGTGAGGAAGAAGCCGCTGGAGACTTTGGAAAGAGCTGTTTCTGTGGAATGTAGAGGACGAAAGCCAGACTGCAAGTGGATCCAAAAGGGCTTGAGAGAAAAGAAAGTCAAGACAGTGGCGGTGAACTGCTCATTCAAGTAGATTTGAAGCAAAGGGGAGGAAAGAGATAGGCCAGTAACGGGAAGGACAGGCAGGGCTTTTTGAGGAGAGATGTGACCAGAGCATGCTTGAAGGCCACAGGAACAGTTGCAGTGGAAAACTATAGGTTAAGGATGTGCCAGATGAGATGACAATGGAAGAAATAGAGCTTAGTAGACCGGTGGAAATGGGATCAGAGGAACAAGTAGTCAATTTGGAGGAGGAGAGGAGATTTGCCATTTCCTCTTCACTGATTTCAGAAAAGGAAGAAAGTGTGACAAAAGGTGAGGGGAAGGATTTGGGATTGAAGAGGGGGAGGGGGAGATGGAGGTGAACCTGTGGAGAGTTCAAGGCTAATCCTTTGGACTTTGTCATGGAAATAGCCGAGGTCTGAGCAGAAAGTGAAGGAGGGATCTTGAGGAGAAAGTTAAGCATAGCAAAGAGACGGCAAGGGTCAGAGACAAGAGAGTCGGATCGACATAGTACTCTTGCTTGGTGAGTGCTATGGCTTACTGAAGAGAGGTTAGCATGAATTTGAAATGTAAGTAGTCAGCAAGGGTATGTGATTTAAGCCAAAGGTGCTCAACTGAGCAGATACAGGAATATAGGTAGCGGGTTGTTGAGGACAACCAGGGTTGAGGTACCACACGCCTCACAGGGCGTGGAATGGGAGGAGCAAGTGCATCCAAAGCAGAGTGTAATAGGGGGATACAGCCCCATCAACGGACTCAGATGACATCCTGGAGGAAAGAGGTGATAAGAAAGCAGTGGAGAGAGCTCTGAAGGGTCAATAGTGTGAAGATTCCTGAAAATGTTGGTGGAGATTGGTGAGATCAGGATGGGGGGTGACTGAGGGTGAAGGTTACTAGCAAATTGGATTCATGCAGAAGTAAGAGTTCCACAAAGTGACAAAGTGACAATCATAAACTGCATATAGTAATTGCTCAATACACATATGATATGTCAGACTCTCTCATTCAAAGCTGCCATACATTAGCCGCTTTTAGGTATAAGTCCTTTTTTATCTTTTTAAAGTGATCAAGTGTCAAAAAAAATCAAAAGTGCTAATTCTCTTATTATAGATAATTTAAAACAATAAACCAGCTGAACCGCTATATACTGGTACATTATCGTTCTGCAATTATTCGGGCCAAATGCGAGTACTACTCTCAAATTTCTTCAGCTTCCCAGTCTTCTCATCAGCTCTACTCTGGTTTTTGGTGCCCTCTTGTCTCTCCCTGCCTTCTCATCCCTTCCTGCCTCCATGATCCCTGACCCTTCCAGGTTAGCAGAGTTCTTCTCCAACAAGGTCCTTTATCTCCATTCTTCGCTTCCTTCTTGCCCAGCTCCACTTTCCCCTATCCCTCTTTCCCTTCCTTTGCCTCCCCCTCCTACCCTACTCCCATCTCATTCCTGGTCGTCTTTTCACTTGATTTCTGCATCTGAACTAGCTACAACTTTATCCGCCATTGGTAAACCGACCTGTTCCCTTGACCCCATTCCCTCCTCATGGCTGTTGGAGCCTGCATTTATTCTCCTTCTACCTCTTCTTTCAGTGTTCAATTCTAGTCTTTCCACAGGTTCCTTTCCTTCCCCCTGTAAACACACATTAGCCCGTCCCATTCTCAAGAAACCCTCCCTTGACCCATCCAGCCTTGCCAATTGGCATCCGGTATCTAATTTTTGTTTTCTGTCCAAGCTCCTTGAGTGGTTTGTTTTTCGTCAGCTGTCTTCACCTCTCCTTTCTGGTCCTGGTTTCATGAGGGTCATAGCACTGAATCTACTCTCTCTTTATTAAACGAGCTTCATATTGTGCATGAGCAGGGGGACGTCACTCTTGTAGTTTCCCATGATCTTTCCTCTGCATTTGATCTTATGAATCACTGCACTCTTCTTTCCCGTCTTTCCAACCTTGGTGTTTCTGGTACCCTGTTAAAATGGTTTTGGTCCTTCCTCACTGCACGTTCTTTCTCTGTTCTTTCTGAAATGTCGGTTTCTCACTCTATTACCCTTTCCTGTTGTGTCCCTCGAGATTAGTCTTGTCATCTCTTCTATTCAATGCTTTCCTGGCCCCTCTCTGTCTCCTTATCCAGCAATCTGGCATCTCTGCATATTACTATGCAGACGACATAATCCTTCTCCACTGCACTAATCCTTTGGCCCCGGATCTTTCTCTGTTGAATTCCTGCCGTACCCAAGTCCATTCATTGTTGCTCTCTGACTATCTACACCTGAACTCGACCAAATCATCTGCCACCTGGATAACATTTGGGATCTCGCCCCCACTGCTATTTCCCACTCTTGTGTCCTCTGCTGTTTCACTGGTGTCATCTTTTCGTTACCTTGGGGTCATTCTGGACTCCGCCATCTCTTTCACAGAACACATTTCCTGTGTCACCCGCCGTTCTTTCTACCATCTCTGCCAGATCAGTGCTATCTGCCCCTTTCTTTCCTCAGATGCTCTGTCCACACTCATTCTTTCCTTTATCATCTCTAGAATTGACTACTGCAATATTGTCCTAGTTGGTGTCCCTCAATATCAGCTTCACAGTTGCCATAGAATACAGCTGCTCGTATTCTCACCCACTCTTCTCACTATGATCATGTCTCCCCTCTATTGGTTCGCCTGCACTGACTGCCTGTACACTTCCGGATTCAATACAAAATTCTAATTTTTGATCATAAGGTTATTCACTCCTCCATTCCCGCTATCTGGCTGACCGCCTTCACTTTCATCACCCCCATCATCTCCTCCATTCAGTTGATACTCATCGCTTAACTCTTCCCTCCATCTCCCAGGCTCACCTTGAGCACACACGAGGTGCTGCCTTTTTCTTCCTGGGTCCCGCGCTGTGGAACTCTCTTCTCCCCTCCCTCCATTCTGAGCTCTCCTTCCCTAGGTTTAAAACTGCCCAAAAGACACACCGCTTCCAACTAGCATTCAGTGTTCCTTCCCACCCACCCTAGCTGACCAGTCACCCTGAGTAATCATTTAACTATATGTGTTTGTCTGTTTGGTTGACTGTCCCCCATGCTTTATTGTTTCCCCTCTTTCTCTCTCCTCCCTGTCCTTTGCTTTTCTGTCCTGTCCGTAGATTGGTGTTCTTTTCTTATCATTAGCAGTCCTTTTATTGTAAACCGCTTATCTCCAGGAACAAGCAGGAAAGAGTCTTCACACGTGGGAGACGTCGCCGACGGAGCCCGCACGGGAATGCTCCCCAGCATCCAATCAGAAGGCCTTTGGGAGCATACCCTGCGCCTGCGCGGTGGCTTCCCGCCCTTCCTACTGCCTCTCCCCAGTTTTTCGTTTTCCGCGGAGCAGGCAGGACGTCCCTCCTGCCACCGCAGAAATGTTTTTCCGTTTTTCTGTAGTCGCGGCTTTCCCGCCAACGGTGGCACCTCCGTGCCCCCCCCCCCCTTTCTTTATTTTCCTTTAATTTTCGTCGCCCCCTCCGGGCGCTGAGGACCGGGGCATGGAGCCTTCTTCCCCCCAGCCTCATGGCGGGGACTCCCATTTTCCATGTGGACTCCAATGCCTGGTGCCTCTCCCGTGTGGGGCCTGACCCCTCTTTCCCGGATTCCCCGGGCTGCAGTGTCGGCAGAAGACCCTCCCTCTTTCGGGTATCCCTCGATGACGTCTTCGCGCCCAGGGCGCGGTCGTCGGGTTGTTCTTCTCTCCAGGATCAGGTAACCACACAACAGTCTGTTAAGACTAGCCGAGTCTTGAGGGGCAAGTCTCATGCGAGGCATGGCGACAGCTCCGGCCAACCCCTCAAGTCCTCCTTGGCTGATATACCCCTGCGGGAGTCCTCGGGCTCCAAAGCATTTACGGGGTTTCGGGATGTTCCTGAGGTTCGTTCCTCACAGAACATTCCCGAGCCATGCCCGAGGGAGGTACCCGCCTCGAGCGGTGCCGATTCCCCGGCATCGGTGTCGGCATCGAGTGTTCCACTCTTCGCCAGGGATCGTCAGCCGATGTACTCGGCGCCTTTGGGGCCGACTGGCTCGACCGGGTCTGACATCCCTACATCCAAGCCATGCTCGGGCGTGGTAGCCACTTCGGGCGGTACTGAGCCCCCGGCATCGGCGTCGAGTGCTCCGCTCCTCACCGAGGATCGTCGGCTGCTGTCCTTGGCGCCTCCGGGGCCGATCGACTCGGTCCAGTCTGGCGTTCCTCCATCCCTGCCATGCGCGTGGGCGGTGCCCGCTTTGGGCGGTACCGACCCCTCGGCATCGGCGTCGAGCGTTCCGCTCCTCACCGGGGATTGGCGGCTGAGGTCCTCGGCGCCTCCGGGGCCGACCGACTCGCGCCGGTATGGCCTTCCTAGGGGGCCGGTATCCACCTTGGGCGGTGCCGACCCGTCGGCGTCGAGTGACCCGCTCCCCACCGGGGATCGCCAGCCGCTGTCCTCCCTACCTCGGGGGCCGATCGACTCGACACGGTCTGACGGCCCTACGTTCAGGTCATGCACGGGGGTAGTACCCGCTTCGAGCGCGCGGGCGTCGGTGGTTCCGCCCTGCGCCGGGGATGGTCATCGGGCCTCCCTCCCCTCGGGGCCGCTCGCTTCGACCCGCACCGGGTCGCTGTTTTCCCAGCCCTGCGCAAGGGTGGTACCGGGTTCGAGAGGCCTCGGGGTGTGTCGGCCAGTGCTCTGACGACTCCCCGGCATCGACGCGGCCGTCGAGGGCCCCGTTTTTTCCTAGAGAAGGGGCCTCGGGGCCTTCGACCGCTTCGATCCGATCTGGATCTGCGCCGCCCCGCAACGGTACACCGACGTCGACACAGGGGCTTTGCACCCCCGCAGGGACTCGTCGTCGGGTGACCGGTGTCCCCTCGGGGACGGGCCGTATGCCCTGGGAGGGTTTCTCTCCGGGTCGAACGGGTGCGAGAGGGAGCCCGGCTTCAGGCAGTGCCCGCCGATCGACATCGGTGCCGGCGTCAGATGACCCCCTCTCCACCGAGCTCCGCCCTCGGGGACCCGTGATGCTCGCGACACCAATTGGCGTGGTTCCGATCCACGCTCCGGGTTTTCCACCACCGGCGCGGTCGCCCCCGCCGGGGCCCTCTGGAAGGGAGTCGATCTCCTCGCTCGGTTCGATGCCCAGCCTGGAGTCGGTATCCAGCCTTGAAAGCTTGGACACTACACGTCTCGGGATCGGTCCCTGTCCCCTCCCGCAACGCAGAGCGGAGACCACTGGCCCCTGCCCTCCGGCGGCCGCGGAACCGCTTCGATCGCAGGGAGCAGCGCCACCCCCGGGTTCAGGGCCGAGGCCGATTCCTGCGGCGCTGTCGGTGCCATCGACCCCTTCGATGCCTAGTTTGGAATCAATCCCAGGAGCCGACGACGCCATGGGGACTGCCCCGATCCGGGGCGGTTGGTCCCCTCCTATGCCTAGCGGGCATCGGGCCGAGCGGCCTCTGTGTGCCCCGGCAGCCTCCCCCGCCATAACTCCTCCGGCAGAGCCACCTTTTCAGGATTTCCTCCTTGACATGGCGGACTTGCTGGCCATCCATACCCCAGGCCCGAGCCCGGGCCCTGAGGAACAGGCAGCCGTGATGCTTCCTCTGCATCCCTCCCTGCAGGATCTCCTGCTGGGGGCTTGGCAGTTGCCTTTGAGGGTTCTGGCACCGTCGACTGCGATGCAGGCTCTATACCGGGTGCCTCCGTCCCCGGGTTTTCGGCAGCACCAGCTTCCACATCGGTCCATTGTGGTGGAATCGGCGCTGAGGAAGGCCAGAAGCAAGGAGAAGCATGCTTCTTGCCCCCCAGGCCGCGCCTCAAAGACGCTAGATACTCTAGGACGTCAAGCTTTCCAGACGTCTATGCTGATGGCCAGAATTATCTCATATATATTTTATATGAGTCTGTCGCTGCAGGTCACCAAGTGGTTGTCTCGGTTATCCCTCTTCATATCGGCGACCAAGGCCTTTGAATATTCCCTGCTCCTTTATCACTGCAAAAATATCTCCGGGTTCCTTTCTCGTGCTTCGCTGGACTCGTTCCAGTCGGTCAGCAGAGCTTCTGCTGTTGCCATTAGAGCACGCCGTACAGCATGGCTGCAGGCGTCCGAGTTGTGTAGACGGGCACAGCACTAACTGGGTAATTCTCCCTGCGACGGAGATCACCTCTTCAACAGCGAAGCCTTGCGTCAGTTCGCACAGTGCTTCGCTAACCTTCCCAGGGTTAGCAGCCAGCCTAGGGCCTGGCCCCACGGCGGCGGTAAACGCCTCTCTAGGAAGAGGAAATATCAGACCTCCGCCCACCCTCCAGGTGCGCCCAGGCAAGGGGCCTCTCACCCCGGGTTGATGCCCCCGGGCCCGTGCCAGGACTCTCCTTCTAAGCATTTTTAGGCTCAGGCAGGCGGCTGCCTGCACTTAACCCTCTTATCGGACGTTTAAAAATTGAGCTCTGCTCGGGAGCTCGTTCAGTTGCAAATGGTTCGGAGGCTTATCTAGGGGTTCGGGTATTCTCCTTCCGTTGGTAGGGAGACCACCTCTATTCCGTGATAGCTATGGCCAACGGCCAACTTATTACACTTCGGTACGTCTCCGAACCCTTCTCAGCCGGTATCCCCCTGCTGATTGCTTCCGTACCGGAATTACCTTCCTGTCCCCCGTCTGTGCGGGGGGGGGGGTGCGAGTTTCTGCGTGCAGGTCCTGGGGACACATATAGGGCCTCCAGCCCCTGTGGCGTTCTACCAGACTGATGCTATCCCCTGTCCCCCACGCTACTGCGCTGTTGGTTCGCCGATCTGCCCTTGTCCTCTGGAATAGATCCCTCTACTGACGGATCTTGCTGCCACCTTCCAGGTGGACGCTCTGTGGATCGATGGCAGATCCGCCTTACCAGGGTGATGCGCAGGGAGGTAGGCCCCTCGACATACCTGCATTAGTACCGGAGTGGGCGCTCTCATGCCCACCGGCTTAGATATACTAGATATCTCCTGCGCGATAGGCGCATATTGGGGGGATGCCCGCAGTACCTGTGCTATACCGCTTTTTTCCCTATGGCCGGTACTCACGCCCCCCCCTCCCGGGGTCCGGCCAGTCCGCCTGCCTATTCCTCGATCAGGCCGCGGACTGGTGGTACTCTACCGCTGTGGAGTCTACAGCTCCTTTTCAGTTAGGTCCTCCTCCCGGGGGTTCAGACCATTGTCTCCCTATCTCTCGCTAGGGTAGCCTGTGTACTCCTTCTGCTCCGGGGTGCACCCCTACTCTTCTCCGGAATGGGCTCTCTGGTTCGGCCAGTCTTCTACTGTTAGTCCTCTGAGTTCTGGACTCTACTCCTAAGGGAGTGCTCAGCTTGCACTAAGCCTTCTGGACGACCTGCCGTCTTTCTCCTGACCCAGCTGACGCCTGGATCTCCTAGCCTTCCGGATTTGGAGCTTCCTTCTCGCTGCAGCGAAGTTTCCTTGACGACTTCGCTACTGCGTCTACGGTGCCTTCACCACAGGTCTGCTTCCGGCAACCCGGTAGGTAAGCCCTACGGGGTTCCACACCATTACTTCATTAAAACTTAGTGGCCGGTAAGCTCTACATCAGGGGTCTCAAACTCAAATTGCTTTGAGGGCCAAATGAGGACTTGTAAAGTAACCCGGGGGCCGCATAAGATGCGGGGCCTCATTTGCATAAGGGGCCTCATTTGCATAAATATTTGCATAATGTTACCATACACTAACTTTTAGTAAACATGCCTCTTTAATGAGTATGGATAAAGAAAGACTAAAAGATTTAGAAACAGGAAGACAATAATTAAACTGGGAACCCCAAAAGCCAAACTTGGAATGTACAACAACACTGTAGAAATAAAACTATAAATTAATTTCCTCTTGTACTAAACAAAGCGCAAACATTAATGATGCACATTTCCCAGAGCTGACATATTCCAGTTAATAAATTCAAAATAAAGAGAGATTTTTCTACCTTTTGTGCATTTTTTTTCAGTTGCAATTGTTCCAGCCACTTTCTTCTGGTTTCTTCATGTCTTCTGCTAACTCTCCATCGTCTGCTGTCCATTTGCCCTTTCTTCTCTCCTAGTTTTTTTTCCATTCTCTCTCTACATCTGCTTTAACATACTAATCTTTTTCCTTTTGCTCTTTCCTCATTCCTATTTCATCCACTCAAATTTTACCCCTCCATCCTCAATCCCCACTTACTCTCCCAATACCTGGCCAATTGTAGATTTGTCTTCTCTCCTAGACAAAATATTTTTCCCCTCTCCATTTCACTTTCCCAGCTCCATCCCATTCTAATCCTCCCCCAACATCAGCTCCCTTCTAGTTCCAGCCCCACCCAGCATCCGCTCCCTTCTAGTCCTTGCATCAGTCCATTTCCAGTCCTATCATAGCCTCACCATCAGCCCATTTCCAATCCTAGCCCCCCATCAGCCCATTTCCAATCCTAGCTCCCTCCCCTCACAGCCCATTTCCATTCCAAGCCCCCCTCCCCATCAGCCATTTGCAGTTCAAGCCCCCCTTCCACTCAGCCCATTTCCAGTCCTAGCAAACCCCCCCAGCCCATTACCATTCCTAGTACCCCCATAGCCCATTACCAGTCCTAACCTCCCCATAGCGCACTTCCAGTTTTACCCCCTATCACCCCATTTTCAGTCTTAACCCCCCCCATAGCCCATTACCAGTCCTAACCTCCCCATAGCGCACTTCCAGTTTTACCCCCATCACCCCATTTTCAGTCTTACCTCCCCTCATAGGCCATTACCAGTCCTAACCCCCCAATCAGCCCACCTCCAGTCCTAACCCCCATCTGCCCATTTCCAGTCCTAGCCCCCACCATAGCCCATTACCAGTCATAACCCCCCCTGCCAATAGCCCACTTCCAGCCCTAACCCCCATTACCCCATTTCAGTCAGCCCCTCCATAGCTCATTACCAGTCCTAACTCCCCCCATCAGCCCACCTCCAGTCCTTCCTAACCCCCACCTGCCCCTTTCCAGTCCTAGCCCCCACCATAGCCCATTACCAGTCATAGCCCCCCGCCAATAGCCCATTTCCAGTCATAAACCCCCCCTGCCAATAGCCCATTTCCAGTCATAACCCCCCTGCCAATAGCCCATTTCCAGTCCTACACCCCCCTGCCAATAGCCCATTTCCAGTCCTACACCCCCCCTGCCAATAGCCCATTTCCAGTCATAACCCCCCCCTGCCAATAGCCCATTTCCAGTCATAACCCCCCTGCCAATAGCCCATTTCCAGTCCTACACCCCCCCCTGCCAATAGCCCATTTCCAGTCCTACACCCCCCCTGCCAATAGCCCATTTACATTCATTACCCCCCCCCTGCCAATAGCCCATTTCCAGTCATAACCCCCCTGCCAATAGCCCATTTCCAGTCCTACAGCCCCCCCCGCCAATAGCCCATTTCTAGTCTTACCCCCCCCCCGGTAAATAATAAAAACACCTGGCTTCTGCTGCTGCAGCAGAAAATCAGCTGTCCCGCGGCCCCTTCCTCTCTGCCCGGAGATCCCTCATTGTGCTTCATCAGCGGCGTGCTTTTTAAGCCGCGAAGAGAGTATTTCCCTCTCGCGCGGCTTAATCCTATTCACTTTTCAAGCCTCGCGAGAGGGGACTACTCTAATCGCGGCATGAAAAGCACACGCTGATGGGGCACAATGAGGGTTCTCCGGGCAGAAAGAGGAAGGGACCGCAGCACAGCTGATTTTGCTGCTTGAGCAGCAGAAGCCAGGTTTAAAAAAAAAAAAAAATTGACAGTCGATTCTGCCGCTGCCACGGCAGCAACGGCAGAAGCAGAAGCAAGGCTTTTTTCTTTCCCTCCGTCGCGGGCCGCACAATGTTCTCTCGCGGGCCACATGCGGCCCGCGGGCCGCGTGTTTGAGACCCCTGCTCTACATGGTACTAGGGCATTTACTCATTAAATGCTTACTGATACTATTTGTGCATCCCTCTGGCTACTCTTCCCGTAGCCTGGTTTTTTTTTTTTTTGCTGTATCTTAATGTTACCTGTTCTGCACTCTAAAGACTCTCTCTGTAGTCTGTAGATTCGCTGTTATCTATTCAACTCCTGCCCTCCATCCCTCAGGGGATGCCGGGGATTTAGGCTGGGCGAATGCCATCCCGTCCTGGGCTGCGCTTATGGGACCTCCCCGGGCATCCTAAGCTAGGGAGTCCCCACGTGTGAAGACTCATTCCTGCTTGTTCCTGGAGATAGCACAGTTACTTACCTGTAACAGGTGATCTCCGGAAAAGCAGGAATTAGTCTTCACAACCCGCCCACCTCCCCTAGGAGTTGTATCTCTTTTTTGTATCTATTCCTTCCTCTCCTCTCCTTCTGGCTCAGCTATGAAACTCAACTGGGGAGAGGCAGTAGGAAGGGCGGGAAGCCACCGCGCAGGCGTGGGGTATGCTCCCAAAGGCCTTCTGATTGGATGCTGGGGAGCATTCCCGTGCGGGCTCCGTCGGCGACGTCTCCCACGTGTGAAGACTAATTCCTGCTGTTCCGGAGATCACCTGTTACAGGTAAGTAACTGTGCTTTATGCTCTGGCCCTAGCGGTATATCCATAGAAACATAAAAAAATGATGACAGAAAAAGACCACATGGCCTATCTAGTCTGTCCTTCCATATCAACCACTACAACAGTCCCCTTTTTTCCTTTAGAGATCCTCTGTATTGGTCCCATGCTTTTTTGAATTCAGATACTGTCCTCATCTCTACCACCTCCACTGGGAGACTATTCCACGGATCTACCACTCTTTCCGTAAAGAAATATTTATGCATATCACTCCTGAATCTATCCCCTTTCACCCTTATCCCATGTCCCCTTGTAGCAGTACTTGCTTTCAGTCGAAAGAGGTTCTCCTCCTCTGCATTTATGCCACGGAGGTATTTAAACTACTCAATCATATCACCTCTATCCCGCCTTTCCTCTTATATGTATATATTAAGATCCTTAAGTCTGTCCACATATGCTTTATAATGAAGACCACTAACCATTTTAGTAGCCACCCTCTGTACTGACTCCATCCTGTTTATATCCAGAGCTTGCATAAATAAATAAAATAAAATAAATGAATCAATAGCTATTGATTTTTTGACACTTGATCACTTTAAAAAGATAAAGGACTTATACGCTAAAAGCAGCTAATGTATGGCAGCTTTGAATGAAAGAGTCCGGACTATCATGTGTTTATTGAGCAGTTACTGTATGCCAAGTTTGTAAGGGTGAAGGTTAGCAAGTGATGCTCAGATAAGGGAAGAACTGAAGTGGAGACGTTTGAGGGTGAGCAGTTGGAGAAGAAGAGGAGGTCAAGGGCTAGCCGTGCTTGTGAGTAGGAGCAGTAGAGCACAACTGGAGGTTGAATGAGCTGGACAGGGAAAGGCGTTTTAAGGCATAAGGGTCAGAAAGGTCATCAACATGGATTTTAAAATCCCCAAGAATAAGGGAAGGGGAAGATGCATCCAGAAAGGAGGAGAACTGGAGTCAAAGTCTATGAGAAAGGTAGAAGTGGACTTGTTGGCAGATCAATAAATGACAGCTACCCAGAGAGGTAGTGGAGTGAATAGGAGGATGGCGTGGACTTCAAAGGAAGCAAAGAAATTAGATGGAGGCAGGAGAGGCTGAAACTGGAAGGATTGAGAGAGATGAAACCCAACATTGCCACCCAGGACCAATGGTCAGAGGTGTATAGGAAAACAGATAGCATCCATGACAGAGGAAAGCAACTGAAGCAGTCTTCAGGAAAAAGAAGTTTCAATAAGAGCAAGGAGATACAGAGTATGGGAAAAATGTACTTACCAATCATTTCCTTTCCTGGAGTCTTGCTAGACCAGTCGAGACCAGCGGGGTTATCTCCCCCAACCAGCAGAGACAGAGAAAAGCTTAGAAAGTGCTGTGACATCATCACTAGCATAATACCCAGTACAGCTATGGGCACTCTCCAGTATTTTTGTAACAAAGCAAATGGATCCCACAGAAGAATCCTTCAAAGGGGCCCACAAACCCAAACTATATTCAGAATCTGAATTGGGGAACTATCTACAGAATCCACAGTAGCAGAGCATCCGCCAAACAAGACATATCGTGGGAGGGCCCTGGACTGGTCTAGCAGGACTTTAGGAAAGGAAATTATCAGTAAGTAAAATTTCTCCTTGCAGAGCATCCTGCTAGACCATTCCAAACCAGTGGGAAGTACCAGAGCTACTCCCCTTCCGGGCGGGCAGAAAAGGTGGCTGACAGCACCTTGGTGCTAAAGCAAGCTGTGAATGCACTTGTACATCCAAGCTGTAATGTTGTACGAATGTGGAAAAAGAAGACCATGTTGCCACTCTGCAAATATCTATCAGAGAGACCGAAGATGCCTCCGCCCAAGAGGAAGTCTGCGCATGCATAGAGTGAGCCTTTATTCCTGCAGGCACTGGCTTACCTGCCAACAGATAGGCAGAAGAAATAGCCTCCTTAATCCAGCGTCCATCTGTGTCCTTGGTTGCCACATGCCCCTTGTGGTAACCTGCAAACCATACAAAGAGATGGTCTGAGAACTGAAATGAATTTGTGATCTCCAGGTACCGAATCATCACCCTGCAGCCATCCAGGAACCAGAGGTGCTTGTCTTTCCCAGCACACTGAGCAGTTACTGTATGCCGAGTTTGTAAGGGTGAAGGAGGGCCAAGAAATCACCTGATTGACAAATAAAGGTGAAAGGACCTTGGGCAGAAACAAAGGCACTGGCTGCAAAGTGATGCCCTCTCCCGAGAAGGGTGAGGAAGGGATCCTGACAGGAAAGAGCCTGCAACTCCAATACTCACTGCGCAGAAGACATGGCAACCAAAAAGACCATCTTCAGAGTAAGATCCTTGAACATAGCACGCTTCAAAGATTCAAAAGAGGCATGGACAACCACCAGATCTTATGGAGGGCCCACCAATCTGATTGGAGGGTATAAGACTCAGACACCCTGAAGGAAGCGGCTGACGTTGTGATGACAAACCAGCGACCAACTGGATACAGGCCCTCAACTCTGCGAGTGCCGCCACCTGCATCTGCAAGGAGCTGCAAGCTCAGCCTTTCTGGAGCTCCTCCTGCAGAAAGGAGAATATCGTGGGAAGTCACACTCACCAGGATGATGTCTTCAGATCGCAGCACCAGCACTCATAACACCAGCAGACGAGGACATAAGTCAGCAACGTAGATTGGCACCGGGCCTGCAACAAGGTGCTCACTACCACCGGCGAATACCCTTTAGGTCTCAGGTGTCGTTTCTCAAGAGCCAGGTCATAAGCGAGAAGGGATCCGAGTTGTCCATCAGAATGGGCTCCTGCTGCAGCAGCCCCCTCCCAATGGGAACATCGGCACCACCTGAAGCCTCATCAGGTCGACATAACACCGTTGATGTGGCCAATCCAGCATGACCATGACTACCCTCCGGGGATGATGCTTTATCTGGCACAGTAGCCTGGGGATTAGGTGCTACAGTGGAAAGACATACAAGAGAGAGGCGAGAGCACGTTCACCCCCAAGGAGCCAGCCACTTTGCAGTAACTGAAGAAGGAAGTGACCTTGGTATTGGTCAGAGCGGCCATGAGATCCATCGCCGGAAGCTCCCAGTGATGGAGCTCCCCATCAGTTCGGATCGAAGAGACGTCAACTGAGATAGCAATGGACATTTTCCTCCCCTGCAATGTGGTGGGCTGAGAGAGCCAAGAGATGGCATTCCACCCAGAGAAACAGCAGTTACATCTCACGCACTACCCCTCAGACACTTGGTGCCCCCTTGACAGTTCACATAGGCTATGGCCCTCACATTATCTAAAAGGACACAGATGGCCCATCCTTGGAGGAGATGGAGGAGGTGCATCAGAGCCAAACGAATGGTTCATGCTTCTAGGCAATTGATGGCCCACTTTGCTTCCTCTGGGGACCACAAGCCCTGGGTAGACTGTCCCAGACAGTGGGCTCCTCAACTGATCAAACTGGCATCCGTGGTCAAGATCATCCAGGAAGGCGTCTCCAGAGGCACCCCTAAAGGATGTTGTCAGGCAACGCCCACTAGGTGAAGCTGTGCTGCATGTTGCGGGACAGAGGGAGACAAAACAGGTGGACCTGAGAGCATGGGGACCAATAAGACAAAAGGGCTCTCTGCAAGGGGCATATGTGAGTCTGGGCCCAAGTCATCACATCCATCAGTCCTACATGCTCCAATGCAGATTGAGATAGCCCTATTGGTACACTCAAAGGAATCAAAAGTTGCCCTATTTACAAACTTTGACACGTTCTGGGCATGTTTGACCAATGTGAGATAGTCAGCTCTCTTATCAGGAAGAAGCGGAGTCATAGACTCAAGATCTCTAGTAATTTCCCTAAGGAACATACCCATATAGAGTATGTATGGACTTATCCAGGCTGAAAGCATGGAGGCCTGAAAACATTGACACCCGAAAGCATCGAGAATCCTTGCTTCTGTACCAGGAAGGTTTGAAAAATAAGTATTTGAACTTTAATTTGATGCATTGCCTATTCCACCACCATTGAATGATGAGGCAATTGAGTCTTGGAATCCTGGAGACTCCGGTACTCGATACATGGTATCGAGTCATCGAGTATGGGAAGAGATGGTAAGGGGCGTCTCCCACATCCACAGCATAAGGTCCTGGAGGATGCGGTGAACTGGAAGGGTGGCAGCCTCTTTAGAAGCCATAGGGTATTGGAGGATTTCTAATTCCTCAGCCCTAGGTTCTTTTTCAGATGTAACTGTAATGGACTGGCCTCTGGCCAGGTCCTAAATAAATTCTTGAAAAGACATGTCCTCAGGAGGGGATATGCGGAGTTCCAGAGAGGGAGAAGGATCCTCGGATATACTTTGAATCGCTCGAGTATTGATATATTCCTCATCGGAAGAATCGGAATCTGAAGAGTCAAAGTATCTTACTGCTACTTATGGTTGGTTGCTCAGCTGTGGGGACCTCCCCCCATGCTGTTCTATCTCCTCTTCAAGCACGGAGAGACAACAGGAGGGGGGGAAGGAACGAGACGCCACCCAAGCTTAAAGGAGCGGTGCTGACCGTGGATTCCCCTAAACTAATTTTTTTTTTTTTTTTTTTAAGAAATACAAATAAATTGAAAATAGGTGAAAAATGCTAAGTTGGGCCAGGCACCCTTCTCAAGGACTTTCCAGCAACTGAATTGGCCCAGTCAAACCAAGGGAGTATCTTGTATATCCCGTGATGACGGAGACCCAAGTTGGACTGTGTTGTGCCCTCGTGACAGTTTGCAGCAACCAGTTAAGTCTGAGCTGTACTGAAGAACCACCACTATTTGCTGACAGAGAAAATACTGGAGCATGCCCCTAGCTGTACTGGGTATTAGGCTAGTGATGATATCACAGCACTTTCTAGGCTTTTCCCTCTTTCATCATCTGCTGTTTGGGGGCAATAACCCTGCTGGTCTGGACTTGTCTAGCAGGACATTCTGGAATAAAGATAAAGAGGTCATGAATGAAGGCAAGTTTATTAGAGACAGAATGTGCATTCTACAAGGTGCAAGAAAAAGGGAGAGAAGAGGGAGAAATGAGAGGGATATGAGCCAGATTTGAGGGATTACATATTGATCTGCCTTGGGAGTCTGAAAGTCTAGGTGGGGCCAGGGTTGGGATTGATATATCCAGATAGAAGAAGTAGCAGAAGAGAATGGAGGAGAGAGAAGGCAGCACAACTGAAACATACATAGTAACATAGTTTCTCCAGGACCAAGCAGGAAGTCAGTCCTCTATGGGTGACGTCGGTGCCGACGGAGCCCCCGTGCGGAGCTTTTCCTCAGCTTTCATAGAAAGCCTTTGGGAATGCAGCGTGCATGCGCGGTCCCCTTCCCGCCAAAGGGTGCCATCTTGCTCAGTCTTCTTTTTTCCGCGTTGCCCGACGGACGTAGTTCGTTTTTCGCCGAGGAAAAAGTTGATTTCCCTGTTTTTTGTACCTGCTCTTCAGTTCGACGCCGGATCCTTTTCCCGCCTGGGCCCGATACACCGGTATTGAGCCCAATCTCTTATTTTCGGTTTTTGTCCTTAGTGACTAGCGTTCGCGCCATTTTATTTTTTCACTGGCAGCCCTGTCTTTCGACCTCGCAGGGGCCCTTTTTCCCCCGATGACTGCCAGCGGGTTTAAAAAGTGTGATCGGTGTAAGAAACTTATGTCTCTCACGACACACATGACTGCTGCGTCCGCTGCCTCGGACCCGATCATGACCAGATGATCTGTGGTCCGTGTGGAAAAATGTCCTCGAAGGCGTTGAGGAGTCGGCAGCACCAAAAGGAAAAAATCTTCTCTGACTCCGCGTCCGGACGGGCCTGGACTTCGTCAGAGGCCTCGACGTCTCGGGACTCCGGCCCCGAGCAGTGTCGGGGTTCCTCTGAAAGGGGGTCTCCCTCGCGGGAGCAGCCCAGGAAGAAGAAACCCGCGAGGGCGGCGTCGGTGGACGCACTTGGTTCCTCAAGGGCCAAGTCGCATAGCCCCAACCGCCGTCCCGGGTCTTCGGAGTCGGAGAGGCCTGCAAAACAACCTCATATCGAGATGGAGTCTCCTGGGCACGTGAGTACTGTAGTCCTCGTGGACTCTCCTCCAGGGGAGCCAACGTCGGGCCTGACACCGTCGGGGCCCGAGTCGGGGGCTGCTGAGTCTCCTGAGCTCGGACTCAGGTTGACGGCCTTGGAGAGCAGTTTGGCTGCCTTCATGGAACAGCAGCGGGCACTGATCGCCGGTCTCGCCGGTGCATCTGCCCCGACCAGCAGGACATCGACGTCCAAGTCGACCCCGGAGGCCGAGCCGATCCTCGAGTCCATGCGAGCTCGAGTCGATCCTCGGCCAAGGTCTCCCTTGGCCTCCAGTTCGGGACCGAGGTCGTCGACGCCGGTACCCTCAGCGTCGGGGCGGATGGCATTGGTGCCTGCCCGACCGGAACCGCTCGATTCCTCCTCCGAGGGGTCGGGTTGGGAGACGGAGGATGAGGAGTCACCCGACACCTTCGGACTCGGTGTGTCCCATCAGACTCAATGGAGTCTGAACCTCGGAGACAATCCCCACCGGAGGATACTCGGTTCTCGGACTTCGTGCGGGATATGGCCAAGGCCTTGGCATTCCCCGCGGATCCCGAGGAGGAGCCGAAGAGCTCGAGGCTCTCCAGTATGACTCTCCTCGAAAGGAGGCCTTTACTGTACCGGTTCCTCCGATGCTGGAATGGCTGCTCTTCCGCATGTGGGAGACCCCAGCCTCGACGCTGGTGTTAAGCAAGCGGGTTGATTCCATCTATCGAGTCCGCAAGAGCCCCAGGTTCCAAAAGGCACAATTACCGCACCACTCCATGGTTGTGGAATCGGCCATGCATCTTCTGAAGAGTCAGAAGATGCACTCCTCGGTGCCTCCCGGCTGGGAGGCCCAGAACCTGGATGCCCTCGGTAAGAAGTGCTTCCAGGGCTCTATGCTTGCTTGCCATGTCCAGACATACCAGCTGTACATGGGCATGTACCTTCGAGACCTGGCAAAGGAGATTGCCGGGTTCTCTGCTGGTCTCTCCGAGGAACCTTTGCAGAGGTTCAATGCCTTGTCCACGGGTATTAGAGAGTGCTCAAAGTTTATCTCTCGAGCAGCCTATGATGGCTTCGAGGCTTTGGCCCGAGTAGCCGGGGCCGGCATCGGTGCCCGCCGACAGGCTTGGCTACAGTCATCAGACCTCGAGCCGTGGGTGCAGGACAAGTTGGTCGATGTCCCCTGCCAAGGTGAAAACCTCTTTGGCAAGCCTATGGATGAAAAGGCTGCAGAACTCAAGACCGAGACTCTGACCCGGACTAGGCTGTCCAGAAAAACCTCTGCCCCTTCTCAGAGGAAGAAGGGCTCGGGAAAAAAGACCTTTTACCCGAGGAAGACATCTGCCTATAAACAATACCCTCATTATCAGGCCTCTCCAGCTCCCCAACAGGGTCAGCAGGCCAAGGGGCAGGGTCAGGGGCCCCGTAGGCAGAAGGCCCCCAAGCCACCAACACCGGCTCCTGCACAGCAGGGCGGGGGTTTTTGACTCCAAAAGCATAGCCTCTCCTTCTCAGCTGGCTCCCATCAGCACAGGAGGCCGGCTGGCCCTATTTGCCCACAGGTGGACAGCCGTCACACAAGATACCTGGGTACTCCATATAGTCCAAAAGGGCTATCTTCTCCATTTTCACCAGGTACCTCCCTCCTATTTTCCAGGGGAGCCTCCGAGACTCCCTCTGCACAGGGACTTACTCCTACAGGAGTTAGCAAGTCTGCTAAAGGATCAGGCTGTGGAACCAGTGCCTCACCACCTGAGAGGTCAAGGCTTTTATTCCAGGTACTTTCTAGTACCAAAAAGAACAGGAGGCCTCAGACCCATCCTAGACTTGCGAAACCTCAACAAGTTCCTGGAGAGGGAAAAGTTCAAGATGCTCACCCTTGGAATTCTGCTGCCCTACCTCCAGCAGGGGAGACTGGCTATGCTCCTTAGATCTAAAGGATGCATATACTCACATCCTCATTCATCCAGACCACAGACAATATCTCAGGTTTGTCGTGGGGGGAAACCACTACCAGTACAGAGTACTGCCCTTTGGCCTAACCTCCGCCCCCAGGGTGTTCACAAAGTGCCTGGCGATGGTAGCGGCCTACCTGAGGCTTCAAGGCCTTTTTGTGTTCCCATACCTGGACGACTGGCTCATAAGGGGACAGTCTTCACAGAAGGCCAGTCAAGCCACCCTTCGCACTGTTGCTCTACTTCAGCACTTGGGGTTTGTCATAAACTACGCAAAGTCCACTTTGCACCCGTCCCAGAACATGGAGTTCATAGGGGCACGGCTGGACACACTTCAGGCGAAGGCTTTTCTACCCGTGGACAGAGCCCACAGATTGATGGATATAGCCAGGCAGTTTCACAGCAATTCCCTGGTCTCCGCCAGGCAATTTCTGAAGCTTCTCGGCCATATGGCTTCCACGGTTCATGTAACCCCCAGTGCCCGCCTGCATATGAGGCCTGCTCAGTGGAGTCTCAGAACTCAGTGGCATCAGGCCTCGGGAAGTCTTGCAGACAAAGTGCGAGTATCCACACTGCTTGCCTCCTCTCTGCAATGGTGGCTTCATCTTCCGAATCTAGTGCTCGGAGTGTTTTTTCAGACATCTCCACACTCTCAAGTGCTGACAACCGAAGCTTCTCTTCAAGGTTGGGGTGCACAATGCCAAGGGGCATGTACTCAGGGTCTCTGGACCCCTTGGGAGGCTGCACAGCAGATCAATCTCTTGGAGCTGCGAGCCACCCATTTAGCTCTGAGAGCCTTCTCCCATCTCACGTCTCACCAGTTTGTACTGGTCCAGACGGACAATCAAGTTGCCATGTTTTATGTGAACAAGCAAGGAGGCACAGGCTCCTTCCTTCTATGTCAAGAAGCACAACGACTGTGCTCCTGGACAGTCGATCACTGCATCCTTCTCAAAGCAGTCTACCTCCCAGGCCAGGAAAATTACCTGGTGGACAGACTAAGCCGGATCTTGCAACCACACGAATGGAGATTGAATCCATTAGTGGTTCAACAGATTTTCCTGAGATGGGGGCCTTCCAGCCATGGATCTTTTTGCCAGTCCTCTGAACCAGCAACTTTCAAGATTCTGTTCCAGACAACCTCATCCTCTCAGAGTAGCAGCGGATGTGTTTCTAATCCCGTGGTCCAAGGGCCTACTATATGCCTTTCCTCCCACGCCTCTAGTATCCAGAATACTGTTCAAAGTGCTCAAGGATGGGGCCTCAATAATTTTGATAGCCCCCAGGTGGCCGTGGCAACCGTGGTTTCCACTTCTGCTACAACTGGCAGTGGACACTCCTATTCCTCTGGGGATACAACACGATCTCCTGTCGCAAGAACAGGGATCTCTCTTACACCCCAACCTCCAGTCCCTTCACTTGATGGACTGGCTGCTGAAAGGGTAGTTCTAGCTCCCCTACTACTGCCTACAGAGGTGGAAGATGTGGTCTTAGCCTCTAGAAGACAATCCACCAGAAAATCTTACGCTCTTAAGTGGCGTAGATTCTCGGAATGGTGTACTCAGCACAACGAGAACCCTTTCTCGTGCTTGGTACCGGTAGTATTGCAATATTTGCTTTACCTATCCAACCTAGGCCTTAAGTCCAATTCTGTCAGAGTTCACCTCAGTGCTCTTTCAGCACACCACTCTCCAGTGGATGGGCGGTCTCTTTCCAGCCATCCTTTAGTGGCTCATTTCCTCAGAGGCCTACTTTTGCTTAAGCCTCCTCTATGTCCACCTGCCCCTGAGTGGGACTTAAATGTGGTCTTACAGCGGATTACTTGTCCGCCATTTGAACCCATGGCTACCTGTCCTCTATGTTTTCTCTCCTGGAAAACCTTGTTTCTGGTAGCCCTCACCTCTGCTAGAAGTGTGAGTGAGCTTCAGGCACTAGTGTCTGATGCCCCTTACACTAGGTTCTTTAGGAACAGGGTAGTCTTACGGACTCACCCTAAGTTCCTTGCTAAGGTTGTCTCCTCTTTCCACCTCAATCAGGAGGTGGTTCTTCCGACTTTCTTTCCCAGGCCGCATGCCAGCTGGGCTGAAATGGTCTTGCATACCCTGGACTGTAGGAGGGCGTTATCCTTCTACCTGGACCGTACGCGGGAGCACCGGAGGGCTGTTCAGCTCTTCGTTTCTTTTGACCCCAATAAGTTGGGGTTACCTGTCTCCAAGCGTACTTTGTCCATATGGGTATCCGACTGTATCGCCTGGGCTTACAGGGCAGCCGGCCTCTCGTTGGAGGGGTCGAGTCATGGCTCATTGTGTCAGGACGAAGGCTGCATCAGTGGCTTATCTCTGCTCTGTTCCATTGGCAGACATCTGCCGGGCCGCTACTTAGTCTTCAAGCCAGACTTTTGCAGCTCATTACTGCCTTGAGAGGGAGTCCCGCAGGGACAGTGCTTTCGGACAGGCAGTACTCCATAATCTCTTTGAGGTTTAGGCAACTCCTTCCCTCCGGCTCTGATGTTGGGCTACCGGTCGGGGGCGTTCTCAGAGAAGATTCCTTCCTTACGTACTGACGCTCTAGAGGGAGCTCATTTTTTCAGCTTGGGGTCTCCGGTAGCCTTAAGCTGGGGAGTCCCATATGTGAGGACTGACGTCCTGCTTGGTCCTGGAGAAAGAGTAGTTACTCACCTGTAACAAGTGTTTTCCAGGAGCAGCAGGAATCAGTCCTCACAACCTTCCCTCCTCCCCTTGGAGTTGTAGTCATATGATTTATTTTTGCTGTCTTTTAGCTATGTCATCAGACTGAGCAAGATGGCACCCTTGGGTGGGAAGGGGACCGCGCATGCGTGCTGCATTCCCAAAGGCTTTCTATGAAAGCTGCGGAAATGCTCCGCACAGGGGCTCCGTCGGCACCGACATCACCCATATGTGAGGACTCATTCTTGCTGCTCCTGGAGAACACCTGTTACAGGTGAGTAACTACTCTATATGACGGCAGATAGACCAGTATGGTCCATCTAATCTGCCCAGCAAGGCAGCAAGAGTAGGTGCACCTGCCGCTCCATGCAGGTCAACCCACACCATGCCTTTGTTTAGGGGTATACCCACCACTCTGTGTAGATCACCCCTATTTGTTCAGATATAACAGATAGTTATGTTTATTTTTATTTTATCCTGTTGCTATAAAGGGATCCAATGTGTCTGTCTCATGCCATTTTGAATTCTGTCACTGTATTTGCCCCCACCACTTCCATTGGGAGGGCATTCCTAGCATCCACCACCATTTCAGTGAAAAAGTATTTCCTGACATTGCCTTTCAGGTTACACCTTGTTATGCCCTCTAGTTTTACAGCTTCCCCGTCTTTGGAAGAGGTTTGTTTGTTCATTAATACTCTTTAAGTATTTAAAGTTCTGAATCATATCTCCCCTGTCCCTCCTGTCCTCCAGAGTGAACATATTTAGGTGGTCTTCTCATAAGTCTTCTGACGCAGGCTCCAAATTATTTTGGTCGCCTTCCTCTGAACTGCTTCCAAACTTTTTATATCCTTTGCGAGATATGGTCTCCAAAACTGAACACAATATTCCAAGTGAGGCCTCACCAGCGACCAATGGAACCCGCACAGGAACGCTCCCCAGCATCCAATAGGAAAGCCTTTGGGGGCATCCCACTGCACCTACGTTGCTGCCTTCCTGCCTTCCAAACTCTCTCTCCTCAGTTCTTCATTTTCTGCTGTTACCACAGAAAATTTGTTTATTTTATTTCTTTTGTTTTTTTGTGGTCACGTCTGCCAGAACTGACTACTGTCGGTTCTTTTCTTTTCTATTCTCTTTTTTTCTTTTTCTTTTTTCTAAAAAGTAAATTAGAACTTTCTTGAGTACATTGATGTCATTTTAGGCCTTAAGCCTACCATTTGCTTTGGCATAATGGAAAAACCAGCTAGTGGTTTTAAGAAATGTTATAAGTGCGGTGATACCATCTCTGCTACCGACACCCACGACTGGTGTCTCAAATGCCTTTGGTCTGACCACTAGCCTTCAGGATGTTTTTTATGTAGGAAGATGACAAAGAGAGGCTTGCAGAATCGAGCTGCAAAGTTAGGCATACTCTTTGCCTCAGACGCAATGTCTTTAGCATCGACGTCATCGAGGGCATCATCTTCCTCTCATGGATCTGAGGTAGCAAAACAAAAGTCTTTGAAGACACACTGATCCCCCAAGGGTAGATCTCTTTCTAAGAATCAAGATGCCTTGTGCATTGCCCTAGAGGTAGATCGTCCAGCCAAACTACCCCAGTGGGAGGACCCTTCCTCCAAAGCCATCGAGAGGTCCCAGGATGCTCCCGAGGCCTCCACCTCTGGAGAGCTCCTGGTGCCATGCTATGGGATGGTAGCCCGCATGTCCAATACTGATACCTAAGCATCTGTGGGCTCTATGGATCAATGTATCCTCGCCATTGAGCGCAGCTTGGCGGCCCCACTAGCGGCATCTGTTCCAATAAAACCCTTACCGACGGTACTGCCAACACTGGCACCGTCCACGGTACCAATGCAGTCTGCATCGAGGTTTGTATCCATCGAACCGCTACCACCACTGCCTGCCCTCAAGTCCATCCCTGGTACCGGGTGTTCTTCCAGGGAATCTCCCTGATCCGATACCGATTTTGATCGGTAATGGGCCTTAGCAGAGCATGGACATCGCTTTCATTGATACTTTGACTCTTCAGATTCAAATTCTTCCGATGAGGAATTTATCGATACTCGAGCAATTCAAAGTATACTGGAGGATCCTTCTCCCTCTGGAACGCCGCATATCCCCTCCTGAGGACATGTCTTTTCAAGAAATTATTCAGGACCTGGCCAGAGGCCTGTCCATTACAGTAACATCTGAAAAAGAACCTATGGCTGAGGAATTAGAAATCCTCCAATACCCTATGGCTTCTAAAGAGGCTGCCACCCTTCCAGTTCACCGCATCCTCCAGGACCTCATGCTGTGGATGTGGGAGATTCCCCTTACCATCTCTCCCCATACTCGATGACTCTATACCATGTATCGAGAACCGGAGTCTCCAGGATTCCAAAAGACTCAATTGCCTCATCATTCAATGGTGGTGGAATCGGCAATGCATCGAATTAAAAGTTCAAAGACTTATTCTTCAAACCTTCCTGGTAGAGAAGCGAGGATTCTCGATGCTTTCAAGTGTCGATATTTTCAGGCCTCCATGCTTTCAGCCTGGATAAGTCCATACATACTCTATATGGATATGTTCCTTAGGGAAGTTACTAGAGATCTTGAGTCTATGACTCCATTTCTTCCCGATGATAAGAGAGCTGACTATCTCACCTTGGTCAAACATGCCCAGAACATGTCAAAGTTTGTAAATAGCCAAAAACAAAAATAGAGTGAAACATTTAAATGTATGAGCCAGCGTGTGTATAGATATGTTTGTCGGAAGATCAGCCATGAGGTTTAAACGACCTCTCGAAGCTATACTTCCATTTTGCTCAAATTTTTATGAGCCCACTTCGGAGCCACATGACATAGGTAATCCACCATAATTAAGTGCTACCTACATAAAAATAACTATTTTGTGATCCTATAAAAACTGTGCAAAAGTCCAGACAGAAAAATCAGAAGATTACTTATCTCAACTGTTTGTTTCAAAAAACTCTTCACAGACTTCATACGAAATGAACCGCAGTTATAGAAAAGTACACAGTACTGCGTTTCGGGCAAATGCAAACTCCATTAACTCATTAACTCATTTAAACCTCATGGCTGATCTTCCGACATAAACATATCTATACACACGCTGGCTCATACATTTAAATGTTTCACTCTATTTTTGTTTTTGGAGATATAGCATAGAGTGTTAGTTATTTTGTTAAATAGGGAAACTTTTGATTCCTTTGAGTGTACCCAGTAGGGCTACCTCAATCTGCATTGGAGCATGTAGGATTGCTTGGCTTCAAGCGTCAGATCTTGAACAATGGGTTCAAGATAAACCGGGCAATATTCCTTGTACAGGCGAAAACCTTTTTGGCAAAGATTGGCAAAACAAGGCGTCTCACTTCGAATCTGAGAATACTACCCTAAACAGGCTTTCTAGAACCACTGCCAACCCAGCTAAGAAGAAAGCAGCTGCAAAGAAGACTTTCTTCAGTAAGAAGAAGAGGTTTTACCCTTCTTACACACCCTGCTTCACAATACCAACCTCAGGGTACTCAAAAGAGGCAACAGCCTCCTAAGCAGCAGCAGAAGCCACAGACTCCTAAAACCCAGCCAGCTCCGCAGACTCAACCTGCGCCTGTTTTTTTACTTTTTCCTAGAGAACATAGCACCTCTGCCTCTGGAGACGCCCCCCCCCCTTCCCGCAACATTGCCGGCAGACTCTCACTATACCCACAGGTGGCATCTAATCACTTCAGAGCACTGGACCCTGACCATAGTGCCGGAGGGGTACAGACTTCACCTACAGACTTTGCCCCCCTCCACAATGGTGAGGGAATATCCTTCTCAGCCTCCTTTCCCCTGCTCTGTTGCTACAAGAGGTCACCTCTCTGCTGTCAGGAGGTGCCATAGAGGAGGTCCCAACATCCCAACAGGGAGTGGGTTTCTACTCTCCGTACTTTCTCATACCAAAGAAAACTGGAGGATACAGACCCATCCTGGACCTCAGAAACCTAAACAAGTTTCTTGCCCATGAGAAGTTCAAGATGATCTCTCTAGGGACCCTCCTACCCTGTCTCCAGAGTCAGGACTGGCTCTGTTCTCTAGATCTCAAGGAAGCATACACACATATCCTGATTCACCCAGAACACAGGAAATTGCTACGCTTCATGTTTCAAGGAAAATATTATCAGTACAAGGTCCTGCCATTCGGACTCGCCTCTGTCCTGAGAGTCTTCACAATGTGCAGGGCTGTTGTGGCCACATTTCTAAGATCTCCAAGGATATTTGTTTTCCCCAAACGACTGGCTCATGAGGGCAGGAACTTCCCAAGAGGTTCACCTCTCTCTCTCTTGTACTATGCAGATACTTCAACACTTGGGATTTGTGATAAATCTTCCAAAGTCCAATCTCACTCCTACTCAAACACTAGAGTTCATAGGAACTTTCTTAAATACTCAACAATCAAGGGAGTTTCTATCTCAGTCCCGCTGTTCTCGTCTCATCCAGCTGGCATCTCAGGCCCATGTCAAAGATTATCTCACTGTCCGAGAGATGCTACAGCTTCTAGGTCATATGGCCTCAACAGTACATGTAGTGCCACATGCATGCCTGCAGATGCACACAGCCCAATGGGCTCTGGCTTCCCAATGGACACAGGCCTCAGACTGTCTCTCCTATGGTGGTGTTCCCTAGAGAATCTCCTTGTCGGGTCGTCTTTTCAGATGCCTCCACATCAATGTACCTTGACAAAAGATGCCTCCAAACAGGGGTGGGGGGCCCCATCTAGGGTCCCCCTCCACTCAGAGCCTCTGGACAGAGGAACTTCGGGCAATATACAACGCCCTCAAAGTCTTTCAGGTACACCTAAGTTCTCAGAGGATCCTTGTCCAGATAGAACATGGCAACCTGATTGTCTATGTGAACAAGCAAGGGGGAACAGGATCTTGGCCCCTCTGCAGAGGGCTCTCCATCTGTGATCCTTTGCCATTACTCAACAGATACAACTCCAAGCGGTATATCTTCCAGGGGAACAAAATGTCTTAGTGGACAGATTGAGTCGGATCCTCCTTCCCCACAAATGGTCTCTCCACACGGAGACAGCATCCTCATTTTTCAGACCTGGGGGACCCCAGAGTTAGACTTATTTGCCACTCCGCAGAATGCCAAAATTCCCCGCTTCTGCACCAGGACTTGTATGTTGGGCAACCAGAAGGTGGATGCTTTTCACATCTACTAGGGTCGAGAGTTCCTGTATGCTTTTCCTCACATTCCCCTGATTCCCAAGATGTTTTTCAAGCTCCAGGCGGACAGGGGCCTCATGATATTCATACTCCCATGTTGGGCACATCAACTGTGGTTTCCTCTCCTACTACATCTGTCTTAGACTCAACCCCTAGATCTCAGATCTGCTCCAGATCTCCTCTCTCAAAAGAAGGGACGCTGCTACATCCCAATCCGCAGTCTGTCAACCTCACAGCATGGCTGCTGAAAGCATAGTATTACAGCATCTATTACTTTCTCAGGAAGTAAAGGAGATCCTTTTAGCCTCTAGAAAGCCATCCACCAGACGTTCTTATGCTTTCAAGTGGCGTAGATTTTCCGTCTGGTGTTCTTAGAAGGACCTTAATCCCTTCTCAGCTCCAGTGGAGGCACTCCTTCAGTATCTCCTCCATCTATCCTCTTCCAGTCTCAAAACCAACTCAGTAAGAGTTCACCTGAGTGCAATTGCAGCCTCTCAACATCTCCTGGATGGACAACCAATTTCCTCACAGCCGCTTGTGGCGCACTTCATGAAAGGTCTGTTGCTCACTAAACCTCCCATTAGGCTACCACCAGTGGCCTGTGATTTCAGTGTTGTTCTAGGGCAGGGGTCTCAAACATGCGGCCCGCGGGCCGCATGCGGCCCGCGAGAGAAGTTTCTGCGGCCCGCGATGGAGAGGAAACAAAAAAACCCCCCAAAGCCCTGGCTTCCGCCGCCGCCGCCGTGGCAGCGCCAGAATCAGCTGTCCCGCGGCCCCTTACCGTGTGCCCGGCAGAGCCCTCAGCTTCAGCAACATCAGCGGCAGCTTTCAGGGCCGCGAAGAGAGTAGTATTTCCCTCTCGCGGCTCTGTTAAGCCTGCCGGGGCTGATGGGAATTCCCATCAGCCCCGGCGGGCTTAACAGAGCCGCGAGAGGGAAATTACTCTTCTCTTCGCAGCTTGAAAAGCCCGCCGCTGATGTTGCTGAAGCTGAGGGCTCGGCCGGGCACACGGTAAGGGGCCGCGGGACAGCTGATTCTGGCGCTGCCACGGCGGTTTGGGGGGGCTGTGTCAGATATGCCATGCTTTCTCTTGCTCTGCAATGGATCGCCCATAGACAAAAGATGTCATCATTCATGGATGCTGCAGCCCATACGGACAAGAGGTGATGTCCTAAGCTGCTGCTTCTCATTAGCAGGTGCCATGTATGGGTGTCCACTCAGTCGGCATCCATTTGAGTGCTTGATGGGGTCTGGGGTATTTTCAAACCTCCATATTAAATGGGACATCATTAAATATAGGCCAATGCTCATACATTTGTGAGGCTATAAAATGTATTTATAGTCATATTATGGTGAGGAGCATCTCATGCTTGTTTGCCTAAGGCCCAAAGAGATCATACTGCCTTACCCAGGGAATGGACCTAAGTGTCTATAGGAGCTCCTAGAGTCCTCCCCATTACTGCTTCCAGGCATGGAGGAGAGCACCGAGTTCTTTACCATTACTGCTTCCAGGCATGAAGGAGAGCTCAGGCCTCCTTGCCATTACTGCTTCCAGGCATGGAGGAGAGCACCGAGCGGGCGGGGGCGGGGGGCTAGGACTGGAAATGGGCAGATGGGGGTTAGGACTGGAGGTGGTCTGATTGGGGGGGGGGGGTTAAGACTGAAAATGGGGTTATGGGGGGGCTAAGAATGAAAATGGGGTGATGGAAGGATTAGGACTGGAAGTGGGCTGTTGGGGGGCTTAGGACTGGTAATGGGCTATGGGGGGGGCTAGAACTGGTAATGGACTGGGGGGGGTTGCTAGGACTGGAAATGGGCTGAGTAGAGGGGGGGGCTTGAACTGCAAATAACTGATGGGGACGGGGTTTTGGAATGGAAATGGGCTGAGTGGAAGGGGGCTTGGAATAGAAATGGGCTGATGGGGAGGGGGGCTTGGAATGGAAATGGGCTGATGGGGAGGGGGCTTGGAAAGGAAATGGGCTGTGAGGGGAGGGAGCTAGGACTGGAAATGGGCTTAGTTGGGGGGAGCAAGGACAGGAAATGGGCTGATGGTGGGGCTAGGATAGGACTGGAATGGGCTGATGATGCGGGGACTAGAAGGGAGCGGATGCTGGGTGGGGCTGAAACTACAAGGGAGCTGATGTTGGGGGAGGATTAGAATGGGATAGGGCTGGGAGAGTAAAATGGAGAGGGGAAAAATATTTTGTGTGGGAGGGAAGAAAAATCTACAATTGGCCAGGTATTGGGTGAGTAAGTGTGGATTGAGCATGGAGGGGTAAAATTTGAGTGGATGAAATAGGAATGAGGAAAGAGCAAAAGGAAAAAGATTAGTATGTTAAAGCAGATGTAGAGAGAGAAAGGAAAAAAAACTAGAAGAGAGAAGAAAGGACAAATGGACAGCAGACCATGGAGAGTTAGCAGAAGACACCAAGAAACCAGAAGAAAGTGGCTGGCACAATTGCAACTGAAAAAAAAATGCACAAAAGGTAGAAAAATCTCTCTTTATTTTGAATTTATTAACTGGAATATGTCAGCTCTGGGAAATGTGCATCATTAACGTCTGTGCTTTATTTAATACAAGAGGAAATTAATTTATAGTTTTATTTCTACAGTGTTGTTGTACATTCCAAGTTTGGCTTTTGGGGTTCCCAGTTTAATTATTGTCTTCCTGTTTCTAAATTGTGATTCCTTGTTTGGTGATGGTGTATGTTCTGCATGTGTAACTGAGCTGAGGTATTCTGTTTATGTAATTCCTATTTGACATTGCCACTTGTTCTCTTTCCCCAGTAGGTCATGTATTGTTATTCTCTGAAATGTATTGGTTTAATATTTGCAGTGTTGCCTTTTGATAGTTAGGGTATGGTGCTTTGTGAGTCCTGGTAGTGCTGTTACGATACGGTGGGTTTGCTATGGGTTCTAAATGGGTAGTGTTTGTAGTAGTTCCTAATGTGTCTGGCAGTTGGCACTGGATTATAGTAATGTAGAAATCTTTTAGTCTTTCTTTATCCATACACTCATTAAGAGGCATGTTTACTAAAAGTTAGTTTATGGTAACATTATGCAAATATTTATGCAAATGAGGTCCCTTATGCAAATTAGGCCCGCGTCTTGTGCGGCCCCCGGGTTACTTTACAAGTCCTCATTTGGCCCTCAAAGCAATTTGAGTTTGAGACCCCTGTTCTAGGGCAACTTCTCAAGCCGCCCTTTGAACCCTTAGCCACTACCTCGCTAAAGTTTCTGACATGGAAGGTCATCTTCCTCATTGCACTCATTTCGGCTAGGTGCATCAGTGAGCTACAGGCTTTGGTGGTAGACCCACCTTTACACACGGTTCCACCATGATAAGGTTGTCCTAAGGACTCACCCCCATTTCATGCCAAAGGTGGTGTCCCCTATCCATTTGAATCAGTCAGTCTACCTTCCTGTCTTTTTTCCTAGACCACATTCGTCTAGGGCAGAGGCAACCCTCCATACCCTTGACTGCAAATGTGCATTGGCATTCTGTCTTCAAAGGACATCTGAGCATCGTAAAGGCTCTGTTAATCTTCTCCTTTGATCCCAGTCACTTGGGTTTGCCAGTATCTAAACATACTCTCTCTAAATGGATAGCAGATTGCATCTCATATGCTTATGACAAAGCAGGACTATCCCTTGAAGGTCATGTCACTGCTCATAATGTTCATTTCATGGCTACCTCAATGGCAAACCTATGCTCTGAAGCCATTGACGAAATCTGCAAAGCAGCAACTTGGTCTTCGGTCCATACCTTTGCTGCTCATTATTGTTTAGACAAGGACTCCCACCGGGATGCCATGTTTGGTCAAGCTGTTCTCCAGCATCTCTTTCAGACTTATGGGCAACTCCTACCCTCTGTCATGGAATGATACCAGACATCCATAGAGGGTTCATGACCTCCTGAAGCCTGCCCTGAGGCAAACCTACCGGTTCTGATGTCATTTTCTCTGGCATCTGGAAGCTAGGAGTCCCATATGTTAAGACTACATTCCTGCTTGTTCCTGGAGATAGCGTAGTTACTCACCTGTAACAGGTGATCTCCGAGAACAGCAAGAATTGAGTCTTCACAACCCACCCTCCTCCCCTAGTTGTAGGTTTCGTCTCTCCTTTTCTCTCAGCTACAAACTCAACTGAGGAGAGGTAGTTGAGAAGGTGGGAAGGCAGTGATGCAGGCATAGTGGGATGCTCCGAAAGGCTTTCTGATTGGACGCTGGGGAGTGTTCCCGTACGGGCTCCGTCGGTACCGATATCACCCATATGTGAAGACTAAATTCCTGCTGTTCCCGGAGATCACCGGTTACAGGTGAGTAACTAGACTTTATGCACATATTTCATAAAATATGCACAAGCATTTATACTTTATACTGAGCAGGCATAAATATCCATAGACAATTTCTGCTGGTTATCCCCATGTATTTTATAAAGGCACATAAAGGTCCATTTGACATAGAACCAAATCATGCTTATCAGATTACAACAAATAGGTATAGAAGGCACAGTACTCCAATGGTTCATCTCTTACCTTTCGCACAGAACCCAGCAAGTACGCATGGGTCCACAAATATCTCAACACTATAACCAAGAACAAGGCCTCCCACAAGGCTCAGCCCTATCAGCACTTTTGTTTAACATATACCTACAGCACATCTGCCCTATCCTCAAGAAATTCCAAGTAAATTATCATATTTATGCAAATGATATTATGATATACATCCCTTTCAACATCAGTAACCCGGCAACCCAACAAATCACAAACTGCCTCACAGAAGTAGCAGAATGACTTTCATCCCAAAATCTCAAAATAATTTCAGTAAAACAGAAGCTCTGTACATAACCAGAAATCAAAGCTTCACCCTGCCCCCCCCCCCCAAACATATCACATTCCAAGATGTAAACATAGCTGTCAAAAGTGAGGTAAAATATCTCTGAGTTATTCTAGATAGCTCCCTCAATATGTTTTCCTACATACAAACACTACAAACAAACATACGTTGTTTTCCCACATACAAACTAAAACAAACAACAAAAAAGATTTTCTACAAACTTAAAATGATGAAACAGCTCCGCCCACTACTCCACTCACATGACTTTAAATCGGTTATTAATGCCATCATCACTCCTCACTTCACCTTCTGTTATACTGCACTACATGGTATAGCTAAACAATCCATAAGACAATTGCAGCTTGCCCAACACATTGCAGCTAGAATAACCTCTTAACACCAATCTAACTGAACATATAATACCGGTATTATATAACCTTCACTGGCTCCCAATTCAGAGCCGCATCCAGTACAAAATCCTTGTAACTACATTCAAAATCATTAAAAATATTGCTCCATCCCACCTCACCACCCTGATCTCTAAGGACAACAACATTCGAAATCAGTGTGATTGCAATAAAAACAAACTAAATACCCCACCTGATTTTAGAAAATCCACAAAATTGACCAACCACAAAGCTTTCTCACATTTCTCCCCGGTAATTTTGAACAACCTCCCAGCCAGTATAAGATCCATAGACGACCTCACTACATTCCAAAAAACACTCAAAACCCAACTGTTCACTCTACACTTTGGAAACACAAATGAAGATAAAGATCCTACTACTACCAACACACAAGACGATACAAACATCAGCGCAACCCATAATATACCGGAACTGAAATAATGTATGTAGTATAACCCCCTCACATTAAGGTCAATATACAGAGTTGTAAATAGTAACCTATTGCCACCCTATGTAACCAACTCATCGTTCATTCTGTATTTCTGCTTTACTGTACATAGTTAAATGTTTTATGTAACTGAATATGTACCATTCTGTAGAAATTCAATGTTTTGTTTAATGTAAACCGCATTTGATCATTGGAAAATGCGCTATAAAAATTTTAAATAAATAAATAGAACACTGAGATCGGAT
Organism: Ichthyophis bannanicus; assembly: GCA_033557465.1. Classification (NCBI taxonomy): domain Eukaryota; kingdom Metazoa; phylum Chordata; class Amphibia; order Gymnophiona; family Ichthyophiidae; genus Ichthyophis; species Ichthyophis bannanicus. The sequence goes on from CM066033.1 coordinate 562,008,540, forward strand.
GAGACATCTAGGTCAGAACATGCTCATTTCCCGTGGCATTTTAGAAAAGGCTTTGCAGAACAAAGAGCCTTTTGTAAAGTACATTTATGGATGTGTAGGCATGCACTTGTATTATCAAGGACACACAATGGGAGCCAGCCATTTTACAAATATACACGTGTTAAAAATGGACAGCATGAACTTGGCACCCTCCAGGTGGAAGTGGTGCTTTTGTAGCTTTCACATGTAGCTGACCCATTTTACAAATCTCTACATGTAAATGCCACCAATTAAGTACTGAAGGCACAACATTTTTTTTTAGAGGCAGAAATAAACAATGGGGAATTACTCTCTTAATCCCTTATGTAAAGCCCTGGCTGAAACAAGCTTTTTTTTTTTAATTGGTGCATGCCTCTGAGCTGCTGCCAAACTCAAAAGGAAATTTTTTTTCTCACATACATGTATTCCCATTGTAAAAGGGCAATACGCATGTATATTTTTAGCCAAGCCAAATCATGCTTCTCCATGCCCCCTTGTAATCTGTGTGGTGTGTATCTCCACATGTAAAATACTGTCTTTTTGAAAAATGTAGTTACTCACCTGTAATAGGTGTTCTCCAGGGACAGCAGGAATCCGTCCTCACATATGGGTGACATCGGCGCAGACTGAGCACTCGCGGAAGCATCTCCCCAGCTTTCAAAGAAAGCCTTTGGGAGATGCCACCATGCATGTGTGGTCCCCTTCCTGCCCTAGGATGCATCTTACACAGACAGATGACATAGCTAGAGCTGACAAAGAAGATGGCAAAAATTACAGCAACTCGACTGCGAGGAGGGAGGGTTGTGAGGACTGAGTTCTGCTGTTCCTGGAGAACACCTTACAGGTGAGTAACTACGCTTTCTCCAGGAACAAGCAGGAAGTCAGTCCTCATATATGGGACTCCCTAGCTATAGGCTACTGGGAACCTGTAGAAAACATGGCCCAGCAGTGAGCAGCCACAAGCAAGTCTGAGGAAGGACTCTGAGGATCCCAGAGTCCAGGCAGAATCATCACACCAGTACCCTGAACACAGAAGGGTCGGAGTTGCCTAGACCCCAAGGAGATTTCGGAGTATGGCCTGGCTGAAGGTGCTGTCCCATCGGGACTCCCTTTCCAGGTAGTAGTGAGCTGCAAAGGTGTGGACTGAGGACCAGGTGGTGGCCCATAGGGGAAAGAGCGCAAGCTTGCAACCGAGGTCACCATAGTCCTCACGTTGTGTGCCATGACCCGGAGCTCCAATGAGAGCCCAATCTGATTGTGGGCAAAGGCACTGCAGTCCGCCACCCAGGTGGACAGGGTCCACTTGGTAACAGCCCCCCCCAGGTGACTGGGGTCATAAGAAACAAAAAACTGTGAAGCTTTGCAGTGGCCCTGGGTATGTTGCAGGTAGAAGGACAGGGCCCTCTTACAATCCAGGGTATGGAGAATGGCCGCCACCTTGTTGGCGTGGGACCGTAGAAAGAAGGTCTGGAGCACCTCCTCTTTATTGAGGTGGCACACGGATACCATCTTTGGCAAGAATTTAAAGTAGGTGCCAAGCACGACCCTATTCTTGTAGAACCTGGTGTAGGGTGGCTCGGCCGCCAAGGCCTGAAACTCGCTGACTCTGCATGCAGAGGTGAGCGGCACCAGGAAGACGACCTTCCTTAACCCTTTCCAGGCCGAGCCCAAAACTCTCGGGATCCAAAATTCTGACTAAATATTCCTATCAAATGGTATATAATACATGACCATAGCAGAAGGACAATCACTATTAGAACATATTGAATAAGACGGGTACAATTTTCCTGAAAAATTTAAAAATTAAACCGGCTGCAGTATGTGGATTAAAAATTTAAAGTAGGCCTTCAAAGGGTTAAGAGATAACGCAGATGGCAGGTAGCCAGAGGCTCAAATGGCGGCTTGGTGAGCTGTGTCAAGACTATGTTGAAGTCCCATTCTACCAGGGGCGGGTGGATGGGGAGGCTTAGAGAGCAGAAGGCCCCCACATGAACCGAGTAATGAAGGGCTGAGCAGAGAGGGATATCTCCAGGAACAAGCAGGAATGTAGTCCTCACATATGGGTATCGTCGGTATTGCACGGGAACGCTCCCCAGTGTCCAATTAGAAAGCTTTTGGGAGCATCCCACAGCGCCTGTGTGCTGCCTTCCCATCTTTCCCAACTGCCTCTCTCCAGTTCTTCGTTTTCCACGGAGCCAGCAGGTCGTCGTTCCTGTCACCGCAGAAAATCTTTCCTTATTCTCCTTTTTTGTGGTCGCGTCTGCCTTCGACGCTATACCGGTACCGCTGGTTCTTTCTTTCTTCCTCTTTAAAAAAAAAAATGTTTTCCAAACTTTTGTTCCTCAGGTGCACGCGCCATTTTGGGCCTTAAGCCCAAAACCTTTTCCTCTATTATGGAAAAACCCGCTTCGGGTTTCAAGAAGTGCACCAAGTGTGGTGGTACCAATACCATCACCGACACCCATGAGTGGTGTCTTAAATGTTTAGGTCCTGACCACTCCATCTCGGAGTGTATGGCCTGTGCCATGATGTCCAAGAGAGGTCGACAAAACCGGGCTGCTAAGCTCAGCACCCTTTTTCCCTCCGATGCAGCCTCTGTGGCATCGACGTCTTCAAGGGCTTCGTCTTCCTCCCATGGATCTCAGGTAACTAAACATAAGTCTGGCCGGTCTTCAAAGGGTAGATCTCCTTCCAAGCATCGAGATGCCTCTGGCGTTGCCCTTGAGGGTTCTGTACCGGCAAAATAGCCCCGGCGGGAGGCTTCGGCTTCCAAAGCATTATCGGGGCTCCAGGATGTTCTCGAGGCCTCAACCTTGGCAGAACTACTGGTGCCATGCTCTGGGGTACCGGCTGCTTTCTCTGGTACCGATACCCAGGCATCGGCAGCGTCGATAGACCAGAGGTTCCTGGCTATTGAACGCAGTCTGGCGGCTCTCCTTGCGGCATCGACACCCTCTGAACCGCATCAGACAGTTCAACCGGTACCGGTATCGGTACCAGTACCAACAGCATCGGCATCGACATTGGTGTCTGCATTGCCGGCACCCAGTCATGCTATGCCTTCCGGTACCTATACACCGGTACCGATTCCCCCTGGCACTGACTTCGGTCGGTACGGGTATCGTGCTCTACAAGAGCATCCAGACAGAAGGTACTTTGAATCCTCGGAGGAGTCTGAGGATTCTGACAGCTCTGTCGGTACTGGAGTACTTCTCCCGGAGGAGCCTTTACTGAATAGGTTTTCACTGAGGCAGAGGACATCGAGGAGCTTCTCCTGGACCCACCGATCAATGTCTGATGCCTGGAGCCAGGCTTGACGCCGATTGCTGATGCCTGCAGCTGCTACTCTCGCGTTTGACTCTAAGCCATCGTAGGCAGCCCGGGACATGTACTTCAAGCATTCCTCAACGCACTTTGTGAGAGTTTGGAACCACTGGAGATGATCCCTTCTGAGGCTTGCCAAGAAACCTGTGAGTTCCTTTGCCAGGTCTCAGAGATACATACCGATATACAGCTGGTAGGCTTAGATTCTGCAACCCAGCATTGATCCCTGGTAGCATTTGCGGCCAAGGGTGCAGGACTCCCTGCCCCTGAGGCATAAAGGAGTGAGTCTTTGGACTCTTTTGCCAGTGCATGGTTGACTCCACCACCATGGAGGTGTGTGGGAGTTGTGATTTCTGGAAGCCGGGGCCCCGCTGGACTCGGTACATGGTGTCGAGGCATCGACTAACTATGGGTACTGACATCAGTGTCTCCCACATGTGGAGGAGGAGCCTCCTGAGGATGACAGGGACAGGAACCATCAGGGCCTCCTTGGGAGAGGCCTCATATTGGAGAATTTCAAGTTCCTCCATGTGAGGGTCGTCCTCTGACTCTGTGGTGAGGGACAAGGCTTTCACCATGTTTCGAACAAACTCGAGAAACTATGTGTCCTTGGGCAGGGACTGACGCCGTGGTGCCAGGGGAGACAGGTCCGATGGGAGGTCGTGGTGCTTCCAAGTCTCTGGGTATGCCTCGTCCTCAGACTCCCAGTCGGAGTAGTCTGCCGAGGACTCGATCGATGGAGCCTGGGTTGCAGGACCCAGGTTGGGGTCCAGGTGACCCCATGGCGGCTGCTTGGCTGGTGCCATAATTGCATGCCGGAGTGGATCTCTCTCCCTCGGAATGGGAGCGAGATCGAGACCCTCGCCAGGGATCGACTCGAGGCTCTGGGCTCATGAGGATCAGCTCAGTTGTCCAGGGGATCCTTGAGAGCAAAGTCCCCGTGATCTGGGCAGACGCACCGGCAGGGCCAGGCGTCGACACCTGCTGCGAAATGAGGAAAGCAGTAACATTGCATTCCAGCGCCATCATCTTGGCTTCCCACTCAGGAATTGCAGCCTTCGATGCAGATACCAGAGTCAGGCGCTGTGGGGGCTTTACGCAACTCTGAGGTCCCATGCGGGACCTTAGAGTGTGAAGCTACCAGGGATATCGGGGCAGAGTCTGACTTGTGGAAAGTGTCGTCTGGCTTCTGCTGATGATGCTGGATGGCCTTTGCAGACATCTTTATACACAGGGCGCAGACCCCTCTGGGTCATGGTCAGCCCCTAGACACCAGAGGCAGCAATCATGTGTACCTGTGAGAGACATGTTTTTTGCGCACCAATCACACTTTTTGAACCCGCTGGCCATTGGGGGAAAAGTACCCCTGCAAGGTCAAAGATCCTCGACGATCTGAGGTGGGAAAGGGACCGGTGCAACCGGAGAAAGAAAAAACAGTTTAACACACAATAAAATCAACTTTTTACAGGGAATTAAGTCAGACGTCTGTTGGGCTTGGCAGAAAAAAGGAGACTGAGTAAGATAGCACCCTTGGGCGGGAAGGGGAGCATGCATGCGTGGTGGCATCTCCCAAAGGCTTTTTTGAAAGTTGGGGAGATGTGAGGACTAACTTCCTGCTTGTTCCTGGAGAATAACTAGTCACACGTGTATGTGATCTACACATGTAAATGCTGCTATTTACATGTGGAGATGCTTCTAAAAAACCTCCATATGAACTTATATGGGTCATTTTCAATTTCTTAGACATAATTTGGATGTCTGTAAAAGTACACGTGAACGTCCAAATCACAGAGATGTCCCCAGAGCGATTTTGGAAACAGGATTTTTAGATGCCTCCGCTTCAGGGAGGTCTAAATAGGCAGGGGTTGTGATGGAGGCATGTCCAGGGTGGAGCTACAAAGATGTCCCCAGTCAAGCTTAGAACCCTTAGGGACATGTGTTCCTGCATCCAAATTTAGACCTGCTCCAGGCACGATTAGACATTGGAAAAATGTTTGTTTCACTTTGGTATGTCTCACTTCTCTGGCAGGACAGTATGGAAGGTGATATTTTACTTACCAGATAATGTCCTTTCCTTCTGCTAGACCAATCCAGGACCCACCCCTGAAATTGTGTTTGGTCTTATGTTGCGACGGTACCTTGGTCCGCTATGATTTATATGCTTGGCTCTGCAAGTCCATATCCTACTGACAACCTGCTGTTGTTGAGGTTTGCCATGCTTTCCCATATGTTTTGGGATGAGTTGTGAGGTACCCTCTAGTGGCTTGGACTGCTGGGGGCATGGGAGTGGTGTCGTTGGGATCTGAACATTTCTTTGGCTGTATGTCTTCACCAGACTGCTGGTGGGGAAGTGCAGCCCACTTGTCTGGTGTGGTTTAACAGGACAAGGAAAGGACATTATTTGGTAAATGATATGTCACCTTCTAACATAAAAACACATATTTTATAATGAGGTAAAAATTTAACTAAAAGCCTACTTAAAGAAAAATGTCTTCAGCTGTTTCCTAAATGCCTGGGAGTAGAACATTGTTGATAGTTAAGGTAGTATGTTAAGAGGGATATTTTATGTAAAATAATTTTTATTCTATTTTCCAGTCTGACGAAGCCATCCATACATAGTACATGACATAGCAGTACAATACATGGCAGTACCATACATGGCAGTGCAATGCCTCCCCCCCCCCCCACAAGCCCCACAGACCGTAAGACCCCTAGATTCACAATAAGCCATTACAAAGCTAGTACAAAACTATCACACAATATTACAAAGTATTACAAAGCTATTACAATGCTATTACAATAATAATGCCAGGTAGTCGCTGATAAGTCAGGAATGACAATCCCACACAAACCCACCCCCCAAAAACAAACAAAACAGCTGTATAACACATTACTGCGTGCCTGGCCTCTACCGTGTACTGTAAATATTAATATATAGCAAGGATTATAGAGACCAAGAACCAGCCATCCCAAAATTACTCCCCCAGCTCCCCGTCAAAGCCAGCACAAAGTGTCAGGTTATAAGCAGACCTAGAAGAAACCCCAACGAAGCATCAACAGAAACCCACGGTCCCACCGTGCTCTGTAGAACTTAACCCCTACTTACCCTCCCCCCGTCCCCCCCTCCCTCATCCCCACTCCGCAACGATTACTCTAATGGCGGCAGTATATTAACTAAACGGGGACCTTATTCCAGATCCTCAAAAACAATTCCTCGCGAGTACCCCCCAAAAGGCGTGCTGTACACTGTTCCATGCTCCGGAGTTCTCTCATACTTTGCTCCCACCCCACCATACCCGGCACCTCAGACCCCAACCAATTCCGCAGGATATGTTTCTTAGCCATAATAAACCCCTTCTCACACAGCTTTTTGTACTCCCCTTTCAGGTGCGTCCCAGCCTCATAAGACCCAAATAAACACCATTCTGGGGATAGTACTACCGTCTCTCCCAACCGTTCCTGCAACTTGGCTCCTATCCCCCCCCCAAAATTGTTGGATGCAGACACATGACCAAAATTTGTGCGCCAAGGTGCCTCACCCCACTCTGCAGAGTCTACACACATCTGTCGTAGAGAGGCCCGCCTTCGCGGCCCATACATCATGAATATAAGCTCGCCACAAAAACTTATATTGTACTTCCTGCAATTGTATGGACTCCACAACCCCCTTCACGCTAGAAAATGCCCCTTGAAGACGCTCTATAGTCCCCTCAGGAATCCCATCTTGAGACCACTTTCCCGCTAACCTCCCCAGCCCTCGTCCCTCCTGACCTTCACGTAACACCTCCCGTACTCGACTCATAGTTAGCTTCCCCTCCAAGGCTCTAAAGATGTCCAGTATTCGCTTACTGAACAAGATGGCACCTCCGTCCCCCCGAAGACTACTCATATAATGCCGTGTTTGCATATAAAAGTAAAAATCACATGTATCTAGCTTATATTTACTCTGCAAGGAAGTTAACGAATCAACCTCCAAAGCGCCTTCGATGCACATCTGCCCTATATACACCAACCCTCTAGTCTCCCATTTCCTCCCCACCCCTCCCCCTGGAGTCCTGGTGCGAAGTCCCGGTTCCCTTTCAATGGAAGACAGTCCGTTCTTCTCCAATCAATCCACAATACTTGACAAAGAAAACGCCACGCCTGCCGCAAGGCCAGAAGGCAAGTCGACTCCCGCCATGCTGGTGGTAAATCCTTACCTGCTCTATGTATTAAATAGGACTGATGCCATTCCCCTGCCATCTCGTCAACTAAGTCGAGTGGGATCGTCTCCGTATCACCTGACATCACCTCGCGCATCGATCTCAACAAGCAGAGAAGGTTATAATCCCGCAAAGGTATTAATCTTCTATCGGTTTCGTCAAGGCATCCAACACAATCCTCGCTCTTCGCCCTTTCCATAGAAACTTCGATAAATGGCCCTGTAGACACCTTAAGTCCCTCCGCAGAAGCCAAACAGGGACATGGCGCAGCATATAAATCCAGCGAGGTAGCTCCACCATCTTAAACAATGCTACCCGCCCCTTCAATGAAATCGGAAGGTCCTTCCATTTATGCAGCCTCTGAATAGAGTTCGCCAGCATGGGCTCCACATTTGCTCTATACAACTTCTTAATCGTATCCGGGATCTGTATACCCAGATATCGAATCTGTCCGTCCGCCCACACTAGAGGGAAGGGCCCCCTCCAGTGCCGCCGGATCCGGTTACCAATATCCAGCCCCAAGGATTTAGCTTTATTTATCCTCAAACCTGAAAAGGAGCCAAAAATCTCCAGCTCCCGCAGTAGCAAGGGGAGGGAGTGCTGAGGGTTCATGATACATAACAGCATGTCATCAGCAAATGCGCTAATCTTCACCCCTCCGGCCGCCCACTTAATACCCGTTATCTCCGGCTGGGCTAACAGGGTCCTCAACAAAGGTTCCAACTGCAACACGAACAGCAAGGGCGATAACGGACACCCCTGCCGTGTCCCCCTCTGCAACTCAAAGGTGCCCGAGCTATCCCCTCCCGCTACTATATAAGCTAGCGGCTCTGTGTACAACGTCTGCGCCCATTGAACAAAAGCACCTTCGAAGCCAAACCTCTTCAATACTGCAAACATATATGCCCAGGAGACCCTGTTGAATGCTTTTTCCGCATCTAGACTCACCAAGAGTAACGGAATCCCTTTCTGCTCACACCTCTCTACGCCCATAAGCACCTTGTTAATATTCAACATTGCTTCTTGCCCCTTCACAAATCCCGTCTGGTGTGGGCCAATCAGCCCGGGAAGAATGGTTTGTAATCTCTTAGCCATTATAGATGCCAAAATCTTCATATCGTAATTAATTAATGATATCGGGCGGTAAGAGGCCGGGTCCTCAGGATCCTTCCCCGCTTTGTGGAGCACCGAGATCGAGGCCGTGCGCATGTCCCTCGGGAAAGCCCCTATGTCCAAGACCTCCCCAAACAAGGCTGCCAGCGTGGGAGTCACCTCCATCTCAAGAATTTTGTAAAATTCTACCCCGTAGCCATTGGGTCCTGGCGCTTTGTGTATCTTCCCCCCCCCCCCTATGACTCTCTGAATTCCCCCCCCCCCCGAAATAGGTCTATTCAACTCCTCCAGCTCTGTCCGGGAAATCTGCGGCAGCTCAACTGCGGCCAAGAAAGCCCTCTCCTGCTCTCTGTCCTCCTCCTCCGGTGAATACAAGTCCTCGTAAAATTTCCGGAAAATCTGTACAACTTTCCCTGCTTGATTGTGGCGAACTCCATCCTGGTCCCGTAGTACCGTCACTACTTTCGTGCTACCCCACTCCTTCACCAACCTAGCCAGCAGTCTCCCTGTACGATTGCCATATCTAAAGAATTGGTGCCTGTAATACTGCATACTATGGGCAAGCCCGCTCCTGAAGGAGGTTGTTAATAGACTGCTGCACTCCCAAATACGCCTGTATTGCCTCATTCCCAGACCTCCTGACCGCTACCCGTTTCATTGCTGCTAACTGTTCAGAAAGACGCAGTAGTTCCTCATTTATCCTCTTCCTCTCTTTGGCCAAATATGCAATAACATGTCCCCTCATCACCGCCTTCGCAGCCTCCCATAACGTCGCCGCCGAACTCACTGAGTGCTCATTGAAGCCTAGATATTCCTCCCATTTCTGTTTTAAATACACTCGGAAGTCCTGGTTGTGCCACATCTGCCTCGGAAATGACCATCGCCGGTTCCCCCCCTCCTTCACCTTCCAGTCCAGCCTCACCATCGCATGATCTGAAACTACCATCGGCTCTATCTCAACGTTCACTACCCTCCCAAAGTCCTCCTTTGAGACCAGGATGTAATCAATCCTGGACCAAGTCCGATGCACCCTTGACAGATGTGTGTAGTCCCTTTCCCCCTCGTGTAACACTCTCCACGTGTCCACCAGCCCCCCCACCCGACATAGATAACCTAACCCTCTTTTACTCCAACCTCCTCCCCCTCCCCCCTTTGACTTATCTAATACAGGGTCATGCGGACAGTTGAAATCACCCGCAAGAATCAGTGGAACTCTAGGCTTCTTCCCCACTTTCTGAATAATACTTTTAAAAAAACTGATGATCGTAAACATTGGGGGCATAGATGTTCCCTAAAAGGAGTTCTTCTCGGTTCAATTTTACATGTAAGAACTGAAACCTTCCCAGGGGATCCCTTTCGTCCCGCAGAACCTCCACATGTATCCCTTTCCGAACTAAGATCGCCACTCCCCTCTTCCGCCCCCCAGAGGATGCAGCAAATACCTGTTCCACCCAGTCCCGCCTTAGCTTAGCATGCTCAAGCGCTGTAAGGTGTGTTTCCTGGAGCAGTGTCACCTGTACCTTTACCCTTTTCAAAGTTTGCAGAATTTTAGTGCGTTTGATATGGGTACCCACTCCCCCCTACGTTCCATGAGGTTAGACGCAGATTACTCCCCATTTATCCCTTGCCTCATACCTAAAGTTAGAAGCCAAGCTGTATGAAACTGCACGAGGAGTTGCCCAGCCTCAACCCCCCACCTCCTCTGTTGTCCCCAGCCACCATTGCTAGTGCCCCCTTCCAATACCCTATTTGTTTACCCCTACCTAGTACCATTAAGTCCCCTCCCCACCCCCCTCCTACCCAGTTCCCCCTTTCCCCCTCCCCCCCTCCTCCTTCTGCTGCCCCCTCCCCACCTTCCTCGTCCAAAAACCCCTTACCCCACAGCCCATAGCTTCGGCCTCCCAACCCTCAGCAAAGACGCTATGGACGCCGAAGTTGACACCGCAGGACCACCCCGCCTTCCCCCCACCTCTCCAAGGTTCCTGCCCCCATTACCAGTACACATTTAGCAACCCTTCCTCATTCAGCCTCCTCATCTGCTCCTTACGTCCCCAGCTTAAAGGCCTCATAATGCCAGTATCGCCCCTTTCCCCTCCCCCCCACCGCCCTCTAATACCAACCCTTCCAACACTCCTCCCCCCGTCCTCTCACATTCACTCTCAATTAAGTATGAACAGTACCGTGCACCTTACAGACATGATACACAATGCCATAAGTCCCACTCCTCCTTCGTGATGCTCTTGCGTTGCGAAGTATCTGCTGGCAATCATCGACTCTCCGCGCGTGTAGCAGGATCTTCCGTGCCGCCACCGAGACTGTCCAAAAAGGCCCGTGCCGCCCCCACTGAAGTAAACACCTGGCTTTGTCCCAAATGAGAAACTCTCAGAGTGGCTGGAAAAGCCAGTGTAAACCTCATTTTCTTCTGAAAAAGCGCTGAGCAGACAGGCACAAACGCCTTCCTCTTCGTCGCTACCGCAGCCAAATAATCCTGGAATAGCAAGATTTTTCGATTGTCCAGCTGTAAATCCCGTTTTTTCCTATAAGCTTGCAGCAGTTGAGCCTTGTGTTGAAAATTTAAAATGCGCACAATCACCACTCTGGGCCTCAGGCCATTCTCACTCTCATTCCCATCCTGTGCGCCTGCTCCACTTTCATCACTCCCACCAGCTCTTCAAGACCCAGTGCCCGGGGTAACCACGTTTCAACAAGTGCCATCAATGTAGAGTCAGTATTGGTCTCCAGCACCCCCACGGACCGCAAGTTGTTCCTTCTAGAGCGGTTTTCGAGATCATCAATTTTCTCTCGCAGGGCCTCCAATTGTACGCGGTGAGCCTCGTGCTCTCGGGCCCTCCGGCCCTCCTCGTCTTCCAACGCGGAGACTCGCTGTTCTACCTCCTCCACTCTCTGCCCCATCTCTGTTAATGCCACTCCAACCGCTTCTAGTTTGCTCAAGATCTGGTCAAACTTTGGGTCCAAAAGCTGAACCACTTCCTTTGCTATTTCCTCTGTAGCCGAATCAGTGCTTTCAGTCCCTGGGGAGACTGGATTCAACATGGCCAACCCCGGCACCGCAGCTGCCGGTTTATGCGCTCTCTCCCGGTCTTTCTTCGGCTGCAGAGGCATTCCACTCTCTTTCGCACACCACCGCAATTACCAACACCTCCACACTCACTCCCTGTGACTTTCCCTTCAATAGGGAGGGCTGCAAAGAATAAATTTAACGACTAATGTCGAGACGGTCCCGGAGCGAGCTGAGGCACGTCCTCACTCGCTCATGTGCCACCGGAAGTCCCCGAGGGATATTTTAAAAGAGTTTCTTCATGTTAAACAAGGTTCAACATATAGAAAGAAAATTTTATAAGGTTTCCCAGCATGTACACACATGCGTTTTGCAGAATTTTAAGAGAAAACATGTGCATACTTTCCCTTTGAAAATTGGTGGATTTTGTGTGCATACTTGCTACACAAATTAGGTGGCTTGTTATAAAATTCCTCTTAGGAGGTTTAAGTGTCATTTGTGTAAAAAAAAATTAATTAATTAATTAAAAAATAAATTAAAAAGCTAGTTTACCTGTGTGATAGGCACATGTGAAAGTGAAAGTGATGATTTTGGAAAAGTCAATATTTATCCATGTATGTCTACAACATATAAAGAGTCTAAGGGGACAGGTCCTGGGGGTGGTATGGGAAAGCTGTTTCAAAATCTTTACATCCTCTGAATCATGTATAAATGTGAGCTAACTGCTTGTTTGGACCTGAGATTTAGAAGAATGAATGAGGAGCAGTTGTGCTTAGATATTTATTGTAAACCACATTGATGTTTTTTTACCATGTTGCGGGAAATCAAGTGTTATAATAAACCAGAACCATAAACTAAAACTTCTGGAGAGGATCGAGAGGTTGACACTACACTATCCTCAGTACTCTTCACAATGACAGTGCTATGTTGTGTGTTTGGCGAGTTTGTTTTGAGTTTGCACCATTGCGGCATGTCTCGCAGACGTCTCCATTATTAAATACTGTACCATAAACGTCCCTGCAGATGTCCATATTGGGCACATCCATGTTTGTGAAATCATACCCGAACTTGGGCATGCTTGCCATTTTTATGGACATTCAGGCTTTGAACATACCAGTTTGCACTTGGACATCCTTTATAAAATATGCCTTTAAGTGCCTTTATAGAATAGGCTTTAAATATTAATATACTTGGCCCACCAGTGTAAGCAACGTGTAATGAAATTAACCTCTAAGTAAACAGAACAATCTTTGTGAAAATGTGCATGGAATTTGACACTTCAAACTTTTTATTTAAATTAATAGTTAGAGGACTATGATACAAAATTATGTCAAGCAGTTTACTAACTCATTAGCACAAAGAAACAGAGAAAATGACAGCAGATAAAGACCATATGGCCTATCCCAGAGGTGGCCAACTCCAGTCCTGGTGCATCACAATCCAGCCTGGTTTTCAGGTTGTCCCTAATTAATATTCATGAGTATATTTGCATGTACTGCCTCCCATAGTATGCAAATATATCTCATGAATATTCATAAGGGATGTCTTGAAAACGAGGCTGGATTGTGAGGCACCTGGACTGGAGTTGGCCACCCCTGGCCTATCTAGTCTGCCCTTCCATACCAACTACTAAGCTTTACAGTCCATTTTTCCCCCTTAGAGATCCTCTGTGTGTGTTCCATGCTTTTTTCAATTCAGATACTGTCCTCATCTCTATCACCTCCACTGGGAGACTATTCCATGCATCCACCACTGTTTCCATAAAGAAATATTTCCTCAAATTACTCCTGAGTCTACCCCATTTGACCTTCATTCCTATGCCCCCTTGATGCAGAGCTCTTTCAGTTGAAAGAGGCTCCCCTCCTGTGCATTTATGCCACAGAGGTTTTTAAACATCTCTATCACATCTTCCCCTCCCGCCTTTCTTCCAATATATATCTATTGAGATCCCTAAGTCTGTCCCCATATGCCTTATGGCAAAAACTACTGACCATTTTGGTAGCCACCGTCTGTACTAACTCCATCCTTTTTATATATCCTTTTGAGGATATGGTCTCCAAAATTGCATACCCTATTCCAAATTAGGTCCCACTAAGGACTTATACATTGTAAAACGTAATGCAAACTTAGATACATGAACTGGATTTTGCCCAAAGAAAAGATCCCACATATCAATAAGATATATTTTTATTATATTTACTAAATGTTTCATAACAAAACTATGTACTATGGGAGTGATTTCATGACTGCACGAATGCGTGAAACAGTAAATGCACAGTTTTCTTTGTGCAAACTAGGTCAGATTTTCAAAGCACAAGTGCTCATATACTTTCACTTTGTAAGTTACTCCAGGGAATGTCTGTGTACACACTTAGATCTGCTCTTTGGTACACGCAAATTCCAAGGGTTAATTTACTTTTCCAAAATATAGGTATATGTGCATACCCCTGTATGTCCGCTCCCACAGGAATATCTGTTACTTCAGGCCGGAAGGTCAGGGGGTTCAAATCCCACTAGAGGACAGCAACCTTTGGCCGGAAGGACTGGGGTTTCTAGTCCCACAGGTGCTCCTTGTGGTCTTGGGCAAGCCACTTAACCCTCCATTGCCCATGTTCCCTGTAAGTATTGGTGTATGTGTCTCATATCCCCCCTTGTTAAATATATCCCCCAATTGTGTTGTGACCACTTTGATTGAAGGATAAGGTGATATACAAAACTGTCTAAATAAATAAATCTGTACTCAGTCCAGGTAAATTAACATGCAGACATTTAGTACACATACTTCTTGCTCATTTTCCTTTGAAAATTCAGCCATCTGCCAAATGAGGTTACTGTCTTGGCGCATATATTTGCATCTGTTTTCAAAATGATGAAAACAGATGTAGTGAAAGTTTGCATGAGGCTTTCAAAATGAAGCCCCTCATGTACCTTTCCCCCATCTTCCTGGAACCTGTTTTGGTTGTTTCCAATGTTTTTTTCCCATGGGTAAATAGGTTTGGAAACTACTTTCCTTTCTGATGCTGAACCTCTATACCACCTTGAAGATGTGGGCTTTGTACTTGTTTATAAGCTGTGACTTCTAAATGGAAATTTTTCTCACACCTCTTGCATGAATACAATCTCTCACCTGAGTAATATAATTTTGTTTACTTGCAAATTTCTCCTGATAAAGCGCACCATCAATGCTAGTTACAGAGGCCTAACTCTACACAACTATAACAATAGAAATCATCAAATACAATATCCAAAATAGAAAATGTTACTTATAATCATATATATAATATGTATTACGATTTTACCCTTTCTCTACTGTCACTAGGCAGCTGGAACAGACAGTTTAACAAAACTACGATAACAACCAAAATTATGCGCCCTCCCAAAACCCACAAATAGGAAGGACAACATTCAAAGCCATTTTATCCACTGAAATGGGCTATTTGTAAATTGCCCATTCTGTATATGGGTAAAAGTAGGTACGTTTTGTTCATAACACTCGTGCCTTTACCTGTAATTAACAGAGGCGTTCCCCGGATAGGGCTTGAAATATAGTGGGCACTTTTACAGTTTCATATGTATGTGTAATTAGTTGGAAAATATATCCATGGAAAATCATGGCAAGTCCTGTGGGATCTTTTCCCATCAGCACTTTTCAAAGTGAAGTACCCACAAGCACTATGTGGGCACTATGAAAATTGTTCCCTAATAGTATATTAAGAAAAAAAACCCTACCAAATCACAAAATGCAAAAATCATTAGGGAACCGATTATGTGATAAGCACACCTTTTGGAACAATTGGGGCATAAAAAAAAAAAATTCTGTGGTCTGGAACAATGTTGAAAGATGTCAAATCAGGAATTTTACCATCCATTTACACCTGAGGCAGACAAAACGCTGTCAAAACGCTTTATCAGTGTTGGGTTCTTTGGGTCTGCCGAAAGGTAAGTACCTACTCAAATATACTTAAAATTTATTTGTATCATAAAAATATATAAAAAATGAATTGTTTGATATTTGTGAGTTCTGGTTATGAAGATATAGAGAGTAATTTTATAAAAATCCTTCTTTGTGGAATGTCAAAAAGAGTACCTATTTTATAAAGGCAACATAGATCCGTATGTGCCTTTATAAAATAGGCACCAAGAACCAGCCCCAATAGTATACAAATTTGTTTGCTCCAAAGAAGGTATAAAAGTATGCATGCATTTTATATGTGGACACCCATATATTGTATAAAATAGATATGTTCATCAAAACTGTGCCCCAACTTCACCTACTCTCCGCCCCTGGGAACGCCTGCACACATTGCACATATAAGTGCTCATCATCTCTGCACACATACATGCATGTTCACCTGCACAATTTTATAAAAGTAATTTTCCATGTATAAAACATGTGTTGCATAAAAAAAAAGCTTTATAAAATTTACCTCTGTACCATATAAGCTCCAGTATATGAGTTACAATTTGGAGGCCATATTTATAATTATGCTTTGGCAGTAATTCCCCTAACAATATACAGTATACAGAATGACTAAATTCTAAACGGTTCTCATTCTGAGCCCTCGACTACATGCCCTTTTTTAGTAACCAACAGACTAACAAAACAGAGGCCACAAGCACCAAACAATTAAATAAATCCATCTGCTGAAAGCTCTCAGTATCTGTCACTCCCAAAGGGTCAACCCTCTTTAGTATGTCTTTCGGAGGTTTCCCACCCCGAACTCTCAGAATAGTTTGCTGCTAATGACATCACAGGAAGTGGGACTCCCACCAGTGACCATGACAAGCCAACAGACTTGCGGATATAGTCTAATGATGATGACATCATGGGGGTGCAGCTCCCACGGAATGACTTTTCTGATGTCTTGCCAGATGTGAATTAAGAATGAAGGTTTTGTCACATGCAAGGCAAGAATATGGTCTCTCTCCTGTATGAAGTTTCTGATGTTTTACCAGGGCTGACAAATCCCTGCAACGTTTTGGACACTCACTACACTTATATGGGCGCTCACCAGTATGAGTTCTCATATGAACTTTAAGGATAGAGTTCATAGTAAAGCTTTTCTCACACTCAGTACAATTATATGGTTTCTCTCCTGTATGACTTCTCATATGGATTCGAAAATGTGATTTGGAACGGAATCTCTTCTCACATACAGTACACTCAAATGGCTTTTCACCTGTGTGGGCTCTTGTGTGCATTAAGAGATCACTCTTAAAGCGGAAGCATTTTTCACATTCAGTACATTTATATGGTCTCTCTCCCGTGTGAGTTCTTAGATGAGCACAGAGTGCAGAATTTGTAGAATAACACTTTTCACATTCAGTACATTTATATGGTCTCTCTCCCGTGTGAGTTCTTAGATGAGCACAGAGTGCAGAATTTGTAGAATAACACTTTTCACATTCAGTGCACCTAAAGTTTTTCTCTCCAGGCTGGGTGTTGTGCCTGCTCATGTGATTTATCAAATTTGAGTATTTAATAAAATCGTTCCCACATTCAGTACAATGAAATTGTTTCAGTAAGTGAGCTTTCATGTGGGATGACAAATGTGAGCTAGTGAAGAAACTTTTTTCACATTTTATACATTTGTACGGCTTCTCTCCTGTATGAAATCTTGTATGACTTCTAAGATGCCCGCTTTTTATAAAGCTTTTCTCACATTCAGTGCATTTAAACGGCCTTTCACCTGTATGGATTCTTGTATGTATTTTCAGGTCACCATTTGAACTGAAGCATTTCTCACATTCTGTGCATTTGAATGGTTTCTCTCCTGAGTGCACTCTCAGGTGAATTTGGATATATGACCTGTGTATGTTCCTACCACATTCAGGACACGTGTATTGTCTTTTTTCTAGGTTAACCTTCATGTGATGTGTGTTTTTTTCTTTGGAAGTTTTTCTTCCATTCAGAAGACCCATATTTGCCTTTTGTGTGAGTGGCCATATGTACTGTAAGATGCTCTTTTTTACTGAAGCTCACCTCACACTGAACACAGACATGTGGTTGTTTCCTTGCCTGAGCTCTGGTTTGAACTGTGGTACTCTTTGGTTTATTGAAGCCCTTTTCATCATCCCTTGATTTCTGGAGTCTGCTCTTCACAGAGGTTCTCTGACTCCTCTTTGTCTTGGGCAGGCTTTGGCCGTTTTTCCTCTGATCAGAACTCAGAAGAATGTTCTGCAGTTTCAGGGTTTCATCACAAGCTGATGAATGCATCTCGTCCCCTTTTTTGCTCTGTGATGCACTAACTGCATGGGTGAGTTTATAACAACATTCTCCTTCCTCATTGTCTGGCTCACACCTGCAATCTCTCACTTCCTCTTGTTTAATCTGTGATAAACGAGGAGAACTGTGGTTTTGGCTTCTTGCTATAGGCTTTTTAGCACTTTGTTCTCTCTCGGAGTCATACTGAGAGGTTACATTCACCTCTTCCTTAATGTATGATGAAAGGATAGGAAGCCTTGCTGTGGAATTATTAGTATTTTGTCCTGTCTCAGAGGCTGAGTAAAAGCTGCACTTTGGCTCCTCCTCTTCTTTAGTGCTTAGTGAAAACACAGATGTGATAATCGGAAAGGAGGTAGAGGGATTACTCACACATTCTGTTCTCCCCGAGGCTGTAATATCAGTGCAGGATGCTGACAGCTGCTCAGACATTTCCAGGAAGGTTTCAGCGTCTCAGCAGTCACTTTGAATGCAAGAAACCTGCAGGCCAATGAAACAGCAGAGTCCTCCTCCCTTTTGCAGTTGCCTCTGTGATTCACTTACTATCAGCAATCAGATTTACTTCTCTACCCCGTGAGCTGTCCCTCGGGACTATTTGGCTTATTCCTTCTGTCTGTAGTTGCCCTCTCCGTTGTGATTCGAAGAATCTGCCCTGTTAGATTCTCTATGGTTACAGGGAAGATATGCTGTCTGCTGCACTTCATGTTCTATGGTTAAAAGGAGGACACTCTGTCCTACTTCTCCTCTCCTCTCTATGGTTATGGGAAGGACACTTCACACTTGTGGCTTTTCACCCAGCGCCCAAAATCTCCAGCTATTCAAAGTTGCCAAGTTTCCAATTTCAAGAGGGAGATTTTAGTCCAGTACTGGTACCACCCCATCAGTACTAATTTCAATAGAATCAAGACCTACATCATCACAAAAAAAGTCTCTGAATTTATCACAGATTAAACAAGAGGAAGTGAGAGATTGCAGCTGTGAGTCAGACAATGAGGAAGGAGGATGTTATAAACTCAGCCATGCAGTTAGTGGATCACAGAGCAAAACTCTCCCTCCTGAAACTATATGACTTGGCACTGGCAGCTCTGAGTACTTTGCAGTCTGTTCTGTCACAGTGCGTTCTGGTATTAACTTGCATTATTATAATCCATACACCCATGTGTCCTTTTGCAGCTTTGATGTTGATTCTGTGCCAAAGTTTTTATAATCTTGCAGCAGTGATGCGGTATATTGCATGAACTTTTCCAAACTTTGTGTCCACAAAATTTAGTTTTTTGGAGGGTTTTTTTGGAGGGGGTTATGGGTTATTGATCTCAGATGGGGGAGGAAAGGAGGAGGTCACCTCAAGGATGGACAGAGGAGAGGATAGAGAGGGAGGAACTGGGATGGGGATAAAGAAGGCAGATTGGAGATGAGAAGAAATGGAAAGATCAGGGATAGCAGCAGAGGATGGGAGAAAAAGAGCAGAAGAAAGAACGGGAATGTGAAAAGCAAAGTGAGTGTACTTTCCCTGGCTTCAGCCCTGCTTCCTTCACATCCCTGCTTATTCTCTCTCCCCTCCTTGGTCCTATTTATTTTACTGTCTCCAGGAACAAGCAGGAATGAGTCTTCACATATGGGTACGTCGGTACCAACGGAGCCTGCGCGGGAACGCTCCCCAGCTTCCCAAAAAGGAAAGCTTTTGGGAGCATCCCACAGCGCCTGCGCGCTGCCTTCCCGCCTTTTCTAACCATCTCTCCTCAGTTCTTCTTTGCCGCGGAGCCTGCAGGTCGAGCCCTGTCACCGCTGAAGAAGTTCTTTATTTTATTTTATTTCTTTGGTCGCGTGTCTGCCTTCCCCGACTCCGGACCGGTACCGCCGATTTTTTCTCTTTTTTTTCTTTAAAAAAAAAATAAAAATCTCTATTTTCTTCACTTAGTGTATTTTTCCTCTTGGGCCTCAGGGCCTACAAGAAAATTTTCCTCATGGAAAACCAGCCTCCAGGTTCAAGAAATGCACTAAGTGTAGCGGTACCATTTCTGTTACAGATACCCATGAATGGTGCCTTAAATGTTTGGGTCCTGAACACTCCATTCCGGATTGTCCCTCCTGCTCTCTAATGTCTAAACGGGGTTTACAGAACCGAGCAGCTAAGCTCCATGTGCTGTTTCCCGCTGATGCAGCGTCGGCAGCATCAACATCTTCCAGGTCTTCTTCTCCTGATGGATCTCAGGTAACCAAACATAAATCCAGCAGATCCTCGAAGGGTAGATCTCCCTCTAAGCATCGAGATGCCTTCGGGCTTGCCCTCGAGGATCCTGCACCAGCAAAACAACCCCGGCGGGAAGCTCCGGCTTCCAAAGCTCCTCCTGTGGGGTTACAGGTTGACATCGATGGCACGGCCTCGACCGATCACCTGTTAGAATGCTCTGGGGTACCGGCACAATCTCCCGGTACCGAATTCCAGGCATTCATGGCATCGATGGATCACAATGTTCTGTCCATTCAACAGGCTATTACGGCCTTCATTCAAGCTGCGACGCCGCTGGTGCCGAAACAAACTCCGTTGTCGGTATCGGCTCCGGTACCGGCACCAGCGCCGATACCGGTACCGACTACATCAACATTGACCAGGATACCGGCTGCTGCGGTTCCTTGTCCAGGGCTGCTTATCGGTACCAATCCGGTACCGGGGACGCCCGATGTCGATACTGCTCGATACGCGTATCGAGCATTGGAAGAGCACCCTGACAGGCGATACTTTGATTCCTCTGATGATTCTGATACATCAGACGAGTCTCCTGAAGTATCCATAGCCCTTCCTGAAGAGCCGCCTTCTCCAAAAAGAAGAATGTTTCCTCCAGAGGACTTGTCCTTTCAAGACTTCATAAGAGAAGTAGCTAAAGGACTTTCTATTTCAGTAACCTCTGAATCAGAGCCTAGAGCAAAAAAATTGGATATTTTAGGCTATTCTAAGTCTCCTAAAGAGGCATTCACCTTACCAATTCATGAGATTCTTTATGAACACATGATTGATCTATGGGAGACTCCTCTCACTCTCTCTCCTCATTCTCGCAGATTGGACACTATGTATCGTGTTCCTCCCTGTCCTGGATTTCATAAAACTCAGCTTCCTCACCATTCCATTGTGGTGCAGTCAGCTATGAAAAGGATAAAGAGTACAAAGAGACACTCTTCTGCTCCTCCAGGAAGAGAATGCAGGACCTTGGATGCTTTTGGAAGGAAAATCTTCCAAGCCAGTATGCTTATTGCCAGAATCAACTCATATAGTCTTTACATGGGTATGTTTCTAAAAGAAGTTGCAGAAAAGCTGCACACTTTCCTCCCTTTTCTTCCAGAGGATAAAAGGGAGGAATTCCTCATTTGGCTTAAGCATACCCAAGACATTTCAAAGTTTTCCAACAGGGCAGCCTTTGACTCCTTTGAAGGTGCCAGCAGAGCTTCGGGCATTGCCATAGCTGCTCGCAGAATTGCTTGGCTCCAGGCTTCTGATTTAGAACCCTGGGTTCAAGATGGCTTAGGAAATCTTCCCTGTACAGGTGAAAACCTATTTGGCAAAGAATGGCAAATAAAAGCCACTCAAATGGATGCAGAAAACTCTGCTCTGGATAGACTTTCAAAGTCAACCTCCATTCCTGCCAAGAAAAAGCCTTTTAAAAAGTCTTTCTTTAAAAAGGGCAGATTTCCTTCTACTTCTGGCCAACAATCTTCTACAGGTCGCTTTACCACTAAGCGTCACCAACCTAAACAGGCCAGGCCTAAGCCTACAGGGGCTGCTGCAACTCAGCAGGCCCAACCTCCTCAGGGTTTTTGACTTGATGCTAGAGAACTTAGCCTTTCTGGCTCTTAAGCAGCCAGAGCCTCTCGCCATTCCAGGAAGGTTGGCTCATTTTGCTCCCAGATGGGAGCAAATAACATCAGAGCAGTGGACCCTCTCCATCATAAGAGAGGGCTACAAGCTTCATATCTCAGACCTTCCTCCCCACACCATGGTGAGACACTTCAATTCTCCCACATCTCTTCTCGACCTTCTAGGTCAAGAGGTAGCTACCCTTCTTGCCCAAGGGGCAATAGAAGAAGTTCCTCTTCTTCATCAAGGGTCAGGGTTCTACTCCCCCTATGTTCTCATTCCAAAGAAGACAGGGGGATACAGGCCCATCTTAGATCTCAGAGAATTGAACAAATTTCTATGCAAGGAGAAGTTCAAGATGCTTTCTCTGGGCACTCTCCTTCCATACCTTCAAAGTAAGGATTGGCTTTGTTCTCTAGATCTCAAGGATGCGTACACACATGTCCTCATCCATCCCTCTCACAGAAGATTCCTACGGTTTCTTTTCCAAGGAAAACATTACCAATAGAGTCCTTCCTTTCGGTCTGGCCTCTGCTCCAAGAGTGTTCACCAAATGCATGGCAATAGTTGCTGCATTTCTACGCACTTTGGGAATATTTGTCTTCCCATACCTGGACGACTGGCTCATCCGAGCTCCATCTCAGTCAGAGGCCCAGATTTCCCTGGACCGCACAAGGCGCATTCTGCAGTATCTGGGACTTGTGGTAAACCTCCCAAAGTCTCAGCTCACCCCTACTCAGTCCCTAGAATTCATAGGGGCCTGGTTGGATACCACTACTGCAAGGGCCTACCTTCCTCAGGCCCATTGCCAACGTCTAATGCAGTTAGACTCCCAGATTCAGTCAAAGAGCCACTTAACTGCCCGGGAGATGCTACAACTGCTAGGCCACATGGCTTCCACAGTACATGTGGTACCCTATGCTCGCCTACACATGAGAGCAGCTCAATGGACTTTGTCCACCCAGTGGACTCAAGCTTCAGGAGCTCTCTCAGACCAAATAGCAACCACCAAATGGCTCTTTTGGTCTCTCCAATGGTGGATGTCCACTCAGAATTTGTTGCTGGGGTCCCCCTTCCAACAGTTGTTGCCCCAAGCAACCCTCACAACAGATGCCTCCCAAACAGGTTGGGGAGCCCATCTGCAGGACCTCTCCATTCAAGGCACTTGGTCCCCACAGGAGACCTCTCTTCATATCAACCACTTGGAGCTTCGAGCAGTTTTTCTAGCTCTCAAGGTCTTTCATACCCTCCTCAGCTACAAGACAGTCCTCATTCATACGGACAATCAAGTAGCCATGTTTTACATAAACAAACAAGGAGGAACTGGCTCTCTGTCGCTTTGCAACGAAGCTTTAAGATTGTGGGCCTTCGCCAGAGAGCATCAAATCCATCTCCTGGCAGTATACCTCCCAGGAGTCCAAAACTCTTGGGCAGACACTCAGTCGAGTTCTGCTTCCACACGAATGGTCCCTGCACATGGATCAGGTACTCAGAATCTTCCAAGAATGGGGAACCCCGGACATAGACCTCTTTGCAAGTCCGTGGAATGCCAAACTTCCCCGGTTCTGTTCCAGACTTCTGTGTCAGGGAGTTCAGGCCAAGGATGCCTTCCTCCTTCATTGGGGTCAGGGCTTCCTGTATGCATTTCCACCCATTCCATTGATTCCCAAGAATCTGTTCAAACTCCAGAGGGATCAAGGATCTATGATCCTCATAGCTCCACGCTGGCCACGCCAAGTGTGGTGCCCTCTACTTCTACATCTCTCCCAAGCCCCCTCCCTGGACTTGGGAGCTGCTCCAGACCTTCTGTCCCAGGAGGAAGGGACTTTGTGGCACCCAAACCCCAAGTCCCTACACCTCAGAGCTTGGTTACTGAAGGCCTAGACCTTAAAAGACTGGAATCTTTCTCAACAAGTGAAGGATATCCTCCATGCTTCCAGAAAACCTTCCACCAGGCGTTCTTATGCTTTTAAATGGAAGAGGTTTTCCATTTGGTGTGCTGAAAAGGGTCTTGACCCTCTAGCATTACCTTTAAATTCTCTGTTAGACTATCTCCTGCATCTTTACAATGCAGGCCTTAAAACGAATTCAGTAAGAGTTCATTTGAGTGCTATTGCAGCATCCCTTAAGCCCATCAATGGACAACCTATTTCCTCTCATCCTCTCATTGCAAGATTCATGAGAGGCCTAACTTTAACTAAACCTCCCATTAGGCCTCCTCCGGTGGCATGGGACTTAAATTTGGTTCTTGGTCAGCTTATGAAGCCACCTTTTGAACCCTTAGCCACTACCTCCTTGAAGTTTCTTTCCTGGAAGGTTATTTTCCTCATTGAGGTCACTTCAGCTCGCCGCATCAGTGAACTGCAGGCATTAGTAGCTAATCCACCTTATACAAGGTTCCATCATGATAAGGTAGTCCTTAGGACAAATCCACACTTTATGCCTAAAGTGGTCTCACCTTTTCATCTTAATCAAGAGGTATATTTACCTGTCTTTTTTCCAGCTCCTCATGCATCCAGTGCAGAGAAGAATCTTCATACTCTGGATTGTAAAATAGCTCTTGCTTTTTACTTACAAAGGACACAGCAACATAGAAAGTCTTCCCAGCTTTTTGTTGCTTTTGATCCTTCTCATTTGGGACTTCCAGTCTCTAAGAGGACACTGTCCAATTGGATTGCTCAGTGTATTTCTTTCGCCTACCAGAGTAAGAACCTTTCTCTGGAGAGCCATGTCACAGCTCATAATGTGAGGGCCATGGCCACCTCTATGGCTCATCTAAATTCTGTGTCCATCGACCAGATCTGTCGAGCAGCCATCTGGGCCTCGGTTCATACCTTCACAGCCCATTACTGCTTGGACAAGGACTCCCGCCGGGATGCCTTGTTTGGTCAGGCTGTCCTCAAACACCTGTTCCATTCTTAAACAACTCCTACCCTCCTTCCCTGGATGGATGCCTGAGATCCATAGGAGGAAGTAGACCCCTTCCCAGGGTCTCATATCCTTGGGGATCTCCCAGGCATCTTAGCTAGGGAGTCCCCATATGTGAAGACTCATTCCTGCTTGTTCCTGGAGATAGCACAGTTACTTACCTGTAACAGGTGATCTCTGGGAACAGCAGGAATAAGTCTTCACAACCCTCCCACCTCCCCTAGGAGTTGTATCTCTTTTTCTATCTTTCCTTTCCTCTCTCTCTCTATTGTCTCAGCTTTAAACTCGAACTGAGGAGAGATGGTTAGGAAAGGCGGGAAGGCAGCGCGCAGGCGCTGTGGGATGCTCCCAAAAGCTTTCCTTTTTGGGAAGCTGGGGAGCGTTCCCGCGCAGGCTCCATCGGTACCGATGTACCCATATGTGAAGACTTATTCCTGCTGTTCCCAGAGATCACCTGTTACAGGTAAGTAACTATGCTTTCTGTACCCATCCCAGATGCCAATATACAGATATATACCTGCCATATTCCCCCAGCCCGTCTTATACATGCTGCCCTTTTCACACAGCCCCCCAGGCCCTCTTGCACAAGCCCCCAGCAGCTCCTTTAAAATTCATCCACAGACACTCTTTCCGTTAGTGATTGCCTCCCCCCTCCAACACCAAAGGGACTAGCAAGAATTGAGCAGAAGCTGTGTTGTCATTCTCTGTCTCCTGGGATCAGACTGATTTTTGAACCATGAGGTTATTTGGTGTCCTGCACGGTTCAAAACATCAGTCTTATCCCAGGTGACAGAGGAGGCTTTGTGGAATTGTTTTATAGACATGCAGCCTATCCATACTTTCTCCAGGAACAAGCAGGAAGTCAGTCCTCGCATATGGGTGACGTCAGCGCCGACTGAGGCCTTGCGGAAGCATCTTCCCAGCTTTCAAAGAAAGCCTTTGGGAGATGCCACTACACATGCGTGGTCCCCTTCCCACCAAAGGGTGTCATCTTACTCAGTCTCCCTTTTTACGCAGAGCCCAACAGATGTCTGCCTTTTTTCCCATGGAAAAAGTTCGTTATTATTTTTTTTTTTTCTGCATAAAACTGCCTTTCTTTCTCTGATTAGAACCAGTTCCTTTCCCACCTTCAAGCCAAGTTGCCCTGCCATTGAGTCTCGGAACCATTTTTTGTTTGTTCCAGCGTGGTTTCATGCCTTTTTCTACACGCTGGCCGTGTCGAGGGTCTTCAACCTCACAGGGGTCATTTTTGCCCCAATGGCCAGTGGGTTCAAAAAGTGTGATTGGTGCACAAAGAACATGTCCCTCACCGATACACACGACTGCTGCCTCCAGTGTCTAGGTGCCGGCCTTGACCCAGAGGTGTTTCGCCCTGTGCAAAAAGATGTCCACGAAGGCCATCCAAAGTCGTTGGAAGAAGCAGGACGACATCTTCCACAGGTCACCTAAGGCCCCGCACGGATCCTTGGAATTGCGTTAAGCCCCCGCGGCACCAATTCAGGTCCACGAACACTCTGACAAGGGTTCCCTTGAGCGGGAGCGCAAGAAGAAGAAGAAATTCTCGAGAAACTCATCCTGGGACTCGGATACACACAGCAAGTTCTGTGCCAGGTCCTACAACCTATGAAAGGTATCCAAGGAGTCAGAGCGGGAGCAGCTGGTGAAGGTGCCCAGAACAGTTGCTGAAGGCTCTGGTGATGGGTCACAGACCCCCAAAGCCTGTCCCATCGAGGACTCCCTCTGCTTGCCGACGCCAGACCCGATTACCCTGGTGTCTGCGTCAAAGGCTGCAACTCCTGAGTGGGAAGCCAGGATGATGGCATTGGAACGCAGTGTCACTGCCTTCCTTGCCTTGCAGCAGGCTTCAATGCCTGGTCCCACTGGTGCTTGCATCGAGACCACAGGGACCTCAATCTCAGGATTCCCTAGTCGCCGAGACAATCCTTGACAGCCCCGAGCCTCAAGCCAGTCCTCGGCGAGGGTCTCAATCCCACTCCCATTCCTTGGGAGCAAGATCCTCCCCGGTGAGCGCTTGTGGCTCTGACCAAGCAGCTGCCGTAGGTCACCGAGGATCCTACCCAGGCCCTGCACCCCAGGCGCCATCAGTCCTAGAGTCCAATTACTCCGACTGGGAGTCAAAGGACGAGGCATCCCTGGAGACACATAAATGCCGCGACCTCCCATTGGACCCATCTCCCCCAGTGTCACGGGGCTGGTCCCCACCCAAAGACACATCATTCCTCAAGTTTGTTTGAGACATGGCGAAAGCCTTTTCCCTCACCACAGAGTCGGAGGAGGATCCTCACATGGAGGAGCTTTAAATCCTCCAGTTTGAGGCTCCACCTAAGGAGGCCCTGACAGTCCCCCTCTCTGTCATTTTCGGGCCGCTCCTCCGAATGTGGGAGACACCGGCATTGTTAGCCAAAACCTCAACACCATGTACTGGGTCCAGTGGGCCCCCGGCTTCCGGAAAGCGCAATTCCCACATACATCTATGGTGATAGAATCGACCATTTGCTGGCAGAAAAGCCCGAAGACTCAATCCTCCATACCCCTGGGCAGGGAGTTCTGCGCCCTCGATGCCCTCAGACACGAATGCTACCAGGCCTCAATGCTGGGTTGCCAAATCCAACTGTATATCGGCATGTATCTCCGAGACCTGGCAAAAGAACTCGCAGATTTCTCGGCGGGTCTCGGTAGAGATTACCTCCAGTGATTCCAAAACCTCACGAAGTGCATTGAGGACTGCTTGAAGTACATGTCTAGGGCCGCCTACAACGGCTTCACATCCAATGTGAGGGTGGCCACTGCAGGCAACTGTGCTAGACGTCAAGCCTGGTTCCAGTCATCGGAACTCGAGCAGTGGGTCCAGGAGAAACTCCTTGACATCCTCTGCCTTGGCAAAAACCTCTTCGGCAAATTGATAGAGGAAAAGGCAGCAGAGATCGAGACTGTATTCCTCACGAGGACTCTGCTCTCCAGGAAGACCTCCATTCCCAAGAAGAAACTATCGGGGAAAAGGCCCCCTTTTCAGAGAAAGGGCCAGCCTTATCGAGGCTACCCCCAATACCAGGCCCCCCAGACCCCACAACAGAGTCACCAGGGCATGGGAGCAAGCCAAGGCCCAATGCAAGCCTAAGGGCACTAAGTCCCAGACCCCGGCCCCTGACCAGACTGGGTCAGGATTTTGACTCCCTGGGCATAACCTCTCCTCCCATGAGGGGGAGCAGCTGCCAACAGGGGGGCATCTGATTCATTTCAGCCATCAGTGGCCTGCCATAACAACCAACACCTGGGAACTCCAGGAAATCAGAGAAGGCTACCTCCTTCACTTGGACCAGATGCCTCCCTCTTTCTTTCCAGGAGAGCCCCTTCGGACTTCCCTGCACCAGGTCCTGCTACTGCAGGAACTCGCAGACCTCCTCAGGGACAGAGCAGTGGAACATTAAACATTGGGGGCAAAGATGTTCCCTAAAAGGAGTTCTTCTCGGTTCAATTTTACATGTAAGAACTGAAACCTTCCCAGGGGATCCCTTTCGTCCCGCAGAACCTCCACGTGTATCCCTTTCCGAACTAAGATCGCCACTCCCCTCTTCCGCCCCCCAGAGGATGCAGCAAATACCTGTTCCACCCAGTCCCGCCTTAGCTTAGCATGCTCAAGCGCTGTAAGGTGTGTTTCCTGGAGCAGTGCCACCTGTACCTTTACCCTTTTCAAAGTTTGCAGAATTTTAGTGCGTTTGATAGGGGTACCCACTCCCCCCTACATTCCATGAGGTTAGACTTAGATTACTCCCCATTTATCCCTTGCCTCATACCTAAAGTTAGAAGCCAAGCTGTATGAAACTGCACGAGGAGTTGCCCAGCCTCAACCCCCCACCTCCTCTGTTGTCCCCAGCCACCACTGCTAGTGCCCCCTTCCAATACCCTATTTGTTTACCCCTACCTAGTACCATTAAGTCCCTTCCCCCCCCTACCCAGTTCCCCCTTTCCCCCTCCCCACCTTCCTCGTCCAAAAACCCCTTACCCCACAGCCCATAGCTTCGGCCTCCCAACCCTCAGCAAAGACGCTATGGACGCCGAAGTTGACACCGCAGGACCGCCCCGCCTTCCCCCCACCTCTCCAAGGTTCCTGCCCCCATTACCAGTACACATTTAGCAACCCTTCCTCATTCAGCCTCCTCATCTGCTCCTTACGTCCCCAGCTTAAAGGCCTCATAATACCAGTATCGCCCCTTTCCCCTCCCCCCCCACCGCCCTCTAATACCAACCCTTCCAACACTCCTCCCCCCGTCCTCTCACATTCACTCTCAATTAAGTATGAACAGTACCGTGCACCTTACAAACATAATACACAATGCCATAAGTCCCACTCCTCCTTCGTGATGCTCTTGCGTTGCGAAGTATCTGCTGGCAATCATCGACTCTCCGCGCGTGTAGCAGGATCTTCCGTGCCGCCACCGAGACTGTCCAAAAAGGCCCGTGCCGCCCCCACTGAAGTAAACACCTGGCTTTGTCCCAAATGAGAAACTCTCAGAGTGGCTGGAAAAGCCAGTGTAAACCTCATTTTCTTCTGAAAAAGCGCTGAGCAGACAGGCACAAACGCCTTCCTCTTCATTGCTACCGCAGCCGAATAATCCTGGAATAGCAAGATTTTTCGATTGTCCAGCTGTAAATCCCGTTTTTTCCTATAAGCTTGCAGCAGTTGAGCCTTGTGTTGAAAATTTAAAATGCGCACAATCACCACTCTGGGCCTCAGGCCATTCTCACTCTCATTCCCATCCTGTGCGCCTGCTCCACTTTCATCACTCCCACCAGCTCTTCAAGACCCAGTGCCCGGGGTAACCACGTTTCAACAAGTGCCATCAATGTAGAGTCAGTATTGGTCTCCAGCACCCCCACGATCCGCAAGTTGTTCCTTCTAGAGCGGTTTTCGAGATCATCAATTTTCTCTCGCAGGGCCTCCAATTGTACGCGGTGAGCCTCGTGCTCTCGGGCCCTCCTCGTCTTCCAACGCGGAGACTCGCTGTTCTACCTCCTCCACTCTCTGCCCCATCTCTGTTAATGCCACTCCAACCGCTTCTAGTTTGCTCAAGATCTGGTCAAACTTTGGGTCCAAAAGCTGCACCACTTCCTTTGCTATTTCCTCTGTAGCCGAATCAGTGCTTTCAGTCCCTGGGGAGACTGGATTCAACATGGCCAACCCCGGCACCGCAGCTGCCGGTTTATGCGCTCTCTCCCGGTCTTTCTTCGGCTGCAGAGGCATTCCACTCTCTTTCGCACACCACCGCAATTACCAACACCTCCACACTCACTCCCTGTGACTTTCCCTTCAATAGGGAGGGCTGCAAAGAATAAATTTAACGACTAATGTCGAGACGGTCCCGGAGCGAGCTGAGGCACGTCCTCACTCGCTCATGTGCCACCGGAAGTCCCCGAGGGATATTTTAAAAGAGTTTCTTCATGTTAAACAAGGTTCAACATATAGAAAGAAAATTTTATAAGGTTTCCCAGCATGTACACACATGCGTTTTTCAGAATTTTAAGAGAAAACATGTGCATACTTTCCCTTTGAAAATTGGTGGATTTTGTGTGCATACTTGCTACACAAATTAGGTGGCTTGTTATAAAATTCCTCTTAGGAGGTTTAAGTGTCATTTGTGTAAAAAATAATTAATTAATTAGTTAAAAAATAAATTAAAAAGCTAGTTTACCTGTGTGATAGGCACATGTGAAAATGAAAGTGATGATTTTGGAAAAGTCAATATTTATCCATGTATGTCTACAACATATAAAGAGTCTAAGGGGACAGGTCCTGGGGGTGGTATGGGAAAGCTGTTTCAAAATCTTTACATCCTCTGAATCATGTATAAATGTGAGCTAACTGCTTGTTTGGACCTGAGATTTAGAAGAATGAATGAGGAGCAGTTGTGCTTAGATATTTATTGTAAACCACATTGATGTTTTTTTACCATGTTGCGGGAAATCAAGTGTTATAATAAACCAGAACCATAAACTAAAACTTCTGGAGAGGATCGAGAGGTTGACACTACACTATCCTCAGTACTCTTCACAATGACAGTGCTATGTTGTGTGTTTGGCGAGTTTGTTTTGAGTTTGCACCATTGCGGCATGTCTCGCAGACGTCTCCATTATTAAATACTGTACCATAAACGTCCCTGCAGATGTCCATATTGGGCACATCCATGTTTGTGAAATCATACCCGAACTTGGGCATGCTTGCCATTTTTATGGACATTCAGGCTTTGAACATACCAGTTTGCACTTGGACATCCTTTATAAAATATGCCTTTAAGTGCCTTGGTTTGCAGCTTGTCGTGCTGTGAGGGCTTGCGTGCATCAGTGATGCTGAGAGCTAAACTATCGGTAGTTTAACTACTGGCAGGGTCTCCCAAGATGGACAGGTCTCAGCTGAGGTGCCAGACGAAGACAAACCACCCATCTGGGCAGCAGCAGAATGGGATAGTGTTGACGGCGGAGGATCACATTTCTGTGACAACGGCAACAACACCAAACTTAAACTGCGCGGAAGGAAGGCCCGGCAATCTACTTCTGTATCTTGCCATGAAAACCCAATGGATAGTTACAACAAAACAAATTGTGCTATGGTGCTGGAAGATGAGACTCCCAGGTCAGAAGGCACTCAACTAGCTACTGGGGAAGAGCTGAAGACTTTTCAGAGTAAAGCCAGCATTTATGATGTGGTTGGATCAAAGCCCTCGGGAAGTCTGACTGCTGATGTAGCTGCGCATGAAATGAGAGTCAGAAGCTGTAAGGATGTCTTACACATTGGAACATGGAACGTACGAAGCATGAACCAAGGGAAGTTGGAGGTGGTCAAGAATGAAATGGAACGTGTACAACTTGATCTGTTGGGTGTCAGCGAACTGAAATGGACTGGCATCGGGCACTTTGTATCAGATGATCACATGGTCTACTATGCTGGAAATGAAAGACAAAGAAGAAATGGTGTTGCATTTATAATAAAGAATAAACTTGCAAGAACTGTAATGAAATACAATGCAGTCAGCGAACGCTTAATCTCTGTTCGTCTACGAGGATTGCCTATCAACACAACTATAATTCAAGTATATGCCCCAACAACAGCTGCAGAAGAGAATGAAATTGAAGAGTTCTATGAACAAGTACAAGCTGAAATTGACAGAACATGCAAACAGGATATCCTGATAGTCATGGGTGACTGGAACGCAAAAGTTGGCAACAAAGAAGAAGGCAAAGTAGTTGGAAAATATGGACTTGGCAACAGAAATGAAGCTGGAGAAAGATTGATAGAATTCTGCAAGACCAATAATCTATTCATCTCAAACACCTTCTTCCAGCAACACAAGCGGCGACTGTACACATGGACTTCACCCAATGGATTGTATAAAAATCAAATTGACTACATCTGTGGAAGTCAACGATGGAAAAGCTCTATAACATCAACAAAGACAAAACCTGGAGCTGACTGTGGTACAGATCATCAACTACTAGTATGCAAACTCAAGCTAAAGTTGAAAAAGAGCAAACCACTCATGAATGCAGCAAAATATGACCTTGAGAATATACCACTGGAATTTAAAGACTGCCTGCAAAATCGATTTGCTGCTTTAGATACAAATGACAGAGCTCCGGAAGAGTTATGGAATGACGTCAAGAAGGTTGTGCTGGAAGAAAGCGAGAAGTCTCTACAAAAGGTGAAAAAGCAAAAACGGCCAAAATGGATGACGGAAGAAACTCTGAAAATTGCCCAGAAACGCAGAGAAGCTAAAGCCAAAGGAGAAAGAAAGACAATCGCAGAACTCAACAGAGATTTCCAACGTGCAGCAAGACAGGACAAGGAAAAGTACTACAATGACACTTGCAAGGAAATAGAAGCAGAAACTATTAGAGGAAGAACAAGATCGGCTTTCCTAAAGCTGCGAGAGTTAAAGAAAAAGTTCCAGCCTCGAATTGGAATGTTACAAGATGCTCAAGGTTCTATGTTGAATGATGCTGAGAAGATCAAGAAAAGGTGGAAGGAATATACAGAGTTTTTATATAATAAAGATCAAGTGGACCAACAGCCGTTTCAACCTATACCTTATGATCAGGAACCATTGGTGATGAAAGAAGAAGTTGAAGCAGCATTGAAAGCCTTATCAAAGAACAAAGCACCAGGCATTGATAGCATTCCCATAGAAGTATTGCAGCAATCTGATGCAGCTGTTACCGTACTTACAAGGCTCTGCCAAGAAATATGGAAGACAACATCATGGCCAACTGACTGGAAAAGATCTGTGTTTATACCAATACTAAAGAAAGGTGATCCAACTGACTGTGGAAATTATCGCACAATCGCTCTGATCCCACATGCCAGCAAGATTCTACTGAAGATTATTCAAAAGAGACTACAGCCATACCTAGAACAAGAACTACCTGAAGTGCAAGCAGGGTTCAGGAAAGGACGAGGAACGAGAGACATCATTGCGGATGTGAGATGGATCCTTGAAAAGACTAAAGAATACCAAAAGGATATCTATTTGTGCTTTATCGACTATAGCAAGGCTTTTGACTGTGTAAACCATGAGAAACTCTGGACCACATTAAGAAGCATGGGTATACCAGAACACCTGATCGTTCTCTTGCGCAATCTGTACATTGATCAAGAAGCAACAGTTCGAACGGAACAAGGAGAAACACAATGGTTTAAAATAAGCAAAGGTGTAAGACAAGGCTGCATACTTTCCCCCTACCTGTTTAATTTATATGCAGAACAAATCATCAGAGAAGCAGGACTGTATGAAGACAACAGAGGTGTGAAGATTGGTGGAAGACTCATCAACAACCTTCGCTATGCTGATGATACCACATTACTAGCTGAAAGTGAAGATGATCTGAAACATTTGCTTCTCACAATCAAAGAACATAGTCTCAAAATGGGCCTGCACCTTAATGTAAAGAAGACAAAGATCATGACAACTGGCATAATCAACAGGTTCATCGTTGAAGGAGAAGAAATTGAAATCGTGAACAACTTTAACCTACTTGGATCAACTATCAATAAAGAACCAACAAGCAGTCAAGAAATCAGACGACGCATTGCTCTTGGCAGAATGGCTATGAAAGACCTAGATAAGATTCTCAAGAGCAGAGATGTCTCTCTCCATACAAAGATTCGACTTGTTCAAGCCATGGTATTTTCAATAACATCATATGGATGTGAAAGCTGGACAGTGAAAAAGACAGGAAGAAAATTGATGCCTTTGAATTATGGTGCTGGCAGCAAATACTGTGTATACCATGGACTGCCCGAAGAACAAACCAGTCGGTACTAGAGGAGATCAAACCTAAGCTTTCTTTAGAAGCTCAGATGACAAGACTTCGACTTTCATACTTCGGACACATCATGCGAAGAGAGAGATCATTAGAGAAAGACATCATGCTTGGCAAGATAGAAGGTCAACGCAAAAGAGGAAGGCCAGCAATGAGATGGATCGCTACAATAACAGCAGCTATGGGTGCCAGTCTGTCAACAATGAGCCGCCTGACTGAAGACCGAACACAATTTAGGATAGCTATCCAGAGGGTCGCCATGAGTCGACTCCGACTCGACGGCACTTAACAACAACAACAACATAGAATAGGCTTTAAATATTAATATACTTGGCCCACCAGTGTAAGCAACGTGTAATGAAATTAACCTCTAAGTAAACAGAACAATCTTTGTGAAAATGTGCATGGAATTTGACACTTCAAACTTTTTATTTAAATTAATAGTTAGAGGACTATGATACAAAATTATGTCAAGCAGTTTACTAACTCATTAGCACAAAGAAACAGAGAAAATGACAGCAGATAAAGACCATATGGCCTATCCCAGAGGTGGCCAACTCCAGTCCTGGTGCATCACAATCCAGCCTGGTTTTCAGGTTGTCCCTAATTAATATTCATGAGTATATTTGCATGTACTGCCTCCCATAGTATGCAAATATATCTCATGAATATTCATAAGGGATGTCTTGAAAACGAGGCTGGATTGTGAGGCACCTGGACTGGAGTTGGCCACCCCTGGCCTATCTAGTCTGCCCTTCCATACCAACTACTAAGCTTTACAGTCCATTTTTCCCCCTTAGAGATCCTCTGTGTGTGTTCCATGCTTTTTTCAATTCAGATACTGTCCTCATCTCTATCACCTCCACTGGGAGACTATTCCATGCATCCACCACTGTTTCCATAAAGAAATATTTCCTCAAATTACTCCTGAGTCTACCCCATTTGACCTTCATTCCTATGCCCCCTTGATGCAGAGCTCTTTCAGTTGAAAGAGGCTCCCCTCCTGTGCATTTATGCCACAGAGGTTTTTAAACATCTCTATCACATCTCCCCCTCCCGCCTTTCTTCCAAAATATATATATTGAGATCCCTAAGTCTGTCCCCATATGCCTTATGGCAAAAACTACTGACCATTTTGGTAGCCACCGTCTGTACTAACTCCATCCTTTTTATATATCCTTTTGAGGATATGGTCTCCAAACTTGCATACCCTATTCCAAATTAGGTCCCACTAAGGACTTATACATTGTAAAACGTAATGCAAACTTAGATACATGAACTGGATTTTGCCCAAAGAAAAGATCCCACATATCAATAAGATATATTTTTATTATATTTACTAAATTTTTCATAACAAAACTATGTACTATGGGAGTGATTTCATGACTGCACGAATGCGTGAAACAGTAAATGCACAGTTTTCTTTGTGCAAACTAGGTCAGATTTTCAAAGCACAAGTGCTCATATACTTTCACTTTGTAAGTTACTCCAGGGAATGTCTGTGTACACACTTAGATCTGCTCTTTGGTACACGCAAATTCCAAGGGTTAATTTACTTTTCCAAAATATAGGTATACGTGCATACCCCTGTATGTCCGCTCCCACAGGAATATCTGTTACTTCAGGCCGGAAGGTCAGGGGGTTCAAATCCCACTAGAGGACAGCAACCTTTGGCCGGAAGGACTGGGGTTTCTAGTCCCACAGGTGCTCCTTGTGGTCTTGGGCAAGCCACTTAACCCTCCATTGCCCATGTTCCCTGTAAGTATTGGTGTATGTGTCTCATATCCCCCCTTGTTAAATATATCCCCCAATTGTGTTGTGACCACTTTGATTGAAGGATAAGGTGATATACAAAACTGTCTAAATAAATAAATCTGTACTCAGTCCAGGTAAATTAACATGCAGACATTTAGTACACATACTTCTTGCTCATTTTCCTTTGAAAATTCAGCCATCTGCCAAATGAGGTTACTGTCTTGGCGCATATATTTGCATCTGTTTTCAAAATGATGAAAACAGATGTAGTGAAAGTTTGCATGAGGCTTTCAAAATGAAGCCCCTCATGTACCTTTCCCCCATCTTCCTGGAACCTGTTTTGGTTGTTTCCAATGTTTTTTTCCCATGGGTAAATAGGTTTGGAAACTACTTTCCTTTCTGATGCTGAACCTCTATACCACCTTGAAGATGTGGGCTTTGTACTTGTTTATAAGCTGTGACTTCTAAATGGAAATTTTTCTCACACCTCTTGCATGAATACAATCTCTCACCTGAGTCATATAATTTGTTTACTTGCAAATTTCTCTCCTGATAAAGCGCACCATCAATGCTAGTTACAGAGGCCTAACTCTACACAACTATAACAATAGAAATCATCAAATACAATATCCAAAATAGAAAATGTTACTTATAATCATATATATAATATGTATTACGATTTTACCCTTTCTCTACTGTCACTAGGCAGCTGGAACAGACAGTTTAACAAAACTACGATAACAACCAAAATTATGCGCCCTCCCAAAACCCACAAATAGGAAGGACAACATTCAAAGCCATTTTATCCACTGAAATGGGCTATTTGTAAATTGCCCATTCTGTATATGGGTAAAAGTAGGTACGTTTTGTTCATAACACTCGTGCCTTTACCTGTAATTAACAGAGGCGTTCCCCGGATGGGGCTTGAAATATAGTGGGCACTTTTACAGTTTCATATGTATGTGTAATTAGTTGGAAAATATATCCATGGAAAATCATGGCAAGTCCTGTGGGATCTTTTCCCATCAGCACTTTTCAAAGTGAAGTACCCACAAGCACTATGTGGGCACTATGAAAATTGTTCCCTAATAGTATATTAAGAAAAAAACCCCTACCAAATCACAAAATGCAAAAATCATTAGGGGACCCATTATGTGATAAGCACACCTTTTGGAACAATTGGGGCATAAAAAAAAAAATTCTGTGGTCTGGAACAATGTTGAAAGATGTCAAATCAGGGATTTTACCATCCATTTACACCTGAGGCAGACAAAACGCTGTCAAAACGCTTTATCAGTGTTGGGTTCTTTGGGTCTGCTGAAAGATAAGTACCTACTCAAATATACTTAAAATTTATTTGTATCATAAAAATATATAAAAAATGAATTGTTTGATATTTGTGAGTTCTGGTTATGAAGATATAGAGAGTAATTTTATAAAAATCCTTCTTTGTGGAATGTCAAAAAGAGTACCTATTTTATAAAGGCAACATAGATCCGTATGTGCCTTTATAAAATAGGCACCAAGAACCAGCCCCAATAGTATACAAATTTGTTTGCTCCAAAGAAGGTATAAAAGTATGCATGCATTTTATATGTGGACACCCATATATTGTATAAAATAGATATGTTCATCAAAACTGTGCCCCAACTTCACCTACTCTCCGCCCCTGGGAACGCCTGCACACATTGCACTTATAAGTGCTCATCATCTCTGCACACATACATGCATGTTCACCTGCACAATTTTATAAAAGTAATTTTCCATGTATAAAACATGTGTTGCATAAGGAAAAAGCTTTATAAAATTTACCTCTGTACCATATAAGCTCCAGTATATGAGTTACAATTTGGAGGCCATATTTATAATTATGCTTTGGCAGTAATTCCCCTAACAATATACAGTATACAGAATGACTAAATTCTAAACGGTTCTCATTCTGAGCCCTCGACTACATGCCCTTTTTTAGTAACCAACAGACTAACAAAACAGAGGCCACAAGCACCAAACAATTAAATAAATCCATCTGCTGAAAGCTCTCAGTATCTGTCACTCCCAAAGGGTCAACCCTCTTTAGTATGTCTTTCGGAGGTTTCCCACCCCCGAACTCTCAGAAATAGTTTGCTGCTAATGACATCACAGGAAGTGGGACTCCCACCAGTGACCATGACAAGCCAACAGACTTGCGGATATAGTCTAATGATGATGACATCATGGGGGTGCAGCTCCCACGGAATGACTTTTCTGATGTCTTGCCAGATGTGAATTAAGAATGAAGGTTTTGTCACATGCAAGGCAAGAATATGGTCTCTCTCCTGTATGAAGTTTCTGATGTTTTACCAGGGCTGACAAATCCCTGCAACGTTTTGGACACTCACTACACTTATATGGGCGCTCACCAGTATGAGTTCTCATATGAACTTTAAGGATAGAGTTCATAGTAAAGCTTTTCTCACACTCAGTACAATTATATGGTTTCTCTCCTGTATGACTTCTCATATGGATTCGAAAATATGATTTGGAACGGAATCTCTTCTCACATACAGTACACTCAAATGGCTTTTCACCTGTGTGGGTTCTTGTGTGAATTAAGAGATCACTCTTAAAGCGGAAGCATTTTTCACATTCAGTACATTTATATGGTCTCTCTCCCGTGTGAGTTCTTAGATGAGCACAGAGTGCAGAATTTGTAGAATAACACTTTTCACATTCAGTGCACCTAAAGTTTTTCTCTCCAGGCTGGGTGTTGTGCCTGCTCATGTGATTTATCAAATTTGAGTATTTAATAAAATCGTTCCCACATTCAGTACAATGAAATTGTTTCAGTAAGTGAGCTTTCATGTGGGATGACAAATGTGAGCTAGTGAAGAAACTTTTTTCACATTTTATACATTTGTACGGCTTCTCTCCTGTATGAAATCTTGTATGACTTCTAAGATGCCCGCTTTTTATAAAGCTTTTCTCACATTCAGTGCATTTAAACGGCCTTTCACCTGTATGGATTCTTGTATGTATTTTCAGGTCACCATTTGAACTGAAGCATTTCTCACATTCTGTGCATTTGAATGGTTTCTCTCCTGAGTGCACTCTCAGGTGAATTTGGATATATGACCTGTGTATGTTCCTACCACATTCAGGACACGTGTATTGTCTTTTTTCTAGGTTAACCTTCATGTGATGTGTGTTTTTTCTTTGGAAGTTTTTCTTCCATTCAGAAGACCCATATTTGCCTTTTGTGTGAGTGGCCATATGTACTGTAAGATGCTCTTTTTTACTGAAGCTCACCTCACACTGAACACAGACATGTGGTTGTTTCCTTGCCTGAGCTCTGGTTTGAACTGTGGTACTCTTTGGTTTATTGAAGCCCTTTTCATCATCCCTTGATTTCTGGAGTCTGCTCTTCACAGAGGTTCTCTGACTCCTCTTTGTCTTGGGCTGGCTTTGGCCGTTTTTCCTCTGATCAGAACTCAGAAGAATGTTCTGCAGTTTCAGGGTTTCATCACAAGCTGATGAATGCATCTCGTCCCCTTTTTTGCTCTGTGATGCACTAACTGCATGGGTGAGTTTATAACAACATTCTCCTTCCTCATTGTCTGGCTCACACCTGCAATCTCTCACTTCCTCTTGTTTAATCTGTGATAAACGAGGAGAACTGTGGTTTTGGCTTCTTGCTATAGGCTTTTTAGCACTTTGTTCTCTCTCGGAGTCATACTGAGAGGTTACATTCACCTCTTCCTTAATGTATGATGAAAGGATAGGAAGCCTTGCTGTGGAATTATTAGTATTTTGTCCTGTCTCAGAGGCTGAGTAAAGGCTGCACTTTGGCTCCTCCTCTTCTTTAGTGCTTAGTGAAAACACAGATGTGATAATCGGAAAGGAGGTAGAGGGATTACTCACACATTCTGTTCTCCCCGAGGCTGTAATATCAGTGCAGGGAGCTGACAGCTGCTCAGACATTTCCAGGAAGGTTTCAGCGTCTCAGCAGTCACTTTGAATGCAAGAAACCTGCAGGCCACTGAAACAGCAGAGACCTCCTCCCTTTTGCAGTTGCCTCTGTGATTCACTTACTATCAGCAATCAGATTTACTTCTCTACCCCGTGAGCTGTCCCTCGGGACTATTTGGCTTATTCCTTTTGTCTGTAGTTGCCCTCTCTGTTGTGATTGGAAGAATCTGCCCTGTTAGATTCTCTATGGTTACAGGGAAGATACGCTGTCTGCTGCACTTCATGTTCTATGGTTAAAAGGAGGACACTCTGTTCTACTTCTCCTCTCCTCTCTATGGTTATGGGAAGGACACTTCACACTTTGTGGCTTTTCACCCAGCGCCCAAAATCTCCAGCTATTCAAAGTTGCCAAGTTTCCAATTTCAAGAGGGAGATTTTAGTCCAGTACTGGTACCACCCCATCAGTACTAATTTCAATAGAATCAAGACCTACATCATCACAAAAAAAGTCTCTGAATTTATCACAGATTAAACAAGAGGAAGTGAGAGATTGCAGCTGTGAGTCAGACAATGAGGAAGGAGGATGTTATAAACTCAGCCATGCAGTTAGTGGATCACAGAGCAAAACTCTCCCTCCTGATGTAGCAGCAGAGCGCAGACAAACCAATAATACCAGGAGTCTGTTCAGAAGGTCCAAATCATTTATTTGTGCACAAGTCTCAGGCAAAGTCAATTTCAAAATGGCTGAGCCAAGTTTTCTGGCAATACAACACCTTTTATAGACTTTTACTCCATTCAAGGTATAGAAAAACATTTCATTGGTCCCGGTACTCTCCCGTACCTCCCGTACCCCTTCTATTGGTCCCGGTACTGATATGATAATCCAATTATGTTCCTTCAGTGGGCTCAGCACCTGCTTACCCCCCTTCTAGTCCCAATTACAATGGCCAGTTCATCAACTTGTTACTTTCATACTTTCAAGGCCATTGAGCCAATTTGTGCATGTAGGGGAGCAGGGCTCTGTAACTCATCTGTCAGCAGTCCTAATTAAATCCCTTGCAGATGTACTTTTCTTATCAGTAACTTTTAAACACATTTTTGTGTATTTTTCCATCTTCCAGTTCTGCTTATCTAAGCTAGTTCAATACTCTTGCTATGTCCTTGCTATGTTCCAGCTCTACAGGAGCAGGTTGGGGGATGTGCAATTCCCATAGGCCTCTCCACTAGCTTCATTTACAGGTCAAGCTAGCTAGGCTCGCTTGCTTATATCAGACAAAGTGGATCACAGGCCTACACCTGCCACACTGAAACTATATGACTTGGCACTGGCAGCTCTGAGTACTTTGCGGTCTGTTCTGTCACAGTGCGTTCTGGTATTAACTTGCATTATTATAATCCATACACCCATGTGTCCTTTTGCAGCTTTGATGTTGATTCTGTGCCAAAGTTTCTATAATCTTGCAGCAGTGATGCGGTATATTGCATGAACTTTTCCAAACTTTGTGTCCACAAAATTTAGTTTTTCGGAGGGTTTTTTTGGAGGGGGTTATGGGTTATTGATCTCAGATGGGGGAGGAAAGGAGGAGGTCACCTCAAGGATGGACAGAGGAGAGGATAGAGAGGGAGGAACTGGGATGGGGATAAAGAAGGCAGATTGGAGATGAGAAGAAATGGAAAGATCAGGAATAGCAGCAGAGGATGGGAGAAAAAGAGCAGAAGAAAGAACGGGAATGTGAAAAGCAAAGTGAGTGTACTTTCCCTGGCTTCAGCCCTGCTTCCTTCACATCCCTGCTTATTCTCTCTCCCCTCCTTGGTCCTATTTATTTTACTGTCTCCAGGAACAAGCAGGAATGAGTCTTCACATATGGGTACGTCGGTACCAACGGAGCCTGCGCGGGAACGCTCCCCAGCTTCCCAAAAAGGAAAGCTTTTGGGAGCATCCCACAGCGCCTGCGCGCTGCCTTCCCGCCTTTTCTAACCATCTCTCCTCAGCTCTTCTTTGCCGCGGAGCCTGCAGGTCGAGCCCTGTCACCGCTGAAGAAGTTCTTTATTTTATTTTATTTCTTTGGTTGCGTGTCTGCCTTCCCCGACTCCGGACCGGTACCGCCGATCTTTTTCTCTTTTTTTCTTTAAAAAAAAAAAAAAAAATCTCTATTTTCTTCACTTAGTGTATTTTTCCTCTTGGGCCTCAGGGCCTACAAGAAAATTTTCCTCATGGAAAAACCAGCCTCCGGGTTCAAGAAATGCACTAAGTGTAGCGGTACCATTTCTGTTACAGATACCCATGAATGGTGCCTTAAATATTTGGGTCCTGAACACTCCATTCCAGATTGTCCCTCCTGCTCTCTAATGTCTAAACGGGGTTTACAGAACCGAGCAGCTAAGCTCCATGTGCTGTTTCCCGCTGATGCAGCGTCGGTAGCATCAACATCTTCCAGATCTTCTTCTCCTGATGGATCTCAGGTAACCAAACATAAATCCAGCAGATCCTCGAAGGGTAGATCTCCCTCTAAGCATCGAGATGCCTCCGGGCTTGCCCTCGATCCTGCACCAGCAAAACAACCCCGGCGGGAAGCTCCGGCTTCCAAAGCTCCTCCTGTGGGGTTACAGGTTGACATCGATGGCACGGCCTCGACCGATCACCTGTTAGAATGCTCTGGGGTACCGGCACAATCTCCCGGTACCGAATTCCAGGCATTCATGGCATCGATGGATCACAATGTTCTGTCCATGCAGCGGGCTATTACGGCCTTCATTCAAGCTGCGACGCCGCTGGTACCGAAACAAACTCCGTTGTCGGTATCGGCTCCGGTACCGGCACCAGCGCCGATACCGGTACCGACTACATCGACATTGACCAGGATACCGGCTGCTGCGGTTCCTTGTCCAGGGCTGCTTATCGGTACCGATCCGGTACCGGGGACACCCGATGTCGATACTGCTCGATACGCGTATCGAGCGTTGGAAGAGCACCCTGACAGGCGATACTTTGATTCCTCTGATGATTCTGATACATCAGACGAGTCTCCTGAAGTATCCATAGCCCTTCCTGAAGAGCCTTCTTCTCCAAAAAGAAGAATGTTTCCTCCAGAGGACTTGTCCTTTCAAGACTTCATAAGAGAAGTAGCTAAAGGACTTTCTATTTCAGTAACCTCTGAATCAGAGCCTAGAGCAAAAAAATTGGATATTTTAGGCTATTCTAAGGCTCCTAAAGAGGCAGTCACCTTACCAATTCATGAGATTCTTTATGAACACATGATTGATCTATGGGAGACTCCTCTCACTCTCTCTCCTCATTCTCGCAGATTGGACACTATGTATCGTGTTCCTCCCTGTCCTGGATTTCATAAAACTCAGCTTCCTCACCATTCCATTGTGGTGCAGTCAGCTATGAAAAGGATAAAGAGTACAAAGAGACACTCTTCTGCTCCTCCAGGAAGAGAATGCAGGACCTTGGATGCTTTTGGTAGGAAAATCTTCCAAGTCAGTATGCTTATTGCCAGAATCAACTCATATAGTCTTTACATGGGTATGTTTCTAAAAGAAGTTGCAGAAAAGCTGCACACTTTCCTCCCTTTTCTTCCAGAGGATAAAAGGGAGGAATTCCTCAGTTGGCTTAAGCATACCCAAGACATTTCAAAGTTTTCCAACAGGGCAGCCTTTGACTCCTTTGAAGGTGCCAGCAGAGCTTCGGGCATTGCCATAGCTGCTCGCAGAATTGCTTGGCTCCAGGCTTCTGATTTAGAACCCTGGGTTCAAGATGGCTTAGGAAATCTTCCCTGTATAGGTGAAAACCTATTTGGCAAAGAATGGCAAATAAAAGCCACTCAAATGGATGCAGAAAACTCTGCTCTGGATAGACTTTCAAAGTCAACCTCCATTCCTGCCAAGAAAAAGCCTTTTAAAAAGTCTTTCTTTAAAAAGGGCAGATTTCCTTCTACTTCTGGCCAACAATCTTCTACAGGTCGCTTTACCACTAAGCGTCACCAACCTAAACAGGCCAGGCCTAAGCCTACAGGGGCTGCTGCAACTCAGCAGGCCCAACCTCCTCAGGGTTTTTGACTTGATGCTAGAGAACCTAGCCTTTCTGGCTCTAAAGCAGCCAGAGCCTCTCGCCATTCCAGAAGGTTGGCTCATTTTGCTCCCAGATGGGAGCAAATAACATCAGAGCAGTGGACCCTCTCCACCATAAGAGAGGGCTACAAGCTTCATATCTCAGACCTTCCTCCCCACACCATGGTGAGACACTTCAATTCTCCCACATCTCTTCTCGACCTTCTAGGTCAAGAGGTAGCTACCCTTCTTGCCCAAGGGGCAATAGAAGAAGTTCCTCTTCTTCATCAAGGGTCAGGGTTCTACTCCCCCTATGTTCTCATTCCAAAGAAGACAGGGGGATACAGGCCCATCTTAGATCTCAGATAATTGAACAAATTTCTATGCAAGGAGACGTTCAAGATGCTTTCTCTGGGCACTCTCCTTCCATACCTTCAAAGTAAGGATTGGCTTTGTTCTCTAGATCTCAAGGATGCGTACACACATGTCCTCATCCATCCCTCTCACAGAAGATTCCTACGGTTTCTTTTCCAAGGAAAACATTACCAATAGAGTCCTTCCTTTCGGTCTGGCCTCTGCTCCAAGAGTGTTCACCAAATGCATGGCAATAGTTGCTGCATTTCTACGCACTTTGGGAATATTTGTCTTCCCATACCTGGACGACTGGCTCATCCGAGCTCCATCTCAGTCAGAGGCCCAGATTTCCCTGGACTGCACAAGGCGCATTCTGCAGTATCTGGGACTTGTGGTAAACCTCCCAAAGTCTCAGCTCACCCCTACTCAGTCCCTAGAATTCATAGGGGCCTGGTTGGATACCACTAC
This sequence comes from Ichthyophis bannanicus, assembly GCA_033557465.1. Taxonomy (NCBI): domain Eukaryota; kingdom Metazoa; phylum Chordata; class Amphibia; order Gymnophiona; family Ichthyophiidae; genus Ichthyophis; species Ichthyophis bannanicus. Next base: position 562,053,125 of record CM066033.1, read on the forward strand.
TGCAAGGGCCTACCTTCCTCAGGCCCATTGCCAACGTCTAATGCAGTTAGCCTCCCAGATTCAGTCAAAGAGCCACTTAACTGCCCGGGAGATGCTACAACTGCTAGGCCACATGGCTTCCACAGTACATGTGGTACCCTATGCTCGCCTACACATGAGAGCAGCTCAATGGACTTTATCCACCCAGTGGACTCAAGCTTCAGGAGCTCTCTCAGACCAAATAGCAACCACCAAACGGCTCTTTTGGTCTCTCCAATGGTGGATGTCCACTCAGAATTTGTTGCTGGGGTCCCCCTTCCAACAGTTGTTGCTCCAAGCAACCCTCACAACAGATGCCTCCCAAACAGGTTGGGGAGCCCATCTACAGGACCTCTCCACTCAAGGCACTTGGTCCCCACAGGAGACCTCTCTTCATATCAACCACTTGGAGCTTCGAGCAGTTTTTCTAGCTCTCAAGGTCTTTCATACCCTCCTCAGCTACAAGACAGTCCTCATTCATACGGACAATCAAGTAGCCATATTTTACATAAACAAACAAGGAGGAACTGGCTCTCTGTCGCTTTGCAACGAAGCTTTAAGATTGTGGGCCTTCACCAGAGAGCATCAAATCCATCTCCTGGCAGTATACCTCCCAGGAGTCCAAAACTCTTGGGCAGACACTCAGTCGAGTTCTGCTTCCACACGAATGGTCCCTGCACATGGATCAGGTACTCAGAATCTTCCAAGAATGGGGAACCCCAGACATAGACCTCTTTGCAAGTCCGTGGAATGCCAAATTTCCCCGGTTCTGTTCCAGACTTCTGTGTCAGGGAGTTCAGGCCAAGGATGCCTTCCTCCTTCATTGGGGTCAGGGCTTCCTGTATGCATTTCCACCCATTCCCTTGATTCCCAAGAATCTGTTCAAACTCCAGAGGGATCAAGGATCTATGATCCTCATAGCTCCACGCTGTCCACGCCAAGTGTGGTGCCCCTCTACTTCTACATCTCTCCCAAGCCCCCTCCCTGGACTTGGGAGCTGCTCCAGACCTTCTGCCCCAGGAGGAAGGGACTTTGTGGCACCCAAACCCCAAGTCCCTACACCTCAGAGCTTGGTTACTGAAGGCCTAGACCTTAAAAGACTGGAATCTTTCTCAACAAGTGAAGGATATCCTCCATGCTTCCAGAAAACCTTCCACCAGGCGTTCTTATGCTTTTAAATGGAAGAGGTTTTCCATTTGGTGTGCTGAAAAGGATCTTGACCCTCTAGCATTACCTTTAAATTCTCTGTTAGACTATTTCCTGCATCTTTACAATGCAGGCCTTAAAACGAATTCAGTAAGAGTCCATTTGAGTGCTATTGCAGCATCCCTTAAGCCCATCAATGGACAACCTATTTCCTCTCATCCTCTCATTGCAAGATTCATGAGAGGCCTAACTTTAACTAAACCTCCCATTAGGCCTCCTCCGGTGGCATGGGACTTAAATTTGGTTCTTGGTCAGCTTATGAAGCCACCTTTTGAACCCTTAGCCACTACCTCCTTGAAGTTTCTTTCCTGGAAGGTTATTTTCCTCATTGAGGTCACTTCAGCTCGCCGCATCAGTGAACTGCAGGCATTAGTGGCTAATCCACCTTATACAAGGTTCCATCATGATAAGGTAGTCCTTAGGACAAATCCACACTTTATGCCTAAAGTGGTCTCACCTTTTCATCTTAATCAAGAGGTATATTTACCTGTCTTTTTTCCAGCTCCTCATGCATCCAGTGCAGAGAAGAATCTTCATATTCTGGATTGTAAAAGAGCTCTTGCTTTTTACTTACAAAGGACACAGCAACATAGAAAGTCTTCCCAGCTTTTTGTTGCTTTTGATCCTTCTCATTTGGGACTTCCAGTCTCTAAGAGGACACTGTCCAATTGGATTGCTCAGTGTATTTCTTTCGCCTACCAGAGTAAGAACCTTTCTCTGGAGAGCCATGTCACAGCTCATAATGTGAGGGCCATGGCCACCTCTATGGCTCATCTAAATTCTGTGTCCATCGACCAGATCTGTCGAGCAGCCATCTGGGCCTCGGTTCATACCTTCACAGCCCATTACTGCTTGGACAAGGACTCCCGCCGGGATGCCTTGTTTGGTCAGGCTGTCCTCAAACACCTGTTCCATTCTTAAACAACTCCTACCCTCCTTCCCTGGATGGATGCCTGAGATCCATAGGAGGAAGTAGACCCCTTCCCAGGGTCTCATATCCTTGGGGATCTCCCAGGCATCTTAGCTAGGGAGTCCCCATATGTGAAGACTCATTCCTGCTTGTTCCTGGAGATAGCACAGTTACTTACCTGTAACAGGTGATCTCTGGGAACAGCAGGAATAAGTCTTCACAACCCTCCCACCTCCCCTAGGAGTTGTATCTCTTTTTCTATCTTTCCTTTCCTCTCTCTCTCTATTGTCTCAGCTTTAAACTCGAACTGAGGAGAGATGGTTAGGAAAGGCGGGAAGGCAGCGCGCAGGCGCTGTGGGATGCTCCCAAAAGCTTTCCTTTTTGGGAAGTTGGGGAGCGTTCCCGCGCAGGCTCCATTGGTACCGACGTACCCATATGTGAAGACTTATTCCTGCTGTTCCCAGAGATCACCTGTTACAGGTAAGTAACTATGCTTTCTGTACCCATCCCAGATGCCAATATACAGATATATACCTGCCATATTCCCCCAGCCCGTCTTATACATGCTGCCCTTTTCACACAGCCCCCCAGGCCCTCTTGCACAAGCCCCCAGCAGCTCCTTTAAAATTCATCCACAGACACTCTTTCCGTTAGTGATTGCCTCCCCCCCTCCAACACCAAAGGGACTAGCAAGAATTGAGCAGAAGCTGTGTTGTCATTCTCTGTCTCCTGGGATCAGACTGATTTTTGAACCATGAGGTTATTTGGTGTCCTGCACGGTTCAAAACATCAGTCTTATCCCAGGTGACAGAGGAGGCTTTGTGGAATTGTTTTATAGACATGCAGCCTATCCATACTTTCTCCAGGAACAAGCAGGAAGTCAGTCCTCACATATGGGTGACGTCAGCGCCGACTGAGGCCTTGCGGAAGCATCTTCCCAGCTTTCAAAGAAAGCCTTTGGGAGATGCCACTACACATGCGTGGTCCCCTTCCCACCAAAGGGTGTCATCTTACTCAGTCTCCCTTTTTCCGCAGAGCCCAACAGATGTCTGCCTTTTTTCCCATGGAAAAAGTTTGTTATTATTTTTTTTTTTTCTGCATAAAACTGCCTTTCTTTCTCTGATTAGAACCAGTTCCTTTCCCACCTTCAAGCCAAGTTGCCCTGCCATTGAGTCTCGGAACCATTTTTTGTTTGTTCCAGCGTGGTTTCATGCCTTTTTCTACACGCTGGCCGTGTCGAGGGTCTTCAACCTCACAGGGGTCATTTTTGCCCCAATGGCCAGTGGGTTCAAAAAGTGTGATTGGTGCACAAAGAACATGTCCCTCACCGATACACACGACTGCTGCCTCCAGTGTCTAGGTGCCGGCCTTGACCCAGAGGTGTTTCGCCCTGTGCAAAAAGATGTCCACGAAGGCCATCCTAAGTCGTTGGAAGAAGCAGGACGACATCTTCCACAGGTCAAATTCTGCCTGTGCTCTAAGGCCCCGCACGGATCCTTGGAATTGCGTTAAGCCCCCGCGGCACCAATTCAGGTCCACGAACACTCTGACAAGGGTTCCCTTGAGCGGGAGCGCAAGAAGAAGAAGAAATTCTCGAGAAACTCATCCTGGGACTCGGATACACACAGCAAGTTCTGTGCCAGGTCCTACAACCTATGAAAGGTATCCAAGGAGTCAGAGCGGGAGCAGCTGGTGAAGGTGCCCAGAACAGTTGCTGAAGCCTCTGGTGATGGGTCACAGACCCCCAAAGCCTGTCCCATCGAGGACTCCCTCTGCTTGCCGACGCCAGACCCGATTACCCTGGTGTCTGCGTCAAAGGCTGCAACTCCTGAGTGGGAAGCCGGGATGATGGCATTGGAACGCAGTGTCACTGCCTTCCAGCAGGCTTCAATGCCTGGTCCCACTGGTGCTTGCACCGAGACCACAGGGACCTCAATCTCAGGATTCCCTAGTCGCCGAGACAATCCTTGACAGCCCCGAGCCTCAAGCCAGTCCTCGGCGAGGGTCTCAATCCCACTCCCATTCCTTGGGAGCAAGATCCTCCCCGGCGAGCGCTTGTGGCTCTGACCAAGCAGCTGCCGTAGGTCACCGAGGATCCTACCCAGGCCCTGCACCCCAGGCGCCATCAGTCCTAGAGTCCAGTTACTCCGACTGGGAGTCAAAGGACGAGGCATCCCTGGAGACACATAAATGCCGCGACCTCCCATTGGACCCATCTCCCCCAGTGTCACGGGGCTGGTCCCCACCCAAAGACACATCATTCCTCAAGTTTGTTTGAGACATGGCGAAAGCCTTTTCCCTCACCACAGAGTCGGAGGAGGATCCTCACATGGAGGAGCTTTAAATCCTCCAGTTTGAGGCTCCACCTAAGGAGGCCCTGACAGTCCCCCTCTCTGTCATTTTCGGGCCGCTCCTCCGAATGTGGGAGACACCGGCATTGTTAGCCAAAACCTCAACACCATGTACTGGGTCCAGTGGGCCCCCGGCTTCCGGAAAGCGCAATTCCCACATACATCTATGGTGATAGAATCGACCATTTGCTGGCAGAAAAGCCCGAAGACTCAATCCTCCATACCCCTGGGCAGGGAGTTCTGCGCCCTCGATGCCCTCAGACACGAATGCTACCAGGCCTCAATGCTGGGTTGCCAAATCCAACTGTATATCGGCATGTATCTCCGAGACCTGGCAAAAGAACTCGCAGATTCTCGGCGGGTCTCGGTAGAGATTACCTCCAGTGATTCCAAAACCTCACGAAGTGCATTGAGGACTGCTTGAAGTACATGTCTAGGGCCGCCTACAACGGCTTCACATCCAATGTGAGGGTGGCCACTGCAGGCAACTGTGCTAGACGTCAAGCCTGGTTCCAGTCATCGGAACTCGAGCAGTGGGTCCAGGAGAAACTCCTTGACATCCTCTGCCTTGGCAAAAACCTCTTCGGCAAATTGATAGAGGAAAAGGCAGCAGAGATCGAGACTGTATTCCTCACGAGGACTCTGCTCTCCAGGAAGACCTCCATTCCCAAGAAGAAACTATCGGGGAAAAGGCCCCCTTTTCAGAGAAAGGGCCAGCCTTATCGAGGCTACCCCCAATACCAGGCCCCCCAGACCCCACAACAGAGTCACCAGGGCATGGGAGCAAGCCAAGGCCCAATGCAAGCCTAAGGGCACTAAGTCCCAGACCCCGGCCCCTGACCAGACTGGGTCAGGATTTTGACTCCCTGGGCATAACCTCTCCTCCCATGAGGGGGAGCAGCTGCCAACAGGGGGGCATCTGATTCATTTCAGCCATCAGTGGCCTGCCATAACCACCAACACCTGGGAACTCCAGGAAATCAGAGAAGGCTACCTCCTTCACTTGGACCAGATGCCTCCCTCTTTCTTTCCAGGAGAGCCCCTTCGGACTTCCCTGCACCAGGTCCTGCTACTGCAGGAACTCGCAGACCTCCTCAGGGACAGAGCAGTGGAACCAGAACCCCACCACCTCAGGGGCAAGGGGTTCTACTGCTGATACTTTCTGGTCCCAAAAATAACAGGGCGTCTAAAGCCCATTTTGGACTTGCGAAATCTGAACAAGTTCCTGGTGCGGGAGAAGTTCAAGATGCTCTCCCTTGGATACTCTGTCTCCAACGGGCCTTCGTCTTCCCATGCCTGGACAACTGGCTCATAAAGGGGGACATGGCCACACCATCAAGTTCCTACAGCATCTGGGGTTCGTTATAAAACCACCCCAAGTCTCACCTCACTCCAACGCAGGACTTGGAGTTCATAGGAGCTTGACTAGACATTCTTCACTCCAGGGCCTTTTTCCCTTGGACAGGGCAGGTTGCCTCAGGATTCTGGCCACCGAGGTGCAACACCAGCACTCAGTGTCGGTGCGGTCCATGCTCCGCCTACTAGGCCATATGGCATCCACAGTCAATATGGTTCCCAACGCCCGTCTCCACACGCGGGCGGCTCAGTGGTGTCTCCACTCACACTGGATACAAGCCACAGGCAGGCAGGCTCCGGGACAAGGTCTTAATGTCTCGTCAGTTAGTAGAGTTACTTGACTGGTGGCAGACCACACAGCACCTGCAGGAGAGAATGCCCCTCCAGTCCCCAAATACCCAGAGGGTCCTCACCACGGACGCTTCCCTACTGGGCTGGGGTGTCCATTGTGAGAAACTCTGCACGCAGGGCAACTGATCCCTACCGGAGAGCCAGCAGCAGATCAACCTGCTAGTGTTCAGAGCCATTTTTCTTGCGATCAAAGCCTTCCACCACTGCCTGCGGAACTAGTCAGTGCTAGTCTAAATGTACAACCAGGTTGCAATGTTCTACCTGAACAAGCAGGGGGGCATGGGTTCTCACTGCCTTTGCCAAGAGGCAGTAGCCCTCTGCTCATATGTGATCGGTCAGGGAATGCTCCTCAGGGTGGTATACTTTCTGGGCCAAGACAATGCCCTACTGGACAGGCTGAGCAGGGTCCTCCAGCCACACGAATGGCGACTAGACTCCAGGGTGACACAGCTGCTCGTCTGACTCTAGGGCACCCCGAGTCTGGACCTCTTCACCACTGCCTGACTAATGCTCAGCTGCCCCACTTCTGCTGTCCCCAGCCACACCTGTCCTGGGTAGCGGTGGACGCCTTCCTCGTCTTGTGGTCGGAGGGCATCTTGTACGCCTTTCCTCCCATGCCTTTGATAGCCCGAATCCTGTTCAAGGTCCAGTGAGACAAGGCTTCCATGATCCTGGTGGCCCAGGCAGCCTTAGTTTCCCCTGTTGCTCTGCCTATCCACAGAGCTCCAAGTCCCTCTGGGGAACACCCTGGGGCTACTGACCCAGCAGAAGGACTCCCTTCTTTACCTCAACATGGGGTCCCTGACATTAACAGCATGGCTGCTGAACAGGTAGCCTTAACTCCCTTCAACCTCCCAAGGGAGGTGGAAGAAGTCTTCCTGGCCTCACGCAAGAACTCCATGAGACGGGCCTCCACCTTCAAGTGACGCAGATTCTCAGTGTGGTGTGTAGAGCAATGGGTTGACCCGTTCTCTTGCCAAGTGCACATGATGCTGCAGTACTTGCTTCACCTTTCGCAAACCAGACTCAAGTCCAACTCCATCAGAGTACACCTGAATGCTCTCTCGGCACCATCATTCCATAGAGGGCAAACCTCTTTCTGTGCAGCCCCTCATTAATCAATTTATGCGGGGCCTTCTGCTCTCTAAGCCTCCCATCCGTCCATCCCTGGTGGAATGGGACCTCAATGTAGTTTTGACGCAGCTTACCAAACCGCCTTTTGAACCTCTGGCTTCCTGCCATTTGCGTTACCTTTCCTGGAAGGTCATCTTCCTGGTGGCCCTCACCTCTGCCCGCCAAGTCGGTGAGCTTCAGGCCTTGGTGGCCAAGCCACCCTACACCAGGTTCTACAAGAACAGGGTCATTCTTCACACCCACCCCTAAATTCCTGCCAAATGTGGTATACACGTTCCACCTCAACTAAGATGTGGTGCTCCCCACCTTCTTTCCATGACCTCATGCCAACAAGGCAGCGGCCGTTCTCCATAAGACGGCCCTGTCCTTCTACCTTCAGCGTACGTAGGGCCATCGCAAAGTCTTGCGGCTTTTCATTTCCTATGACCCCAGTCGCCTGGGAGAGGCTGTTACCAAGCGGATCCTGTCCACCTGGGTGGCAGACTTCATCTCTTTCGCCCACAGTCAGGCTGGGCTCTCGGAGTGCCCAGTCATGGCACACAACATCAGGCCTATGCTGACCTCGGTTGCAAGCCTATGCTCTGTCCCTGTGGCAGACATCTGCCAGGCTGCCACCTGGTCCTCAGTCCATACCTTTGCAGCTCACTACTGCCTGGAGAGAGGAGTCCTGACAGGACAGCGCCTTCGGCCAGGTCATACTCTGTAGTTTGTTCGGGGTTTAGGCAACTCCTGCTCTCCGACCCTTCTTGTTCAGTCTCAGAGTGATGATTCTCCCTGGACACTGGGGTCCTTAGAGTCTCTCCTCAAACTCGCTTGTGGCTACTCATGGCTGTGCCATGTTTTTCTACAGGTTCTCGGTAGCCTGTAGCTAGGGAGTCCCATATGTGAGAATTAACTTCCTGCTTGTTCCTGGAGAAAGCATAGTTACTCAACTATAGCAGGTGCTCTGCAGGAACAGCAGGAATCAGTCCTCACAACCCTCCCTCCTCCCCGTGGAGCTGTTTTTTTCTTGAGGCTTGATTAAGCTATGTTGTCCTGCTGAGGTAAGATGGCTTCTCAGGGTGGGAAGACTGGCACACATGTGTGGAGTACCTTCCCAAAGCTTCCTTTGGAAGCTGGGAAGCATTCCCACGTAGACTCCATCAGTGACGTCATCCATATGTGAGGACTGATTCCTGCCTTTCCCGGAGAACACCTGCTACAGGTGAGTAACTATTCTTTTCTTAAACATAAAATTACGATGTGCTTATAGTTTTTCTTTCTTCAAATCATCCTACATGTTGATCTTAATGGAGTACTTGCCATTTTAGGTCAGCTGAACCTGTCAAAATCCTCTGTTCTAATTGTGGGCTGTGGAGGCCTGGGATGTCCTCTAGCACAATACTTGTCTGCTGCTGGCATTGGTAAGCTGAATTTTTCTTAAAGTCATACACCTAGGAAGATAATAGCAGATAAATTATACAAACAGTTTAGATGTTTGTTCAACGGAAGTGTGTTTTTTTTAGTTCTGTATGTTGTTTTAATCTATCTTAATGTAATTTTAATTGTGAGCCACTTTGATATTGATATCATTGTAAAATAGAATATCAAGTTTTTATAAATATATAAATAAATAAGCCATAAGTTTATGAAGTTCAGCCACCCATTGTTTATAAATAGCCTAAAGAGAATAATTTTATAAAAGTTCTACATATTTTACACATGAAAAATAGTTTTTATAACGTAGCATGACTGCATGCATACCTAAACAGTAGGTACACAGAAAGAATGTACCTATTTTTACCTGATTTGCACATATAGTAGGTGCTCCTGTATGTGCATACAGACATAGTTTGGGTAGAGCAGAGGTGATGTTGCAATATGCTGACATGTTTTATGCACAGCTATGGGAGATCATGTGATGATTGAGTGGATGCCCTGCAGACTAGCTTCTAGAGCTGACCCCCAAAAAGCTTTTCCGGGAGGAAGTGATGTCAGCCTAGCCGATGGTCGGGTGAGCTTTGAGCTCCTCCACGATCCCCATGAAAAGCTATCAAAAAGTGGAACCCTGACTGTGTGTGAAAAGTGTGTTCTGGAAAAAGAGGGGAATAGCCAGGGTGCTTGATTAATGACCACATGTCGGGAAAACTATGGACCTCAAAGAATTCACCTTCTAGGGCAGCCAAGGCGAAACGCAGGAGCAGGCCAAAATGGTGGCACAGGCTTCTGCTTTGAGTAATCCCGAGCGGGACAGCAAACAGGAGGACGATGAAGAGATGCCACTAATAAGAATGTATATGAGAGGGTGGATGCTGGAAATAAAGAAAGACTTGTGGGAGGTCAAGGAAGAGATTAGTGGACTGATGAAAGAACTATGACGTGAGGTCATTGAACTAGACCTCCATGTGCAGGATAACGAGGAGAGTATTGAGAGCTTGCAGAGAGAGAACGATAATCTGCAATGCTTGGTGTGCAGGCCAAAGACACAGAGTTTGGCATTAAAAATCAAGGACCTGGAAAATCGGATGCGCCACAATCTGAGGAGTACTGGACAAATAATAGTACAGGGAGGCCCACAAGGTAGTGGTGGAGATCTGTACAGCTATACTTACAGAAGGGCAAGGGGAGTGCGACATCACTGAGGTTAAAATTGAAAGAGCCTGGTGAACCTTTGGTCCCCCAAACGAGAAAAGACCCAGGGATGATGACATTTACCTGGACAAGTACGTGGTGAAGGACCATCTTATGCAAAGAATGAAAGCAAGTATCACATATCACCTGCAGGGGGGGAACCAAGTGACACTTTACAATGACTTGACCTCAGCAACGATGTTGCCCGGCCAACAATTTAGCCCGATCACGAGTCATCTGCAGCAGGGACAATTCCGATACCACTGACTGTTTCCGGTCGGTCTTGTCTTCACAGTGAACGGGGTGACGCATCAGGCATTGATGTCGCAAGCAGTGCTCCTTGAACTGAAAGACCCGGGAATTGGTGATATTACCCTATCGACATCTGACAGTGAGCAAACTAGCAATACACAAGCAACATGGCAGAAGGTGCAGCAGAGAGTGAGAGAGGAGTAAGGGAGAGAAGCCCATGGACACTTGAAACATGCAGAGGCCTACAGGAGTACACCAAGTTGATAGGCATACCGTAGTATCATTGTTAGCGACTGCTGGCAGGGACCCAGGTGCCTCCCTTGCAAGTGGAAGCTGGACAGATGGATAGACTAGGTTAAAAAGGTTATTGTGAGTTCTGTTGCAGAATATAATGGGGTGTTGGGTTGGGGACAGGGAGGGGGGTTCTGTTCCTTTGACGGAGACATGGAGGATGCCAAGGGGTGAGATGGGAACCTTGATGGTATGATAGTTGGTTTTGGTTGGGTGCGGAAGTGGAATGGATACGAGGAAGGAGAGAAGGTGGCATTGGATGAATGCAGAAAGAAAGCAGGAACAGATGAAGGAGAGGTGGATGATTGGGTATAAGGTTGACTGGCGGAGGACGAACAGATGGGACAGGAAAAAGCTAGGAGGGCGTAGGAGGTGAGGGAAGATGTCACTACTCCGAGGCAAAGGTACCCCGAAGAGGGGCAAAGGCGATTGGAATAAGGGGGAGAGATGGGTAATGGGGGGAAGGGGGGGGAAGGGCATGGAAATGAATATCATAATCATGCATTTGAATGGTGATGACACTGGGCAGAGGTGTTAGTGTGTCTCTCTGAATGTAAAGGGACTGGGATCCTGGAGGAAGCGCAACTTGATGTGGAAAGAGGCGAAGAGATATAGAGCTGACATGCTGTTCCTCCAGGAGACCTATTTGAGAAGGGGGCAGTCTAATTTGCTGAAGAATGGACTCTATCCAGGTGTGTTTCTAGCAGAGGGGAAAGAGGCATCTAAGAAGGGGAAGGAGTGGGTATTCTGGTATCTTCAGGACGTCTGGTGTCTGTACAACAGGAAATGAGAGGGGGCGGAGGGGATGTTTATAGCCTTGGATGTTGTGCTGGATGGGATAAGAGTAGTCTTGGTTAATATCTATGCTCCCAATAATCACCAGAGCAAATTTTTTGAGCACCTAGACATATAGCTCCAGGCCTTCCAGGGAATACCCAATATACTTGGAGGAGACTTCAATATACTGTAACTAAATACCCCCAATTAGATAATTACAAGGGGGAAGGAGGGGGAGCCCAGGTACAGAGGACAAAATTGGTAGAGACCTACCATTTGGTGGACAGCTGTCAAATCAGGGAAGGCAGACTCCGTGCATATACTTTCTACTCACACCCACATCAGAGTTATAGTAGTCTGGATATGTTCTGGCTGGACTATACTTGGGTAGCACAGATTGAAGAGGTAGAGATGGCAGAGATTTCCTGGTCCAATCATGCTCCCATTGGTCTGAGGTTGCGATGGGGACAGAGGAATGCTGGGCTCTGCTTTTGGAGACTCAGTGACTCCCTACTGGACAAGGAGAAAATAACGGAAAAAGCGGAGAGAGCGATCCAGAACTACTATGCCCATAATGATCCTTCAGGAGGAAAAAGGAGAATTATATGAGATTGCCTGAAGGCGGTACTTAGGGGGCTCTTAATCTTAATGCAGGGACGGGAAGCGGAAGACTTGACAGAGCTGCGGGAGCTAGAAAGCCAACACGCTTAGGTAGTGGGAGTGGACCCCATTACGTCCATCAGGTTAAAGCTGCAGGAGTTGTTAAACCAGGAGATGGCATTTAAGCATGTCCATTTAAAATGTTTGCATTTTGAGTGGGGCAACAAAGTCAGGAAGTTGCAGGCTTTCCAGTTGAAAGCACAGATCCATCAGTCACAGCTGACCTGGCTCTGGGATGGGCAGGGGATACTGCGCTATACAGAGGAGGAGTTTAGGGATATATTTAAGCACTATTACCTAAACCTCTGTAGTAGCGAGCAAATAGTAGCGGCAGAGGACATGAGCAAGTATTTACAGTCATGCTCGATGGAGGAGCTCCCTTAGGAATTAGTGCTAGCACTTGATGAGGAAATCACAAGTGGGGAAGTATCCAAAGCGATTACAGCTATGAAAAATGGCAGAGCACCAGGTCTGGACAGTTACACCGCTAGAGTCTATAAAAAATTCCAGGGCCCATTGCTGGAGCAGTTAGTAACAGTCTTTAATGACATGTCGCAGTTGGGCAGAGTGCCGGACTCCATGTGCACTGCAGGAATTACAGTGAAACCCAAACCTGGAAAGGATCAAACGGTATGTGGTTCCTACTGCCCTATTTCTTTGATAAACTTGGACTCCAAGATTCTAGCAAGGATATTGGCTTTGAGGCTACAACAGGTGATTGGCGACATCGTGGCCGGAGTGGAGGAGTGGCCGCATCGCATGGAGTGGAGGAGTGGCCTAGTGGTTGGGGCAAGGTACTTCAGGCTGGAAGGTCAGGGGTTCAAATCCCACTAGAGGACAGCAACCTTGGGCCGGAAGGACTGGGGTTTCTAGTCCCACAGGTGCTCCTTGTGGTCTTGGGCAAGCCACTTAACCCTCCATTGCCCATGTTCCCTGTAAAATAGTTATCTCCAAGTTATAATGCCCTGTTCAATGTAATTTCAGTTTGTTCAATGTAAACCGCACTGATGCAGAATAGCGCGGTATATAAGAGAATGTAAATAAATAAATAAATCGTGTGTGAAGACCAGTCTGGATTCATTCCAGGATGGCAAGTGCACGACAGTGGGAGAAAGCTGCTTAATCCTATTTGGTGGGCATGGCATAAGGGGGACAATGCAATCTTAGTAAGTATGGACACCGAAAAAGCATTTGATAGGGTGGAGTGGGGCTTTATGTTTCAGATGATGCAGCGGATGGGTATTGGGACACGGTTTATTAATTGGGTATGGGCCATCTATGCAGACCCCCGTGCAAGAGAACAAATGAATGGAGGGTACTCAATGGAGTTCAAACTGGGCAGGGGAATGTGACAGGGGTGTCCCCTGCCACTGTTCCTCTTTGCCTTAGTGATAGATCCCCTGGTGGAGAGAATCAGAGGGAATGGGACCATGCATGGTATTGGAGTAGGGGGACATGCCTTTAAGATTGAGCTATTCGCTGATGATGTCATATACACACCAACACAGCCGCGGACGTCCCTGGCCAATGTAATGCAGGAGATCGAAGTGTACAGCCGGCTCTCTGGGTATAAGATGAACTTAACGAAAACAGAGCTGTTGCTGATCTGCCTATCTCATAGTACAGAGATCAGTACTTTCCCTTCAAATGGGCTAAGGGAGCGATACGTTATTTAAGGGTGCAGGTTGGGACTAAGTGGGAAGAATTGTATGCTCTTAATCATGAGCGTCTCTGGATAATGATTGAGGGGGATTTGGAAAGATGGGCCCGCCTGACCGTGTCCTGGATGGGATGGATAGCTACTATTAAGATGAATATCCTACCTCGGATTTTGTGCTTATTTATGGTACTGCCCATCGAAATGCCAGATGCGATTTTGAGGAAATGGCAGCAGAGATTATTCAATTTCATATGGAGGAAAAGGCCCCCGAGGGTAGCCAGGGAAGCACTGATGAGGAATTCTAAACAGGGAGGGCTGGGAAAGTCAGACCTGAAAGCGTACTATGTGAGTGTTATGCTCAGCGGACTGATGGAATAGACTAGGGGTATGGAAAGTAAGCAGTGGGTATATATAGGGCAACATTTGGGGGGGGGGCAGTGCCTCGGGGCAGGCCATCTGGTTCCCAGAGCTTCCTAAATTAGATGGTCAGAGCTCTCCCTGTGTGAGGAGTATGTTAGGGATTTGGCAGTGTCATCGTGGGGCCCTATGTGGGGGGGGGGGGGATTTTCCGAGGTACCCCTATTCAGTTTAATCGGGATTTTCCACCAGGCTTTATATAAGAACTTTAGGACCTGGCAGAGGAAGGGGGTGAGCCTGGTGCGACACCTATTGGATGATGAGGGGAAGTTCGTGAGTTATAATGATCTAAAGGCCGCTATGAGTTAGGAGAGGGCAATGAATTGTCCTACTATCAGATAAGGGACATTATGTGATTTCTGCCATCCCAGACAGGGGGGAGAACTTAGTTTTGTATCCCCGAGTGATTTTGAGAGGGGTAGGTATGGTGTGGGAAGGATCAAAGGGACTGGTGTCGATATTGTATAAAATAGTACAGGGAACCCCAGGGAAAGTCATGAGGTGGCAGGCGAGATGGGCGAAAGACTTGGTGGAGATCATGACAGAATGGGACTGGCGGGCTAGCTATGATTGTATCCGGAAGCTTTCTCTAGCCACTTTGATAGTGGAGTATTGGTACAAGATGCTATATCGTATGTATTGGGATCCAGAAAGGCTTAGTAAATGGAAGGGCGGAACGAGAATGCTGGAGGGAATGCGGGCAGGTGGGAAGTTTTTTTTCACATGTGGGGTACATGTCCAAAGGTAGTAGAATACTGGAAGGGAGTTGTCTGCTTAATTAGGGAAATGGGAGGAGGGGATGGGGAGCCGGACCCTAAGGCCTACCTTCTTAATACACCCATACTGGGGTACCTGGGGATATGAGAGTGCCGCTCAGATGTATATCATCGCAGCTAGACTTGAGCTTGCTAGACGCTGGAGGGAAGTGCAGACACCTGACTTGTCGGAGGTTAAACACCGTCTGGAGGGTATCTATTACATGACCAAAGCAGCTGCCAGATGGAAAGAGTGGCAGGCGCGCTTCAAGACACAAGTACGAAACATGGCTGAAAAGTGTGAATGAGGGTAATTAAAGTGCCCGGGGATGTGGGGGGAGTATGATCGGGGTGGGGGGGGGCAAGCAATGCGGAAATGGGGTGCCAAGAGGGCTAAGATGCTTGTCATCCAAGCACATGCGTTGCATGACAGAACTGGAGGGGAAGAGGGGGAGGGTGCTACTTTGTTACCTTGTTGAACAGTTCATATGTTTGTATTTTGAAAAATTTAATAAAAGTTAAATTACAAAAAAATAGTTGTTCCGGGTACAAGTGATAAGCAGGGAAGGGGCATGCAGTTGATTATCTTTATTTCTTTATTTTTTTAGAGCCCTTGATAAACCACTTAAGAACCAAGGTTATCACAGTGGTTTACAAACAATAAAAAATAAATGGAGGGGTGGGGTAACATTGCAGCAAGAAAGAGAGGGTAAAATACAATTCATATACAGGGAGGGAAGCTGAGAGGCAAAAGAAAAGACATCAGGCAGTTCTCCGGGGGAAAAGTTAAGGAGCAGGGGATTGGGCCAACTAAAATGCCACGTGCATCTCGAGACAAGAACAGGAGCTCTGAAAATAAGATGGTGACATACCCAGTGCAGGCAGTGACTGCAATACTGGAGGAGGCAATTTGAGAAATCACAAAGAACATCATGGCGGTGCGTGATGATGAACTTTCTATTTATTTATATAACTGTTTTTCTATACTGCCTTATCTGGGAATCAAGGCGATTTACATGGAACAGGAACTCAACAGGTTTACATCGAACATTTAGTTAATTAACAGTAGAAATGTGTTAACAGTTGAACTTATGTACAACAAACAGGATTGTAGAGGAGGACATGTGAGAGTGTCCAATGGGCTATTGTAGAGAGAGTAATGATCAAGGAGAGCAGTGCTCGGGTGTTAGTGTTCCTTAAAAAGAAGCATTTTGAGGTCTTTGCGAAAGATTTTTAGGTCCTGCATTTCCCTGAGGCTTCTGGGGAGTTCTAAATTAAAGTCATCAACTGATGACATTAAGGAGAGCTTAAAAGTCTAAGCAACATGAATGCAGCATGCAGAAGAAAGTATTGCGGTGCAATAAGATAGAATGGAGACCATGGAAGGTCGCATTTGGCAACTGGGGGAAGCAGGAAGTCAGTCCTCACATATGGGTGATGTCGGCACTGACAGAGCCCTCATGGAAGCATTTCCCCAGCTTTCAAAGAAAGCCTTTGGGAGATGCCACCACGCATGTGTAGTCCCCTTCCCGTCGAAGGGTGCCATCTTGCTCAGTCTCCCTTTTTCCACGGAGCCCTACAGACATTCGTCTTTCTTCCCCATAAAAAGTTGATTTCCTCGTTCACTCTGTGCCTTTTTCCAGCTAGAACCAGTTCATTTCCCGCCTCTGAGCCCCGCTGCCCCGGCATCAGGCCTCGGAACCTGTTTGTTCAGTTCTTCTCCATCCAGCACCTTTGCGCCTTTTTCCAGCCGTTGGACGCGTCGAGGGTCTTCGACCTCACTGAGGTCCTTTTTGCCCCAATAGCCACTGGGTTGAAGAAGTGTGATCAGTGCTTCAAAAATATGTCCCTCACAGACACACATGATTGTTGTCTCCAGTGTCTTGGTGCCAACCACGACCCAGAGGCGTGCTCCCTTTGTAAAAAGATGTCTGCAAAGGCCATCCAGAGTTGCTAGCAGAAACAGGATGACATCTTCCACAGGGCAGACCCGACCCCGATATCCCCGGTAGCCTAACGCTCTAAGGCCCCGCACGGAGCCTCAAAGTCATGTAAGGTCCCTGTGGGCCATGAGTGGGCATGCAGACACTCCGAACAAGGTTCCCCAGAGTGAGAGCATAAAAAGAAGAAATCCTCGAGAGCCTCGTCCTGGGAGGCGGACAAGCATGGTAAGTCCCTTGCGCAGTCCCTCAGTCCCCGACGAACATCCAAAGAATCGGAGTGGGAGCGTCTGGTGAAGGTACTCAGGACAGATGTCGAGGCCTCCAGCGATGGATCTTGGACCCTGGAGGCCCGTCCCATCCAGGACTCCCTCTCTACCCAGACACCCGACCCAGTCAGCCCAGCGTCAGAATCGAAGGCTACAACCCCCGAGTGAGAAACCAGGATGCTGGTGTTGGAACGCAGCATTTCTGTGTTCCTTGCCTTGCAGCATGCATCAATGCCAAGCCCCGCCAGTACACGCACCAAGACCGTAGAGACCTAGATGCCAAGGACTCCCCTGGCCGCCAAAGTGATCCTTGAGAGCAACATGCCTTGAGCAGATCCTCGATGAGTGTCTCGATCCCGCTCCCAGTCCTCAAGAGAGAGGTCTTCTCAGGTGAGCACCTCTGGCTCCAGCCGAGCCTCAACCCCGATTCATTGAAGACCGGCTCCAACGATGCCCTTGGAGCTGTCGGACCTCAAGTCTTCGACGGACTACTCAGACTGGGAGTCCAATGTCAAGACCTCCCAGAGACACGGGCAAACCGTGACCTCCCCTCAGACCTGTCTCTGCCAGCCTCAAGGCATTTGTCCCCACCCGAGGATGCCTCGTTCCTCGAGTTTGTCTGGGATGTGGCGAAGGAACTTTTCCTTGCCACTGAGTTGGAGGAGGACTCTCATATGGAGGAACTTGAAATCCTCTTGTACGAGGTCCCACCTATCATGGTTTCCGTCCCCTCCATCTTTGGGTGACTGCTTCTCCAGATGTGGGAGGCACTGGCATCGATGCTGATCGTCAGCCGACGCCTGGACACCATGTACCGGGTCCAGCGAGGACCAGGCTTCAGGAAGGCGCAAGTTATTATGTAACCTAGTTTATGTTCACCTAATATTTAATGTAATTCAATATTGCACTGTTCTGCTATATTGTTGTTTAAGTTCCTTGTTTTTTGCTCAACTAATGTTTAATGTAATTCAATATTGCACTGTTCTGCTATATTGTTGTTTAAGTTCCTTGTAAACCGCCCCTGATCTCTGGAAGGGGCGGTATAGAAAAGCACTCAAATAAATAATAAATAAATAAACTCCCTCACACCTCCATGGTGGTCGAATTGGCCATGCATTGACAAAAGAGCCCGAAGATGCACTCATCGACACCCTCGGGCAAAAATGTTACCAGGGCTTGATGCTGGCATGCCACATACAGACTTAGCTGCATATCAGCATGTAACTCCGAGACTTCACTAAAGAACTCAGAGGTTTCCTGGCAGACCTTAATGGAGACCACCTCCAATGCTTCCAGACCCTCATGAAGTCTGTTGGTGACTGCTCGAAGTACTTTTTTCGAGTGGCCTATGACAGCTTTGAGTCCAGCGTGAGGGTAGCCACAGCGGACATCGGCACCCGACGCCTGGCCTTGCACCAGGTATCGGACCTTGAGCAATGGGTCTCGATGTCCCTTGCCTTGGGGAAAACCTCTTTGGCAAATCGATGGAGGACAAGGCGACCGAGATCGAGATAGAGTATGTCTCACCATTAACCGCTTGCTTTGACGCCATAACTGACTGGCTTCAAACCCAAAACCTTAGGATAAATTTCAAGAAAACAGAGGCTCTATTCATCACCAGGGACCAGTCTTTTGTTCCGCCAGCAACACTAAAAGTAAGAGGCGCCGAGCTCCAAAGCAAGTCCACAATTCACTACTTGGGCGTGACACTCGATCAACAGTTAGATATGAAAGCCCATATAAACAGCACTGTCAAGGCAATATACTTCAAGATTCGAACAATCCGCCACCTACGCCCCCTTCTGGAACCAGATAACTTCAGGACAATCTACCAGGCATTAGTCATCCCACACTTTGATTTCGCCAACGCCATCCTTCAGAGTCTACCGAAAAACACGCTGCTCCCACTCCAGCTGGCCATGAGTACAGCAGCCAGAATACTACACGGCGCCAACAAGAGGGATCACATAACACCAATCTTGAAGCACCTCCACTAGCTACCAGTCTACTGTAGACTCAACTTTAAGATTCTACTACTGACATTCAAAGCCATCAACAGACTCACCTCCTCATCCATCTCAGATCTCATTCTCCCCACCCCTCCAAATAGAGCTAAAAGATCGGTTTCAGCCAATACCTTATGTATCCCTAGCAAGATTACAAAATGCTTACAAGTAACAAGAAAGAGGACCTTCATGCTCTATGCCCCATCACACTGGAATGCTCTACCACCCGACATCCGGGCAATTACGGACATCACACAGTTCAGGAAGGCACTGAAACACTACCTCTTCCTGCAGCATTATGGTACCACGCAACAACCACCTAACAGCACTCACCAAGACACATACAACAGACTTCCTACTATACACGCACCCTGCGCGCCACGGTAGCACTACCAGACCCCAGCTAGGGCATGTATATAGTCACATAATACTGTAAAATACCTTAGTCCAGAACTTGTATATAGTTTGCCCAGTTAATCCAAGTCGAATAACCCTGTTTTCTGTAAGTCCAGTACAGGCGTTACCTGTGTCTGAACAAAGCTGCTGTTGTCTGTAAACCGAGCTGATTTTGAAGAGCGCGGTATAGAAAAAACTTTAAATAAATAAAAATAAATAAATATCACAAGGACTTGGCTCTCGAGGAAGACCTACACTCTTCCCAGGAAAAAAACACCCGGGAAACGGCCTTCCTTCCAAAGAAGGGCCAGCCTTATCGAGGCTATCCCCCATACCCGGCCACCCAGACCTCTCAGCAGGGTCACCAAGGAAAAGGAACAGGCCAGGGCCCATGTAAGTCCAAGAGCCCCAAGCCCCAGACATTAGCCCCAGCCCAGATTGGGTCGGGGTTTTGACTCTCAATGCATAGCCTCTGTACCCATGGGGGATCAGCTACCAACAGGAGGGCGCCTGACCACCAGTAGACTACTATCACCACCAACTCCGGGACATTTCAGGTGGTCAGGGAAGGTTACCTCCTTCGTCTGGACCAGAAGCCCCCTCTTTCATTTCCAGGAGAGCCCCCTCGGACTCCCCTGCACCAGGCCCTGCTGCTACGGGAACTCGCAGGCCTTCTCATGGACAAGGCTGTCGAGCCGTTATCACCCCACTCAAGGGGGAGGTGGTTCTACTCCAGGTACCTTTTGGTCCCAAAAAGAACAGAAGGCCTAAAGCCCATTCTGGACCTGAGAAACCTGAACAAATTCCTGGTGCAGGAGAAGTTCAAAATGTTCTCCCTTGGAACTTTGCTGCCCTATTTCCAGCAGGGAGATTGGCTATGCTCCTTTGACCTAAAGGATGCTTATACCCACATCCTCATTCATCCCAAGCACAGGCAGTACCTAAGGTTCATGATGGGGGGTGACCACTACCAGTACAGGGTACTTCCATTCGGCTTAGCCTCTGCTCCAAGAGTCTTCACCAAATGCCTGGCAGCAGTGGCTGCTTATCTCCAAAGGGCCTTCGTTTTCCAATATCTGGATGACTGGCTGATAAAAGGTGACACTGCCTTAGTGATGCAACAGGCCATGGCCTGCACCTTCCAGATCCTACAAAATCTGGGGTTCGTGATAAACCACCCCAAATCCTATCTCACTCCTGGAGTTCATAGGGGCTTGGAGTTCATAGGGCCTGGAGTTCATAGGGGCTTGCCTGGATACTCTCCAAGCCAGGACCTTCCTCCCCCTGGCCAGGGCGGATTGCCTCAGGGCCCTGGCGACTGAGGTAAAGCACTGCCACACCATGTCGGTGCAGTTCATGCTACACCTGCTCAGCCATATGGCTTCCACAGTCCATATGATCCCCAAACGCCCGCCTCCACATGCAAGCAGCTCAGTGGTGCCTCCACTCACAGTGGATTCAGGCCACGGGCAGGCTCCAGGACAGGGTCTCGGTGTCCTGTCAAATAGCAGAGTCACTTTCAACAACCAAACCCCCAGAGTGTCCTCACTATGGACACTTCCCTACAATGCGAGGGTGCCCACTGCAAGGAACTGCGCATGCATGGCAACTGGTCTCTAGAAGAAAGCCAGAAGCAGATCAACCTGCTGGAGCTCAGAGCCATCTTTCTGGCGCTCAGGGCTTTCTGACACCACCTGTAGTACCAGTCGGTGTTAGTCCAGATGGACAACCAGGTCGTGATGATCTACCTGTACAAACGGGGGCACAGGCTCTCAGTGCCACTGCCAAGAGGCTGTAGCTCTCTGCTCATTCACGATCAGCCAGGGAATGCTCCTCAGGGTGATATACCTTCCGGGCCAGGATAATGCCCTAGCAGACAGGCTGAGCAGGGTCCTCCGACCACACGAGTGGTACCTGGACCCCAGGGTGGCACAGTGGCTATTCAGACTATAGGGAGCCCAAAGTCTGGACTTCTTTGCCAGCCCGGCCAGCGCTCAGCTGCCCCGCTTTTGCTGCCCCCAACCGCACCTGTCCTTGATAGCGGCGGACATCTTCCTCATCTCGTGATTGGAGGACCTGTTGTATGCCTTCCCTCCCATGCCGTTAATCGGGTGGATCCTCTTCAAGGTCCAGCGGGACAGGGCTTCCATGATCCTGGTGGCCCCACAGTGGCCCAGACAGCCCTGGTTTCCTCTGTTACTCCATCTCTCGACGGAGCTCCTGGTCCCCCTGGGAAATTCCTCAGGACTACTGATCCAGGAAGGTGGTTCGATCCTCCACCCCAACCTGGGGTCCCTCTTGCTAAGAGTGTGGCGCCTGAACGGGTCATCCTAGCGCCCTTCAACCTCCCTATGGAGATGGAGGAAGTTCTCCTGGCTTTTTGTAAGGGCTCTATGAGATGGGCTTACGCCTTTAAGTGGCACAGGTTTTTGGTATGGTGCACAGAGCAACGGAGTGACCCATTCTCCTGCCAGGTGCACACGGTGCTCCAGTACTTGCCCCACCTCTTGCAAGACAGACTTAAGTCCATCTCCGTTAGGCTATACCTGAGTGCGCTTTCTGCACACCATAGAGGGCAAGCCTCTTTCTGTTCAGCCCCTCATCACCCGCTTCATGCGGGGCCTGCTGCTTTCTAAGCCTCCCATCCGGCCACCTCCGGCGGAATGGGATCTTAACAAGGTTCTGACACAGCTGACCAAGCCGCCTTTCAAACCTTTGGCTACATGCCATTTGCGGTACCTATCTTGGAAGGTTGTTTTCCTGGTAGCACTCACACCCACAGAGTCGGGGAGCTCCAGGCCTTGGTGGCTGAGCAACCCTACACCAGGTTCTACAAGAAAAGGGTGGTGCTTCACACCCACCCTAAATTCCTTCTGAAGGTGGTGCCCGCTTTCCACATCAACTCCCCACCTTCTTTCCACGGCCCCACGCCGATAAAGCGGAGGCCATCCTTCATACTCTGGACTGCAAGAGGGCACTGTCCTACCTGCAGCATACTCAGGACCATCGCAAAGCCTCACAGCTTTTCATTTCATACGATCCCAGTCGCCTGGGGGAGGCTGTCACCAAGCAGACTCTGTCCACCTGGGTGGCGGACTGCATCGTTTTCGCCCACGATCAGGCTGGGCTACCACTGGAGCACCAGGTCCCGGCACACAATGTCAAGGCTACAGCAACTTCAGTTGCAAGCCTATGCTCTGTCCCTATGGCGGACATCTGTAAGGCTGCCACTTGGTCCTCCGTTCACACTTTTGCAGCTCACTACTGCCTGGAGAGGGAGTCCTGATGAGATAGTGCCTTCAGCCAGGCCGTACTCCATAATTTCTTCAGGGTTTAGAAAACTCCTGCCCTCTGTTGGGATGAAGCAAGTTGAAGCCCACTTCATACCATGTCCAAAAGCAGTCCTGTGGCCTGTTCTTACAGAGTGAACCGAAGCAGTCCTTTTGCAAGAGCCTAACTAAATGTGGTCATTGTCTTGTTGCTGGGCAAATTTCAGAGAGCACAGACTGTTTGCAAAAAACTCATGGTAGTGGGTCCAAGTACAGGACATGCAGAAGCAGGAAATATGCCCACCAAAGACTAGACAGGGGGAGGGAAAGGGAGGCTGGAGACAAGCTGTAGGAGAATTCATAACACAAACCGCTATAATTTGCGGAAGTATGGAAGTCTGTAAACTGCTTGCACAGGAAAGAGAACTAACCTAACCAATAGGAATATGTCACAGTAAGAAGTCCCAACCGCAGCTAAGTGACAGGCTGAATTAATATATATAAGAACAGTATTAGATAGCATTCGGTGGAGGAGCGGAGACAAACGCGATTCATACAGTCTGTGATTAGTAGCTCAGCTTCTGTTATCTTTGCCTTCCAGCCTCTGATTCAGGCAAATTGCATTGCTTAAGAAAATAATGCTGCATTGGCTTTTTGGCTTTGTAGCTGATTGAGCATAATAAGGATCTCATTTCCTTACTGATCAAGTGTCTGAGTCAAGTTTGGAGCAGTGAGAGGTCAGTTTTATATCTTTGGAGTACAAAACAGCAGCCTTAGTCCACCAAAATCCCCAAGACCTCCAACCCTTCTTGTTCAGGCTACCGGAGCCATGGTTCTCCCTGGACACCGGGATCCTCGGAGTCTATCCTCAGACTTGCGGCTGCTCATGGCTGGGCTGTGTTTTGCCTTTTCGATAGGTTCTTGGAAGCCTGTAGAGCAGAGGTACTCAAATCCAGCCCTGGAGGGCCGCAAACCTGTCAGGTTTTTGGGATATCCCTAATGAATATGCATGAGATATATTTGCATGCACTGCCTCCATTGTATTTGAATCTATCTCATGCATATTCATTAGGGATATCCCGAAATCCTGACTGGTTTGCGGCCCTCCAGGACTGGATTTGAGTACCTCTGCTGTAGAGAGAGTCCCATATGTGAGGACTGACTTCCTGCTTGTTCCTAGAAAAAGTGTAGTTACTTATCTGTAACAGATATTCTCCAGGGACATCAGGAATCTGTCCTCACAACCCTCCCTCCTCCCCTTAGCTCCGTTGGTGCCAATGTCACCCATATGTGAGGACTGATTCCTGCTGTCCCTGGAGAACATGTTACAGGTGAGTAACTACGCTTTATCCAAAAATATGTAGCTGGTTTTTTTGTCATGCATGAAATATCGCAAATGTTCTCCAGGAACAAGCAGTAAGTCAGTCCTCACATATGGGTGACGTCTGCGCTGATGGAGCCCTCGCGGAGACATCTCTCCAGCTTTCAACGAAAGCCTTTAGGAGATGCCATCACACATGCGTGGTAACCTTCCTGCCCAAGGGTGCCATTTTGCTCAGTCTCACTTATCTCCAGGAACAAGCAGGAATGTAGTCTTCACATATGGGTATCGTCGGTACCGACGGAGCCTGCGCGGGAACGCTCCCCAGCGTCCAATTAGAAAGCTTTTGGGAGCATCGCACAGCGCCTGCATGCTGCCTTCCCGCCTTTTGAACCATTAGCTACTACCTCTTTGAAATTCCTTTCCTGGAAGGTTATTTTTCTTATTGCAATCACATCAGCACGTCACATCAGTGAATTGCAAGCATTGGTGGCTGATCCTCCTTATACAAGGTTCCATCATGATAAGGTAGTCCTTAGGACTCATCCTCACTTTATGCCAAAGGTGGTTTCACCTTTTCATTTAAACCAGGGGTCTCAAACTCAAATTGCTTTGAGGGCCGAATGAGGACTTGTAAAGTAACCCGGGGGCCGCATAAGACACGGGCCTCATTTGCATAAATATTTGCATAATGTTGCATAATGAGTGCATGGATAAAGAAAGACTAGAAAATTTCTATCTTACTATAATCCAGTGCCAACCGCCAGGCACATTAGGAACTACTACTAACACTGCCCATTTGGAACCCATAGCAAACCCCCCGTATCATAACAGCACTACCAGGACTCACAAAGCACCAGACCCTACCTATCAAAAGGCAACACTGCAAATATTAAATCAATACATTTCAGAGAACAATACATGACCTACTGGGAAAAGAGAACAAGTAGCAATGTCAAATAGGAATTACACAGAATACCTCAGCACTGTAGAAATAAAACTATAAATAATTTCTTGTACCAAAGCACAGACATTAATGATGCACATTTCCCAGAGCTGACATATTCCAGTTAATAAATTCAAAATAAAGAGATATTTTTCTACCTTTTGTGCATTTTTTTTCAGTTGCAATTGCTCCAGCCACTTCTGGTTTCTTCGTGTCTTCTGCTATCTCCATCATCTGCTGTCCATTTGTCCTTTCTTCTCTCTTCTAGTTTTTTTCCATTCTCTCTCTCTACATCTGCTTTAACAAACTAATCTTTCTCCTTTTGCTCTTTCCTCATTCCTATTTCATCCACTCAAATTTTACCCCTCCATCCTCAATCCCCACTTACTCTCCCAATACCTGGCCAATTGTAGATTTGTCTTCTCTTCCAGACAAAATATTTTTCCCCTCTCCATTTCACTTTCCCAGCTCCATCCCATTCTAATCCTCCCCCAACATCAGCTCCCTTCTAGTTCCAGCCCCACCCAGCATCTGCTCCTTTCTAGTCCCTGCATCAGTCCATTTCCAGTCCTATCCTAGCCTCACCATCAGCCCATTTCCAATCCTAGCCCCCCATCAGCCCATTTCCAATCCTAGCTCCCTCCCCTCACAGCCCATTTCCATTCCAAGCCCCCCTCCCCATCAGCCATTTGCAGTTCAAGCCCCCCTTCCACTCAGCCCATTTCCAGTCCTAGCAACCCCCCCAGCCCATTACCAGTCCTAGACCCCCCATAGCCCATAACCAGTCCTAACCTCCCCATAGCGCACTTCCAGTCTTACCCCCCCATCACCCCATTTTCAGTCTTACCCCCCCCATAGCCCATTACCAGTCCTAGTCCCCCCCATAGCCCACTTGCAGTCGTATCCCCCATCACCCCATTTTCAGTCCTAGCCCCCACCATAGCCCATTACCAGTCATAACCCCCCCCTGCCAATAGCCCACTTCCAGTCCTAACCCCCATCTGCCCATTTCCAGTCCTAGCCCCCACCATAGCCCATTACTAGTTATAACCCCCCCCCCCCAGCCCATTACCAGTCATAACCCCCCTGCCAATAGCCCACTTCCAGTCCTAACCCCCATGTGCCCTTTTCCTGTCCTTGCCCCCACCATAGCCCATTACCTGTTATAACCCCCCCCCCCCAGCCCATTACCAGTCATAACCCCCCCCCCTCACCCCTCTGCCAATAGCCCACTTCCAGTTCAGTCAGCCCCTCCATAGCTCATTACCGGCCAACAAAAAAAACCCCAAAACCCTGGCTTCTGCTGCTGCCGTTGCCGCCGTGGCAGCAGCAGAATCAATTGTCAAATTTAAAAAAAAAACTGACTTCTGCTGCTCAAGCAGCTGTCCTGCGGCCCCTTTCCCTCTGCCCGGAGATCCGACTCTGCTCTCAGCGGCGTGCTTTTCAAGCCGCGACGAGAGTATTCCCCTCTCGCGCGGTTTTTCAAGCCGCGCGAGAGGGGAATACTCTCTTCGCGGCTTGAAAAGCACGCCGCTGAGAGCAGAGTCGGATCTCCGGGCAGAGGGAAAGGGGCCGCAGGACAGCTGCTTGAGCAGCAGAAGTCAGTTTTTTTTTTAAATTTAACAATTGATTCTGCTGCTGCCACGGCGGCAACGGCAGCAGCAGAAGCCAGGGTTTTGGGGGATTTTTTGTTTTCCGCCGTCGCGGGCCGCACAAAGTTGTCTCGCGGGCCGCGTGTTTGAGACCCCTGATTTAAACTAAGCAGTTTACCCTCCTTTTTTTTCCCAAGGCCTCATGCCTCTAATGCAGAAAGGAATCTTCATACTTTGGACTGTAAAAGAGCTTTGGCCTTTTACTTGCAAAGGACGCAGCAACATAGAAAGTCCTCTCAACTCTTTGTTGCTTTTGATCCTAGTCATTTAGGACTTCCAGTCTCCAAAAGGATACTGTCCAACTGGATTGCACAGTGTATATCTTTTGCCTATCGGAGTAAGAACCTTCCTCTTGAAGGCCATGTCACAGCGCACAGTGTGAGAGCCATGGCAGCCTCTATGGCTCATCTTCACTCTGTGTCTATCGGCGACATCTGTCGAGCAGCTATCTGGGCCTCGGTTCATACCTTCACAGCCCATTACTGCTTGGACAAGGATTCCCGCCGTGATGCCTTGTTTGGTCAGGCTGTTCTTCAACACCTGTTCCATACTTAATCAACTCCTACCCACCATCCCTGGTAGGATGCCAGAGATCCATGGGGGGAAGTGGAGCCTTTTCAAAAGGGCACACAACTTCTGGGGTTTCTCCCTGGCATCTGTAGCTAGGGAGTCCCCATATGTGAAGACTACATTCCTGCTTGTTCCTGAAGATAGCATAGTTACTCACCTGTAACAGGTGATCTCCGGGAACAGCAGGAATTTAGTCTTCACAACCCACCCACCTCCCCTAGGAGTTGTATCTCTCTATCTCTTTCTTTTTCTCTCTCCCTCTCTCTCTCTCTTTGTCTCAGCTTTAAACTCAACTGGAGAGAGACAGTTGGGAAAGGTGGGAAGGCAGCACGCAGGCGCTGTGGGATGCTCCCAAAAGCTTTCTAATTGGACGCTGGGGAGCATTCCCGCGCAGGCTCCGTCGGTACCGACGATACCCATATGTGAAGACTAAATTCCTGCTGTTCCCGGAGATCACCTGTTACAGGTGAGTAACTATGCTTTTCTATGGAGCCCTTCAGATGTCTGTCTGTTTTGCCCCGGAAAAGTTGTTTTTCTCGACCTAAGTTTTACACTCTCTCCGGTTGTGCACCGGTACTCTTCCTGCCACCCGAGCCCGCTGGCCCGGCATCATGACTTGGGTCCCTTCATTTTTCTCTTCCCCAGCTGGTCGCAGGTCTTCGACCTTGCTGGGATATGTTTGCCCCCTATGGCTACCAGTGGTTTTAAGAAATGCGATCGGTGTACTAAGATAATGTCCCTTACTGACATACATGACTGCTGCATATGCTGCCTATTGCCAGAGCACGACCCCACAGATTGCAATCTGTGTAAAAAGATGGGCACCAAAGCGCTCAAGAGCCATCACCGGCAGCACGACAAGTTCTTCCAAGAGTCTCCAGCTCCGAAGATGAAGGCCCCCACTGAAGCCGCAGAATACCGTGATGTCCCCGCAGACCCCGGTCAACACCATGGCTCTTCAGAAGGGGGGTCTTCCTCGATGGAACACAAGAAGAAGAAACCCTCAAAGGCAATATCTCTGGACGGCTCTGACGGGTCTGGTAAGCCCCGGACCAGGTCCCACAGTCCTCGACAGCTGTCAGAGGGATCAGAGTGGGAGCAGTCTACCAAGATCACCCGAAAGGAGTCAACCGCAGATCGGACTCAGTCACCAGAGCCTATTCTCATTGAGGACTCCCCTTTGGGAAAACCGGCACCGGGCCAGGGTTTCTTGGTGCCCGTGCTGATGGCTGAGGAGCCTTCTGGACTCGAATCCAGGATGGTGGCCCTGGAGCATAGTCTGATTACCTTCATGAACCAGCAGTGGGTGTTGCTGTCCAGTACTACCAATTCCTCCATCCAGACCACTAGGCCCTCAATGTCGAGGACTTCCCCGGAGGCCGAGCCGATCCTCCAAACCATACAGCCCCGAGTCAATCCTCGGCCTAGGTCTCGCTCTGGGTCCCACTCAATGGGACCGAGGTCTTTCCCCAACTAGCGCTTTTGGCACCAGTTGCAGGGCCAACGTGGGCAGGACTCCGGCCTCGAGCCCATGAGCCACCCTTCCCTTGAGGTTTCCTCAGACTACTCAGAGTGGGAGACCAAGGACGATGAGTCCCTGGACACCCGACACCATCGCGATGTCCCCTGAGATTCACCACCCTCGGAACCCCAGCATCAGTTCCAACCCGTGGACATGCATTCCTCAACTTCGTGCAGGATATGTCAAAAGCCCTTGCATTCCCAAAGGAATCTGAGGGAGGACCCTTGGACAGAGGAATTAGAAATCCTCCAGTATGAGGCCCGGCCAAGGGAATCACTCACAGTACCCATCCCACTCATCTTGGAACAGCTAATACTCCGTATGTGGGAGACTTCGGCGTCGGTGCCAGTGGTGAGCAAGCGACTTTACTTGATGTATCAGGTCTGCTGGAGCCTGGGCTTCCAGAAGTCACAGCTGCTGCACAACTCCATGGGGGTGGAATCGGCCATGTGTCGGCTCAAGAGCCAGGAAACGCATGCCTTGGTGCCCCCGGATAGGGAGGCCCGCAGCTTGTATGCCCTTCACAGAAAGTGCTACCAGGGCTCGATCTCATCGATCAGATTCAGGCCTACCAGCTGTACATGGGCATGTACCAGAGAGACCCGGTGAAGGAACTCGCTGGGTTCTGTGCTGGGCTCTCCGAGAAATTCCTGCAGCGGTTCAGAAACCTGTCCAAGGCCATCCATGAGTGCTCCAACTTCATGACTCGAGCAGCCTATGACGGCTTCGAGTCTGTGGCTAGAATAGCTGTGGCAGGCATTGGTGCCCAATGCCAATCCCGGCTACAGTCTTCTGACATCGAGTAATGGGTTCAGGACAAATTGGTTGATGTCCCATGCCAAGGGGAGAACCTCTTTGGCAAACCCATGACTGAAAAGGCTGCCAAGTTGGAGTCCAAGTTCATAACGAGGACCAGACTCTTCAAGAAGACAGCTGCCCTTCTCCAACGGAAAGGCTCCGGTAGAAAGCCCTTTTACCCAAGGAAAGGGGCTGCTTACAAAAGCTACCCACATTTTCAGACCTCCCCAGCAGGGTCAGCAGGCTAAGGAACATGGGCATGGCCCTCGTAAGCAGAAGGCTCCGGCTCCAGCCCAGCCAGGGGGGAGCTTTTGACTCCTTGCGCATAGCCTCTCTACCTCAAGGAGGAGAGCAGGCCACAAGAGGACATCTAACCTTGTATGCCCCCAGGTGGCCAACCATCACCACCAATTCCTGGGCCCTCCAGGTTTTCAAGGAGGACTACCTTCTCCACCTGTCGCACACCTCCTCCTTGCTTCCTGAGAGAGCCCAGGTCTCCCCTTCACCGGAACCTCCTATTGAAGGAACTCGCAGGCCTTCTCATGGACAAAGTGGTAGAACCAGTACCCCATCATCTCAGGGGCAAGTGGTTCTACTACAGGTATTTCCTCATGCCAAAAAGAACAGGAGGCCTAAGGCACATCCTGGACCTGCGCAATCTGAACAAGTTCCCGGTGAGGGAGAAGTTTAAGATGCCTCACTTGGAATATTGCTTCCTTACTTCCACCGGGGAGACTGTCTATGCTCCTTGGATCCGAAGGATGCCTGTACCCACATCCTCATTTACGCCAGCCACAGGCAGTACCTTCGCTTCATGGCGGGGGTGCTTACTACCAGTACGGGGTGCTACCCTTTGGCTTGGTCTCCGCCACCAAATGCCTGGCAGTAGTAGCCACCTTCCTCCATCCCCAGGGGGTATTTGTCTTCCCCTACCTCGATGACTGGTACAGCCACAGAGGTGCAGCAAGCCACAGCATGCACCATCCAGGTCCTAAACTACCCCAAATCCCACCTTCTCCCGATGCAATGTCTGGAATTCATAGGAGCAAGGCTGGACTTTCTTCACACAAAGATCTTCCTTTCCCAGACTGTCTCAGGGCACTGGCCAGAGAGGTGCAACACCGTCCCTCGGTATCAGCTCAGCTTCTACTGTGCCTACTCAGGCACATTGACTCAATGGATCCTGGACATTCGCCTGCATATGAGGACCACTCATTGGTGCCTTTGGGATCAGTGGGCACAGGCCACGGGCATTCTCCAAGATAGAATCTCGGTGACCCGCCAGCTGGCGGAATCCCCGACTTGGTGGCAAAATCCCCGACATCTGCAGGCCAGGGATGCCCTTCCAAACCCCAAGACCTCTAAGGGTCCTCAGTACGGATGCCTCCCTGCTGGGATGGAGAACCTACTGCAAAGATCTCCACACCCAGGGCAGCTGGTCTGAAGTCAAGAGCAACCAGATCATCAACCTCCTGGCCCTCCTAGCATTTTGCCACTGCCTGAGACACCAGCCGAAGCTGATCCAAGCAGACAATCAGGTGGCAGTGTTCTATGTGAACAAGCAGGAGGGCACGGGGTCTCGCACCCTCTGCCATGAAGCACTGAAACTTTGCTCCTATGCAGTTCAACAGGGAATACTCCTGCGGGCGGTATACCTACCAGGCCAGGACAACGCTCTGGCGGACAGATTGAGCAGGGTTCTCCAGCCGCACGAGTGGCACCTGGACTCCAGAGTAGCCAACTGGCTCTTTTGTCCCTGGGGGATCCTAAGGGTCAACCTCTTTGCCAGCCAAGATAGCTACCAGTTGCCCCACTTCTGTTCCCAGCAGCTCCATCCATTCCAGGTAGCAGCAGATGCATTCCTCATCCCGTGGTCGGATGGCCTCATATACCAGATTCTATCAGAATAGGGTCGTGCTGTGTACACACTCCAAGTTCCTTCCAAAGGTGGTATCTCCTTTCTACCTCAACCAGGAGATGGTGTTACCTACCTTCTTCCCCAGGCCTACTGTCCTTGGGTGTGTACACAGCATGACCCTGTTCTGATAGAATCTGGTATATGATGACTCTGCCACCAGGGCTTGGAGCTTGCTGATCCTGTGAGCGGAGGTGAGGGCTACTAGAAACATGACCTTCCATGAGAGTTACCTCAGGTGGCAGATGGCAGATAGCTAGAGGCTCAAATGGTGGGCGAGTGAGCTATGCCAGAACTACACTGAGGTCCCATTCTGTCGCTGGAGGGCGGACGGGGGGTTTGGACCACAGGAGTCCCCTCCAGAAGCGGGTCACCAGTGGCTGGACCGAAAGGGGCTTGCCCTCAACAGGATGGTGTTGCACCGCCAGGGCACTGAGGTGCACTCTCACAGAGTTTGATTTGAGCCTGGAATGCGAGAGATGAAGAAGGTATTGCCACATCAGCTGCACCGGGCAAAAGAAAAGGTTCACCTGCTGCTCCGTGCACCAGAACGAGAACCTGTGCCATTTGAATGCGTAAGCCTTGCGGAACGCCAGCAGGATCTCTTCCACTTCTACCAAGAGACTAAAATGGGCTAAAGCTCACCCTTTCAGCAGCCATGCCATCAGGAATAGGGGCCCCCTGTCTTTCTACATTCAGTGGACTCAGGGCCACCGTAAAGCTTCTCAGCTTTTTGTTTCTTATGACCCCATTTGGCTGGGGGAAGCAGTTACCAAACGGACACTGTCCACCTGGGTGGCAGACTGCAACGCTCTAGCCTGTGAACAGGCTGGGCTCACACTGGATGGCCGGGTTATGGCTCACAGCATCAGGGCCATGGCGGCTTCTGTGGCAAACGTGCACTCTGTCCTGTTGCTAGACATCTGCCGGGCCGCCACCTGGTCTTCAGTCCATACCTTTGCAGCTCATTACCGCCTGAAAAGGGAGTCCCAATGAGACAGCACCTTCAGCC
Organism: Ichthyophis bannanicus; assembly: GCA_033557465.1. Taxonomy (NCBI): domain Eukaryota; kingdom Metazoa; phylum Chordata; class Amphibia; order Gymnophiona; family Ichthyophiidae; genus Ichthyophis; species Ichthyophis bannanicus. Next base: position 562,085,489 of record CM066033.1, read on the forward strand.
AGGCTGAGCTCTTTAATCTCTGTAATCTCTCCTACCCACCAACCCTTCTGTGTTCAGGCTACCGGAGCATTGGTTTCCATCGGACACACAGGTTCTACTGTAGTCTGTATCTGCAGACTCAATTGCTGCTGCTCATGGCTTCCCCTAAGGGCGACCGTGGCCTATTCTATGGTCTTTTGGTAGGTTGTAGCTAGGGAGTCCCATATGTGAGGATTGACGTCCTGCTTGTTCCCGGAGAAAACGTAGTTATTCACCTGCAACAGGTGTTCTCTGGGGACAGCAGGAATCAGTCCTCACAACCCTCCCTTCTCCCCTTGGAGTTGCTTCTTTACCATCTTTTATCCTTTTGCCTTCTTTTAGCTGACTGAGCAAGATGGCACTCTTGGGCAGGAAGTGTACCACACATGCATGGTGGCACCTCCCAAAGGCTTTCTTTGAAAGCTGGGGAGATGCCTCCATGAGGGCTCCTTCGGCCCCGATGTCATTCATTTGTGAGGACTGATTCCTGCTGTCCCTGGAGAATACCTGTTACAGATGAGTAACTATGCTTTATGCCCCTCTTTGCAGTGTTGTGAATGCAAGAACCGCCAAGGCATAAAAACTGCTTCCCTATCATCAAAGCAGACCTTATAGTTTATGACAAAGACCTCTGACCATTTTAGTAGCTACCCTCTGCACCAAATTCTTCTTGTGTATATCTTTTTGAAGGCACAGTCTCCAGAATTGTGCACAGTCTAACACACAGAAAAGGGCTTTTATAAAATAGTACAACTGCATACATGCATAAAAAGTATGTGCATGGAAAATGCAGAACTACTTTTATGTAATCTGTGTGTAGGTATTCCCATAGGCATAGTCTGTTCACGGCAGAGGCAGAGTTGCTATGTATGTGCATATTTTATGAAACATGCATTTGAATGTATGGAAGGGAATTTTAGAAGGGACATCTAAGCCAGAACGACTGGAAAAAAACCATGTCTTTATCTTTATCTTCCAGATGCAAACATGATTTCACAAATGCGACATGCTTGGTATGGACGTCTGCAGGGGTGTCTATATAGACATCCCCAGAATTTTATTTCTGAACTTGGATGTCTAGGATAACCCAATGGTTAGAGAAGTGGACTAGGAATAGGGCAGCCAGAGTTCAAATCCCACTGCTTCTATCATTGACATTGTGCTGAGTACTCGCCATGATGAAGTGCTTTCTCCTCTACACCTTTTGGATGTTTTTCAGCCAAAACGAGCAGTTACAGATGCCTGTTCCTGCTTGGATCTGGTCTAAACTTAGATTTGATGCTGGAAATCCACGACATTTGAGATCATGCGGGGAGGTCCAGGTTCCTGGGAATGCCCCAACCATAACTCCATCACCCCCCTCCCCCCCCCGTCATACTTGGACATCCTCACACTGGGGACATCCCCAGAACTGGCTTCTAAAATGGCTCTGGAGACTTCTTTGTGCTTTGGATGTCTCTATGCCCGCTTTCAGACATCCAGCGTGGGAATGGGGTTTCCAGAATAACCCCATAGAGTAGTATATGTACATATTTACACCTTCTTTGCAGCATGTGCAGACTTGTTTATTGGCATTTGTGCTTTGTTGGGCCTGGAAGCCTGTTTTGTAGTCACATAAGGCTGGTTTACTAAAGCACGCTACCCGAGTAGTGCTGAAGTAGTGTGCATTTTTGGCACCACACTGCAAAGTATCGCAGGGCCCTGCACTACCTGGGCAGTGCATGTCTGGATGGTGCCTTTGTGGGGTGTAGGCTTGAAAGCCCATACTGCCAGCTCTTGGCAGTGAGCAACTACCGCCAGCACAGTGAGTGGCGAGTTTCTCCCCATGACTGTACTACTGCAGCACACTGTGCTAAATTCAGGGAATGGCTGACCCTGCCCACTGCTTCTAGTGCAGTGACCCATGCTAGTAATGCAGCCCAAACCCGTGTTCATAGCATGAGACTTAGTAAACAGCCCCATAGGTGCCTCTTTGGACTTTTCACAGAGGCACGCTGTTATAAAATCAAGCCCAGTATGCAGAGCTGATATACTGAAAATTGAAAGGCTAATCCCTAATTTATATTGACACCAAACTGTGGCTCTCAGACAGGGCCGGCCCGTGCATTGAACAAGAATGTTTTTTGCACAGGGCCCTGCGTTTCAGGGGTCTCCGCGCAAAAAACATTCTTCATTAGCACAAGTAGAAAAAAAACCAAACCGGCTGCCGCTGCCGCCATGGCAGCGGCAGAATCAAATGTCCCGCCGCGGGGCCCCGCCTGCCCGGCAGAGCCTCCCTTCACCATCAGCTCCCGAGTCCCTCCCAATGCGCGGGCTTTCAGAGCCGCGAGAGCTTCTCTGACCTCTTGCGGCTCTGTTAATCCCGCCGGGGCTGATGGGAAATCCCATCAGCCCCGGCGAGATTAACAGAGCCGCGAGAAGAAAGGGAAACTCTCGCGGCTCTGAAAGCCCGCGCATTGGGAGGGACTCGGGAGCTGATGGTGAAGGGAGGCTCTGCCGGGCAGGTGGGGCCCCGCGGCGGGACATTTGATTCTGCCGCTACCACAGCGGCAGCCGGTTTGGTTTTTTTTTAATCTATCAGGGCTGATGGGGGGAGGGGGTTTAGGACTGGTAATGGGCTTTGGGGGGGTTAGGACTGGTAATGGGCTATGGGGGGGCTAAGACTGGAAGTGGGTTGATGGGGGGAGGGAGGTTAGGACTGGTAATGGCTATGTGGGTGTTAGTCCTACTAATGGGCTATGGGGGGCTAAGACTGGAAATGGGCTGATGGGGGGTTAGGATGTAATGGGCTATTGGGGGGGCTAAGACTGGAAATGGGCTGATGGGGGGGTAGGACTGGTAATGGGCTATAGGGGGGCTAGGACTGGAAATGTGCTTATGGGGGGTTAGGACTGGTAATGTGCTATAGGGGTGCTAAGACTGGAAATGGGCTGATGGGGGGTTAGGGCTAGTAATGGGCTATGGGGGGCTAGGACTAGTAATGGGCTATGGGGGGCTAGGACTGGAAATGGGCTATGGGGGGGTAGGAATGGAAAGGGCTGTGGGGAGGCTAAGAATGGAAAAGCGCTGATGGTGGTTAGGACTGGTAATTGGCGATGGGGGGGCTAAGACTGAAAATGGGGTGTTGGGGGGGCTTAGGACTGGAAGTGGACTGTTGGGGGGGTTAGGACTGGAAATGGGCTGATGGGGGTTAGGATGTAATGGGCTATGGGGGGGCTAAGACTGGAAATGTGCTGATGGGGGGTAGGACTGGTAATGGGCTATAGGGGGGGCTAGGACTGGAAATGTGCTGATGGGGGGGTTAGGACTGGAAATGGGCTATGGGGGTGCTAGGACTGGAAATGTGCTGATGGGGGGGTTAGGACTGGAAATGGGCTATGGGGGTTCTAAGACTGGAAATGGGCTGATGGGGGGTTAGGACTAGTAATGGGCTATGAGGGGGCTAGGACTGGAAATGGGCAATGTGGGGCTAGGACGAAATGGGCTAATGGGAGGTTAGGACTGGAATGGGCTGTGGGGGGGCTAAGACTGAAAATGGGGTGTTGGGGGGGCTTAGGACTGGAAGTGGGCTGATGGGGGGCTTAGGACTGGTAATGGGTTATGGGGGGCTTAGGACTGGTAATGGGCTATGGGGGGGCTAGGACTGGTAATGGGCTGGGGGGTGGCTAGGACTGTAAATGGGCTGAGTGGAAGGAGGGCTTGAACTGCAAATAGCTGATGGGGAGGGGGCTTGGAATGGAAATGGGCTGTAAGGGGAGGGAGCTAGGACTGGAAATGGGCTGAGTGAGGGGGGGCAAGGACAGGAAATGGGCTGATGGAGGGCTAGGATCAATGTTCCCTCTAATTTTCTGTAGGCTGTGTGCGCATAAAATATCAGCTGTGCAGCTTTTGAAGGAAGGATAAATTTTTGTGCGCCACATAACGACACTCGGAGTTATATACTTTAAAATTTGACTACACGTCAGAATACAGCATGTACACCACATTGATTGCACTAGAAAATATTGTAGAACTTGTGAAAACCATAAATACACAACAACTTTTAAATTTTAAGATATCTGTGTTGTTTTCTATCAGAATCAGAACCTTAATTTTTGTGCGCTCTGTTGTAAAGTATGTGCGCTCGCTTGGCAAGGTGTGTGCGCACGCGCACAGCTTAGAGGGAACAGTGGCTAGGATAGGACAGGAAATGGGCTGTTGGGGGAGCTTGGATTGAAATGGACTCATGGAGGGGCTAGAACTGGAAGTAGGCTCATGGGGGGCTTGGATTGGAAATGGGCTGAGTGGAGGGGAGCTAGGATTTGACATGGGCTGATGATGGTGGGGCTAGGAAAGGACTAGAAATGGGCTGATGGGGGGCTGGGATTGGAAATGAGCTGATGGAGGGACTCAGATGGGGGAGCTAGGACTTGAAATGGGCTGATGGGGGTTAGGACTGGTAATGGGCTATGGGGGGGGCTAAGACTGAAAATGGGGTGATGGGGGGCTTAGGACTGGAAGTGGGCTGATGGGCTTAGGACTGGTAATGGGTTATGGGGGGCTTAGGACTGGTAATGGGCTGGGGGATGGCTAGGACTGGAAATGGGCTGAGTGGAAGGAGGGCTTGAAATGCAAATAGCTGATGGGGACGGGGGCTTGGAATGGAAATGGGCTGAGTGGAAGGAAGGCTTGAACTACAAATAGCTGATGGGGAGGGGAGCTTGGAATGGAAATGGGCTGTGAGAGGAGGGAGCTAGGACTGGAAATGGGCTGATGGAGAGCTAGGATAGGACTGGAAATGGGCTGTTGGAGGGGCTAGAACTGGAAGTAGGCTCATGGGGGGCTTGGATTGGAAATGGGCTGAGTGGAGGAGAGCTAGGATTTGACATGGGCTGATGGTGGGGCTAGGAAAGGACTAGAAATGGGCTGATGCGGGGCTGGGATTGGAAATGAGCTGATGGGGGAGCTAGGACTGGAAATGGGCTGATGCGGGGACTAGAAGGGTGCGGATGCTGGGTGGGGCTGGAACTAGAAGGGAGCTGATGTTGGAGGAGGATTAGAATGGGATAGAGCTGGGAGAGTGAAATGGAGAGGGAAAAAACATCTTGTGTGGGAGGGAAGACAAATCTACAATTGGCCGGATATTGGGAGAGTAAGTGGGGATTGAGGATGGCGGGGTAAAATTTGAGTGGATGAAATAGAAATGAGGAAAGAGCAAAAGGAGAAAGATTAGTATGTTAAAGCAGATGTAGAGAGAGAATGGAAAAAAACTAGAAGAATGAAGAAAGGACAAATGGACAGCAGACGATGGAGAGTTAGCAGAAGACACGAAGAAACCAGAAGAAAGTGGCTGGAGCAATTGCAACTGAAAAAAAAATGCACAAAAGGTAGAAAAATATCTCTTTATTGAATTTATTAACTGAAATATGCCAGCTCTGGGAAATGTGCATCATTAACGTCTGCGCTTTGTTTAGTACAAGAGGAAATTAATTTATAATTTTATTTCTACAGTGTTGTTGGACTTTTGGGGTTACCAGTTTAATTGTCTTCCTGTTTCTACATTGTGATTTCTTGTTTGGTGACGGTCTATGTTCTGCACGTGTAACTGAGCTGAGGTATTCTGTTTATGTAATTCCTATTTTACATTGCCACTTGTTCTCTTTCCCCAGTAGGTCATGTATTGTTGTTCTCTGAAATGTATTGGTTTAATATTTGTAGTGTTGCCTTTTGATAGGTAGGGTCTTGTGCTTTGTGAGTCCTGGTAGTGCTGTTATGATACGGTGGGTTTGCTATGGGTTTTAAATGGGCAGTGTTTGTAGTAGTTCCTAATGTGCCTGGCAGTTGTCACTGGATTATAGTAATGTAGAAATCTTTTAGTCTTTCTTTATCCATACACTCATTAAGAGGCATGTTTACTAAAAGTTAGTGTATGGTAACATTATGCAAATATTTATGCAAATGAGGTCCCTTATGCAAATGAGGCCCCACACCGAGTCTCCGCACATGGCCCCGCACCCCCCTTGGGCCGCCCCTGCTCTCAGAACAATTAAAAAAGTGGTAATAAAAAGAAAACTGTGGCGAGGATACATATTCTCCCTCAAGTTTATTCATTTTCAAAATATAAACTTACATGCATTATTTTCTATCTAATTTGTACCCATACAGAAAGCAGGCATGGTGTGCACAGATAGTTTGTGCTGACTTTCAAAGGGTAAACACACACTCAATTTGAAAATTAGATGCAAAGTTGTATCGGCTGGGGAGCTGGAAAATTGCCCCTTTTGAGACTAGTGCCACTTTAAATCCCTCTGGTTTCACAGTTACAGGGTCTTGCAGATTGTGCTGTTTCCAGGGCTTTTTTTGAGGGGCATTTGATAGTACTGAGTACTGGCACTCTTTCCATTGCCTGCTAAAATTGATCCATGGTGGCCATGTATTAATGAGAGCACCCTGCTTATGAGTACCACCACCTTTTTCTGCTTGGAAAAGTACACTGGCAGCTTCTATACTTTCCAACCCAAAGAAAGCTGGAAAGAATTATATAGAAGAGGCTGAGAATACCTGTCTGTTTGTCCATCTGTCTTGTCTGGGGCAAAATAACTCCAAAAGTTTAACAGAATGGGATGAAACTTGACATGGTGAAAAATCAGTGAAAAGACATGTTGAAATTTGAAACTGGGCCATATTGGAGTGGGGGTTGCAGGGAAATACTACCTCCCCCCCCCCCCCCCGAAAAAAATATAGCCCATTTCATTTCTATGGAAGAAGCCATTCCAGCTGCTGCAGCAGCATAGAAACTAAAAGAAAAGAAAGAAGCACTGTCCTTTTCCTACCAGGGGAGGCATAGTGGGGAGTAAGACTACCTGATTTCCTGTGCTAGTACTAAGCAGGCAATTCAATTTGAAAAGTACAGGGCTCTTCTTGAGGCACTGTCCAATAGAAATGGGGCAAACACCTCATGAACTCATGCCTAAACAGTCACCTCAAGACACACCAAGGACTTTGCAAAGACACACTGGTTGAGACGCACTGATCTAGAACCACAAACAGGTGTAGTTTTCAGAATATTCACAATGAATCAAGAATACATTTACACAGAATGATTCCAACAGTAATAAATATGTAGTCAATTTGAAGGTTTGGTTATCCTGCACAATAAGTAAATAACTCTCTGATTGCAACACCCAAGAACTCGAACTGATGAAGCCTCACAAATGATGACAGTTCTCACTAAAATCTGTAAACACTATTTTCATGAGGTAAACCTTTACAGCTTTATTAACAATAATAACAAGTTGAAAAGTGCATGCCTCCCCTGGTAGGAAAAGGACAGTGCTTCTTTCCTATGCATGCCTTCACTAACTTCACATATTCACACATCACACTGAACCTAGCAGAATGAAACCCATACACAGGGGCGGCTCAAGGCAATGCCTCGTTTACCCTCAGCGTCGGCGGACTCAAGTTTAACAGAGCTGCGGGAAAAAAGGGAAACGCTATCTCCAGGAACAAGCAGGAATGTAGTCATCACATATGGGTATCGTCGGTACCGACGGAGCCTGCTCGGGAACGCTCCCCAGTGTCCAATTAGAAAGCTTTTGGGAGTATCCCACAGCGCCTGCGTGCTGCCTTTCCCAACTGCCTCTATCCAGTTATTCTTTTTCCGCAGAGCCAGCAGGTCGTTGTTCCTATCACCGCAGAAGAATTCTTTTTTCTTTCTTTTATTTTTCTTCTTATTTCTGTTTTTTTTTTTTTGAATATTTATATTTATTAAACAATTCGCATAAGTATACCAGAAACAACAATCAAACAGCAACCAACGGAGTGCAATACACGATAAACATGCAAGGTTCCATTTTTTGTTTTTTGTTTATAAGAAAAACAGTACAGTCCCCCCCCCCCACCCCGCAGCCTTGATGCTATACCCCTCTTCGCTCTCCCCCCCCCTTACCCATATACATCCAAATCCCCCCTCCCCCCCAGAACCTTCCCCCCTTCCACCCCTCCGGGAGGAGCTACCCCCCCCACCCTCCTCCCACTACCCCCCCCCGCCCCCCTCCCTACCTCCCCCCCCTATTCCACCATTCCCTAGGGGACTCATTGTAGGTCTCCCCCCCCCTTCAAATATGCAAGCAACAGGTTCCAATTATCCTGAAATTTCGCCCCCTGATGGCGCCGGATTGCTGTCAACTGTTCCATCAATACAATCCATCTAAGCCTGGTTCGCCAAGCAACTAGTCCAGGCATACGAGTCTGTTTCCAAGCCCGAGCAATCTCACTACGAGCGGCTTGAAGGCAAGCCTGTACCGGTCGGGCAAACCCCCGGGGCCAACTTCCCTCCCATATCCCCAACAACCCCAGCGCCATATCCACCTCCACCCTCCTCCCCAAGATGATCTCCATCTGCCCCTCTACCAAACCCCAATAGGCCCGCACACTAGGACAGGACCACCAAACATGCGCAAAAGTTCCCCTCTCCCCGCACCCCTTCCAGCAACGGTCGGAAGACCCAGGATACATCTGACTTAGCCTCTCCGGGGTATAATACCATCTGTACAAGATCTTATAGGACGTTTCCCGGATCACAACGGAAAGCGCCTGGCGGCCAATGGCGACATGTATTTTCCGCCACTCCTGCGCCTCCATCTCCCTACCCAAGTCCACCTCCCATTTCTCCTGGTGGGGAAACTTCCCCGAGGGCTCCTCCCCCAAGTCTCTATACAACCGAGATATCAAGCCTCGGGACCCCTCCCACGTCTGCCACAACGACTCCCCGGTGCCTAGAGCCCCCTCCCACCCCTCCCTTACCCGGGTCTGGAGTAGAAAGTGGCGCACCTGGAAATAGGGAAAGAAATCACTCCCCCGCAACTGATAGCGTACCCGAAGATCTGGGAAGGATATCAGCCTACCCTCAGCGATAAACTTCCCGAAGGTGTCTAGCCCCTGTGTGGCCCACCTACGAAACACCCCTTCCCTCCCAGGTCCAAATTCGCTCGTCACCCGCACTGGAGACAACACCGAAAACCCCCCGCCGGGAGCCGCCCACCTACGACGCGCCTTCCGCCATTGCATAGTGAGATGCCACATAAAAGGATTGACTCGCCATCTCCCAGAGGGCAACCTACCAAAGATCCAAGGCAGATGCTGTAGCGGGGTCTCTCCTGCCCAGCAGCGCTCAATTTCGCGAAAGCGCTTTTCCACTCCCCCCCCATCTCGCCACTCAAATACCTGACGCAGCTGAGCAGCGTGGTAGTACCGGGCCAGATCCGGAACCCCCAAGCCCCCTGACTCCCTTGAGGCATACAAAACCCGTCGACTCACTCGCGGCCGGGACTTCCCCCAGATGAACGCAAAAAGCTGGCGCTGCCAGGACCGAAGGGTCCCCGCCGGGATTCCCACCGGAAGTGTCTGGAAGAGATAGAGCAACCGCGGCAAAATATTCATCTTAACAACGGCCACCCTGCCCAACCAGGAAATTTCCACATTCCGCCACCTAACCATGTCCTTCTGCAGCTCCTGAAATAAACCCGGGGTAGTTGGCCGTGTATAATCTGAGAGGGTGAGCTGTAATCTGCACGCCCAAATATTTTATCGATCCCTTCGCCCACCGAAAGGGAAAAGTACTTTTTAAACTATCCACCTCCTTTGCTCCCAAAGAAAGAGACAAGGCCTCTGTTTTCTCCCAATTAACCTTGAACCCCGAAAGGCGCCCATAATTCTGCAGCTCACCCATCAGCAGAGGGAGAGATACATTGGGGCGGGTTAGTGCAAAAAGAACATCATCTGCGAATAATGCCATTTTATGCTGTTCCGAACCAACTGGTAGTCCCGAGATATCCCCATTAGAACGGATATGCGCCGCCAGGGGCTCCATAACCAGCGCGAAGAGCAGCGGAGAGAGCGGGCAACCCTGGCGGGTCCCCCTTCCCAAAGAAAAGAACTCCGAGAATCCACCATTAACATTCACCGCCGCCACCGGAGCTGCATAAAGGGCTTGAATCCATGCTCGAAACCTGGGACCCAACCCCACATGCTCCAGTACCCCCTGTAAGAAGGAGAAGCTGACCCGATCAAATGCCTTTTCGGCGTCGATCGAAAGAAACATGGCCGGATGTTGGACCTGCCGCGCCAGCCACCCAAGCTGGATCACCCTCCGAATTCCATCAGCCGGCTGTCTCCCCATGATGAAACCCGACTGGTCCGGATGGATCAAGTCCGGCATACAGGGAGCTAAGCGCAGGGCCAACACTTTAGCTAAAATCTTGGCATCTATATTCAAAAGAGAGATCGGGCGATAAGACCCACAGACCGCCGGGTCGCGCCCAGGTTTAGGCAGCACCACCACTCCAGCTTGAGCCATAGTAGGTGGCAAGGCCTCCCCTCTTAAAACAGCATTGAACACCCGCACCAGCAGGGGAGCTACCGTCTCGCCCATTACTTTATAGAAGGGACCCGTGAACCCGTCCAAGCCCGGCGCCTTCCCCGGGACCAAGGCTCCAATGACGTTCTGCACCTCCGCCAAAGTAATATCAGCTTCCAATGCCTCGCCCTCCCCCTCACCGAAGCGAGCGCTACCCTTCCCATCATTTTCCAGATAGCTGGCTATCTCCTCCCCCCCCACCGGAGGATCCGCGGCGTAAAGCTGCTGATAATAAGATTTAAAGCACTCGCGAATCTCTTCTGATTTATATAGCAATTTATCGCGAGGCCCTTTAATTTTGGCAACCATACGCTTCTGTCCCCGGACCCTAAGTTTATTAGCCAAAAGCCGCCCAGCTTTATTATCAAATTCGTAGTATCTTTGGCCTACCCTGTCCATTTGACCGGTGATCTTTTCCAATTGTAGGGCATTCAATTGTTTGCGAACCTCCTCCAATTGACCTAGTAGAAGCCCTCCCCCCTTCTGTTTATGTTCCCTTTCCAACACTATCAACCTCTCCTGTAGAAGCCTCTCGGCCTCTACTCTTTCCCTTTTCCGCCGTGCCCCCAGCTGAATTAAATGGCCCCGCACCACCGCCTTAAGCCCATCCCAAAGTATCCCAGTCGAAACATCTCCGGTGTCGTTTAGGGCCATATAATCTAAAATCACTTCCCTTAATTTCGGTGCCCCCTCCCGCAACAAATAGTCATTGAGCCTCCAAAAGGTCCGTTTCCCGCTATCTCCCGATCCCCCCAGCTCTATCTGCACGGGGGCGTGGTCCGACCAAGTCACCGGTCCAATACTAGCCCGTTCCAGCCGGTCGCCCCAATAACTATCCCCCAGCACATAATCAATACGGCTGTATGAGCCATGCACATGCGAGTAAAAGGTATAGTCTCTGGTCGACGGGTTTGCCAACTTCCAAAGGTCAGCCACCCCCAAGTCCTTCATCCACTGACCCAGCGCCCGCCCCCCCTTTTCCTCCCCCCCAGGGCCCCCCTTCAACTCATCCAACGCCACATTACAATCCCCCCCAACCAACACCCTCCCTTGAACTCTCCCCCCCAACCAAGATCCCAAATCCCTCCAGAAAGCCCCCTTCCCAGAGTTGGGGCCATAAACTGAGACCAAAGACACCTGGTCCCCCCCCAAATCCCCCACCACCATCACCGCTCTCCCATCCGCTTTCGCATATACTTGTTCCACTGTAAGGGGAACCCCTTGCCCCACCAAAATAGCTACCCCCCCTTTCTTCCGGCCCCCCTCTTCCGCCGCAAAATAACCCTGGTATTGCCCCGACCGCAGCAGCTTCTCATCCGCTGCCCGTAAATGCGTTTCCTGAAGGAATGCAATCTCCCAACGCCTCGACCTAAGCTCTTTCCACAGCAACTTACGCTTCTGTGGAGAGTTCAGGCCCCGCACGTTGAGGCTCCCAACAATCAACCCCCCTGCCATAATGCATGTTCCCCGCCCCCTCCAAGCCCACAAGAGACCCCCAATGCATACTGACCCACCCCCCCCCCACCTTCCCATCTCCCCCCTCCCCCCTCCTCCCCCTCACCTCCCCCCTCCCCCCCTCCCTACCCCAACTTAGAGCCAGAACCCACGTCTGTCTTCCCTCGAGGAAGTGGCTCACCCCAGGACGCTACCTCCCCCCCAGCCCTGCCCCCTCCCACACATTCCCCCAGACATTCCCCCAAACCTCTACTTAAGCCCTCCTAGTAATTACAGACAACACTACCCCAACATGAACCATAACATACTCAAAAATCCCCCCTACCCCTCCCCCCACCCCCAGTCCACCTTTGCCCAGGTAGCAGTGCAGTCCTCACAGTGTCCCGGGCCCACCAGGCACAAAAGAAGCACTAGTCCAAAGCCCTTTGGAAGCTGTCACCCAGGACCTTTGGATGGACCTCCCGATTGAGCAAGTGGGGGCTCCTCCATCTCTCCGGATCTCCGCCGCAAGCGTTGGCCCCTCACTGGCACCCGCTCCCACACCGATCGCCTCTCCTTACTGACACCGGCCTCCTTGATCGTAGTCGGCTCCGGGAGCCCCCTCGCGATGCAGAATAGTCCAGGCCTCCTCCACAGTCCGGGCCCGAAAACTCCGGCCGTTGACCTCAAACAAGAGCGCAAACGGGAAGAGCCACCTATAGCGCTTCTTTTCAGCCTGCAAATATGAAGTTACCGGCTTCAGCTCGCGCCGCCGTTGCAGCGTAGCAGCCGAGAGGTCATGGAACACTTCCACTTTCTGTCCTTCCCATTGAAAAGTCCTGCGGGCCGCCGCCACACGCATCACACGCTCCTTAACAGCAAAAGATCCCAAGCAGGCTACAATGTCCCGGGGCAGCCCCCGACGTGCCGGACCCAAGGCCCGATGTGCCCTTTCAACAGCCACCGTATCAGCCTCCGCTTCCGCTCCCTGCTCCAACAAAAAATTGCAAAGTCTCTTCACCACCGCCGTGGCATCGCTAAATACCTCCGTCTCCGGCAGGCCCCTCACTCGTAAATTGTTCCTCCTGGAGCGATTCTCCAGGTCTTCAATTTTGTCGCGCAGCAGCCCTTGCTCCAAAAGGCACTGTTGCATGCGGTCCGCCATCTCACTATCTCTGCCCTCCCGGCGCTCCGACTGGTCCTCCAAGGCCTCGACTCGACCGCCTAAGTCTCGAATGTCGTCCTTAAGGGCGCCCAGGGTCTCCTTTAACTTGCTCCTCATCGCCCCAAGATCGCGTTTGAACGAGCGCATCCATCCCCAGAGATCGCCTCGGGTACAGGTATCCCCAGCGCGCTCCAACTCGTCCTCCATTTCCTCTGCTGAGTCCACGTGCTCTCCAGCCTCCCGGGCCATTTGCTCACTTTTAGCGGCGTAGGATGATTGAAAGCGGGCCAGTTTTTTGGACACCGACATCCCACCACCTTCGCACCTCCGTGCCTCCAAGTAACCGTTTAGGGGGAAAGGCTGGCTGCTAATTTTCCACCACTAATACCGCGTCCCTACGGGAGCTCAAGAATCAGGCAGCCATCTCCAAGATGACGTCACTTCCTCCTCCTTATTTCTGTTTTTTAAAAAAATATATATATATTTCCTTATCGGTCCTACAGTTCAGTCCTCCACCACTGGGTAGTGCACCTCCTCCTGCAACATGGAGACTGGACAAGTCAAACTTGTGACATCACCGGGTATATCCTGCTGGTCTTCTCCCATGATCCCCCAGTGTGTCCAGTCTCCATGCAGCATGAGGACGTAGTGAGCCTAGGTGCTGGGCTCACTTGAAAAGCAGTTTAGGAGCAGTTAGTCAGGATTTGATTTACCTTGCATTTCTTTTGCCCTTCTTTAGGTGTAATCCTGTAAATTGAATTCATTTTCATTTAATTTAATTTACTTTTACTTTATTTATTTTCACCTAGTCTGCCTTAGTGTAAAGGGGGGTTCTGACCCTTTTCAAAGTTCACGCTGCCAGCTAGCCTCTCTGCTTGGGATTCTTCGGTCTCTGTGCCCGGTGATGATCTCTCCCCCAGGACTGTACGGGGGAGAGCTCTGTGGAAACACCTGCATTTTGGCAGTGTCCATGCGGCAGATTCCCATTGCGGCGGGAGCCTCAGGCCGTTCGAGGTTCTTTAGCCGGTGGGCCGGGGCTCGCAGCGTCTGCTACTTCTGGTGGCGCGAGGCAGCAGCGTGTCTGGACAGCTCTTCACCCCGCAGCTACAGCGGGGTAACTGCTGCATCCCGACGCCACAAGGGAGTCTCTCGAGTCCGCATGGAGGGGCTCTGAGCTCTTGCCGCCTCTGTGGTGTTTGGCGCCAAACGGGCCTGCTTCGGATTGGCGCCATTTTCTCGGCAGGGCTGAGGCCTCGTGGCGGAGAGCGGAGCAGCCCCGCGTTTGAGCAGACGACGCTGTTCCACGCGGCTACACCCAGATAAGGACGTCCTTTTGCTGTTACTTTTAATTTTAATTCTAATTTTAATTTCCTTTTAATTTTAATTTCCTTTTAATTTCATGATAGTTTATAGTTCTTTGAATGCAATGTGATTGGTTTGGGTTTTACTTCTTGTGGGGTGCCTTTACCTTTGTCTGCTTTCTGGCAGTTAGCGACGTCTGTCAGCAGCAGGTTTCCGTGCTAGGATTTGGCCATTCAGGGTCATCGGTGGCACAACCACCTACAAATTGAGCCCTTTCTGAAATTGTCATTTACATAAGGATGCTATTTCCATGTTTATACGCTTGGAAATTGTGCAGACAGCCTCTAAATGTCGTTATGCCATCTGCAAATTTGATCGCCATGCTTGCTGATCTCTTTTCCAGATCATTTCAGTGCAGTAGATGTTACCAGATGCCAGTTCCAGTGCAGATCCCGAGACATTCCACTATTTACGGGTCTACTGTGAGAAAACTGGCCATTTAGTCCTATTGTGTTCCTGTTTTTGATTCATTTCCCATTCTATAATAGCACATCATCTCCTTCCTCAGGAGAAGTTCATAAGGGGCTTTGTCAAGTACCTTCTAAAACATCCAGATACATATCATTTGGCTTACTCACATGTTTATTAACCCTTTCAAAAGACAGCTTGGTGCTGCTTTTCAGAACAAGTTCTATCATTTAACTGGCACTGAACTCAGATTCATTGGTCTGTAGTTTCCAAGATCGCCTTTGAAGCTCTTTAAAAAAAAAAAAAAAACCCAATTAGTGTTACATTAGTAACTCTTCAATCTTTAGAGATCATTAATACTAATGTTATGATTGAGCCTGGCTGATATTATGAATGATCACTATTAGACAAAAATTAGCTAGGTTAAGACACTTTGATTTGGTTTTCTGCACTATGTTATCAGAGCGCAGCTTGCCCATTTGGCGGGAACACTGCCCATCTGGGCCATCTGGGGAAAGGCCCCTGCTGGGGATCGTGAGAGGTTTTGCTGGATGGCACAGTCCGGGGCTTAGTGTTCCAGGGTCCTGGAAGGGTTGATAGCGGCATTCAGGCCTCCCTGTCTTTGCTATGACGGTCACCTAGGTTCAAGCGTCCTGCGTTTTGGGTGACAGGAGTGGGACACCTGGACATGTGGTGCTGGATGTTGGATAGGCTCATACTTCTTAGGTGCACTCTCCTTGAGTGCGTCTGCATGTCCGTGTTCCGTCTGTGATCTCATGCTCAGGTGATTGTTGCAGCAATGACAGAGATCGCTTGGGATATCGTGAGCGGGGTTGTCATGGTGTTGCATGGGGTTGCCAATGCAAGACGGGGCCATCCTGAGGAGTTTGGGCCTCAGTCATCAGCTTTCCCTTCGGTGGCCCGGCTGTCCAGGAGGCACCCCTCCAGATCCGCCGGTCCAGTTCTTCTCTGCCTCTTCTCAATGTGGGCAGGGGGGCTGGCAGATCTGGAAATTCACGTCCACTGCACGTTCTACTGTTTTACCTCTGTCTTGGGGTTCTGAGGTCATATATTCCCAATCATTTGTTTGGTGGGGTGCTGCTGTCTGTTGTGCAAGACAAGGTGGTCAACAGTCGGAGGCTGTCGTCTATTCCCCTTACCCCTGAAGGTGCTCACAATTTACGTTTTTTGTACCTGCGGAGGTGTATGTTGTTAAAGGCTAGCAGGCGCACCTGTGGGACCAGAATCCTCGGTTCTTCCGACCTTCCGTTGAGGTGCGCGTGTGGGGTTTACTCCCTTGGTCAGCTAGCAACTTGCTTCACCCATTGGGCCTTCCCTTTCCTCAAGGCATCGTTGCGTCCCACTTCTTCGTGGGGGCTCGCCGCAGGGCCTGGAGTTATGCTCAGCCGTTTCCAGCCAGGGCTGAATCCTTGGGGGGAGGCTCCGATCCTAACGATACAGGGAGTGCTGGGATCCGTTCAACCAGGTTCCTTCGGGCCCAGCGTACGTCGTCTTTTGCTGGCCGGTTTAGGTCTTCGGGTCGTGGCGGTGCTCCGAGTAGACCAGTAGGCTGCACAGTGCTTGTTTTGGAGCAAGCGCGGGATATCTGTAGGTTCATATTCAAAGCCGTCCGGTTACATGTCCCTCCATTGTGGAATGCTGTACTAGTAGGCATACTTCATATGCTGGGCTTACAAGTTGGCTTCCGCACTGCTCGGCATCAGCCAAGGTGACTGCCGGTTTAGGATGTGGAGTCAGCCTGGAGGAGGGGCCTTGCGTTCTCTGGACAATGCCCTGTTCGGTTGTGTGCCTTGTGGCCCTTATGGAGTTGTAAAAAGGAAAAAAAAAAAAAAAAAAAAAAAAAAATAATAATCAAACAGGAAAGCCTTCCTAATTGTCCCCACTTCTTTTTTATAAGGTTCTGTCCCTTTCTTCCGGGAGCTTGGCCGGAGCGTGGTTAGACTCAGCTACATTTTGGGGATCCTTTATGTACAAGGCGTTTTAGTGTACGCAGCACGCCCAGTGTTCCATCGTCTGACTGGAACGGTACGCGGTTTGTCAGCCGTGGCAGGCATTCACGGACACGGTAGCGGATCGAGCACTGTAGGTGCTGTCTGAGATCTCCGGGATGGTGGCCTATTTTGATCAGCAGGGTGGAGTCGGTCGGGTGGTCAGGGTGGCCCGAGCGAAGGGACAGCGTGCGCGGTTGAAGCCTTGGCGGCCTGCATTTCGGTGGGGACACTGTGGTGGCGAATGTCCTTAGCGGGGTCCAAGTGTTTGCCGGAGGAGTGAGATTGCATCAGGCGGTGTGTGCGCGCCGCATGTGCTCAGATGCGGTCAGCCCATATTGGACCTCATGGCGACCTGTCAGTCTGCGGCGATGGGTCGATGTTTAGCAGAGGACATATGAGGCTACTGGATAGCGTCGACGCATTGGTACGGGGCCGTGGCCCGGTCCATTCTATGCCTTTCAGAGGTCATAGTGAAAATGGCCGACTGGGTCTGGTTGCTAAGATATGTGCTCTTCATTAGTCAGTGGGGACCATTACCAGTGTATTCTGCAACATTTGCGTGAGCTTGCATAATCTTTACTTGCAACCAATCGAAATAACTGTCCAAAACCAGTTGATGCAGTCACTACTTGAATTTGCCTCGCTTGACAGTAAAAAAAAAAAAAAAAAAAAAAAGACATATTTATTTTATACCGATAGGTCACTCACAGCATATTTGGCGATTCCTCGTCCTGGTGTTAATCATGCAGATAATTTCTGCTCTAGTTGTGGTGATGTGACTTTTACATCACAAAAATGGCATATGACTGTGGCGGTTCAGAAAGCCTACAATTTATATTTTGGCTGCAGAATAAAAGATCAGGATAAAAGCTAGGCGCCACACATATGCTGCAATACATGTGTAGCAGATCTCAGGCTGTGGATGGATGGGAAAAGACCATCAAAGTCTTTTGCGGTTCCGATGATCTGGAGAGGGCCCATGGATCACGTCGGCGATTGCTACTTCTGCATGGTTCCTCCAATTCCGGAGGGCATATCCAGGTGATGTAAGCGGTTGGCCTACTGGCATTGCGTCGTGGGCGTGGCTACCAGAGTCTCCTTTCTTTTTTGTCACACCATGTAAGACTCCACATCTTCTGAAACAACGCTGGACTCTGGGGCACTTGACACCCTCTTATATGCCCTTGGTGGATCACGCTTGGTTTATTGCAACTCATTGCTTAGCTGCATTCCACATTCTCAATTAAAAAGACTCCAACTGGTCCAGGACATAGCTGTAGAGCTACTTTGTGTTGCAAAGAATAAAGCCCTTAAGAGGTGTGACAAATAGGGTGTTTGACGCTGGTGGTTTTTCCATTTCCCTCATTTTGCTTCCCACCTCTGTCTGGATGGACCTCGGTTTCGTTCTCCCTCGTGGAATCCGTCTGTGCCTGTTTAGTTGTCGGTTTGGGACTTACGCAAGAAACACTTTGCTTGTAACCTGCGTTCCTTGGACCTTAGGTGAGGTTCTGTCGCTTTCTGGGAGGTCTCTTCGCTGCCTGTCCCTCCGTGGAGGCGGGTTCTGCGGGAGAGCAGCGGTTGCTAACACTTGACACCCTGGTGGGGTCGAGAGCCAAGGGGGAGCTCAAGCGGATTTTTCAGGCGGAGCTCCGGTAGCCTTCTCAGTAGGTCTGTTTCTAGGGCGTTCAGTGTGTTTGCGATGGCGAGTTTGTCTTTCTGAAGCACTAGCGCTGCTTGGGGCAGAGTTCTGTGCTGTTTTCACCAGTGAAGAGGATCCAAGTGGGCTCTCGGTCGTGTCTTCCTGGTTGGCTTACCGCCTGTTGACGTGAGGAGCGGGTTGGGGTCGGTGCCTGCTCTGTTCGTTTAGGGGCCGAGCCGACTGGATAGGTCCCTCCCAATGATTACTGCTCTGGTACATCCCAGTGGTGGAGGACTGAACTGTAGGACCGATAAGGAAATGGAAATTACACTTACCTGGTAATTGATGTTCCTTGAGGGAGTACAGTTCAGTCCTCATTCCCGCCCGGGGATGGATGTTTCAGACGCGAGGCGTCAGTTCCGAGTATGCTTTCGGATCCTAGAGTCGGCAACGGGCTCTGATTGGCAGGTAATCGCGAGAGCAACCTTTTCTGCCTATACTCTTCCTTAGTTCTCCTTCCTTCTAGCTCTCTGTCTTCCGCTGTTTGGTGCACAGGGGGACAGGGGCACGGAGGAGGGTGTTTTCGGCCTTTCTTTTAGGTGCCCTGTGATTTTAAAGTTGAAGTTTTGAGCATAGCTTTGTATTTAGTACTTTAACTGGTTGGTTGTTTGCTCCTTTGAGTCTGCTTTGACAGTAGGTCACTGGGGGATCATGGGAGAAGACCAGCAGGATATACCCGGTGATGTCACAAGTTTGACTTGTCCAGTCTCCATGTTGCAGGAGGAGGTGCACTACCCAGTGGTGGAGGACTGAACTGTACTCCCTCAAGGAACATCAATTACCAGGTAAGTGTAATTTCCATATATTCTACTTCTTTTTTTCTTTTTTCTTCAGGTGCACGCGCCTTTTTGGGCCTTAGGCCCAAAAACTTTTCCTTACAATGGAGAAACCTGCCTCAGGTTTCAAAAAATGCACCAAGTGTGGCGGTACCATTTCCGTCACCGACACCCATGAACAGGGGCGGCCCAAGGGGGTGCGGGGCCATGTGCGGAGACTCGGTGCGGGGCCTCATTTGCATAAATATTTGCATAATGTTACCATATACTAACTTTTAGTAAACGTGCCTCTTAATGAGTGTATGGATAAAGAAAGACTAAAAGATTTCTACATTACTATAATCCAGTGCCAACTGCCAGACACATTAGGAACTACTACAAACACTGCCCATTTAGAACCCATAGCAAACCCGCCGTATCCTAACAGCACTACCAGGACTCACAAAGCACCATACTCTACCAATCAAAAGGCAACACTGCAAATATTAAACCAATACATTTCAGAGAACAAGAATACATGACCTACTGGGGAAAGAGAACAAGTGGCAATGTCAAATAGGAATTATATAAACAGAACACCTCAGCTCAGTTACACATGCAGAACATAGACCATCACCAAACAAGTAATCACAATTTAGAAAAAGGAAGACAATAATTAAACTGGGAATCCCAAAAGCCAAACTTGGAATGTACAACACTGTAGAAATAAAACTATACATTAATTTGCTCTTGTACTAAACAAAGTGCAGACTTTAATGATGCACATTTACCAGAGCTGACATATTCCAATTAATAAATTCAAAATAAAGAGAGATTTTTCTACCTTTTGTGCATTTTTTTTCAGCTGCAATTGCTCCAGCCACTTTCTTCTGGTTTCTTTGTGTCTTCTGCTAACTCTCCATCATCTGCTGTCCATTTGTCCTTTCTTCTCTCCTAGTTTTTTTCCATTCTCTCTCTACATCTGCTTTAACATACTAATCTTTCTCCTTTTGCTCTTTCCTCATTCCTATTTCATCCACTCAAATTTTACCCCTCCATCCTCAATCCCCACTTACTCTCCCAATACCCGGCCAATTGTAGATTTTTTATCCCTCCCACACAAAATATTTTTCCCTTCTCCATTTTACTCTTCCAGCCCCATCCCATTCTAATCCTCCCCCAACATCAGCTCCCTTCTAGTTCCAGCCTCACCCAGCATCCATTCCCTTCTAGTCCCTGCATCAGCCCATTTCCAGTCCTAGCCACCCATCAGCCCATTTCCAGTCCTAGCAACCCCCCAACCCAATACCAGTCCTAGCCCCCCCATCAACCCACTTCCAGTCCTAACCCCCTATCACCCCATTTTCAGTTTAAGCCCCCCCCTATAACCCATTACCAGTCCTAACCCCCCATCAGCCCACTTCCAGTCCTAACCCCATCAACCCATTTCCAGTCAGCCCCCCATAGCCCATTGCCAGTCCTAACCCCCCTCCCCCATCAGCCCACAGCCTATTACCAGTCCTAACCCCATCAGCCCACCTCAAGTCCTAACCCCTCCCCATCAGCCCATTTCCTGTCCTAGCCCCTCCATAGCCCATTATCAGTCCTAACCCCCCATAGCCCATTACCAGACAGCCCCCATCAGCCCACAGCCCATTACCAGTCTTAACCCCCCCATAGCCCATTACCAGTTCTAACCCCCCAAAAGCCCACAGCCCATTACCAGTCCTAACCCCATCAGCCCACCTCAAGTCCTAACCCCTCCCCATCAGCCCATTTCCTGTCCTAGCCCCCCCATAGCCCATTATCAGTCCTAGCCCCCCATCAGCCCACAGCCCATTACCAATCCTAACCCCATCAGCCCACCTCCAGTCTTAAGCCCCCCAGCCCATTTCCAGTCTTAAGCCCCCCAGCCCATTTCCAGTCCTAGCCCCCCCATAGCCCATTACCAGACAGCCCCCATCAGCCCACAGCCCATTACCAGTCTTAACCCCCCCCCATAGCCCATTACCAGTTCTAACCCCCCCAACAGACCACAGCCCATTACCAGTCCTAACCCCATCCGCCCACCTCCCGTCTTAACCCCCCCAGCCCACTTCCTGTCCTAGCCCCCTCCCCCATAGCCCATTACCAGTCCTAACCCCCCCCCCATCGGCTCAAGTAAAATTAAATAAAAAGAACGCTGGCTGCTACCGCTGCTGCCGCGGCAGCAGCAGCATGGACTGTCCCGCGGGGCCCCCTCTGCCCGGCTGAATCCCTCCCTCCACGACGGCTGAGCCCCTCCGTGCCGGCTTTGAGAGTCGCGAAGGGAGAGTGTCTCCCTCGCGTCTCTGTTAAGCTCGCAGGGGCTGATGGGAAATTTCCCATCTGCCCCTGCAGGCTTAACAGAGACACGAGGGAGACACTCTCCCTTCGCGACTCTCAAAGCCGGCACGGAGAGGCTCAGCCATCACGGAGGGAGGGAGGGAGGGATTCAGCGGGCAGAGGGGGCCCCGCGGGACAGTCCATGCTGCCGCGGCGGCAGCGGTAGCAGCCAGCGTTTGTTTGGTTTTTTTTAAATTTTGAAAAAAGCATAATGTTCTTTGCACGGGGCCCCCTGAAACGCGGGGCCCTGTGCAAAAAACATTCTTGCTCAATGGACGGGACGGCCCTGCCCATGAATGGTGTCTAAAATGTTTAGGTCCTGACCACTCCATCACGGATTGTATGTCCTGCGCCATGATGTCTAAAAGAGGTCGGCAGAACCGAGCTGCTAAGCTCAGTACCCTGTTTCCCTCTGATGCAGCTTCGGTGGCATCGACGTCTTCCAGGGCTGCTTCTTCCTCCTGTGGATCTCAGGTAACTAAACATAAGTCCAGCCGGTCCTCAAAGGGTAGATCTCCTTCTAAGCATCGAGATGCCTCTGGTGTTGCCCTTGAGGATTCTGCACCGGCAAAATTGCCTTGGCGGGAGGCTTCGGCTTCCAAAGCATTATCAGGGCTCCAGGGTGTCCTCGAGGCCTCGACCTCGGCAGAACTACTGGTGCCACACTCTGGGGTACCGGCGGTCTCCTCCGGTACTGACATCCAGGCATTGGCAGCGTCGATACACCAAAGAGTCCTGGCTATTGAGCGCAGTCTGGCGGCTCTCCTTGCGGCATCGACACCCTCGGAACCGCGACAGACAATACGAGTGGTACTGGCCCCGGTACCGGTACCGATAACATCGGCATCGGTGTCTGCTTTGCCGGTACCCAGTTATCCGATGCCCTCTGGTACCGATACCCCAGTACCGGTTACTCCCGGTATCGAGCTCTTCAAGAGCATCCGGACAGATGGTACTTCGAGTCCTCAGAAGAATCTGAGGATTCTGACAGTTCTGTTGATGCAGGAATGCTTCTCCCAGAGGAGCCCTCCTCCCCTACGCGCAGGATGTCTCCTCCAGAGGATATTTCCTTCCAGGATTTTATCAGGGAGGTGGCTCGGGGCCTGTCCATTACTGTGGCCCCTGAAACAGAGCCAAGGGCCAAGGAGTTGGAAATTCTACAATATCCCAAAACTCCTGAGGCGGCAGCTTCCTTGCCCTTTCATGAGATTTTATATGATCTCATGTTAAGGATGTGGGAGACACCTCTTACCACCTCTCCTCATTCTCGCAGACTGGATACTATGTATCGAGTCCCTCCTTGACCTGGTTTCCAAAAGATTCAGCTTCCTCACCACTCTATTGTAGTGGAATCAGCTATGAGAAGGATCAAGAGTGCAAAGAGGCATGCCTCTAATCCTCCAGGATGCGAGTGCAGAACCCTGGATGCTTTTGGACATCGGGTCTTTCAAGCTTCCATGCTTTCTGCCAAGATCAGTTCCTATAGTCTCTACATAGGAATGTTCCTGAAGGAGGTCACAGATGATTTAGAAGCTTTAAGTCCTATTCTTCCTGAGGATAGAAGACAGGATTTTCTCACTTTGGTCAAACATGCCCAAGATATTTCTAAATTTGCCAACCGTGCAGCCTTTGACTGCTTTGCGTGCATAAGCAGAACCTCGGCTATTGCCATAGGTGCACGTAGAATTGCTTGGCTCCAGGCAGCTGATCTAGAGCTCTGGATACAAGACAAATTGGGAAATATCCCTTGTACTGGTGAGAACCTGTTTGGTAAAGATTGCCAAGAAAAGGCCAATGAGATGGATGCTGACATCTCCACTTTGGATAGGTTATCGAAGTCCACAGCTGATCCTGCTAGAAAGAAATTGTTCAAGAAACCATTCTTTTCTAAAAAGAGAAAATATTATCCTGCTTATGTTCAGCAGGGACGTTCTGCAGGTCAGCTTGCCAGAAAAGGTCAGCAACCACCCAAACAGAAGAAAGCAAAGACTGCTAAGCCTCAGCCGGGCCAGCAGTCTCAGCCTCCACAGGGCCTTTGACTTTCAGTTAGAGAACTTAGCCTTCCTGGCTCTCGGGGGACCAGAGCCTTCCACCATTCCAGGAAGGTTATGTCATTTTGCCCCCAGATGGGGGCAAATAACAGCAGAGCATTGGACACTCTCCATCATAAAGGAGGGGTACAAGCATCATTTTTCAAGCATGCCCCCTTACACAATAGTAAAGCAGTTCAATTCTCCGATCACTCTCATCAACCTGTTAGGTCAGGAGGTCGCTATCCTTCTTGCCCAAGGAGCAATAGAAGAAGTACCCATTCATCAGCAGGGTACAGGGTTCTATTCCCCTTATTTCCTTATCCCCTTATCCCAAAGAAAACAGGGGGTTACAGACCTATCTTAGACTTCAGAGAATTGAACAAATTCCTTGTCAAGGAGAAATTCAAGATGATTTCTCTCGGATCTCTGCTGCCATACCTTCAGAGTCAGGATTGGCTTTGTTCTCTAGATCTCAAGGATGCGTACACCCATGTCCTCATCCATCCAACCCACAGAAGGTTCCTTCGGTTCCTTTTTCAAGGAAAGCACTACCAATACAGGGTGCTTCCTTTTGGCCTGGCCTCAGCACCAAGGGTGTTCACGAAATGCATGGCTGTAAGTAGCAGCAGCATTTCTCCGCACTCTAGGGATATTCGTCTTCCCCTACTTAGACGACTGGCTCATTCGAGCCCCAACAGAGTCAGAGGCCAGGACTTCTCTATCCTGCATAATGCGTATCCTTCAGTATTTAGGGCTGGTAATAAACATCCCAAAATCCAGTCTAACTCCCACTCAGTCTTTAGAGTTCATAGGAGCTTTGCTGGATACCAGAAAGGCAAGGGCCTATCTCCCCCAGGCCCGTTGCCTTCGCATGGTGCAGTTAGCTTCTCAAGCAGTGCTAAAGCCTCATCTAACTGCTCGAGAAATGTTACAACTACTAGGCCACATGGCATCTACTGTGCATGTGGTTCCCTATGCTCGCCTCCATATGAGGGCAGCTCAGTGGACTTTATCCACCCAATGGACCCAGGCATCAGGATGCTTTTCAGACAAAATAGCAAACACAAGTCGCCTTATTTTGTCCCTCCAGTGGTGGAAGTCCACTCAAAACCTGTTGCTTGGGTCCCCTATTCATCAACCCTTACCCCAAGCGACTCTCACAACAGATGCTTCTCCG
This sequence comes from Ichthyophis bannanicus, assembly GCA_033557465.1. Lineage (NCBI taxonomy): Eukaryota > Metazoa > Chordata > Amphibia > Gymnophiona > Ichthyophiidae > Ichthyophis > Ichthyophis bannanicus. Next base: position 562,110,315 of record CM066033.1, read on the forward strand.
ATGGGTTGGGGAGCTCATCTGCAAGTCCTCTCCACCCAGGGCACCTGGTCTCCACAGGAGAGTCATCTACATATCAATCTCTTGGAGCTCAGAGCAATCTTCCTTGCTCTGCGAGTGTTCCACACCCTGCTCAGCTACAAGACAGTCCTCATTCATACGGACAATCAAGTAGCCATGTTCTATGTGAACAAGCAGGGGGGAACAGGCTCTCTGTCGCTTTGCAACAAAGCTTTGCGACTATGGGCCCTCGCCAGAGAGCATCAGATTCATCGTCTGGCAGTGTATCTTCCAGGCATTCAAAACTCTTGGACAGACAGACTCAGTCGAGTTCTGCTTCCACACGAGTGGTCTCTGCATGCAGACCAGGTGGCCAGGATTTTTCAACTTTGGGGAACCCCGGACATAGACCTCTTTGCAAGTCTGTGGAATGCCAAACTTCCCCGGTTCTGTTCCAGAATTCCGGCTCAGGGTGCTCAGGCCAGGGATGCTTTCCTCCTTTACTGGGGTCAAGACTTCCTGTATGCCTTTCCACCCATTCCCCTAATTCCCAAAACCCTGTTCAAGCTTCAGAGAGAAGAGGCCATATGATTCTCATAGCTCCACATTGGCCACGGCAAGTGTGGTACCCTCTGCTTCTACATCTCTCTCAAGCTCCCTCCCTGGAGTTAGGGTCTGCTCCAGATCTCCTATCTCAGAAGGACGGAATGTTATGGCATCCCAATCCCCAGTCTCTGCGTCTCAGGGCTTGGTTGCTGAAGGCCTAGATCTCCATGATCTTAATCTCCCTCAGCAAGTAAAAGATGTTCTTTTTGCTTCCAGGAAACCTTCCACAAGATGCTCTTATGCTTTCAAGTGGAAAAGGTTTACCATATGGTGTTGGCAAAAGGGTCTTAACCCCCTTGTGATACCTTTGGAATCATTGCTGGAGTATCTCCTTCATTTATCCAATGCAGGTCTTAAGACTAATCAGTAAGAGTCCATTTGAGTGCTATTGCAGCTTCCTTTAAGCCTCTAAATGGACAGCCTATTTCCTCTCATCCTCTTATAGCAAGATTTATGAGAGGCCGCCTTCTAACTAAGCCTCCCATTAGGCCACCACCGGTGGCATGGGACTTAAACCTGGTTCTTGGGCAGCTCATGAAGCCACCTTTCGAACCTTTAGCTACTACCTCCTTGAAATTCCTTTCTTGGAAAGTTATCTTTCTCATTGCAATCACATCAGCATGCCGCATTAGTGAGTTGCAAGCGCTAGTAGCTGATCCACCTTATGCAAGGTTCCATCATGACAAGGTAGTCCTTAGGACTCATCCACACTTTATGCCAAAGCTAGTCTCGCCTTTTCATCTCAACCAAGCAGTCTACCTACCTGTGTTTTTTCCAAGGCCTCATGCATCAAATGCAGAGAGGAATCTTCATACCTTGGACTGTAAAAGAGCTTTAGCCTTTTACTTACAAAGAACACAGCAACATAGAAAATCCTCTCAACTTTTTGTTGCTTTTGATCCTTCTCATTTGGGACTTCCAGTCTCCAAGAGAACACTGTCTAACTGGATTGCTCAGTGTATTTCCTTCACCTATCAGAGTAAGAACCTTTCTCTGGAGGGCCATGTCACAGCTCACAATGTGAGAGCCATGGCAGCCTCAATGGCTCATCTGCACTCTGTGTCTATCGACGACATCTGTCGAGCAGCCACTTGGACCTTGGTTCATACCTTCACAGCCCATTACTGCTTGAACAAGGACTCCCGCCGGGATGCCTTGTTTGTTCAGGCTGTTCTCCAACACCTGTTCCATACCTAATCAACTCCTACCCGCCATCTCTGTTAGGATGCCAGAGATCCATGGGGGGAAGTGGAGTCCTGTTCAGGGACACACAACTTCTGGGGTCTCTCCCTGGCACCTGAAGCTAGGGAGTCCTCATATATACTGTGGCAAAGTCAACCATTTTGAGCATGGGGGAGGTGGCGAGGTCAGCATGGCGCTATGAGAATCATATTGCTGGTCTTTGTTGAAACTTGTGCAGGATTTTCACTATAAATAGGATGGTGGAATAAGCTTAAAGTAGAAGCCATATTCAGGAGATTGTTAGAGCATCCTTTGCCATCTTATCTGAGGCTGGGAGTATCAAACAGTAATGTGGCAAATTAGCATTTTTCTTGCTGGTGAAGAGATCTGTGAGGAGCCCCAAAACTGAAAGATTTCTGTAGAGTTTTCTAATCCAGGAACCATTCTTGTTGTTGAGGAACGCTTGTTAAGTCTGTTAGTGATCTGGTTGTGAACATGTGGGAGATAGCAACCTGCATTTGGATGTGATTGTAAACAACAAAGTCCCTGATCTTTTCCATTTTGTTGACATACGGCATGGCAACATGATTGTCTGTTTGAAATAACACTGAGGTATTTTGGAGATGATGGATGAAGTAGGGATGAAATGGGGGCAACAGCCAAAGCTGTTGCCCCCCTTACAGCTTCTGCCTCTGTCCAGACGGACAATCTGATCTCAGGCAAGGGACTGGTTACATGTGTAAGATACGTGCAAGCTAAATCCCTCATGAAACAAGTGGAAGAGCTGAAAGAAGAGGTGGTAAAGCTGAGAAGCATCTGTGACAGCAAGAAGTATATTGATGAAATGCATCTTGAAGCATCCATGCTCTCCAACAGAGGTGAATGGCATGGTACAGACGAGAACTGGGCACAGATCACCAGAGCCTGCAAAATTGACACTCCAAGTCCAACTCCACAATCCATCAAATTTAAGAACCAATATGCAGCCCTGGAAGTAGAGGTGAAAACAACCCAAGAACTAGAAGAACCGGAGCTCAAACATCCAAAGTTGCAGAATCGGTGACCACAAGGAAGCGAAGGGTAGTGATAGTTGGTTACTCTCCTCTGAGGTGTCCATCTGCTTACCAGACTTGGTGTGCTGTCTGTCATGTCTGCTGGAAAGGAATCTGCACTTGTAAGAATTTATCTGCTTGAAATTCTGAAAATCTTGGGGAAAAGAGAATTCTTTGGGTTTAGCTAACAACATCTGTGTCTATTTAAAATTCTATATTTACTAAGTTTGGGTATAGTTTAACAGGAAAACGTTCAATTAAAGTCAGTTTAGGGTATAAAGGCATTTCAAAATGTGTTTTTTTGTTCGTATTAACAGCAGCGTGCTAATGCTGTTATTCCATGTTATAGGCCCTGTGTTAGATAACTCATGATAGCGGCATTACTATGCACTGTTAGTAAATGACCTCCTATGTGTGTGATTTTCCAAGGTAAAAGTATACACAGAAGAAGCAGGTGCAGATCTCTGATAGCTGTCCTGGGGCAGTTTTCAAAGTGAAAGTATCCAAATGCTTTCTCTTTGAAAAATGATGCAAAGCCTGAGTAAACAGCACTCAGAATTATTAAAAGTACAATGCCATATGTATTCTGTCCATCTTATTAAAGCTACTTATGAGCAAAGCTATTTTTTTTTTTAAATAGGCCGATTGGGACTGCTGGACTATGACATAGTTGAAATGAGCAATCTTCACCGGCAGGTTTTACATGGAGAGAACAGACAAGGTGTGGCTAAATCCTTGTCTGCAGCCGCGACACTAAAACAGTAAGTTTTCAAGTGATTGGGATAATAGCCTTAGGGAGGGTAATTTTCAGAGTCATATCAGGTGGCTAAGCAGTACTATATGTGTGAAAGTAGACTTTTATATATATTCTGAAAGTATTTATACATTGTCATTTGGCACATACTTTTACCTGGAGAAGTTTTGAACTATGTGCATACTTTTAAATTTTCTACAGTATGCAGATATTTTTAGCCAGAAAAAAATGTGTTTCCATATTGTCCTGCTAGACCAGTCCAGACAAGTGGGTCATGTTCCCCCACCAACAGATTGGTGAAGATAAAGAACCAATGAAAAGCCCAGGTTTCAGTGACATCACTCCTATGCCTATATTCACCTCACCTCCCAGATGTCTCTAGTATTTCTTTGTCTCCAGCAGATGGTGGATGAATTTTCTCCTCTCTTTAGAAAATCTGAGGATTGAGAGGAAAATATTGATTAAACGCTCGTGAACGACCACCTTGAGTGTGACTCTCTTATTTGAGTGTGATGGAGCTGCACTAGACTGCGGTCTTTTCCGTAGCCATAGAAGGGGAAATTGGTTCAGCTCCATGTGCTTATCATGATAAGAGCCTGTTGAGCAGCCAGACATTGGAAGGCTCTGGAAGAGTGCAGCAGCCTCACATAACCTCAACGCCCACTCACTCCTCTTCCTTTCCCCTCCTGCTATCTCCTGAAGATTGCAGAAGGCTTTCAGAGGGATATGCCTGCCAGCCACCTAAAATGCAGTGCTGCAAAAGCCAGTGAAACAGTATCAGGGATGCAGAGCTGAGCCCAGCATGGATCCAGTGTCTGGGGCTCTCGAGGTGAGTACCGCGGCTTAACCTAGTCATTGTGCTTGTTGGGGCTCCCGATTCCATCTGTGTGGAATGCAATTTGGGGTAGTCCACCGATGACCGTTGGTGCAGTGTGGGGGTTTCCCAGTCTTTTCTGCAGGTGTTAGTATCGTTTTCTCATATCGTGTGTCTGGCATCACGCATTCTGCCCAAGCGGCTCCAATGCATGTTCCTACCCTAGTGCCTGTAATGCGCGTTGCAGTAAAAGCACAGTTAAAGCGTTCCTTTAGGCTTGCAGCCTTTACGCATGCTGTTGTGATACTTGCCTTAACTCTCTATGTCTGCTTCCAGAAAACTTTGTTTGTCCTGTGACAAGCGAGATGCCTCTTCTCTGGATTCTGGACTCTGCTCTTCTTGTATGATAGCTTCTGAATCATCCCTGGAGGGCCTGCTCCCCCTTTCCTCGCCGGGGGATGCAATTAGTCCAGCCTTGCCTGCCTCACGCAGGAAATGATGACTAGCACTATGGGTACGGATATCCAGCCAGCAACCGTGACCAGTGACAGTGCTGTGAGCCACTCCTTGTCCTCTAAGGCGTCTGTGGTGGCTGTGCCCCCTGGTGTTGGGAGGTCATTTCTGAGAGGAGAGATTCTGGATTGTCCTTCCTGGAATTCTTTTCTTTTTTGGTCCTTCTGGAATGCAAATGTGGATCCTGTGCTCCCAAGTGTAGTCTCATGCAGGGCAAATGGAGCTCTGTTCGATTGTCTTTGGCTAAGCATCCCTGGCAAGGGGTGCCCCCTAGAGATGGGGAACGTCTGGGAGCGGTCCGAAATTTTGATTATGACTTGGATTCAGATGGCATGGCACTTGGGCTCTAACATAGATGAAGTACTCTCACCTTCAGAAGATTGTGAAGAAGCCAGAGTGATCTGCCTATTCCAGAAGGAGGAGTTGGCGGTGTTGATTACCTGGATCTCATCCACCTTGAACTTGCTAGATGCTTCCAGCATGGAGCAGGAGCTGAAGGTGCACCCGCTTCTTCAAGGGGAGTGAAAATCCACTACGGTCTTCTTTAGGAATTATTATCAACAAAACAAATAATATATATATATCTGTAATGTCTAGGGGGTCCTTGCTGCTTCTCTGCCCAGGGTTCAGTGAGACTTTCTGGCAAGAGAGCCAGGTCCATATGTATGTATGTATGTATTGTCACAAGCACAACGCCAAAACCACTAGTCTTCTAGTTGTTGAGGGCGTGGTGGTTGAGAACCTTCTTCTATCAGCTGTTATATTTATGCTTTAAGTAGAAGGATTGTAGTCGTGTTAAACCAAGGGTAAGGCTTATGACAGAAAAAGAATTTTATTTTGAACACAATAGAACAGATCAGGTTCCTGGTACCATTTACAGAATTTTAAATTATAGGATTTTTGCTTAAGGTTCAGCAAGTTGGTGGCAAAACAAACAGAACTCAGCATTGGTTTTAAAGTCCTCTTCACTGCAGAAGCTTAGCCTTTTCACATATAACAAGATGCCACTTTTCTTATTGTCCTTTGTCAATCAGAGCAATAGAAAAACAAACTTTACTTCTTCTATGGCAAATTTATCTTCACTCAGCCATAATTCTTTCTGGGCTGCACTTCCAGGTGAAGAACCAAACCTATGCTATGAAATAAGCATTCAAAGTGTCCTCAATACTCTTATAGCAGGCTTTTTCATATAAGACAGGAGCAAAGCACAAACACTTCTAGCAGCCAGTTAACTTTCTCTCCGTTGTAGAGTTTCAACACAGCTGACACAGAAGCATGAATCACAGCCTTACTTCAACTAGCTTATGCTGCAGTAAATTCCTCGTTTCAAAACACACACAGGAATTTACTTTCTCACTGCTTAGCTCTGAGGTTACTTCAGCAGAGGAACAGTTCTTTTCAGGCTGGCTCTTTTCAACCCTTCAAGTCTAGAGCTTGGCATAAAGAACAATCCATCAACATATCTTCTTCTGTCCCTAGATCTGACACTGGTTCTCCCAATTGCATAGGCTCTGAATCACTCACTTGATGAGAGTGCCCTGCTGACAACCGCTCTGGTGGCCTGAAAGCTTCTCTCTTTCCTGGCTCCCACCTTTGTTGCAAATGTGATTCAGGGAAATCACCTTTCTCAGCAATGGGTAGCATAGCCTGTCTCCAGAAGTTAGCACCTGCTCTGGCTTCTCCAGCATTCCATTGTCCTTGCTGCTCTGAAGTCTGTCCTCTGCTGCTTCCTCTGCTCCTTCTCCATCCACTCCTACTTCCGCTCCAGCTCCTGCTCCTTCTCCTTCCCCTCTCCATAATTTAACCAAGGTTTATACTCACTGGGATCCAACCCCACCTCTTTCTGTCCCAGGTGTTTGTAATCCCCCTGCCTTCTGACATCAGAATAATCAGTGCAGTTACTAGAGTGAGGGTTTTTGTCCTCGTGCTTGCAATCTATCCCTCTTACACTGTCAAGCATTTCCTGGAACTTGTTCCAGCTTGGTTTTTTCTGCCTTTGAACTGTGGCTCTGGTCTTTTGACCCTGCACACCTAACAGAGGCCCTTTGATTAAGGTGAATTCCTTATGCTGTTCACCTCCCCCATGCTGAAAATGGTTGACTTTGCCACAGTATATATATATTTTATGGGTAGAAAAATAAGAAATATACAGACTATATATATATTAGACATATGAAGTAGCAAGTTGTAGCAGCACTATGATTACAATTATGCAAAAGTAATAAATCACTGATTAGCAGCCAAAGGTCACAGGCATGCTCTGCACTTAAAAGTACAGGAACAGCTATCTGCTAAGAACCACCCACTAGAGAAGAATGTAAGACCAGTACCTGAGTGCTCTACCAGAAGGACAATTGTAGCTTGGGTCCGAGGCAATCTCTGAAACAGCATGAAGTCCAAAAGAGGCAACTAAGCTAGGTAACACTGGCTACAGCTGTCCAGAGGTGAGCCGCATGATAACACAAAACTTTAGATCTGTGTGAGAGTCTTATTCTGTCCCGAGTTTAGGGGAACAGGCTCGCACACACACTGTGTGTCTGTGCAGAAGTAGCAAGGATGGCAATATGGCCCCAGAAGTTCTGTGCATAGCGTCTTATTCCTTGTGATGAATCCTCGTCACAGTCTTGGTGATTGGTTGGCATGGAATACTGCGACGTGTCTCAGTGAATCAGTAGGTAGTCATCTTGCAGACAAAATGTCCATGATGAGAGACAAAATGCAGAAGATGATGGTATGCAGTCTCATACATTGTTGCAAATGTGCAGGCCAGTAAAACAGTCTGTGGATAAGAAAGACCTGAGCAACAAATTCTCTTGCATGTAGTCATGGCTGGGAACAATAGTTTTGCTGTATACACACGTATCTTAAAAAGGATATAGAGTTATTAGAAAAGGTTCAGAGAAGAGCCACCAAAATGGTAAAGGGGATGGAAGGATACTCCTATGAAGAAAGGCTAAAAAGGTTAGGGCTCTTTAACCTGGAAAAGAGACGGCTGAGGGGAGATATGATAGAAGTCTATAAATTAATGAGCGGAGTGGAACGGGTAAACGTAGATCGATTGTTTACCTTATCAGAATATAGAAAGACTAGGGGACATGCAATGAAGCTACAGGGTAAACTATTTAAGACTAATAAAAGAAAATATTTTTTCACTCAACGTGTAATCAAACTCTGGAATTTGTTACCAGAGGATGTAGTAAAGGCTGTTAGTGTAGCTGGGTTTAAAAAAGGTTTGGACAAGTTCCTGGAGGAAAGGTCCATAAGCCATTATTAAGAAGGGACCCAGGATATCAATGCTTGAACCAATACAAGCATTGTGGAACCTGTGTCCCTTGGGGAAACTGCTAGGTACATATGACCTAGATTGGCCACTGTTGGAAACAGAATACTGGGCTTGATGGACCTTGGTCTGACCCAGTATGGCATATCTTATGTTCTTATGTTCTTATGTAAAGAAATATTTGGCAGGCAGTCGCTTGCAGATCAGCAGATCTGAAACTTTGATCACAGCAGAAGTTTCTTGTAGCAGGAATCCATCTTGTATGATTCAGTCTTTGGTTCAGAGCAGGCCCCAGGATACCACAGTCCTACACTTCCCATCCCTAGAGGTGATCAAGGATATGATCCGGTCAGAGTGGGACTCGCCTGACTCCCGCCTAAGGGGTTAAGAGCATATAAGAAGATCTACACTCTCCCAGAGGAGTGTGTTGAGTGGTTTGGTATTCCCAAGGTGGAAGCACAGATCATGGCAGTTACCAGACAGATCACCATTTTTGTGGAAGGGAGATTGACCTTAAAGGATTTTCTGGACTGTAGGGTGGATTTGTTTTTGAACAGCCAGTTCACCCAGTTTGCTGTGGTGGTTGCTGTTCTGCAGCTGTAGGTATGTGCCAGCCTGACATCTCGATCCAATCTCTGCCACCAGATGATCCTACTCCTCTTTTGAAGTTGGCTAGGGCCTTCCTTTCTGATGCCATGCATGACCTTGTACATTTCATGGCCAGGGATGGTGCCCTGATGACGGTGTCACGGCATTGGATTTAGCTCTGGCACTGGACAGCAGACTCATCTTCCAAAGTCCAGTTGGCCCAACTGGCTTTTAAGGGAAAACTTAATTTTGGAGCCGATTTGGAGAAGCTGGTGAAGGACCTGAGTGAGACAAAGACTTACCGCTTTATAGAAAATAAGTCCAGGGGACCCGCGAAGTGGGCTGGTGTCCTTTTCTCACCAGCCTCTGGCTGTCCACTAAGGGCACGCTAGCTGAATCCCTGTTGGTCTTAGGACTTTTGTCATTACTGATCTGAAAAACCTTCCTTCTCTTCTGCTTACAGGCTTTGGGCTTGTTCTCAGTTTTTTTGCGGAGCGCGTGGGCCCCTCTAGGGGAAGACCCTCCCATTCTGAAGGTTTGGGGGTCCATTCTCTGGTTCCTCCAGTTGGAGACAGACTTTCAGGAATGGGTCCAGATTACCAAGGATCGCTGGGTACTAGACAGTATTCAGTTTGGCTGTGTCCTGGAATGCAAAGAGCTGATTCTGGATGCTTTTGTCATCTCCCCTTGTGGAACTGTGATCAGACGAGTTGCTGTGTGGATCACCTTGGACAAGTTGGTGTGCCTAAAAGCGGTAGTGCCCATCCCCCCGGACGAGCAGGGCAAGGGCAGATACTTCATCTATGTTCTGGTGCCCAAAAAGGATGGTTTCTTCTAGACCATTCCTGACCTTAAGTGGATCAATGAGCACTTGCATGTCCTGTACTTCTGGATGGAATCCTTATGCTCTGTGGTTCAAGCGGTGCGCTGAGGGGAGTTCTTAGCTTCGCTGTATCTGGCCAAGGTATATTTACATATCCTGATCCAGGCAGATCAGGAAACATATCTGCGTTTTGCTCTGCTTGGCTGTTACTATCAGTTTACCACCCTCCTTTTCAGGTTATCCATCGCCCCGAGGACGTTCTCCAAGGTCATGGTAGTAGCAGCTGTGAGGCTACGGTGCCGAGGGATCTGTGTCCATCTATATGTCAATAACTGGCTCATCCAGGCCCATTCCTTTTCAGAAGCATCTCAGGTGGAATCCTGATTGGTATCCTTTTTGGAAAGCCTCAGCTGGGTGATCAATCAGGGAATGAGCCATCTGTTGCCTTCGCAGTCCCTGTAGTTTCTGGGAGCACATTTTGAGCTCAAGTGGGCAGGTTTCCTGCCAGAGGAAAGGTCAAGACTGTTGGCTTACCTGGTGGTGGTCTGTGCACAGCAGGCTCCCAGAGTCTGGGATTATTTTCAGCTCCTTGGATTGATGGCAGCAACCATAGAGATGGTGCCGTGGGCACGTTATCACATGTGACCACTTCAGTGATCCCCGAGCTCACAGGAGTTTGAGTGTATGCTCCGCTCCCAGTGATGGTGATGGTGAAGGTGAGCCTGTGGTGGTGGTGGTGGTGACTGTCATCTGAAGAAGGGCATGCCACTGAACAATTTAAGAACATAAGAACAAATCGTATGCCATACTGGGTCAGACCAAGATCCATCAAGCCCAGTATCCTGTTTCCAACAGTTGCCATTCCAGGTCACAAGTACTGTAATGCAGCGAAGGCTGATGAAAGCCCAGAGGAGAAAAAAGAAGCTGTTTTTCAGAGGAAAAAAGATGTGCACAAGTTGCAATATTCGCAGGAACCAGCTAGAGGGAGCAGGAGGGCATTCAGAGGGACTGAAGAGCCACGCCCAGCTGGTCACGAGGAACTGACAACCAGCTCCCAATCCTCAAAGGCAGGAGTGCTTTATAAGGGGAGAGTGGAAGACTGGAGAGGAGAGAGGTTGAAATGGAAGCCTGATTTCTCCGGAGCTAGAGGATCACCAGGAGTGAGAGGTGACTCACCAGGAGCTGAGGAAGGACCTAAGGAGGGACCAGCTCAAGCTAGAGAGAGAGCTGTTTGCCCGGAGGCAAAAGCACTGCACTAATTACAAGCAGAAGCAAAAGGAGAATCAGCTGGGGAAGCTAAGCCACGCTGAGCAGGAAAGCCAGGAGATGGGCTTATGCAGAAGCAGGCGCTTACCAGGAGAATGGGTTCAAAGGCTGCAAGGTAAACCAAACTTTCAAAGAAAAGGATTTCATCAATTAACACCTCATATACCTGGAACTTCTACTCTGATCTTGCCGGGGCACATTGGTGAGATGGCAGGGACCAAACCAACGCGCCTGGAATTTGGGTCTCCAGCGGCTTCTCACGGCAAACGTTCCAAAACTGAACCTCCGTCCCCGCAGAAGGGGCCGGCCTTGTGCGAGGGCCCCGAAATGCAGCAGGAAATCCTCGTAGAGATTAGAGGGGTCAAAAATCTTGTGCAGGCAAACGGGGAAGCACTCCGAGCGCTGCGGGACGATTTTGGTGTGCTGCAAAGCAAGCTAGAAGGGCTTTCTTCGCATCAAGACAAAATGGGAGAGCATATTGGACTCCCATGCGGCCCGGTTGTCCCAACTCGACAAAGTTGAATGACAGGTGCGGGCCTTGCAGAAAGAGGTGGAAGATGGCAATAATAGAGCGCGCCGCAACAACATACGACTCGTGGGCATCCCGGAGGGAGCAGAATCGGGAGACATGAAAGAGTTTTTATGCAAAATCCTCCCTTCCCTGCTCCAAATCACCTTTACCAAAGATTTGGAGATTGATCGCGCTCATCGTGTACCCACCAGCATAACGCTCAACAGGAAGACCCCGCGGCCTATCATTTTTCGACTATTGAGATATCAACACGTGGAGCAAATTCTAAGTGCCTCTCGAGCAAAGGGCCATATGGAGTTTGAGAGCCACAAGATCTCCTTCTATCCCGACTTGTCTAAACCCACAGTCGACCGCCGAAAGCGCTTTCTGGAATTCCGGCCGAGGCTTCAACAACTACAAGCACGCTATGGCCTGATGTACCCGGCCAAGCTTCGAGTCACGCTTCACAATCAGACAAGAACATTCGAGGACCCTGATCTACTAGCGGAGTTTTTGGATTCCAAAGAAGCCGACTTGATGCGCTGACTTCCAGAATATTCCTGCAAGCCTCCTCATACCCGCTGTATCTGCCATATTGGATCTGCCGCAGCCTAGCAAAGAGTCTGGCGTGGGCAGTTTGTTGCCTTACTCTTGATGGTATCTGTGACCCGACTCCATCTACCCACAGTAGCCTCGATGAGTATCAGAGACAGTGTTATTATGGACTCTGGTGTTTCTTTTCCTTTTTTACATGTCTTCTATTTCCTCTCTAGGGCCTCCTCCCGCAGACACATGGTCGCCATATTCTTTGGGGGTTTTGCTTCTTCTCTAAGATACGTTGGTACATACTTTTCAATATGGGGTGTATTAGCCAGAATACTCGGTGATTATGACATTGTTGTACAGATTCTGCTTATGTTCTATGTTATCAAGCGCCCTTCCCTAAAATGTCTATTACCGATTGATGGCACCATGTAAGATTTTTTCATTGAACGTAAAAGGCATCAATAATCCGATAAAACGGAAGAAAATCCTCAGCTACCTCAGTCAGGAAGCAGCGGATCTGATTTTTCTCCAAGAAACGCATTTAAATTCGAAGGAAACTCTTAAACTCAATATTAAACCTTACATGGTGGCCGCTTATTCCCCAGCCGTTTCTAAGAAATGTGGGGTTGCCATACTGGTTAGGAAATCTTTGCATGCTACTGTTATTGCGACTAGCTCAGATACAGAAGGTAGATGGTCTAGAGTTCACCTCAAGATAGGTAGCCTAGAAGTTACATGTATATGCCTTTACGCTCCTAATGTTGATGACCCTGCCTTTTTTGCTACCATTGCTCAGGTTGCGCAGGCTTCTGCTAATACTTCATTGATCATTGGGGGGGATTTCAATTTAGTCCTTGATCCCCTGATTGATAAACAGCCGCCTAGGACGAGTGGTCCCCCCAAGAGTCACGCCACGCTTACCTCCCTGATCAAGGATCTTGCTTTAGTTGATCTATGGAGGTTACTACACCCCAATGAGCTTGACTTCACCTTCTTCTCCTCCCCTCATAAATCTCAGTCTCGCATAGACTTCTTTCTAGTCTCAAAACTGTTAGTTCCTCAGGTGGATACTGCAAAGATTCACTCCCAACATATTTCAGATCATGCTGCCATTTCCTTTCAATTACACACTACTGCACCCCAGGGAAACTCGGGAGCCTGGTTCTTTGATAGAGCCCTGTTAACTCAGCCAGAGTTCCAGTCAGAAATTCGAGTAGCCATACAGGATTACTTCCATTTTAATCTACCCCAAGATACTGCGAATTGGGCTTGGTGGGAGGGCTTCAAAGCGGCCATTCGGGCAACGATCACTAGCTATCAAATCCGCCTGCGGAAACAACGTAAACAGCAGCTGCTCATACTAGATCAACAAATAAAAGCAGGCGAACGAGTTTTAACTTCACGCACTGACCCATGTGTATTAATTCGATTACAGCGTCTCCGTTTTCAATATAATTCAATCCTCTCAACTGCAGCTTCTAAGAGTATTGAGCTTCAGCGAGGGACATATTATCGTGAAAATAACCGAGCCGGTCGACTCCTAGCCAATGCCTTGAAAGGTCAAAAAGAAGCCAAACGCGTTGCGGCCCTCCGAGCTCCACAGGGAGGGGGCATAGTGACCACAGACTCCGACATTGTAGAGCTCTTTCGGGATTTCTATACTCGCCTATATCAATCTGAATGTGAGTTCTCGACAGAGACATTCGAGAGATTGCTTTCTGGCATTCAGCGGCCGACCCTCTCTGAAGATGATAGGGATGCGATGGATGAACCCTTCTCTACTTCAGAGATCCAATCTGCCCTAAAACGTACAGCCTCGGGCCGTGCCGCGGGGCCTGATGGTCTCCCGACCGAATTCTACAGAACGTTCAGTGCAGATTTAGTTCCCTATTTAAAACTCTATTTTACTGCCCTTGCGGTAGATACATCCTCTTTGGGATCCTTTTCTGCAGCTAATGTGGTTGTATTTGAGAAAGAAGGCAGAGACCCGCTACTGACCGCCAACTACCGTCCAATCTCCCTACTTAATGCCGACTATAAGATCTTCGCAACGGTCTTGGCCACCCGGCTATCTGACATGATGGCTACCCTAATTCACCCCGACCAATGCGGTTTTATACCCGGCAGATCAACTGCTGACAATGCTCGGACCTTGTGCCATGTGTTATCTAGTGCTGCCAATCTCGCTCATCCATGGGTGGGTCTTTCCCTGGATGCCGAAAAAGCCTTTGATCGTCTAGAATGGCCCTTTTTATTTGCAGTTCTCCGATGGTATGGCTTTGGAGAGGGCTTCCTCCGATATCTCCAAGTCATGTACACTCAACCCGTCGCCAGTATTTGTGTAAACGCCATCAAATCTCAGCCATTTAACCTCCAAAGAGGCACGCGTCAAGGTTGCCCCCTATCACCAATGCTTTTTGATCTCGCTCTTGAACCCCTAGCCCTCCTTATTAGACAGTCTGCACGTATTCGAGGTGTCCCCTTTAGTCATAGGGAGATTACACTTTCTGCATATGCAGATGACCTCATGCTCTTCGTTTCCCTCGATTCGGTTCCAGCCGTCTTGGATCTGATTGACGGATACTCACAATTATCGGGCTATAAAATTAACTGGACCAAATCTGTAGCATTCCCACTGAACCACTGGGTACATGAGGCTGACATGCAGGCCTTTCCCTTCCTTTGGCAATCCCGCATGGTGAAGTATCTCGGGGTCCATTACTGTTCTCCTTTAGAAGACACTATCAGTTTTAATGCCAAAGAGGTGGTCTCCAAAGTCCGTGAACTCACAAATCGTTGGTCTCCCTTATCTCTCACATGGTGGGGCCGCTTAGAAACTGTGAAAATGATGATAGTCCCCAAAGTGAACTACATTTTAGAAATGCTGCCATGCTTACTTCCGTTACATACTTATAAAGATATTGAGGGCCTTCTCGTCCGTTATCTCTGGCAGGGCAAACCACCAAGGATAGCTAAACATAAACTGCAGTCTGCAAAGGAACGAGGGGGTACCAGATTTCCTGATTTTCTTAGATATCATCAAGCCTTTCTACTTAAGCAAGGTGCCCGATGGCTAGATACCTCAACAGACCGCCGACCAGTTTGGCTTGACATAGAAGAGGAGCTTAGTAGCCCAATTCCGTTGACCCATCTCCCCGGTATGTCCTATCAAGTAGACACCCGCCATCCACCAATGATTGTCGATACTCTTGCGGCCTTTAACACTCTCATTCTATCACTGGGCCCGAATGTATGTCCTCAGGACGGACTCCCGCTATGGAATAACCCCAGAATTCAAGTCCTAAATAGAACAATAGCCTGGAAACCCTGGTACTCCAGGGGGATCTGGACACCCCAACAGCTTTTCTCTGCAGCTCATTGGAAAACCTTTTCTGATTTACAAAAGGAATTTGCGTTACCAGCGAAACACTACTTTCAATTGATGCAGCTTCAACACTGCCTCAAAAGTGCTCGAATCATGCCGCCCTCTGCCCCTACTGAGGATGGGCTATTAGAGACAGTTCACTCCATTAGTAGTACACATGGGGTAGCCTCTAACTTTTATAAAATAATTTGTCAGGGTACAGATACGGACACTTTTAGAGCTCAACAAGCCTGGGAGCGCGAACTGCAAACTACTATAACCCCTGTGCAATGGAGCGTTTTTTGGAGTACAGTAGTGCGGGTTTCCCGGTCTGCCTCTGTTACCCAAACTCTCTTCTTCTTTGCACACAGATGCTTTTATACCCCAGAAAAAATAGCCAAATGGAACCCAAATGCTAGGGACCTGTGTTGGTCTTGCCATACTGCTGTGGGAACCTTCGCTCATGTTATTTATGAATGTCCTCAACTGCAGGTCTATTGGGGGCGGGTCTGGGGTCGTATTCAATCTATCTTACACTTTCATGAACCTCTCTCTTGGAAGGTCGTGGGACTCCGCTCTGTGGCGGAGGTCCCCTCTCTTCCTAAGAAGGGTCGCTTTCTCCTTGATTTCATGCTGGGTATAGCTATATGCTTAATCACGAGGAATTGGAAGGATAGCTCTCGACTTACTGTCAATGAATGGTGGAACCTCGTCTGCTTATATAGTAAATATGAGCAGATACCTCGGAGAGCTATTCCCCATGTCCAAACTCACTCTTGCTTATCTAAATGGCAGATGCTTAATGATTATGTACAATCTGCTCATTGCTCCAACATGCCTGTATAATGTGCACTCATCATGTTTTAGATCACCGTTTGGTTTTGTAATACAATAATGTACGTACACGCCCGCTTCGGGAATGCTTAGTTTTCTAGAGAAGAAGCAGGGGGGAGGGGGGTGGTAGGGGTTTACTTTGGTGTATGTATTACACGTTATGTATTTGTCTTTTAGCTGTATGTCTTCCTTTCCTTTGTTGTTATAAAACGAAAATAAAGAATTTAAAAAAAAATAAAGATTGGAGCTAAAAACTACAAGGACCCAAGTGCCTTTTGGCCCTTAAAAGACTCTCCTATCTTAATATTAAAATTTTTATGTCCCACCTGCCCTGGCGTCCACTGGCCACCAGGGAGGCGTGCCGACAGTACCTACTGTAGCTTTTTCCACAAAATACATAGGTTCCACAATGCTTGTATTGTGGCAAGCAGTGGATTTCTCGGGTCCCCTTTTAATAATGGTTTATGGACTTTTCCTCCAGGAACTTGTCCAAACCCTTTTTAAACCCGGCTACACTAACAGCTTTTACTACATCCTCCGGTAACGAATTCCAGAGTTTGATTACACATTGAGTGAAATAATATTTTTTTTTTATTAGTCTTAAATAGGTTACACTGTAGCTTCATTGCATGTCCTCTAGCCTTTCTGTATTTTGATGCATAAACAATCATTCTATGTTTACCCGTTCCACTCCATTCATTAATTTATATACCTCAAACATATCTCCTCTCAGCCATTGCTTTTTCAGGTTGAAGAGCCCTAACCTTTTTAGCTTCTCTTCAAAGGTGTATCCTTCCATCCCCTTTCCCATTTTGGTGGCTGCTCTTTACCTTTTCTAATAATGTTATGCCATTTTTAAGATATGGCGACTAGAATTGCACACAATATTCAAGGTGCGATCGCAACATGGAATGATACAGAGGCATTATAATATCATTTGTTTTATTCTCCATTCCTTTCTTTATGATTCCTAGCATTCTATTTGCTTTCTTGGCCGCCGCTGCACACTGGGTGGAGGGTTTCAACATGTTATCCACGATGACAACTAAATCTTTTTTCTGAGTGGTGGTTCTTAATGTGGGGCCTTGCATTGTGTAACCATAGTTTAGGTTGTTCTTTCCTAGGTGCATAACTTTGCCCTTGTCCACATTAAATTTCATCCGCCATTTGGATGCCCAGTCTTCCAATTTATCAAGGTCCTCTTGCAATTTTTCACAATCCTCATGGGTTTTCATAACTTTGAAAATGTTTGTGTCATCTGCAAATTTGATTACCTCACTTGTTCCCATTTCTAGGTAATTTACGAATATGTTAAAAAGCAGCAGACGCGGAGGAAGTGACGTCACCCGAGTGATGGCAGCTTAACTTTTGAGCTCCCATCGAGACGCAGTAACAAGGAGGAAAAAGCGCAACTTTTACCCCATCTAAGGAAATAAAAGCTGGTGTCCTGAGAGTGCTAGTCCGGCGGTGATGTCAGTGCGAAAGAAATTGGCCAAATTTAAGTCCTCATACACTGGGAACGCCAAGCAGAAAGCCCGAGACTCGCCGGAGCATATGGCGTCGGGAGAGGAGTCGGAAGAAGAGTTGGAACGAGCGGATGAAAGCTGCACTAGAGGAGATATATGGGGCTGGATGCGATCATTAAAGAGAGAGATCGTGGCCACGAGGGGAGATCTGAAAGAGACCTTGGCGAGCATAAAAGAGGACGGGCGTGAGCTCGGGCACCGAGTGGAAACGCTGGAGGAACACGTGGATCGACAGGAGGAGAGAGAGACAGACGTGGAGGCCCAGTTGAAGCGCTTTCAAGAAGAACAGTCTCTCTTGAAAGACAAGCTGGAGGATCTTGAAAACCGATCCCGACGTAACAACTTGCGTCTGAGGGGCCTACCGGAGACGGAGGAGTTTGCCGACGCGACAGCAGTGGTCCAGAAGGTATGCCATGTTCTGCTGTAGAGTGGTGAAAGTATGGTGACTGGAGCGGAAGTTGCGGTGGAACGAGCGCATCGAGCGCTGGGCCCGGCAAGAGGGGAACAGCCGCGGGACATTGTGGCCTGTCTTGCATCATTCGCGGTGAAGGAGCAAGTGATGAGAGCAGCTGCAGCCAGGAAAGGCTTCACTTGGGAGGGCCAAAAGGTTGAGCTATATCAAGACCTTTCGGCTGGGACTTTGCAGAGGCGTCGAGACATGAGGCAGGTCACACAGTACTTGCGAGCAGAGAAAATGAAGTACCAGTGGCTGTTTCCTTTTGCCTTGCTAATGGATATAAATGGTCGAGGACATCGGGTGCATTCAGAGGCAGAGGCATGGAAGACTTTGAAGCAGGAGGGGGCCCCTCGTTTGCCAGAGGTGGTGAAGGTGGTTGGTCAGATGGGGAGCAAGGGAGCGCACCCAGGATGGGAGAGAGTCCCGGTGAAGGGCCAGCGCCTGCAGAGAAAGCTTGGAGCGGTGGGACAAGGAGAGCCTGATGAAGGAGCTGCATCCGGACCTGTGTGACACTTTTGTGTGGACATTGTTGAGTTGGACATGATCCTTAGGATGGTGAAGGGGGTAAGGGGCTGGAGGGTGGAGGGGGGAGCGCTACGTTTCAGCATGGTGGGCAGGGGGGAGGAGGGGAGAGGGTCTTCTTTTGCCTGAGGAGTTGATGGCTTATGAGTAACTTGGGGGCAATGGGGTTAAGTGGGGGAAGGAGGGGGAAGAGGGTTAATAGGATCTTTGAGGGGAGTGCTGAGGGATGGGGGATGGTGCATCCAAGGGGGAGTCACATCCTCGCAGGGCGGTGGAGTGGAGCTCCGTGTGTTTGGGATGGGGAGGGGGAGGAGGGTGGGGGGGTGAGGCATTTGAAGAAGAGCTTTGGGGGAGGAGGGGGCACAGATGGAGATTATGGCTACTGGTTTGCAAGTAGGTAGTTTGAATGTGAGAGGTTTGAACTCGCCACAGAAAAGAAAACTACTGTGGAATGAGCTGCGGAGCCAGAAGTGGCAGGTGGCCTTTCTACAGGAGACACATATGCGTGAAGGGGATGAGAGGTTGTTGAGGTCGGGGCAGTATCAGGGGTTCTTTGCAGCGGAGGAGGGGGGGCGAAAGAAGGCAGGGGTGGCAATCCTTATTAGGCAAGATGTTCCTTTCGTGGTTGGGAGGGTGTATAGGAAATTAGATGGGAGGGCAGTGGTAGTTTTGGGGGAGTTAGGGGGAGAACAAGTGACATTTATGTCTGTGTATGGCCCGAATGTGGCGCAAAGGGGGTTCTGGGAGGAGATGGGTAAATAGCTGGAGGGGAAAACTCAGGGGAGGCTCTTGGTGGGGGGGATTGTAACATAGCGTTGGATGGGAGGGAGGGGAGGAGGAAGGGGGATGAGGGAGGGGGGAGACAATTTCAGAAGTGGCTGAGGGATTTTGGACTGGAGGATCTCTGGAGGATGGCCCACCCCTTGGCAAGGGACTTTACCTTTTATCAGCAGTCCATGAATCTTACAGCCGAATAGATTATTTGCTGGGAGATGGTTATTGGAGGGAGGCTTTGGATGAGGCAGTTATAGGAGTGGTCACTTGGTCCGATCACGCTCCGGTAGGAGTGCGGTTTGGTCCACCTAGGGAAGAGGGGAAGCGAACCTTCTGGAGATTGAATGATTATCTGTTACAGGGAGAGGGTACGGTGCAGAAGTTGCAGAAGGTGGTAATGGAATATATGGAGTTGAATGACATGGGGGAGGTCTCCACGGGTGGGCTCTGGGATGGTTTGAAGGCGGTAGTACGGGGGCACCTGGTTCAGATGGGGGCGCAAAGGAAGCGGAAACGGGAGGAGGAGATTTGTCGCCTGACCGGGCGATTGGCAGAATTGGAGAAGGCCCACAAGCAAAGGGGAGGTGTTCTTTTGTGGGGGCAGGTCGAGGAGACTCGACGGCAACTTAATTTACTTCAGTTGGAAAGGGTCTCTCGGCAGCTGGAGAGGGTGGGCCAGCGGTACTATGAATTTGATAATAAGTCCAGTCGCCTGCTGTGTAATAAGCTAAAGACCCAAAGGCAACGACAGGCTGTTGCTAAAATCAAAGGGCCACAAGATAAGCTCTTGTTTAAAAATAGGGATATTCGGGAGAGGATCCGGGACTATTATAAGGGTTTGTATACAGCGGATACCCCCAGGAAGGTGACATCATTCAGGAGTATTTACAAAATGGGGGGTGTGGAAGTGCGAAGGTGGGGGACCTAGAGGGGGAGGGGTTGGAGGAGGATATTGCATTGGGGGAGGTGTTGGCGGCCATTAGGTCACTGGTTCCTGGTAAGGCACCGGGACTCGATGGGTTCTCAGGTATGTTTTATAAGAAACTAGTGGACTTGTTGGGCCCTATTTTGACTAGAGTGTTCAATGCCGTCTTGAGGGGGGAGGCTCTGCCGGCATCAATGAGCCAAGCGGCTATAGTGGTGATTCCCAAACCAGGGAGGGATCCGGCGGTCTGCGGGTCCTATCGTCCCATATCGTTGTTGAATATAGATGTTAAGATACTGGCAAAGGTGTTGGCTCGAGATTGGCACCACTTATGCCAGGCTTGATTCACCCGGATCATTCTAAATCTGGGATCAATCTAAATCTGGATCAATCTGGGTTTATAGCGGGAAGAAACACGGCGGATGGGATACGGCGGGTGCTTCAATTGGGGTGGCTGGCAAGGCAGGAGGCACAGCAGGCTATGTTTCTCTCGATTGATGCTGAGAAAGCGTTTGATAGGGTCAGTTTTGATTTTCTGCAGGCGGTCCTGGAATACATTGGCCTGGGTCCTAAATTCCGCACTTGGATAAAGGCTCTCTATGCATCGCCGGCAGCGGCAGTGTGTGTGAACGGCGGTTACTCGGAGTTCTCTCCCCTAGAGCGGGGTACCCGCCAGGGATGCCCTTTGTCCCCGCTGCTCTTTGCCTTGGTTATGGAGCCGTTGGCTGCTAGGATCCGGTCGGTGTCGGACATTAAGGGAGTTGGAGTCAGGACGACGCAGCATAAGATGGTATTGTTCGCAGATGATGTACTGTTTACTTTGACTCAGCCGGTGGTCTCTCTTCCCATGCTGATGAAGGAGCTTACGGACTATGGAGCCCTTTCGGGATTTAAAGTTAATTGGGATAAAACGGAGGCTCTGTCAATTTCGCTACGACCTCTGGTTATCAAGGGTCTGCAGGGTTCCTTCCCGTTTAGGTGGGCCTGTAGAACTATAAAATATCTGGGTGTTCAGATCACGGCTGATCCATTCGGAATGTATGGGGCAAACTACCCTCCATTATTTGCGCAGTTGAGGAAGGATATGAATCGTTGGAAAGGCATAGAGTTGTCTTGGTTGGGGAAGGTGGCGGTGTTAAAGATGAATCTGGTCCCACGTCTGCTATATTTGTTCCAAACACTGCCAATTGGCATTCCACGTCGGGAATTGCGTCAACTGCAGAATCAGGTCTTTGCTTTTGTGTGGGGGCAGAGTAGGCTAAGGGTGAGCAGAAGGGTTCTGTATGCGAGTAGGGAAGGGGGAGGACTAGGGGTGCCTAATGTAACTCGGTACTATGCAGCTGCCCAATTACGCCAGGTTTTTGAGTGGAGGGAATTGGGGGGGTGCTGAAAAGGTTTCGGGAGATTGAGCAATATTGGGCTGGGGGGACCAATTTGAAGTACTTGCCTTGGATATTTGGTAAACTCCCCAAGGGGAGGTGGCGGGAGAATCCATATATGGGCCATCTGGTCATGCAGTGGCGGAAGGCTAATGCTTATTTTGCCCCAGGAGCTTGTTTCTCGCTGTTTTGTCCCCGTTCGGGCAACGCCCGAGTTCGCCCCGGGTAGAGAGGGGGTATTTAGTTGGTGGGGGGCGCGGGGCCGGATACCTTTGAGCAGTTCATAGAAGAGGGGGAATTAATTCCCTTCCCGGATCTTCGGGTGAAATATCAGCTGAGGGGGGGGGGGGGAGACTTTTTTCCACACCTCCAGGTTAAGCATTTCCTGACCCAGAAGAGGATCCGGGACTCATGGGCGGGGGGTCAGGATGACAGGGTAGCACTTTGGCAGAGCTGGGAGAGTTCGAGAGGGCTGATAACCCAATTGTATCGGGGACTGGGGAGGGCGAGTGGGGGGCGGTTTCCCCACCAGATTGAGTGGGAAAAGGATTTGGGCAGAGAATTAGGGGAGCAGGCTTGGAGGAGGATATATGTGAATATAAATCGACAGGCTTTGTCAGTTCCTATAAGTTGCTGTATCGATGGTACTATACCCCGGAGCGGCTGCATAGGATGTATCCCGGGATGTCGGATCGGTGCTGGCGAAATTGTGGACATGGGGGGTCATTCCTGCATATTTGGTGGGGTTGCCCAAGGGTACAGATATATTGGAAAATGGTGAATGAGCAAATACAGGGAATATTTGGGGAACAATTGGATTTGGATATGGGACTGGGGTTGTTGGGGATTTGGCCCGCTAAGAGCAGTAAGAAAATGGAACGCTTATACGGGCGTTTATCCAAGCTGCTTGGAGTGAAATTGCTAGGGCATGAAACAGGTCCACTTATCGGGAGTGGAGCAATGGAAGAGCCGACTGCGTCGAGTTGCTCTGATGGAGCAGTTGACAGCGGTGAGACGCCAGAAGCAAGAGAGGTTTAAGAAGGTGTGGCTTCCTCTCCTGGAGTATTTGAAGTCTTGAGATGCCTCGGGATGGGGGTGGGAGGGGGGGGAGAGAAGGGTAGGTGGAGGAAGGGGGAGGGGGGGATAAGGGGGGTACTACTATACTATGTAGGGTCAGGGGGGATCTTGGGGTTGGTGGGACGTTTAATATTATATATCTATAAAAAAATTTCAAACGAGGTTGATTGTAAAAGAACAGTCTGGAGACTTTGATGGGGCCCGTGTGGTAGAGCCCTTTTAAACCCTGTTCTAGGCGATTGCCTAGGGTTGTTGAAGTTTACTCTGCTCTTGATATAAAAACAGAGTCTTGTGGTCAAGTGGTAAGGAAAAATTAAGTATGGGTTTTATTCCCCTTCCCGAACAGACATTCTTCAAGGAACAAAAATACAAACACAGCAATGAAAAATGGTAACAGAAAACTTCTTTCCTTTGTTATCTTTCCAAAGCTCTTCTTTTCAGAAGGTCAGCATAAAGAAGTGTAGTTACTTTTTACAACATATAGTACAATCCATTGGCATGGGGTCAGAAGGGTGGCTGTTATCCTCCCATAACATCCCTTCAGTTTCACTCCCAAAACCGTCTGAATCAGCCTCTTCAGATGTGCTAAAATCTGGCACAGCCTCCGGTGATAGTTCACTATCGCTTCCTGCAAAAGTTCCTTTAACCCCAGGATTATATCTGCCTGGCCTGAGGAAAGCTTTCTGCTGGTTTTCCTCACGGAGTGAGAGTTTTGGATACCTTTCACCTATAGCATTATATTCAGGGCCCCGCCCTTTGCAACAGTCATAGCTTTTAAACCTTTCTTCAAAAGTATAAGGCTCCCACCTCTTTACCTGGGTGCTAACATTAGCTCTTGGGTTGTAGTGGACTCTCTCCCCAGCTTTCCAGTCAAGCTGTGAGTTAACAAACTCTGTATCAGCTTCACAGCTGTTTCTTAGTTTACAGCCACGTTTTAAGTTCCCTTCACCCGGTAAACTCCCTCTGGGCTGTCCTGTGCTTACTGGCTGCACATACCGTCCTCCTGAGCTGCTGGCCCCTCCTGGCTTCTCTCCAGGTCTGCTTCCTGTAGCATAGCTTTTCCCAGCAATGCTCCTTCCAACCCTTCTTTCACGAGCACTGTTTCTGATTTCACTTCCTGGTTCCTGGATTGCAGCTTCCTTTCCCAGCACTCCTCTGCTGTTCCCGCTCCTGTCTCCGTCTCTCCTCTCTCTCTGACTAAAACTCTCCCTTATATGGTTCCTTGCCCTGCACGTTACGTGAGAGTTAGAACACAGGTGCTCCTGATGAGCTTTTGGCTTTGCTTGCACTGACAGCCTTTTCTGCTCAGCTGTTTCTCTGTGCCTTGTGTCTTTTCCTACAGCTGAATCTGAGGTAAGCTCTTCACTTTCCTGAATTTCCATAGGCTCTATATTACCCACTGCATCACAAGACACAGTAGAGTCTCAAGGGTTTACTGTTGGTTGAGGTTAATTAGGAAGATAGTAGATGATATTGAAGAGGTAGAATAATAAATATAGGCTTGATAGATAGTGTTTTTCTGTTTTGTTTTAACCTTCGGGGTTTGCAGTAGCCCATGCTAGCTTGCTAGGGCAAAATGATGTATAAAGTAACCTAAGAGACATTGGTTTAGAATAGATGCTTAAACTGACATGTTTCTCACCAGATTGTTAAACTATAATCGGTTAGACAACCGTGACTGTGTGTAACTTGTTGTGTTATGGGATGATGCTAATAAAAAAACCATTTAAATATTAAAAAAAAAAAAAAAAAAAAAAGCAGACCCAGCACAGATCTCTGGGGTACTCCACTATTCTCCTTTCTCCATTGGGAAAATTGGCCATTTAGCCCTACCCTCTGCTTTCTATCTTTTAATCAGTTCCTGATCCACAATAGTACACTGCCTCCTATCCCATGACTTTTTAATTTCGCCAAGAGTCTCTCATGAAGGACCTTGTCAAAAGCTTTCTGAAAATCCAGATAGATTATATCAACCATCTCACCTTTGTTCACCTGTTTATTCACACCTTCAAAAAAAAATATAACAGATTAGTAAGACAAGACCATCCTTGGCTAAAGCCATGTTCAGTAATTTTGTTCTTTATAATACTTTCTACAATTTTTACCGGTACTGACGTCAGACTCTATAGTTTTCTGGATTACCCCGGACCCTTTTTAAATATTGGCATTACATTGGCCATCCTCCAATCTTCAGGTATTACAGATGATTTTAATTGTAGTTCACAGATTACTAATAGTAGGTCTGCAATCTGTGATAAGGAAGCTTATCATAGCTCAGGTAGGAGCTATAGAAAAGATGATGTGACTCTGAACAAGCAACCTGTCAGTTCTGGTAGAAGCAAGAAAACAGAGTTTTCACATAAAAGACTACCAGTCCCAGAATGCACCAGGTTTCCAGCAGCCATGAGAGGGGCTGAAGTGAGAGAATGTGTGTGCAATCAAGAGAGCTATGAGGTAATCCCTAAGCACTCATCTCAAAGGGCAGGGCCTGATTCAACACAGCTGCGCTGTGTTAGGGAGCAGCACACATTAGAACAGGATAAGAATAGAGCTTTTTCTTCAGATAACAGTTACTACAAGCTCCAGCCCAGCTTCAGGGAGAGTTGGAAGAACAGCTTCAGCAAAAGCCACGCAGATAGAGAGAGAAGGAAACTCTCTGGAAGGAAGAGAAGAAAGGCCATTGGAAGGTCTGGGAGATTCCAAGGCAGTACTCATACTGGGAGGTATTCCAAAAGCCAGCAGAGTCCATTGGACTGGATTCAGCCAGAGGAATGGAGTGGCAGAGATAGGAATCACCAGTGGCTACCTGGAAGAGAGAAGACTGCATGTGGAAGGGACTTTCAGACCAAGGCCAGAAGGTATGTGAGAGAAGATCCAGTGTCCAGGGATCAAGATTGGAAGGCTGGACATCAGAATTGGATTACATATTGGCCAGGCTATACAGAGAGAAATAATGATAGCAGGAGAGGCTCAGGTATGAACACTGATCCAGACCCTATCTATAATAGAGAATGGCAGCAAGGGAATAAGCATTCTCATGATAGTGCCTTAATGAAAGACTCATCTCTGCCAATGTATGATATAGACCCTATGATTGTTGATGAAGAGGGAGATACAGCAGATGAAAATATTTATATGGACTGTTCTCTATCTAAATGCTATTGCTAGCTTGCTATGAGCAAACACATCAGCCATCACAAAGAAACCTAACTTTGTTCTTTATTTCCACTGCAAACAGCTCTTAAAGCAGGATTTGGGCTCACACAGTAGCAGCCAGCCAGCTAAAGGCTTTCAGCTGGTCCATTGATAGTAATTAGGGCTGCACCTGATTGTGTGTGTGAGCAAGGGAGAATCACTGCTGAGATCGGCGTGGAAAATAAGCAGAAGTTAACCTAACCAGCAAAGTTTATTCTTTTCTTTGTGCCTTTGTATTTGGTAATTATTTGCTAAGAACACATTAGCTAATTGCCTGACAAGCTGAAGGTTGTTTTCTGGTTTACTTTGTGACTTTTTGTTATCCATTTAAACACTGCAAGCAAGTAACCTCATTTATAGAGCTATCAAGCATACATGTGCTGGGTGAATTAAACCCCATCAATAAAAGAAGTATTTTATTGATCTTACCACTTGGTATCACAACTCAAATTATTGTCATCAGCTGTGTTTGGGAGTGAATGAACTACAATACCCACAATACCTTGCAAGAATCATATGAATATATGCATCGTCAAGATTGTGTAAGTTCTCACCCTAGGCAGCCGTCTGACAAATGGCGTAGTCGGCAGGATTGCTCTTGCACCAAGAGGATTTACTTGTTGTGGATTACAAATAAAAGTCAAGTTTAAAGCTGTAAGAAGATTTCTTTCCCTCATCTGCACTTTGGAAGAAAAGTGGTTGTTCCAGGAAGCTGTCCCAGAGGAAAAGACCCTGTGCAAAGCTGGATTCATCACTGAGACAAGGTAATATGTACCTGGGCATGTCTAGTGGTGGATATGTGTAAGCACAGGGGGTAATTGAAAAAAAAAAAAGTTGAAAAAAAAAAACAAAAAAACCACACCTGGTTGGAAGGTGCTGCTCTTGGGTTTTTTTTTTTTCTCTTTTCTTGCAGGGGTCAAGATGGATCCGAGGGAGATGGCTCAGTGGATGGCAGCCCAATTCAGCAAGCAGCAGGAGCTATCACAGCAGGCCCAGGACACTGCTGTGAAGGCCTTAATGGAACAGCAGAAACCAGTGCTTGATCTGGTGCAAGCTCTAGTTCAGCTGCAGAGCCAAAGTGGAACAGATGCAAGACCAGCAGTTAGTACTGGTGCACCACATGTGGACACTGTGAGACTCAATCAAGGGATTGGGGCATTTAATTTTGGGAAATTAACTCCAGAAGATAATGTTGATGATTTTCTAGAGTCTTTTGAAAGAGTGGCACAGGCTTTAGCATGGCCAGAGACCCAGTGGGCAGTAAGGCTGGCAGCCTCATTAACTGGTGAGGCACTAGCAGCTTACAGAGCAATGCCAGCAGCCCAGGCTTTGATTTATAAGGATGTAAAGGCAGCTATTAGAGATCGCCTAGGGTTGTCAATTTCAGAGTATAGGCGAATGTTTAGAGCTGTTACATTGAAAGTGGGTGAGACACCCAGGGCTCTGAGTCAGAGAATCAGAAGTTTAGCTGTAAAATGGTTGGAGCCTGAGCAAAAGACAGTAGAAATGTTATTAGATATTATAATGCTGGAACAATTTATGCTTGGGGTACCTAAAGATTTGAATGTTTTTCTTATACAGCAAAATTGCCAAAATCTTGGAGAGGCAACCATGCTAGCAGAGAGATTCTTGGAAGCCATGCAGGCTTGCCATAGAATGGGTGGCCCTCTAAAGATGGATGCTGAGGCTAGATGTGCTGTATCAGAAAAAGGAATAATTAAGAATGTTTCTGAAAATGAATGTACTGTATCAAACCAGATGACACAGTGGAATAGAAAGAAATGTTTCAAGTGTGGAAAAGTGGGACACTTAGAGAAGAGATGCCAGACACACACTAGTTTAATGGGTCTGGATTTAAAACAACCCAAGGAAGGATTTCTTTTGATGGTTGATGTGCAAGGAATTACCACAAATGCATTATTAGACTCTGGGGCAGACCAGAGTATGATGTCAAAAAGGCTTTGGAAGAGGATAGAGGCCCAAGAAAGATTTGTGCCTAGAACCCCTGAAAGCCAAGTTCACATCAGATGCATTCATGGTGCTGCAACATCATATCCCACCTATAGGCTTAAGGTTAAGTGCCTGGGGGAACAAGAGGAAGTCCTATTAGCAGTAGTGCCTAGGCTACCCTTTGATTTGGTCCTAGGAAAGGACTGGCCAAGATTTAAGCAGGAACTAGTGAAAGGGCTAGGAAAGAAGGAGGGAGAAGGTTTAATAATGGAAATAGCTCCCGGGCCTTTCTTTGGAAGTCCTCAGTCCCTAGCTAAAAAGATGGTTAAGCTTCCAGAAGGCCAAACTATGGGTAATAAGAGGGGCCTTGTATCCACCCGCTCGCAGGCTAAGTTAGAGAGCCAGCAGAAGGAGGAGGGGGAGCAGGCAGAGTTATTAGGAGACTTACCCTCTCATGATGATTTAATAACCCCATCATCTGGTAAAGTAAGAAAGTTGAAAGCACAAAAAATGCTTTTTTTTTGGCAACATCCTTTCTGACCTCACCTTTAAACCATGCTGACAGGTTTTTGGACTTCCTTACACTTTTCTTAAAGCGTGGAATACAGTTGGTAAGGTCTTCCAAAATAGTATTTTTAAACAACATCAATGCTTGATGTAAATCTTTAACCTTTGCAACTGCTCCTTTTAGTTTTTTCTTAACTATTTTCCTCATTTTATCATAGTCTCCCTTTTAAAAGATAGTACTGTGGATTTCCTTGCCGTCCTTCCTCCATTTATTAAATCAGTATAATCACTATTGCCAAGTGGCCCCAACACCCTTATCTCTTGCACCAGATCTTTTTTTTACTAAAGACTAGGTCCAACATGTCTTCCCCTCTGGTCGGTTCATGAGCCAAATGCTCCAAGAATTAGTCATTTATTTCATCTAATAGCTTTATCTCCCTAACATGTCCTGCCGTGACACTAACCCAGTCGATACCGGGGTAATTGAAATCATCCATTGTGCTGTAACTTTTGCTAGCTTCCCTGATTTCTTTGAGCATTTCATCATCCATTTGTTCATTCTGGCCAGGCAGTCGATACTACACCCCAACTGCCATCGCCTTCCCCTTTCCCTTTCCCTTTTTACCTGGAATTTCAATCCATAGAGACTCTACAGTGTATTTTGTTTCCTGCAAAACTTTGATCCTTTATGACTCAATGCCCTTTCTAACATAGAATGCAACCTCTCTACCAATTTTATCAGCTCTGTCATTACGATATAGTTTGTACCCAAGTATCAGACTCACTGGTTGTCCTCCTTCCACCATGTCTCTGAAATACCAATCATATCTAACCTCTCATTTAGTGCTATATATTCTAACTCTCCCATCTTATTTTTTAGACTTCTAGCATTTGCATGCAAGCATTTTAGAGGTTGTATTTTATTCATATTAATCTGGTTATTGGTAGGCAGAGGTAATTTGGAATCTTTAAGCTCTGTCTGCTCTGTACTTAAGGGCATTTGGGTTACTTTTGTCTTTATTGAAGTTAGGGTATATCAGCAGAGAGGTTCCAATCTTTTGCTAGTATCCTTCAAGGATACATTGTTCCGAACAATGCGCTTTTGGGCGACTGTCAGCTTTCCCCTTTTATCTAGTTTAAAAACTGCTCTATTTCCATTTTAAAGGTTAATGCCAGTAGCCTGGTTCCATCTTGGTTAAGGTGGAGCCCATTCCTTTGGAAAAGCCCCTTCTTTCCCCAGAATGTTCCCCAGTTCCTAACAAATCCAAAACCCTCATTCTTGCACCATCGTCTCATCCACGCATTGAGACTCCAGAGCTCTGCCTGCCTTTTGGATCCTGCGCGTGGAATGTGAAGTATTTTGGAGAAGGCTACCCTGGATGTTTTGGATTTCAACTTCCTACCTAAAAGTCTAAATTTGGCTTCCAGAAACTCCCTACCACACTTTCCTATGTCATTGGTACCGACAAGTACCAAGACAGCAGACTCCTCCCCTGCACTATCTAAGACCTTGTCTAGGTGGCGTGTGAGGTGTGCTACCTTTGCACCTTCTCCTGGATCCTTCTGATGATGGATGCCAGTCTCTCGGGCTGAGAAGCTCATTGCCAGTCTTTATGGCCCAGGGCCATTGAAACTGCAGGGAAGCAGTGTGGCCCATTGGCCACCTCAAGGCGAGGGCCATCAGGTTGACTCTTCTGCGTTTCTGGACCCTGGTTAAGGGTAGGGCAGTTCGAGTGTTTTAGGACAATACCATGGCTGTGGCTTATGTCAGTCGACAGGGTGGCTGGAGGAGTGCTTGGGTAACTCTGGAGATTGCTTTCCTCTTTGCCTGAGCAGAGAAGAACTTCCTACCTTGTCGGCTTTGCACATTGCCGGGGTGGACAATGTGGAAGTGGACTTTTTCAGCTGTTATTCTCTGCATCCTGAAGAGCTGGAGTTGAGTCAGGAGGAGTTTCAGTTGATTCTGCACTACTGGGGTCGCCCCAAAATGGGTCTGATGGTGTTCCGTTCCAAGTCAGCACCTGCTGTACTTGTTTCCTCTGTGCCCCCTGATGGCATGATTCAGTGTAGAGAACACCACCTGGGCAGGATTGTTCTGTCACACCGGATTGGCCAAGGAGAGTGTGGTTCAGCAACCTAATGTGGCTTCTGCAGGCACCTCCTCTTCATTTGCTTCCGTCTCAGAGCTTATTGTGATAGGCACAATTGTCCTATAGGACCCAGATCCCTTCTCACTTTCAACTTGGCTCTTGAAAGGAGAAAGCTAGTGCATAAGGGCTATTCTATGGCAGTGCTCTCCACTCTGCTTGAAGCCTGGAGGAGGTCTCCCAAGCTAGCATATGTGCGGGGCTGGTGCCTCTTTGAGTGATGGTGCAGTGCTCGGCAGTTGGCTCCTGAGGTGGTGAAGGTGCTATCTCTGTTTGCTTTTCTACAGGATGACTGAGAGAGGGACCTTTACCTTAGCTCCATGAAAGTTCAGGTGGCAGCTTTAGGTGGTTCAGGTGGCAGTTCAGGTGGTCCAGTGGCTGGTAAGTCTCTAGCCTGCACTCTGATGTCTCTTGCTTTCTCCGGGGGTTCAGTATCTGTATTCCCCCCTCCAGTATGTGGTCCCTTCCTGGGATCTGTGTCTGGTGCTCAGGGCCCTAATGTTAGCATCCTTTGAGCTGCTGAAGTACACTACTTTGAAGGATTTGGTGCTCAAGATGGTCTTCCTGGTCGTGATTTTTTCCACAAGGCATATTTCCGAGCTGCAGGCTCTATCTTGCCGAGATCCTTATCTGTCATTATCGAAGGAGGCTGTTTCCAATCAGCCTATACCTTCTTTCATAAGGTGATTTCTCCTTTCATATGAAACAAGTGGTCTGCCTGCCTTTCTTCTCTAAGGAGCAGTGTGTCAGTGGATGGATAAGGATCTTCGTCTAGTGGATATCTGGAGGGTCCTTCTCCAGTATTTGGAGGTTACAAATTCTTTTTGTAAGTTCAACCATCTTTTTGTGCTGTTTGCTGGCCTGCGCAAGGGTGACATGGTGACTAAGTCGACTTTGGGGTGCTGGATTAAGGAGGCCATTGCCTTGGCATGTCTGTTGCAGAACTGGCCAGTTCCAGAGAGTTTGCATGCCCATTCTACCTGAGCATAGGCGTCCTCATGGGCGAAGCGAAGCTCAGTAGCCTCTGCAGACATTTGTTGGGCGGCAGCGTGGGCATCCCTTCCCATTTTTATCAAGCATTACTGCTTGGATGTCCACATGCGGGCTGACACGGCCTTTGACTCAAGGGTTTTGCGAGCTGCTTTGTCTTCTTCCTGCCCAGTGGAGTCATAGCTTTGGTACATCCCACTTGTCTGGACTGGTCTAGTAGGATGATATGGAAGGTGACGTTTTACTTACCAGTTAATGTCCTTTCCTTGAGTCCTGATAGACCAGTCTAGGGCCTGCCTCTGAAACTGTATTTGCTCTGTTCTTCTGCTGTGGTACCCTGGGGTCCGCTATGATTTTTACACTTGGTTCTGCAGGTTCATCTTCTACTGACAGCCTTCAGTTTTAGCTTTCCTGTACATAGTTCTCTACTGTTGATTACTCATTGTTGTCCTCTATTGAGGTTGTGTGAGGCTTGTCATGTTTCTCCCATATGCTTTTGGATGATTACTGAAGAGACCTCTGGTGGCTGAGGCGAAGAGAGGCATATGAGTAATGTCATTGAAACCTGGAGTTTTCATTGGTTCTTTGTCTCCACCAATCTGCTGGTAAGGGAACACAACCCACTTGTCTGGACTGGTCTAGCAAGACTCAAGGAAAGGACATTAACTGGTAAGTATAAAGTCACCTTTCAAGAGTAAAGATGCAGTATTTTGTGGCCACAAGATTCAACTATTTCTGGATGTGGCACGGGTCATACAAACACTCATAACAGCCTTTCTTTGGTAAAACCTCGTGTTTTGATATGGGGGAAAACAGCTTTTTAGAATCTCCTTGTAATTAACTCATGAATTATCAGGGTAATTAGCTATATCCTTGCGGATCCTAAGTAATTGGAGAAACTGATGCTTGAGCATGCATTATGATCGCCAGTCTGTTGGGTTAGGCTGAAATAGAGAGAATAATAGAAGATTGTTGGGGGTCACTATCTGGGATACCTGTATCTGAGGTTTTGCCCTTGTATTTCATTTTTGTCTATTTCCTTTTTATATTCTTGTTTCTTTTCCCTTAATGTAGGCAGTATGACTGACTTGACTCTCTTTGGGTTTTTTTTTCAATTTATGAAACTTGTTGCAGCACTTTATGGGCCTCTTTTGTTGTACTTAAGTATTTGATTGGAAAGCAAATACATTTTAAAAACATCAGATAGAAACGTTGCCTATTAATGGTCCCTTTCATGCATGAAGCAGGAAAAACATTAAAAAGTACTGCTTGGGGGTCCTTTAAATTTGATTTTCAACTAGGGCCACCAACAAGCCTATTTTTCAGTATACCCACAATGAATATTCATCAGATGGACTTGCAGACTGTATATGTCATCTAAGAACAAGGACTGTAGCTCAGAATACCTACTGTAAGTGGCAAAGATTTTTTTTATCACTATGGATGTCTTCAGTAGGCACCATGATCACTGTTAGGCTCACATTTGGTCCTGAACATATGGATCTTGGTGGTGCTTATCTCTTCAGTCTTGATTAAACCAAGGATTAGCTCTTTGGCTCAGGGAATGTTTTATATGCTGTTATAAGTCACAGCTGCTTTTCCAACCAGTTTCTCTACCTGTTGAATAAAGGAACATGACTTGTGATTTGTATGACGTTAAGCTTTAGGAGTGTTAAGACACAGCTTCTTTGCCTAACAAATAACTGGACAAAGTCCTACCCAGATAAAAGGCCCATTTTACTAAATTCTACTAAGCAGTTACTATGAGAATTAGCACGCACTGTTAGCATACACCTGCATAACAGTTAATGCAGCCACTTGACAGGTAGCACGCATTACTTCACAAACATGGAATGGGGTAGGAAGTGAGCAAGGACTGCACCTTACACTTGCTATGTGGTGTAGTACCAGGCATTGACAACGCAGCAGATAATGCAGAGCAGTTTATGCCGCCTCAGTGGGTGATGTTAAGTACATCCACATTATCTGCTGTGCAGTCAGTGCATGATAAGTGCATGATCTCTGTTATCTGTAGGGGAAGATGCTAGGCACACCCCCAACAGTTTAACACAGAGGCTCTGCAGTTACAGCATGCTGATTTTGGCCATTAATGCATGGTAACTGCAACATTTTAACACAGCTTAATAAAAGGGGCTCCAAGTGTAGTACAGCTGCTGTGTTCTAGATTGTTTGAAGATTTCCTTTTGTCCCTGTATCTCATTATATTGTTAACATGTTAGAAACATTTTGGACTTTTATTGAATCAGGTTTAAAATAGTTTCAACTCACGTATCAATATTAATGATGTTTTTTAGGTTGAATTCTGAGGTGGATTATATTTGCTACAACATGACTTTGACTGCAAAGATTGCTTTAGAGCTCATTCAACAATATCCTTTGCAAATTCTTTTGATAGATTTGAACTAACATTTTTTTGAATGCATTTAACATAATGATCACTGTAATGTCTTAGGGATGTCTTTGAGTAGCAAAGTTAACATCAATTGGCTTGATTTATTCCAATTCAGACTAGAAATGTTTCTAATAGAAAAAGATTTGTGTCTTTCTATTGGTGTGCAGCTCCCATTATAATCTGAGAGAAATGTTGCAAAAATTATTTTCTTTTGCTCCCATCAATTATCAGTCTGTTTCTTTTTGTTTTTCTAAGGCTCCCTATCAAAGAACAACTTGGGGCTAGAATTACTGAAAGGTGATCTCCAGGAACAAGCAGGAATAAGTCCTCACATATGGGTACGTCGGTACCGACGGAGCCTGAGCGGGAAAGCTCCCCAGCTTCCCAGAAAGGAAGCTTTTGGGGCCTCCCACTGCACATGCGCGCTGCCTTCCCGCCTTCCTGACCAGCTCTCCTCAGTTTCTCTTTTTCCGCGGAGCCAGCAGGTCGTGTTCCTGTCACCGCTGAAGAAATTGTTAATTTTATTGTTTTCTTTTGACCGCGTACCTGCGTTCCCCATACCGAAACCGGTACCGCCGGTCTCTCTTTCTTTCTTTTAAAAAAAAAAAATCTTTTATTTTTTCCTCAGCACAGCTTGGTAGCTTTTGCTAGGCCTTCAGGCCTACTCAAATTCTCCTCATGGAGAAGCCAGCTCCTGGTTTCAAAAAGTGTACCAAGTGCAGTGCTGTCATTTCTGTCACAGACACCCATGAATGGTGTCTTAAGTGTTTGGGACCTGACCACTCCATACCGGACTGCCCATCCTGCTCCCAGATGTCTAAACGTGGGTTGCAGAACCGGGCCAACAAGTTCCATGTGCTGTTTGCTTCGGATAATCCAGCATCACAGTCATCCAGGTCTTCCTCTCCGGATGGATCTCAGGTAACCAAACCCACTGTGGGCAGGTCCTCAAAGAGCAAATCTCCTTCAAAGCATCGAGAGGCTCTCTCTTTTGAGTCTGAGGATCCTGCCCCAGCCAAACAACCCCGGCGGGAAGCTCTGACTTCCAAAGCACCTTCTATGGGGTTACAGGTTGACATCGATGGCACGGCCTCGACTGATCACCTGTTGGACTGCTCTGGGGTACCGGCCCATACCGGTACCGACATCCAGGCAGCAGTGGCGTCTATGAGCAATACTGTTCAGACCATGCAGCAGGCCATGCTGGCTTTTATCAATGCTGCGACGCCCTCGGTGTTGCGTTCAGTGATACCGGGTCCGGTTCCGGTATCGTCTCCCATACCGGAACCGAGACCATCCACTTCCAAACGCAGATCGGTTCCGCATGCCGGATCCGGGTTTTTACCCGATACCGATCCCATACCCGGTACGCCCGATGTCGATACCGATCGGTATGCGTATCGTGCGTTGGAAGCAAATAGAGAATACTCTGATTCCTCAGAGGATTTTACCTCCTCTGAGGACTCTGATGAGCTGTCTCTGGTTCTTCATGAAGACCCCTCTTTCCCAAAGAGGAGAATGTCTCCACCTGAGGATTTGTCCTTTCAAGAATTCATTATTGAATTAGCCAAAGGACTTTCTATTACCACATCCTCAGAAAAAGAACCTAGATCAAACAAATTGGATATTTTAGGATACCCCAAGGTTCCTAAAGAGGCAGTCACCCTGCCTATCCATGAAATCCTTCAAGAACACTTGATGGACTTATGGGAGGCTCCTCTAACGTTGTCTCCTTATTCTCGTAGGCTGGACACCATGTACCGGGTCCCTCCTTCTCCTGGTTTTCAAAAGACTCAGTTGCCTCACCATTCCATTGTGGTGAAGTCTGCACTGAAAAAGATTAAGAGTACCAAAAGGCACTCTTCTACCCCTCCAGGACGAGAATGTAAGACCCTAGACTCTTTTGGCAAGAAAATTTTCCAGGCTACTATGCTTATAGCCAGGATTAATTCTTACAGTCTGTATATGGGCATGTTTCTCAGAGAACTTGCCCTAAAGATACGACCTTTTGCTTCTTTTATCCCTGAGGATAGAAAATAGGAGTTCATTTCTCTGGTGAAACAGCTTTTAGATGTTTCTAAGTTCTCCAACAGAGCAGCTTTTGATTCCTTTGAGGGTGCCGGTAGAGCTTCGGGCATTGCTATTGCAGCCCGACGACTTGCTTGGCTCCAGGCCTCTGACCTAGAACCCTGGGTCCTAGATGGCTTACGGAATCTGCCCTGTACAGGTGAGAACTTATTTGGTAAGGACTGGCAAATTAAAGCCACCCAAATGGATGCAGAGAATGCTACATTGGATAGACTTTCTAAGTCTACCTCTGCTCCTGCCAAGAAAAAGTCTTTCAAAAGGCCTTACTACAAGAAGGCCAGATTTTCCACAAATACTGGCCAACAATCTTCTCAGCCTCGCTTTGCTGCTAAACGTCAGCAACCTAAACAGGCGAAGTCAAAGCCTGCAGTGCCTACCACTCCTCAGCAGGCTCAACCCCCTCAGGGGTTTTGACTTGCCCCTAGAGAACTTAACATTTCTGGCTCTAGAACAACCAGAGCCCCTCACCATTCCCGGAAGGTTAGCTCACTTTGCTCCCAGATGGGAGCAAATCACATCAGAGCAATGGACCCTCTCTATCATCAGAGAGGGCTACAAACTTCATTTTTCCAACCTTCCTCCATATACCATGATGAGGCACTTCAATTCTCCCCCATTTCTCCTGGACCTGTTGGGTCAGGAAGTCTCTTCTCTCCTTGCCCAAGGGGCAATAGAAGAGGTTCCTCTTCTTCAACAAGGGTCAGGATTCTACTCCCCTTATTTTCTCATAACAAAGAAGACAGGGGGATTCAGACCTATCCTAGATCTGAGAGAATTGAACAAATTTCTGTACAAGGAGAAATTCAAAATGCTTTCTCTAGGCATTCTCCTTCCATACCTTCAGAGTCAGGATTGGCTTTGTTCTCTAGATCTCAAGGATGCGTACACACATATACTCATCCACCCATCCCACAGAAAATATCTAAGATTTCTGTTTCAGGGAAAACATTTCCAGTACAGAGTACTTCCCTTCGGTCTAGCCTCTGCTCCAAGAGTGTTCACCAAATGCATGGCAGTTGTTGCCGCATTTCTAAGAGGTCTGGGAATTTTTGTATTCCCATATCTGGACGACTGGCTCATCCGAGCTCCATCTCAGTCAGAGGCCCAGATTTCCCTGGACCGCACAAGGCACCTTCTGCAGTATGTGGGACTGGTGGTAAACCTTCCCAAGTCTCAACTTACCCCTACTCAGTCTCTAGAATTCATAGGGGCCCAGTTGGACACCACCACTGCAAGGGCCTACCTGCCTCAAGTCCGGGGCCAACGTCTGCTGTGCTTGGCCTCCCAAGCTCAGTCCAGCAGTCACTTGACAGCCAGAGAAATGCTGCGACTTCTGGGCCACATGGCCTCCAAGGTACACGTGGTGCCCTACGCTCGTTTTCATATGAGAGCAGCTCAATGGACCTTGGCCACCCAGTGGACTCAAGCATCAAGAGCGCTCTCCGACCAAATACTCACCTCAAAACGTCTGTTTTGGTCCCTCCAATGGTGGATATCCACCAAGAATCTGTTGTTGGGGGCCCCCTTCCAACATTTGTTGCCCCAAGCAACCCTCACAACAGATGCCTCCCAAACAGGGTGGGGAGCCCATCTACAATCCCTCTCCACTCAGGGTACTTGGTCTCCGCAGGAGACCACCCTTCACATCAACCTCCTGGAACTGCGAGCAATCTTCTTTGCCCTCAAAGTCTTCCATACCCTCCTTGTCAACCTGACCGTCCTAGTTCAGACAGACAATCAGGTGGCCATGTTCTACGTAAACAAACAAGGAGGGACAGGCTCTCTGTCGCTTTGCAACGAAGCTCTCAGATTATGGGCCTTCGCCAGAGAGCATCAAATTCATCTTCTGGCAGTATAT
Source organism: Ichthyophis bannanicus (assembly GCA_033557465.1). NCBI lineage: Eukaryota > Metazoa > Chordata > Amphibia > Gymnophiona > Ichthyophiidae > Ichthyophis > Ichthyophis bannanicus. The sequence goes on from CM066033.1 coordinate 562,148,253, forward strand.
CTTCCAGGGGTTCAAAACTCTCGGGCAGACAGACTCAGTCGAGTTCTGCTCCCACGAATGGTCCCTACATATGGACCAGATAGGCAGAATCTTTCAGGAATGGGGAACCCCGGACATAGACCTCTTTGCAAGTCCGTGGAATGCCAAACTTCCACGGTTCTGTTCCAGGACTCCGTGTCAGGGAGCTCAGGCCAACGACGCCTTTCTCCTGCATTGGGGTCAGGAATTCCTATATGCCTTTCCACCCATTCCTTTGATTCCCAAGACTCTGTTCAAGCTCCAGAGGGATCACGGATCCATGATCCTCATAGCTCCACGCTGGCCACGCCAAGTGTGGTTCCCTCTACTTCTGCATCTCTCCCAGGGACCCTCCCTGGACCTGGGAGCTGCGCCAGACCTTCTGTCTCAGGAGGAGGGGACTTTGTGGCATCCAAACCCCAAGTCCCTACACCTCAGAGCTTGGTTACTGAAGGCCTAAGCCTTCATGACTTCAATCTTTCTCAACCATGAAGGATAAGGCGGTATACAAAACTGTCTAAATAAACCAGTGAAAGATATCCTGCATGCCTCTAGGAAACCCTCCACGAGGCATTCCTATGCTTTCAAATGGAAACGCTTTTCCATTTGGTGTGCTCAACAGGGTCTTGACCCTCTAGCACTTCCTTTGAATTCTCTACTAGACTATCTCCTGCATCTTTCTAATGCAGGCCTTAAGACGAATTCAGTAAGAGTCCATTTGAGTGCTATTGCAGCATCCTTAAAACCTATAAATGGACAACCTGTCTCCTCTCATCCGCTTGTTGCAAGATTTATGAGAGGCCTGACTCTAACTAAGCCTCCCATCCGACCTCCCCCGGTAGCATGGGACTTGAACCTAGTTCTAGGTCAGCTTATGAAGCCACCTTTTGAGCCTTTACACTCCACCTCCTTGAAATTTCTTTCATGGAAGGTAGTTTTCCTCATTGCAGTCACTTCAGCTCGCCGCATCAGTGAACTGCAGGCTTTAGTGGCTAATCCACCTTATACTAGATTTCATCATGATAAGGTGGTCCTTAGGACGAACCCCCACTTTATGCCCAAAGTGGTTTCGCCTTTTCATCTTAATCAAGAGGTATATCTACCTGTCTTTTTTCCGGCTCCTCATGCATCCAGTGCAGAGAGGAACCTTCATACTTTAGATTGCAAAAGAGCTCTTGCCTTTTACCTCAACAGGACCCAGCCACATCGAAAGTCTTCCCAGCTTTTCGTGGCTTTTGATCCTTCTCATTTGGGACGTCCAGTCTCCAAACGTACACTTTCCAATTGGATTGCTCAGTGTATTTCCTTTGCTTACCAGAGTAAAAACGTTTCTCTGGAAGGCCATGTCACAGCTCACAATGTGAGAGCCATGGCCACTTCTATGGCTCATCTTCACTCTGTCTCCATAGATCAGATCTGTCGAGCCGCCACATGGGCCTCGGTTCATACCTTCACAGCCCATTACTGCTTGGACAAGGACTCCCGCCGGGTTGCCTTGTTTGGTCAGGCTGTCCTCAAACACCTGTTCCATACTTGAACAACTCCTGCCCACCTTCCCAGGATGGATGCCTGAGATCCATACGAAGATGGCGAACCGTGGAACGGGATCTCCCAGGCATCTTAGCTAGGGAGTCCCCATATGTGAGGACTTATTCCTGCTTGTTCCTGGAGATAGCACAGTTACTTACCTGTAACAGGTGATCTCTGGGAACAGCAGGAATTAGTCCTCACAACCCACCCACCTCCCCTAGGAGTTGTATCTTCTATCTATCTATCTTCCTTTCCTCTCTCTATTGTCTCAGCTATAAACTCAAACTGAGGAGAGCTGGTCAGGAAGGCGGGAAGGCAGCACGCATGTGCAGTGGGAGGCCCCAAAAGCTTCCTTTCTGGGAAGCTGGGGAGCTTTCCCGCTCAGGCTCCGTCGGTACCGACGTACCCATATGTGAGGACTAATTCCTGCTGTTCCCAGAGATCACCTGTTACAGGTAAGTAACTGTGCTCTACCATGTTCTCCTCCCTATTTACTGCAGTTCCCATTTTATGCAATGGGGGACCTATTTACTAATAACATATTTTAATGGCCTTCATATGTACTATAGCAGTAACACACTTTAGTAAATCTACAGTAGCTTGGGGAAAAGGGAAAGCAAAGTTAATAGAATTGTACAGGGAAAAGTAAGTTGAATAGTTTAACAAACTAGCCATGCAGTATGAAAGAGGGGCAAGCACAGAGATCTCTAGGAGTACCATTCTGGCATTTTTTTTGTACTAGTTTTAAAGAGACACCACTGCTTTCTTTGCTGGAGATCACAGTATCTTTTCAGTAATGCTAGATGGTAATAATAGTAGGCTGTAACTACTGTATAACTAGGCATTCACAAACATCAGACATCCTAGCTTTTATTCCTACCTCATCTGCATATCCTCTCTTATAAACAGAGGGTGCAGCCACAGTCCTCTACTCATACCCATCATTATGCTAATACCTTAATGGAAGATAACTTTGTATATGTCATCTAGGTTTGAGTCTATGCGTTACACTAGTAGTATCTGAAAGGTTCTGCAAGTGAGGAGCCTTTAATAAAATACAGAGCTGTCAAAGAAGCAATATATATTTGGCATCACACACAACAGGGTAGCCATTTTATAAATGAACACACTCAAAAAAAAAATATATATATATATAATAAAAAGACTTAACTCCACCACCTCACCTACTGATCCATGCCCAACCCACTGGATCAAGTCTGCTTGTGCTGAACTTAGTCCTTTCATCTCCAAAATCATTCATCTTTCCTTCACCAAGGGTACAGTGCCAACACCTCTGAAAACAGCCACCATAATCCACTTCTAAAAAATCCCAAGTTAGATCCTAGTGATCTGAGCTCCTACCGTCCAATATCTAGTCGTCCCTTCCTAACCAAAATAATTGAGAAAATAGCACAACAGCAAATCCAAGACCACATTGACTCCTATGCTCCTCTGGATCCTCAACAGCATGGCTTCCTACAACATCATGGTGTTGAGACCTTGCACACCTCCCTATTTGATAATCTGATTAAAGGCATGAACAAACCAAAACAAGGCTTCATCCTTATTTTCTTAGATATTGCATCAGCCTTTGACACAATTTCTCACAGCCTCCTGCTTACCCAATTTCAACTTAAAGGCATTCAAAGCTCAGCCCTAGATTGGTGTCATTCTTATCTATCAGATCGCTGACAACAGGTACGCATTGGTACACAAACATCAACTATATTTCAACAATCCCAAGGAGTTCCTCAGGGCTCGTCCCTTTCAGCCCTGCTATTCAATATATATTTATTTATTTATTTAGTATACATTTGTATACCGCTACTTCCAGCGATCAGCAGCGTTTTTTGATTACAGATTGGAAATTGTCAAATCATGACAGGAAAATTTTTGAGGTATAAACACATTGATTAGACAGGAAAGCACAGCACACAGAGAACTATTTTACAGGGAACATGGGCTATGGAGGGTTAAGTGGCTTGCTCAAGACCACAAGGAGCACCTGTGGGACTAGAAACCCCAGTCCTTCCGGCCCAAGGTTGCTGTCCTCTAGTGGGATTTGAACCCCCGACCTTCCGGCCTGAAGTACCTTGACCCAACCACTAGGCTACTCCTCCACTATATATTCAGCCATTATGCACTATCATTCAATCCTTAGGCATACTTTACCACATCTTTGCAGATGATGTGCTTCTTTACGCCCCATTCTCACTGGCAAACCCTAACTTCAATGGAATCATAGACTGCTTTAATCTGCCTGGTTAGGAACCCGTAACCTGAAAGTAAACGATAAAAAAATGAGACATCCAGGTTGAAATGTGCTCAGTGTCAGCAGTATTTTACAAAAGGCCCTGCAACACATGAAGCCTTTTGTAAAATATGTCTAAGGATGTGCAGGCGTGCACGTGGATTTGCTGCTACGTAGAGAGGGAGGAATCACTTTACAAATCTACATGTGGAAAAACTGAGCATGAAGAAACACGGGAGTGTTGATTTTGCATGTAGCCAAACCATTTTATAAACCTATAAGTGCCACAAATTAAGTACTGAGGTGGCAGTTTGCGCTAATTTGCATTTTGGAAGTGGAAATAAATAACAGGGGTTAATAAGAATAATTCCCTTAATCCCTAATGTAAATCCCTTGCCCAAACATACTCTCTGTAAATATCTAGTTGTGCTTCATAGCAGCTGCAAATCTCTATATGGAAATTTGACATATACATCGATTTCCTTTGCGACATGGGTGATACACATGTAGATTTTTGGACCGCCCAAGCTAGATCTCCATGTGTAAACAGCAGCTTTCTGAAATCACATTTACACGTATATTCCAATCTACACATGTAAATGCCAGTATTTACAAATTTGGATGCTTCTAAAATAAGTGTCATGAAAAATTCAACCATCATTTTTATTTCCTGTATGTTGTTTATAAAATCATGTTTTTCTTCTTTGCTTTTCCCTGGTCTCCCATCTGTTTTCGTCTTCTCCCTCACCAACCTCTCTTCCCATCTAGCCACTTTCCTCTCTTCCATTCATTCTCTTTGCATGTGAAACCCAGCAGCAGGTGCTTGGCCTTAGGGCATGCTGGCTCCTCTTAAGGCCTACATCCAACCATGGCCACAGGCTCTTAGAGCAGCAGTTTATAGGGTTAAGTGATCAAGAACCCAGGAGTTTTCCACCCTTGTTCTTAGGCATGCTCATGATTGCATGCAAAGGAAAGGCAAGTACTCTTTGTGTTCAGAATAGGTGATGCTGCACTATATGATTATCATCTCTCCTCTCCATACTTTCACAATCTTATGTGTATTCTCCCTTTCAAATTTTGATCTGTGGTCATGCAGGTAAAAGGTAGCTATGCACCTGCAGCAGGTGTTCTCTGTGGACAGCAGGAATAAGTCCTCACGTATGGATGACGCCCCTGATGGAGCCCCATGTTGGAATGCACCACAACTCGTACTGGAAGCTTTTAGGAGGCTCCACCATGCCTGCACACTTCCTTGCCACCTGCCACCATCTTAGATCAGTCTGCTAGCCTAGCTGTTGCAGAAGACAACTCATCAGGGAGGTGGGAGGGTTGTGAGGACTTATTCCATCCCTGGTGGTCTTGATTCCACCCACCCAAACAAAAATAGCATAAGTGGCCCAGTGACTCTAATTTTCCCCCACCCAAAAAAGGCCCTGGTGGCCCTGAAACCCTCCTCCCCCCAGTACCTTAAATGATGGGGCAAAAGCGTTACCCACAACACTTTGTCCATAGCCACCATCTTGTAATTGTCTGCGCCTGGCCCCGTGCAGGGCATCCTGAGATGTACTGGGTGGAGTCAGACTTGCCATATAAGCAAAAAATGCCTTATATGGCAGAGTGCCCCCACCATGTTGAATCTTGCGTTGCACCAGGGTTTTTATTTCTGCCAGAGTGGGCACTGGCCCCCTGACAGTGTGCCAGTGGCATCGGGGGCTTTCCCCAGGTCCTGAGATGAAGTGTCAGACTTCATCTCAGATGATATTTTTGCTTCCAGCTGGATCTGTACATGTGCCCAAACTGGCATGAAGATCTAGCGTTAAAAACAGTGTAAAAAACGATGCTACGTTTCAGCACAGTTTTTTTACATCGGGCACAATGATTTGCATGCCAAGTGCGCTGCAATTTAGCATGGTTTTTTTTTTGGCGTTTTTCCAGGGCTAGCATGCTTTCTGCATTGGAGAGCAAGCCTAACACAGGAAAAGCACCAGATAAAAGCCATGCTAAGCTTTTCTGTATTGGCCCCATAGTGCTTCCACCCTCCTCTCTGTGTCTTGGCAGAAGAGAGAATTGTAAGAGGAGAGACCAGGAGGATTGACAGGGTGGAAAAGGAGGGAGGGGGATGATGGAGTCAGGAAATACTCCATGAAAATTGAAACCCTGGCTCTAATCTCCCTGAGATTTCAATTAAACTGAGCTGAACTGGCCTGTTTTACTCTGTAGGAAATAAAAAAGAGTGTAAGTGTCAAGAATATCAAGGGCACCTGAAGCATGAGCCAGAAATCACTAAGTGCTCACCATGACACAGATCTGAATATCATAGACAAGTGGTTCAAAGGTTATTGGGTTGTGAGGGAGGGGGAAGGCAGGGACAGAAATATACTTGAAAGGGGAGCAGATAGGCACCCAGACAGGTAATAAAAAGGGAAAGGGAGTTTAATTCATGTGCTTTTACTTTAACCTTATTCTGTTCTTCATCTTCCTCTCTATCCTCCTGAATCATAGTTAATAAAACATCCCTACCAGCTCATGCCTCCTAACCACCAATGGGCCCTTCCATCCTGCAACGATTGATTTTTAGGGAGAAAACAGAATATGGACCAGCACTTTGCCCCCCCTCCTTAAACTCTCTTAATCTGGATCCCCAATCATAATAGGTTTTCTATTTCTGCTGGCACATGGCGAGGCTCTACTGGACTGTAGAGCAAGGCAATGCAAGAATTTTGTTGAAGTCATATGTATGCAAGCTCTATGTATAGGATGTTGAGACTTTTGAGATGCTTGGGTTCTGAATACCAAGAAAAAAGTGGAGTTGCAACAGAGAGTACCGCAGCAAAGAACGATCGGGAGAGGTGTGAGCAGTAGCAGAGCCCCAAAGAAGGCATGCACCATGACAATATCTGTATGTTGTTTCTTTTTGTTTTTTGACTTGGTCAGTTTAGTACAGTCAGAATATCTCCCCCAATAGTGATTTTTTTCAATAATTATATGTCGTTTTTCCATTTATCTTCTTTTAAATGCAAAATTATTTTGCACAAATCAAGTTTGTTTTTATAAATAAATAAAATAATCTAAAATGATCTAATTATTTTGTAATTATTCTGGGATTAGTTCTATTGTAGGCTGAATCATAAATAGAAACTTGCCCTTTGTGCTTATCAAGTGCTTTTTGTTTTCCTTGACAAAAAGTTTTAAGTATGACATAATTGCAGATTGTTCAGATAATGTTCCCACCAGATATCTTGTCAGCGATGCCTGTGTTCTAACTGGAAAACCACTAGTTTCTGCTAGTGCTCTAAGAATGGAAGGACAGGTAAAAGTAGTGTAAATAAAATATCAGAAATATTCCAGATTTTAATCATTTATCATCACCCTCAATTGAAATTTTCAGACCTGTCGAGTTGGCATCTCTTGTACTTTCCCTAACCTGCAACCTCTAGTACCTTGTAAAGCCTTCATACCCTTGTACATTTTTTACATCTGCCAAAAAATAAAATTCAAAATGCATTAGAGTAGGATTTTTTTTCACTGATGTATACAAACCATTGTGGCAGGACTGATCGGGCACAGATTGCATGTCACCAGGACGGAACAACTCTCTCTGAACTCAGAACTAAGTGTAGAGTTCTGAGCATGCGCAGCCCTTCCTGTCTTCAGTAGTCTTCTCTGCTCTTCAGTTAGTTACATAGCTCAGGAAGTAATGTGACTCCCAGGAAGATGGAAGGGATTGTGTGCTGATCAATTCTATAGTCTACAGAAAACACCTGTTATAGGTGAGCTATATTGCTTTTTCTGTTGACCAGCATTGTAACATAGTGTATGACGATAGATAAAGACGAAGTATGGGCCATCGTCTGCCCAATAAGGTGGCTAGAGTAGTTGTACCCGCCACTCTGTGCAGGTCACCCCCTCTATTTATTGAAGTAGCAGAATTTTTAGTCAAGTATCCAAGTAGGTGACTCCCAAGCTTAGGGCTGCTTATCTCTATTGCCCATTTCTCAGGAGCAGCCTGCATGTAAAAACAAAGCAAGAATTTTCTTGCAGCAACTAATAAATCCTGAATAGGTTCTAGTAGTCCTGGAGTGGAAACTAAGTGCTGCTCATTTCTTATGCTGTGAGAGCTAGCAATCTGAGATAAAGATGGATAGGGCAACCCTTTTGTGGATTGATTAACAATGGAAATAATGGTAACTTGCATGGGAGTAGAATTGTGAGCTTTTTTAGCAGAGGGAATCAGTTCTGGCGAGGTCAGCATGGCGCTATGAGAATCATATTGCTGGTCTTTGTTGAAACTTGTGCAGGATTTTCACTATAAATAGGATGGTGGAATAAGCTTAAAGTAGAAGCCATATTCAGGAGATTGTTAGAGCATCCTTTGCCATCTTATCTGAGGCTGGGAGTATCAAACAGTAATGTGGCAAATTAGCATTTTTCTTGCTGGTGAAGAGATCTGTGAGGAGCCCCCAAAACTGAAAGATTTCTGTAGAGTTTTCTAATCCAGGAACCATTCTTGTTGTTGAGGAACTCTTGTTAAGTCTGTTATCAGTCTGGTTGTGAACACGTGGGAGATAGCAACCTGCATTTGGATGTGATTGTAAACAACAAAGTCCCTGATCTTTGCCATTTTGTTGACATACGGCATGGCAACATGATTGTCTGTTTGAAATAACACTGAGGTATTTTGGAGATGATGGATGAAGTAGGGATGAAATGGGGGCAACAGCCAAAGCTGTTGCCCCCCTTACAGCTTCTGCCTCTGTCCAGACGGACAATCTGATCTCAGGCAAGGGACTGGTTACATGTGTAAGATACGTGCAAGCTAAATCCCTCATGAAACAAGTGGAAGAGCTGAAAGAAGAGGTGGTAAAGCTGGGAAGCATCTGTGACAGCAAGAAGTATATTGATGAAATGCATCTTTAAGCATCCATGCTCTCCAACAGAGGTGAATGGCATGGTACAGACGAGAGCTGGGCACAGGTCACCAGAGCCTGCAAAATTGACACTCCAAGTCCAACTCCACAATCCATCAAATTTAAGAACCAATATGCAGCCCTGGAAGTACAGGTGAAAACAACCCAAGAACTAGAAGAACCGGAGCTCAAACATCAAAAGTTGCAGAATCGGTGACCACAAGGAAGCGAAGGGTAGTGGTAGTTGGTTACTCTCCTCTGAGGTGTCCATCTGCTTACCAGACTTGGTGTGCTGTCTGTCAAGTCTGCTGGAAAGGAATCTGCACTTGTAAGAATTTATCTGCTTGAAATTCTGAAAATCTTGGGGAAAAGAGAATTCTTTGGGTTTAGCTAACAACATCTGTGTCTATTTAAAATTCTATATTTACTAAGTTTGGGTATAGTTTAACAGGAAAACGTTCAATTAAAGTCAGTTTAGGGTATACAGGCATTTCAAAATTTGTTTTTTTGTTCGTATTAACAATCTGGCTACGTAAAGTAATTTTGAATCTTTCAGCTCTGTCTGCTCTTTAAGTAATCTGGGTTACTTTCAAGTTTATTGGAACCTCTCTATTGGGATTTCCTAACTTCCCTGTTTTTTGCTGCTATCCTTCAAGGATATATAATTCTGAATCATGTGCTCTTTGGCAACTGTCAGTTTCCCCCCATTTTCTAGTTTAAAAGTTGCTCTTGTTCCAGTCTGCCATAGATCTAGGATTAGGAAGAAGATTAACATTTTCAAATTCAGAACAATGATCTTAAGCACAAAACAAAAGCAGCAAGAAGAAAGTGAATGTCCTCCTTTGGCCAAACAAAGCCCAAACCCGAATCCAATAGAAAATGTCAGGCTAGAATCAAAGACTGCAGTCCACTCAGAATCCCCAGCCAACTTGAAAGAGCTTAAGCTACAGTATCTTGCCAAGAAGAATGGCCCAAAACTGCACCATCCTAGTGTGAAACGTTGGTTGATACCAATCCTGAACAATTCATGGCTGTTACTGCTGCAAAAGGGGCTTCCACCAAGCATTGAGTCAAAAGGGTGTGAAAACTTATGTAACTGTACATTTTTAAATTGTTTTTTCATGTTAAAAGTTGTGGACTATATAGATCAGTGAAAAAAACTCCTATTTTAATGCTTTTTGAAATCTATATTTTAAAGAGAAAAATGTACAAGTGTGTTCTGCAGGGTAGAGGGTTTGTGAGAGAGATCAAGATAAGCTAACTTAGTGATGGCTGCATCATATATCTTGTATTTACGGTGGTGCAAAGTGAACTACTTTCTCTAAATTTATATATTGACTTTCTCTCCATGGCTTACTTTCTCTGTTCCCCTCCCTCCCTCTCTTTAAACTTCTCTACCATATTATTTTACAACTCTTCCCCATCTTCCCTCCTTGCTGCTGCCCCTTGTTGTCTTTCCCCCTTGCCTATCCTTTACCTCTTTCCTTCTCCAGCTCATCCCATTTGTTCTCTTCCAGTGTGCTTCTGCCAAACTGTTTAATTTCCCTCACCAACTTAGGTGCTTAAATGTAGGAGCTTGTGTATTTTAAATATCTGGCCCAAAAACTATGATAGTTTTCTTATTGGACTAGCTCAATTCATTTCTTGACAATGTGTAACATTGATTAGGTCACTTCGTATCACCATGCTCAAGCTTAGATCTGATTCTTTCACATGTTTTTTATTATCTGGAACAGTCTAGTGTATACTAATGGCACAAATGTAATAATATTTATTTATTTATTTATTTAACAGTTATTTATATACCGCTCTTTCCCTAGTATCAAGTGCGGTTTACATGGAACAGTAGGTTAATTGGTATGTAATATACCAAGTCAGTTTACATAGAACAGATAATTATAATTTACAAGGAATGTTGTAACATTAAAGGTATAACATATTAGAACATATATACATTGTTAGTTTAAATCTATAATCATCATGTGAATGAGAGTGTGGTATGGTTAATAGTGTATTAGTGATATTTATTTTGAAAATAGAGTATGTAATAATAATGTATAAATGTTAGCCTGTATCTATTTGAGTATTCTGTTCTGAGGGTGTATTGTAGTGTAATATGAATAAGTGAGTTTTTAATTTTTTTCTAAATTCCTTTATATCAGATAGCAGGCGAATGTTGTCAGGTAGATTGTTCCAAAGAATTGGAGCAGAGTGTGAGAAAGCTCTCTTATTTGTTTGTTTTCTGGCTTTTGTGAAATCTTTTGGTATTGTTAAGGTATTTAAGTTTCTGCTTCTTTGGGATCGTTTATCGATGTCTATATTAATCAGTGTATTGAGTGCCGATGGTGCAAGATTATTTATAAGTTTAAATGTAGTGACAAGAATTTTATATTTGATTCGGGAGTAAATAGGTAGCCAATGAAGTTCAGCCAAAATTGGTGTAACATGTTCAAGTGGGCTTATATTCATAATCATCCTGGCAGCTATGTTCTGAATTATTTGTATCTTTTTAATATTTTGTTTTGAAATGCCATTAAGTATTGTGTTTGCATAATCAAAATGTGGGGTGATGATAGCATGAATTATATTAATAAAGTCTTGTAGATGAATCAATGGTCTTAATTGTTTTAGTGTTTTGAGTTTGTAATGTATTTTTTTAGTTAGATATTTTATATGTGAATCCATATTTAGATTATTGTCAAGTATCACACCTAAATATTTTATTTCTTTTTTTGTATTTATTTCATGAGTATCTAGTGTGATCGTGTTTGGGGGTATGTATGTTTGATTTTTAGTGATGAATAATATATCAGTTTTAGTAAAGTTGATAAGTAGATTTTGTTCTTTGAGCCATTCAGTTAGTTCATTGAAACATTCTGTTATTTTTTGAAGAGGTGGGTGTGGGATTTCAAATGGGAGGTAGAACATTATATCATCAGCGTAGATATGATAATAAACATTGTGACGTTTAAAGATGTTACAAACTGGTTGTAAGTAAATATTAAATAATAGCGCAGATAATGCAGAACCCTGCGGGAGACCCTGAGTTTGTTTGAAGGTGTTAGAAATTTGGGTGTGGATTCTTACTGTTTGAGTTCTGTTTGATAGATATGATTTGAACCAATTATAAACAGTAGATGTAATTCCAATTTGTTGAAGTCTGTTTAACATTGTTAAGTGATTAACACTGTCAAATGCAGCTGATATGTCAAGGAAAACAAGAATAAAGGCTTGTTTAGGATTATCAATACCTCTTAATATTGTGTCATAAAGGATCGTTAGCAAGGTTTCTACTCCATGGAAGGGTCTAAAGCCATATTGATGTTCATCAAGGAGGTTTAATGTGTCAATAAAGTCTTGTAGTTGAATTTGTACAATTTTTTCAATAGGTTTGGCCATAAAAGGAATACTTGATATGGGTCTGTATGATTTTGGGGATAATTTATCTAATGTGTTATTTTTAAGTATAGGTCGTATTTGAACGTGTTTGAGAGATGGTGGTAAGTAGCCTTTTTGTAAGGATAGGTTCACTAAGGGTAGAATGAAAGAAGAGAGTATTGAGAAAGTCTTCTTTATCCAATCAACTGGGCATGGATCAAGGTATGAGGTTGTTGTATTAATGTTAGTTATTGTAGTTTTGAGAGTAGATTTTGATATTAAGTTGAAGTTGGTCCAGTTATCAAATGTAGCTTGCTTTGTTTGTGTTTGAATTTGTGGTTGAGTAATATGTAGAGGTGTTATTTGTAGCTTTGTTTTATTGATATAGTATTGAGCTAATTCTTGTGGGGAGATATCAATTGATATTTCATCAGAATTTAGTGTTTTGTTTGTTAGTTTTTGTACTATACAGAATAGTTCTCTTGGGCGATTAGTGGCTCTTGAGATTATATTAGAATAATAATTTTGTTTGGAGTTGTTTATTGTTTGTTTATAAATTTGTAGTGTATTAGTGTAGTTCTCATGATTTATTAATGATTTTGATTGTCTCCATTTCCTTTCCTCTTTTCTTAGTTGTCTTTTTAATGTTTTGATAGATATATTAAACCATGGAGCATGTCTTTTTTCAATTTTATTGTTGTTTATATTTTGGTGTGATTGTTTTGGATTACTTTCAGCTGCTTTAGAGATTATATTGTTCCAGTTTTTGATAGATTCTTCAAGATTTGTGGGTGTTTGTGTTAGTTGTGGTATTATTTGATCTAGAAATTCTTCTTCATTGAATTTTCTGAATCTATTAGTTTGAGGACGTTGTGGTCTTTTAGTTTGATTGTTGTAGGTGATGGTTATATTGAATTTTAGAAGATAGTGGTCAGACCAGGGGACTGGAATGTTTGAGAGGGATTCAGAGTTATATAGGTTGTGTAGAGAGTTTGGTAGGAAGACCATGTCAAGAGTTTTTCCTTTATTGTGTGTTTGTTCAGTTATTATTTGGTGAAAGTCCAAATTATTTATCATTTCTAAGAATTGATTAGAGTGATTGTTGGGTATTGAAGGAAGATTAAAGTCTCCCATAAGTATTACAGGATTTGTATCTGTGGATGATGCTAGTAATTCAATTAAATTGTAAATTTTATCTATGTTGTATTCTGGCGGTCGATATATTAATGATATAGTTGTGTTTTTAATTTTTATGGTGAGTATGTCAACATTATCTGGAACAGTCTAGTGTATACTAATGGCACAAATTTAATAATATATAATAATAAACCTAACTGATACCAGCAATATCACCCCCTCACTCGCCCCTCACTTCCCTTCTCTCAAGTCCCTTTTGGAGGCCACACACATCCAGACATAACCATCCACACCCTATTCTCTCTAAATCTCTGCACTTCTCTAGGAATAAAGCCTCACGTTACTCTGATAAGAAATCCTCACGTAATGTATCTAACCTTATCCATATCCCTCTCCTTCCTCCCTCCGCTCTTCCGTTCTCATGTGCCCTATGGAACACATCCTCAGTCACTAACAAACTTCCTTTTACCCACGATCTCTTTATCTCTAATGCCCTACACCTTCTCGCCCTGACTGAGACCTGGATCCCCCCAGATGACACCGTATCCATTGCTTCTCTCTGCTATGGGGGTTACCAGTTCTCCCATACACCTCAATCTACTGGTCGCAGTGGTGGTGTTGGTCTCCTACTTTCTCCCTCCTGCCAATTCCAACCTCTCCCGCTACCTCAGTCACTCTCCTCCCTCTCCTTTGAAGTCCACTCCATTCGCTTCCTCCTACCACTTCCCCTCCGCATTGCTGTTATTTATCGCCCACCCGACAAATCCCAATCAACCTTCCTCACCAACTTCAATTCCTGGCTCTCCGCCTTTCTTGATCCCTCTTCCCCAACTCTTATTCTTGGCGACTTTAACATTCATGTTGACACCCCCTCCGACCCCCTTGCCTCAAAATTCCTTGCCCTCATCTCGTACGACCTCCAACTCTGCTCCACCGCCCCCACCCACACACACACGGCCACTGCCTTGACCTAATACTCTTCTCCAATTCCTCTCCCTCAAACTTCCGCAACTCAATCCTTACCTCATCTGACCATCACCTTTTAACCTTTACTCTTCAGCTTCCACCATCTCAATCTCGTCCTGTCTCATCCGACCTATTTAGAAACCTCCATAATATTGATCCTCCACCATTTCTCCATCTCTCTCCTCCATTATATCCTCCAAGTCCGTCGATGAGGCACTATCTTCCTACAGTGCTATACTCTCCTCAGCTCTCGATGCTGTTGCCCCACCCACCCCATGTCCAGTCAAACAATCTACTCCCCAGCCCTGGCTTTCGCCCACAACCCGTCATCTACACACCTGTGCACGTTCCGCTGAGTGTGCTTGGTCCAAATCCTGCTCCCCTGAGGACCTTCTACACTTCAGATTCATGCTTGGCTCCTTCCAGTCAGCCATAGCACTTGCCAAACAAGACTACTACATCCACCTGACCAGCTCCCTTGCTTCTGATCCTCGCCGTCTCTTTAATACCCTCAACTCTCTCCTCAATGTCCCCCCGGTCCTGCCCTCCCTTTCTGCCCAAACCCTAGCCGACTACTTCCATGACAAAATCCATAAGATTACCCTCCAACTCCTCACCCCCTCATCTACCCCTTCCCAATTCTCCCCCCATCTGTAATTCCTCTGCCACCCTCTCCTCCTTCCCTCTGATCTCTGAAGAAGAAACCGCACTCCTTACCTCCTCCAAACCCACCACATGTTCATTTGACCCTATCCCCACCCATCTCCTACACCCCATCTCCTCCACCATTGTACTCACCATCTCTCATATACTCAACCTCTCACTCTCTACTGCAACTGTCCCTGTTGACTTCAAACATGCTGTTGTCACACCTCTCCTCAAGAAACCCTCACTCGATCCCATATGCCCTTCTAATTATCAACCCATCTCCCTCCTTCCCTTCATATCCAAACTACTAGAACGTGCAGTCCACCGCCGCTGCCTCGACTTCCTCACCTCCCAGGCCCTCCTGGACCCACTACAATCCGGATTCTGTCCCTTACATTCCACTGAAATGGCTCTCACAAGAGTCTCCAATGACCTATTCCTGGCTAAATCTAAGGGCCTCTACACTATCCTCATTCTTCTTGACCTCTCCGCTGCCTTTGACACTGTTGACCATAATATTCTCCTCACCATCCTCTCCTCCCTTGGCTTCAAGGACCTGGTACTGTCCTGGTTCTCCTCCTACCTCTCCCATCGCTCATTCAGTGTATGCCCTGGCGGCTCCTCCCTCCTCCCCTACCCCGCTCCACGTAGGTGTACCACAGGGATCCGTCTTGGGCCCCCTCCGTTTCTATCTCTACACCCAAGCCCTTGGCATGCTTATCTCCTCCCACAGCTTTCAGTACCATCTTTATGCCGATGACTCCCAAATCTATCTCTGTACATCTAATATTTCCCCAGCAACTCAGTCCAAGATCTCTGCTTGCCTCTCCGACATCGCTGCCTGGAGGTCTCTTCGCTGATTGAAACTGAACATGGCTAAGACTGAACTCCTTGTTTTTCCCCCCAATTCCTCCCCTCCTCTTCCTCCTTTCTCAGTCTATGTGGACGGAGCTACTATCCTTCCAGTTTCCTTGGCCTGCAACCTAGGGGTTATCTTTGACACCTCTCTCTCATTCTCCACACATATTCAGCATGTAGCTAAAACCTGCCATTTCTTCCTCTACAACATTGGCAAAATCCGCCCCTTCCTCTCTGAACACACCACCAAAACGCTTATCCACTCCTTAATCTCCTCTCGCCTCGATTATTGCAACCTACTCCTTGCTGGTCTCCCCATCAGCCACCTCCTTCCCCTTCAATCTATACAAAATCGCGCTGCTCGAATAATCTTCCGCCAGCCTCACCACACCCACATTACTCCTCTTCTCAAGTCGCTTCACTGGCTCCCTGTCCAGTTCCGCATCCAATTCAAACTTCTCCTACTGACCTATAAATGCATTCACTCGGCGGCCCCTCAATACCTCTCATCTCTTATCTCTCCCTCCATCCCCTCTCGTAACCTGCACTCCGCTAGCAAATCACTGCTATCTATGCCGTTCACCCGCACCGCTAACTCCCGACTTCGCTCCTTTCACCTTGCTGCACCTCATACCTGGAACAGCCTACCTGTGTCTATATGCCAGGCACCCTCCCCGGCCCTCTTCAAATCCAGGTTGAAGACTCACCTCTTCACCATCGCATTCAGATCCTGACTTCTATCCTTATCTTATCTTTACCACCGTCAACTCTCATGACCGTATTGTATTGACCATACTGTGCCTTGCACTAATCCGACTAATGCTGTGTAATTTTCTGACTAGATTGTAAGCTCCGATGAGTATGACTCTGACGGGCAGGGACTGTCTCTTGTATTCTGGCTAACTCTTGTTGGTTAGCTGTACAGCGCTGCGTGCTTGGCGCTCTATAAGTGATAAGTAGTAGTAGTAGTAGGTTGCCAAAGTATATTAATGAAGTCTAAACCAATGCATCCTGCTTACAGAGTCTGTCTCTTACTTTCCAAATTTATCTAACATTTTCAGAATATTTGTAGGACAAGAGACGATTCCAGTATTGTTAGGAGTTACTGTCGCAGTCTGAATGTGCATAAATGTTTTATAGTTTTCCTGAATTTGAATATTTTACTAATGTTTTTCTTCTCTCATCGCTTTTGTATTTTAAAGCTCACCGTATATAATTATTACGGGAGTCCATGTTACCGATGTCTCTTTCCAGTGCCACCTCCAGCAGAAACCGTGACTAATTGTGCTGATGGTGGTGTTCTAGGTGTAGGTAAGACTTTTTAAATTAAACTCTTGGAACTAACATGTAGAATCCTTACAGAAGCGGAGCACTTTCACAGTGCATTAAGTGCTCGTTCATGGACTGACTATTTAGAGAGTAATTTTATATTATGGTGCCTCTTTGCGGATGATACCAAAATCTGCAACTGAGTAGACACCTAGGAAGTGTAGATAACATGAGGAGAGATCTAGCTAAGCTTGAAGAATGGTCTAGAATTTGGCAGCTGAGATTTAATGCTAAAAAATGTAGGGTCATGCATTTGGGCTGCAACAATTCAAGGGAACGGTACAGTATAGGGGGTGACGTATTTCTGTCCACGAAAGAAGAACGGGACCTAGGCGTGATTGTGTCTGATGATCTCAAAGTAGCTAAGCAGATAGAAAAGGTGATGGCAAAAGCTAGAAGGATGCTTGAGTACATAGGGAGAGGAATGGCCAGCAGAAGAAAGGATGTGATAATGCCTCTGTATAAGTCTTCGGTGCAACCTCATTTGGAGTATTGTGTGCAATTCTGGAGACCGCACCCTCAAAAGGATATAAACAGGTTGGAGTCGGTGCAGAGGGTGGCTACTAAAATGGTTAATGATATTCGTTATAAAGCATATGAGGACAGACTTAAGCACCTTAATATGTATACTTTAGAGGAAAGGCGGGACAGAGGTGATATAATTGTGACGTTCAAATACCTCTGTGGCATAAATGCACAGGAGGAGAGCCTCTTTTGATTGAAAGCAAGCTCTGCTATGAGGGGACATAGGATGAGGGTGAAAGGGAATAGACTCGAGTAATATGTGGAAATTTTTCTTTATAGAAAGAGTGCTAGATGCGTGGAATAGTCTCCCAGTGGAGGTAGTAGAGATGAAGACAGTATCTAAATCCAAAAAAGCATGGAACAAATACAGATGCTTTCTAAAGGCAAAAAGGGGACTCTTGTAGTGGGTGATATGGAAGGGCAGACTAGATAGGCCATATGGTCTTTTTCTGCCATCGTGTTTCTATAAATATTTCCAAAAATACTTAGGTGCCTCTATAAAATAGGTTTCTAGAATAACCCCCAAGTAGCACATAAATACTCTCGTACAAATTTACAAATGCTCCGAGAAAGGTATAAATTCCTGTGTGTACTCTTATGAGGTTAATTTTATGAGGCGTAGCTGGATTAATGTGCATTTCATACCTATTTATAAAGTCAAGTATGTGTGTACTTTACTTTATAAAATAGGGGTATAAGTGGTTGAAAACTCATGTAAATTGAGGTCTGAGTGTTTACACAAATCCATGACAGCTCTGCATATGCCTTGTAGCACTTTACAAATGGTGAGTAGTAATAGTAGTAATGGCTGGTGTAAAAATGCCCATGCCGAGATTTTTCAAGAGGGTGCGTAAATTATAGTGTGTTATAATGTACGTTCATAACTTTGTGCTCCACCCAGACTCTGCCCATGTACACGCCCACAGTGAAAGTAGACACGATTGGTTCAATGCATGTACTTTCAGAATAGCGATAGCATCAAATATGCACGTAAATACCCCTTTACATCCTTATAGTATTAAAATACCTAGATTAACATGTGGCATTCTGGGCAGCTTTTTATAAATATAGCTCTTATATGTGTACACACATATTTATGAAGTATGGGGCATGTTTACTAATGTGTCTTAACAGCATGGGGTTTAGCGTATTGAAAGGTAAGTGTGGGTACAGCTAAGGACTGGGAATGAGAAATTTTCAAAATTTCTATCCACATTTTGCCACTGACTTTGCAGTATATTGACCAATTAATTTGAACTCTATATGCCACAACTTATTCATCTAAAGCTGGATTCTATAAATAACATTGTTCCTCTCCTCCTTTCCCTTTTGGTATCTATCATAAGCTAAGCAGGATCTGGCCTGGCTAGTACTTGGATGGGAGACTTGCGCAGGGAGGACACGGTCACACCTCTTAAAACTAAGAAACCTTTTATTTCGTAAAACCTTCAAAGGTACAGACCCGACTTGGCCAAGTTTCAGCAGTCAGCCAATTAAGATGCAATTGCATATATATATTCCAATAGCGGTCAGGACATTGTAACAAGAGCCAGTAGTTGAAAGCACAAAAGGTGGCTTTCAACTACTGGCTCTTGTTACAATGTCCTGACTGCTATTGGAATATATATATGCAATTGCATCTTAATTGGCTGACTGCCGAAACTTGGCCAAGTCGGGTCTGTAGCTTTGAAGGTTTTATAAAATAAAAGGTTTCTTTGTTTTAAGAGGTGTGGCCGTGTCCTCCCTGCGTTGTTCTAGTGACTTCTGTGATTTTTGCGGAGGGTTGTTGCTCCTCTTCTTTTCTTGGATGGGAGACCACCTTGGAATACCAGGTGCTGTAGACTTACTGCGCAGAAGAAAGACCTGGCAATCTATTTCTGGTTGCACCTTGCCAAGAAAACCCAGGGGCTGGATCACCAGGAGTCAGCATTAACTCGATGACACATACACACACACACACACACATACAACTTTCCAAGCAGTAAAAAAAAAAATTGTTTCATACTGGTGATAATTCTATAACAGAACACCTGTATTTAAAGCTTTATCAAGGCAACATAGGTGCCTATGTGCCTTTGCACATATTTACACCTGCTTTACAATCTCCAGGAACAAGCAGGAATGTATTCTCCAGGACCAAGCAGGAAGTCAGTCCTCACTTATGGGTGACGTCGGCGCCGACGGAGCCCACGCGGAGCAATTTCCCCAGCTTTCGAAGAAAGCCTTTGGGATTGCAGCGCGCATGCGCGGTCCTCTTCCCGCCCAAGGATGCCATCTTGCTCAGTCTTCTTTTTTTCCGCGGAGCCCTACAGACGTAGTTTGTTACCACCGCTGAAAAAGTTGATTAATTCTTTGTTGTTTTCTCGGTTCGCGTGTCCTTTTCCTGCCCGGCCTCGTTTTTTCCCTTATCGATGCCGTTCACATTTTTTGTTTTTGTTTTCGATTATTCTAACTGGCATTCCCGCCACTTACTTTTCCACCCCTGGCGGCACGGTCTTTCGACCTCGCGGGGGCCCTTTTTCCCCCGATGGCTGCCAGCGGGTTTAAGAAATGTGATCATTGTTCTAAATTAATGTCTCTTACAGACACGCATAACTTCTGCCTCCGTTGCCTCGGACCCAACCATGACTCCGGGAGTTGTGGTCCGTGCGGCAAGATGTCCTCCAAGTCACTGAGGAGTCAGCAATCGCAAAGGGACCGAATCTTCTCTGACCCCGAGTCCGGTCCGGCCCGGACCTCGTCGGAGGCGTCAATGTCTCGTGACTCCGGCCACGAGCACCGTCGGAGTTCCTCTGAATGGGGGTCCCCTGGCCGGGAACGTCGTTGGCAGAGGAAACTCGCACGGGCGTCGTCGGAGGACGCACCTGGTCCCTCGAGGGCCGGGTCGCATAGCCCCGCCAGCCGCCCTGAGTCCTCGGAGGCGGAGAGACCTTCCAAGCTCCCCCGCCTCGAGGTGGAGCCGCCTGGACACGTGAGTACTATTGTCCTCCTGGACTCCCCTACGGAACCGACGTCGGGCCCGATGCCGTCGGGGCCCGAGTCGGTGGCTGCCGGGTCTTCTGGGTTTGACCTCAGATTGATGACCTTGGAGCGCAGTATATCTGCCTTCTTGGACCAGCAGTGGGCATGGATGACCGGCCTCGCCAGTGCATCTGCCCAGACCACCGGGACATCGACGCCCATGTCGACCCCGGTGGCCGAGTCGATCCTCGAGTCGATGCAGGCTCGAGTCGATCCTCGGTCGAGGTCTCCCTCGGCCTCCCGTTCGGGACCGAGGTCGTCGGCGTCGGGACGAACCCTCGCCCGCACGGAGCCCCTCGATTCCTCCACGGAGGCGTCGGGCTGGGACATGGAAGGGGACGAATCGCCCGGCTCTTTTCAGACTCCGGTGCGTCCCCTCCGACTCGCCTGAGTCGGAGCCTCGAAGGCGATCCCCTCCGGAGGATACGCGCTTCTCTGATTTTGTGCGGGATATGGCCAAGTCTTTAGCTTTCCCTGTGGATCCCGAGGAGGAGCCTCGCGCGGAAGAGCTCGAGGCACTCCAGTACGACTCTCCCCCGAAGGAGGCCTTTACTGTGCCGGTCCCTCCGATGCTGGAGCGGCTGCTCTTCCGCATGTGGGAAAATCCGGCCTCGACGCCGGTGTTGAGCAGACGGATCGATTTGATGTATCGAGTCCGCAAGAGCCCCGGGTTCCAGAAGGCGCAATTGCCGCACCACTCCATGGTTGTGGAATCGGCAGTGCATCGGCTTAAGAGTCAAAAGATGCACTCCTCGGTGCCCCCGGGTAGGGAAGCCCGAAACCTGGATGCCCTCGGGAGGAAGTGCTTCCAGGGTTCCATGCTGGCCTGCCGAGTGCAGACATACCAGCTGTATATGGGCATGTTCCTCCGAGACCTGGCGAAAGAGCTCGCCGGGTTCTCGACTGGTCTCTCCGCCGAACCTTTGCAGAGGTTCCAGGCCTTGTCCGATAGCATTCGTGAGTGTTCGAAGTTCATTTCTCGGGCGGCCTACGATGGATTCAAGGCATGAGCCAGCATCGGTGCCCGCCGGCAGGCCTGGCTTCAGTCATCCGACCTCGAGCCATGGGTACAGGACAAGCTAGTCGATGTCCCCTGCAGAGGTGAAAACCTCTTCGGTAAGCCCATGTCTGACAAAGCGGCAGAACTCGAGTCCGAGACTCTCACTCGGACTCGCCTGTCCCGAAAGACCTCCGCTCCTTTGCAGAAGCGGAAGGGGCCGGGGAAGAAGCCTTTTTACCCGAGGAAGGTGCTTGCCTATAAGCAACCCCACCTTCAATACCAAGCATCGGCGGCTCCCACTCAGGGCCCTCAGGCTAAGGGTCAGGGAAATAGCCCCCGTAGGCCGAGGGCCCCCAAGCCCGCTACACAGCCCCCTGCCCAGCTGGGTGGGGGCTTTTGACTATACCAGCATAGCCTCTCCCCCCCCCCCCGCGTCCTTCACTCAGCACGGGGGGCAGGCTGATCCACTTTGCCCACAGGTGGTCAGCCATAACGTCCGATTCCTGGGTGCTGCAGGTGGTTCAGAGGGGCTACCTCTTGCATTTTCACCAGGTGTCCCCCCCCCTACTTCCCAGGGGAGCCTCCAAGGCCCCCTCTGCACAGAGACTTGCTCCTTCAGGAGCTGCAGGGTCTGCTGGGGGAGCAGGCTGTGGAGCCAGTGCCCCAACATCTGTGGGGTCAAGGGTTCTACTCGAGGTACTTCCTGGTCCCAAAGAGAACAGGAGGCCTCAGACCCATTCTGGACTTACGCAACCTCAACAAGTTCCTGCAGCGGGAAAAGTTCAAGATGCTTACCCTTGGAATCCTGCTGCCCTACCTCCAGCAGGGAGATTGGCTATGCTCCTTGGATCTAAAGGATGTCTATACCCACATCCTTATTCATCCGGACCACCGACAATATCTCAGATTTGTGGTGGCAGGGAAACATTATCAGTACCGCGTGCTGCCCTTTGGCTTGTGCTCCGCCCCCAGGGTGTTCACAAAATGCCTGGCAGTGGTGGCGGCCTTCCTGAGACTTCAAGGCCTGTTCGTTTTTCCATACCTGGACGACTGGCTCGTCCGGGCGCAGTCGGCCATAGAGGTCGCTCAGACCACGCAGCGCACGGTGGCTGTGCTTCAGCACTTGGGCTTCGTCATAAACTTCGGGAAGTCCACGTTGAGTCCCTCTCAGGATCTCGAGTTCATAGGGGCACGGCTAGACACTCTGCGAGCTCGTGCCTTCTTGCCTCGGGAGCGAGCCAACAGGCTCATGGATCTGGCCGGCAGGTTCCGCAGCGCGTCCCCGGTCCCGGCCAGACGGTTCCTGCAGCTGCTCGGTCATATGGCCTCCACGGTCCATATCACACCGAACGCCCGGCTGCATATGAGGCCTGTCCAATGGTGTCTTCGCACTCAATGGCATCAGGCCACAGGGAATCTGGCGGACCTCCTACAGATCTCCGACCGCCTGGTCTCCTCTCTGCAATGGTGGCTTCACCTGCCCAACCTGGTACTGGGCATGCCCTTTCAGTCTCCCGCACCTTCCCAGGTGCTGACGACAGATGCATCTCTCCTGGGGTGGGGAGCGCATTGCCAGGGAGCACGCACTCAGGGCCTTTGGACTCCTTGGGAGGCGGCTCAGCAGATCAACTTCCTGGAGCTGCGGGCGATCCGCCTAGCTCTGCGAACCTTCTCTCACCTCACCTCGCGTCAGTCTGTATTGGTGCAGATGGACAATCAGGTGGCCATGTTTACGTGAACAAACAGGGGGGCACGGGCTCCCTCCTGCTCTGTCAGGAGGCCCGGAGACTGTGCTCCTGGGCTGTCGACCACAACATCCTCCTCAAGGCTGTTTACCTGCCCGGGCAGGAAAACTGCCTGGCCGACAGGCTGAGCCGGGTCTTGCAGCCCCACGAGTGGAGGCTGAACCCCGGCGTTGCCCAGCAAATCTTCCGCCGGTGGGGCTCCCCCACCGTGGACCTCTTTGCCAGTCCCCTGAACCGGCAACTACCCAGGTTCTGCTCTCGGCATCCGCATCCCCTCAGAGTAGCTCCGGATGCTTTCCTCATTTCGTGGTCCACAGGCCTACTGTATGCCTTTCCTCCCACACCGCTGGTATCCCGGACACTTTTCAAGGTTGTCCGGGACGGGGCCTATGTGATCCTGATAGCGCCCCGATGGCCGAGGCAACCCTGGTTTCCTCTGCTCCTGCAGTTAGCGGTGGACACCCCTCTTCCTCTGGGGTTTCAGCCTGATCTTCTGACCCAAGATCAGGGTACTCTCCTGCACCCCAACCTCCGGGCCCTTCACCTGATGACCTGGCTGCTGAGAGGGTAGTCCTAGCTCCGCTCTCGCTCCCTCCGGAGGTGGAAGCTGTCGTCCTGGCGTCTCGGCGACCTTCTACCCAGAAATCTTACGCCCTCAAATGGCGTCGCTTCTCGGTCTGGTGTTCTCAGCGTTCTGAGGACCCATTCGCCTGCCTAGTATCGGTGGTATTGCAATACTTGCTTCACCTCTCTGATCTCGGCCTCAAGTCCAACTCTGTCAGAGTCCACCTCAGTGCTCTCTCGGCACACCATTCGCCTGTGGAGGGGCAGCCTCTTTCCTCGCACCCCTTGGTGGCGTGTTTCCTCAGGGGCCTGCTTCTGCTTAAGCCCCCGTTGCGCCCTCCGGCTCCTGACTGGGATCTCAATGTGGTTTTACAAAGGCTTACTTGCCCGCCTTTTGAACCCATGGCTACCTGCCCCCTCCATTTCCTCTCCTGGAAAACTCTCTTCTTGGTAGCCCTTACCTCCGCTAGGCGCGTTAGTGAACTACAGGCCCTAGTGTCGGAGCCCCCTTACACCAGGTTCTACAAGAATAGGGTTGTCTTACGGACGCACCCTAAGTTTCTCCTGAAGGTGGTTTCCTCTTTCCACATCAATCAAGAGGTGGTTCTTCCGACCTTCTTTCCCAGGCCGCATACCAGCAGAGCTGAGACTGTTCTGCATACCCTGGACTGTCGAAGAGCCTTTATCCTTCTACCTTGACCATACGCGTGAGCATAGGAAAGCTGTCCAGCTTTTCGTTTCCTTTGACCCCAATCGGTTGAGGGTCCCTGCCTCTAAGTGTACTCTGTCCATCTGGGTAGCTGACTGTATCGCCTGGGCGTATGAAGCAGCCGGCCTCTCCTTGGAGAGTCGAGTCACGGCGCACCGTGTCAGGGCGAAGGCGGCGTCTGTAGCCCACCTCCGCTCTGTTCCATTGGCAGACATCTGCCGGGCCGCTACTTGGTCTTCCAGCCAGACTTTTGCGGCTCATTACTGCCTGGAGAGGGAGTCCCGCAGAGATAGTGCTTTCGGACAGGCAGTCCTCCGCAATCTTTTTGAGGTTTAGGCAACTCCTACCCTCCGGCCCCAGTGTTGGCTACCGGCCGGATTCATATTCAGAGAAGATTCCTTCCTTCTGTGCTGTTGAGCTGGAGGGAGCTCCTTCCAGCTTGAGGTCTCCGGTAGCCTTAAGCTAGGGAGTCCCATAAGTGAGGACTGACTTCCTGCTTGGTCCTGGAGAAAGAGTAGTTACTCACCTGTAACAGGTGTTCTCCAGGAGCAGCAGGAATCAGTCCTCACTACCCTCCCTCCTCCCCTTGGAGTTGCAGTCATTCTTATGGTTGCTGTCTTCCGCTATGTCATTCGACTGAGCAAGATGGCATCCTTGGGCGGGAAGAGGACCGCGCATGCGCGCTGCAATCCCAAAGGCTTTCTTCAAAAGCTGGGGAAATTGCTCCGCGTGGGCTCCGTCGGCGCCGACGTCACCCATAAGTGAGGACTGATTCCTGCTGCTCCTGGAGAACACCTGTTACAGGTGAGTAACTACTGTCTTCACATATGGTTATTGTCGGTACCGACGGAGCCTGTGCGGGAACGCTCCCCAGCGTCCAATAGGAACGCTTTTGGGAACATCCCTCAGCACATGCGCGCTGCCTTTCCAACTGTTCCTCTTCAGTTCTTCGTTTTCCGCAGAGCCGACAGGATCTATTCCCTGTCACTGCAGAAAATTCCGTCTTTAAATTTCTTTTCTTGTGGTCGCGCTTGCCTACCGCACGATGCCTACTGGTACCGCCGGTTCTTTTCTTTTCATACAAAAGAATAAAAAACTTAGACTTAGACTGTTTCTTTTCAGAAACTTTTCTCTTGGTGCTACGCGCCATTTTGGGCACTAGGCCCCATATTTCTAAATCATGGAAAAGCCATCTAGTGTTTTTAAGAAATGTACTAAGTGTGGCGGTACCATTTCCGTCACTGACACCCATGATTAGTGTCTGAAATGTTTAGGACCTGAACATTCTCCAACTGAATGTCTCTCCTGCATGGGGATGACTAAAAGAGGAAGACAGAACCGGGCTGCAAAGCTCAGTACCCTCTTTTCTTCAGATGCCAGATCCATTGCATCGACATCGTCAAGGGCCTCTTCTTCCTCCCATGGATCTCAGGTAACTAAACATAAAAGCCGGTCCTCAAAGGGTAGCTCTCCTGCTAAGCATCGAGAGGCCATTGGCATTGCCCTTGAGGGAACCAAATCGGCAAAACAGCCCCGGCGGGAGGCTTCGGCCTCCAAAGCATCGATGGGGCTTCAGGATGTTCTCGAGGCCTCAACCTCGCAAGAACTACCTGTGCCATGCTCAGGGGTTCCGGCCAATGTTCCCTCTAATTTTCTGTAAGCTGTGTGCGCATAAAATATCAGCTGTGCAGCTTTTGAAGGAAGGTTAAATATTTGTGCGCCACATAACGACACTCAGAGTTATATACTTTAAAATTTGACTACACGTCAGAATACAGTATGTACACCACATTTTTAAATGAAAATAGACGATTACTAAATGAAGCGGAAAATTTCTAGTAATTACAATCACAACTTTTAAATTTTAAGTCGTCTGTGTTTTCTATCAGAATCAGAACCGTAATTTATGTGCAGTCTGCTGTAAAGTATGTGCGCTCGCTCGGCGAGGTGTGTGCGCGCACACACGTGCACAGCTTAGAGGGAACAGTGGTTCCGGCCGTCCTTACCGGTACCGACACCAGGCATCGGCAGCGTCGATAGACCAGAGGTTCCTCGATATCGAGCGCAGCATCGCAGCTATCCTTTCAGCTGCGGTACCGGTGGTCCAATGGGCACTGGTACCGACATCGACACCAATGCCGGTACCAACACCGGTACCGGCCCCGGTGGGAACTCTTCCCATGCCATCTCTGGCTGGAATTGACAAAGCGGTACTGGCTCAGTTCGGTACCGACCTCGATCGGTACCGAGATCGTGCTTTGCAAGGGCATTGGGGTCAGAAATATTTTGATTCCTCCAATTCCGAAGACTCTGACAATTCTGCTTGCACTAGAGGGTTTCTCCTAGAAGACCCCTCTTCTCCCCAATGCAGAATGTCACCTCCAGAGGACATGTCATTTCAGGATTTCATCCGTGATATGGCCAAAGGTCTCTCAATCACAGTAGCTCCTGAAGACGAACCCAGAGCAAAGGAATTGGAAATTCTCCGATATCCTAAAGCTCCTAAGGAGGCAGCCACTCTGCCTATCCATGAAATTCTGCATAGCTTGATGCTCAGAATGTGGGAGACACCTCTGACTACTTCTCCTCACTCTAGGAGACTTGATACTATGTATCGAGTTCCGCCATGTCCTGGATTTCAGAAAACTCAGCTGCCACACCATTCAATGGTAATGGAATCAGCCATGCGTAGGATGAAGAGTGCAAAAAAGGCATGCATCCAATCCTCCAGGTCGTGAATGCAGGACTCTGGATGCTTTTGGATGCAGGACTTTTCAAGCTTCTATGCTTTCAGCTAGGATCAGTTCATATATCCTATATGTGGGAATGTTCCTCAAGGAAGTCACAGAAGACTTGGAACTTATGAGCCCTTTTCTCCCAGATAAGAGACAAGATTTTCTTGCTCTCGTTAAGCATGCTCAAGATGTCTCCAAGTTTGTCAATCATGCAGCCTTTGACTGCTTCAAATGCATCAGCAGGACCTCTGCTGTTGCCATTGGCGCACGACGGATTGCCTGGCTACAGGCATCAGACTTGGAGACTTGGGTACAGGACAAGTTAGGCAACATTCCTTCCACGGGGGAAAATCTCTTCGGCAAGAACTGGCAGGAAAAGGCTAACGAGTTAGATGCTGACAATTCTACCTTAGATAGATTGTCAAAGTCTACAGCCACTCCAGCCAAAAGGAAGCCTTATAAAAAACCCTCTTTTAGCAAAAAGAGGAAGTTTTTATCCTTCCTATGCCCAGCAGAGTCAAACTCCAGGTCAGGTTGCCCAAAAGGGACAACCTAGACAGCAAAAGAAGCCGAAAGGCCCAAGAGCCCAACCAGCTCTCCAGGTTCAGCCCCCTCAAGGGCTTTGACTCCTTCCTAGAGAGCTTTGCCTCCCTGCCTCTGAGGGGTCCCCAACCCCCCAATATTCCGGGCAGGTTATGCCACTTTGTCAACAGATGGCATCAGATAACAGCAGAAGATTGGACTTTGTTCATTGTAGGAGAGGGGTACAAGCTTCATTTTCACAGCATGCCCCCTCCTACAATTCTAAAGCAATTCAATTCACAAACCTCTGCAGACAATCTGCTAGAGCACGAGGTCTCCACACTGCTTGCCCAAGGGGCAATAGAGGAAGTACCCATTCTTCAACAGGGTGCAGGGTTCTACTCCCCCTATTTTCTTATTCCAAAGGAAACGTACCCATTCTAGACCTCAGAGAATTGAACAAATATCTGTTTCGAGAGAAATTCAAAATGATTTCTCTAGGAACTCTTCTGCCATATCTTCAAAGACAGGATTGGCTTTGCTCTCTAGATTAAAGGATGCATACACTCACATTCTCATCCATCCAGATCACAGAAAACTTTTATGTTTCCTTTTCAGGGGAAAACATTGCCAGTGCAGGGTTCTTCCTTTTGGTCTGGCTTCAGCACCAAGGGTATTCAGGAAATGCATGGCAGTAGTAGCTGCATTTCTACGAACCCTGGGGATTTTCATCTTCCCCTACTTAGACGACTGGCTCATTCGAGCCCCTACAGTTGCAGAGGCCAGCACTGCACTGTCCCATACAATGTGAATCCTCCAATACTTGGGATTGGTAATAAACTTCCCAAAATCTCTACTAGTTCCTTCCCAATGCCTAGAATTCATAGGAGCCTATCTGGATACCAGACAGGCAAGGGCTTTCCTTCCACAAGCCCGGTGTCTTCGCATAATGCAACTAGCTTCTCAAGCAGCAGGCAAATCCTCCCTCACTGCTCGAGAACTACTGCAGTTACAGGGACATATGGCATCCACAGTTCATGTAGTCCCATATGCTCGCCTCCACATGCGAGCAGCTCAGTGGATCCTTTCCACACAGTGGACACAGGCCACGGGTCATTTGTCGGACAAAATAACAATCTCTCAACGACTAGTTTTGTCCCTCCAATGGTGGCAATCACTAAAAAATCTGACAGTGGGGTCTCCTTTCCATCAACCCCTCTTTCAGGCCACCCTAACGACAGATGCATCACAGGTAGATTGGGGAGCACACCTGAATCATCTCTCTACCCAGGGCACCTGGACTCCACAGGAGATTGGTTTACACATAAACCTCCTGGAATTAAGAGCAATCTATTTAGCTCTTCGAGTGTTCCACGCCAAGCTCAGCTACAAGACAGTCCTAGTCCAGACGGACAATCAAATAGCCATGTTCTATGTGAGCAAGCAGGGCGGAACAGGCTCTCTGTCGTTATGCAACGAAGCTTTACGACTGTGGGCCCTTGCCAGAGAGCATCAAATTCACCTTCTAGTGGTATATCTTCCAGGCATTCAAAACCTTTGGGCAGACAAACTCGGTCGAGTACTGCTGCCTCATGAGTGGTCCCCCCACCTAGACCAGGTGGCAAAGATATTTCATCTCTGGGGCACTCCAGACATAGACCTCTTTGCAAGTCCACTGAATGCCAAACTTCCAGGATTCCGGCTTACAACTGTCAGGCAAGGGATGCTTTCCTCCTTCACTGGGGTCAGGACTTCCTTTATGCCTTCCCACCCATTCCCCTCATCCCCAAAACACTCTTCACACTTCAGAGAGACAGGGGTCGCATGATTCTCATAGCGCCACGATGGCCACACCAAATGTGGTATTCCCTTCTACATCTCTCTCAAGCGGCACCTCTGGAGTTAGGGCATGCTCCATATCTCCTTTCCTAGGAGAATGGGACACTATGGAACCCGAATCACCAGTCCCTGCACCTCATGGCCTGGTCGCTGAAGGCTTAGACCTCCAAGATTTCAACCTGTCCCAGCAGGTAAAGGATATCCTTCAGGCTTCTAGAAAACTTTCCACAAGAAGATCTTATGCCTTCAAGTGGAAACGTTTTACTATATGGTGCTCCAAGAAGGGATTAAACCCCCTGGTCATACCCTTAGAATCGATACTAGAGTATCTCCTTCACTTATCGAATTCTGGTTTAAAGACCAATTCGGTAAGAGTCCATCTTAGGGCAATTGCAGCTTCTTATAAGCCTCTAAATGGACAACCAATTTCCTCTCATCCACTCATATCAAGATTTATGAGAGGCTTTTTATTAACTAAACCTCCCATCAAGCCACCACCGGTGGCATGGGATCTAAATCTAGTTCTCGGGCAGCTCATGAAGTCGCATTTTGAACCTTTGGCCACTACAGCCCTTACATTTTTGACCTGAAAGGTCATCTTCTTAATTGCAATCACCTCTGCCCGTCACATTAGTGAATTGCAAGCTTTAGTGGCTGATCCTCCTTATACTAGGTTTCATCATGATAAGGTTGTCCTTCGGACTCACCCACACTTTATGCCAAATGTGGTTCGCCTTTTCATTTAACCAATCGATTTATCTTCCTGTATTTTTTCCGAGGCCTCATGCCTCTAATGCAGAAAGAAACCTTCATACTTTGGATTGTAAAAGGGCCTTAGCCTTTTACATACAAAGAACACAACAACATAGAAAGTCCTCACAACTTTTTATAGCTTTTGACCCTAGTCATTTGGGACTTCCAGTCTCCAAAAGAACTTTATCTAAATGGATTGTGCATTGCATATCCTTACTTATGAGAGTACGGGTCTTCCTCTTCAGGACCATGTCACAGCTCATAATGTGAGAGCTATGGCAGCTTCTATGGCTAATCTCCACTCTGTGTCTATCGATGACATTTGTTGAGTAGCCACCTGGGCCTCGGTACACACCTTCACAGCCCACTACTGCCTGGATAAAGCCTCCCGTCGGGATGCCTTCTTTGGCCAAGCTGTTCTTCAAAATCCCTTTCAGACCTAATTCAACTCCTACCCACCAACCCTGGTGGAATGCCAGAGATCCATGGGAGGAAGGATGCCTACCTTTTTAGGGTGGCACCTTCCTGGGGCTATCTCCCTGGCATCTTCAGCTAGGGAGTCCCCATATGTGAAGACTACATCCTGCTTGTTCCTGGAGATAGTGTAGTTACCTGTAACAGGTGATCTCTGGGAACAGCAGGAATTTAGTCTTCACAACCCACCCACCTCCCCTAGGAGTTGTCTCTCTCTCTCTCTCTTTGTCTCTTTCCTCTCTCCCTCTATCCTTTCACTCAGCTGCAAACTTAACTGAAGAGGGACAGTTGGAAAGGCGGGAAGGCAGCGCGCATGTGCTGAGGGATGCTCCCCAAAACGTTCCTATTGGACGCTGGGGAGTGTTCCCGTGCAGGCTCCGTCGGTACCGACGATACTCATATGTGAAGACTAAATTCCTGCTGTTCCCAGAGATCACCTGTTACAGGTGAGTAACTACATTTTTCAAGCATGCAACTTGAAATGCACATATTTACACCTGCTTTAAAGTTGCATAAATTTGTGCATATATTCTGTGTGTGTACACGTGTATACAAATTGTAACTTTGCCAGACTGCACATCAGGAATGCCTGCACACAATGCGCATTTAAGTATACACAGTCTTGTGGATATGCATACTTACACGCACATAAAGACTGCCCTCTATTTTATAAAAGGCCTTTTATGCCCAGGAAAATCTTATAAAATTACCCCTACTGAGGACAGAAGTAATGAAAGCCCTTACATAAGTGAAATAGCATTTTACCTGTCTGCAGGTAAAAGTTTAACACATTAGTTTTACCTATGGACTGAAGAGTTTTCCAGGGACTGAGAAAGGAAAGAAATAGAAGCAATGAGGGTCATTTTAAAAGATGTAGTTGTGATTTGGACATCTGAAGATGTGCATGTGGATGTCAAAATCACGGACACATCTCCATAGCCATTCCATAGACGTCTCCGGTGCAGGGATGTGCAAGTAGGCACGGGGGTGTGGCGGAGGCATGTCCGGAGAGGACAGTGGACTTTCACATCCTCGTTCTATCTCAGAAACGTCGGAGACATCTGCAGGCACATCCAGGTCTTTACCTGCTCCAGGCACGAATAGGCATCAGGAAAGTGCTTGTTTTCACATTAGAGAGTGTATAGAAGATGGAGAATTAAGTGATTAGCCTTAGATGACAAAGGCACACACTGGGATTTGAAAACTGGCCACCCTGCTCTTAAGTCATTACTCTAAGCATTATACTATTGGACATCTTGGTTCTGAAATGCTATCCTGGGGACATCTATATAGATGTGTTCAGCACTGCATACACTTGTAGCGCTATACAAATGATTATTAGTAGTAGTTTGATATACATGCATGTCCACATTTTTGAAATCATGCCTGAACTTGCACGTGCCTGCTTTTTTTTTTTCCAGATGTTGTGGCTTTGGCATTCCAGATTGCACTTGGACGTCCCATTGTGAAATGTACATCAGTGTGCCTACTTTGTTTATTAGAAGCATGTGAATTGTTTTTCCCAGAAAGATTACCTACAGAGAAATCAAGTATAAAACTCTACAGGTAATTTTTCATTTGACAATAATGAAAGCAAAACTACACACTTACAGTAGTGTTTGCTTTATTATTGCTGTAAATCTCCTGGGTTTAAATGACCTGCATGATTCTCAGGAGCCTATGGAAACTGATTATTGCCTCCATACTATTTACATGTATATTTCAAAAGTGCTCTGCTGGTAAAGTCCAAGTTCATGATTTAATGAAGCACATTACCTGTATATAAGTATTTCTACAAAATGTGTTTTAAGAAATCTACTTCACTATATTTCCAGTGCCAGGAATTATGGGATGCCTTCAGGCTTTGGAAGTGCTGAAAATAGCATCAGGAATAGGCAGTATCCTTTTGTGCGAATATTAAGGTTTTATTAAATTTGAAAAGAAAAACTCATAATAGCTTGTGTCTGAGCAGTGTCCATGGAATTCAGCATGGTTATAATGTTTTGCGTGATTCACTGTGAAAAACAGATTTGATTATAGTCGGTGATAAAAGTAGTGGATGGTACCTGTTTATTCAGCTAACTTAATGCATTTCTGGACTAGTTTTCAGGAGCCCACATGCCCTTCCTTGAACCAAACCAAACTGAGCAGACTACATTTAGTGTGGTGGTGTGAAAAAGACAAAGGGGGTGATGACTAAGTAACTCATCCTATTTTCTGTATTGGATTTCTCTATTTCATATTATAAACTTTTATCTTTATGTCTTCTGTCAGTTTACGTTGTGAGCCCATCCTGTTGATATATCTTTTTAATAGTTTTTGTACACTGCTGTATTGTCACTGATGAACAGCAGTCAATCATATTAATAAACTTAAACATTATATGTTAGCAAAGTAGTGAGAAAATTGTCTGAGACACCAGAATTTTATCTGGCAGCAAATGAGTGCTAAGAACTTTTGCTTTGAGTTGTCTGATTATTTTAATTTTGAATGACCCATTCTGGGATAGTTATTTCTTTTTGTCATATTAGAATCTTGTCCTTCCTTTTTGAATACACTATCAAAACTCTTATGCAGTATGTCCTCGCCTTCTACTTAGACTATGCTACCTTTCCTCACTGGTCTCCTGCCAAATCCTTTATCTCTGCTACAGTCTGTCCAAAATTCAGCTGCAAGATGGATTTTCCTTTCCATACACTTCTACATACAAGGTCACCTACAAGTGCCTTCAGACTACAACTCCTAATTACTTTTCCTTTCCTGTCTCCTGCTATACTCTTTCTCATCACCTCTGTTCATTGGTTAAGCTTCTGTTTCATTGCCAGCTCCCAACTTCACACTTTTCACCATCCTGTGCCATATGCCTGAAACATCCTTTCTCCATGAATAAGCAGAAAGTCAGTCCTCACATATGGGGACACTGGCACCAACGGAGCCCGTGCAGTGTCCACTCCCTGGCTTTCATAGAAAGCCTTTGGGAGTTCCCACCACACATGCCTGGTCACCTTCCTGCCCAAAGGTGCCATCTCACCTCAGTCTTCGTTTTTCCGTGAAGCCCATCGGACATATAGTCTGTGTCCCTGGAAAAAGTTGATTTTTTTTTGTTGTGATTTCTTTGCGATTCGTTGTTTTCTCCGGTTGCGTACTATCATGTTCCCAGATCCGTCGCCTTAGCATCTCATTTTTTTCGGTTCCCTCTTTTTCTCTTTTCTTCTTCTTCGGTGCATGGGTTTTTCTCGCACCCTCCTGACCGAGACATTGGAATTTGATCTCGTGGGTACCGTCTTCCCCGCTATGCCTTAGGTCAGTGACTTTAAGCAGTGTGGTCACTGTAACCGTACCATGTCCCATGTGGACGGTCGCGACTGTTGCCTGCGGTGCCTTGGCACTGACCATGACAATTCTTCCTGTCCGCTCTGTCTCCAGATGATGAGCAAGGGCCGGAAGAATCATGAAAGGAAGCTGGAGTTGCTGTTTAGCCTTAAGATCTCCCGTTCGGCTCCAGCATCGTCCGGAGAATCGGTACCCTCAGGGGCCGTGGACTGTGCTCGCTCTGAGCCCTGAGGTTATGGGACATCAGACCTGGGAATGACCACAAAGGACCTTCCCCCAAAAGGATTGGACCCCATCAAAATTGGCAACGAGGTCCAATTCTGGAACCAAGGTTAAGTCTCATGGTCACCGGCATCGGAGCCCCTAAGCTCATGCTAAGGGTGAGGGCTGGGAGTGGCTTTCCAAGCTGCTTTGATGGGAGGAGACTCCCAAAACCTTGGGGGATCAGTAGCGGTCCTCTGAGGTCATCCTTATTGAGGAAACCCCCTCGACTGAGCCGGCGTTGGGCCCAATTCCCTCGGTGCCTGTGGAGCCTACAGACCTGGTGGTCAGAATGCACAACCTGAAGTGCAGCTTCACTGCCCTTCTGGCACTGCAGCAGGCTCCAATTACTGGTATCTCCAGTTCTTTGGGGCCGGCGACCGGACCCTCCATCATGGGGGCATCACCTGCAGAAGTTCAGCCTGTGCTGGAGCGGTTTCAACCTCAAGTGCCTGGATCTCCCCACCAAGTACCTAAGAAAATGTCCTCGCAGATCGCCTCAGTTTGGTTCTGCGGCCCCACAAGTGGAGGCTGAACCCTTAAGTGGCCCACTGCCTTTTCCTGACATGGAGCTCTTCTTCACGTCGCGTGAAGAAGAGCTCCATGTCAGGAAAAGGCAGTGGGCCACTTAAGTCGCCTCTTTGCCAGTTCCAGCAACGCCCAGTTGCCACACCTCTGCTCCAGGATACCGGTCCCACATCGAGCAGCAGCCGACGCATTCCTCCTATCATGGAGCTAGGGTCTGCTGTACACGTATCCTCCAGTCCCTCTGGTCTCCAAGACCCTTCTCAAGATTCAGCAGGATCAGGCCTCTGTGATCCTTATAGCCCCCAGGTGAGCCCGGTAGCCATTGTTTCCCCTGCTGCTCCATCTCTCTTGGGCACTGTTAATTGCCCTAGGGTGCGCCCTGGACCTGATGTCGCAAGAGAACAGCTTCCTCCTGCACCCCAACCTCAGGTTCCTTGCCCTGACAGTCTAGCTGCTGAGCCCTTGACCAATTTCACCTGCCCAAGGATGTTGAAGATGTCCTCCTGGTGTCCCGCAAGGATTCCATGAGGCGAACATATGCATAGATTCTCCATCTGGTATGCGGATCAGGGTATCAACCCCTTCTCCTCTTCAGTACTGTGATGAAGCTGACACTACTGAAGCTATGGAGTTAGAAGAAGGCTCCATTTCTTTTAAAGAAACTGATTTGCAGAGAATGCAGTTACCAAGAAGCGCAGCTAGAGGGAGTAGGCATGAGGCTGCAGAAGGTAGGCTGACACACCCAGATTGTAATGATTGTGATACCGCAAGCCCTCTGATGCAAGAAAGGAAACTTTTAAATCTTGAAAAAAACAGGATTTGCCTGCAATTACGAGAAGGGACACATAGAGGGAGCAGGAGAACAAACCTGAAAGTGGAAGAACCACACCTCTATGGGCAGGACTCAGAAGCAGCTGCTCTGGATTTAAGTAGGAACAGAGCACTGCAAGAGAGAGAGCCAAGAGAGAGAGAGACGAGAGAGCCAAGAGAGGCAAAGGTGCCAGGAAGGCAGTCAAGAGAGCCAGAAAGGCAACAGAGAAACCCCGAAGGGAAGAACCCAGAGGAGAAGCACAGGAGGAGGCAAGGAGCTTGGCAGAGACCTTCATGTGGAGAACAGGAGGCAGTGCCAAGGGAAGCTCCAGAGGCCAGACTCAGAGACCGAGGTGAGGTCCCTGACAAACCCAGCAGAGCTAAAGGAAAGGAAGCTACTGGGAGAGCAGGCCTAGAGAAAGGCCATACACAACTTCAAGGGGCAGTATCACGGACTGCAGCCAAGGAAGGAAGTGCTTATCCCTCCGGTTGGAGAAGAAACCTTCAAGAGAAAAAAGGTACTTTTAAAAGCTTTTACAAAAGTAACTTGAAAGATAAAGGAAAAGTTCATAGCCTTGAGAGAAAGGATATACCTGGAGCACAAAACTCTCAGACTAGGCCTCAAGCCTTTTTCAAGAAGCCTAGAGAGGAACAAAGGGCTAGTTTTTATCTGGACAATAAGGACTGTTTTAAACCAGATATAACTGATAAGTTTTAAAGGAAAAAGTTTAATGTTGCCAGAGAATGGAAGGAGCAAACTTTTAGTCCTGAAACGACAGCAAGCCCATGGAGATATACTAGACCTAAAAGCCGACGCCCCAAACTCCCAAGCCAGCATTGGGATACAGTATGGCATGCTTTTAGGAAACCAGGTTTTAATATCCAAGAGATCTCAGAGACCTCAGTTTCAGATCCCATAGACATGGAATGGCTGCCAGGGGAATCTGAGAGCACTGAAGATATAGAACCAATGGAATGTGACTTTTGCACAAGAAGATATCTTTGAGTAAAAGGCAAACAAATCTAAAGTGTGCAAACTGTACTGGAAAGTTTATGCTTTAAGTTGGTGAAGGAACCATGTTATTTTGAGTGTTTTG
This sequence comes from Ichthyophis bannanicus, assembly GCA_033557465.1. Taxonomy (NCBI): domain Eukaryota; kingdom Metazoa; phylum Chordata; class Amphibia; order Gymnophiona; family Ichthyophiidae; genus Ichthyophis; species Ichthyophis bannanicus. The sequence continues at coordinate 562,185,191 of CM066033.1, forward strand.
CTGACTCACGTTTTGATGCAACTGAATTTATGTTCTGTTACTCATTACCTCATATTTTGAATTTCTTCATGCGAAAAGGGGAAATAAAAGCCTTTTTGTACCCTACACTTGGCAAGAGTTACTTTTTTAGGTTGTTGACCCTGAGGCTGACAATGTGACCTGCTATCCCATTGACCCTCACAACAGATCAACCCTGAACCTTTTAATTCTTATGCACTCCCCAGCCCCTGTGGAACCACTACGCCGCCACTAGAGGGGGCTGCGGGGGACATAAGTGGCGTAGTTGGCAGGATTTTTGGGGTACTCTTGAGTGTACAGAGCAACGTGGGCAACTACTCAAAAGAGAAATAGAAGCTCTTTTCTTTTTGAAAAAAAAAAAAAAAAACTGCAAGTAAAACCCGGACTGACCTGTGTTAGAATCCGGATCGGAAGAGGAAAACCAGGAGACCGGAGCAGTTGCTAGAAAGTGGACCGGAGTTAAAAACCAGGAGTGGAGTCCTAGGAATCCGGACCGGAGTGGAAAAAGAAAAAAAAAAAAAAAAAAAAAAAAAGGAGGAAAATCCTAAAGGTGAAAGATCATCTGGCGAATCCAGGAGCGGTGGAGCAACCCCTGGACGACCGCACTACATTCCCCAAAAGCTGATGCAACACTAAAGCAAGGTAAGGCGTAGATAACCCTACCTAGTGTTGGACACCTGGGGAAGTTGAAAAAAAAATATAGAGGGTCTGAAAATATATTTTGTGAAGAGCCGCACTTGGGTTTTTTTTTCTCTTTCTGTTTTTTTAACAGGTACAATGGAGCCCAAGGAGCTGTGTGCCTGGATGGCACACCAATTCACCAAACAGGCTGAGCTGGCGCAACAGAGCCAGGAGCAGGCGCTAAAGGCGATGCAGGAGCAGCAGACGCCTGTCATAGAAACAATGAGCGCATGGCTGGCGCAACAGCGAGAGGAGCTGGCTCAAAGCAGGAAAGAAGGAACATCACTCGTCGGACGGGTAAACCCTGAACTTGGACATTGGTCTTGTTCGGACTTAATGATAGGGAAGCTCAGTCCAAGTGACGATATTGATGACTTTCTAGACACTTTCGCTAGGATTGCGAATTCGGCTAAGTGGCCTGAGGAGCAGTGGGCCATACGCCTAGCGGCATCACTTACAGGTGAAGCGCTGGCGGCCTACAGGTCCATGCCCCCAGAGCTCGCAAATTCATATCAGGATGTAGTAAACGCAATTAGAGATCGTGTTGGTCTTACGCCGGTGGCGTACAATAAAATGTTCAGAGCTGCTATGCTTAAGGTAGATGAAACACCTAAGGCATTAGGCCACAGGTTGCGTAGTCTTGCTTACAAGTGGCTACAACCTGAAAGGAGAAGTATAAATACGCTCATGGATGCGATACTTTTAGAGCAATATATGAATGCACTACCTAACAGGGTGCAGAATTTTCTGATGCTCCAAAATTGTAGCAATACCACTGAAGCTATTGTGCTTACTGAAAGATACTTAGAGGCTGAAAAGGTGACACAGCCTAGTGTAAGTCCACGAAGTGCCATGGGATTGGAGGCACAAGGTAGGGGAAGTCCCTCACGTCCTCCAGCTGGTAGGTGGCAGAGTTATAAACCCCTGGAGAAAGTGAATACAAAAAAATGTTTTGCGTGTGGAAAAAAAGGACATGTACAGTATGAATGTCATGCGAGAACAGCCTTGGTAGGAGAGTCACCGAGAATAGTGCATGATGGGTTTCTTGTCAATGTAAAAATACATGGCATAAGTGTACGAGCATTGTTAGATTCTGGAGCCGACCAGACTATGCTTTCAAAAAGGTTATGGTCGACCATCCAGGATCATGGACTGTCGGTCCCAGAATCACCCGAGGGATATGTAAAAATTAAGTGTGTACATGGCGCAGCCACACACTACCCCATTTATAGGTTATGGATAAAGGGTATGGGCATTAAAAAAGAAATGCCAATGGCAGTGGTGCCAAGATTACCGCAGGATTTAGTCCTGGGCCGAGATTGGCCTCAATTTAGAAAAACTTTGAAGAAAGAATGTTTACCTCAAGATAAACCAGATTCCACTGGCAGGCCACTCGACTTTATTAAAAACTCCACAGTACAGCGGAGCAGCCTGGCTGCTGCGACGGATATCACGATCCCTAGCCCGCTGTGGGAGAAACCCCCAAAGACCGTTGTAAAGGATCGGTCACAGCCGCTCAAAAAGTTTGTGCTTCGCTACTGCAAGACATCCGCAAGAGCGCGGACACCTCAAAGAGCATCAGCACAAGCGGCAGGCTATGACCTCCATAGCGCCGTGGATATGGTCATACCGAAGCGAGGGAGAACATTAGTGACCACGGACTTACAAATTGAACTGCCACCTGGATGTTATGGAAGAATAGCCCCGAGGTCCGGACTGGCCGCCAAACACAACATTGATGTAGCTGCAGGAGTCGTGGACCCTGATTATAGGGGTGTCCTAAAGGTCCTCTTATGCAATTGTTCAGAGAAGGACTACGAGGTTCAAGTCGGCGACAGAGTGGCACAGCTCATTTGTGAGCGGGTAGGATTTCCTGATCTGGAGGAAGTCCCGATGTTAAATCCCACAAGCCGAGGAGTGGGAGGTTTTGGTTCGACGGGGAGAGCAGAAGTAGAAAATTTAATGGCCATAGGCGCTGATCCACCCGAGGAAGAATTGGGCCCTCGTCTGGAGGATTGTAAAGAAGACTCTACCCCAAAGCTAGGAGAAGAACTCTCGATAAAACAAAAGGAAGATTTGACCCGATTGTTAAATAAATACAAAGATGTCTTAACGCCAATGCCGGGAGAGACCTCGTTGGTGGCGCACGAGATCCAGACTCCTCCCGGTAAAATTATCCGGCAGCGTCCATACCGACTGCCGGAGGCGAAAAAGCAGGAGGTCATTAATCAGGTGCAAGAAATGTTACAGATGGAGATAATAGAAGAGTCACACAGTCCCTGGTGCAGCCCGGTGGTGTTAGTACCAAAGCCAGATGGATCTATGCGTTTTTGCATAGACTTTCGGCAAGTCAACGCGATTTCAACTTTCGACGCGTACCCGATGCCGCGTATAGAGGAGCTATTAGATCGGCTCGGGCAAGCAAAATACCTGACGACATTGGACATGACCAAAGGATATTGGCAGGTCCCTTTAACGCGAGATGCCAAGCCGAAAACTGCCTTTAGTACACCCTTGGGGCTCTACCAGTTTAGGAGAATGCCTTTTGGCTTGCATGGGGCAGCCGCCACATGCCAACGCCTAATGGATGTGATTCTTCGACCGTATCAGAATTTTGCGACCGCATATATGGATGATGTGGTGATCCACAGCGCCACGTGGACAGAACACCTCCAGCAGATAGGCACCATATTAGAGGCTATGAGGAGAGCGGGCCTCACTCTTAATCCTAAGAAATGCACCTTCGCAGCGGAGGAGGTCAAGTACCTGGGTCATCTAGTAGGTCGGGGAACCGTACGGCCACTATTGGATAAAGTTGAATGTGTCAGGAACTTCCCGGTTCCTCAGAATAAGAAGCAGCTGAGAAGCTTCCTCGGACTCATAGGGTATTATCGTCGGTTCATACCGCATTTTGCCGAGGAGAGCAACATCTTTACAGAGATGCTTAGAAAAAATGCCCCGAATATAGTACGATGGACGCCCGAAGCAGAAGCTGCTTTCCAAAGATTGAAAGGGAAGTTGTGCCAGGCCCCCGTTCTACGCGGGGTAGATTTCCAGCAAACGTTCCTACTTCAAACTGATGCCTCAGAAACCGGGCTGGGTGCCGTTTTATCCCAGGTACAAGAAGGAGCAGAACATCCCATTCTGTTCCTTAGCAGAAAGCTCTCATTAGCGGAAAGAAAATATGCCACCATTGAACGCGAATGCCTCGCTATCAAGTGGGCCATTGAAGCATTAAAATTTTACCTTACCGGGAGGAAGTTTGTCCTCATTACAGACCATGCCCCCCTGAAATGGCTGCATACAATGAGGAACGAAAATGCCAGGTTAACCCGGTGGTATATGGCTTTACAACCTTATGACTTTCGTGTTGAGCATAGAGCTGGGAAGCTACATTGTAACGCAGACACCATGTCTCGGATTACGTGCTGCGGTGAAGAGCTTCCCCCAGCCCGTAATATTTTGAGAAGGGGGATATGTGATACCGCAAGCCCTCTGATGCAAGAAAGGAAACTTTTAAATCTTGAAAAAAACAGGATTTGCCTGCAATTACGAGAAGGGACACATAGAGGGAGCAGGAGAACAAACCTGAAAGTGGAAGAACCACACCTCTATGGGCAGGACTCAGAAGCAGCTGCTCTGGATTTAAGTAGGAACAGAGCACTGCAAGAGAGAGAGCCAAGAGAGAGAGAGACGAGAGAGCCAAGAGAGGCAAAGGTGCCAGGAAGGCAGTCAAGAGAGCCAGAAAGGCAACAGAGAAACCCCGAAGGGAAGAACCCAGAGGAGAAGCACAGGAGGAGGCAAGGAGCTTGGCAGAGACCTTCATGTGGAGAACAGGAGGCAGTGCCAAGGGAAGCTCCAGAGGCCAGACTCAGAGACCGAGGTGAGGTCCCTGACAAACCCAGCAGAGCTAAAGGAAAGGAAGCTACTGGGAGAGCAGGCCTAGAGAAAGGCCATACACAACTTCAAGGGGCAGTATCACGGACTGCAGCCAAGGAAGGAAGTGCTTATCCCTCCGGTTGGAGAAGAAACCTTCAAGAGAAAAAAGGTACTTTTAAAAGCTTTTACAAAAGTAACTTGAAAGATAAAGGAAAAGTTCATAGCCTTGAGAGAAAGGATATACCTGGAGCACAAAACTCTCAGACTAGGCCTCAAGCCTTTTTCAAGAAGCCTAGAGAGGAACAAAGGGCTAGTTTTTATCTGGACAATAAGGACTGTTTTAAACCAGATATAACTGATAAGTTTTACAGGAAAAAGTTTAATGTTGCCAGAGAATGGAAGGAGCAAACTTTTAGTCCTGAAACGACAGCAAGCCCAGGGAGATATACTAGACCTAAAAGCCGACGCCCCAAACTCCCAAGCCAGCACTGGGATACAGTATGGCATGCTTTTAGGAAACCAGGTTTTAATATCCAAGAGATCTCAGAGACCTCAGTTTCAGATCCCATAGACATGGAATGGCTGCCAGGGGAATCTGAGAGCACTGAAGATATAGAACCAATGGAATGTGACTTTTGCACAAGAAGATATCTTTGAGTAAAAGGCAAACAAATCTAAAGTGTGCAAACTGTACTGGAAAGTTTATGCTTTAAGTTGGTGAAGGAACCATGTTATTTTGAGTGTTTTGCTGACTCACGTTTTGATGCAACTGAATTTATGTTCTGTTACTCATTACCTCATATTTTGAATTTCTTCATGCGAAAAGGGGAAATAAAAGCCTTTTTGTACCCTACACTTGGCAAGAGTTACTTTTTTAGGTTGTTGACCCTGAGGCTGACAATGTGACCTGCTATCCCATTGACCCTCACAACAGATCAACCCTGAACCTTTTAATTCTTATGCGCTCCCCAGCCCCTGTGGAACCACTACGCCGCCACTAGAGGGGGCTGCGGGGGACATGATGCAATAGCTAATCAAACACACCTGAGTAGAGGGCCAGAAAGCTCACTAGAGAAACGGCTTTATAAGCAGTGTTCGGTCAGGAGAATAGAGAGAGGATCACCAATACGGAGAGGACCTCGAGTAGAGAGACAACCACAGGAGCAGAGAGGACTACAAATACAGAGAGCAACAGAAACCCCTGCTACTAAGGAGAGAGAAAGGGGAAAGCTCCAACTACGGAAGGAAAGGCAGTTAAGCTTGCAGTCCTTACAAGGAAGGGACAACTTCCAGGAAGGACAAGCCCATGCTGAAAAGCTCCAGAAAGAAGTCTCCAGGAAAGACAGGGTAAGCAGGAGAGTGCCTGGTAGAGGGAATACCAGCACGTCTCAGAGAACAAAGGACATTCACACCTCCTTTCATGAATGTGTGCCAGGTCCTAGAAAGGCTTATAAACCAGAGAGCCATAGATATGAGAAACAAAGCTGGGGAAAGCTTTGGAAACCTGTGCAGAAGGTCCTAGATAAAAGCCATATTAATTGTTTGCCAGACCAGGTCCAGCCAGGCTGGAAAGTCTTGGAGAGAACTACTGAAGTACAACCAGTTTTGCCTAGGGAAAGCTCAGGCTTAGCAGACACCATATCTGATCAAGAAGATATGCAAACAGACCTTGTAGAACCAGAACCATTGCTACCTGAATATCCTATGGACTGTACTCTCTGTGTAGCTGAGAGTATAGAATCTCTCACAGAGTCATAGCATAAGACATGCTCTAAAATGCCATTGCTTTGTTGAGCTGAAAAGAAGAAGTTTTTGTGTTTATTTAACCTGTTTATATTGAAAAATCCTGCTTGAATGGAAAAGACTGTGAAGCTCTTATAACAGTTTTGGACTTTGTAAATACTTTGGTAGAAACCCTGAATTAAGCTGAATTCTGTTGTCTTCTTGGAGAACCTTAGCGCATCAAGGGAATAAAACCTTATATTTAACCCAGCACAAGGCTCACACAACTATTCTTTATAAAGAACGGAACTACAAGGACCATAATGCACCTGGTCTGTTAGAGTTCCTGGCTTCAACAAACAATTAATGTCCACCCTGACCCTTCAGCACGCTGCCACCGGGAGGGGCTGTGATAGTACCAACGGTGTTGCATTACTTGCTGCACCTTTCCCAAGCTGACTTGAAGTCCAATTCAGTGAGGGTGCAACTCAGTGCACTGGCAATGCACCATCATTTGATTGTTGGGCAACCTTTGTCCTTCTATCCGCTCATGGGTCGCTTTATGCAGGGACCTTTGCTCACATGGTCTCCCATTCATCCCTCTGCAGCAACCTGGAATCTGAATGTGTTTTTTGGTAAGCTCATGGTTCCATCCTTTGAGCCACTGGTGCCTGTCACCTCAAAAAACTTTCTTGGAAAGTGGTCTTCCTGGTGGCACTCACCTCTGCACAAAGAGTTAGTGAGCTGCAAGCATTGGTGGCACATGCCCCCCCTACACCAGGTTTCACAAGACTAAGGTGGTCTTGTGCACGCATCCCAGATTTCTTCCTAAGGTGGTTTCCCCCTTTCATCTGAACCAAGAGGTGATCCTTCCTACCTTTTTTCCCCGACTTCATGCAAGTCAGGTGGAGACTGTGCTCCACACCTTGGACTGTAAGAGAGCGTTAGCTTTCTATCTCGAGCGGACGAAAGCGCATCACCGCTCCTTTCCCGAACAGGGTTGAGGTCACGGTCTCGAAGCACACCCTGTCCACCTGGGTGGCGGACTGCATCTCTTTCGCCTACGCGCAGGCTGGTCTCTCTCTGGAGCGGCATCACTGCTCACAATGTGCGAGTGATGGCAGCCTCAGTGGCTAAGTTGCACTCCATCTCCTTGTTGGAGATCTGTCGGGCAGCCACCTGGTCCTCTGTCCATACCTTTGCAGTGCATTACTGCCTGAAGGAGGAAGACTCACAGTGTGACAGCACCTCTGGCCAGGCAGTATGCCGTCATCTGTTTGAGGAATAATGCAGCTCCTTCCCTCTGACCTCGCTGTGTGTCTAGGCTACCCGAGAACTAACTCCCTTGTTGACACTTAGCTCATGTTGGAGGTCTTTAGGCCACTCTGTGCTCTCTGCTGGCATTCACGGTTCTATTTTTTGGTCATCTGTGGCCTTTTACAGTTTTTTTTTGGTAGCTTGTAGCTTGGGAGTCCCATATGTGAGGACTGACTTCCTGCTTGTTCCCAGAGAAAATGTAGTTACTCACCTGTAACAGGTATTCTCCTTGAACAGCAGGAATCAGTCCTCACCACTTTCCCTCCTTCCCATGGAGGAGTTTTCTTTTTATGCTTCTTTAAGCTATGTCATCATACTGAGGTAAGATGGCTCCTTTGGGCGAGAAGGTGTCCGCACATGCATGGTGAGAACTCCCAAAGGCTTTCTATGAAAGCTGGGGAGTGGATACCATGCATGTTCCGTTGGTGCCAACATCACCCATTTGTGAGGAGTGATTCCTGCTGTTCCCGGAGAATACCTGCTACAGGTGAGTAACTACGCTTTCTGAATTGGTGTATCTTTGTCTGGCCCTATTCAGTTACTGCCTAAAAACTCTTTGGTTGATATCGAGAACTGTCAGTGTTGAAGTTAGCCAGATATCTTTACCCAGCTAGCTTTACCCAATATACAGTATTCAGTGACATATACAGAAAGGGGGTAATTTTATAAAACGTTTTTCACACATAAAGCCTGTTTTACATGCAGAAATGGGCTTTTATAAAACTGTGCACCGGCATATGTATGTAAAACGTGTGTGCACAGAAAGTGTGCACCCACTTTTTTTTTTTTGTAACTTTTTCTTTATTGGATTTTCAATTTTTGTTATATTCTACACAATATAAAAACAGCAGAAACAAAACAAGCACAAACCGCAAGCCCCACTAACAAAACTAACAACATTGACAAAAATACCCCAGAGCAATGGCCTGCGCCAGGGACAGACTATACATCAGTAAACACCATATCCCCCGTAATGCACCCTCCTTGGCCCCCTCCCCTTTGGACCCCCCCCCCCCGGACCCTCCCCTTCGCCCTCCCGTCATACGAGAGGCCCCCCTCCTCTAATCCCCAACCCCCCCCCCCCCCGTGTCCACCACTACCGCTACCTACCCCCCTACCCATTGTGCCCCCCTCCTTGCCATTTCATCAACCACCCATCATACCCCCGCCACATCTGCCGAAAGCTTTGCACCTTATGCGCCCCAAAGGCCGCAATTTCACACATACCCCTCAACCCACTCAATCTCACAACAATAGCCTGCCTAGATGGTACCTCACTACTCCTCCACCGCAATAGAAGCTCCCCCCGCGTCGCTGCAATACAATATCCAATCATCCGTTGCAGCCCCCTCTCCCCCTCCCCCTCCAATTCATTCAACAGCACCATAGCAGGAGTTAGTACCACCGGAACACCTGTCACCTCCCGAATGACCCCCTCCCAGTCAACCCACATACTCCTCACCACCGGGCAGTCCCACAGCAGGTGATACAAGTCCCCCCGCCCCTTACACCCCCTCCAACACTCTCCTGATTCCTCCTTACAAAAGTTCCGCAATTTCCACGGTGTCCAATAAGTCTGATAGCGGATCTTTAAGCTAGTCTCCAAATAGACCGTACCTGGGGCCAATCGCTTAGACCACCCATAAATACACTGCCAGCGCTCTCGAGTCCACTCTCCCCCTAATACCTTCTCCCATTCCACCTCTCCCCTAATTCTCTCCCCCCCCTGCTTAGTCAATTCCCCATACAGTTGAGTTATTACTCCTTTCCTCCCACCTCGCGCCATAAGTGTCTCAACCACCGTCACCTCCTTACCCAGATCCTCCTTAACCTCCCTCTGGCCCAAAAAGGACGCTACCTGTAAATATGCAAAAATTCCCCAGCCCCCAACCCAAATTCGCTCTGCAACTCCCCCCATCGCTTCAGCCCCCCCGTCGAGTGAATCAACTGCCCCATAAACCTCAATCCCTTCCCCCACCACTCTCCATACACCACCCCCCCCTCTCTTCCTGGGGCAAACTCTCGAACCCCCATAATGTACATACCCCTAGTATACCGCTTCCCCCCTAACAACTGATGCCGCGATCTTAACCAAAGCTCTTTTGTCAGCGCCCGAAAAGGATTACCCCCCTCCCCCCTTCCGCTACGGCCCCCGGATCCCAAATCCACGCTGCCAAACTCCCCCCCCCCCCCGCCTTTGCTCCTGCTCCAATTGCACCCACCGGGGAGTCTCATCCCCCTCCTGCCAACTCTGTACCGCCCGCAACCCATCCAGGGTACCCCCCCCCCTTACTATGTCTAAACAGTGTGTGCCGCGCTACCCTCGGGCATTTCCCTGCCCATATAAACTCCATTATAACCCTCTGGACCCGCTTCAGATAGGTCTGGGGTACCTTACACGGTAGGGAACCAAACAGAAAACATTCATTCATTGGGAGAACATTCATTTTTAAAACCGCAATCCGACCCAACCACGTAAGATACAAACCCTTCCACTTTTGCAAGTCCCGTCTCACGTCTTTCAACAACACTCCATAATTTGCTTCCCCCAGCCCCTCCAGATTTTTCCCCATCTGGATCCCCAAATATCGATAATGTCCGCCCACCCACTTAAACGCAAACGCCCCTTTCAACACGTCCACCATCCCTTCACTTAGATTAAACCCCAATATCTCTGATTTACTATCATTGATCTTATAGCCCGCCACCTTACTATAGCACTCTATCTCCCTCATTAAAACCGGTAAAGATAGCAAGGGCTCCCTAATCGTAAAGATTACATCGTCAGCGAATAGAGTGATTTTCACCTCTTGGGAGTTCATTAGGACCCCTTTAATATCCTGTAGCCCCCTAACCTTCTCAGCCAGTGGCTCAATCACCAAGGCAAAGAGCAAAGGGGACAAGGGGCAGCCCTGGCGGGTACCCCTACCCAGCTGAAACGCCCCAGAATAACTGCCATTAACCCTCACCCTGGCCTGCGGAGCAGCATACATCGCCTGGACCCACTGAACAAAATGAGGACCCAACCCCACTTTCTCCAACACACTAATCATAAACGGCCATTCCACCCTATCGAACGCTTTTTCAGCATCTACCGACAAAAAAACGGCCTTTTGCCCCGTGCGTTGCACCTCCCAGGTAAGATTACAGATCTTCCTTATATTGTCCCCCCCTTGCCGCCCTACTATAAAACCCGTTTGATCTGGATGCACCAGAGCAGGCATCACCGTAGCCAGTCTATTGGCCAAAGCCTTCGCCAACAGTTTAGCATCAACATTCAATAATGAGATGGGCCGATATGACCCACAGACCATTGGATCCTTCCCTGGCTTTGGGATAAGAGTTATCCCTGCATCTCTCATCGAACGTGGAATCTCCCCCCCTGTCAACACCCCATTAAACACTTCCACCATCAAAGGCCCAAGAAGAGACCGAAACACTTGATAGAACCTCCCCGTCAACCTATGTAAACCAGGGGCCTTACCCCGTTTCAGCGTGCCAATCGCCATATCCACTTCCTTCCCCGTTATGGGTCTATCCAACCACTCCGCCGCCTCCTTCGACAAGGACGGCATGGCACACTCTTTCAAGTATGCCTCGCACTGAGCTTTCCCCCCCTCCACCTCACTACGGTATAACTGTTTATAATACTCCGCGAAAGTCGCCCTGATTTCATTGTGCCCATGCACCAGCCTCCCCCCTGCGCCCCGAATACCACCAATATTCTTCTGCATGGCTTTACTTCGTAATCTCTGCGCCAGCCGCCGCCCCACCTTGTTTCCCCCCTCGAACCAACCTTGCTTCAATACCCTCAACTCATACGCTATTTCGCTCGCACGTAACTGCTCTAACTGCACTCTCAACTCCTTCAGTTGCCCATGCACACCCTCCCTCCGCCCCCCTTGAGCCACCCTCTCTAATCTACCGATGTCTTGCAGCAATCAGTGTTCCCTTTCCCCCCACCTTCGACGCTCCCGGGCCGCTTCTTGAACCAAATGCCCCCGTACCACAGCCTTGAGCCCATCCCACACCATCCCCAGCCCCACTTCTCCAGTCACATTAAATTCCTGATACTCCTTCACCACCTTCCCCAAACGTTCAATCACCTCCGACTCCTCTAGCAGGGCCTCATTGAGCCTCCAGAATTTAACCCCATCATCCTCATACCCCAAGCTAAACTTAACCCGCACCGGCGCGTGATCCTTCCACGTGATGGAGCCATGTTCTGCCTCCATCACCCTGTTCATCCAACCCCCTCCCGCCCACACCATATCTATCCGGCTGTACGTACCATGTGGTGCAGAGTAGTAAGTATATTGTTTGCAGCCAGGATTCTGGTTCCTCCACAAATCGACCACACCCAACCTCTCCTTCAAATGCATCAATTTTACCCGATCTACCCGCTTTCCCAAACCACTTCCCCCCCCATTGTCCAATCGCGGATTCACTGTCATATTAAAATCCCCCCCAAGAATGATGGGGGCATCACTCAAACCCCCCAACGCAATCTGCATCCTTTCAAAAAACTCCCCCTGTTTCTCATTAGGGCCATACATGCTCACAATCCACACCTGTTCCCTCCCTATCTTGTTCTGTGTTCACAGATGAAGAACCAGGAGCAGGACCTCAGAAAACACCCACAAATAAGAACAGAAGCGAGGGACATCTTGAACAATTTTCAGAAGACTGTGTTCGTGAGAAACTAGCTCAACTTAAAGTAGACAAAGCGATGGGACCGGATGGGATACACCCTAGAATACTGAGGGAACTTGGGAACGTTCTAGCAGCTCCACTGACTGACCTTTTCAATGCCTCGTTGGAGTCGGGAGTGGTGCCAAAGGACTGGAGAGAGGCTCATGTGGTGCCTTTACACAAAAGCGGAAGTAAGGATGTGGTTGAAAACTACAGGCCGGTTAGTTTAACTTCAGTGGTGAATAAATTATTGGAAACGCTGCTGAAAGAGAAAATAGTGAGGTTTCTGGAGTCCGGCGGATTACAGGATTCGAGGCAGCATGGATTCACCAGAGGCAGGTCTTGTCAGACAAATCTGATCGATTTCTTTGACTGGGTGACCAGGGAGTTGGACCGAGGGAGAGCTCTAGATGTGGTGTATTTAGATTTCAGTAAAGCCTTTGACACTGTTCCTCACAGGCGACTTATAAACAAACTTAGCACCCTAGGGATGGACCCTAAAGTTACTGCTTGGGTTAGAAATTGGTTGGGTGGGAGGCGACAAAGAGTACAAGTAAATGGAGCTCACTCTGAGGAGAAGGATGTTACCAGTGGTGTGCCCCAGGGATCTGTCCTTGGTCCGATTCTTTTTAACATCTTTGTTAGTGATATAGCGGAAGGGCTGTCGGGTAAGGTTTGCCTCTTTGCGGATGATACCAAAATCTGTAATAGAGTAGACACCCAGGAAGGTGTAGATAACATGAGGAGGGATCTAGCTAAGCTTGAAGAATGGTCTAGAATTTGGCAGCTGGAATTTAATGTTAAAAAATGTAAGGTCATGCATTTGGGCTGCAGCAATCCAAGGGAGCAATACAGTATAGGAGGTGAAGTACTTTTGTCCACTAAAGAAGAGCGGGACCTAGGCGTGGTTGTGTCTGATGATCTTAAAGTAGCTAAACAGGTAGAAAAGGCGACGGCAAAAGCTAGAGGGATGCTTGGGTGCATAGGGAGAGGAATGGCTAGCAGAAAGAGGGAGGTGATAGTGCCTCTGTATAAGTCTTTGGTGCGACCTCATTTGGAGTACGGTGTGCAATTCTGGAGACCGCACCTTCAAAAGGATGTGAACAGGATGGAGTCGGTGCAGAGGGTTGCTACTAAAATGATTAATGGGCTTCATTATAAAGCATATGAGGACAGACTTAAGGATCTTAATATGTACACCTTAGAGGAAAGGCGGGATAGAGGTGATATGATTGAGATGTTTAAATACCTCCGTGGCATAAATGTTCAGGGAGAGAGCCTCTTTCAATTGAAAGCAAGTTCTGCTACGAGGGGACATGGGATGAGGGTGAAGGGAGATAGATTCAGGAGTGATATGCGGAAATATTTCTTTACGGAAAGAGTAGTGGATCCGTGGAATAGTCTCCCAGTGGAGATGGTAGAGATGAGGACAGTAACTGAATTCAAAAAAGCATGGGACCAACACAGTGGATCTCTAAAGGTAAAAAGTGGACTGTTGTAGTTGTTGTTATGGAAGGACAGACTAGATGGGCCTTGTGGTCTTTTTCTGTCATGTTTCTATGTTTCTATCTGAACTTTAAGTCCCACCGCTCTACCCCTTTTATCTCTATGTTCCCCCACCACCCTATCCACCCACTCCGCTCCCACCAGAATACCCACCCCTCCCTTCCGAGCCTCCGCTCTCTGCCCCGCCAACATTACCCTAGGGTAACGTTTCGTTTGCAACATCCTTTCCTGTCCCACCTTCATATGGGTCTCTTGAAGGCATATAAAATCCGCTCGCATCCGACCTCCTTCCCGTTCCACCAGTCTGCGCTTCCTCCAGGTGCCCAACCCTCGCACATTCATCGTCACTACTACCATGTGCTGTTGTCCCACTCTTTTCCACCCTCCCCATCCCCTTTTCCCCTCTGTCCTCCCCCACCCTTTCCCCTCTGTCCTCCCCCACCCTTTCTCCCCCCTTCCCCCCTCTCCCCTGCCCCCCTCGCCCCCCTTTCCCCCCCCACCCACCCCCTCCCCCTCCACCCTCCAAATCCCCCCTCCACCCCCTGGAGGTCTCCTGCAGAGTAGTGCCCATCAACCAGAGGCAATTGCCTACCCCCTCCCCCCCTCCTCCATATCTTCCCGCTTCCCCCCTCCGACCCTTCTCCTCTCTCGCCTTCATCTCTTCCCACCACCACCCCTCCTCCAACCTCACCACTCCCCCTCATCACCCTATACTCAGCCACCCCAGCTTCCCCAACATCCACCCACCACAACCACCCCACTCCCCCCTCCCCCTTCCCCCTTCCCCGTCAAACATGCATCCCCACACTTGAAACAGTAATACAAAAGAGCAGTGTCCGTCACATGGAGTTGTACAGCCAGAAGTATTCCCCGGCTCTTCAGGTGCCCACACCACTGTCAGCACTGGCAGGCTGCTCTTCCGTTACCACCTCCGGGCTCCGGCGATGCTTCTCACCCCTCCTCCGAACCGCCTTTGCTGCCTCTCCTCGACTGTCCTCCGTCTGGTCACTCAGCAGGCCGCTCCCCAGCCCCGCCACTTTCAAAGCTGCCAGTGCCTCCGATACTGTTTGGACCCTCCAGTTCTTGAGCCCCACAGTGAAAAGAAGCCCAAAAGGGTACAACCACCGATAGCGGACATTCTCCTTCCGCAGGATGGTCGTGACCGGCTGCATTTCTCGCCTCCGCTGCAAAGTTCCCACTGCCAGGTCCGGGTATATCTGTATATTGTACCCTTGCCATATAAAGTCCTTTCAGGTACGCATGAGAGTTATAATCCGCTCCTTAAGTTTATAATCCTCCATACACTGGACAATATCTCTCGGTCGATTTGGCCTACTAGGGCCTAGTGCACGATGGGCTCGCAACAACTTCAGCCCCACATGCTCAGCCTCGTTCCCCAGGTCCACTAAGATAGTCCGGAGCACCGCCTGCGCCACCTTTTCACTGTCCGTGAACTCCTTCTCCTCCGGCACCCCACGGATGCGTAAATTATTCCGTCGGGACCGGTTCTCTAAGTCTTCCACTTTCAGCAATACCAAGTCCTTCCAGGCCTCCAACTCCTTAATCGAGCTTTCCACTCTGGTTTGCCGGGTTTCCAAACGCACCAGCTGCTGTTCCTGCTCCTCCACTCTGTTCGCCAACTCTCCCATCTCCTCTCGCAGTGCAGTACACATGTCTCCGACTTCAGTTTTTACCGCCAGCAATTCGGTTTTAAGTTCACCAAACCAGCCACACAGCTCTTCTCTGGTCACATTTTGTACTACCATCTCCGCCATCTCAGGGGCTGCGCTCCGCTGCCCCTTTCTATCTGGAGTCACGCCATTTCCTGCGCTTTGCCCCGCCATCTTTTTCTCTCCACCCGCTGACTTTGCACTGCTGTAGGCGAACTCTTTCAAGTCCGCTGCTTTTTTTCGCGTCGCCATAAGTTTCGGCAGACTTCCCACCACCACCGCCTGCGTTTGCTCTCCGTTGCCCGGGCTCGGATAGGGGGAAATAACTCCAAAACTTAAGCTGCCCTCCGGAGCTCACCGCCTAAGCTGCCATTCCAGCTGATGACGTCACTTCCTCCCCAGTGTGCCCCCACTTTTACACGATATGTTTGTATTGAGTGGAAGTGGAGTTGCATGTGTTTTAGAAAATACATATATACACACAGATTTACACATTTGGAGAAGGTGTATTTGTGAGCATCATCATTTGTGCACTGTTAAGCAGGATCAGGGAACCTGTTTTATAGAGGCACATAGTTGCTGCGCATGAAATGAGAGTCAGAAGCTGTAAAGATGTCTTACACATTGGAACATGGAACGTACGAAGCATGAACCAAGGGAAGTTGGAGGTGGTCAAGAATAAAATGGAACATGTACAACTTGATCTGTTGGGTGTCAGTGAACTGAAATGGACTGGCATCGGGCACTTTGCATCAGATGATCACATGGTCTACTATGCTGGAAATGAAAGACAAAGAAGAAATGGTGTTGCATTTATAATAAAGAAGAAACTTGCAAGAACTGTAATGAAATACAATGCAGTCAGCGAACGCTTAATCTCTATTCGTCTACGAGGAATGCCTATCAACACAACTATAATTCAAGTATATGCCCCAACAACAGCTGCAGAAGAGAATGAAATTGAAGAGTTCTATGAACAAGTACATGCTGAAATTGACAGAACATGCAAACAGGATATCCTGATAGTCATGGGTGATTGGAACGCAAAGGTTGGCAACAAAGAAGAAGACAAAGTAGTTGAAAAATATGGACTTGGCAACAGAAATGAAGCTGGAGAAAGACTGATAGAATTCTGCAAGACCAACGATCTATTCATCTCGAACACCTTCTTCCAGCAACACAAGCGGCGACTGGTACACATGGACTTCACCCAATGGAATGTATAAAAATCAAATTGACTACATCTGTGGAAGTCAACGATGGAAAAGCTCTATAACATCAACAAAGACAAAACCTGGAGCTGACTGTGGTACAAATCATCAACTACTAGTATGCAAACTCAAGCTAAAGCTGAAAAAGAGCAAACCACTCATGAATGCAGCAAAATATGACCTTGAGAATATACCACTGGAATTTAAAGATTGCCTGCAAAATCGATTTGCTGCTTTAGATACAAATGATAGAATTCCAGAAGAGTTATGGAATGACATCAAGAAGGTTGTGTTGGAAGAAAGCGAGAAGTCTCTACAAAAGGTAAAAAAGAAAAAAACGGCCAAAATGGATGACGGAAGAAACTCTGAAAATTGCCCAGAAACGCAGAGAAGCTAAAGCCAGAGGAGAAAGAAAGACAATCACAGAACTCAACAGAGATTTCCAACATGCAGCAAGACAGGACAAGGAAAAGTACTACAATGACGCATGCAAGGAAATAGAAGCAGAAACTATTAGAGGAAGAACAAGATCAGCTTTCCTAAAGCTACGAGAGTTAAAGAAAAAGTTCCAGCCTCGAATTGGAATGTTACAAGATGCTCAAGGTTCTATGTTGAATGATGCTGAGAAGATCAAAAAAAGATGGAAGGAATATACAGAGTTTTTATATGATAAAGATCAAGTGGACCAACAGCCGTTTCAACCTGTACCTTATGATCTGGAACCATTGGTGATGAAAGAAGAAGTTGAAGCAGCATTGAAAGCCTTATCAAAGAACAAAGCACCAGGCATTGATTACATTCCCATAGACGTATTACAGCAATCTGATGCAGCTGTTACCATACTTACAAGGCTCTGCCAAGAAATATGGAAGACAGCATCATGGCCAACTGGAAAAGATCTGTGTTTATACCAATACTAAAGAAAGGTGATCCAACTGACTGTGGAAATTATCGCACAATCGCTCTGATCCCACATGCCAGCAAGATTCTACTGAAGATTATTCAAAAGAGACTACAATCATACCTGGAACAAGAACTACCTGAAGTGCAAGCAGGGTTCAGAAAAGAGCGAGGAACGAGAGACATCATTGCGGATGTGAGATGGATCCTTGAAAAGACTAAAGAATACCAAAAGGATATATATTTGTGCTTTATCGACTATAGCAAAGCTTTTGACTGTGTAAACCATGAGAAACTCTGGGCCACATTAAGAAGCATGGGTATATCAGAACACCTGATCGTTCTCTTGCACAATCTGTACATTGATCAAGAAGCAACAGTTCGAATAGAACAAGGAGAAACAGAATGGTTTAAAATAAGCAAAGGTGTAAGACAAGGCTGTATACTTTCCCCCTACCTGTTTAATTTATATGCAGAACAAATCATCAGAGAAGCAGGATTGTATGAAGACAACAGAGGTGTGAAGATTGGTGGAAGACTCATCAACAACCTTCGCTATGCTGATGATACCACATTACTGGCGGAAAGTGAAGATGATCTGAAACATTTGCTTCTCACAATCAAAGAACATAGTCTCAAAATGGGCCTGCACCTTAATGTAAAGAAGAGAAAGATCATGACAACTGGCATAATCAACAGTTTCATCGTCAAAGGAGAAGAAATTGAAATTGTGAATAACTTTAACCTACTTGGATCAACTATCAATAAAGAAGCAACAAGCAGTCAAGAAATCAGACGACGCATTGCTCTTTGGCAGAATGGCTATGAAAGACCTAGATAAGATTCTCAAGAGCAGAGATGTCTCTCTCCATACAAAGATTCAACTTGTTCAAGCCATGGTATTTTCAATAACATCATATGGATGTGAAATCTGGACAGTGAAAAAGATAGACAGGAAGAAAATTGATGCCTTTGAATTTTGGTGCTGGCGGCGAATACTGTGTATACTATGGACTGTCCAAAGAACAAACCAGTCTGTACTAGAGGAGATCAAACCTAAGCTTTCTTTAGAAGCTCAGATGACAAGACTTTGACTTTCATACTTTGGACACATCATGCGGAGAGAGAGATCATTAGAGAAAGACATCATGCTTGGCAAGATAGAAGGTCAACGCAAAAGAGGAAGGCCAGCAATGAGATGGATCGATACAGTAACAGCAGCTACGGGTACCAGTCTGTCAACAATAAGCCGCCTGACTGAAGACCGAACACAATTTAGGATAGCTATCCAGAGGATCGCCATGAGTCGACTCCGACTCGACGGCACTTAACAACACAACAACAGTTGTCTACGTTGCTTTTATAAAATACAGAAAAACAATAACCTAAATAAGGAGGAGGCAATTATCCAAAAAATTTGTCTAAAAAACACCACCCTCTTCCATATATAAGACTTAACAATTCAGGGGACCTCAAAGACACAATATTGTATTTCGATACACTTATCTGCATCAGGAATATAGCATAAATCTTCAGTTCTACTTCAACAAACACACAATATAAAGACAACTTAACCCCACTCCCTTGGGAGAGATATCGAGTCAACCAATCACATAACACATGCAATCATAAAAACACCCAACAAACTCAAAATAGTCTATCAACACACAAGATATAAAATAGACATAAAATAAGCACTTGTTTGGATATCACAAAGAGACACCCTGCTATAGAATCGGACCCTTAAAGTGCAGCTGAATATGCTCAAATAATTAAGCGAGACAAAGAAGAGACCTGAAAAGGGATATGGCCTGATGAGATTTGGGAGATATTTCTTGGTTGGGGAGAGTGGCTGTAATAAAAATGAATGTGCTGCCCTGCTTGCTGTATTTATTCCAGTCCCTTCCCATTAGGGTGCTCTGGGGGATCTTTGTCATCTCCAGAGCCAGGTATTCGATTTTATTCGGAGATGTCAACCACCGAGGGTGGCTCAGCGAATCTTATACGCTTCCAGGCGAGGGGGAGGATTGGGGATTCCTGACTTGTGCCTCTATTATCTGGCAGTGCAGCTACACCAAGTGATAGATTAGGCAGGTGGGGGGGGGGGGAGTATTAGACCCTATTCCATCTCACTGGTTGTCTGAGCCTTCTCTGCAACTTGTTCCAGTCCTCACTACTATTATAAATTCCAGTCTATCCTCTGGCCTCTTCCCATCTTTGTGGAAGTCTGCCGTTGTCCGTCCCCTTCTGAAACAATCTTCCATTGATTCTTCTGTTCTGTCTAATTGGTGGCCAGTCTCCAACCTTCCTTTCCTGGCTAAACTTTTGGAGCGTTTTGTTTTTGAACAGTTGAATTCACATGTAGAGGCCACAAATACTCTTCACCCCCGTCAAGCAGGTTTTCGTCATGGGCACAGCACTGAAACTGTTCTTCTGGCACTTCTAAACGAAATTCATGTTGCTCACGATCGCGGTGATGTTACTCTTCTTGTTTCTCTGGATCTTTCTACAGCTTTCGACTTGATTGATCACCGGACTCTCCTTTCCCGTCTATTCGATATTAGATTGCGGGGCTCTGTTCTACAATGGTTTCGTTCTTTCTTTACGGCTCGCTCATTCACTGTGCACTCTGGTAACCGCTCCTCTTCTTCTCTCCCACTTGTCTGTGGTGTTCCGCAGGGGTCTGTTCTTTCTCCTTTATTATTTTATATCTTTCTTGCTCCTTTGCCTCTTGCGATTCAGCAGTTTTCGGTATCTCCTTACATTTATGCAGATGACATTATTCTCCTCTGTCATGTCTCTCCCCTCACTTTGGATATTGCCCCGCTAAATGATTGTCTTTCTCATATCGCTTCCTGGCTTTCTCGAAACTTTCTTCACTTAAATCCCTCGAAATCCACGGCTATGTGGGTATCTCTTAGTGGTTCTTGTCCTTCCGTCGCTCCCATGATTGATTCAGTTCCTATTCCTCTTGTCTCTTCTTTCCGCTATTTGGGGGTTATTCTCGATTCATCACTTTCTTTTCATGATCACATCTCTTCTCTCACTCGACGGTCCTTTGTGACTCTTCGACAGATTAGAGCTACTCGTTCTCTCTTTTCCTCTGACTCTTTGGTTACTCTTGTTCTAGCTTTGGTAATTAGTAGACTTGACTACTGTAATGTTTTCCTGGCTAATCTTCCTAAATATCAGCTTCAACGGCTACAATCTATCCAAAACACTGCAGCTCGCCTTATCACTTTTTCCCGGCGTTTCGATCATGTCACTCCCCTCTTTCTCCGTCTGCACTGGTTGCCTCTTTGTTTTCGCTATCAATATAAGTTCCTGATTTTGATTCACCGTACTATCCATACTGGCAATCCTTTGTATCTTGCGGGTCTGATTTCCCTTCACACACCCTTTCGTCAACTCCGGTCTATTCATGCTAATCGTTTATCCTTACCTTCCCCGTCACAGGCCCGTCTGGAGCAAACCCGACATTCCGCCTTTTTCTTTCTTGGTCCGTTTCTTTGGAATTCATTACCACCTTCCCTCAGGTTAGAACCTTCTTATCCTCAATTCAAGACACTACTCAAAACCCATCTGTTCGAGCAGGCTTTTGACCTTCCCGCCAGTACCCCCCCTTGAATTTGTAGTTGGATTTTTGTTTTGTGCTGTTTGTCTGTTAGTGTCCTGTCTTTCCCTGTTTTGTTTTTAGTTTTATTTATTCTTATTTTAGTTTAGTTACTTGGTTTTACTGCTGTGTGCTGTGTGCTTTGCTTTCCTATTATTTTATGGCGTTCTTTTCTATAATTTGCAGTGTGGACCTTTTATTGTACACCGCTCTATGCTTTGGCCACAGCGGTTTATCAAATGTTTTAATAAAGATAATAAATATAAAGATAAAGAAGAAACACTTTTGTTAGATTGAACAATATTGGATGGGGGAGTTTCGACTCCTCCATCTGCCATGGGTGCTTTTGGGGTGTTGGCAGAAAAGCTAATTTATTTCTAATTTGTGGACTCGGTGCAGGCGCGGGTAGCACTGTGTAGCACCCAAGCTAGGGTTTTCTGTGCTAACCCCCACTGGCACATCTGACCAGTTTAGGCCTGGGAGTGAGCCCGTTTTTCGCCGCTGAGAACGACTGGGGCTCGATACATTTGCCAAACTGATCAATTATGGGGATATCCTCTCGTTTGAGGAGGTTCAGGAGAAATATCACTTGCAGGGCTGGGATTTCTTTGCTTATTTTCAAGTTGCACACTGCCTGCAACAAAGCTCCATTAAGGGGACTTATGCAGAGGGATACAGTGATCTGGAAGCCCTCTGACTTCCAGATCATTGAAGCAGAGGCCTCCTATAGTTTCTTTATAAGAGTTTACAGGGAAAACCTGTGGTAAACTTCCTTACCAACTGGCCTAGGAACAGGACTTGGGCTGGGAGCTGGATGTGAAGGAATGAATGGGTGTGTGAGGGCATAGGGCGCCAGGCTCTTTCGGTGTCTATCTGGGAGACTTCCTATAAATTATTATATAGATGGAACTATACACCCAAAAGGTGCCAAAAAATGTTTCCCTCAGTGTCTAATCTTTGTTGGTGAAATAGTGGAAGTGTCCAGAGATTGTTCCATATTGGGTTCTGATTTGGGATCAAATTTTGGCTATTTTCCAAATGGATGAGGGAATGCATATGAGTTTTTGTTTGTCGAGGATCTGGCCGGAGTAGGTCCGCATGAAGTGGACATGCCCCATCTGAGCCTGCCTGCTGACACTGAGGGGGGAAATTACCTGGAATTGGAAGCAAGGAGCAGTTCCTGGACTTACTGCATGGCAGTCTCGTTTTGAGGAAAATAGTTCTGATGGAACGCTTCACAACTTCTCGCTGACAAAATACAGATCAGTTTCAAGCTCGCTGGCAGTCATTGTTGGAAGGCGGGTGGGGAGTTGTGATGGGTGGAGGATGAAGTGGGTGTTCCTGGACAGGGAGATTAAAAAAAGAGGAAGGGGAAATTGTGGATCTTATTAATGTTTTCTGGTTCATTGTGTTGTTTGTTGAATGGATCTTTAATAAAATTAAAAAATAAATAAATAAAAGGTACAAAGATATGAGTTATCCGTTTGTTTAGCTGTGTCCAAATTGCTGCTACTTGTTTTTTTCTCAATTTAAATTTTTATTGGAAACCAAAACATAACCAACAGCAACATAACAACTGTACCATAAATTTTCTACAGCTTAATGAGTTCAATGGACAAAATTTGTTTGGTTAGGATAGAGGAATTTTAAAAATCTTTTGATTATCAGCCTCCCACTTTTTTTTAAGCTTCTTTTAAATATTGTTCTCTGGCTCTTTCTAATCACAGCCTTTTGATTTTAATGTTTACTGTGATAAAGACATTTGCTGATACTGCTTATTTGTCTTGGCTCTGTGCATGACCAGATTACAAGCTCCATGAATCAGGGATTGCCTTTTATGTGTATTTGCAGCAAGTAGTGTTATAGATATGAAGAGCAGTAGCAATAGCATGTATCTGATGTTATGATACTCTTATATTAAATTGCTGGAATTAGGGAGTTATCCTAATTCTAGTACATTTATTTTTTACACAAGAATATCAATGCTCCCTCCTTTTTATGAAAAATTAAATGGATAATGAAGAATATACTTCCTTAGTGATGTTCCTTAACAGAAATCATTGGAAGCATCCTTTAGCCAGTTTATGCTAATGTTTGATGCACTTGAAGGACGATTTCGCAACATCCGGTTACGGCCTAAAAATCAGAATTGTGCAATCTGTGGAGCAAATCCCACGGTCAAAGTTCTCCAGGATTATGAGGCATTCTGTGGTTCATCAGCCTCAGATAAGGTCAGAGCAATATATTTCTTTACAGAAATGTTGCATTTGTAAAGCTTTATTTTGTGATGTTCATTTATAATAATTTAAAAAAATTATACTAATTTATTCTAAAAATGTCTGTGGATTTTTTATACTCTAGTGTAGAACTTTGCATTTACTCTCCAATGAAGAAAGAATATCAGTACAAGTAAGTTATTATCATGGATGTTTGACATAATAGTCCAGATCTTGGATTATAACTTTTTCCAACAGACAGATGCAAACCCAAAAAAGAAGCAGAAAGAACTTTGTCTTGTACCCCATGTGTCTAAGGCCTCTCTGCCTCTATTTTGTTTCTGGTTCATCAGGAGAAATAGCACTTTAAGAACCCCCATGGGTAAATATTCAGACATTTATTATACTTTCTCAAATCTTATGTATTCCATTTAAATTTCCTTTATAAATTAAGGATCCTGTGTATGAAAATGTGGTAGATTTTTGTTGTTAGCACATGCTACCTGTAAAACCTACTGTGCATTAGCGGGAAATTGGCTATACTAACGTTTTGGCTGGAATATGAGTGTAGGAAGAGCCTACTACCAAAAAATGGGGGCAGAATAATAAATGTCACAACATTAGTACCACAGTAGACATTATACCTGAACACTAAGGAAGAGGACGCTTAACACATGCTAACAGTTATCATCGTAAGTTAAAGGTATGCTTGTGATCTCCAGGAACAAGCAGGAATGTAGTCTTCACATATGGGTATCGTCGGTACCGACGGAGCCCACACGGGAACGCTCCCCAGCATCCAATAGGAAAGCTTTTGGGAGTATCCCACTGCGCCTGTGCCGCTGCCTTCCCACCTTTCCAAATCTCCCTCTTCAGTTTTTCGTTTTCTGCGGAGCCGACAGGTAGCAAACCCTGTCACTGCAGGAAATCTTCTTTTTGTGGTCGCGTCTGCCTTCCCGTTTGATGTCTCCCCCAGAGGACATGTCCTTTCAGGACTTCATACGTGATGTAGCAAGGGGACTCTCAATCACCGTGACACTCCTGAGAAGGAACCGAGTGCTGAAGAGTTAGAAATTCTTCAGTATCCAGCAGCTCCTAAAGAGGCGGCTACCCTTCCCATTCACCGAATTTTGCATGATCTCATGCTTAGGATGTGGGAAACACCTCTGACGGTGTCTCCACATTCTCGGAGACTCGATTGAATGTACCAGGTTCCGTAATGTCCCAGTTTCCAAAAAACACAATTACCACACCATTTCATGGTAGGGAATCAGCAATGCATAGGATTAAGAGTGCTAAGATGCATTCATCCAACCCTCCAGGTCGTGAATCGAGAACACTCAATGCCTTTGGGCGTCAATGTTTTCAGTCCTCGATGCTATCAGCTAGAATAAGCTCTTACATACTTTATATGAGTATATTTCTTCGGGAGGTTACAAGAGATTTGGAACTCATGGCTCCACTTCTTCCCGATGACAAGAGAGCTGACTTTCTCACTCTAGTCAAACATGCCCAGAATGTTTCTAAGTTCATGAAGCGTGCCACCTTTGATTGCTTTGAGTGCATTAGCAGAACCTCTGCTATCTTCATTGGTGCATGTTGCATTGCCTGGTTACAAGCATCTGATTTAGAACAATGGGTATAAGACAAGCTGGGAAATATTCCTTGTACAGGGGAAAACTTCTTTAGCAAGGATTGGCAGGACAAAGCTAATCAGCTTGAGTCCGAAAACACTACCTTGAACAGATTATCAAGGATCACAGCAAACCCAGCTAAGAAAAAGACAGTTAAGAAACCTTTTTCAACAAGAAAAATAAATTCTATCCATCTTACACCCAGGCTGTCCACTGCCCAGTTCATGCTCCCCAAAAAGGGCAGCAGCAACCCAGACAGCAGAGAAAGGCCCAAGTCCCCAGAGCTCAACCAGCTCAGCAGGCACAGTCTCCTCAGGGGCTTTGACTCCTTCCTAGAGAACTTAGTCATCTTGCCCCTGAAAGGTCCAGAGCCTCTCACCATCCCAGGCAGACTCTGTCATTTCGCCAAAAGATGGCAACAGATAACATCAGAGTACTGAACTCTCTCTATTGTAACAGAGCGGTACAAACTCCATTTTCACAGTATGCCCCCTCCCACCATCACAAGACAGTTCAATTATCGGGCCCCCTTCACCACTCTCTTGTGTCAAGAGGTCACCTCACTACTTGCTCAAGATGCAATAGAAGAGGTACCCATATCCCAACAGGGCATGGGTTTCTGCTCCCCTTACTTCCTCGTTCCAAAGAAGACAGGAGGATACAGACCCATACTGGACCTCAGAAAGTTGAACAAGTATCTGTTCTGAGAAAAATTCAAGATGATCTCCCTCGGAACACTTCTTCCTTACATTCAGAGTTAGGATTGGCTATGTTCTCTAGGATGCATCTACATATATTCTCATCCATACAGATCACAGGAGGTTTCTTCGATTCTTCTTTCAAGGAAGACATTATCAGTACAGGGTTCTACCCTTTGGACTGGCTTCCGCCCCAAGAGTCTTCACAAAATGCATGGCAATAGTAGCAGCATTCCTGAGAACTCTGGGGATATTCGTCTTCCCCTACCTAGACGACTGGCTCATCCGAACATCAACCGCTCCAGAAGTCAGCTCCACTCTCTCCTGTACAATGCAAATCCTGCAGTACCTGGGACTGATCATAAACCTCCCAAAATCTCATCTCACCCCTTCTCAGTCTCTAGAGTTCATAAGGGCTCTTCTAGACACAAGGCAGTCAAAGGCTTTCCTGCCACAACCACGTTGTCTTCAAATACTCCAGCTGGCCTCTCTAGCAGCTATGAAAACCTTTCTAACTGCTCAAGAAATGCTCCAGCTACTGGGGCATATGGCATCCACTGTCCATGTGGTTCCCTATGCTCGCCTACACATGAGAGCAGCTCATTGGACCCTAGCCTCTCAGTGGACACAGGCGTCGGGCCGCCTGGGGGACAAAATCAGAAACTCCACATGCCTCATTTTGTCCCTGCAGTGCTGGCAATCGCTGAAAAACCTTCTCGTAGAGTCTCCTTTCCAGCGGCCACTATACCAAGCCTCCTTGACGACAGATGCGTCCAAGTTGGGTTGGGGAGCTCACTTGGACAATATTTCTACTCAAGGCCTCTGGACCGAGCAGGAGGTTTGTCTTCACATAAACATCCTGGAACTCAGAGCCATCTTCTATGCCCTTCGAGTATTTCAGGACCGCCTAAGCTACGAGACTGTTTTTGTCCAGACCGACAATCAGCTATGTTCTGCATGAACAAGCAGGGTGGGAGAGGTTCTCAGGCGCTGTGCAACAAAACTCTATGCCTCTGGGCATTCGCCAGAGATCTTCAAATCCACCTACTAGCGGTGTATTTACCAGGCACACAAAATTTCTTGGCAGACAAACTCAGTTGAGTTCTGCTGCCACACGAGTGGTCTCTTCATCCAGAGCAAATTGCTGGAATCTTTCAGATATGGGGAACTCCAGATATAGACCTCTTTGCAAGTCCTCAGAATGCCAAACTTCCCCGGTTCTATTCCAGAATCCCGGCTCAGAACTGTCAGGCAACGGATGCCTTCCACCTCCACTGGGGTCAGGACTTCCTCTATGCCTACCCACCCATTCCTCTTATTCCCAAAACTCTATTCAAGCTTCAGAGAGACAGGGGCCATATGATCCTCATAGCCCCATGCTAGCCACAACAGACATGGTATTCACTGCTTCTACGTCTCTCTCAAGCCAAGCCTCTGGAGTTGGGATGTGCTCCAGATCTTCTTTCTCAGGAGAACGGGACGCTATTGCACCCGAACCCTCAGTCCCTACACCTCAGGGCATGGCTACTGTGAGCCTAGAATTCCAGGATATTAACCTTTCTCAACAGGTTAAGGATATCCTTTTAGCTTCAAGAAAACCTTTGGCAAAACAAAAAGTATGAGCTCTGTATATAAAAACAAGAAAGTGTCGTTGTGTCCCGCTCAAAACTTCATGCAATGAATATAGAGTTTAGTAAACAGCTTCAAGCATAGTGAGCACAGAAAGTTTGAAAGCAACAAAAGGTCTCAGACTTAACGGGCAAGATATGACACCCCAGACAGCAACGGCTGCCAGAGCATAGCCCTATTTGCATCAACGACCTTAGATATTATGTTGCAATAGAAAAAGAGGCTACCATCAACTCCTTTAGCATAACCATACGAACTGTTTCTCTTATTGAATTCTTTAAGGGTAATATAGGAGAATATGTAGCAGAACTTAGCTCATAAAGTATTGCTTGAAAAGCTGCTTTGCCATCATCTCATCCCTGCATGAGCCCCAACGCTCTCAATCGCGCTGTTATTGCGTTTCACCCGAACAGGTTTCTTCAGGGGGTGACTGGCAGAGGATGGCTAGAACACAAAAATATAAAATGCATTAGTTTGTAAAAAGCACACACTTTCATTATTGCGCTTCAAGAAGACATCCAGTGAGGAACGGAAGAAAAATTATAGCACGTACAGCAGATGACAAGAAATCCAAGCACTACTAACCGCTGCTGAACGCCGCGCATGCGAACTGCATATTTATAGAGCATGCTGATTGGGCTGTTAAGGAGCCAATGGGAGATTACACACAAACTCCCCATTCAACCCGCACATTCAAGCCATAAGGCGAAACTGAACCGACCCGATGGATCCAGCGCTGTTCATGCCAGGATAAAGTACTATCTCTAGTTTTACCACGTTGTGCAAAATCGATCACATCTAGGCAAAAACATCGTAGGTCTTGAAACTTGTGATGAAAACCGAGGCAATGTTCCACAATCGGAGCTTCACGACGTTGACATGTGAGCCTACTCTTATGTTCATTCATCCGCACTCTAAACATTCGGGTAGTTTTGCCAATATAAACCAGCCCACATGGGCAGAGGATACAATATACCATGAATGTAGAGGTACAGGAAGTAAAATGACGAAGCCGATACACTTTGCCACGGTAATGAAACTCACTCAATTCTTTAGTGATGGTGCAGATGTTACATGTTTCACACTTCACATGGCCAGCTTGCATATTTACAAACTAATGCATTTTATATTTTTGTGTTCTAGCCATCCTCTGCCAGTCACCCCCTGAAGAAACCTGTTCGGGTGAAACGCAATAACAGCGCGATTGAGAGCGTTGGGGCTCATGCAGGGATGAGATGATGGCAAAGCAGCTTTTCAAGCAATACTTTGAGCTAAGTTCTGCTACATATTCTCCTATATTACCCTTAAAGAATTCAATAAGAGAAACAGTTCGTATGGTTATGCTAAAGGAGTTGATGGTAGCCTCTTTTTCTATTGCAACATAATATCTAAGGTCGTTGATGCAAATAGGGCTATGCTCTGGCAGCCGTTGCTGTCTGGGGTGTCATATCTTGCCCGTTAAGTCTGAGACCTTTTGTTGCTTTCAAACTTTCTGTGCTCACTATGCTTGAAGCTGTTTACTAAACTCTATATTCATTGCATGAAGTTTTGAGCGGGACACAACGACACTTTCTTGTTTTTATATACAGAGCTCATACTTTTTGTTTTGCCAATTTTTGCTCTGTGATATTGTTTGACCCTAATTGGATTTGTTGTACTCAAGAAAACCTTTCACAAAGAGGGCCTATGCCTTTAAGTGGAAAAGGTTCTCTATCTGGTGTTCAAAAAACGCCTCCCTTTTCAGTGCCAGTGGAGGCGTTACTGGAGTATCTCCTCCATTTCTCCAGGACCAAGCAGGAAGTCAGTCCTCACATATGGGTGATGGCGCCGACGGAGCCCCCTTGTGGAGCATTTCCCCAGCTTTCAAAGAAAGCCTTTGGGAATGCAGCGCGCCTGCACGGTCCCCTTCCCACCCAAGGGTGCCATCTTGCTCAGTCTTTCTTTTTCCACGGAGCCCAATGGACGTGAGTTCGTGTCACCCGGGAAAAGTTGACTTTTTTCTGCGATTTTCGCGTTGTCTTATCTGGTTCGACGCCGGTTCCCCTTCCCATCTGGGCTTGGTACACCAGTATCGAGTCTGGAGTTTTGATTTTCAGTTTTTGTCCTTCGTGACTAACGTTCGCACTCTTTTTGTGTTTTCACTTGCAGGCCGGTCTTTTGACCTTGCAGGGGCCCTTTTTCACCCAATGGCTGCCAGCAGGTTCAAAAAGTGTGATCGGTGCAAGAAACGTATGTCTCTCACCGACACACATGACTGCTGCCTCCGATGCCTCGGGCCCGACCATGACCCGCTGGCCTGTGGCCCATGTAGCAAAATGTTGTCGAAGGCGCTTCGGAGCCATCGGCATCAACGTGAGCAAATTTTCTCTGATTCTGCGTCCGGCCGGGCCTGGACTTCGTCAGAGGCCTCAACATCTCGGGAGTCTGACCCCGAGCGCCGTCGGGGTTCCTCTGAAAGGGAGTATCCCACCTGGGAGCACAGAAGGAAGCAAAAGCTTGCGAGGGCGGCGTCGGTGGAGGCTCCTGGTTCCTCGAGGGCCAGGTCGTGTAGCCCTGACCGCCGCCCCGGGCTCTCGGAGTCAAAGAGGCCTTCCAAGCTACCTCGTATGGAACTGGAGTCCCCGAGTCACGTAAGTGCAGTTGTCCTCGTGGACTCTCCTCCGGGGGAGCCGATGGCGGGCCCGATGCTGTCAGGGCCTGAGTCGGGGGCTGCTGAGTCTCCTGAGCTTGGACTCAGGTTGACGGCCTTGGAGAGCAGCTTGGCTGCCTTCATGGAACAGTAGCGGATACTGATCGCCTGTCTGACCGGTGCATCTGCCCCGACTACCGGGACCTCGACATCTAAGTCGACCCCGGAGACCGAGCCAATCCTCGAGTCAATGAAGTCTCAAGTCGATCCTCGGTCAAGGTCCCCCTCGACCTCCCGTGCGGGACCGAGGTCGTCGACGCCGATACCCTCAGCGTCGGGGTGGGTGGCACCGAGGCCCACACGGCCGGAGCCGCTCGATTCCTCCTCGGAGGAGTCCCAGGACACCTTCTGGACCCGATGCGTCCCTTCGGACTCACTGGAGTCTGAGCCTCGGAGACGGTCACCCCCGGAGGATACCCGGTTCTCGGACTTCGTGAGGGACATGGCCAAAGCCTTGGCCTTCCCCACAGACGCCGAGGAGGAACCTCGAGCTGAGGAGCTCTATGCCCTCCAGTATGATTTTCCTCCGAAGGAAGCCTTTACTGTACCGGTTCCTCTGATGCTGGAACGGCTGCTGTTCCATATGTGGGAGGCACCGGCCTCGACGCCGGTTCTTAGCAAATGGGTTGATTCCATTTATCGAGTCCGTAAGAGCCCTGGGTTCCAAAAGGCGCAGCTACCGCACCACTCCATGATGGTTGTGGAATCGGACATGCACCGTCTGAAGAGTCAGAAGATGAACTCCTTGGTGCCCCCCGGCCGGGAGGCCCAGAACCTGGATGCCCTTGGTAGAAAGTGCTTCCAGGGCTCTATGCTATCTTGCCGTGTCCAGACCTAGCCAGCTGTACATGGGCATGTACCTATGAGACCTGGCAAAGGAGATTGCCGGGTTCTCAGGTGTCCTCTCTGAGGAACCTTTGCAGAGGTTCAAGGCTTTGTCAACAGGGATTCAAGAGTGCTCGAAGTTTATCTCTCGAGCAGCCTATGATGGCTTTGAGGCTTCCGCCCGGGTAGCCACGGCCGGCATCGGTGCACGCCGTCAGACCTGGCTACAGTCATCAGACCTGGAGCCATGGGTGCAGGACAAGTTGGTCGATGTCCCCTGCCGAGGTGAAAACCTTTTCGGTAAGCCCATGACTGAAAAGACTGCGGAAATTGAGGCTGAGACATTCATCAGGACAAGGCTGTCCAGGAAGACTTCTGCCCCTTCTGCGCTCTTCCTGGTAGCTCTTACCTCGGCCAGACGGAGTGAACTACAAGCTCTGGTTTCTGATAGACCGTACACACGGTTCTATAGGAATAGGGTGGTCCTACGGACCCATCTGAAGTTCCTTCTAAAAGTTGTCTCCTCCTTCCACCTCAACCAGGAGGTGGTTCTTCCGATATTCTTTCCCAGGCCGCATACCAGCCAGGCTGAAACGGTCTTGCATATCCTGGACTGTAAGAGGGCATTGTCCTTTTACATAGAACGTACGCGGGGGCACCGAAGGGCTACTCAGCTCTTCGTCTCCTTTGACCCTAATAAACTGGGGTTGCCTGTCTCCAAGCATAACTTATCCACTTGGGTAGCAGATTGTATCGCCTAGGCGTACAAGGCAGCCCGCCTCTCCTTGCAGGGTCGAGTCACGGCCCACCGTGTCAGGACGAAAGCCGCGTCAGTAGCTCATCTCCACTCTGTTCCGTTGGCAGACATCTGCCAGGCCACTACTTGGTCTTCAAGCCAGACTTTTGCAGCCTACTTCTGCCTTGAGAGAGAGTCCCGAAGGGACAGTGCTTTCGGACAGGTGGTACTCCGTAATCTCTTTGAGGTTTAGGCAACTCCTACCCTCAGGCCCTAGTGTTGGGCTACCGTACGGGGGCGTTCTCAGAGGATATTCTTATCACGGATGCTGAGGCTCTTAAGAGGGAGCCATTTTTTCAGCTTTGGGTTCCTGGTAGCCTAGAGCTGGGGAGTCCCATATGTGAGGACTGACTTCCTGCTTGGTCCTGGAGAAAGAGTAGTTACTCACCTGTAACAGGTGTTCTCCAGGAGCAGCAGGAATTAGTTCTCACGACCCTCCCTCCTCCCCTGGAGTTGCAGTCATATACTTTATTTTTTTTTTTTTTTATGTCTTTTAGCTATGTCATCAGACTGAGCAAGATGGCACCCTTGGGCGGGAAGGGGACTGCGCAGGCACGCTGCATTCCCAAAGGCTTTTTTTGAAAGCTGGGGAAATGCTCCGCACGGGGTCTCCGTCGGCGCCAACGTCACCCATATGTGAGGACTGATTCCTGCTGTTCTGGAGAACACCTGTTACAGGTGAGTAACTACTCTTTATCATCCTCTGGTCTTCTTTTTTTTTTTCTTTTTTTTATTAAGAATTTCTATTTAATATAACAAACATATACAAAGAAATATGCGAAATACATCAAAGAAGGGAAGAACAAGGAGAACCATATCCCCAAAGGATTACAAAAAGAAAAAAATATGTACTGCAATTAGACCACATCCAGGAGTGCAGAGGGCAACAATGACCTAGGGCAAATTACTTTGTCAAGCTCTAAATTCCCAAATCCCAATAACAAAACAAAATCACATATAATATACATAAGAAAACTACCCAGTAGATACCACTGCGTACCTCACCTTCCCTGCTCTTCAAAAAACCCTCTAACTATTGAGGGTCCATATAAACATAACGGATACCCAACAGAGACCCTCTGGTCTTAAGACCAATTCAGTAAGAGTCCACCTTAGTGCCATTGCGGCTTTCCACAAGCCCTTGGATGGACAACCTGTTTCCTCTCAACCACTTGTAGCGAGGTTTATGAGATATCTACTCTTAACAAAACCCCCCATTAAGCCACCACCCGTGGCATGGGATTTGAATCTTGTCCTTGGGCAACTCATGAAACTGCCCTTCGAACCCTTAACCACTACATCTCTGAAGTTTCTTTCTTGGAAGGTAATCTTCCTAATTGCTCTCTCTTCTGCAAGACGCATCAGTGAGCTACAAGCTTTAGTGGCTGATCCTCCTTATACAAGGTTCCACCATGATAAAGTAGTTCTTAGGACTTACCCTCACTTTATGCCAAAGGTGGTTTCGCCTTTTCATTTAAATCAATCGGTTTACCTTCCTGTATTCGTCCCTAGGCCTCACGCCTCCAATGCAGAAAAGAATCTTCATAATCTGGATTGTAAAAGAGCTTTGGCTTTTTACCTTCAGAGAACTAAGCAACATAGAAAGGCTTCCCAGCTTTTTTTGCCTTTGACTCGTCATCTTGGATTACCAGTTTCCAAGCAAACTTTATCTAAATGGATTGCAGATTGCATATCCTTTGCCTATGAGAGCAAGGGCCTTTCTCTCGGAGGTTGTGTCACAGCTCACAATGTGAGAGCAATGGCAGCCTCTATGGCTAGTCTTCGCTCAGTGTCCATTGCTGAATCTGTAGAGCAGCCACTTGGCCTTCGGTACACACCTTTGCAGCCCACTACTGCTTAGTCAAGAACTCCCGTTGGGTTGCCTCATTTGGCCAGGCTGGTCTCCAGCATCTCTTTCAGACATAGAACAACTCCTACCCGCTGTCCCGGGTTTCGATGCCAGAGATCCATGGGAGGAAGCATGACCCATCTCAACCTGGGTTTTGCAGCTTCTGGGTCATCTCCCTGGCATCTTTCAGCTGGGGAGTCCCCATATGTGAAGACTACATTCCTGCTTATTCCTGGAGATAGCGTGGTTACTCACCTGTAACAGGTGATCTCCGGGAACAGCAGGAATTGAGTCTTCACAACCCGCCCACCTCCCCTAGGAGTTGTATTTCTCTCTCTCTCTCCTTTGCGTCGGCTATAAATTCAACTGAAGAGGGAGAGTTGGAAAGGCGAGAAGGCAGCGTCACAGACGCTTTCCTATTGAATGCTGGGAAGCGTTCCCACACGGGCTCCGTCAGTACCGACAATACCCATATGTGAAGACTCAATTCCTGCTGTTCCTGGAGATCACCTGTTACAGGTGAGTAACCACGCTATACTGCATGGCAATATAGCCGGTCCTACGCATGGCGAGAATGTTTGTAAGCACAGGGCCTTGCGCCAACCTCATGCTGCACCCATGTAAGGTCTATGCCTCTGTTTCCCCATGCTGCCTGCTTAACATGCAGTCAGTGAGGGACTGGTAAGGGCACCCGAAGCCTCCCTCACTGACTGACTTTGCAAGCCCTGTAAACAGCTGCAGCAGCATTTTCTTTTCCTTCTGCAGCTGTGCTGCCTCAAAAGACGCGGGACTGCAGCATGTCTAAAGACAGTAAAACCATTTCCTGTTTCTTGCGAGAAACAGGAAATGGTTGTTATCACTTTTAGAAAGCCACGGTCTAGCATCTTTTAAGGCAGCACAACCATGGTAGGAAAGGAAAATGTTCCCATGGCTGTTTACAGCGATTGCACTCAAAGCAGGTGACCAATGCTTAGGAAAGAAAGCTGGCAGGCTGGGACTAGAGCTAATAAGAGTGGAGGGAGGAATGGATGGGAGCCAACACAGAGTAGGATACTTGGACTGGAAGGGAGCTATACATTGTAGGGGAGGGGGCTGGGACTGAACGAATCTGACACTGGGAGCGCTGCTGGGATTGGAAGGGGGCTAGACAGTAAGCGAGGTGACATATACTGAAAAGGATCTAACACTGGGTAATTTGTAATGCAAGAACTGACACTGGGATAGAAAATAGAAACATGACATCAGAAAAAGACCACAAGGCCTATCTAGTTTGCCCTTCGATAGCACCCACTGTAAGAGTCACTTTTTTTCCTCCTTTAGAGAGCCTCTGTGTTTGCCCAATGCTTTTTTGAATTAAGATAGTGTCCTCATCGCTACCCTTCCACTGGGAGACTATTCCACGCATCTACCACTCTTTCTGTATTTCCGCATATAATTCCTGAGTCTATCCCCTTTCACCCTCATCCTATGTCCCCTCATAGCAGAGCTTGCTGTCAGTCGAAAGAGGTTCTCCTCCTGTGCATTTATGCCATGGAGGTATTTAAACATCTCAATAATGTCACCTCTGTCCCGCCTTTCCTCTAAAGTTTACATATTAAGGTCCTTAAGTCTGTCCTCATCTATTTTATAATGAAGACCATTAACCGTTTTAGTAGCCACCTTCTGCACTGAGTCCAACCTGTTTATATCCTTTTGAAGGTGTGGTCTCCAGAATTGCACACAATACTCCAAATGAGGTCGCACCAAAGACTTATACAGAGGCACTATCACCTCCTTTTTTCTGCTGGCCATTCCTCTCCCTATGTACCCAAGCAGCCTTCTAGCTTTCTCTGTTGCCTTTTTTACCTGTTTAGCTACTTTGAGATCGTCAGACACAATCACGCCCAGGTCCTATTCTTCTTTCGTGGACAAAAGTATGTCACCCCCTATACTGTACCGTTCCCTTGGATTGTTGCAGCCAAAATGCATGACCCTATATTTTTAGCATTAAATCTCAGCTGCCAAATTCTAGACCATTCTTCAAGCTTAGCTAGATCCCTCCTCATGTTATCTACACCTTCCTGAGTGTCTACTCTTGCAGATTTTGGTATCAAAGAGGAAACCTTACCCAACAGCCCTTCCACAATATCACTAACAAAGATATTAAAAAGAATCAAACCAAGGGCAGATCCCTGCAGCACTCCACTGGTAACCTCCTTCTCCTCAGAGTGAACTCCATTCACCTGTACACTTTGTTGCCTCCCACTCTTCCAATTTCTAACCCAAACAGTAACTTTAGTGTCCATCCCAAGGGTGTTAAGTTTGTTTATAAGTCGCCTGTGCAGAACAGTGTTAAATGCATTACTGAAATCTAAATACATATCATCTAGGGCTCTCCCTCGGTCCAACTCTCTCTGGTCATGCAGTCAAAGAAATCAATTAGATTTGTCTGACAAGACCTGCCCCTGGTGAATCCATACTGCCTCGAATGCTGAAATCCGTTGGACTCCACAAACCTCACTATTTTCTCTTTAAGCAGCATTTCCAATAATTTACTCATCACCGAGGCTAAACTAACTGGCCTGTAGTTTTCAATCACATCCTTACTTCCGCTTTTGTGTAAAGGGACCATATGTGCCTCTTTCCCGGCCCCTGGCACCACCCCCGACTCTGAGGCAGTGAAAAGGTCAGTCAGTGGAGGTGCTAGAACGTCCCCAAGTTCCTTCAGTATTCTTGGATGTATCCCATCTGGTCTCATCGCTTTGTCCACTTTTAGTTTAGCTAATTCCTCACGAGCACAGTCCTCTGAAAATTGTTTGAGATGCCCCTCGCTTTTATTCCTGTTTGTGGGTATTGACTGAGGTCCTGCTCCTGGCCCTTCATCTGTGAACACAGAACAGAAATACGTGTTAAGCAATTCCATTTTATCCTCATCAGCTTCTACATATTCCCCCCTTCACCCTTGAGTCTGACAATACCACTTGCACTCTTCCTGTTGTCAATAACATGTCTGAAAAATGTCTTATCCCCCCATTATATTGCATTAGCTATTTCCTCTTTTTTTTGTTTCTTTGCTTTCTTGACTACTTTGCCAGCCTCTCTAAGTTTTTCCAAATATAGATGCCTGTCTTCCTCTCTCTGTGTTCTCTTGTATTTTATGAAGGCCTCCCTCTTTTTCTTCACCTTTTCAGCTACCTCTTTTGAGAACCATAGCGGTCTCCTTTTCCTTTTACCTTTATTTACCATTCCTACAAAAAGATTGGTTACCCTTAAAATATCCCTTTTCGGTTTTGCCCACTGTTTTTCTACATTCCTCAGCTGTTCCCGTGTTGCCTAACGATTCCTTGAGATATTGGCAAAGTTAGTGTTCCTAAAGTCTAAGACCCTCGCCTTTGAATTAATTTTATCAGCCCTAGTCTTAATACTGAACCACACTATCTGGTGATCACTGGATGTGATATGATCTCCCACTATAACATCAGAAGCACTTTCCCCATTGCTAAGCACCAAGTCCAGTATGGCCTCTTGACATATGGGTTCTGTTACAATTTGCCTGAATACTTCTTCCTGTAAAGTATCCAGGATCTCCTTGCTTCTTAAATGACACCGCAGCAGGGATGTGCCAATCAACATCCAGAATATTGAAATCCCCTATCAGTAGCACTTCCCCTTTCCTGGCAATGTTGTGTATATCTTCTGTTAAATCTCCGTCCACATCTTCTCCCTGTGACGGAGTTCTGTAAATCACACCAGTGCAAATGGATTTCTCTTTCCCTCTTTCTAGCTTAACCCACATTGCCTCCTCTCTCCCTTTTAAGCCCTGTATTTCCATAGTTTTAATATTATTTTTTACATATACTGTAGTGCCACTCCACCTCCCCTTCTTCCTACCCTATCCTTTCTGAATAACGTATAGCAAGGTATAGTGTTATCCCAGTCATGCGTGAACCATGTTTCTGCAACTGCCACTGAATCCAAGTCAGCCTCTCCCATTAAAGGCTCAACATCTGGGATCTTATTTCCCATGCTACGGGCATTTATAGACACTGCTTTCCAGATGTTGCCCCTTTTACCTATTTCTATACAGATATTTAATGTTTCACTTACCTGGGGGCTTTCTTCACCTAACCTCAGTGAATCTAGTTTAAAGCCCTCTTCAGTAGGTTAACTAGTCTGCTACTGAAGACATGTCAACCATTCTAGGACGGATGAATGCCATCTCTGCTTTGCAGCCCTTGGAACATCATCCCATGGTCCAAGAAACCACACCACTCTCGATGACAACATCCATGCAATCATGCATTTAGCTCCAGGATACAAGCTTCTCTGCCCTGGCCTTTACCCTCAACAGGGAGGATGGAAGAGAACATCACCTGCGCCCCTATCTGCTTCACCCTCTGTCCCAGAGCCATGAAGTCACTCTTAATATGCTCAGAGGGATACCTGGCAGTATCATTTGTGCCAATAAAACAAAAATATATATGGTCACTTCGAGACCGTACAATGATACCTCAAAAAAGAAAAATATTTGCTCCGCTTATTAAACACATTTATAGTATATCACATCAGGGAAAATATCAAAGGAGAAAAACAGGTCTCAGAATCAACTGGGAACAACGGGAATCAACTCAAGAACAACGGGAAACACAACCCACTACAGCACCAAAGACACAGCAACGACAACCGACGGCCTCTCCGCCCTGTGCAATCAACACCAAAGCCCAGCCTGGTCCCAAACATCAGGTACCATCACCAATAATGCCACCTTTCTTAACCCCCATCTACCTCCTCACCCCCCTCTTAACCCTCTACCCTCCCCCCCCCCCCCCACTGCACCCAACAACCTGCTCTGGCACACGCACACCACTCAACCCACACTCACACACCAACCAAAACAAACGCACCCACAGGCACAGCACACAACCACCCACACCACCAACCCCCCACCCCACCACCACATCACCATATCTCTAATCAATGCACGCTCTGTCAGAAACAAATACCACATGCTCCGTGACTTAATCACAACTGAGCAGATAGACATCCTATGCATCACGGAAACCTGGCTGACCGACACTGACACAGTACTAACGAACCAACTGGCCCCAGAAGGATACACCCTCCATCACCGCCCCCGGGAGCACGCCAAAGGCGGGGGTGTCGCCATCATAGCAAGAAACGACCTTCACTTCAGGACCCTTTCCTCAGAAACCTCCACCGAAGCTGATCTCCTCACCCTCACCAACAAACACCTCTCAATATGTCTAATCTACCGTGCACCCACCGCAACCACCGACCTACCAAGATTATTACAACACATATTGGAAAGCACCAGCTCGACTAAGGAACAAATCATCCAAGGAGACCTCAACCTCCCATCACTTCAGGAAGATCAATCAACTACATTCCACACCGCTATGACTGCAATGGATCTTGTACAGATCATACAGGAACCCACCCATGAAAAAGGCAACACACTGGACCTCGTCTTCCTCAACAACACAACCACCGCCACAGCAAAGGACCCACGAATCTCGCCAGTACCTTGGTCTGACCACCACCTCATCACCCTATCCTACACTTACCAACATAAGACCATCAAGGATGATACTCACCACATAAGACGATTTAAACCATTTAACAAAGAGGACTTCTTAGAACAAATTCTACCCAAATTACAAACAAGCTCCAATGACATCGATGACCTCATAGACAACTGGAATACTACAATCTCCACAGCATCTGAAGCTCCAACAAACATAACCACCACCAGACCCCCCTCCACAAGGGCTAGATGGTATACTCCCAGTCTCCGAAAGCTAAAAACAAAACTCAGGAGAACTGAAAGAAAATGGAGAAAAAACCCACGACGAAAATGACAAAACAACATACCTATATGAACTCAATGCGTACCACTATGAGACTGACAAAGCAAAGAAAATCTACCACATGAAAATCATCAACGCCTCCATAAACAAACCTCGAGAACTCTTCCAGATAATCAAAAAACTGACAAAATTACCACAGAACTCTGACCAACTACCACAGCTCTCACCAGATCTACTGGCCCGACAATACAAACAGCTACAGCGACCACAAAACCTGCAGCTAACCTCGCAGCCATCTACAGAGAACCTCCACCCCAACTTGCACAGCGACTGGACCACCTTCAAAGAAACTTCAACAGAAGAAATTTCATCCACCATCTCCTGCCTTCACACCACCACCTCCCCGCTGGACCCATGCCCCACTGACTGGATAAAGAAAGCAAAAAATGAACTGAGCACACCATTAACCCGCATCGTCAGCGAATCCCTCTCCAGAGGACACATGCCAGACGCCCTCAAAACCACGACCATCCGACCTTCCCTGAAAAAGCAAAACATGGACCCTCTAGACCCTGCATCCTATAGACCCATAGCAAGTCTACCTTTCACAGCCAAAATAATCGAGAAGATCGTCCAGCAACAGCTTCAGGAACACCTTGATATTAACAACATACTGGACCCTCAACAACACGGCTTCCGCCCACTACACGGAGTTGAGACCCTCATGACCACACTGATGAACACCCTCCTCACTGGAACTCAAGGAAGACACTCCGGATACGCCATGATCTTCCTCGATATATTTGCAGCCTTTGACACCATTTCCCACAACATCCTCATACACAGACTGCAGACTATCGGGATCAAGGACACCGTACTGAAATGGTTTCAATCCTACCTAACTAACAGACAACAGCTAATCCGCACCAGCGCCTCAACCTCCCCCCCATTTCAACAACACCAGGGGGTACCCCAAGGATCCACTTTGTCAGCCATGCTCTTCAATATTTACCTCCAACCACTCTGCACTGTCATACGCACCCACAACGTCAGCTTCCACATCTACGCTGACGATATCATGCTCTATGCCCCCATTACAACCACAAACCCAACAAACACCCACCTGTCAGCGTGCTTTACAGCAGTGTCTGACTGGTTACAAACAAACAACCTCACCATCAACATAAAGAAAACCGAAGCCCTCATAGTGACAAAGGACCCAGACTTCACGCCACCCACACACCTCAACATATAGGAACTACGAGCATCCAAATTCAACCTCAGATAAGATACCTGGGCATTATTATCGACCAAGCCCTCACCTTAAAGCAACAGATCACTAAAACCTCCGGAACTATATTTCACAAGGCAAGAACAGTGCAATGTCTCAAACCCCTCCTGGAACATCAAGACTTCCGAACAGTGATGCAAGCCATGACACTCCCACATCTGGACTACTGCAACATAATCTACCATGGACTTCCAGCCACACACACCAACCCCCTACGAACTGCATTAAACACCACTGCAAGAATCATTCAGAGCGCAAAGAAAACCGACCATATCACCCAAATTCTGAAGGAACTGCACATTCTCCCCCTCGAAGCACGGACAAAATACAAAGCCATCCTACTCACCCACAAAGCTATCCATCAAACACAGGACAACCACCTTCGCACCCTACTGGCTCGCCCAGCCCACGGCAGATCTACAAGACAAACCTCCAGCATTTCCCTCACCGTCCCTCACAAAAGAACCAAATGCTCACAACGGACCTGCAAACAAGCCTTTGAACTCTATGCTCCATCTTTATGGAACTCCCTACCGACCTACCTCAGAAACAATACCAACCTGCTATCTTTCAGAAAACAGCTAAAAACCATCCTTTTCCAGGAATACTTCAACTCGACCCCTACCAAAAAATCCATAAACCCCCGAGTTCACCCACAATGAACCTCTAACTCAAAGCCTTTGTCTATGTCCAATGTCTGTCCTATGTCCAAAGTCTATCCTATGTCAGAATCATCAATGTTGCCTCCCCGGTGTCGGCCCTACCCTTGTACTTAATTCTCCCCCCCCCCCCCCCATGTAGCACCGCTTTGACCCGGTGAAAAGCGGTATATAAATACAGCTAAATAAATAAATAAATAAAATAAACTGGGTTATAGAGTGAATCATGGTTAAAAAACCAGTACACAACACTCAACCCTATACATCAACAACCTGTAAAAAAACCTCCTTTTTCCAATTTTTTAATACACCTACAATATCTTCATTCATTTAAACACAAACTATCAATATATAGCCTTAGGAGTATAGCTACGAGCACTGGTTTGCACTTAACTTGAATCCAATTCTTGAAGTCCAAGTGACGCAAACAACCACTCTGCTAGCCAGCGCTCTAGCAGAACCTTTATGCCCCAACGCCCCTCAGGAAGCCCATTCAGTGTTTTGCTTCAATGCTGCTTCAGGGGGATGTAAACCATATCAATAGCACTACAAAAAGAAAAACACAAAATCAAAAACCCATAAATATGCCTCAGTA
This sequence comes from Ichthyophis bannanicus, assembly GCA_033557465.1. Lineage (NCBI taxonomy): Eukaryota > Metazoa > Chordata > Amphibia > Gymnophiona > Ichthyophiidae > Ichthyophis > Ichthyophis bannanicus. Next base: position 562,227,088 of record CM066033.1, read on the forward strand.
GTATACTATAACCATGGCAGCTTAAAAAAACCCCATCTAACTATCCCCAATATCTTAAATACCACAACTAAAACTCACCACCGCTTAACTGTCCACAGCGTCTCAGATATAGCAATGTCTCTATCAAAACTACAAGAGCTCACAAAAATGCCACTCATGCGCACAAATATACCCTGCTTAGCACATCTACAGCAACACAACCAACAAATTAAAGGGAACTGCAGGCCTACTACAATCCTAACGCTTAAAGGGAAAAAACATATACCAAAACTACTTCCACCTAACAGCAAGCACCCCAATCCACTTGTAAATTTAACCCCCTAGAACTAACAGTCTGTAGCTGAAAGATCCACCTTTGCTCACAGATTATGAGATTATCCTCCCTCGTTCGATCTTCCCTCTCTGTCATAACTCTATCAATGCAAAAACAATGTAAATCATTAAACTCATGCCGTTTATCCAGACAGTGCTGTACAATCAGAGCTTCGCATCTTTTACAATGGAGCCTAGATCTCCAGGAACAAGCAGGAATGTAGTCTTCACATATGGGTATCGTCGGTACCGACGGAGCCTGCGCGAAAACGCTCCCCAGCGTCCAATAGGAAAGCTTTTGGGAGCATCCCACAGCACCTGCGTGCTGCCTTCCCGCCTTTCCCAACTGTCCCTCTCCAGTTCTCCGTTTTCCACGGAGCCGACAGGTCGCACTTCCTGTCACCGCAGAAAAAATTCCTTTCTTCTTCTTTTTTGTGGTCGCATCTGCCTTCCCTCGACGTTACACCGGCACCGCCGGTTCTTCTTTCCTTTTTTCAAAAAAAAAAAAACCCTTTCTTTCTGGAATCTTTTCCAGTAATTTTATCCTCAGGTGCCACGTGCCATTTTGGGCACTAAGCCCAACCTTTTCCTTCAGAATGGAAAAACCCGCTTCGGGTTTTAAAAAGTGTTCTAAGTGTGGTGGTACCATCTCCGTCACTGACACCCATGAGTGGTGCCTCAAATGTTTAGGTCCTGACCACTCTTTTTCAGAGTGTGTTACCTGTGGGATGATGTCGAAAAGGGGCCGGCAAAACTGAGCTGCTAAACTTACCACCCTTTTTCCCTCCGATGCAGCCTCCATGGCATCGACGTCTTCCAGGACTTCGTCTTCCTCCCATGGATCTCAGGTAACTAAACATAAATCTAGCCGGTTCTCAAAGGGTAGATCTCCTTTTAAGCATCAGAATACCTTTGGCGTTGCCCTCGAGGGACTTTCACCGGCAAAATTGCCCCGGGGGGAGGCTTTGGCTTCCAAAGCACTAACGGGGCTCCAGGATGTTCTCGAGGCTTCAACCTCGGCAGAACTACTGGTGCCATGCTCTGGGGTTCCGGCCGCTTCATCCAGCACCGATACTCAAGCATCAGCAGCGTTGATAGACCAGAGATTCTTGGCTATTGAACGCAGTCTGGCGGCTCTTCTTATGGCCTCGATGCCCCTGAAACCGCTTCAGACAACTCAACTGGTACCGGCACCAACTGCATCGACATCGGCAGGTATTCTACCGGGACCGAGTCATGCGTTTCTATCCAGCAATGACAGGTCGGTACCGGACCATTCCAATGCTGACTTCGATCGGTACCGGTACCATGCCTTGCACGATCACCCAGATTGGAGATATTTCAAATCCTCGGATGAGTCTGAAGACTCTAAAAGCTCTGCCGATACCAGAGTTACTTCTTCCTGAGGATTCCTCTTCTCCTCAGCGTAGGATGTCTCCACCAGAGGATATGTCCTTTCAGGATTTTATCCGAGATGTGACCCGAGGTCTTTCCATCACAGTGGCTCCTGAAAAAGAACCTAGTGCAAAGGAATTAGAAATCCAACAATACCCTAAAGCTCCCAAGGAGACAGCTACCTTGCCTATTCATGAGATCTTGCATGATCTTGTGTTAAGGATGTGGGAAACACCTCTAACCACATCTCCTCACTCTTGAAGGCTTGACACCATGTATTGAGTTCCTTCTTGTCCTGGGTTTCAGAAGACTCAATTACCACACCATTCCATGGTAGTGGAATCAGCCATGAGATGGATAAAGAGTGCAAAAAGGCATGCATCTAATCCTCCAGGACGTGAGTGTAGGACTCTTGATGCCTTTGGACGTCGATCCTTCCAGGCTTCCATGCTCTCTGCTAGGATCAGTTCCTACCGTATATCTTGTATATGGGAATGTTCCTTGAAGAGGTCACAGAAGATTTAGAGCTTATGAGCCCTCTCCTTCCTGATGATAAAAGTCAGGATTATCTTGCTCTTGTCAAACATGCTCAGGATGTTTCCAAGTTTGTGAATCGTGCAGCCTTTGACTGCTTTGAATGCATAAGCAGAACCTCTGCCATTGCCATAGGTGCACGGAGGATTGCCTGGCTCCAGGCATCTGACTTGGAAATCTGGGTACAGGACAAACTGGGGAATATACCTTGCACAGGAGAGAATCTCTTTGGCAAGAATTGGCAGGAAAAGGCTAATGAGATAGATGCTGACAATATCACTTTGGATAGATTGTCTAAATCTACAGCTGATCCTGCGAGGAAAAGATCCTCTAAGAAACCATTCTTCAGCAAGAAGAAAATGTTTTATCCCTCCTATACCCAGCAGGGACATCGTTTAGGTCAGTCTGCCCAAAAGGGACAGCAACAACAACCTAGGCAAAGAAAGACAAAAGCAGCTAAGCCTCAACCGGCTCAGCAGACTCAGCCTCCACAGGGGCTTTGACTCCTATCTAGAGAACTTTGTCTTCCTGGCCCTGAACGGCCCAGAACCCTCCACCATCCCAGGAAGGTTATGTCATTTTGCCCCCAGATGGGGGCAGATAACAACAGAAAATTGGACTCTGTTGTAAGAGAGGGGTACAAGCTTCATTTCCTCAGCATGCCCCCTCCTACAATGGTAAGACAGTTCAATTCTCAGACCTCTCTCAACGACCAGTTAGGTCAAGAGGTCACTGTGCTCCTTGCTCAAGGGGCAATAGAAGAGGTACCCATTCTCCAACGGGGCACAGGGTTTTACTCCCCCTATTTCCTTATTCCAAAGAAAACAGGAGGACACAGACCCATTTTAGACCTCAGAGAATTGAACAAATTCCTGTTCAAAGAGAAGTTCAAAATGATTTCTCTAGGAACTCTGCTGCCATACCTTCAGAGTCAGGATTGGCTTTGTTCTCCAGATCTCAAGGATGCATACACTCATGTTCTCATCCATCCAACTCACAGAAAGTTCCTTCGCTTTCTGTTTCAAGAGAAGCACTACCAATACTACCACTTCCTTTTGGCCTGGCCTCTGCACCAAGGGTGTTCACAAAATGCATGGCTGTGGTGGCAGCATTTCTCCGCACCCTGGGAATATTCGTCTTCCCTTACTTAGACGACTGGCTAATTCGAGCCTCTTCAGAGCCAGAGGCCAGGGTTGCTCTCTCTCGCACAATGTGCATCCTTCAGTATTTGGGACTTGTCATAAACTTCCCAAAATCCAACCTTGCCTCCCACTCAATCCCTAGTGTTTATAGGAGCTCTGCTGGATACCAGACAGACAAGGGCCTTCCTTCCAGAGCCCCGCTGCCGTCGCATTGTGCAGTTAGCTTCCCAAGCAGTGCTAAAACCTCACCTCACTGCTCGGGAAATGTTACAGTTGCTAGGCCACATGGCCTCCACCCTACATGTGGTTCCTTATGCTCGCCTCCATATGAGGGCAGCCCAGTGGACTTTATCCAATCAGTGGACGCAGGCATCAGGTTGCCTGTCAGACAAAATAGCAAACTCAGATCGCCTTATTTTGTCCCTCCAATGGTGGCAGTCACCCCAAAAACATTTGGTGGGGTCTCCTTTTCAGCAACCCCCACCCCAAGCCACTCTAACAACAGATGCTTCACAGGTGGGTTGGGGAGCCCACCTGCAAGGCCTCTCTACCCAGGGTACCTGGACTCTACAGAAGACCTATCTACACATCAGTCTCCTGGAACACAGAGCAATCTTCCTTGCTCTTCGAGTATTCCACACCCAGCTCAGTTACAAGACAGTCCTAGTTCAAACGGACAATCAAGTAGCCATGTTCTATGTGAACAAGCAGGGTGGAACAGGCTCTCTGTCGCTCTGCAATGAAGATGTGCGACTATGGGCCCTTGCCAGAGAGCATCAGATTAATCTCCTTGCAGTGTATCTTCCAGCGCATTCAAAACTCTTGGGCAGACAGACTCAGTCGAGTTCTGCTTCCATACGAATGGTCTCTCCATGCAGACCAGGTGGCCAAAGTCTTTCAAATTTGGGGAACCCCGGACATAGACCTCTTTGCAGGTCCGCTGAATGCCAAACTTCCCAGGTTCTGTTCCAGAATTCCGGCTCAGTGTTGTCAGGCCAGGGATGCTTTCCTCCTCCATTGGGGTCAGGACTTCCTGTATGCCTTTCTACCCATTCCCCTAATTCCCAAAACCCTGTTCAAGCTTCAGAGAGACAGAGATCATATGATTCTCATAGCTCCACATTGGCCACGGCAAGTGAGGTACCCTCTGCTCCTACATCTCTCTCAAGCTCCGCCTCTGGAGTTAGGATCTACTCCAGATCTCCTTTCTCAAGAGGACGGGATGCTGTGGCGTCCCAATCCTCAGTCTCTGCATATCAGGGCCTGGTTGCTGAAAGCCTAGAACTTCACGGTCTTAACCTTACCCAGCAGGTAAAGGATATCCTTTATGCTTCCAAGAAGCCTTCCACAAGACGCTCTTATGCATTTAAGTGGAAAAGGTTTACCATATGGTGCTCGCAGATGGGTCTTAACCCTCTGGAATCATTACTGGAATATCTCCTTCATTTATCAAATGCAGGGCTTAAGACCAATTCAGTGAGAGTTCATTTTAGTGCTATTGCAGCTTCTTTCAAGCCTCTAAATGGACAACCTATTTCCTCACATCCTCTCATAGCGAGATTTATGAGAGGCCTTCTTTTAACTAAGCCTCCCATTAAGCCACCACCGGTGGCATGGGACTTCAATCTGGTTCTTGGGCATCTCATGAAACCGCCCTTTGAACCATTAGCCACTACCTCTTTGAAATTCCTTTCCTGGAAGGTCATCTTTCTTATTGCAGTCACATCAGCACGTCGCATCAGTGAATTGCAAGCGTTGGTGCCTGATCCTCCTTATACAAGGTTTCATCACGATAAGGTAGTCCTTAGGACTCATCCACACTTTATGCCAAAGGTGGTGTCACCTTTTCATTTAAACCAAGCAGTTTACCTTCATGTATTCTTTCCAAGGCCTCACACCTCAAATGCAGAAAGGAATCTTCATACTTTGGACTGTAAAAGAGCTTTGGCCTTTTACTTGCAAAGGACACAGCCACATAGAAAGTCCTCTCAACTCTTTGTTGCTTTTGATCCTAGTCATTTGGGACTTCCAGTCTCCAAAAGAACACTGTCCAGCTGAATTGCACAGTGTATATCTTTTGCCTATGAAAGTAAAAGCCTTCCTCTTGAAGGCCATGTCACAGCTCACAATGTGAGGGCCATGGCAGCCTCAATGGCTCATCTTCACTCTGTGTCTATTGACGACATCTGTTGAGCAGCCACTTGGGCTTCGGTTCATACCTTCACTGCCCATTACTGCTTAGACAAGGACTCCCGCCAGGATGCCTTGTTTAGTCAGACTGTTCTTCAACACCTGTTCCATACCTAATCAACTCCTCTCCACCATCCCTGGTAGGATGTCAGAGATCCATGGGGGAAGTGGAGCCCTTTCACAAGGGCACACAACTTCTGGGGCCTTCTCCCTGGCATCTGCAGCTAGGGAGTCCCCATATGTGAAGACTACATTCCTGTTTGTTCCTGGAGATAGCATAGTTACTCACCTGTAACAGGTAATCTCGGGGAATAGCAGGAATTTAGTCTTCACAACCCACCCACCTCCCCTAGGAGTTGTATCTCTCTATCTCTCTCTCTTTTGTCTCAGCTTTAAACTCAACTGGAGAGGGACAGTTGGGAAAGGCGGGAAGGCAGCACGCAGGCACTGTTGGATGCTCCCAAAAGCTTTCCTATTAGAAGCTGGGGAGGCATTCCCACGCAGGCTCTGTCGGTACCGGCGATACCCATATGTGAAGACTACATTCCTGCTGTTCCCGGAGATCACCTGTTACAGGTGAGTAACTATGCTTTTTGTGCTCTCCCAACCGTACTTTTAAAGAGTGAATGTTTTTTTTCCCACCTACAGTAACCCACAAGGGCAAAATATCCCTTATACTACAAAATCAGGTTTACAGGAGGTGTGCGATTTTAAAATATAAGTCTTGCCACCATAAGTAAAACTCGTGGTTTCCTAAGAGACAGAGCAAAAAGAAAGGGGCCAGAGATCGTAAACAGGTGGGTCTCAACATCTCTTTTAAATTTTGATTCCTTTGACATACACACCAAGGCTGCCGTCCAGCCAACCCCGGGATCGTTTGAAAAACATCGTCATGCTTAGAGAGAATGTGCTGAATCCTAGAACTCAAAGGGGAAAAACGGGAAATAAAGTTAACATATTCACCATCATTTTTTTTCTTCTGCTTATCTCGGAGGGGGGGGGGGGAAGAAGCCACTCCCTAGCATTAAAAAGCACCCGGTGAAAAGCCCAATCTATCACCCTACTTGGATATCCTCTAGCAGCAAAATCTGCCCTTAAACATTTGGATTTGGCCTTGAAATCATCTAATGTAGAACAGTTTCTACAATATCTTATAAACTGAGAAAAGGGAAGCCCCTTTACTAGACTCAACTGGTGGGACCTTGAATAGTGTAGAAATGTATTTCTATCAATGTTCTTATACACCAATGTGCCCCAACCATCTGCCTGTCGAAATACCCTCACATCTAGAAAAACAATCTCATCTGCATGATGATTCAAGGTAAACTGTATGTGAGAATCCAAACTATTCAACCATATATGAAACTGAATAAGAGAATCTACTGAACCCTCCCAGATCAAGAAGATGTCGTCAGTATAATGACGCCATAACTTGATCTGGGAAGCAAATGGAGAATTTGAAAGCCACTTCTGTTCATACTGCCCCATAAACAAATTGGCAGTTGCCGTGATTCACTCTATAACCCAGTTGATTCTGAGCCCTGCTTTTCTCCTTTGATATTTTCTCTGAAGAGATATACTATAAATGTGTTTAATGAGTGGAGCGAATATTTTTCTTTTTTGCAGTATCATTTGTGCCGACATGGATAAGCAACATCGGGTATTAGTCAGTAGGCTTGATGAATCTGAGCAAACTCTCTGTAACATCTTGGCACCTGGCAGGCAGCATATCTCTCTGGACATCGTCTGGTAGGCAGATGGACGCCTCATTACCCCTCAGAAGAGAGACACCAACCACCACTACCCTTCGCTTCCTAGTGGTCACTGATTCTGAAACTTTGGGGTACTCAAGCTCTGGTTCTTTTTTTTTTGGAATGCCTCTGCTTCCTCCACTTCCAGGGCTTCAATTCAAGAGCTTGAGGAGCTGGATTGGTGATTCTGTAGGGATGGTACGGGGACCAGGATGGGGCTAAACAGTGGGGGGGGGGGACTGGGATGGCAGCTGATACTGGGCATGTGATTGGGATTGAGGGCTAGACAGTTGGAGGGGACTGGGAGGGGCAGAGGGACAAAATGATAGAGATTTGAGATGGCAAAAGCAGGGATCTGAGAAGGTGGGCGAGAGCAGAGATAGGATAGGATCATGAGGGACAGCAATACAGGATTCTGGCAATGAGGAATGTAGGAGAAAGCAAGGGAAGAATGAAGATTAGGAACTTGAGGGAGGTGGAATACAAAGGAAGAATTTGATAATTGTAGAAGAAAGTGCACAATAAGATTGGGTGAAACTGTGAGAATGTGAACAGAGTGAGAGGCAGAGCAAGGAACCAGAGATGAGATGATGGGGACTCAAGAGACTGAGTAAGAATTTGGAGAGGACAGTATCTAATAATTGATAGATGGTGAGGGAGGGTGTGGGATGGAGGTTAGAGAATAGGGAAGAAAGCTTGAGGGAGGTTGAGATCTGATGTAAATGATCTTGGAGGACTAGAGAGAGGGTGAGAGATGTGAAAAGGAATGGATCTCTGAAGGAGGAAAGAGAGGGTAGAAATGTAGCTGGGGAAATGGTGTAAGAGGATAATAGGCGGTTGAGTAGGGGGTGAAAAGTAGAGAGGTATAGAAAGCAGGGGAAGGAAAGAGACGGTGGGGACAATGGGAGCGCTAGAAAGAGGGTAAAAATGGGAAATGGAAAGCTGGTATATAGGTCAGAGGTAAAAAATGTGAGACTAAGGAATGGTGGGTGAAAGAAAAAGAGACTGAGGAGTAAAATCTGGATATGAGTGGCTAGAGAGTTAGAGGAGAGAGAAATGGGGAAAAAAGAGGTAAGAAGGAAAGATCATCAAAAACATGTAGAGAAGGAAGAAAAGACAGGTGGAGAGAGAAATGGAAAGGAGTCAAGGAGAAGATAGACATAAGGAATGTGGAAAAGAGTTTGGAACTAGTTCAGTCAGAAAAATAAAATGGACAGATAACTAAGGTAGAAAAAAAATTATTTTCAGTGTAGTATTTGGAATATGTTGGTTTTTTAAATTTAACTTCTGTTTTTATATGCATCTTTCTGTTTCTCTGGTGTTGCAGTGCATGCAGTGCCTGGCTTCTTGTGGTTGCAGTTTAATTTTTGTCTACACATTTCTATTTTTAGTTGGTGATCCTTTATTCTGTACTTGGTGAGAGTCTATGTTCTATATGTGTGAATGAGGCCAGGTATTCTGTTAGCAATGAGTTTCTATATAAGGATCTGAGGTAATCTGGCTTGCATGGTATTCCCGATAGGTGTATGGATTTTCTAAGGCTCACAGCAATATTGACTATGCTGCCCTTTTCTAGATAGATCCTTGTGGGAGTTTTGGAAGTTAATGCTGTTATGGAATGGTAGATTTGCTCTGTAAGTCAATTGCTGTGGTTCTCGCTTTTTCATTTTGTTTCCTGTATGGAGTCAACAGTAGGGTATTGGGGGAGGGTAGTAGAATATGGGTAGTCTTTAAGGTTTGCAGTTTTGTGTTCTTGATTCAGCTGGATTGGTCTTTACAAATATTTTGTTGGTTCATATTTAAGGATGTCTCAGACTTTAAGGGAACATCTCAGTTTAAATTTCTCTTGTGGCCTGATAGCTTCACTGTTGCTGATTTTTGGGCTTTTCCAATTCTGGCACAATCTAACCCAGCCTGAGTACCATGATTTGAATTCATAGCTACCAAAATATTTCTTGTTTTATAGCTTCCCTCTTCATTATTATAAAGGTCATAGCACTGGCCACATAAGTCCAGTTGTCATTGTTATGCAAATGAGGCCCTGTGGATATGTAAGTACTTATGCAAATGATGCCCCGCAATGAGTCTCCGCATATGGCTCCACATCACGCTCGGGTCACCCCTGATATAATGTGCATTAGTGTTCTCTGGGAACAAGCAGGAAGTCAGTCCTCACATATAGGTGATGGCGCCGAGGAGCCCGCACAGATCCACTCCCCAGCTTTCAAAGAAAACCTTTGGGAGTTATACCACGCATGCGCGGTCACCTTCCCACCCAAGGATGCCATCTTACCTCAGTCTTCTTTTTTCTGTGGAGCTGTGCAGGTGTTCTGTCTGTTCCCCCCTCCCCCCAGTTGAAATCGATTTTTCTCAACTAGTTCTTCAGTTGTACTTAGTGCTTTTGCCGAGATCGGTTCCGATCACCTTTCTGTTGCCCAAGTCCACTGCTTTGGCTTCGTGTTTTTCCTTCTCGGGTATACTTTTTTACTTTTATTTTATTTTAGCACGCGGGTCTTTGCCTGAGGCCTAGCAGACTGAGATGTCCGAGTTTGATCTTGCGGGGGTCGTTTTTACTGCTATGACCTCAGTCAGCAGTTTCAAGCAGTGTGACAAGTGCACTATGCACTATGTCCTGCATGGACTGCCACAGTACCTGCATTAAGTGCCTTGGGCAATACCACAACGTGTCTACCTGCTCGCTCTGCCAACTTATGTTGGCAAAGGCTCATAAGGAGCATGAAAGGCGTCAGGAAGAGCTGTTTTGAAAGTCTGCCTCGGGATCATCATTGAAGGGGGTGGAATCCCTGCTCTTGACATTGGCGTCCGGTGACTTGTCGTCGAGCGCCTGGGCTCGATTGGAGCCCCAGGGTCACTGAGCCTCGGATCAGGGATCATCTTCCGAGGACCTAACCATGAGTCCAGGATGTCGAAGCCGAAGGCCAGATCCTATCCCTAACCAGTAGGTAAGACCTCTGGCTCCAAGGCGCGGTGTCCTCAATCTGATACCAACAGTTGGGAGTGGCCCTCCAAGCAGCCCAGGTGGGAAGAGACTCCCATGGCATCGGGGAGTCAGGTCAGGTCCCCCGATGCTGTCACCATTGGTGATTCCCTTACGAAGGGCGTGGCTCTGGGATCAATGACCTCGAGACCAGAGTCTGCTTCTGCAGAGCCAACTGGCATTAAGGCCAGGATGGTGGCCTTGGAACGCAGCTTCACTGCATTCCTCGATGCGCAGTGGGGCCCAATGACCGGAACCCTCTGGATCATTGGTGCCGGTCATGGCACAGTCTTTTCTCCAGGACCAAGCAGGAAGTCAGTCCTCACTTATGGGTGACGTCGGCGCCGACGGAGCCCTTGCGGAGCAATTTCCCCAGCTTTCGAAGAAAGACTTTGGGATTGCAGCGCGCATGCGCGGTCCTCTTCCCGCCCAAGGATGCCATCTTGCTCAGTCTTCTTTTTTCCGCGGAGCCCTACAGACGTAGTTTGTTACCACCGCTGAAAAAGTTGATTAATTCTTTGTTGTTTTCTCGGTTCGCGTGTCCTTTTCCTGCCCGGCCTCGATTTTTTCCTTATCGAGTCCGTTCACATTTCTTTTTTGGTTTCAGTTTTTAACTGGCGTTCCCGCCACTTATTTTCCACCCCTGGCGGCCCGGTCTTTCGACCTCGCGGGGGCCCTTTTTCCCCCTATGGCTACCAGCGGGTTCAAAAACCGTGATCATTGTTTTAAATTAATGTCTCTTACAGACACGCATAATTTCTGCCTCCGTTGCCTCGGACCCAACCATGACTCTGGGAGCTGTGGTCCGTGTGGCAAGATGTCCTCCAAGTCACTGAGGAGTCGGCAATCGCAAAAGGACAGAATCTTCTCTGACCCCGAGTCCGGTCTGGCCCGGACCTCGTCGGAGGCTTCGACATCTCGTGACTCCGGCCACGAGCTCCGTCGGAGTTCCTCTGAGCGGGGGTCCCCTGGACGGGAGCATCGTCGGCAGAGGAAACTCGCGCGGGCGGCATTGGAGGACGCACCTGGTCCCTCGCGGGCCGGGTCGCATAGCCCCGCCAGCCGCCCCGAGTCCTCGGAGGCGGAGAGACCTTCTAAACTTCCTCGACTTGAGGTGGAGCCGCACGTGAGTACTATTGTCCTCCTGGACTCCCCTACGGAACCGTCATCGGGCCCGACGCCGTCGGGGCCCGAGTCTGTGGCTGCCCGGGTCTTCTGGGCTTGACCTCAGATTGAGATCCTTGGAGCGCAGTATCTCTGCCTTCTTTGACCAGCAGCGGGTTTGGATGACTGGCATCGCCAGTGCATCCGCCCAGACCACCGGGACGTCGACGCCTAAGTCGACCCCGGTGGCCGAGTCGATCCTCGAGTCGATGCATGCTCGAATCGATCCTCGGTCGAGGTCTCCCTCGGCCTCACGTTCGGGACCGAGGTCGTCGGCGTCGGGACGAACCCTCGCCCGCACGGAGCCCCTCGATTCCTCCACGGAGGCGTCGGACTGGGACACAGAAGGGGACGAGTCGCCCGGCTCTTTTCAGACCCGGTGCGTCCCCTCCGAATCGCCCGAGTCTTAGCCTCGAAGGCGATCCCCTCCGGAGGATACGCGCTTCTCTGATTTTGTGCGGGATATGACCAAGGCTTTGGCTTTCCCCGCGGATCCAGAGGAGGAGCCTCGCGCGGAAGAACTCGAGGCACTCCAGTATGACTCTCCCCCGAAAGGAGGCCTTTACCGTGCCGGTCCCTTCGATGCTAGAGCGGCTGCTCTTCCGCATGTGGGAAAGCCCGGCCTCAACACCGGTGTTAAGCAAGGGGATCGATTCGATTTATCGAGTCCGCAAGAGCCCCGGGTTCCAGAAGGCGCAACTGCCACACCACTCCATGGTTGTGGAATCGGCAATGCATCGGCTTAAGAGTCAAAAGATGCACTCCTCGGTGCCCCCGGGTAAGGAGGCCCGTAACCTGGACGCCCTCGGTAGGAAGTGCTTCCAGGGTTCCATGCTTGCCTGCAGGGTCCAGACATACCAGCTGTATATGGGCATGTTCCTCCGAGACTTGGCGAAGGAGCTCGCCGGGTTCTCGGCTGGTCTCTCCGACGAACCATTGCAGAGGTTCCTGGCCTTGTCCGATAGTATTCGAGAGTGCTCGAAGTTCCTTTCTCGGGCGGCCTACGACGGCTTCGAGGCGTCGGCCCGAGTAGCTGGAGCCTGCATCGGTGCCCGCCGACAGGCCTGGCTCCAGTCATCCGACCTCGAGCCGTGGGTACAGGACAAGTTAGTCTATGTCCCCTGCCGAGGTGACAACCTTTTCGGCAAGCCCATGTCCGATAAGGCTGCGGAACTCGAGTCCGAGACTCTCACTCGGACTCGACTGTCCCAAAAGACCTCCACTCCCACACAGAAGAGGAAGGGTCCGGGGAAGAAGCCTTTTTACCCAAGGAAGGTGCTTGCCTATAAGCAATCCCACCTTCAATACCAAGTACCGGCGGCTTCCACTCAGTGCCCACAGACTAAGAGTCAGGGGAATGGCCCCCGCAGGCCGCGGGCCCCCAAGCCCGCTGCACAGCCCCCTGCCACGCAGGGTGGGGGTTATTGACTATGCCAGCATAGCCTCTCCCCCTCCGCGCCCATCGCTCAGCAAGCGGGGCAGGCTGATCCACTTCGCTCACAGGTGGCCAGCCATAACATCCGATTCCTGGGTGCTGCAGGTGGTTCAAAGGGACTACCTCTTGCATTTTCACCAGGTGCCTCCCCCCTACTTTACGGGGGAGCCTCCGAGGCCCCCTCTGCACAGAGACTTACTCCTTCAGGAGCTGCAGGGTCTACTGGAGGAGCAGGCTGTGGAGCCAGTGCCCCAACCTCAGTGGGGTCAGGGGTTCTACTCCAGATACTTCCTGGTCCCAAAGAGGACGGGAGGCCTCAGACCCATTCTGGACTTGCGCAACCTCAACATGTTCCTGCAGCGGGAAAAGTTCAGGATGCTTACCCTTGGAATCTTGCTGCCCTACCTCCAGCAGGGAGATTGGCTATGCTCCTTGGATCTAAAGGATGCCTATACTCACATTCTGATTCATCCGGACCACCGACAATATCTCAGATTTGTAGTGGCCGGAAAACACTATCAGTACCGCGTGCTGCCTTTCAGCTTGTGCTCCGCCCCCAGGGTGTTCACAAAATGCCTGGCGGTGGTCGCGGCCTTCCTGAGGCTTCAGGACCTGTTCGTTTTTCCTTACCTGGACGACTGGCTCGTACAAGCGCAGTCGGCCCCAGAGGTTGCGCAGGCCACGCAGCGTACGGTGGCTGTGCTTCAGCACTTGGGCTTCGTCATAAACGTCGGGAAGTCCACGTTGCGCCCCTCTCAGGATCTCGAGTTCATAGGAGCTCGGCTCGACACTCTGCGAGCTCGTGCCTTCTTGCTTCGAGAGCGAGCCGACCGGCTCATGGCTTTGGCCGGCAGGTTCCACAGTGCGTCTCCGGTTCCGGCCCGGAGGTTCCTGCAGCTGCTCGGTCATATGGCCTCCACGGTCCATGTCACGCCGAACGCCCGACTGCATATGAGGCCTGTCCAGTGGTGTCTCCGCACTCAATGGCATCAGGCCACAGGAGGTCTGGCGGACCTTCTACAGATCTCCGACCGCCTGGTCTCCTCTCTGCAGTGGTGGCTTCACCTGCCCAACCTGCTACGGGGTATGCCCTTTCAGTCTCCCGCACCCTCCCAGGTGCTGACGACCGATGCCTCTCTCTTTGGATGGGGAGCGCATTGCCAGGGAGCGCGCACTCAAGGCCTTTGGACTCCTTGGGAGGCGGCTCAACAAATCAACTTCCTGGAGCTGCGGGCGATCCGCTTAGCTCTGCGGACCTTCTCTCACCTCACCTCTCGCCAGTCCATACTGGTGCAGATGGACAACCAGGTGGCCATGTTCTACGTGAACAAACAGGGGGACACGGGCTCCCTCCTGCTATGTCAGGAGGCCCGGCGACTGTGCTCCTGGGCTGTCGACCACAACATCCTCCTCAAGGCTGTTTACCTGCCCGGGCAGGAGAATTGCCTGGCCGACAGGCTGAGCCGGGTCTTGTAGCCCCACGAGTGGAGGTTGAACCCCGGCATTGCCCAGCAAATCTTCCGCCGGTGGGGCACCCCCACCGTGGACCTCTTTGCCAGTCCCCTGAACCGGCAGCTTCCCCAGTTCTGCTCTCGGCATCCACATCCCCTCAGAGTGGCCCCGGATGCTTTCCTCATTTCGTGGTCCACAGGCCTACTGTATGCCTTTCCTCCCACGCCACTGGTGTCCCGGACGCTCTTCAAGGTTTCCTGGGACGGGGCCTACGTGATCCTGATAGCACCCCGATGGCCGAGGCAACCCTGGTTTCCTCTGCTCCTGCAGTTAGCGGTGGACACCCCTCTCCCTCTGGGGTTTCAGCCCGATCTTCTGACCCAAGATCAGGGCACTCTTCTGCACCCCAACCTCCGGGCCCTTCACCTGATGGCCTGGCTGCTGAGAGGGTAGTCCTGGCCCCGCTCTCGCTCCCCCCGGAGGTGGAAGCTGTCGTCCTGGCGTCTCGGCGACCTTCTACCCGGAAGTCTTACGCACTCAAATGGCGTCGCTTCTCCGTCTGGTGTTCTCAGCGTTCTGAGTACCCATTCGCCTGCCTAGTGTCTGTGGTACTGCAATACTTGCTGCACCTCTCCGATCTAGGCCTCAAGTCCAACTCTGTCAGGGTCCACCTCAGTGCTCTCTCTGCACATCATTCGCCGGTGGAGGGCCAGCCCCTTTCCTCGCATCCCTTGGTGGCGCGTTTCCTCAGGGGCCTGCTTCTGCTTAAGCCCCCGTTGCACCCTCCGGCTCCTGACTGGGACCTCAATGTGGTTTTACAAAGGCTTACTTGCCCGCCTTTCGAACCCATGGCTACCTGCCCCCTCCGCTTCCTCTCATGGAAAGCTCTCTTCTTGGTAGCCCTCACCTCCGCTAGGTGCGTTAGTGAACTACAGGCCCTAGTGTCGGAGCCCCCTTACACTAGGTTCTACAGGAATAGGGTTGTCTTACGGACTCGCCCTAAGTTTCTCCCTAAGGTGGTTTCCTCTTTCCACATCAATCAAGAGGTGGTTCTTCCGACCTTCTTTCCCAGGCCACATACCAGCAGAGCTGAGACTGTTCTGCATACTCTGGACTGTCGAAGAGCCTTGTCCTTCTACCTTGACCGTACGCGTGAGCATAGGAAAGCTGCCCAGCTTTTCGTTTCCTTTGACCCCAATCGGTTGGGGTTATCTGTGTCGAAGCGTACTCTGTCCATCTGGGTAGCTGACTGTATCGCCTGGGCGTATGGGGCAGCCAGCCTCTCTTTGGAGAGTCGAGTCACGGCGCACCCTGTCTGGGCGAAGGCGGCATCTGTCGCATACCTCCACTCGGTTCCGTTGGCAGACATCTGCCGGGCCGCTACTTGGTCTTCTAGCCAGACTTTTGCGGCTCATTACTGCCTGGAGAGGGAGTCCCGCAGGGATAGTGCTTTCGGACAGGCAGTCCTCCACAATCTCTTTGAGGTTTAGGCAACTCCTACCCGCCGGCCCCGATGTTGGCTACAGACCGGATTCGTATTCAGAGAAGATTCCTTCCTTCTGTGCGGTTGAGCTGGAGGGAGCTCTCTTTTCCAGCTTGGGGTCTCCGGTAGCCTTAAGCTAGGGAGTCCCATAAGTGAGGACTGACTTCCTGCTTGGTCCTGGAGAAAGAGTAGTTACTCACCTGTAACAGGTGTTCTCCAGCAGCAGCAGGAATCAGTCCTCACTACCCTCCCTCCTCCCCTGGAGTTGCAGTCATTCTTATGGTTGCTGTCTTCCGCTATGTCATTCGACTGAGCAAGATGGCATCCTTGGGCGGGAAGAGGACCGCGCATGCGCGCTTCAATCCCAAAGGCTTTCTTCGAAAGCTGGGGAAATTGCTCCGCGAGGCTCCGTCGGCGCCGACGTCACCCATAAGTGAGGACTGATTCCTGCTGCTCCTGGAGAACACCTGTTACAGGTGAGTAACTACTCTTTGTGAGGACATCCCTGGAAGATACTCAGCTTATCCTAGAGAAGTTGGCTCAATCAGTGCTGCCTCCGTTGAGACATGACTCATCGTTGGGTGCCGTGGCATTGAGGTACTGATGCCAGGAATTGTCAATGCCGAGTTGGTCTGGAGAGTGCCCAGTGCTCGCCGATTCCTTCGATGCAGAGTCAGCTTGGGAGACAGATGAGGAGTCCCCCAAGACAATCCTTCACTGGGAGATCCCCTCCGACCCATTCCCTCCATACCATCATCGGCAGCCTCCGAAGGATCTCGCCTTCCTGGAGTTCGCGAGGAAGATGTCCCAGAGAAATATATGCAAAAAGGCCTTCTGCACTTTATTGGCTGACCTGTGTGTGGGATAGTCCAAGAAAAAAGGTTTGGTGATTTTTGGTTGTTTTAACATGAGTTAAGTAGAGTGGCGCACTCAACACCTACTTTCGAGGTGGAGTTAAAGTGGTCATACTACCCCACGTTAACTGCAAAGGTGCAATCTTTGCCTACAGAGCCCCACATGTCTGAGCAACATATCCTGAGCATGCCCCAAACCCACACCTGCAGATATCAGTGCATGCCTCCTGTGACATGCGCCACTGCAGATGCCCACTCTGATACCCCCAAACATCTGTGACTGGGAATCCTTGTTGAGCCTGCATAGGTATGGCAGCTGTGGACCCCACAGAACATACAAAACTGGCTACTGGTGCTTCATCATGCTGCATCATGGTTAGTGGGGAGGTGACCAGCGACTGCCCATCTCCTCCCCCCATCTGCTTCCATAAGAACATAAGATATGCCATACTGGGTCAGACCAAGGTCCATCAAGCCCAGTATCCAGTTTCCAACTGTGGCCAATCTAGGTGATACGTACCTAGCAGTTTCCCCAAAAGGCGCAGGTTCCATAGTGCTTGTATTGGGTCAAGCATTGATATCCTGGGTCCCTTCTTAGTAATGGTTTATGGATCTTTCCTCCAGGAACTTGTCCAAACCTTTTTTAAACCCAGCTACACTAACAGCCTTTATTACATCCTCCGGTAACAAATTCCAGAGTTTGATTACACGTTGAGTGAAAAAATATTTTCTTTTATTAGTCTTAAATAGTTTACCCTGTAGCTTCATTGCATGTCCCCTAGTCTTTCTATATTCTGATAACGTAAACAGTCCCTCTGGCCCACTCCCATCCCTCTGGCCCACTCCCATCCTCCTGGCCCACTCCCATTCCCCTCACACAGCTCCCCCTCAACATCTCCCTCCTCCCAAGGCCATCACTGTCCCCTCCACCCACGCTCACTCCCATCCCACTCCCATTTCCAGCCTCCTCCCTCTCCCCCCACCCCACTGCTGTCAAGTCCCATCTCCTCCTCCCAACTCCCATCACCCCCTTCCCACCCCCCATGACCGCTGGCCTCTGTAGTTGACACCTCTCTCTCAGCTCCCCCTCCTCCAGGGACTCCCCATCAACCGTTCCCATGTCCTCATTGCTGTTCCACACCTCACTAATGACCCCTCCTGGCAGGGCTCAGCCGTGGCCACCTCTGCCCAGCCCTCCTGTGCCACAGCCTCCTCCAGGGCACCTTCCTCACTAAGCTGGGTCCCCCACTGAAGGGGCCTTTCCCCAGCAGCACGGTGCTATTGGGCCTCTCCCTTTCATCAGGACCGAGCACCTCTGTTAGCATGAGGACCACCTCCTCATCCTCCCCACTCTCCTCCGAAGGGAGGGTACTTGATAGCACTATGGGGCTGGGTGTGCTAGGGATGGCATTGGTGCAGGCCTGGCTGCTGGTGCTGCTCTGTCCCCTGTTGCACCTCCCATCATGGGGAACTGTTTATGGCTGCTGCTTCTCTCCCCCCCCCCCTCCTCGATTCGCTCCTCTTGTGCAGTGGGTGGTGAGTCATCCTCTGGGACAACTGTGTGGGAAATGCAAAGAGGTGAGCAATAGGTACAGCAAGGGAGTTGGGTTGCTATCATGTGCCTGTTGTCAAATCCTGCCTGAACAATCTGCCTGCTGACATCCCTACATAGCCTGCAGATTCAATATCAGGTACCAGTGTGTCCTGGCAGTGATGTGGTTGGCCATGTATTTCCCTGTTTACATGGTTAGTGATGGGATGTGTGCAGATGTCAGGTCACTACTGTTTCTGTCCTGAGTGATTGCGTACCCATGGGTATTGGCCTTTGGGGCTGGCAGGGTCCCATGTGGACATAGGCTGTGTGGTGCCGCTCTGCTCATGCCTGTACTGCATGGCTTTGAATAGCAGGGCTTGCAGGGTCTGGGCATGGGTTGTGTACAGCTGACTGGGATTGGTGGGCATCAACTGTCATGATCCCCTCATGTTGGTACTCATAGTTCCTGTCTAATGTGATCTGGCTAACTAGTACTGAGGCTGTAGGGATTGGCTGGTCCTGCCTGCAGGGTGGCCATTTGGGGAAGGTGGTGCCCTGGGAGGTTGGATGTTGTTTCTGGGTCAGTGTTTGCGTTGCTGACCTCTGTGAACATGTTGGCCAGGAGAGCATATTGTGGTGACATCTGCACCCTCTTAGGTAACATTTGGGAGCCTATAGGCCTCTGCTCTGACCATCTATGCCCAGTGTACAGACAGGTGTCAGACATCCCCACAACCTCTGTGCACATCCTGCTGCTCCTGCCCTTGCTACATGGCAGATACCTGTAATGCTGCTGGCCAACAAATGCAGTACCCATGTGTGTAGGATAGTTGTTCTCAGACATAGGGGACTTCCTACTATGTCAATGACTCCCAAAACAGTTACTGTACTATCTTCCTGTCATGTACATCTCCCACTCACACATTGTAACTACCTTCAAAATATTCACAAACATGGTTTGTTTTTTCTAAGTGATATCAGATCAGTGCTGTCTCCTGGCTATCCAACAGCCTCTGGGTTTTCTTGGCAATGTATGACCAGAGGTAGATTGCCTGGCCTTTTCTTCCAAGGCAATGGAGGATGCAGTGACCTGCCTACGGTCACAAGGAGTGCCAGTTGGAGTCCACTAGACCACTCCTCCACCCGTCACATACATTTCTATATTTTATGAGGCCACCAGACATGTTAACTACAGTAGTGTTCAGGATACTTAATTCATATGCCACAGCACCCTCATCTGGTGTATCCACCCTGTGCTTTATTGAAATGTGAATGAAAGACAAACATTTAAATCATTTCTCATGTGCATATATGATATTGATCCACAAAGGACTTAAAGGGACTGATAATACTCATCCCCATGACATCTTGTGATGTCGCTGGTGGTGGAGCCCTGGCCACCCTCTTTTCCCTCTGCATCTCCTACAGCATGGGACACACCACATTCCCACCAGCATCCTGCGCTTTCACTGGGATCCAGACCCACCTGTAGACCACTGCTTCTGTTCTACCACTCTCCAGCTGCTCTTAGCTGATACTGCTCCCATCTCTGACCAATGTACCATATATGTCTCTCTCCCCACAGTTTTGCCCATAGTGTTCGTGTCGTTGGTCTGGATAAGATGGACAGGCAGGGAGACCACGTGATGCGGACAGGGTAGAGGTCGCATCTTGAGAGTGTCCTGCAGCCTTTGGCCTGAGCCGGCGATAAGTACCGTACTAAACCTACATTGCTTTGCCAAGAAGGTAACTAACCTGCTTCGGAGTGCCTGCGGTTCCTCCCGGAGTGGTTGGAGTGACTCAAACACATGGCGACAGCAGTTAAGGCGCTGCGAAAGGACCGAGAGCGGGGAGCCGGCTCGAGTAAGATGGCGGATGTACCCTCGACGCCGGCTTCACCCGGGTCTCCGACCTCACTGGAGGAGCTGTCAGCAGCTGTGGCGACGGCTTTCAAGCCTCAGTTTGATGCCCTGCACAGTAAAATGGATGGGATACGGTCATCGGTGGATCTGCTGGGCAATCGGGTGCAGGAGGCTGAAGCCCGCGTGGCCCGGGTGGAGGAGCAGGTGGATACGCTGACCACAGAGGTGGTGGGCCTGAAGTCTCAGCTAACCCAACAGGCCGCCAAACTTGATGACCTGGAAAACAGGTCACGAAGAAATAATCTGCGTTTTTTGGGGATCCCCGAAACAGTCACGGATGCCGATCTACGAAATTACCTGGAGAAGCTAGTCTTGCATATTGTGGCAGAGGGGGAGCTCGGGGAGAAGATCCACATTGAAAGGGCGCACCGGGTGTGGGCGCGAAACAAGTGCGTGACCCTCGCCCCAGAATCGTCTTAGCGAAGTTTCTGCACTACCCGCAAAAGGAACTGATTCTCAGGGCTGCGCGGCGGACGGGGGAACTGACTTACAATAATTTTAAAATCCGGGTGGCGCAGGATTACTCCATGGCACTGAGCCAGAAGAGACGGGAGTATGCCCCATTATGCGGTAAACTGATCGAAGCCGGAATCCGTTTCTCCGTGCAGTATCCTGCCAAGCTTCACGTGCTCTGTGATGGTGCTCACCGCTCTTTTGAATCGGCAGCTGCAGCAGGAGATTATGTGCACCAGATCTGCACCCAAAGGAAGGCCGCGGCAGCGCCCCACACCTGAAGCCTCCCGGAGCTCTTTGGACTGCCTGACTGAGAAAGCTCCCCTGGGGGAGTGTAGACTGGGGGAATACATTGTGGCGCTGGCCATTACAAGTAACATTGTGGTGGTTTTTGTTTCTTTTTGACTACTTAACTGCCTGTAATGGGGTAAGGTAACAAAGTTGCTTAATTTCTGACACATCTCTCTCCCTTTCCCCCTGATAAGAACTGGGGCTGTAGATGACATATGTTTGGTTCCCTGATGGGGTGATATGGTGCCAACAGAGATACTCTGTTAATTCAGGCAGGGGGCGAGATGTGTATCTCTGTTAAGGTGGCGGTGGGCGCTGCAGTTCCCCTTATTGGGCAAGGAGGGAAGGATCTCTCCAGCCGGCCTAGCCAGGGGGTACAGGGATTATGGCTCCTCAGTCTCCTTTGCTGTCCTACTCCATCTCCCCGGCACGGTGTGTGGGGGAGACGGTAGAGGCAGCTGGGCGGAGGCGGGGAGGGGGGGGGAGTATTTTAGCGTGGAGGGGGCTGCTGGCTAGGCGGAGGGGCCTACACTAGGCCGAGTGAGTGGGTGGCCACTCAGGCCTGGATATTGGCGGCGCGGGTGGCGGCCCTCCCCCCTCCCTCCCCCCGCCCCAGCATTTGTTGTGTCCCGCAGGAGACGGCACGTTTGCTGAGATTGTGAAGGGGCTGTTGGAGGGGAGGGGGGGACATTAAGCGAGGAAGAGGAGCAGGGGGTGGGGTCGGAGGGGGGGGGGTAGGCGGGTTAGGCCGGGTCGGAAGGGGGGAGGGGAAGGGATACTAAGTACGGCGGCCGGGCCGCGGGGGTGTGGTAGGTGCTGGGCATTACGAGGAGGAATACTTCCTTCGATTAATCGAGGGGAGACTGTTGCGTTGTGGAAGGATGATAGACAGCGAGGCCTGGGGTGCAGTGACACGCTCAGAGGGGTTTCGTGAGGACTTCCTGGGTGGGGATAGGAGTAGGGAGTCCTGTAGTTAGGAGGAGTAGTTGGAGCAGGGATAGGGGGGGATAGAGGAGGGGTAGGGGAGGTTTAGGATGGAGAGAGGGGGGGATGGGGGAGGAGGTAGTAGTGGGATTGAGGGGGGGCGGGGACGGGGGGGAGTGGGGGAGGGGGGGAGGGGGGTCTCTGCACCCTGAATTCTAAGTGGATACACAGTATAATAAACCTTGGTGACACTGGGGGAAGGCTCCTGGCTGGGAGGGTCTCCCCAAGCACGTTGTGTTGGCAGCTAAGCCGTAAAAATATTACAGTACTTTGAGAGTCATAACTTGGAACGTATGTGGCTTGGGCAGCCCCATAAAGCGATATAAAATACTTAAAGCTCTGGCTAGGCATCATTGTGACATTGCGCTACTCCAGGAAACTCACCAGACTGCTGAAGAACATGCTAAATTATGTAGAGATTGGGTGGGGCAGGTGTGGGGAGCGCCTGCACTAGGGAAAAAAGGGGGTGTGGCCATTTTAATTCATAAACGGGTGCGTTTCACGATGCAACGACAGGTGGCCGATCCCCATGGGAGATTTGTGTTACTGCATGGCCTATTGGAGGACCGAGAGAGATAGTATTGGGAGATGTGTACGGTCCCAATTCGCTGGATCGGGAGTTTTTTGACCGTTTTGCTGCCAAAGTGGAGCAATTGCCTGATGTACCTTTGTTGCTGGGGGGAGATTTTAACGGGGTATTTGAAGTGGGTCTGGACACCTCCAGTGGCAGAGATACGAGAGATAGAACGTTAGGCTCGCAGGTTTTGCAACGACTTCGGACCCGATTGGGCCTCATAGATCCATGGAGATTGTTGCACCCCTCCGAGAAGGAATTCACGCATATCTCGAGGGCGCATGGAACTAGCGCGAGGATAGATTATCTTTTGCTATCTAACAGCATGTTCGCACGGGTGGAAGAAGCGCAGATAGGACCCTTGGAGATTTCGGACCATGCCATGGCCTGGATTGAGGTGCAATGGGGGGGAGGACTTGGCACATCTCGCCTGTGGCGGTTCCCCATTGACTTATACCATGACAATCACTTTCGGCAATTTCTGGGTCAACGCTGGCGTGATTTTGAATTAAACCATCAGGTACACAGAGAAGACCCGGAATTGGTTTGGGAGACTGCCAAAGTGGTGTTGCGAGGTGACATAATCGGGTTTGTGGCCCGGAAACGTAGACTGTTGGCAGAACAAATTGTTCGGTTGGAGCAACAGGTATCTCAAGCGCGTATACTCAGTGGTCGCGCGCCTACCGTGTTTAATAGAAAACGTTTGTGGGAACTGCAG
The DNA here is from genome assembly GCA_033557465.1 of Ichthyophis bannanicus. NCBI lineage: Eukaryota > Metazoa > Chordata > Amphibia > Gymnophiona > Ichthyophiidae > Ichthyophis > Ichthyophis bannanicus. The sequence goes on from CM066033.1 coordinate 562,250,274, forward strand.
GTGGCCCTAAATGAATTGCTCCACCAGAGAGCCAAGAAATCTTTGCTGTATTATAAATATCGGTTATATTGTTTTGGCGACAAACCGGGGAAGCTACTGGGACGTTGTTTGAGGGGTCCACGAGGAGGGAGGGGGGTGGCAGCTCTTCGAGATGACCGGGGGAAACTCCAGCAAAGCCGGGAGGGGATTAATGCCATATTCAAAGACTTTTTTCAAAAACTATACGCTCCAGGAGCGTGTAGTCCCTCTACTATGGAGGCCTACCTCCAAAGGTTGAAGCTCCCACAGGTGACGGCGGCGCAACGGGCTCAGTTGGGACTACCGGTAACCTTACAGGAGGTACAGTCTGTAATTGCACAGGCTAGTTGCTTTAAGACCCCGGGCCCGGATGGGTATGGGGCGGAGTTTTATAAACTCCTATCGCCCTGGGTGGGCCCAGTATTGGTAGATACATATCACCAGCGAATAGGGAGGGGGGGTAGGCGCTGGGGGGATAATCAGGCCTATATTACGCTGATACCCAAGCCGGAGAAGGATTTAACGCACGCCGCCTCATACCGACCGATTTCTTTGTTGAACTACGATATGAAGTTGCTGGCGAAGATTCTGGCCGAGAGACTAGCGGGAATCTTAGGTGACGTTGTTCATGAATCACAGGTGGGTTTCGTACGAGGCCGTTATGCAGTGCGTAATATACGCCGAATACTTACATCTCTGGAGTAGGTGCACTGTCACCGGTTGCAGTCACTCCTAGTGAGTTTTGACGCCGAAAAAGCCTTCGACAAAGTCGATTGGACATACCTAGAGTATTTACTACCATTATACGGTCTCGGGCAGGCATTCTGTGATATGGTTAAGAGTTTGTATGATACGCCGACAGCTAGGGTACTTTGCAATGGGGTCTTATCGGCTCCCTTTCCCTTATATAGGGGCACTAGACAGGGCTGCCCACTGTCCCCCTTACTATTTGTCCTATCGTTGGATCCATTAATACAGAGTATCGAATTGGACCGACAGATTCGCGGGATTGAGGTGGGCAAGCAGGGATTTAAGACGTCGGCCTTCGCGGATGACATGTTAGTACACTTGCTGGAGCCCCGGGAATCTTTGCCGAGATTAATGGCCGAATTTCGGAGGTTTGGTAGTTTTGCCGGTCTTACTATAAATGCCGACAAATCGGAGGCCTTGGATGTCTCAGGTCGGCTGCGGGAGGGCTGGGGGGTAGACTTTCCCTTGAAATGGTCGGATCATCAATTCAAATACTTAGGTATTGTGTTGACGAGATTACCGCAGGATCTCTATCATATTAACTTGGAAAAAGTCTTGTCTGGGATGCGGCGTCAATTGAGAGCTTGGAACCCGCTGCCGCTATCATTATTGGGGAGAATCGCGGCAGTTAAAATGGTAATTCTACCCCGCATTCTTTACTGGTTACAAATGTTACCTGTCTGGTTATTACGTCGGGATTTGCTTAGATTGGAAAAGGAGATCCAAAGGTTTCTGTGGAAGGGGGCCAGAGCGCGAATCCCGATGTCCCGTATGATTGGTAAATGGTGCAGGGGGGGCCTGGGGCTGCCAGATTTGCGACTTTATGCCTTGGCATGTCAAGCGAGGCATGTTGGCGATTACTTGGGGGACACGGAGGTATTTACACCACGGGCCTTGGAGGCGGCATTGGTGGCCCCTTTCTCACCGGTGGGGGCTCTTCATGTGGATAGTGCACGCTTGCCAACTCGACTCACGCGCAATATTATGTTAACTGCGCTGAGACGTACCTGGCGACATTTAAATAATTACTGGCAACGCAACTGGCAGGTGTCCAGCTGGCTGCCTATACGAGGCAATGTACATTTCTTACCGGGTTCTGATACTCAGATGTTTCAGACCTGGCACCGACAGGGGCTACGATATCTAGGGCATGTGGTAGACCTTACGGGTAAATGCAAACCGTTTTCGGCATTACGGGAGGAATTCCGGCTACCTCCCACTCACTACTTTGCGTATCTTCAACTCACCCACTATGTGGCGACGTTGCCTAGGGAGGAATTGGGGGAGGACAGGTCGGCGCAGATCATCGACTTCTTCGAACTTGGGGGAGAGGCCCACCCGACCATAGCTGGATTGAAGGCCCGGCTGGAGTGCTTTGGGGGTTTACCTGACTATGGGAGGGTGGAAATGGCCTGGGGGGGAGAAATGGGACGGGAAGTACAGCCTGGCACGATTTGCAAGGCGGTAGGGCGGATTGTGAAATTAGTGGAGGGAGCAAGATGGCGGGAAGTACAATATAAAGCCCTTACCCGGGTGCATTTTTCACCGCGCCGAGCCCTGAGGAGTCATATCACGCAAGATGGGTCTTGTCCTCGATGTTCTAGTCCAATGGCCACTTTAACACACATGTGGTGGCAGTGCAGGCACATCCTCCCTTACTGGGCCCAGATCCATAGATATATTATGAGACTACTGCAGCAGCGGTTCCCTTGCACGGGAGCATTGGTCGCCCTTGACCAATTGCACCAAACCTTACCCACAGGGCGGTGGGGGCGGTTACTGGTGCGTAAGGCATGTTTGGTGGGGAAAGGTCCGATCCTACGCCGGTGGAGGGATCGGGACCCACCTACTTTCCTGGAGTGGCGCAATAGTTTTCACCAGCTGCTATTGACCGAGCGATGGAGGGCTCGGGGTTCAGTGAAGAGATGGTCTACCTTTATGTTGATATGGGAACCCTATATTCAGAGTTTAAGCGCCCGGTGCCGGAGCGACATAGTAAATGTGGGCCACTAGGGTCTGGGGATACTGGGAGTGGAGAAAGGAAATGGGATCTTGGAGAGGGTATTGTTGTATTGTATGCGGAATTGGGGTGCTGGGACCCGGGGGGGGGAGGGAGGGGGGCGTAGAAGGGTATGGGGGGGGGGGGAAAGGGGTAGGGGGGCACAGCTATCATCAAAAACGGGGGAAAAACTATCTAACCATGGTTGTATCATACTGTGAATTAAGTATTGATCTAGATCCGGGGTCTCAAACACGCGGCCCGCGGGCCGCATGCGGCCCGCAACCGAACTTTGTGCGGCCCGCGACGGAGGAAAAAAAAAAAACACAAACCCTGTCTTCTGCTGCTGCTGCTGCCGCCGTGGTAGCAGCACAATCAGCTGTTCGCGGTCCCTTCTCCTCAGCCCGGAAGAGCCCCGAGTCTGCTCCTTTAGCGGCGGGCTTTTCAAGATGCAAAGAGAATATTTCCCTCTCGCGCGGCTTGTCAAGCCGCGCGAGAGGGAAAATACTCTCTTCGCGGCTTGAAAAGCTCACCGCTAAAGGAGCAGACTCGGGGCTCTTCCGGGCATAGGAGAAGGGACCGCGAACAGCTGATTGTGCTGCTACCACGGCGGCGGCGGCGGCGGCGGCAGCAGCAGCAGCAGCAGACAGGGTTTTGTTTTTAGTTTATTTACTTGGCCTGATTGGGGGGGGGGGGGGGGGGGGACGGGAAATGGGCCGCTGGGGTTTGGACGGGAGGTGGTCGGATTGGGGGGGGCTAAGACTAAAAATGGGGTTATGGGGGGGGGGGCTAAGAATGAAAATGGGGTGATGGGAGGGTTAGGACTGGAAGTGGGCTGTTGGGGGGCTTAGGAATGGTAATGGGCTATGGGGGGGCGAGGACTGGAAATGGGCAGATGGGGTTAGGACTGGAGGTGGTCTGATTGGGGGGGGCTAAGACTAAAAATGGGGTGATGGGGGGGCTAAGAATGAAAATGGGGTGATGGGAGGGTTAGGACTGGAAGTGGGCTGTTGGGGGGCTTAGGAATGGTAATGGGCTATGGGGGGCGAGGACTGGAAATGGGCAGATGGGGTTAGGACTGGAGGTGGTCTGATTGGGGGGGGCTAAGACTGAAAATGGGGTTATGGGGGGGCTAAGAATGAAAATGGGGTGATGGGAGGGTTAGGACTGGAAGTGGGCTGTTGGGGGGCTTAGGACTGGTAATGGGCTATGGGGGGGCTAGAACTGGTAATGGACTGGGGGGGTTGCTAGGACTGGAAATGGGCTGAGTAGAAGGGGGGGCTTGAACTGCAAATAACTGATGGGGACGAGGTTTTGGAATGGAAATGGGCTGAGTGGAAGGGGGCTTGGAATGGAAATGGGCTGATGGGGAGGGGGGCTTGGAATGGAAATGGGCTGATGGGGAGGGGGCTTAGAAAGGAAATGGGCTGTGAGGGGAGGGAGCTAGGACTGGAAATGGGCTTAGTTGGGGGGAGCAAGGACAGGAAATGGGCTGATGGTGGGGCTAGAATAGGACTGGAATGGGCTGATGATGCGGGGACTAGAAGGGAGCAGATGCTGGGTGGGGCTGAAACTACAAGGGAGCTGATGTTGGGGGAGGATTAGAATGGGATAGGGCTGGGAGAGTAAAATGGAGAGGGGAAAAAATATTTTGTGTGGGAGGGAAGAAAAATCTACAATTGGCCAGGTACTGGGTGAGTAAGTGTGGATTGAGAATGGAGGGGTAAAATTTGAGTGGATGAAATAGGAATGAGGAAAGAGCAAAAGGAAAAAGATTAGTATGTTAAAGCAGATGCAGAGAGAGAAAGGAAAAAAAACTAGAAGAGAGAAGAAAGTACAAATGGACAGCAGACCATGGAGAGTTAGCAGAAGACACCAAGAAACCAGAAGAAAGTGGCTGGCACAATTGCAACTGAAAAAAAAAATGCACAAAAGGTAGAAAAATATCTCTTTATTTTGAATTAACTGGAATATGTCAGCTCTGGGAAATGTGCATCATTAACGTCTGTGCTTTATTTAATACAAGAGGAAATTAATTTATAGTTTTATTTCTACAGTGTTGTTGTACATTCCAAGTTTGGCTTTTGGGGTTCCCAGTTTAATTATTGTCTTCCTGTTTCTAAATTTTGATTCCTTGTTTGGTGATGGTGTATGTTCTGCATGTGTAACTGAGCTGAGGTATTCTGTTTATGTAATTCCTATTTGACATTGCCACTTGTTCTCTTTCCCCAGTAGGTCATGTATTGTTATTCTCTGAAATGTATTGGTTTAATATTTGCAGTGTTGCCTTTTGATAGTTAGGGTATGGTGCTTTGTGAGTCCTGGTAGTGCTGTTACGATACGGTGGGTTTGCTATGGGTTCTAAATGGGTAGTGTTTGTAGTAGTTCCTAATGTGCCTGGCGGTTGGCACTGGATTATAGTAATGTAGAAATCTTTTAGTCTTTCTTTATCCATACGCTCATTAAGAGGCATGTTTACTAAAAGTTAGTTTATGGTAACATTATGCAAATATTTATGCAAATGAGGTCCCTTATGCAAATTAGGCCTGCGTCTTGTGCGGCCCCCGGGTTACTTTACAAGTCCTCATTTGGCCCTCAAAGCAATTTGAGTTTGAGACCCCTGATCTAGATACATAACTGTATAGAGCTGTAGCTCCAGCGGAGATCAGATTCCACTCTGCTGTAGCGTGTTGCTTGTTTTATCTTACTGTACCGATTGTTATGTTTATGATGGTTAATAAATAAAGTTTAAAAAAAAGATGGACAGGCATGGTGTATCCAACCTGTCTCTGACATCCACATACAACAGTGCTTATGCCTTGGTGGGGGGGGGGGGCTGTGCTACACCTTGTGGTTCAAAGTCGTGGTTGGGAACATGTCTGGTGGGGGGTGCGGTGACCTGACACATGTCCTGACTTTCTCTATAGACACTCACCTTGCTCCTGCTGTAGCTGCTGTCGAATCTGCTGTAGCAGCCTAGGCCTTGGGCGACGTATGGTCCTGTACCTGATCCTGTAGGCTCCATGTCCCTCATGATGTGGAAGCGTCTGTGGACAGAAAAGATAGAGCCCTCCATGAGTGCATGTACTTTGCCCTACTGGGTCAGACTAAGCAGCAGTGTGCCCGCTGTCCAATTTTCTATGGCATGGATAGTGGCTTGCCTTGCTCCTCCAGGCTTCTTGTTTAATGAGTGGAGGCATAGCCTACTGGTTGGTGCATGGGCTGGGGAACCAGGGGACCTGGGTTCAATTTCCAATACTGCTGCTTGTGCAGATCACCATTACCCATTGTTCTGAAGGGCCTGGGACATCCACAGCTTTGCCTGGGATGCACCTTGTGGACCTTGCATGCATTTTTGAGGACCTGGCAGGTTCTTGTGACCTGGGTTGGACAAAGGATACTGGGCTTGTTGGACCTTCGTTTGACCCAGTATGGCTTTTCTTATGCTCTTATGCTGTTCTGACCTTTTGTCAGATATCTTGTGCTTAACCTTTCTATGTTGCACCTCCCTGACAGCTTGGCTAGCTGCACCCAGTCACAAACTGCAGCATTGCATGACACCTTAGTTGAACCTGTCTTTTATGCAGTCCCTGTTGTAGGGCTTACACAGTAGCCTTATTGCATGTTCACTGATGGCCTGGTGGTGGTTGTCTCACTGTGGTGGAGTTGGGTGGGGTAGTCTTGTGGCTCTGGCACTGGTCTATGACACATGGGAACAGGGTTCAGTTCCCACTGTAACTCCTTATGGACATAGATGTACTCAAAAGCCTAATCAACACTGATACAAGCACAAGACTCAGAAAATGTAGCAGAATGGACACCATCCTAACTCCTAGCACCTACAGCAGAACCGCCCAGTCCACATCCGCAAGGGCCATGTCCCTTGTAGCACCTGCCCTACGGAACTCCCTCCCAGATGACTTGAGAGCCACGAATGATGCCAAGGATTTCAGGAAGAAGCTGAAACCTTCCTCTTCAGAGATCAGTTTGGAGCCATCACCTAAGGCATAGCATCCCCCCCCCACACACACACACACACCCCGCAGGCACAATCAGTCCCTTATGACAATCACCCCCTAAGACATTCCCTTATACATACTGTAAATATTCCTCTCTGTAAATAAATTACTACTAAGCAGCTCCTGTATGTCTCCCCTTCTCTGTTACTATGTAATTAGTTTGTAATTCCATATAATTGTACTTGAGTTGCGATGTAAACCACTTTGATTATAGGACAAGGCTCATTGAAAACCTGTTAAATAAATAAAATAAAATAAATATAGGCATTTCATATCCCTTCTCTTGCCTTTGGGATTCCAGGGTCACAATATCCCTGTTTTCTGTTTCCATTACAGTGTACAACACATTGACTTAAATATGTCCTCCTTTTATCTGCAGACTCCTGGGAACCCAGCAGCCCCTGGGTCTTCTAGGCAGGATATTGGCAGCCCTGGGGTGTGGAGTGACTTGTCCCAGACCACATGGCCTGCCTGTGGGACTCAGACCCAGCTCACCTGAGTTGCAGGACATGGCTCTGATCACTGGGCTACTCCTCACGATATAGTGATGTGACACACCAGTTCCATACATAACTGTTGTCAGTACATGGCAACCTGTTTGGGTGGGTTTCCACAGGTGTCTCTTGTGCCCTTGCTCTTCTCACTTTGCCCTCTATCAGATCTGACTCATGGGCCTGGATACGTGCCTTAAGTCATACATTTCCTATTGGGCACTGGGACTGTGGGGTCACCATGTGTCAGCATGGACCTCAGGGGACTATTTGGATCAGACATAGCTGCCCATTTGTGTGTTCTTATGCAGTCATGACTTTGGAGGCATTATCATATTTCACCTGGGCCCTCAGCATTACACTGTGGGGTGCTGTTAGGTATGTAGACCTTTCATCATTGGGGATGCATCTCATCCTCTTGTGCATGTTATACATGTTCCCCGTACATGTTATGGTTATCCTCCCCTGTCATGTATGATAGGTAGCAACCAGGATTGTGGAGACATCATACTGTGGCATGGTGGCCTTGTGGTTATCGCATTGGCTTAGTGCCTGGGTATGCTGGCTTCAATTTCCACTTGTTCCCTATGTTTTGCCAGCCATGTCACTTTACCTCCCACATTTTTTTCTGTTTTGGGTAATCTGTGTCCCTGTTTCCCTGTTTCTTGTGTGGTGGTTCAGTTGTCACTGCTCTGCCTGCATGATATTCAGGTGATGGCATTCTGCTTCCTATTTCCCTATTCAGAGCCTTGTCCATTCATTTTGTGCTGTTGTCTCACATCCTGTCACACATTTAGGTTGTTCAGTGGTGCTGCATTCCTTACTCTCTGCCCTTTTGTTGTTCCTCCACATTCATTCATCCTGCACATACTTGGTCCCTCCCTTTCATGCCCTCTCTCTGTCCCTCACTTTGTGATTGCCTGTTTTCATCTATCCATGTCTGCCAGATTTACTGCTATTTCTCTACTTAATGAGCTAGGGTGGTTCTGATCCTTTCCCTAGCCCCAGGGCTGGCCTTCTATGTCCAGTGGGAAGCAGCACCACCTCCTCCTGCAGAACAAGTCTACAGAGTAGGCAAGTCTCTTGCTCTGAGACGTTTGGCTGCCTCATTACCATTGTTTTTCCTCCACGGTCTGGATTTCCCTGTTGAGAGGGGGACACCACTCTATCCTGTTTCCTGTTGCATGTGGACCTTAGTGCAGTTGGACACATTTTCGGCGTTACATGTGGACGGCAGACTCACCGAACTCAGGTGTGATCGTAAACGGGCATTGCACATAACTGCAGGGGTGGTTTTGACGGGCAGCAGAGGGACATGTTTTTGGTGTTGACACATAAAGGGCTCGCATGCCCAGCAGGGTCCAATGTACGTGCAGGTGCGGATATGTCTTTGGGGAGATTCTGTAGGCTGGTGTGCGTACATACACACGCCTGTGGAATTGCCCGTTTCCGAATGCACGTTTTTGTCAGGGCTAGCAATCCTTTCCTGAATTGGCCTCTTAGTGATTAAAGTCTCTATAAGCAAAAATGTATTACATGCATATTGGGCAGAAAACTTTATGAAAGCCCATTTCTGTACTTAAACCACTACTTTACCCATAGAAATGCTTTTCAATATTGCCTTCCAAAAGGGTGAATTTCAAAGCCATTTCAATGTTTTACCTGAGGAATCAAACTATTTGAAAACTTCCTACCTGGAGATTGTTTCTTGCTGCTACTTGCCTGGAGTCTGATTGGAGCCGCTGTTCCGTGCCGGTGCGCACTGGGGACCACGTGACCAGAGCGGGCTATATTATCTGAGCCCCCACCGCGGGATGCGTGCTCTGAAGGAGCGTGTCCAAAGGTGCAAGCGTGCCCCTTTGGAGCCTCTTCGGAGCACGGAGGAGTACATATTTCAGGTTAGTACTGAGTCATCAATGGGGAAACGTAAGAAGAGACCTCGTCTACCACCTTTGTCTATTGCTAAGTCAGCAAAGATGATTGATCCCATGGACACTTTGTTAAAGTCCATGGTCCCTCCTCCTATAATTAATTCATCAGAGATCTCTTCGGCTTCAGTAAGTACTGTGTCTCCTGTTATGTCTCCAAATACGTGATGGGTATTATCCCCACCCAACAAAGAAGTTTTTTTTTTAGAGGAAAAGGACTCTACTCCTGTTAGTACGAGTGGAGCCCTTCCTACTTCGGGTCTTCTTCCCGATACTTTTTTTGAGGCTATATACCCTGAATGTTGCTTTGCCTCTCCCTTTTGAGTTTTCTTCAATTACTGAGGATACTAAACCACCGAAAGATGTAACACTTCAAGATATTTGGCAGATTGTTTCTAGAACTGAATTATCGTTACAATCGTCATTAGTGAAGCTTTCTAAGTTACCAAGGAAACTGTGGACTCTTTGGCTGGCCATGAGGATAGATTAGCTTCTCTTGAGACTCATAACTCTAAGGTTGATTCTCAAATTGTGTCATTGCAAGGAGTTGTAGCCTCTTCAGCACAGGATTCATTAATGCTACATTGTCAAAATGAACATTTTGAAAATGCTTTTCAGATAAAAAAATCTTCGTTTTTTTGAACTTCCCTCGTACTCACTATCTTTCCCCTATTATATTATTCACTAAATATTTGAAAGATGTTTTGAAAATTCCCGATCCAGATTCTATATTTCTATCTAAAATTTATTATCTCCCGATGGGAACTAGGGAGGTTCAGGATTCTAGTCAAGCAAATGGGAAGAATGGTGTAGTTATGGGGGAAATGGATCAATTATCAGTTTCGAGTTTAGATTTATCTGCTTTCTTGCAGACTTCCTTGGAAGAGATTCCTACTCAGGCAACTCTTTTAGTTTCCTTTTCACTTGAGAAAGATAAGGACTTGGTTCTTCATTCTTATTTTGCTCATAGACATGAAAAGTATTTTGGTCAGTCGATACAAGTTTTTCCAGATGTATCTTGTAGTACACAGAAGAGAAGGAAGGCCTTCCTTGAGCTTCGACCTCGAGCCTTGGTGCTGGGGGCCTCCTTCTCAAATATTCTTGTAAATGTATTATTATATCTCAGGGTAGAACGTATGTTTTCTTTCGTTCCTCCCAGTAAGAGAGATTTCTATAGGATCAAGGATGAGAATAATTTTTTCTCTTTTTCTTGTTTTTTATTTCTTGCTTCTCTGTTAAGAAATAGGGGATTGTTAGATTTATTTATACCGCTCCAGTTAGTTTTTCTATTTTATTTAAATGCACTCCATATTGTGGGCCGTGTTTGGGCTAAATGATTATTGATGTTTCTTTGTATTGTTTCTTTTTTATTTTATTTATTTATTTGCAGGGCTTGATATACCGCCCAAACCGGAGTATCAGAGCGGTGTACAGTAAAAGCAGGCTGCTAGAAAATTAAAGGAGGAAAGGAACGCCATTCAATCGACAGGAAAGCACTAGAGAGACGCAGATAGAAAGATAGAGAAGAACAGAATAACACGGCTAGGTAGTCTGAACACTGAGGGGAAGGGAGGGGGGAGGTGACATAGGATAGAGGGACCGTCATGACCATCATGGGGGTGTGGGGAGGTCAAAAGCCTGGGAGAAAAGATGGGTTTTAAGGAGAGCTTTGAAATGCGGGAATGAGGACTCAGTGCGGAGCGAGTGAGGGAGGAAGTTCCATAGAGCAGGACTCAGAAAAAAGAATGCGGAATGACGGGTGAGTTTGAGATGAGCCTGGGACGGGGAGGGAAGAAAAAGGCAATTGCTATGAGGAGAGCGGAGGAGACGGGGGACGGGTTGGTGATAAAGAAGATCAGATACTGAGGAGTACCTGTGTGAAGAACTTCATGGGTAGTGACGAGGTATTTATAAACAAACCTGAATTTAATAGGAAGCCAGTGAAGAGAGAGAAGGCAAAGAGTAATGTAATCGAAAGGGAGGAAAAAGTGATCAAACGGGCGGCAGTGTTTTGGATGAGTTGAAGACGACGGAGCTGGTAAGAGGGAAGGCCAGCAAAGATTGAGTTGCAATAGTCTAAACGAGAAATCACCAGGGAGAGAACTAGAGTGGTGAGACAATTAGCAGAAAGGTAGGGCCGGAGAGATCTGATACGACGAAGATGAAAGAAACAGCTGCGAACAAGGGAAGAGATATGAGGGTGGAAGGACAGGGAGGAATCAAGGGTAACACCAAGGTAGCGGAGAGAGGGGACAACAGGGATGGGGAGGGAGGACATTGTGGGGGCTAGAGTGGGAGGAGGAGTAGTGAAGGAGAACCAAATAGCCGAGGACTTAGGATTGACGCAGAGAAAATTATCAGAGAACCAGGAGGCAAGAAGGTCAAGACAGGCATTGAGAGCAGAGAGATCCGGGGATACAGAACTGGTGTGATGAATGAGAAGGATATCGTCGGCATAGAAATAGGAGGAAATATTTATTGTATTTCCTGCTTGATTACTTAATAAACGGATTAAACTTAAAAAAAAAATAAAACTTCCTATCCTGCATGTAGATAAATGTGTACTTTTTGTGGAATATGCGCATAAACTTTCAACTGCATTTAGAAGAGATTCTAAGAAGAGTGGGGTTAGAGCAAGAATTGCAACAACACATTTATTTTTGTATTTTGATAAGCATGTGTTATCTTGGTTGAAAATACTTTGTTGAAACTAGCAGTTGACTGACACTTATAAAGCTTTGGAGGAGGTGCAAAAGCTGCTGGAAGAGTTTTTTAAAAACTGTGTATTCCTATGCAAAAATTGAGACTATATGCATAGGGGCATTTTTACTAAAGTGCGCTACCGGGTTCAGCCCATGCCAAGTGCACCACACTGACATTTAGTGCATGGTGCTGTTCTAAAAATCCCACACTAACAGGTAGCACATGAGTAAGCAGGGACAGGGCAGGTTAAGAGTGTAAGATGGCCACTGATGGTGCATCATGGTTAGTGCAGGCCTTATGGGTATTCGCTAACTGCAGCTGTTGCAATCAATCGGGGGTGTACTCAATGCCTCCTAGTGGGTGTTGTTAACTGCGCCCAGATGCCGGTTAGTGCAGTGCTGTGTTATTGCAATGTGTTATCTGAATGAGAGATGAAAGCATATACCCATAAACATTAATGTGGGCCTCTGTGCTGATATCATGTCGCAGTTGTGGACTCCCAGTGCTGCCTTTAGTAAACATTGCCCAAAATATTTTTAGAACGCCTAACCATGCCAAGAGCATACACCGCCTTTGAATCTGTGCATCCCGAGGCATGTGCATGTGTAAATAGCAGCATTGTAAAATCAGCATTTACATGACTATTCCTTATGCCTTGCAACTGTTGTAAAATGACTTCCTCGGCTTATTATTTATTTTATTTATTTATTTACATTCTCTTATATACCGCGCTATTCTGCATCAGTGCGGTTTACATTGAACTAACTTATTAATCAAATAACTCAACCAATGTTGTAAGAAATAAAAAAGATTTACAAGACACATTAAAATAGTAAAACACACTTTAGAAATGATGTGTAAGTTGCATAAATTAACCAGAAACGTTGTGCATAGTGATAAGCAGGTGTAAATTTAAGTGCATAATGCCCTGGGGAAATTCTCAAAATAGAAATTCATGTATGTTTCTAGTTTGAAAATATGCTGAAGCCCCCACAGGAAAAAATATATGTGCACTTTTCACTTGTGCACTAAGTCACAAAATTATCCCAAAGTTTTCATTTCAGAAGGGTGGGAGAAGGTTGCAGTTTCATTGGGAGGGGGAAGGGGTCCTCATGCTGATGGGATTTGTGGGTGAGAGTTGATCGTTGGGGTCGGGGTATGTCTGATAGCTATCAAAGGCATCATGGTGCTATTGATGGAATCAGATGGTAGTTGGGACTGGCTGGCATGTGGGATTTCCAGAAGCAGCTGGCGGTTTTAGGCCTTAGCATGCAAGGTAAAGATTTAAGACAGTTATTTCATGTTGGAGCTTTTGATATGCCATACTGGGTCAGACCAAGGTCCATCAAGCCCAGTATCCTTTTCAAACAGTGGCCAAGCTAGGTCACAAGTACCTAGCAGTTTCCCCAAAAGATACATGTTCCACAATGCTTGTTTTGGGGCAAGCAGTGGATTTCCCTGGTCCCTTTAAATAATGGTTTGTGGACCTTTCCTTCAGGAACTTGTCCAAACCTTTTTTTAACCCGGCTACACTAATAGCTATTACTAAATCCTCCAGTAACAAATTCCAGAGTTTGATTACACGTTGAGTAAAAAAATATTTTCTCTTATTAGTTTTAAATAGGTTATACTGTAGCTTCAGTGCATGTCCTCTAGTCTTTCTATATTTTGATGGCGTAAACAATCGATCTACGTTTACCAGTTCCACTCCATTAATTTATAGACCTCTATCATATCTCCCTCAGCCATCTCTTTTTCCAGGTTGAAGAGCCCTAACCTTTTTAACCTCTCTTCATAGGGATATCCTTCCATCCCCTTGACCATTTTAGTGGCTCTTCACTGTGTCTTTTCTAATAATGCTTTATCCTTTTTAAGATACGGCAACCAGAATTGCACACAATATTCAAGGTGCGGTCATACCATGGAACGATACAGAGGCATTATAATATTCTTTGTTTTATTCTCCATTCCTTTCCTTATGATTCCTAGCATTCTGTTTGCTTTCTTGGCCGCTGCTGCACACTGGGCGGAAGATTTCAACATGTTATCCACGATGATGCCTAAATCTTTTTCTTGGGTGATGGTTCCTAATTTGGGATCTTGCATCGTGTAACCATAGTTTGGGTTGTTCTTTCCTAGGTGCATATCTTTGCACTTGCCCACGTTAAGTTTCATCTGCCATTTGGATGCCCAGTCTTCCAATTTATCAAGGTCCTCTTGCAATTTTTCATAATCCTCATGGGTTTTAACAACTTTGAATAATATTGTGTCATCTGCAGATTACCTCGCTCGTTATTCCCATTTCCAGGTCATTTACAAAAACACTTTTCACCTTTCTCCATTGGGAAAATTGGCCATTTATCCCTGCCCTTCCCTCTACTTTCTATCTTTTAACCAGTTCCTGATCCACAATAGTATACTGCCTCCTATCCCATGACTTTAATTTCGCTAAGAGTTAAGTGTCTAGAGGAGGGCATACATTATCATTTTTCATGAAGCTGCTAAAGTCTGAGAAGGGCAGTGACTTCAAAGAGCTTGCCTTTCTCTTTGATCTTGAAAACTAGAGAAGAAAAAAAAGACTATAACAGCAGAAAAAAGCTTTGCCTAAGAACGCAAAACTATCCCTTTTGCAATACAGCTGCAATTTATTATGCAATGCAGCAGAAAAAGTTAGCAATTAAAAATGAAAAAGCCCCCTTAAAGAGCTCTCAGACAGTTTGTATTGAAGAGCCCCAGAAATGCCTTGCTTGCAATGGAGACCCTCTAGGAATGGCTTGCAATTTCAGATATTCAGATGTGCAGTGGTAGACCTGCAATATGTTTGGAGTATATGTTTACGTGCAGGTTTCTTCAGCCAGGAAATATTAACACTGGCAGTGAAAGCACATTTTGCTTTTCCCTCTGCAAGCGTTGCAGCCATAGAACAAGCACTTTTTGGCACCTTATTCATGGTCAGGGGCCAGGTATAGGCATGGAACTCCTGAGTAACCACGGCCAGACGTGCTTGTGCCATTCTGCAATCGCACTATGATGTGCATCTCTGTTGCTCTATCTAGGGCACACCTCCCTTAGGCCCCTGTGCTATATGGATGTTGTTGCGCTGGGGACATCTATATACCTGGCTTTCTAAAATGGCTCTGAGGACGTCGCCATAATTTGCATATCGAAGTACCCGTTTTCAGACATCCAGCTCACAAATGGGGCTTCTAAAATGTATAAGAAAGTTGAATCATACTGTATATGTGCCTCTACATCAAGTCTAATTTCAGAAAATTATAAATTGTACTTGAATGCTTTGTTAAGTCACTATTTCCACAGGGAAGACAATGAATGGGCATTAGCTTTTTTTCAATGTGAATTTCTCTTTTTACTGTGGAATTTTTTTTCAAATTGCTGTCAAGTCTATGCTGACTCCTGGCAACCCAGCAGTCCCTGGGTTTTCTTGGCAAGGTAGGACTGGAAGTAGATTGCCAGGCCTTTTCTTCCAAGGCAATGGAGGGTAAAGTGACTTGCTCAAGGTCACAAGGCGTGCCAGTGGGAATTGAACCCTGATCTCTTAGGTACTAAGTTGTTGCTCTAACCACTGACTAGGCTATTCCTACATTCCAATTGTGGAAATGGTATCTGAACAATAAAGAATTCCGCCACAGGTTAGGTTTTCTGAAATTAGACAAAAATCTGCATATAACTATATATGACCCAACTTTCTTATGTAAAGTTTGGTTATCCATAAGTCACCTTGAACTGAAACATAGGGGCAGTTTAATAAAATGCATTAAAAAGTTAATGCTAGGCTTCCATGCATTAAAAACAACCAGCATGGTAAAATCATGCATTAACTGCTTAATGCGTGATGGGGCAGAGAGTGGGCCTGGACTGCACATTGCAGTTAATGCACAGTTCTTATCATGTGCTGTCAATTTTGGAGTTAATGGGGATGCGCTTAATACCACCTCAAGAGGAGGTATTAAGTGTACCTATTCTAGTTACTATACACAATATGCAATAAGGAGCTTTTCTGTGCAATACCTGCAGTGGTCATGCTAGGCACACCCCCAACAGTTAACATGTGGCCTTTGCACTTATCATGCAATCAGTTTTATTCCTAAAGCATGGTAAGTGCAAAAACTTACTGCACTGTAGTAAAAGGCCCCATAGTCATGAACTGGATTTTTCATTTAGGAACGATATCGCCTGGTAGACTGAATTCAGGGATAGACTGGGGAGCTTGTGTATAATGTTTATTTATTTTATTTATTTATTTAACAATTATTTCTATACCGCTCTTTCACAAGTATCAAGTGCGGTTTACAATGAACATTATATTATATGGTATGGGTAGTATCATACCAAGTCATTTTACATAGAACAGGTGAACTAGGTACAGGTAACAGTATAATATTTAAACAGTAAATTATTAGAACGTTAAACTATTAGAACATATGTACATAGTAGATATTTACAATTATCATATATCGCTTGTAGGTGTAAACATTAATTTAATCTTCAAGGCACGTAGTTATATAATGGTTGTATTTGCTAGTTAACCTGTGTCTCTTTGTGTAGTCTGGCTAGTTTCTGCTCCGTTGTTATAGTGTAATGAGAATAAATGGGTTTTCAGTTTTTTTCTAAATTCCTTTATGTCTGATAGTAGGCGAATGTTGTCAGGAAGGTTATTCCAGAGGATAGGTGCTGAATGAGAGAAGGCTCTCATGTTGGTTTGTTTTCTAGCTTTTGTGTAGTCTTTTGGTACTGTAATAGTGTTTGTGTATCTACTCCTTTGTGATCTTTTATCTATTTCTAAATTGATGAGTGTATTGAGTACTGATGGCGCTAAGTTATTTATTAGTTTACATGACCATGTTCCTTAAAGATTTGAACATGGTCATGTAATTATATTTTTTACATGATGAATAAGGATTGGACCTCTTCTAGGAAGGGGATTGGTCAACTGCTTTAATTGAGTAACTGATTAGGCACAAGCTCTATTTTCAATATGGATTTCAGATTTTCAGGTTTGCTGACTTTGTAAGAATTGGGTGACATGTACCATGGATAGGGCTTGAGAAACTTTAATACGCCTATGCGGCGTTGGTCGATCAACAGCGGAGAAGATTGAGCTAGAGAAGTTACGATGTATGTTGTTCAGTTTCTAGTCTCCTGGTGAGATTTGGTATAATTCTGATTGAGTTGGATAAGTAAGTAGAAAGTATCCTGTTTCAGTTTGGATAAAAGGGTTTTTCATGATCTGTGGTATGTATATTAAGCAATATTATTTTTCAGTTTGGGGGGTTTTCTAGCCTGCTGTTTTAGGACAGACGTCATGAGCCATTTGCGAATCATGTTATATGAACATTTGTGAATAATGTGTTATGAATTTTGAGTAATGTTGAAAGAATTTGTTTGTGAAACATATTATGGCCATTGAACTCTGTTTATGGAAGGTGGTTTAGGTAGTAGCAAACCGTTGATCTATTTAACTCATTGCTTTCTCTCAGTTCGCCGTAAGGTGTTAATTGGGGATTCGCTGTGTTTTCTGAGGTTTGCTTTCCACCTTGTTACTGTTAAGTAAAAGATTACTGCAATATGGTTAATTAAGTAAAGCCAATGATTTTATTGGGTGATGAACTGCAGTAAGCAACATTTCATTAAGTTCTGGGGGATATGGGTAAAATCATTTTTGTATTACAAGGTTGTGCTGAGCATCTCTATATATTTAGTTAGGTTTCAGAAATGTAAGTTAACTGAGGATTTGTATTTGCTTTTTCCTGTGAAAGAATTAAACAGAGTTAATCTGCAAATGCTTATGCAGAAACGGACTTAATAATAAAAGTATCAGGCTACAGTTGTATAAACTGAACCTAGGCAAAGTAACATGTACAGAATTGCTGTATCTGAATGTAATTCATTTTCCATACCGCCCTGCTAGACCAGTTCAGACAAGTGGGTTGTGTTCCCCTATCAGCAGATTGCTGGAGACAGAGAACCAATGAAAAGCCCAAGTTTCAATGACATCACTCCCATGCCTCTATCCTTCTCAGCACCAGAGGTCTCTTCAGTATTTCTTTGTCTCCAGCAGATGGTGACTGGATTGAGAGGAAAAGATTGATGTAAACACTCATGAATGACCACTTTGAGGGTGACATGGGAGGCTGCACTAGACTGCCGTCTTTTCGGTAGGCATAGGAGGAGGGAAACCTGGTTCAGCTCCGCACTCTTATCTTGATAAGAGCCTGTTGAGCAGCCATAAAGTTGGAAGAATTCAGTAGCCTCACACAACATCAATGCTCCCTCCCGAAGATTGCAGGGGGCTCTCAGAGGAATCTGCCTGCCAGCCACCTTAAATGCCTTGTCTGCAAAGCCAGAGAAATAGTTTCAGGGGAACAGAGCTGAGCCTGGTATGAATTTCTGCCTGGGGCTCTCAGGGGATGAGTACCAAGGCTTGACTTCATCATTGCCCTTATTGGGGGCTCCTGTCTGGGGCACAATTCGGGGTAGACCTCTGGTAACCGTTGGTGCGGTATGGTGGTTTCCCATCTTTTCCTGCATATGCTAGTAGCGTTTTTACTATTGTGCACCTGGTGATCATACGGTCCTTGTGCACATTCCATTGAAATTACTCCAACATGCGTTCCTGTCCAAGTGCCTATAACACACACCTTTCAGGCTGCTGTGGCCCTAGCGCATGCTGTTGCGATATTTGCCTTAACTCTCTATATCTTCTTTCAGGAAAGGTTCTTTGGCCTGTAGCGAGCAAGCTGCCTCTTCCTGATCGTCCCTCCAGTCTAGTCCCGGAATCTCTGGGTTGTCATCCTCCTCCAGCAGCTTTGGAGACTGAGAAATGTCATCACTTTTGATGACCCTAGTATATATACAGATGGACCGCCTCCTCACACCAGTTCTCTCAGTCTCCAAGCAGCTGGAGAGTAGTGAGCCCAGAGGTTAGGGGTTCACTAGAGGAGCAATTAAGGTTTTTTAGAGAGATTAGATGAGGAGGAATTTATTTAAATTTCTTTAAGATTATAAATGTATTTTTGTTTTTATTTCGGGGCTCCGTAGCTTTAAATTTGGTACAGTGTGTGAGGCCCTCCCCCTCCCCTCCAGCTTAGCTTGTGGGAGACAGACAGTGCAGCGATTCAGCCTTTGGAGGGGAAGACAGTGGAGACCCGGTTCCCGATCCCACATTACTGGGTGAGGAACCGGGCCCTCCCCCCCCCCCCCCGGAGGCTCTGTAACGCGCCAGAAGTTGTTTTTCCTGAGAGCGTGCAGAGCCGTCGGCAGGGGAGCGGCAGAAGCGGCGGCGGCAGAAAAGTGAGTTGCACCTCGGGGGCGATCAGGCCGGTCAGCGGCGGTGTGCCCAGAGGGACTGAGGCAACGGAGGGAAAGTGGATCCCAGTTGAGGTAAGCCGCCGGGTGTTGGGACGCCAGACCGCAGAGCGCGTGTGTCTCGGCAGGCCCGACCGCGTGGTACAGCGCGGGAAGCGCCGTTGACTTAAGGTGACCTGAATGGGCTCCGGGTTGGGAACAGGAGCTTCGTTTTTGAATTCTGTCTTCAGTTCTCAGCTAGGACTTCTGAGGGGAGTATACTTATATGTCCCCTCTTTGCTCCCGACACCATCAGCAGCTCTCCCCAGCCCGGGGATAGAGCCTCCGGCATCAGGAGCGGCAGCGGCACTTCGTCCGCCCAATCGGGGTGCACCAGAGGGCTCTAAAAGCTCGCGCCATCAGGCGCGTTGTCCTCTTTGCTCCCGACACCATCAGCAGCTCTCCCCAGCCCGGGGATAGAGCCTCCGGCATCAGGAGCGGCAGCGGGACTTCGTCTGCCCAATCGGGGCGCACCAGAGGGCTCTAAAAGCTCGCACCATCGGGCGCGTGGTCCTCTTTGCTCCCGACACCATCAGCAGCTCTCCCCAGCCCGGGGATAGAGCCTCCGGCATCAGGAGCGGCAGCGGCACTTCGTCTGCCCAATCGGGGCGCACCAGAGGGCTCTAAAAGCTCGCAACATCGGGCGCGTGGTCCTCTTTGCTCCCGACACCATCAGCAGCTCTCCCCAGCCCGGGGATAGAGCCTCCAGCATCAGGAGCGGCAGCGGCACTTCGTCTGCCCAATCGGGGCGCATCAGAGGGCTCTAAAAGCTCGCGACATCGGGCGTGTGGCCCTCTTTGCTCCCGACACCATCAGCAGCTCTCCCCAGCACGGGGATAGAGCCTCCGGCATCAGGAGCGGCAGCGGCACTTCGTCTGCCCAATCGGGGCGCACAAGAGGGCTCTAAAAGCTCGCGACATCGGGCGTGTGGTCCTCTTTGCTCCCGACACCATCAGCAGCTCTCCCCAGCCCGGGGATAGAGCCTCCGGCATCAGGAGCGGCAGCAGCACTTCGTCTGACCAATCGGGGCGCACCAGAGGGCTATAAAAGCTCGCGACATCAAGCGCGCCCGCGCCTTTCGGGCCCGCGCCTTTCGGGCCTCGCCAGAGGGCCCTTTGGCGTGGCCCTCAGGCGGAGCACTTGATAACATCTTCTAATCAGCTACGTCGACTAGATCCTCATTCAACTGCGTCATCCACAGCAAGTAAGCAGCAATTAGAAAAACTGTTGCAAGTAACCACTATCTCTTACACCGATATACTGTTGCTAGTAATGATTAACCTCATGCTTCGTTGCTAGTAATCTCTAACTCATAAACTGTTACAAGTACTTATAACGATACCTGGAACCACTCCCACAGTTGCCAATTGATAAATATACTGTTGCCAGTAACTAAAAGAATACATTGTTGTCAGAAACTGTGACCATACTGTTGCCAATTGATAATTATACTGTTGCCAGTAACTAAATGAATACATTGTTGTCAGAAACTAATTGAATATTCTGTTACCAGAAACTAAATGACCATACTGTTGCCAGTAACTAAATGCCAATAACTAAATGTATATACTGTTACCAGTAGCTAAATGAATACATAGTTGCCAACATCTAATTGAATATTCTGTTGCCAGAAACTAAATGACCATACTGTTGACAGTAACTAAATGAATATACTGTCGTCAGTAACTAAAAAAAAAAAAAAATTATTGTTGCCAGTAATTATATAGACTAATTTCTGGAGCCATACGCAACATCATCACTCTCAATATCATCAGAGACCATTAATCCCAACACTGAGCCCTCCTACACAACCCTCTACCTCAAATAAAACAAACACAATGTCTCCTACTAAGCTGGAAAGCCTCCCTCTTACCCTCATTCTAATAACACTCCTAACTCAACACATACACACATACAAAACCAACAAAAGCCCCCATAATAACATCCCCATCATCCACAATCATTACCGGAACCCTTATAATAACTTCCCAATCACTTACAATCAGTACCAGAACCCAAAACACAGCTATACACACACAAACTCCCACAACAATTACTCACGCCAAACCTCAGACAGACCACCACCATAGACTCATCCAAATAAAGCTTCAACCACTTAGTGATATAAATGACCAAGCTGACAATACAAACAATAAACTAAAACTCATACTAATAAACATCCGATCCATACGAAACAAAATACCAATAATCAATGACATAATAAACGATACAACCCCTGACATTATCTGCATTACTGAGACATGGCTCTCTCCTACAGACACTATACTACTAAACCAACTAACCACACATCAGTATGACATATTCAACTGCCATCGAAATATAAAAAGAGGAGGTGGCACATTGATACTCACCAAAAAGGAACTACAATTCACTCTAACAAACTTAAATAATATAGACGGAATGGACATTGTCAATATAGAAAATAAAACCCTTGCACTCACCCTCATATACAGACCCCCAACATCCGATCAAAAAAACCTCACCCCTATCCTTGAACTCGCATGCACAGCATCCCAAAGCAAACCACTCATACTCCTTGGTGACCTGAACCTTCCATCGCTGAACCACTCACAATCAGATAACTTCATTGATGCTATGACAAAAATGGGTTACACACAGATAATACATACCCCCACACACAAAAAAGGTAACATACTTGATCTAATATTAATACATACCCCCACACACAAAAAAGGTAACATACTTGATCTAATATTCCTCCCATCTACGCTTTACAGTCACCGGCTACATACCACCCCAACTATAACCAAAGTACCTTGGTCCGACCACCACCTCATCACAATCCACTTACCAGCACAAGCTCCAAAAACAACCACAAGTGCAACTCCACATACCTCACGCTTCGCACGCTTTGACAAAAGCACATTCCTCGACAAAGTATTGCCCAAACTCAACACTAACTCAACAGACATCAATTCAACTATAACACATTGGAACCTTACCATTCAAAATGCAGCTGTTCCCACACAAGCCTTACATAAACAAATAAAAAAGACGGAAAAATGGTTCACGAAAGAGCTAACAAAACTAAAAAAGCAACTGAGGAAACAAGAAAAGAGATGGAGAAAAACAAAATCAGATGAAAACAAATCCCAATACATGCTCTTACTTACTGGATATAAAAATGCATTCAATAAATCAAAAAGAGACTATCATTCTAAAGTAATAAACTCAGCCATCAACCGCCCTAGAGAGTTATTCGCGATTGTAAAAACACTAACCAAAACGAATAACACTGAGCCTAAACAACAAGCAATAAGTGTACAAACACTAGCAACACATTTTGCAGAAAAACTAAAAAGCAATACCACTACCCCGACATCACTACTAACAAGTACCAAAACCATTAACGAATGGACAAGTTTTCATTTGACCGATCAAAAACAACTCCTTAAGATCTTAACAATGATCAACACCACAACCTCCCCACTCGATCCATGCCCTGTGTCTTGGATTAAGTGTGCAAAGGATGAACTGGCTGAATATTTACTACACATAGTCAACCAATCCCTTTTACAAGGCACCATGCCTGATGCCTTAAAGCTCACAACACTCCGACCAATAATAAAGAATAGAGAAAACAATTCAACTACAGTTACAGGAAAACATTGATGAACACACACCACTTGACTCACACCAATTTGGATTCCGCCCCTTCCATGGAGTAGAAACTCTCTTAATCACCCTAATGGACTTCCTCATCCGTGGTACAGATGACAACAACCAAGGCTTCCTACTCCTCTTCTTAGATATTTCAGCCGCCTTCGACAACATCAACCACCTTACACTAATCAACAGACTAGAGAACTTAGGAATAGGCGGGACTGTCCTTAAATGGTTCAAGTCCTACATCACACATAGACTAATACGCGTCCAAATTGACCAACAAGCATCAGAAACATTCCCCCAGGGACAGGGAATACCCCAAGGATCGGCCCTTTCAGCCCTCCTATTTAACCTGTACCTGCAACCTATAACAAACATATTTAAAAAACACAGGATTAAGCATTTTATATACGCTGATGACATCATGCTTGCTATCCCCATAAACACTAAAAACCCCACTTATGACACACTATCCGAATGCATGGCAGAGACATCCTCCTGGATGGAATCAAATTACCTTAGCATCAACCTCAGAAAAACAGAAGCAATGTTCGTAACAAGGTCATCTATGACTGAGAACACTTACCCGGAAACAATTACAATCAACAAAACTACCATACCTGTTAGAAAACAGGTAAAATACTTAGGTGTAATAATCGACCACACACTCACTATGCTACCACACATAAAACAAACAGTGAAAACCATTTTCTATAAACTTAAAACTATTCAACACCTAAGGCCATTCCTCGAAACACAAGATTTTAGATCTGTAGTAAGCACACTGATCACCCCACACTTCGACTATTGCAATAGTCTCCTAACAGGCCTTCCTCAAAAAAGCACATACCTTCTACAAAGAGCTCAGAACATCTGTGCAAAAGTAATTGCTAAAGCCCACCTATCAGATCACGTAACCCCAATACTACGGGAACTTCACTGGCTCCCTATAAACAGCCGTATTAGATACAAAATTGTCCTAACAACCTTTAAACTCATAAATGACTTAGCCCCCTCACACCTATCTACACTACTGCACTCTCCAACCACAACTAGATCCCACAGACAAAATGCAGCTCACTCCCTCATCACACCAAAAGCTATCCGGAAGACTAAGAAAACCACCAGCTCCAGAGCATTCACATTTGCTGCCCCAATGCTCTGGAACGACCTCCCAATAGACATTCGAATCATAAAAGACCTCTCCCAATTCAGGAATGAATTAAAAACCTACCTATTCACAGAGCACTTTGAAATCCCCTACTCCCCCAAAACATGCTACACAACAAACATGGACACACATACACAAACCCACTAACCCCCGTTAACTAACTCCCTGTCTGCCCCCTCCCCCTCACCCCTCATTTACGACATAAAAGGAAATTATGCATAAAAGGAAATTATTTCCAACTCCTACACTTGTCCTACTCACCACACACAGCCACTGTAAATATTTATTGTAAATAGTTTGACGATTGTTCTACTTTAATACCTTACAAAGTTAAATTTTATTGTTCAATGTAAATAGTTAAATTCTACTGTTCAATGTAAATGTATACAGATGTGTACAATACTGTTAAACTGTTACATGTAAACCGCCCTTGATCTCTGGAAGGGGCGGTATAGAAGAAAATAGTTAAATAAATAAATAAATATGTTAAGAAGTAAAATAAAAAATATAAGCTTTGTTACAAGAGTGCTTTCAAGGTTCAACCTCTACAGGGTAAGAGTGTCCTGTACCTTATTTAGGTCCGTTGTCTTGGTTAGTAACAGGGATGCCCTCTAGGCTGCAGTGTGTGCTCTGCGGTGCGAAGAGGGGGGCGGTCTCGGACACGGGGGTGTGCAGAGGCTGTATGCTGGAGGCAACCGCGATGGAACAGGCCTTAGAGGGGGACAGTCCCAAGACCTGGGAAGAGCCTTTGCAGGAACCAGTTGCTCCAGCCGTTCAGCCGGAGGAGCCCATGGTGGGGCCTTCCTCGGCTCCGGATGGGCCCCCGGCCACGGCGCCATTGCCAGGGGGCCTGGAAGCAATTTTTTCCCCGGCTTTTGTTCTGCTAATGCAGCAGGCCTTTGGGGGAGTTAAGAGAGCTTTCTCGTCTCCTTCTGTGGAGCCAGAGGCAGCGGATAAGAGGCCAGGTACGCCAGTTGCTGTTGGGTTAGCAAAGGGTCCGGCTAAGAGGCCTAGGTTAGACAGAGACACAGATCAGTCTGTAGGGTCTGAGGTAGGTCTTTCCGACGAGGGTGATCAGGACCTAGAGTTGGAGGACGAGTTAGAGGAAGGAGAGATTGCGGAGCAAGAGGACCAGGCAAGGGTGGTCCGAATTTTCCACAGAGAGGAGTTACCTGCTCTTATCGTAGAAATGCTTAAGGCGTTGAATATGCCGGCGGTGGGGTCGGCAGAGGAGGAGACGTTGGAAGATCCCTTGTTGCAGACCTTTCAGAAGATGCAGAGGGCGTTCTTGATCCACAAGATTGTAAAGGAGATGATTCAAGGAGAATGGGATTTGCCGGAGGCGGCTCTCAAGGGCTCCAGAGTTATGTCTCGGCTGTACCTGCTGGTGGAGCAGGATAAGGAGGAGTTTCAGTCCCCGAGAGTAGATGCGGCGGTGTCCGCAGTTACCAAGAAGACTACTATTCCGGTAGAGGGTAGCGCAGCTCTTAAGGATTCTCAGGATAGGAAGTTGGATACTTTGCTGAAGCAGGTGTTTGACGTGAGTGCATTATCAGTGCAAGCTTCTATTTGTGGAACTTGGGTAGCTAGAGCTTGTTTGCGTTGGTCTCAGCGGATTCAAGGGGACCAGATGGGGACAGTGAGCGCTGAAGCGTCCAGACTAGAGTCGGGGGCGGCCTATCTGGCAGATATCCATTACGACCTTATCCAGGCATTATCTAATGGTATGGCTTCTGTGGTAGCAGCGCATCGGTACTTGTGGCTCCGTAACTGGGCAGTGGATAGTTCGTCCAAGGCTAGGCTTAGTAAGCTGCCGTTCAGAGGTAAGCTTCTTTTTGGAGAAGATTTGGATAAGTTGGTGAAGGACCATGGGGAGTCCAAGGGAGGCAGGCTCCCAAAGGATAAGTAAAAGCAGGGGTGGTCAAATATGCCTACTTAAAGCCCCACAGTGGGAGTTTTGACATTTTCGGGCCCCTAGGTTCAATCAGGGCCAGAGAGGATGGTTTCCCTATAGAAACCAGGGGTTTCGAGGGTTTTGGGGAGCAGGCAGAGGTTTTGCGGCCGCCTCCTCGAATCCTAGAAAGTCACAAATGAAGCGAGGGGACCCAGGCAGCAATAGTGTCAGTAGGAGGGAGGTTACGGGATTTCTACCCTGCCTAGGTCCAGATAACCTCGGACCAGTGGGTCCTCGAGGTTATCCGAGAAGGTTATGCCCTAGAGTTTCTGCGGCCAGTATCAGACTCGTTCGTTCAGTCCCCCCCTGCAAGGCAGATCTAAAATTCAAAGCAATCAAACAGACAGTAGAGAGGCTATTAGCCCTCAAGGCAATAGTGCCGGTTCCCGTGGGCAAATGCGGTTCCGGTCGATACTCCATTTATTTCGTGGTACCAAAGAAAGAGGGAATGTTTCACCCAATCCTAGATCTGAAAAGAGTGAATCGGTGTCTCCGGATCTCGCATTTCCACATGGAAACATTGAGGTCCGTGATAGTGGCAGTACGGAAAGGGGAGTTTCTTACCTCCCTAGACTTGTCGGAAGCGTACCTACACATTCCCATTCGGCAGGAACACCAGAGGTTTCTCAGGTTTGCGGGGCCAATGGGACATTTTCAGTTCCGAGCGCTACCGTTCGGATTGGCTACCGCACCAAGGACATTCACCAAGGTGATGGTAGTGGTGGCTGTGTCTCTGAGAAAGGAAGGCATCCTAGTTCATCCTTATCTGGACAATTGGCTCATCCGGGCAAAGTCAAGGGCCGAAAGCGAGAGGGCCACGGACAGGGTCATAGCGTGTCTCCAAGGCCTAGGTTGGGTAGTCAATGGAGTGAAGAGTTTCACTAGATTCGTTGGGGATGGGTGAAGAAAGCCCCTAGGTAAGTGAAAGCCCCCAGGTAGGTGATACATTAAATACCTTTATGGAAATGGGTAACAGGGGTAACATATGGAAAGCAGTGTGTATAAATGCCCGTAGCATGGGAAATAAGATCACTGATGTTGAAGCTTTGGTGGGAGTGGCTGACTTGGATTTAGTGGCAGTTACAGAAACATGGTTCACAGAAAACCATGATTGGGATGTAACTATACCTGGCTATACTTTATTCAGAAAGGACAGGGTAGGTAGAAGGGGAGGAGAAGTGGCACTATATGTAAAAACTACTATTAAAGCTTTGGAATTACAGATCTTAAAAGGGAGAGAGGAGGCATTCTGGGTTAAACTAGAAAGAGGGAAAGAGAAATCTATTTCCATTGGTGTGATATACAGACCTCCCTCACAAGAGAATGAGGTGGGCAGAGAGTTAATTGAAGACATACGCAGCATTGCTAGGAAAGGGGAAGTGCTACTGATAGGAGATTTCAATATGCCAGATGTTGATTGGCACATACCTGCTGCAGTATCATCTAGAAGTAAGGAGATTCTGGATTCTCTACAGGGAGAACTATTCAGGCAATTGGTAACAGACCCCACACTAGAAGGGGCCATACTGGACGAGGTGCTTACCAATGGTGAAAGTGTTTCTGATGTTGTAGTGGGAGATCATTTTGCATCCAGTGATCACCATGATGCAAAATGGTGTGGTTCAGTATTAGGACTAGGGCTGTTAGAATCCATTCAAATGTGAGGATCTTAGACTTTAGGAAGACTAACTTTGCGAAGGTGGGCCAATACCTCAGGTAGTCGTTAGAGGGATGGGAACAGCTGGGGGATGTAGAAAAACAGTGGGCAAAACTGAAAGGGGATATTTTAAGGGCAACCAACCTTTTTGTTAAAATGGTAAATAAAGGTAAAAGGAAAAGGAGACCGCTATGGTTTTCAAAAGAAGTAGCTGAAAAAGTGAAGAAAAAGAGGGAGGCCTTCATGAAATACAAGAGATCACAGAGAGAGGAAGACAGGCATCTGTATTTGGAAAAACTTAGAGAAGCTAGCAAAGTAGTCAAGAAGGCAAAGATTCAAAAGGAGGAGGAAATAGCCAATGCAATAAAATGGGGGGATAAGACATTTTTCAGATATATTAGTGAGAAGAGGAAGGGCAAAAGTGGTATTGTCAGACTCAAGGGTGCAGGGAAGGAATATGTAGAAGCTGATAAGGATAAAGCGGAATTGCTTAACAAATATTTTTGTTCTGTGTTCACAGATGAAGAACCAGGAGCAGGACCTCAGAAAACACCCACAAATCGGAACAGAAGCGAGGGACATCTTGAACAATTTTCAGAAGACTGTGTTCGTGAGAAACTAGCTCAACTTAAAGTAGACAAAGCGATGGGACCGGATGGGATACAACCTAGAATACTGAGGGAACTTGGGGACATTCTAGCAGCTCCACTGACTGACCTTTTCAATGCCTCGTTGGAGTCGGGAGTGGTGCCAAAGGACTGGAGAGAGGCTCATGTGGTGCCTTTACACAAAAGTGGAAGTAAGGATGTGTTTGGAAACTACAGGCCGGTTAGTTTAACTTCGGTGGTGAGTAAATTATTGGAAACGCTGCTGAAAGAGAAAATAGTGAGGTTTCTGGAGTCCAGCGGATTACAGGATCCGAGGCAGCATGGATTCACTAGAGGCAGGTCTTGTCAGACAAATCTGATTGATTTCTTTGACTGGGTGACCAGGGAGTTGGACCGAAGGAGAGCTCTAGATGTGGTGTATCTAGATTTCAGTAAAGCCTTTGACACTGTTCCTCACAGGCGACTTATAAACAAACTGAGCACCCTAGGGATGGACCCTAAAGTTACTGCTTGGGTTCGAAATTGGTTGGGTGGGAGGCGACAAAGAGTACAAGTAAATGGAGCTCACTCTGAGGAGAAGGATGTTACCAGTGGTGTGCTCCAGGGATCTGTCCTTCGTCCGATTCTTTTTAACATCTTTGTTAGTGATATAGTGGAAGGGCTGTCAGGTAAGGTTTGCCTTTTTGTTGATGATACCAAAATTGGCAATAGAGTAGACACCCAGGAAGGTGTAGATAACATGAGGAGGGATCTAGCTAAGCTTGAAGAATGGTCTAGAATTTGGCAGCTGGGATTTAAGGTTAAAAAATGTAAGGTGTGATAAGGAAGCTTATCATAGCTCAGGAAGGAGCTATAGAAAAGGTGAAGTGTCTCTGAACAAGCAACCTGTCAGTTCTGGTAGAAATAAGAAAACAGAATTTTCCCATAAAAGACTACCAGTCCCAGAATGCACCAGGTTTCCAACAGCCATTAGAGGAGCTGAAGTGGGGAAACGTGGGTTCAATCAGGAGGGCTATGAGGTAATCCCTAAGCACTCATCTCAAAGGGCAGGGCCTGATTCAGCACAGCTGCGCTGTGTTAGGGTGGAGCACTCATCTAGGCAGAATAAAGGTAGAGTTTATTCTACAGGGAAGTATCCTGAGAATCAGCTTGAGCTTGATCATCTTCATCATCAGGAGGATCATCAGATGCAGAAGCCAAACCGGACGGACAGAGAGGGAAAGAAACCCTTTGGAAGAAAGAGGAGGAAAGCCTTTGAGAGGTCTAGAAGAGTCCAGAACAGTACGTATACTGGGAGGCATTCCAAGGGCCAGCATACACCATTGGACTGGGGAAAGCCAGAGGAATGGTGCTGCAGAGCTAGGAATCTCCAGACGGTACCTGTGAGAGAGACGGCTACACGTGGAAGGGACCCTAAGACCCGTGCCAGAAGGTATGTGAAGAGAGATCCAGTGTCCAGGGATCTGGATTGGAAGGCTGGACATAAGAACTGGACTACCTACTGGCCAGGCTATATAGAGAGGAACTCTAACAGCAATGGAAGCTCAGGTATGAACACTGATCTATGCCCTACCTATAACCTTGAAAGACAGCAGGGAAACAAGTATTCTCCTGAAAGTGCTCCATTGAGAGATTCATCTGTGCGAATCCATGATATTGAACCCATGCTTGTTGAAGGGGGAATGAGATAGCAGATGAAGATTCTGTTTACATGGACTGCTCTCTGTCTAAACTCCTTTCATAACTTTCTGTTACAAAGTACAGCAACCATCACAAAGAAATACAAACTTGTTCTTTAATCTACTCAGAAAAGCTCCTGAAGCAGGATTTGACCCACGTAGTAGAAAGCAAGCCAGCTAAGGGGTTTCAGCTGGATAACTGCTAGCAATTGAGCCTTACCTAATTGCTTGTGAGCTAGGAGAGAATCACTTCTGAATCTATGTGGGAAGATATAAGAAGTTAACCTGAAAAGAACAGGTTTTTTTCTTTCTTTGTAGCTTTTGGTTTGTTGTTTGATACATGCTAAGAAAATATTAGCTAAGCCTACAGAAAAGACCAGTTTGTTATCAACCAGGTCTTTATTTCTTTTGCTTTGATTGCCTGACAAGTTTAAAGGTTGTTTTCCTTATTTTGTTTTTCCAAGTTTAACACTGAAAGCAAGTAACCTGATTTATGTGCTACCAAGCATATCTGTGTTGGGAGAAATAACCCCATAAATAAATATCTTATTGGCTTTACCCAAAAACACAACTAATTATTGTGAGCAGCTGTGTCTGGTGTGAATGAACTGCATTGCCCACAATCCCTTGCAAATCATATAGATATATGCACTTGCCAAGACTGTGAAGATTCTCACCCAGGCAGCCGTCTGACAAAGGTCATGCATTTGGGCTGCAGCAATCCAAGGGAGCAATATAGTATAGGGGGTGAAGTACTTTTGTCCACTAAAGAAGAGCGGGACCTAAGCGTGGTTGTGTCTGATGAGCTTAAAGTAGCTAAACAGGCAGAAAAGGCGATGGTAAAAGCTAAAAGGATGCTTGGGTGCATACGGAGAGGAATGGCTAGAAGAAAAAAGGAGGTGATAATGCCTCTGTATAAGTCTTTGGTGCGACCTCATTTGGAGTATAGTGTGCAATTCTGGAGACCGCACCTTCAAAAGGATGTGAACAGGATGGAGTCAGTGCAGAGGGTGGCTACTAAAATGATTAGTGGTCTTCATTATAAAGCATATGAGGACAGACTGAAGGATCTTAATATGTACACTTTAGAGGAAAGGCGGGATAGAGGTGATATAATTGAGATGTTTAAATACCTCCGTGGTATAAATGTTCAGGGAGAGAGCCTCTTTCAATTGAAAGCAAGTTCTGCTACAAGGGGACATGGGATGAGGCTGAAGGGAGATAGATTCAGGAGTGATATGCGGAAATATTTCTTTACGGAAAGAGTAGTGGATCCGTGGACTAGTCTCCCAGTGGAGGTGGTAGAGATGAGGACAGTAACTGAATTCAAAAAAGCACGGGACAAACACAGAGGATCTCTGAAGGTAAAAAGGGGACTTTTGTAGTTGTTGATATGGAAGGACAGACTAGATAGGCCATGTGGTCTTTTTCTGTCATCATATTTCTATGTTTCTAATGTATTTACGCCATCGCAGGATCTGGATTACCTGGGGGCAAGGTTCAATACGGCAGTGGGCAGGGTGTTCCTTCCCCCCCCCCAGCGAGCGGCAAATCTCAGGAAGTTGGTTTGCGAGTTTCTGCAGAGGCCGGTTCCCACGGTGTGGCATTATCTACTGTTGCTCGGGACAATGGTGGCAACCCTTGAGCTGGTACCGTGGGCAAGAGCCCATATGCGACTGTTACAGAGGGTGTTGCTCAGGAGGTGGTCTCACCAGAACGACGACCTCTCCCAGAGATTGCCCTGTCCCAGCGAGACAAGGAAGGCACTGCGGTGGTGGTTGGTTCCAGGAAACCTGCAGCAGGGGATGCCCTTGGAACCGCCCAAATGGTTAGCCCTGACAACGGTTGCCAGGCTACTGGGCTGAGGGGCGCCCTTCCAAGGAAGAATTGCGCATGGACAATGGTCAGAACAGAAAAAACATTGGGCAATCAACAGGCTGGAACTCAGAGCGGTAACGTTAGCCTTGAGGGCGTTTCAGCCTTATGTGCGTGCGAAAGTGGTTCGGGTATTCTCCGACAACGCAACCGCGGTGGCCGACATCAGTCGCCAAAGAGGCATAAGCAGTGTGCCACTGGAAGCCGAGGCAGAGGAGTTGTTCGAGAGGGTCGAGCTGAACCTCGAAGCCCTGTCGGCAGCTCATGTGGCAGGAGTAAACAATGTCGAGGCCGATTTCTTGAGCTGGGTGAAGGTGGATCCCGGAGAGTGGATTCTTCATCCAGAGGTTTACGACATAATAGTTCATCGTTGGGGGGGGGGGGGCGCCAGTAATGGATCTGATGGCAACCTTTCACTCAGCAAAGGTCAATCGGTTCTTCAGCAGAAGACGAGAAAGGATGTCAGAGGGTCTGGTTGCTCTCATTCAGGATTGGCTAATGGGGCAACTCTTGTACGTGTTTCCTCCGTGGGTGTTGATAGGCCGGGTGGTTCAACGTATCGAGCTACACAAGGGATTGGTGATCTTGATAGCACCGGACTGGCCAAGGAGGCTTTGGTATGCGGATCTCAGGAGGCTGTTGGTGGAGCGCCCCTGGCGTCTACCAGTCAGGAGGGATCTATTGGCCCAGGGTCCTCTGTTCATGCCTCAATTGGATTGATTCTCGCTTACGGCCTGGCTCTTGAAAGGGCGAGGTTGAGAGCAAGGGGATATTCCGCAGCAGTGGTTTCCACATTGCTGAAGGCACAGAGACGGTCTACTTCTTTGGCGTATGTGTGAGTGTGGCGCGTGTTTGAAGCGTGGTGCACGGAAAGGGCGGTAGATGCCTTAAAGACTTCAATTCCACAGATTCTTGTGTTTTTACAGGACGAGTTCAGAAAGGGTTGGCGGTTTCATCCTTGAAGGGTACGGCTGGCAGCGCTAGCCTGTTATAGAGGTAGGATTAAGGGGGTGGCCATGGGAGCACACCCGGATGTGAAGCGGTTTCTACGGGCAGTGTTGCTGATGAGGCCTCCTGGTCGGCAGGTGGTTCTGACATGGGATCTGTCCTTAGTTTTGGAGGCATTAGGGCGAGAACCCTTTGAGCCCTTGGCAAGGGCGTCTTTGAAGGATCTCACGCTGAAGGTGGTATTTTTGATAGCCATTTGTTCAGCCAGGAGGATTTCAGAGTTGCAGGCTTTGTCGAGCCAGAAGCCTTTTCTGTTCTTTTTCAATTTGAAGGTGGTTTTGAGGCCGGTTCCATCCTTTTTGCCCAAAGTAGTTTCTCCTTTTCATATGAATCAGGTAGTGTCTTTGCCAGTATTCAGGGAGAGTGCCGAGGGTTCAGCAACGGTGAGTTCGCATCGGCTAGATGTGTGCCGGACCTTGAAGTATATTAAACGGATGGCTGATTTCAGAAGGTCGGATAGGCTTTTTGTTCTCTTTGGGGGTCCAAGGAAAGGGGAAGCAGCTTCAAAAGCTTCCATTTCCAGATGGATTAAAGAGGCAATAGCGTTGGCTTATCTGTTAAAAGGTAAGCGGGTGCCGGAAGAGCTGAAGGCTCAATCAACTAGGGCCCAAGCGGCTTCCTGGGCAGAGAGCAAGTTGGTTCCGGCGGTTGAGGTTTGTAAGGCGGCCACCTGGTCATCCTTAAATACATTTGTCAGGCACTACCGTCTAGACGTACAGGCGGAGAGAGATTCCTGTTTTGGCTCAGCAGTGCTTCAGGTGGGGATAGCAGGACCCTCCCGTTGATAGTTTGCACTGCTCTGTTACATACCCAGAGATTCTGGGACTAGACTGGAGGGACGATCAGGAAGAGGAAATTAGACTTACCTGCTAATTGTAGTTCCTGGAGGAACTCCAGTCTAGTCCCGTATCCCGCCCTGGAGTTCAGGGGTGAACTGGAGCCTGAAGCAAGCAGTTAACGCAGGTAAGCAAATGTAAGCTTATAGGGGGGGCTGAGCACAAAAAGGGGTGTCGATTCTAGACACTGGTAAGGAGATCGCCTTGCTCCAGGAGGGTAGGGAGTGGGCCTCGCAGTTTTTACCCATAGTTTGTTTTGGGTAAGGGGGATCAAGATGGTAGTGGGTCTCCCTTCTTAGTTTCTAGTTCAGATGGTTTGTTTGTTTGGAATATGAATTGTTACTTAATTGTTGCTCTGGTGAGTTTGCTTTATCAATAGGTTACTAGTGTGAGGAGGCGGTCCCTCTGTATATATACCAGGGTCATCAAAAGTGATGACGTTTCTCAGTCTCCAAAGCTGCTGGAAGAGGAGGATAACCCAGAAATTCCGGGACTAGACTGGAGTTCCTCCAGGAACTACAATTAGCAGGTAAGTCTAATTTCCTCTTCTCTGGCTTCTGGACTCTGCTCTTCTTGCAGGACAGCTTCTGAGTCGCCCTTGAAGGGATTGCTCGCCCTCTCTAAGCTGGGGGATGTGGTCAGTCTGGCTTTGCCTGCCTTAGGGCAGAAGGTAGTGAATGGCGTAATGGACAAGGATAACCAGCCTGCCGAAGGTTCTGACAATCATGCTGTGGGCTGCTGTCCGACCTCTAGGGGATCGATGGCGACTATGTCTCCTGGTGAAGGGGGGCGGTCATTTCCACAAGGGGAACTTTCAGAGTCTGGATTGTCCTCCCCGGAATTCTTTTCCTTTTTCACAACAGGCCTGGTCATTCTAATCATGCACTTTTGCATGGAAACTGTGATGCGTGATTCATAGAGATGGGGTCTGAGGGCATCGGCACCCTGGTTCAACCTTGACCAAGTCAGCATCTGCTTTATGTGTTTTCTCCATGGCCCTCGATGAGGTGTGTGATTCAACTTATGGAGTGCCACCTGTGAAAGATTATTCTGGTGGTGCCTGGTTGACCAAGGAAAGCGTGATTCAGAGATCTGATGAGGATCCTGCAAGCACTACCTCTTTGGTTGCCTCTGTCTTGGGGACTATTGTGTCAGGGGGATCCAACTTCCTACTCGCTTATGGCATGGCTCCTGAAAGGAAACAGCGCATATGGGCTACTCTATGGCATATGTGTGGGTCTGGTACCTTGAGCGATGGTGTGGCGCACAGCAGCTGGCTCCTGAGGCAGCCAAGGTACCATCTCTGTTGGACTTTTCTGCAGGACGATCTGGAGAAAGGTCTTTTTCCTAGCTTCTTGAAGGTTCAGGTAGCAGTTTGACCTGTTTCAGAGGTTCGTTGGCTGTTAAGTCTCTAGCTTAACACTTGGATTTTCATACTTTGTTCAGGGGGTTTGATGTCTGTGTCCTCCCCTCCAATCTTTCCTACCTTCCTGGGATCTGTGTCTGGTGCTTGATGTCCTGATGTCAGAGCCCTTTGAGCCGTTGAAGCATGTTACTCCGAAGGATTTGACACTCAAGACTGTCCTCTTTGTTGCAATTTGTTCCGAAAGGAGGATTTCTGAGCTGCCAGCTCTGTCTTGCCAGGATCCTTACCTGTCTTTTTCTGAGGAGGCCATTTCCATTTGGCCTGTGCCTTCCTTCTTCCCTGAGGTGATCTCTTCCTTTCATGTGAACCAGGTGGCTTGCCTGTCCTCTTTCTTTAAGGAGCAATGTCAGGGGATTGGTAAGTATCTTTGCCTTGTGGATGTCCAGGGGGCATTTCTCCGGTTCCTGGAGGCTACAAATTCTTTTTGTAGGTCAGACCATTTTTTTGTGCTGTTTGCTGGCCCGCAAAAGGTGAATCAGCGGCTAAATCTGTATTGGGGCTCTGGAATAAGAAGGCCATTGACTTGGCGGATCTGTTGAGAACTGGCCAGTTTCCGGAGGGTTTCCGTGCCCATTCTACCTGAGTGCGAGCATCCTTGTGGGTGGCACGGAGCTCGGTAGCCCCTGCAGACATTTGTCAGACAGCAATTTGGACATTACTTTCCACTTTTTTCAGGCATTTCCACTTAGATATCCACACGGGCAGATATGGCCTTTGGCTCTAAGGGTTTGAAAGCTGCTGTGTCTTCATCACGCCAGTGGAGGCATTGTTTTGGTACATCCCACTTGTCTGGACTGGTCTAGCAGTGAAATTTTGCTTACCAGATAATGTCTTTTCCTTGAGTCCTGCTAGACCAGGCAGGGCTCATCCCCTGGAACTGTGTTTGCTCTGTTCTTGTGCAGCGGTACCCCGGGGGTCCGCTATGATTTGTATACTTGGCTCTGCAGCTCCATCTTCTACAGGCAGCCTTCTGTTTATGCTTTCCTTTACATAGTTCTCTACTGCTGATTGCTCATTGTTGCCCACATTGAGGTTGTGTGAGGCTTGCCATGTTCTCCCATATGCTTTGGGATAAATACTGAAGAGACCTCTGGTGGCTGAGGTGGATAGAAGCATGGGAGTGATGTCATTGAAACCTGGGTTTTTCATTGGTTCTTTGACTCCATCAATACTGCTGGTAGGGGAACACAACTCACTTGTCTGGACTGTTATAGCAGAATTCAAGGAAAGGACATTATCTGGTAAGTAAAATGTCACCTTGAACTACTACTGGAAAGGCATGAGCTACATGCAAATAAATAATATA
This sequence comes from Ichthyophis bannanicus, assembly GCA_033557465.1. Classification (NCBI taxonomy): domain Eukaryota; kingdom Metazoa; phylum Chordata; class Amphibia; order Gymnophiona; family Ichthyophiidae; genus Ichthyophis; species Ichthyophis bannanicus. The sequence continues at coordinate 562,286,715 of CM066033.1, forward strand.
AAATAATATGATGTTGCAAATTCTTTGCATAAAACATTGTTACCCATGAAATACTCCTCCCCCTTGGAGCATTATTGTAGATTGCACTAAAATATATGTATATTAGCTCCACTTTGAAGGGGATTGTGGGTAATAAAGCTTTATTAAAATAATTTGTCATCTATCTTTGGAAACTGTATCTTATGGGAGTCATTTTAGAAGCTCTATTTGTGATTTGCACTAATGAAAACAACCCATTCAGACATGCCAATCACATCTGCATCCTAAGAGCCATTTTAGAAAGGCCTGAATTTACATGTGCTCAGCGTGATCATGTCTGCGTCACATGAGGGCATGGCGGAAGTGTGTCTTGAGTGGTCTGTAAAAGATCCACGTGTACGTCCAAGTTTAGTACAGTGCTGCATGGTTATGATCACCATTTGAAAAGGTATTTGAAACGTGCTTGTTATGGCCAGCAAATAACAGTGGGGAAAAGAGGGGACTGTCCTCTGACTCCCCCAATAATTTTCGCCCCCTCAAAAAAGTATACGAGTAAATACAGGGGCCTTTTTGTGAGCTGCTACACCTCTGCACGTCTCTGTTCACAAAAGGGCAGGCTAGGACGTGTATGTGGTGGCAAATACACATGCTCATCATGTGTACTGATGTCAGTACCAGGAAAAATGGTACTGATGTCAGTACCAGGAAAAATGGTAGAAACTATCATAAAGAATAAAATTACTCAGCATGTAGATAGTCATGGCCTAATGGGAGACAGCCAACATGGCTTTAGACAAGGAAGATCTTGTCTTACTAATCTGTTATGTTTTTTTGAAGGTGTGAATAAACAGGTGGACAAAGGTGAGTCAGTTGATATAGTGCAGCGATGGCGAACCTATGGCACGCGTGCCAGCTGTGGCACGCGAAGGCCTTGCAGCTGGCATGCGGGAAGGGCCGCAAGTAAAATTTAAAAAAAAAAAAAAGCTGTCTTCTCCCGCTACCGGGGCCGCCGCGGCAGAATCGAGTGTGCCGCGGGGCCCCCCCTGCCCAGCACAGCCTGCCCTCCCCCTCTATCCGCTCTCTCGTCGCAGCTCACAGTGACACGCGCCGGCTTTCAGAGAGCGAGGGAAGAGTTTCTCCCTCGCTGCTCTGTTAAGCCCGCGGGGGCTGATGGGAAGTTCCCATCAGCCCCCGCGGGCTTAACAGAGCCGCGAAAGGGAAACTAATCCCTTCGCGCTCTGAAAGCCGGCACGTGTCACTGTGAGCTGCGACGAGAGAGCGGATAAAGGGGGAGGGCAGGCTGTGCTGGGCAGGGGGGGCCCCGCGGCACACTCGATTCTGCCGCGGCGGCCCCGGCAGCGGGAGAAGACAGCTTTAAAAAAAAAAAAAAATTCCCTCGGCTGGGCTGGGCTGGGCTGGGGGGGGGGGGGTTAGGATTGCTGATGGGCTGGGGGGGCTGGAGGGGGTAGGAGTGGTGATGGGCTGGGGGGGTTAGGAGTGCTGATGGGATGGGGGGTTTAGGAGTGCAGATGGGCTATGGGGGGTTAGGAGTGCTGATGGGCTGGGGGGGTTAACGGTGCTGATGGGCTATGGGGGGCTGGGGGGGTTAGGAGTGCTGATGGCTATGGGGGGGGCTGGGGGGGGGCTTAGGAGTGCTGATGGGCTATGGGGGGGCTAGGACAGGAAATGGGCTGATGGGGAGGGGTTAGGACTTGAGGTGGGTTGATGGGGTTAGGACTGGTAATGGGCTGTGGGCTGTTGGGGGGGTTAGAACTGGTAATGGGCTATGGGGGGGGTTAAGACTGGTAATGGGCTGTTGGCTGATGGGGGCTGTCTGGTAATGGGCTATGGGGGGGTTAGGACTGATAATGGGCTTTGGGGGGGGGGGCTAGGACAGGAAATGGGCTGATAGGGAGGGGTTAGGACTTGAGGTGGGCTGATGGGGTTAGGACTGGTAATGGGCTGTGGGCTGATGGGGGGGGTTAGGACTGGCAATGGGCTATGGGGGGCTGACTGGAAATGGGTTGATGGGGTTAGGACTGGAAGTGGGTGATGGGGGGGGCTAGGACTGGTATTGGGTTGGGGGGTTGCTAGGACTGGAAATGGGCTGATGGGGGGCTAGGCCTGGAAATGGGCTGATGCAGGGACTAGAAGGGAATGGATGCTGGGTGAGGCTGGAACTAGAAGGGAGCTGATGTTGGGGGAGGATTAGAATGGGATGGGGCTGGGAGAGTAAAATGGAGAGGGGAAAAAATATTTTGTGTGGGAGGGATAAAAAATCTACAATTGGCCGGGTATTGGGAGAGTAAGTGGGGATTGAGGATGGAGGGGTAAAATTTGAGTGGATGAAATAGGAATGAGGAAAGAGCAAAAGGAGAAAGATTAGTATGTTAAAGCGGATGTAGAGAGAGAGAATGGAAAAAAAAACTAGAAGAGAGAAGAAAGGACAAATGGACAGCAGATGATGGAGAGTTAGCAGAAAAACATGAAGAAACCAGAAGAAAGTGGCTGGAGCAATTGCAACTGAAAAAAAATGCACAAAAGGTAGAAAGATATCTCTTTGACAAGTTATCAGCATGCATGCAACAACAAACATCACATTAATTTTTTTCATGTATAGATTCTTTGGGAATACACACCGAGTCCTGACACAGTTAACAGTTTTAAGAAGTTTATCTTTTCTTTACTCAGGATACATTTGACATGTTATGTGAATAATACATTTAAAATATATTGTGTAACTGAATCAAATTCTTCCTAAATTCATTAAATTGAATGAAATCATTAAAACATTATAAATTGCCAATAAATTGAAATGAAAACCAAAGGATTGTGAATCAAATTGATTCTCTGACAATACAAAGATTCCAACCTTTACAAATGAAGTTACATAGTTCAGGCAACTTTATAAAGAGTTTTTAGATACTAAAATCTTGTTGTTAAGGTTTAATTGACGTGCTGGCACTTTGAGGAAATTCTTTGGTTTTGTGCGGCAGTTTGGGCACTCTGGCTCAAAAAGGTTAGCCATCACTGATATAGTGTATCTGGACTTTCAGAAAGCCTTTGACAAGGTCCCTCATCAGAGACTTTTGGCAAAACTAAAGAGTCATGGGATAGGAGGCAGTGTACTACTGTGGATCAGGAACTGGTTAAAAGATAGAAAGCAGAGGGTAGGGCTAAATAGCCAATTTTCCCAATGGAGAAAGGTGAATAGTGGTGTACCCCAGGGATCTGTGCTGGGTCCGCTGCTTTTTGACATATTCATAAATGACCTGGAAAGTGGAATAACGAGTGAGGTTATCAAATTTGCAGATGACACAGAACTATTTAAAATTGTTAAAACCCAAGAGGATCTTGATAAATTGGAAGACTGGGGATCAAAATGGCAGATGAAATTTAATGTGGACAAGTGCAAAGTTATGCACCTAGGGAAGAACAACCCAAACTATGGTTACACGATGCAAGGTTCCACATTAGGAACCACCACCGAGGAAAAAGATTTAGGTGTCATTGTGGATAACATGTTAAAACCCTCGGCCCAATGTGCAGCGGTGGCCAAGAGAGCAAATAGAATGCTAGGTATCATAAGGAAAGGAATGGAAAATAAAACAAAATATATTATAATGCCTCTATCGTTCCATGTGAGACCGCACCTTGAATATTGTGTGCAATTCTGGTCGCCGTATCTTAAAAAGGATATAGTGATATTAGAAAAGGTTCAGAGAAGAGCCACCAAAATGGTAAAGGGGATGGAAGGATACTCCTATGAAGAAAGGCTAAAAAGGTTAGGGCTCTTTAACCTGGAAAAGAGACGGCTGAGGGGAGATATGATAGAAGTCTATAAATTAATGAACGGAGTGGAACAGAACGTAGATCGATTGTTTACGTTATCAGAATATAGAAAGACTAGGGGACATGCAATGAAGCTACAAGGTAAACTATTTAAGACTAATAAAAGAAAATATTTTTTCACTCAACGTGTAATTAAACTCTGGAATTTGTTACTGGAGGATGTAGTAAAGGCTGTTAGTGTAGCTGGGTTTAAAAAATGTTTGGACAAGTTCCTGGAGAAAAGGTCCATAAACCATTATTAAGAAGGGACCCAGGATATCAATGCTTGACCCAATACAAGCATTGTGGAACCTGTGTCTTTTGGGGAAACTGCTAGGTACGTATGACCTAGATTGGCCACTGTTGGAAACAGGATACTGGGCTTGATGGACCTTGGTCTGACCCAGTATGGCATATCTTATGTTCTTATGTTCTTCATACCGTTGTGGACACGTCTATGTTGTCTGTTTTGCAGACATGTATATTTCACATGTGCACAGTTTTAAAACTGCCCATTTTCCTGCAAGTGTCTGAGGACTGTTGCTACATATCCCCATTATTTGTACTTGGCACAGACGTGTATATTTTGGGGAAAAGATAGGTTGATTTTAGAATGCATTTGTATGTGCCCACCTTCTGTACTGCTCTTCCACAGAATTTCAGACATTTTGATTTGGACATCCCAGATGGTGCCTTTCTAAAATGCCACATGTTTTGGGGAAGACAAATTTCAAGCAGTTTACCTGGGTAGATAGTGATTTATAGCTCTTTACTTCCACTTTTGTGAAGAGGAATGGCCTGCAGGAAAAAGGAGGTGGCAGTGACTCTGTATATGTCTCTGATGAAATCTCATTGGAAGTACTGTGTACAGTTCTGGAGATCGCACCTTCAAAAAGATATAAACAAAATAGAGTCAGTCCAGAGGGCAGCTACTAAAATGGTCAATATTCTTCTTCATAAAGCGTACAGGGGAAGACTTACACTGGAGAAGAAGGGAAGATATGATAGAGACATTCAGAGGGTAATTTTATATAGTCCTGCACAGTCAATGTGTGTTAGTGAACACACATTGGGGCCTGTTTTATAAAGTGAAGCCCGCGGGGCATATTGGCACACCTGAACCTAGTTGCAACAGCTATGCGTGTGACTAGATTGGTAAAGAAATGTGCGTAAGTTATGGTATTCTCTAACCTACATATGAGCACGTAAGCCGTCCCAATGCTCCATCCAAGCACCATCCCCATACACACCTCTGTGGAAAGTACGTGACTTAACGGGTACTTACAGACTAGCGGCTATCCAAAGTACATGCATGTCCTTGAGAGTAAGGATTTATGCATGCTTCTAGCGTGTAACTATCCGCACACACTAGATAGAAATGCCCCTTAAATACCTCTAAGGTTTAAATTCACAGGAGCCAGGGCTTTCAGTGGTCTTGACCACCAGCCCGCATCTTGTAATCTGTGTCTGCAGATTTATTTATTTAACACTTCATGTATACCGTCTTTCTATGATTCAAAACAGTTTACATAGAACATGAGGTAACAGTGCTTTCACAGCTGTTTTTACAAAGAACAAGAACAATTTGAACAATGATAGGATGCGCTCTATAGAACTATTTACATATTTACAATGGTAGGTAGGGGGGACATGGAGGAGCAGAATGAGGTGGGGAGAATATGGGAATTGATGATTTGCTTTGGAAGGTTGAGGTTTAGGAGGCAGGGTAAAGTATTCCCTAAAGAGGAAGGTTTTAAGCTTTTTGACAAGTCAGGGCCAGTAAAAACAGAGGGGACTCCCTCTTCGGGCCATCAGATTCAGCATTGGCATCGACATCCTCACGAGGTTCAGCGGAGACATCATCATTGAGGGGTGCTCACATACACTTGGAGCCATGGGGCTGCAATGGCCCAGAACAGAGGCCCTCCATTGACCTCCATCCAGAACAGAGGACGGACTCCTCGGCGTCGAAGGAGATGTCTGAGCACTGGGCCTTGACTCAGGTGCATCGTCACTGGAGCCCTTCTCGGTGCAACACAGAGAGCGACAGCTGGGAGAAGTCCGCTAAGGTGCCCCAGTGGAAGCAGTCGGTTCCCAGTGCCCAGGAGGGCTTCCAGGTATCTCCTGATGTTCCTACCATTGTGGTGTCCCCAACGGAGGTGCCGGAGTCAGTGGCCAAAGTCATAGTTCCAGCCCCGATGCCTTTAGAGTTAGCAGTACTGGAGGAATGCCTTTGAGTCCTCGAGTCCAGTATGGCAGCAGTTTTGGCCCAGCAGCAAGCTGGCCCTTCGATGTCCCAGGCATCACTACCGCAATCTGTCCAGCTGATTCTAGAGACCCATGCGTTGCCTGCTGAGGCAGGTGCATTAGGTCAAAGATCGGAATCAACACCGGTTCTCATGGCCATCTCCTCCAGTGTATTGGGGTCCGACACCTCGGTGTATCCGCAGAAGTACTCAGTGCACCTTTGGTCCCACCGATGCCCGGCCTCACCGCATGGCCGGAGCCAGCACCAGGAGAAAGCTCGATGCTATTTTGACTTCCTCTCGGAATTGAACTCCAATGGCTGGGAGACCAAGGAGGAGTCAGTGGTGTACACCAGGGATCCCCAGACCTCCTCTTGGACCCATCTCCTCCATATGAACGGTGGAAGTCACCCCCAGAGGACATGTCCTTCCAGAACTTCATGAGGGATATGGCCAAGACCATACTTTTTTCCCTCGAATCAAAGGACAAGCCCGAGCAGAGGAGCTGAAGATCCTCCTGTATCCTTCGGCCCCCAAAAAGGCCATGACGGTGTCCGTGCACCGCATCCTACAAAGACTGCTCCTGAGGATGTGGGAGAACCCCCTCATAGTGCCAATGATTAGCCAATGCCTGGACTCAATGTACCATGTCCAGAAGGCCTTGGGGTTTAAGAAGCCTCAGTTTCCACACAGCTCCATTGTGGTGGATTTGGCAGTGAAGAGGATAAAGAGCAGTAAGACCCATTCCTCGTTGCCACTGGCTAGGGAGGCAAGAACCTTGGACTTCTTTGGAAGGTGGTGCTTCCAGGCTTTATGCTGGTGGCCAGGGTACTCTCGTACCAGCTATACATGAATATGTTTCTCAAGGACATTATGCTGGACCTGGCCGACTTCGCTTCCTACATCCCCTCGGAGCATATAGACTCCTTTTGCACCCTTGTGTGCCATGGCAAGAATTGCTCCAATACATGGTCTGGGCAACATACGACACCTTTGAATCAACCAGCAGGGTCACAGCTGTCGGGGCATGCTGACTCGCATGGCTCCAGTCATTGGTCCTAGAACATTGGGTCCAGGTCAAGCTGGTGGATGTGCCCTGCAAGGGAGAGAACCTCTTCAGGAAGCCAGCAGAGGACAAGGCTGGAAAGATTTAAACAAAAAGAGCACGTTATCTTCTCCAGGCTCTTGAGGAAGAAAACTGGTCCCCCTCAGAAAAAGTACCAGGGCAAAAAGACCTTTTACCAGCGCAAGCACCAGTACTACCAGAGTCCTCAGAACTCTCAACAGAAGCTGCAGACTCCTCATCAACAGTGACAGGAGAAGCCTCAGAAGGCCCCATCCACTCTGCAGTCAAAGCCTGGGTTGTGATTTTGACGCGTTCCTTTGGAGCGTAGCCAGTCAGCCACTGCCCAAAGGGGTGCACCCTCCAGTGGGGGGGGGGTGACTCATCCACTTTGTCCACAGATGGCCTCTCGTCACCCCAGACATGTGAGTGCTGTGGATCCATGCTGCACTTCACTGAGCTGCCACCCCCTTCTCCCCAGAGAGAGTATCCTCTGGACAACACTGCATCGCAACTTGCTTCAGGAGATGGTTTCCACTCATCTCACTGAGTTCACCATCGAGCCAGTGCCCTTGGCTCAGGTCAGGCTGGGATTCTACTGTAGGTATTTCCTGGTCCCTAAGAAGACAGGAGAGTTTTGGTCCATCCTAGACCTCCAAGACCTCATCAACTACCTGGTGCAAGAGAAATCCAAGATGGTCTTGCTGGGGACCTTGCCCCCCCCCCTATAAAATGATGATTGGCTATGCTCCCTGGATCTCAAAAATGCATATACGCACATACCGATCCATCCTGATCACAGAAAATACCTCAGGTTTGTTCTGGGGAATCATCACTTCCAGTACTGAGTACTTCCTTTCGGATTGGCATCAGCAGCCAGAGTCTTCATGAAGTGCCTCATGGTTGTAGCTGCTTATCTCCAGACTCTAGGGGTCTTTGTCTTCCCCTACTTGGACAACTGGCTCATAAAGAGCTCCACTCTGGACTGCATTCGACAGTCTGCTCACCTGACCATCCAGGTTCTCAAGTTGGGGTTTGTGATCAATTACCCCAAGTCTCACCTCCAGCCCTCACAGCAACTGAAGTTCATAGGGGCCCTTCTCGACACCACTCGGGCTTTCCTCCTGATGGATCACCTGCAAAGGCTAATAGCAATATCCAACAAAGGCACCGTACCACAGTCTGGGGGAAGCTGAAGGTCCTTGGCTACATGGCCTCGACAGTGCATGTCACTCCCCTGGCTTGCCTGTTCATGAGATAAGCTCAATGGACCCTGAGTATGCAGTGGAAACAAGCCACTGGCTGCCTATGGGACCGAGTGGTGGTAACCTGGCTCCTAGCCCAGGACCTGCACTGGTGGGTGTACCTGCAGAATCTGCTCAGGGGCCTTCCGTTCTGAGCAGCACCGCCCCAGAGAACGCATACAACAGATGTGTCCAAGCTGGGCTGGGGAGTTCATCTGGATAGCCTGCGCTCCCAAGGCTCATGGTCTGCACAGGAAAGCTTTCACCAGATCAACTTCTTGTGACTGCAGACAATTGTGAAGGCCTTCCGAGTATTCCAGGTGCAGTTGGCCAACCAGGTAGTGCTGATCCAGACAGACAACCAGGTGGCCATGTACTGCATCAACAAGCAGGGCAGCACTGGATTATACCTCCTGTGCTAAGAAGTGGTCTGCTTGTGGAAGTTTGCTATCACCCATGGCATGGAACTGAAGGCGCCTTCCCTGCCCGGGGAACTCAATTCCCTGGCAGACCAGCTGAGTCGCATCCTCCAGCTGCACAGTTGGACTCTCAATAGGGAGGTTGTGGATCTGAAATTTCAGGAATGGGGTACCCCCCATGATAGATCTGTTTGCCACTCTGCGCAATGCCCAGATAGACCAGTTCTGCTCCAAGGTGGCTCCCAGCGGCCGGCTTGCACTAGATGCCTTCCGCTTCCACTGTAGGAGGGCCTGCTCTATGTGTATATTCAAATTCTTCTAGTGGTGAAAACGCTGCTAAAACATCAGGTCGACAGAGGCACAATGATCCTCATCGCTCTGAACTGGCACAGGCAGCCGTGGTTCTCCATGCTGCTTCAACTCTCTGGGCAGGACCTTGCTGCACCACAACATTCTGTCCCTGGCTTTCACGGCGTAGCTGTTGAATGGGTAGTCCTCTCAGAGCTCAACCTACCCAAAAATGTCACGGAAGTGCTGCTGGCCTCCTGCAAGGATTCCATGCACAGGTCATACGCATATAAGTGGCGTAGGTTCTCCTCCTGATGCGCTGACAGGGCTCTGGATCCCTTTTCCTGTGCTATTGACAAGTTGCTTCAGTACCTCCTGCATCTCTCGAACTCGGGTCTCAAGCCCAACTTCTTTAGAGTCCATTTGAGTGCAACTGGGGCCTACTATCATGGCTCAGAGGGGAAGCCCATCGCTGCTGAGCCCTTGGAGGTTCATTTCATGCGGGCTTGCTCCTCTTTAAGCTTCCCTTCAAGCCCCTTGTGGAGGCTTCGGATCTCAACATTGTCCTTGCGCAGCTGTTGGCAGCTCCCTTTGAGCCACTTGCTTCCTGCTTTGGTGGCTCACCCACCATACACCAGGTTCCACAACAACAGAGTAGTCCTGTGAACACACCCACATTTCCTTCCCAAGGTGATCTCTGCTTTCCACCTGAATCATTCACTCATTCTACCAATGTTCTTTCCCAGGCCTCACACCAACCAGGGGGAGGCTGCGCTACATATGCTGGACTGCAAGCTTGCTTTGACCTTTTAGTTTGAGCGTACGAATGCCCATTGAAGGTTCACCCGGTTTGTCTCCTTCGACCCGAGTAAGCTGGGTGCTGCTTTCTCCAAACATAAGAACATAAGATATGCCATACTGGGACAGACCAAGATTCATCAAGCCCAGTATCCTGTTTCCAGCAGTGGCCAGTCTAGGTCAGAAGTACCTAGCAGTTTCCCTAGAAGATACAGGTTTCACAGTGCTTGTATTGGGACAAGCAGTGGATTTCCCGGGTCCCCTTTAATAATGGTTTATTGACCTTTCCTCCAGGAATTTGTTCAAACCTTTTTTAAACCAGCTGCACTAACTGCTTTTACTACATCCTCCGGTAATGAAATCCAGAGTTTGATTGCACATTGAGTAAAAAAATATTTTATCTCTTTGCTTTCTTGGCCGCCACTGTGCACTGGGCAGGGGTTTCAACGTGTTAAGAATATAAGATATGCCGTACTGGGTAAGATCAAGGTCCAAGGTTGATTTTTTGGGGAAACTGCTAGGTACGTATGACCTAGATTGGCCACTGTTGGAAACAGGATACTGGGCTTGATGGACCTCGGTCTGACCCAGTATGGCATTTCTTATGTTCTTATGTTCTTATCAAGCCCAGTATCCTGTTTCCAACAGTGACCAATCTAGGTCATAAGTACCTAGCAGTCTCCTCAAAAGACACAGGTTCCTCAATGCTTGTATTTATTTATTTATTTATATTTCTTATATACCGCACTATTTGCAATCAGCGCGGTTCACATGGAACAGAAACATCCGACAACTTAAATATGTCTGGTCATTACATTAAACAGGAAATGCAACTTGGAAAAAGGGTACACTATATACATATGACTGCTGGGTATATATATGTATATACACTATATACATATGACTGCTGGTGTATATACACTATATACATATGACTGCTGGGTGCTAGACACCATTCAATTCAATTGAGGTGTACTGAGAAAGGATAATGTTTGGTATTGGGTCAAGCAGTGATATCCTGGGTCCCTTTTAATAATGGTTTAATATAGAAACAGAAATATGACGACAGAAAAAGACCACATGGCCTATCTAGTCTGTCCTTCCATATCAACAACTACAACAGTCCCCTTTTTACCTTTAGAGATCCTCTGTGTTTGTCCCATGCTTTTTTGAATTGTTACTGTCCTCATCTCTACCACCTCCACTGGGAGACTATTCCACGGATCCACTACTCTTTCCGTAAAGAAATATTTCCGCATATCACTCCTGAATCTATCTCCCTTCACCCTCATCCATGTCCCCTCATAGCAGAACTTGCTTTCAATTGAAAGAGGCTCTCTCCCTGAACATTTATGCCATGGAGGTATTTAAACATCTCAATCATATCACCTCTATCCCGCCTTTCCTCTGTGTACATATTAAGATCCTTAAGTCTGTCCTCATGTGCTTTATAATGAAGACCACTAATCATTTTAGTAGCCACCCTCTGCACTGACTCCATCCTGTTCACATCCTTTTGAAGGTGCAGTCTCCAGAATTGCACACTATACTCCAAATGAGGTCTGTGATAAGGAAGCTTATAAAAGCTCAGGGAGTAATGACAAAAGAGGAGAATTTACTCTGATTAAGGGACCTGTGCTGGCAGGTTATAGAAATAAGACAGCTTGTTTCCCTAAAAGACTAAATGTTCCAGAATGCGCTAGTATGCAGAAAGTCCCTAGGGGAGCTAGAGTGGAAAAGCATGAGTCTAATCGGAGAAAGCATTATGTCATCCCTAATCAAACAGACTCTAGAAGAATGTTTAATCCACAACACCTGAAGAATGCAAGGGAGGAGTTGCAATCTAAGCCCTTTAAAGCTAGAGGGGAATCAATCTTCAGGAAGACAGAAGGAGAAGGGAAATCAGACGGAGATGGAGAACGAGAAGGGGAATCAGAAGAACAGAAGGAAGAACAACCGGAACCTGAAGGAACAAGGACAAGGAAGCAGACGGTTCAAGATAGGAGCTCAGAGCAGTACCTACGCCTGGAGAGATACCTGGGGGAAAGATCCATCAGAGGACTGAAGAAAACCAGAGGTTTGTAGATCCACAGCCAGGGACCCTCAAGCAACCCCTAGGAAGAGGTCGGTTGCAGCTAAGGAGGAAAGGAGCCCAAATACCTCAAGGAGGACGTCTGGAGAAAAGATCCTGAGGTCCAGAGATACCAACTGGAGGACAGGACACAGAAGCTCTATTGCATACTGGCCAGAGTACCAGAAGAAGCAGCCTGACGCTTGCCTGGATTCAGGTAGGAACTGTGAACGTTTCTCTAGCTTTGAGCAGTGCAAACAGCAGGGAAACAGTTTCTCTCCGTATAGAGGTCAGTTCCTAAAGCCCTCTGAGTCAGACGGAGAAACTGAATCTATGCAATTTCAAGAGCAAGGTTTAATATCTGATACAGAGGATGATTATATGGACTCTTCTTTGAGTAGGTTGTTATTTTAGGAAAATCCTAAATATAAGAGAAAACATCAAAAGGAAACATTCTAAATGTTGGCTTCTCATAAAGTTTTGTTGAAAAGAAAAAGCTTTGTTGGAAAGTTTGCACGTGTGCTGAAATCAAGCTACTGATTGCAGTTAATTGTCACCTGTTGGTGGAGGACAGCACAGCACAAGCCGTGCACACGTGGGGTTTAAAAGTTATTTTCTGTATGGAGAAAGTGAGCTATGTTTTTGTGTAAAGAAGTTTTCCTCTTTGATTTATTTCTACCTCAGCACTGCTAAGGAGTTTATTAGCAGTGGCTGTAGGAAAGCCTTTCTGTTCCATAAAGGACTTTGATACTTATTTTGCATAAGTTTTTTCAGTTGCCTTATTTAATGAATAAACCCTGGAGAAGTTATCTCGATGGTGTTACCAAGCATATCTGTGTGTGGAATAATCACCCCATAAATAAACTCTAATTTTGCCTTACACTCGACCAACTACAAGAGTTTTCATTTATTTTAAAAAGGCAAGCTTTGTGTGAATGGACTTCAGTAACCACAATCCTTTGCAAGACAGTTAATTTACATACTTGCCAAGATGGTGGTACCTTCATAACAAGCACCCCCTTTTACAGGTCGCACCAAAGACTTATACAGAGGCATTATCACCTCCTTTTTTCTGCTAGCCATTCCTCTCTGTGTGCACCCAAACATCCTTCTAGCTTTTGCCGTCGCCTTTTCTACCTATTTAGCTACTTTAAGATCATCAGACACAACCACGCTCCCGCTCTTCTTTAGTGGAAAAAGTACTCCACCCCTATACTATATTGCTCCCTTGGATTGCTGCAGCCCAAATGCATGACCTTATATTTTTTAACCTTAAATCCCAGCTGCCAAATTCTAGACCATTCTTCAAGCTTAGCTAGATCCCTCCTCATGTTATCTACACCTTCCTGGGTGTCTACTCTATTGCAGATTTTGGTATCATCCGCGAAGAGGCAAACCTTACCCAACAGCCCTTCCGCTATATCACTAACAAGGATGTTAAAAAGAATCGGACCAAAGACAGATCCCTGGGGCACACCACTGGTAACATCCTTCTCCTCAGAGTGAGCTCCACCTATACTCTATGTCGCCTCCCACCCAACCAATTTCTAACCCAAGCAGTAACTTTAGGGTCCATCCCTAGCGTGCTCAGTTTGTTTATAAGTCGCCTGTGAGGAACAGTGTCAAAGGCTTTACTGAAATCTAAATGCACCACATCTAGGGCTCTCCCTCGGTCCAACTCCCTGGTCACCCAGTCAAAGAAATCAATCAGATTTGTCTGGCAAGACCTGCCTCTGGTGAATCCATGCTGCCTCGGATCCTGTAATCCGCTGGACTCCAGAAGCCTCACTATTTTCTCTTTCAGCAGCGTTTCCAATAATTTACTTATCACCGAAGTTAAACTAACCGGCCTGTAGTTTCCAACCATATCCTTACTTCCGCTTTTGTGTAAAGGCACCACATGAGCCTCTCTCCAGTCCTTTGGCACCACTCCCAACTCCAACGAGGCACTGAAAAGGTCAGTCAGTGGAGCTGCTGGAACGTCCCCCAATTCCCTCAGTATTCTAAGGTGTATTCCATCCGATCCCATCACTTTGTCTACTTTAAGTTGAGCTAGTTTCTCATGAACACAGTTTTCTGAAAATTGTTCAAGATGTCCCTCACTTCTGTTCCTGTTTGTGGGTGTTCTCTGAGGTTCTGCTCCTGGTTCTTCATCTGTGAACACAGAACAGAAATATTTGTTAAGCAATTTCGCTTTATCCTCATCAGCTTCTACATATTCCTCCCCTGCACCCTTAAGTCTGACAATACCACTTTTGCCCTTCCTCTTCTCACTAAATGTCTTACCGCACCGCCCCCCCCCCCCCCCCATTTTATTGCATTGGCTATTTCCTCCTCCTTTTGAATCTTTGCCTTCCTGACTACTTTGCTAGCTTCTCTAAGTTTTTCCAAATATAGATGCCTATCTTCCTCTCTCTGTGATCACTTGTATTTCATGAAGGCCTCCCTCTTTTTCTTCACTTTTTCAGCTACTTCTTTCGAAAGCCATAGTGGTCTCCTTTTCCTTTTATTTTTATTTACCATTTTAACAAAAAGGATGGTTGCCCTTAAAATATACCCTTTCAGTTTTGCCCACTGTTTTTCTACATCCCCCAGCTGTTCCCATCCCACTAACAAGTCCCTGAGGTATTGGCCCATCTTGGCAAAGTTAGTCTTCCTAAAGTCTAAGATCCTCACCTTTAAATGAATTCTAACAGCCCTAGTCCTAATACTGAACCACACCATCTAGTGATCACTGGATGCAAAATGATCTCCCACTACAACATCAGAAACACTTTCACCATTGGTAAGCACCTCGTCCAGTATGGCCCCTTCACGTGTGGGATCTGTTACCAATTGCCTGAATAGTTCTCCCTGTAGGGAATCCAGGATCTCCTTACTTCTAGATGATACTGCAGCAGGAATGTGCCAATCAACATCTGGCATATTGAAATCTCCTATCAGTAGCACTTCCCCTTTCCTAGCAATGCTGCGTATATCTTCAATTAACTCTCTGTCCACCTCTTCCTCTTGTGAGGGAGGTCTGTATATCACACCAATGCAAGTAGGTTTCTCTTTCCCTCTTTCTAGTTTAACCCACAATGCCTCCTCTCTCCCTTTTAAGCTCTGTAATTCCAAAGCTTTAATAGTAGTTTTTACATATAGTGCCACTCCTCTTCCCCTTCTTCCTACCCTGTCCTTTCTGAATAAAGTATAGCCAGGTATAGTTACATCCCAATCATGGTTTTCTGTGAACCATGTTTCTGTAACTGCCACTAAATCCAAGTCAGCCACTCCCACCAAAGCTTCAACATCAGGGATCTTATTTCCCATGCTACGGGCACTTATACACTATACACACTGCTTTTCATATGTTACCCCTGTTACCCATTTCCATAAAGGTATTTAATGTATCACCTACCAGGGGGCTTTCTTCACCCATCCCCAACGAATCTAGTTGAAAGCCCTTTTCAGTAGATTAGCCAGTCTACTACCGAAGACGCGTTGACCTTTCTTGGATAGATGGATGCCTTCTCTGCTCTGCATCCCTTGGAACAGCATCCCATGGTCTAGGAAACCAAAACGCTCTTGATGACACCATCCACGCAGCGATGCATTCATCTCCAGGTTTATGGACCTTTCCTCCAAGAACTTGTCCAAATCTTTTCTAAATCCAGCTACACTAACAGCTTTTATTACATCCTCCACTAACAAATTCCAGAGTTTGATTACACGTTGAGTGAAAAAATATTTTCTCTTATTAATCTTAAATAAGTTACACTGTAGCTTCATTGCATGTCCCCTAGTCTTTTTATAATCTGATGACGTAAACAGTCGATCTACGTTTACCCATTCCATTCCATTCATTAATTTAGGCATTATCCATGATGATGCCTAAATCTTTATCTCCAGGAACAAGCAGGAATGTAGTCTTCACATATGGGTATCGTCGGTACCGACGGAGCCTGCGCGGGAACACTCCCCAGCGTCCAATAGGAATGCTTTTGGGAGCATCCCACAGTGCCTGCGTGTTGCCTTCCCACCTTTCCCAACTGTCCCTCTCCAGTTCTTCGTTTTCTGCGGAGTCAACAGGTCACACATCCTGTCACCGCAGAAAATATTCCAGTTTATTCTTCTTTTTTGTGGTCGCGTCTGCCTTCCTTCGACGCTACACAGGTACCGCCGGTTCTTTTTTCTTTTTCTTAAAAAAAAAAAAAAAAAAAAAAAAAAGCCTTTCTTCTGGAGTCTTTTCCAACTTTTTTCTCCTTCAGGTGCCACGCTCCATTTTGGGCACAAGGCCCAGCTTTTCCTCTAAAATGGAAAAACCCACTTCGGGTTTTAAAAAGTGTTCCAAGTGTGTCGGTACCATCTCTGTCACCGACACCCATGAGTGGTGCCTCAAATGTTTAGGTCCTGACCACTCTATATCGGAGTGTATTGCTTGTGGGATGATGTCGAAGAAGGGCCGGCATAACCGAGCTGCTAAACTTAGCACCCTTTTTCCTCCGATGCAGCGTCTGTGGCATTGACGTCTTCCAGGGCTTCGTCTTTCTCCCATGGATCTCAGGTAACTAAACATAAATCTGGCCGGTCCTCAAAGGGTAGATCTCCTTCCAAACATCGAGATGCCTCTGGTGTTGCCGTTGAGGGACTTGTACCGGCAAAATTGCCACGGCGGGAGGCTTCGGTTTCCAAAGCACTAACGGGGCTCCAGGATGTTCTTGAGGCCTCAGCCTCGGCAGAACTACTGGTGCCATGCTCTGGGGGTAAAGGCTGCTTCATCCGGTACAGATACCCAAGCATCGGCAGCATCGATAGATCAGAGATTCTTCTCACGGCCTTGATGCCCTTGAAACTGCTTCATACTATTCAACTGGTACCGGCACTGACATCGGTACCAGTACCGACTGCATCGACATCGGCAGGTATTCTACCGGGTCCAAGTCAGGCTTATCCATCCGGTATCGACAAGTTGGTACCGGACCCTTCCGATGCCGACTTCGATCGGTACCGGTATCGTGCCTTGCACGATCACCCGGATCGGAGATACTTTGAATCCTCGGATGAGTCTGAAGACTCTGAAAGTTCTACCGATACCAGAGTACTTCTTCCCGAGGATTCTTCTCCTCAACGTAGGATATCTCCTCCAGAGGATATGTTCTTTCAGGACTTTATCAGAGATGTGGCTTGAGGTCTTTCCATCACAGTGGCTCCTGAAAAAGAGCCTAGGGCAAAGGAATTGGAAATCCTTCAATATCCTAAAGCTCCTAAGGAGGCAGCTACCTTACCTATTCATGAGATCTTGCATGATCTCATGTTAAAGATGTGGGAAACACCTCTAACCACTTCTCCTCACTCTTGAAGGCTCGACACCATGTATAGAGTTCCTCCTTGTCCTGGATTTCAAAAAACTCAGCTACCACAGCATTCCATGTTGGTGGAATCAGCTATGAGAAGGATCAAGAGTGCAAAAAGACATGCATCTAATCCTCCAGGATGTGAGTGTAGGACTTTTGACGCCTTTGGACGTCGAACCTTCCAGGCTTCCATGCTTTCTGCCAGGATCAGTTCCTATATATTATATATAGGAATGTTCCTTAAGGAGGTCACAGGAGATTTAGAGCTTATGAGCCCTCTCCTTCCTGACGATAAGAGGCAGGATTACCTTGCACTTGTTAAACATGCTCAGGATGTTTCCACGTTTGTAAATCGTGCAGCCTTTGACTGTTTTGAGTGCATAAGCAGAACCTCTGCTATTGCCATAGGTGCACGTAGGATTGCCTGGCTCCAGGCATCTGACTTGGAACTTTCGGTACAGGATAAACTGGGGAATATTCCTTGCACAGGAGAGAATCTCTTTGGCAAGAATTGGCAGGAAAAGGCTAATGAGATAGATGCTGACAATATCACCTTGGATAGATTGTCTAAATCTACAGCTGATCCTACAAGGAAAAAATCCTACAAGAAACTATTTTTCAGTAAGAAGAAGAAGTTTTACCCCTCCTATACCCAACAGGGACATCATGTAGGTCAGTCTGCCTAAAAGGGACAGCAACAACAACCTAGACAAAGAAAAACAAAAACTGCTAAGCCTCAACCTGCTTAGCAGACTCAGCCTCCACAGGGTCTTTGACTCCTATCTAGAGAACTTTGTCTTCCTGGCCCTGAACGGCCCAGAGTCTTCCACCATTCCAGGAAGGTTATGTCATTTTGCCCCCAGATGGGAGCAGATAACAGCAGAAAATTCTCAGACCCCTCTCAACGCCCAGTTAGGTCAAGAAGTCACTTTGCTTCTTGCCCAGGGGGCAATAGAAGAGGGTACCCTTTCTCCAACAGGGTACAGGGTTCTACTCCCCCTATTTCCTTATTCCAAAGAAAACATGAGGGCACAGACCTATTTTGGACCTCAGAGAATTGAACAAATTCCTGTTCAAAGAGAAGTTCAAAATGGTTTCTCTAGGAACTCTGCTGCCATACCTTCAGAGTCAGGATTGGCTTTGTTCTCTAGATCTCAAGGATGCGTACACTCATGTTCTCAACCATCCAACTCATAGAAAGTTACTTCACTTTCTGTTTCAAGGGAAGCACTACCAATACAGGATTCTTCCTTTTGGCCTGGCCTTGGCACCAAGGGTGTTCACAAAATGCATGGCTGTGGTGGCAGCATTTCTTCGCACCCTGGGAATATTCGTCTTCCCTTACTTGGACGACTGGCTCATTCGAGCCCCTTCAGAGCCAGAGGCCAGGATTTCTCTCTCTCGCACAATGTGCATCCTTCAGTATTTGGGACTCGTCATAAACTTCCCAAAATCCAACCTTACTCCCACTCAGTCTCTAGAGTTTATAGGAGCTCTGCTGGATACCAGACAGACAAGGGCCTATCTTCCACAGCCCCGCTGTCTTTGCATTGTGCAGTTAGCTTCCCAAGCAGTGCTAAAGCCTCACCTCACTGCTCGGGAAATGTTACAATTGCTAGGCCACATGGCATCCACCGTGCATGTGGTTCCTTATGCTCGCCTCCATATAAGGGCAGCTCAGTGGACTTTATCCACTCAGTGGACTCAGGCATCAGATTTATTTATTTATTTAACATCTCTTATATACCGCGCTATTAAAATCAGTGCCTGTCAGACAAAATAACAAATTCAGATCGTCTTATTTTGTCCCTCCAATGCTGGCAGTCACTCCAAAACCTTTTGGTGGAGTCCCCTTTCCAACGACCCCGACCCCAAGCCACTCTGACCACAGATGCCTCACAGGTGGGTTGGGGAGCCCATCTGCAAGGCTTCTCTACCCAGGGTACCTGGACTCCACAGGAGACCTATCTACACATCACTCTCCTGGAACTCAGAGCAATCTTCCTTGCTCTTCGAGTATTCCACACCCAGCTCAGCTACAAGACAGTCCTAATTCAAATGGACAATCAGGTAGCCATGTTCTATGTGAACAAGCAGGGCGGAACAGGCTCTCTGTCGCTCTGCAACGAAGCTTTGCGACTATGGGCCCTCGCCAGAGAGCATCAGATTCATCTCCTTGCGGTGTATCTTCCAGGCATTCAAAACTCTTGGGCAGACAGACTCAGTTGAGTTCTTCTTCCACACGAATGGTCTCTCCATGCAGACCAAGTGGCAAAATTTTTCAAATTTGGGGAACCCCGGACATAGACCTTTTTACAAGTCTGCTGAATGCCAAACTTCCCCGGTTCTGTTCCAGAATTCCGGCTCAGGGTTTTCAGGCCAGCAATGCTTTCCTCCTCCATTGGGGTCAGGACTTCCTGTATGCCTTTCCACCCATTTCCCTAATTCCCAAAACCCTTTTCAAGCTTCAGAGAGACAGAGGCTATATGATTTTCTTAGCTCCACATTGGCCACGGCAAGTGTGGTACTCTCTGCTCCTACATCTCTCTCAAGCTCCATCTCTGGAGTTAGGATCTGCTCCAGATCTCCTGTCTCAGGAGGGCAGGATGCTGTGCCATCCCAATCCCCGGTCTCTCCATCTCAGGGCCTGGTTGCTGAAAGCCTATAACTTCATGGTCTTAACCTTTCTCAACAGGTAAAGGATATCCTTTATGCTTCCAGGAAACCTTCCACAAGACGCTCTTATGCTTTCAAGTGGAATAGGTTTACCATATGGTGCTCGCAGAAGGGTCTTGACCCTCTTGCGATACCTCTGGAATCATTACTGGAGTATCTCCTTCATTTGTCTAATGCAGGGCTTAAGACCAATTCAGTGAGAGTTCATTTGAGTGCTATTGCAGCTTCTTTCAAGCCTCTAAATGGACAACCTATATCCTCTCATAGCGAGATTTATGAGAGGCCTTCTTTTAACTAAGCCTCCCATTAAGCCACCAACAGTTGCATGGGACTTATATCTGGTTCTTGGGCAGCTCATGAAGCCGCCTTTTGAACCGTTAGCTACTACCTCTTTGAAATTCCTTTCCTGGAAGGTCATCTTTCTTATTGAAATCACATCAGCACGTCGCATTAGTGAATTGCAAGCATTGGTGGCTGATCCTCCTTATACAAGGTTCCATCATAAGGTAGTCCTTAGGATTCATCCACACTTTATGCCAAAGTTGGTGTCACCTTTTCATTTAAACCAAGCGGTTTACCTTAGTGTATTTTTCCCAAGGCCTCATGCCTCAAATGCAGAAAGGAATCTTCATACTTTAGACTGTAAAAGGGCCCTAGCCTTTTACTTACAAAGGTCACAGCAACATAGAAAGTCCTCTCAACTCTTTGTTGCTTTTGATCCTGGTCATTTGGGACTTCCAGTCTCCAAAAGAACACTGTCCAACTGGATTGCACAATGTATTTCTTTTTCCTGTGAGAGTAAGAACCTTCCTCTTGAAGTCCATGTCACAGCTCACAATGTGAGGGCCAATGCAGCCTCTATGGCTCATCTTCACTCTGTCTATCGACAACATCTGTCGAGCAGCTACTTGGGCCTCCGTTCATACCTTCCCAGCCCATTACTGCTTAGACAAGGACTCCCACCGGGATGCCTTGTTTGGTCAGGCTGTTCTTCAACACCTGTTCCATACTTAATCAACTCCTACCCACCATCCCTGGTAGGATGCCAGAGATCCATGGGGGGCAGTGGAGCCCTTTCACAAGGGCACAAAACATCTGGGGTTTCTCCCTGGCATCTGTAGCTAGGGAGTCCCCATATGTGAAGACTACATTCCTGCTTGTTCCTGGAGATAGCATAGTTACTCACCTGTAACAGGTGATCTCCGGGAACAGCAGGAATTTAGTCTTCACAACCCACCCACCTCCCCTAGGAGTTGTATCTCTCTATCTCTCTCTTTGTCTCAGCTTTAAACTCAACTGGAGAGGGACAGTTGGGAAAGGCAGGAAGGCAGCATGCAGGTGCTGTGGGATGCTCCTAAAAGCTTTGCTATTGGATGCTGGGGAGGTTCCCGTGCAGGCTCCATCAGTACCGATGATACCCATTGTAAGTTTTGGTCAGTTATTCTTCTGTAGGTCCTGGGTTCATTTCACTTCACAGACGCAGGAGGGTTTGTAATAAGACAAGCAAACAGGTGTGGCTTGGAGAAAGGTTTTTATGTAAAAATAGGCTTAATACATAGGTATTGAACAGAGGTATATAGTGATTGTTACAGAGCTGTTTCAGTGTGCATCAATGAATCTGTGTGTGCATGTGTGAAGTGTGAGAGAGATAGAGAGATAGGTAGGCCCGACCATGTGGCTCAGGGCCTCATGGTAGGCCAGAACATGTGGATCAGAGCCTCATGGTAGTGTCCAAACCTGTCCGATGAAGGAGAGAGAGAGAGAGAAGCAGGAAGTGTGTCTGTCCTTTATAGTGCCTCTCCAGCAGTTCCCCTTGAGGTCTGCTATTGTCTTTGGCCACTCCCTTTAAGGTCTGCTATTCTTGATTTAGCAAGGAGGGGCTGCAGACAGGTCCTAGAGACTGACATCACCAGGGGGTCAGAGTTTAACTTTGTAGACTGAATTCACCAGAGTCCACAGCTGCATGAAATGTATGCTGACACCCATATGTGAAGACTAAATTCCTGCTGTTCCCAGAGATCACCTGTTACAGGTGAGTAACTATGCTTTCCTGGGTGGTGATTCCTAATGTGGAACCTTGCATCGTGTAACCATAGTTTGAGTTTTTCTTTCCTAGGTGCATAACTTTGCACTTGTCCATATTAAATTTCATCTGCCATTTGAACATCCAGGCTTCCAATTTATTAAGGTCGTTTTTCACAATCCTCTTGGGTTTTAACAACTTTAAATAATTTTGTGTAATCTGTAAAATTTGATTACCTCACTCGTTATTCCATTTCCCATTTACGAATATATTAAAAAGCAGCGGACCCAGCACAGATCCTTGGGGTATTCCACTATTCACCTTTCTCCATTGGGAAAATTGGCTATCTAGCCCTACCCTCTGCTTTCTGTCTTTCAACCAGTTCCTGATCCACAGTAGTACACTGCCTCCTATCCCATGACTTTTTAATTTTGCCAAGAGTCTCTCATGAGGAATCTTGTCAAAGGCTTTCTGAAAATCCAGATATACTACATTGACTGACTCACCTTTGTGTACCTGTTTATTTACACTTTCAAAAAAATATAGCAGATTAGTAAGATAAGACCTTCACTGGCTAAAACCATGTTGGCTGTCTCCCATTAAACCATGACTATCTACATGTTCAGAAATTTTGTTCTTAATAATGGTTTCTACCATTTTTCCCAGTATTGACATCAGGCTCACTGGTTTGTAGTTTCCCAGATCACTCTTGGAACCATTTTTTTAAAATTGGCGTTACATTGGCCATCTTCCAATCTTCGGTATTTCTGATGATTTTAATGATAATTCCAGATTAGTGATCGTAGGTCTGCAATCTCATATTTCATCTCTTTCAACACCCTTGGATGTATACCATCCAGTCCAGGTGATTTGCTACCCCTGAGTTTGTCAAATAGTTGTAGTACATCTTCCCAGTTTATCAATATTTCTTTCAATTCTTTTGCTGCATCAGCTTTAAATACCATTTCAGTCATGGGTAACTTCCCGCAAACACAAAGAAGAGCAAAGCTCTTGCAGTAGAAACCAGGAAACACAAGAAGCAAGAGACGAATGAAGGTCACAGGAGCCTTTATTGGATGAAACCCCAACGCGTTTCGGCAACGCCGCCTTCTTGGGGTATGCAGCTTATAAAATAAAATTGACAAATGAAACAATTTGTAAAAAATGTCATAAGTACAATGGAACATAAAAAAGTGAAACATTAAAAAAGTGATACATAAATACACCACATTAAAACCATAATAAAGAAAGCAAAATGCAGGGCAGCAAAGGAAAATATGGAAAAATATATAGACACTGATTGTAAAAGTATGAAAGAGGCACTGCCAAGGATGTGAGGAGGACATTGAGAAATCATTAAAACATAAATATGCAAAACAGTACTCGCTGGAGCACCCTGTGGTGAATCTCACGTAGAGGATGGTCTTATCCATGTTTTGTAATGTTTTATATACCATATCACAGTATTCAAATTTCTGCATCTAATAGATGGTCACTGTTTACTTTTTGACAGTTACACTTCATATATTTGTTCTGAAATGTACAATGTATTATCCAGACTAATATTGAGCTTATTAGTCTATTATGTTTTGTTGTTGTTCATTTCATAGCTAGAGTATAACGTTTAAGACCATCCTGTACGTGAGATTCACCACAGGGTGCTCCAGCGAGTACTGTTTTGCATATTTATGTTTTAATGATTTCTCAATGTCCTCCTCACATCCTTGGCAGTGCCCCTTTCATACTTTTACAATCAGTGTCTGTATATTTTCCCATATTTTCCTTTGCTGCCCTGCATTTTGCTTTCTTTTTTATGGTTTTAATATGGTATATTTATGTTTCACTTTTTTATGTTCCATTGTATTTATGACATTTTTTACAAATTGTTTCATTTGTCAATTTTATTTTATAAGCTGCATAACCCCTGAAGAAGGCGTTGCCGAAACGCATTGGGGTTTCATCCAATAAAGGCTCCTGTGACCTTCATTCGTCTCTTGCTTCTTGTGTTTCATGGGTAACTTCCCTACATCTTCTTCGTTGTCCATCTGGCTAGCAAACGGGATCTCTTTCGCTTTCACCAAGACAGGCTTGAGCCATGATGGCCTTGTCACGGCTCACAATGTCTGAGCTATGGATGTGTCAGTGGCCAATTTGCACTTGGTCTACATGGAAGAGATCTGCAGGACTGCAACGTGGTCTTCTGTCCACACATTCACAGCTCATTACTGTCTGGATGGGGATTCCCGATATTATGATAACTTCAGTCAAGCCATATTCCAGCATCTCTTTGCGACTTAGGTTCATATCCTTTCCACTGGCCCTTCTGCCCATCCAAACTACAAAAAAAAAAAAAGAGAGAGATTCCTCGTTGAAGATGCACAATACGATGCTGAATCAGTTGAGTCCCCTAGAGGGACTACTCATGCTGTTTTTTGTTGTCTCTTCAGTTTTGAGCCCCTGTTGGGTTTTTGTGGCCTCCTCACATTTTGATAGTCTATAGCTTAGGAGTCCCATATGTTAGGACTTTCCTCCTGCTTGTCCACGAAGAAATCATAGTTACTCAACTATATCAGATGTTCTTTGTGGACAGCAAGAATAAGTCCTCACAACCCTCCCACCTCCCTGAAGAGTTGTTTTCTGGCTAATGCTATGTTACTATACTGGAGAAGATGGTGCCGCGGCAGGTGGGAAGACAGGTGCACATGCGCAGTGGAGCCTCTCAAAAACTTCAAATGGAAGCTGGGAGCGTTTCTGTGCTGGGCTCTGTCGGGGGTGGTCACCCATACATGAGGACTTATTACACAGAAAACACATGCTACAGGTGAGTAACTATGTGTTCTGCCATTATGTTCTGTGTTTCTGTATCAGTCAGATTTTCCCTTAGGTGTCAGTTGATATGTTTTGCAGAATACTACTACTTGTCCTTCAGGGACCAATTTTTACGAATTTAAACCTATTCTTAACCTAACTTCAGCTTACAACAATTACTCTGACTGCAGGGGAAAGGACAGGCTTGAATTTCTCTTAAACCAGTGTTTGCTTATTTACTCTAGATAATTTTGCCTTAAGGATGGTTTTACCAGATCTCAAAAATGCTTTAGAAAAATCTTAAAGGCCAAGCAGGTTTTCAGATGCTCTTATATGCCTCCCTTACTGTTTCTCAAATGTGATGACATTTCTGGTTATGCAGTCTTTTTTTTCTTCAGGAATACAAAAATATATTGGACAAGCATGCTCCTCATTTACTGATAGATGTTCGACCACAGGTAGAAGTAGATATCTGTCACTTACCTCATTCCATTCGTATCCTTTGTTTAAGAAACTGATTATTTGTTAACATCTGCTTGATTGTGCTGCAGTATCTTTTTGTTTTTCCATGTTCGCGTTGTATCAATCCATGGTGAGACTGTACATTGTGGTACAGGGTGATCACGACTGCACATATTTCTCAAAGGATGTAGAAAAACTGGAAGAAGGCGGCAAAACCAATAAAAAGGGGATGGCCCTTATGAAGAAAGTGTGAACAGATTAGGGCTCTTCTGTTTGGAGAAGGGATGATTGAGGGGGATATGATAGAGGTTTATAAAGTGAGTGGGATGGAACAGGATAATAGGAAACTTAATCCATCTACAAATTGTATTAGGACTAGGGGATACTCCATGACACTAACTGCTAGCAGATTTAAGACAACTTGGATAAAGTATTTTTTCACGACAAACAAGCTGTGAAATTGGTTTGCCAGAGGATGTAATCGAGGAATCTAGCATAGCTGAGTTTAAAAGGATTTGGGCAAAGGAAAAGTCCATAAACAGTTATTAGCCAAGTAGCCTTGGAAGGTATATATTCATTTGAATCTGCTGGTAATTCCTGCTGAGCAGGACTGGCTACTATTAGAGACAAGATGCTGGGCTTGACGGGCCTTTGGTCTGATTCAGCATGGCCTGTTATGTTCTTAATTTTCTAATAGAATTGTGCATATTTGTGTCAGGACCTATTGGACCCATATTAATTCTGTACCTGTAACATGTCTTTCATAAAGATGGCATATTTGGGCCTATATTCAGAAATGCTGCCTACTGCATAAGTGAATTTATTTTAATCTGCAGCAGAAGGATGCATAACTTTGGCAACTGAAATCACTAAAGACCAAAGTCTGCATAACTTTAAACAGATTTCTTGTCCATTAAAAGTTATTCAGTTGCCCACCACTGAATATTACATCATTGTTTTTGGCTATGCAAAGTGGTGCTGATGTTACGCTTCTAAACATAACATCGGCACCACTTGCATGGCCCATTCCAACTTATTGTTTAGAATTAATAGAGTCTGGAGACCAGTGGAGGACTGTCTTCTCATTATCGTTGTCCTTTTTAGTTTGGTGCATGTCTTTTAACATGCTTCTTCGCACCATCCAACAGCTTTTAGTTTTAACTCTCTTTTGTTCCTAAGTTATGAATTCAATATTTCTTTTGTCCTGTTTTTTTTTTCTTTTTTAATCTGTAATGGCTATTTTGGTCATTTGGAACTTGTATGATTTGTTATAGAGAAACTTTTGAAATAATGTTTAAAAAAAAAGTTATACATTTGCCCACCACTGAATATTACTTCATTGTTTTTGGAAGGAGTAGGTGAAGGACTGAACTATCTACTAAGTTCTCCCCCAGAGGTTTTAATATATTGACCTCTAAAGAGTTCTTGAGAGTAGTTGAGTTTTTAGTGGCGAAAACAAAGGCAGCAAAGTGTTACTGTGGGTCTGGCAAAAGTTGCAAATCCATGGTCTTTGGGTCAATATGCTCTAGCTGCTGTTGTGGAAGATCAAGAGTTGAGTAGTGAGAAGCTTCCAGTTCCTATCTTTCTCTTTATCCTTTGTATTTTGTATTTTTAGCTGGTGTAGCTCAGACTGTAAATTTTATGAGGCTTTTGGTGATTCTTACTAAATTTGAAGATATTACTGGTATGCATGTAAAGTATTATAATTATAATTCTATAGCATCCTGCTTAGACAGTCCTGACAAGTAGGTTGTGTTCCCCTACCAGCAGATTGGTGGAGACAAAGAACCAATGAATAGACCATGTTTCAATGACATCATCCCATGCCTCTATCCGCCTCAACCACCAGAGGTCTCTTTAGTATTTCTTTGTCTCCAACAGATGGTGGATGGATTACACAGGTACACTAAAAAAAAATGTTTTTAAACTGCCTCTAATG
Source organism: Ichthyophis bannanicus (assembly GCA_033557465.1). NCBI lineage: Eukaryota > Metazoa > Chordata > Amphibia > Gymnophiona > Ichthyophiidae > Ichthyophis > Ichthyophis bannanicus. The sequence goes on from CM066033.1 coordinate 562,313,898, forward strand.
TTTCGATTGATTTTTACGTTTTTTGGTGCGCTGAATCCAAATCTGGTAACCAATTTACTCCATCACATACAGATTTTTTGCTACATTGGGTTAGCAGTTTGAGGTGAACGTTTCAGATTGAGTGCGATCGAGATAAAAGTTTCTTGGATGAATTCTTTATACTAATTGTTTAGTAGTTATTCAAATAAGAATAAAGAAAATTGTAACAAGGCAGCACATAAGAATAGAGTAATGTCAACAAAACACACTGTGATGGTAGCAAAATTGTCTGCACTTAAAACAGCCACATACATGTGCACAAACATTGAGCATATAAGAGCGAGGTTAGACACAAAGCAAAGCAAAGAAATGTGCAAAAAATGTTGTACAGGTATGTATGTAAGAATAGAAAACGCAAACCGCACCATTGCAATACATGAAGACAAACACCCGATGGTGTGAAAATAAAATTCTAATAAATGAGATCCGACACTGTGGTAATAACTAGCAAATTTTTATTTCAAAGTTTAGTAAAAACACGATATTTGTCAACACAGTTTAGATTTTAAAGTCATTCTTGGGTCAATCAATCTCCTGGTGGGCCCGTTTCTTCTTCCCCCGAATGCTTCTCTTGGTGCGTTGCTTGGCGTATTTTTCATCTGGGGTTTCCCGCAGCAGCAACCAGCAGAAATCAGCCATCATAGTGGTGTTCCATCTTCCTTGGTACCTTCTCTCTGCGTCCTTGATGTCCTGGTGAAACCTTTCACCTTGTTCTTCACTGTACGCCCCCAAGTTTTCGGGAAAGTAGTTCACATGGGAGTGCAAGAAATGGACTTTCAGGCTCATGTTACAGCCTTGTTCTTTGAAGGCATTGAGCATCCTGGCAACAATATCCTTATAGTTCTCATCCCGCCTGTTCCCCAAGAATTTGAGAACAACATCCCTGAAGGAATCCCAGGCTTCTTTTTCCTTCTCAGACATCGTTTCAGCGAATGCTCCATCTGAAATGAGTTTCCTTATATCAGGGCCAACAAACACTCCTTCCTTTAGCTTTGCTTCAGAAAGTCGGGGAACTTTGAGCAAAGGTACCGAAAGCATTCACCATCTTTTGGAAGGGACTTGATGAATTGCTTAATGAGACCCAACTTAATGTGGAGAGGTGGTAATAGAATTTTATCATGAGGTACCAAGCTCTCATGAAGAACATTTTTCTCACCGGGTCTCAAATACTCCCGAATTGGCCAGTCTTTTTTCCCCCAGTGTAGGTCGCGGGCCCGGCTATCCCACAAGCAAAGGAAGCAGGGATATTTGGTGAAACCGGATTGCTGCCCTAATAGCATGGATAGAATTTTAAAGTCTCCACAAATCATCCACTTATGCTCATCATAACGAATCTTCTGAAGAATCAGGGCCAAATTCTTGTATTTTTCTTGGAGAATAACAGAGTGAGCAATAGGAACTGAGGCGAATGTGTTGCCATTATGAAGAAGAACACCTTTTATGCTGTCTTTTGACGAATCAATGAACAGCCGCCATTCAGCAGGATCATACTTGAGTTTAAACTTTTCCATCACTCCGTATATATCGTTGCAAAATACCAAATCTTCCTCTTTGCTGAAATACTTCAAAAATTGTGTCTCGCGGTTGCGGTACCAATAAAAAGTTGTTCCTGGTGACAATAGATTTTTCTGTTTAAGCCGAGAACCTAGCAGTTGGGCAGCATCTTTTGGGAGTCCTAAATCCCGGACTAAATCATTCAATTCAGCTTGAGAGAAAAGTTCAGGTTTCGGATCTGGTTCAGTTTCAAACTCGGAAGTACTGGACTCATCGGGAAAAGCCATCTGATGAGTCTCATCATGATCAGAACCGTCCACACAAATATGATCCAAAGATTTTGGTGGTTCAGGCACAGGTACTTCGTTGCTATGAGGCATAGGCCTAATTGCTGAGGGAAGGTTGGGGTAACTTATTACGTTCTTATTTTTTAAGTTGTATCCCTTCACAATGCAAGAGCAAAAATAGCAGTCACTGATGTGGTCTCTTTGTTCACGCGCCACATCATAGGTATTCCGAAACAAAATGCTTGTTTTTTACCTTTCATCCATAAGCGTAGATCTTCCTCACATGTCTTGCACACTTTGTGAGGAGCCCACGGTTTGCCTTGATCGCCTAACTTCAAACCGAAATAGGCGAAATATACTTTTTAAATAAATGCAGAAATGTTCCTCTGCCGCTTTTTCACGGTATATTCCCCACAAATAAAACAAAAACTGTCCGGAGAGTTGACGCAACCTCTGGCTCTGTGAACCATCACAAATACACAGCACTGCAAACTACAACTGTAGTGAACCACTTCGGAATAAAGCTGGATTACGACTGAGCAAACAAAAGGTAATAATGAACTTGCAAGAAACTGAAATTTGACAGGAACGTTCATGTCGCAACCACCGTGTTTGAGCGAGCGAACGAGGCGAGGCGAACAGGAAAGAACATGCGCCAGCGCGAGTACTGGATTTAGCCCCCCGCCTCCCAATTGTCCTGTTAATGTATAAAATGAATACAAAACACTCTAAAATATCATGAAGGAGTGTTTCTAGTTAACCATTACAACCTCTATTTTGGGCCAAGAAAATAAACTGCAGTCGGCTAAAAAGAAATTATGTGAACATTCCTTATATGGGTAAGAAATCTAATTTTGCAAGAAAACGTGACGTGATGGAACATTTTGGCTATTTTTCCTGGATTCAGCACCCCAAAATCTATAGGAATCAGTTGCAAAACTGGAGGCAGTTTTTTGGTAGTGTACCTGTGTTATCTCCAGGAACAAGCAGGAATGTAGTCTTCACATATGGGTATCGTCGGTACCAACGGAGCCTGCGCGGGAATGCTCCCCAGCGTCCAATAGGAAAGCTTTTGGGAGCATCCCACAGCGCCTGTGTTCTGTCTTCCCGCCTTTCCCACTCTTCATCAGTTTTTCGTTTTCCACGGAGCCAGCAGGTCACATACCCTGTCACTGCAGAAAATTCTTTCTTCTCTGTTTTTTGTGGTTGCGTCTGCCTTCATTTGACGCCTACCGGTACCGCAGGTTCTCTTTTCTTCTTTACTAAAAAAAAAATATATATATGTATCTTTTCTGAAGTACTTCTTAAGGAGCCTTTTCCCTCTCGGTGCTAGGTGCCATTTTGGGCACTAGGCCCATTTTTCTTTTACAATGGAAAAAACAGACACTGGTTTTAAAAAATGTTCTAAGTGTGGCGGTACCATATCCGTCACCGACACCCATGACTGGTGTCTCAAATGTTTAGGACCTGACCACTCTCCATTGGAGTGTCTCTCCTGTAGAAAATGACCAAAAGGGGCCTGCAGAATAGAACTGCAAAACTCGGTACCCTTTTTGCCGCAAATGCGATGTCCATTGCATCGACGTCTTCCAGGGCTTCATCTTCCTCCCATGGATCTCAGATAACTAAACATAAGTCTGCAAAGACTAGCTGGTCCTCAAAGGGTAGATCTCCTTCAAAGTATCGAGATGCTATCGGCGTTGCCCTTGAGGAAAGTTCACCAGCAAAACAGCCCCGGCGGGAGGCTTCGGCTTCCAAAGCACTAACGGGGCTCCAGGATGTTCTCAAGGCTTCCACCTCTGCAGAACTACTGGTGCCATGCTCTGTGGTCCCGGCTGCTTCTACCGGTACCGACACCCAAGCATCAGCAGGAGTGATAGATCAAAGATTTCTCACTATCGAATGCAGTCTAGCAGCTCTTCTAACGGCTTCGGTATCGTTGAAACCACTGCAGACTGTTCAACAGGCACCGGTACCATCAGCACCAGCCTTGGCAGGTATACCCCCCATGCCGAGTCTAGAGTCCATCCCCAGTATCGAAGGATCGTTACTGAGACACCTCGATACCAACTTCGATCGATACCAGTGCCGTGCATTGCACGAACATCGGGATCAGAGATATTTTGAATCTTCCGATTCTGATGACTCAGATGACTCTGCTGATACCAGAGCACTTCTTCCGGAGGATCCATCGCCTTCTCCTCAGCATAGAATGTCTTCTCCAGAGGATATGTCCTTCCAAGATTTTATTTGTGATGTGGCTCGAGGCCTTGCAATCACAGTGGCTCCTGAAAAGGAGCCTAGGGCAGAAGAGTTAGAGATTCTTCAATACCCTAAAACTCCTAAAGAGGCAGCTACTTTTCCCATTCATAAGATCCTACATGATCTCATGCTGAGAATGTAGGAGACTCCTAACCACATCTCCACACTCTCGCAGACTCGATACCATGTACCGAGCTCCACCTTGTCCTGGCTTTCAGAAGACTCAGTTACCACACCATTCAATGGTAGTGGAATCGGCCATGCACAGGGTAAAGAGTGCAAAAAGACATTCTTCCAGTCCTCCAGGCCACGAGTCCAGGACTCTCGATGCTTTTGGGCGTTGATGTTTCCAAGCTTCCATGCTTTCAGCTAGAATCAGCTCATACAGCCGATACATGGGGATGTTCTTCAAAGAGGTTACAGGAGACTTGGAGCTTATGAGCCCCCTTCTTCCTGATGATAAAAGACAGGATTTTCTTGCTCTGGTCAAACATGCCCAAGATGTTTCCAAGTTTGTCAACCGTGCAGCCTTTGATGGCTTTGAATGCATCAGCAGAACCTCTGCTATCTCCATTGGTGCACGTCGTATTGCCTGGCTTCAGGCATCAGACTTGGAAATTTGGGTACAAGATAAACTGGGAAACATTCCTTGCACAGGAGAAAATCTCTTTGGCAAGAATTGGCAAGAAAAAGCTAATGAGATTGACTCTGACAATATTACCTTGGACAGGTTGTCAGTCTACAGCCAACCCAGCAAAGAAAAGATCTAATAAAAAACCCTTTTTCAACAAGAAAAATAAGTTTTATCCTTCTTATACCCAGCAGGGTCACTGTCCAGTCAATGCTGCCCAAAAGGGACAACAGCAACAAACTAGACAACAGAAGAAACCAAAAGTCCCAAGAGCTCAGCCAGCTCAGCAGGCTCAGCCTCCTCAGGGGCTTTGACTCTTTTCTAGAGAATTTAGCCTTCCTGCCCCTGCTGGGTCCAGAACCCTCTACCATCCCCGGCAGATTATGTCAGTTTGCCACCAGATGGCACCAAATAACATCAGAACACTGGACTCTGTCCATTGTACGAGAGGGGTACAGACTTCATTTTCACAGCATGCCCCCTCCTACAATCATAAGACAGTTCATTTCTCAAACCCCTGTCGCCAATCTTCTGAGTCAGGAGGTCACAATATTTCTGGCCCAGGGAGCAATAGAAGAAGTACCCATACCTCAACAGGGTACAGAGTTCTACACCCCCTATTTTCTCATCCCAAAGAAAACAGGGGGACACAGACCCATTTTGGACCTCAGAGAATTGAACAAATATCTCTTCCAAGAAAAATTCAAAATGATTTCTCTCTGAACACGTCTGCCATACCTTCAGAGTCAGGATTGGTTATGTTCTCTAGATCTCAAGGATGCTTATACTCATATACTCATCCATCCAGATCACAGGAAGTTCCTGCGATTCCTTTTCCAGGGAAGACACTTCCAATACAGGGTTCTTCCCTTCGGTCTTGCTTCTTTCCCAAGAGTTTTCACAAAATGCATGGCAGTAGTAGCTGCATTCCTATGGACTCTGGGAATATTCGTCTTCCCTTACTTGGACGACTGGCTCATTCGAGCACCCACAGCTCCAGAAGCCAACTCTGCTCTTACTCGCACAATGCGAGTTTTGCATTACTTGGGATTGGTCATAAACCTTCCAAAATCCCATCTCGCTCCTTCTCAGTCCCTAGAATTCATAGGAGCTCGCCTAGATACCAGACAATCAAGGGCTTTCCTTCCACAGCCCCGCTGTCTTCGCATAGTGCAGCTAGCTTCCCAAGCAGCAGTAAAAACCTCCCTAACTGCTTTGGAAATGCTTCAGCTACTGGGACATATGGCATCCACTGTACATGTAGTTCCCTATGCTTGTCTTCACATGCGAGCAGCCCAGTGGACCCTATCCTCCCAGTGGACACAGGCCTCAGGTCGCCTGTCGGACAAAATAAGAAACTCAGAACGTCTTATTTCGTTCCTCCAATGTTGGCAATCGCTGGAAAACCTTCTCATAGGCTTTCCTTTCCATCAGCCCCTATTCCAGGCCACTCTAACAGATACGTCCCAGTTGGAATGGGGGCCCACCTGCACTATCTCTCCACCCAGGGTCTCTGGACCCCAGAGAAGGCTTGTCTTCACATAAACCTCCTAGAACTCAGAGCAAACTTCCTTGCTCTCCGAGTATTCCAAGCCCAGCTCAGCTACAAGACAGTCCTAGTCCAAACAGACAATCAAGTAGCCATGTTCTGTGTGAACAAGCAGGGCGGAGCAGGCTCTTTGTTGTTATGCAACGAAGCTTTACGACTATGGGCCCTCGCCAGAGAGCATCAAATTCACCTCCTCATGGTATATCTTCCAGGCATTCAAAACCTTTGGACAGACAAACTCAGCCGAGTACTGCTGCCACACGAATGGTCCCTCCACTCGGACCAGATTGCCCGAGTATTCCAAATCTGGGGAACCCCAGACATAGACCTCTTTGCAAGTCCACAGAATGCCAAACTTCCCCGTTTCTGTTCCAGAATTCTGGCGAAAAACTGTCAGGCAAGGGATGCTTTCCTTCTTCATTGGGGTCAGGACTTCCTCTATGCCTTCCCACCCATTCCCCTCATCCCCAAAACACTGTTCAAGCTTCAGAGAGACAGAGGTCGTATGATACTCATAGCTCCACGTTGGCCACGGCAAACGTGGTATCCTCTGCTTCTACATCTCTCTCGGACTGCACCTCTGGAGTTGGGATGCGCTCCAGATCTTCTTTCCCTGGAGAAGGGGACGCTATGGCACCCGAATCCCCAGTCCCTGCATCTCAGGGCCTGGTTGCTGAAAGGTTGAGATCCTGAAGTTCTAGGCTTTTTCAACAGGTAAAGGATATCCTTCCGGCTTCCAGAAAACCCTCCACAAGGTGATCATACGCCTTCAAGTGGAAATGGTTTACCATATGGTGTTCTCAAAAGGGGCTTAATCCTCTTGCGATACCTTTGAAATCGTTACTGGAGTATCTCCTTCATTTATCAGATTCTGGTCTTAAGACCAATTCAGTAAGAGTCCATCTTACTGCTATTACAGCCTCTTACTAGCCTCTAAATGGACAACCTATTTCCTCTCATCCACTCATAGCAAGATTTATGAGAGGTCTTCTACTAACAAAACCTCCCATTAGACCACCATTGGTGGCATGCGATTTGAACCTTATTCTCGAGCAGCTCATGAAACTGCCCTTTGAGCCTTTAGCCACTACAGCTCTAAAATTCCTTTCATGGAAGGTCATGTTCCTAATTGCAATCACGTCTGCACGGCGCATTAGTGAGTTACAAGCTTTAGTGGCTGATCCTCCTTATACAAGATTTCACCATGATAAGGTTGTTCTTAGGACTCATCCTCACTTTATGCTAAAGGTGGTCTCGCCTTTCCACTTAAACCGAGCGATTTACCTTCCTGTATTCTTTCCGAGGCCTCATGCCTCCAATGCAGAAAGCAACCTTCATACCTTAGACTGCAAAAGAGCCCTAGCCTTTTACCTGCAAAGAACGCAGCAGCATAGAAAATCTTCTCAACTTTTTGTTGCTTTTGATTCTAGTCATTTGGGACTTCCAGTTTCCAAAAGAACTCTCTCTAACTGGATTGCAAAGTGCATATCCTTCGCTTATGAGAGTAAGGGGCTTTCTCTCGAAGGCCATGTCGCAGCTCACAATGTGAGAGCCATGGCAGCTTCTATGGCTAACCTTCATTCTATGTCTATAGATGACATCTGCAGAGCAGCTACTTGGGCTTCAGTGCACACTTTTACAGCCCACTACTGTTTAGACAAGGACTCCCGTCAGGTAGCCTTGTTTGGCCAAGCTGTTCTTCAGCATCTCTTTCAGACTTAATGCAACTCCTACTCACTGTCTGGGTTTGGATGCCAGAGATCCATGAGAGGAAGCACGACCCATTCTCACCATGGGTTTGCAGCTTCCTGGGGCCATCTCCCTGGCATCTCTTAGCTGGGGAGTCCCCATATGTGAAGACTACATTCCTGCTTGTTCCTGGAGATAGCGTAGTTACTCACCTGTAACAGGTGATCTCCGGGAACAGCAGGAATTTAGTCTTCACAACCCACTCACCTCCCCTAGGAGTTGTCTCTCTCTTTCTCTCCTTCTCTCCTTTTGTCTCAGCTATAAACTCAACTGACGAAGGAGCGTGGGAAAGGCAGGAAGGCAGCAGGCAGGCACTGTGGGATGCTCCCAAAAGCTTTCCTATTGGACGCTGGGGAGCATTCCCGCGCAGGCTCCGTCGGTACCGACGATACCCATATGTGAAGACTAAATTCCTGCTGTTCCCGGAGATCACTTGTTACAGGTGAGCAACTACGCTTTCTCCACTCTGAAGAAAATCTGAGTATTTGAAAGAAAAAGATTGATTTATATGCTCATGAACGACCACCTTGAGGGTGATTCTCTCATTTGAGTGTGATGTGGGATACTACACTAGACTGCAGTCTTTTCGGCAGCCATAGGAGGAGGGAAAAAGATAGGAGCCCTGTGGAACAGCCAGAAAATTGGAAGGATTTGGAAGAATTTAGCAGCCTCACACAACTCCAACGTCCCCTCCCTTCTCCAGGAACAAGCAGGAAGTCAGTCCTCACTTTTGGGTGACGTCGACACCGACGGAGCCCGCGTGGAGCATTTCCCCAGCTTTCAAAGAAAGTCTTTTGGAATGCCCCCACGCATACGTGGTCCCCTTCCCTGTGGAGCCTTTCGGACGTGCATCTTGTCCCCAGAAAAAGTTTCTTAATTTCTACTTACTTTTGGCTACCTGGCCTTTGCCAGTCCTCTTACCTCCTCTCGAGTACCTCTGCTTCAGCCTTGGTCTCAAGGTTTTTTTCGTTTTGTCTTTTTGTGTCTTAGCACACTTTGTGACCCTTTTAACCGATGGACATGTCGAGGGTCTTTGACCTCACAGGTGTCCTTTTTCCCCCAATGGCCTCCAGTTTTAAGAAATGTGATAGATGTTCCAAAAACATGTCACTCACTGACACCTGTGACTGTTGTCTTACTTGTCTGGGAGCTGACTATGACCTGGAGCTTTGCTCCCTCTGTAAGAAGATGTCTTCCAAGGCCATCCAGAATCGTAAGCAGAAGCTAGATGATATCTTCTATAAGGCAGCCCCGGTATCCTCGGTAGCCTCCCACTCTTCAGCCCTGCAGCCTTTCGAATCTCCCAAGGCTCCTCCCCGGGCCCGATGGCACCTCATCCAGGGGTTGCCCAAACGTGAGTGGAAGAAGAAGAAAAAGGCCGCGAGGACACTAAGGGGCACAGGACAAGCTTGAGCATGGATATCCATGGACCTGGGGTCCTTGGGCTGCCTTCGGCTGTCACTGGTGACTGCTCATGGCTCTGTCGTGTCTTTTTCCTATAGGTCCTCGATAGCCTGTAGCTGGCGAGTCCCATAAGTGATGACTGACTTCCTGCTTGTTCCTGGAGAGAGCGTAGTTACTCACCTCTAACAGGTGTTCTCCAGGGATAGCAGGAATCAGTCTTCACTACCCTCCCTCCTCCCCTTGGAGTTGCTGCACATTTTTGCCATCTTCTTGAAGGGGCTCTAGCTATGGTACCTGACTGAGTAAGATGGCACCCTTGAGCGGAAAGGGGACCACACTTGCGTGGTGGCATTCCCAAAGGCTTTTTTTGAAAGCTGGGGAAATGCTCCGTGCGGGTTCCATCAGTGTCGATGTAACCCATAAGTGAGGACTGATTCCTGCTGTCCCTAAAGAATAACTGTTGCAGGTGAATAACTATGCTTTCTCCTCTGTGCCCTCCGCCCTGAGGGCAGGCCCAAGGATATCTGCCGCCCTAGGCAAACCCTCCATGCTGCCCCCTCCCCCCCCTGAAGATTGTGGTTTTGCCATGCCTCCCCCACCTCCCAGCATTCGTCTTCTCACCTGGGGGAGGGGGGGTAGCACGGTGATGCCTCCGCTGCATTAGGCTTTAAAGTGCCTGTGCTTGCGCGTCATGGCCTGCGACTCTCGCCCCCCTCTGACGCAACTTCCAGTTGGAGGGGGCATGAGCAGCAGGTGATCAAGGAGAGATACCTCCTCCACCTCGTACAGATGCCCCCGCCATTCTTTTCAGGAGTGCTCCTGATGTATCCCTTTCACTGGGACCTGCTTCAGCAGGAACTCGCAAACCTCATGGCAGATAGGGCAGTGGAACTCATACTCCTCAAACTCAGAGGCAAAGGGTTTTTAGTGTGACTACTTTCTAGTACCCAGAAGGTCCGGAGGGTTTCGGCCTATCCTGGACCAGCGAGACCTCAACACGTTCCTGGTGAGAGAGAAATTCAAGATGGTCTCCCTTGGAACATTGTTGTCATACCTCTGGAAGGGAGACTGGCTATGCTCCTTAGATCTAAGGATGCCTATTATCCTTATCCACCCCCTTCATAGGCAGTACCTCATCTTCATGGTGGAAGGCTGCCAGTATCAGTACAAGGTCCTTCCCTTCGGTCTGGCCTCTGCCTCGCCCTGAGGGTCTTCCCCAAGTGCTTGGTAGTGGTTGCCACCTTCCTGCATCTCCAGGGGGTGTTCATCTTCCCATACCTGGATGACTGGCTCATACAAGATACCAATTTCTTCTGTGGAGATATTCTTAGCTGCAATTCTATCAAAATGCTCGGAATGTCTCAGACTCATCGGCACTAAAAAATCGATATTGAAAATATCTGATCGTGGTGCCTAATAGCATCAATGACTTTTCTGGCATTTCTATATAGATAGATAAATTGACATGCATTAAACAGCGCTCGATGATATGCTCTTCGGATCACGTTATGGGGATAACCCCTTTCGCTAAAATTCTTTAATAAAATTTGTGATTGTCTTTTAAACTCATGCACATCAGAGCAATTCCTGATCAAGATGTGGTGCTGTTTTGTTTTTTGTTTTTTTGCAATTTAAATTTTTTATTAGCACACATCATACAACACTATAGATAACAAAAAACCATCACCACATCTGATATAAACCATTAACCATTCCAGACTCCACTTACAAAAGGGAAAAATCCCCTCCTCCGATGTGTACCGGATTTCCTACCATTTTTATGTTATACTATACAATTTCTAACACCAACATACTTTTGCATGACATAAGAAGCCCCCCCTCCCTCTTAGAGCTCCCCCCATTCACTAAAAAGCTAACCTCCCCCAACTGAACTGATAGACCTCGGAGGTAGAACCCCAGGTTACCAGACCATAACTATTCCCCCCCCCTCCGTCCTAGAAACACACCCACACCACCCCCCTCCCCGCCATAATATTTTACAGCATAAAGCAAAAATCTTTACCCCTGTCTCGAATAACATGTTATATCAATCATACATTGCAATCCCCATAAATACTCAGGAAGGCTCCACAGCAAGAAGAGGTGGCAAGATTACTACCCTTCCCAGATCATATACCAGTGATGGGAATTAGACGTTAGGGTTAGAATATAGCTAATCCTAACCCTTCCCATCATCCTGCCCCCTCTCCCGCCCCTGCTCACACCACTCTTCTACCCCCCCCCCCCCCCCGTCCTCCATTGTGCATACTGTCCCCACACCCTGTTATATCTTTGAATAGTATGTTTTTGATGCGCTTCAATAGCACAGAAGCTCCACAATTGCTCCATTCTCCCCACCACCTCCGCTATTGGAGGAACCGCCGTCCTCTTCCACCAATGGAGAAGACTCATCCGACCCGCTATTACACAGTACCCCTGTAGTCTCCCTAACTCCTCATCTTCCCCCCCCCCCTCCACCCCCTCGTTCAATATAACCATACTGGGAGTGAACTGCACCTTCACCCTTGTAATAGCTATCGTAAGCCTTTCCACCCCTAACCAATACTCCCGTACCTTCGGGCAGCTCCAAACCAGATGCAACAAATCCCCTCGAGCCCCACACCCCTTCCAACAACATTCCGGACTTTCGGGATATAATGCGTGGAGCCACACCGGGGTCCAATACATTCTCAGCCTTAACTTATAGCTGTTTTCCAGCATACCTGTCCCCGGTGCCAACTTATGGGTCCGGGCATAGATACGCTCCCACCTCTCAGAATCCCACTGCCCTCCCAACTCCTCCTCCCACTGCAGCTGGCCACGTATGGCCCCCTGCTTGGATTCTCCCAAAATCTTGTATAGCTTAGAGATTATCCGGGTAGGCAATCCATTACTGCCCATCATCTCTTCAAATGGTGTAGGTTTTGCCCCCCAATCCTTTTGCACCTCCCTCCATTGTAGCCAATACCATAGTCGGACATACCCGTATCTAGCCCGGTCCTCCAAGTGATATTGATGTTGGAGCTCCTCAAATCTCCGGACTCTCCCCCCATCCTCCAGCAATTGACCAAGTTTCCACAGCCCTTTCTCCCCCCACCTCCTAAAAATCCCCACCCCCTCCCCCGTCTTACCCTTCATCACCGTCTGTGAGTTTCCCTAGAGTACTGCTTCCCTCCTAGCAAGTACCCCCTCCATTTCACCCAGACCTGCCTCGTAAGCGCTCGGTATGGATTCTCCTCCACCCGTTCCCGTCTGCCCACCCCAGGGTCCCAAATCCAAGCCCCTGCACTGTCCCCCTCCTCCCCTTCCATACCCACCCACCCCGGTCGCTCTATCCCCTCCTTCCACGCGAACAAGGCCCGAAGTTGCGCCGCCTCATAGTATCGAAGCAACGACGGGACCCCAAGCCCCCTTTCCTCTTTCGCCTTATACATGGTTGCCCTGGCTACTTTCGGACGTTTTCCATCCCAGATAAATTGTAAAAGCAGATTTTGCATCCTATCTAGTTCCTTCCTTACCAACCTGCAGGGCAAAGACATATAAACAAACAGCAACTTTGGAAGAATGTTCATTTTCACAACAGCAATACGACCCATCCAGGACAAAAACAACCCCCTCCAGCGGGATAAGTCCTGCCTAATACCCTCCACCAATCCCTGATAATTCCAATGCTTGATCCGGGTTAGAGGAACCCCCAACTGGATCCCCAAATAGTGAAAACTCCCGGTCACCCACCGAAACTTAAAATAGTGTCTCAGGCTCTCCTCCACCCTAGACACTAAATTAAAACCCAACAGTTCAGTCTTACCCTGATTCATTTTATACCCTGCCATCCGACTGTACCGTTGAATAGCCGCCATCAACACCGGTAAGGTTGTTAGTGGCTGTGTCAAGGTAAAAATAACATCGTCCGCAAAGAGTCCAATTTTTTCCTCCTGCCCTCGTATCCGAACTCCCTTTATATCCCCCGCCCGCCTGATATACGCCGCTAACGGTTCAATAGCTATTGCGAACAATAAAGGCGATAAGGGACATCCCTGTCTAGTACCCCTATGAAGCTCAAAACTCTCTGAATAGCCCCCATTAACCCGGACTCTAGCACGAGGTCCTTGATATAAAGCCCTTATCCATCCAATATACTTCCCTCCAAACCCCATTTTCTCCAAAACTTGGAACATAAAAGGCCATTCCACTCGATCAAAAGCTTTTTTTGCGTCGACAGTAATCACCACTGCCGGTTCTTTTGTCCCATGTAGTTGCCACATAATGTTCAAAAGCTTTCGTACATTGTCACTGCCTTGCCGCCCTTTTACAAACCCCATCTGGTCAGGGTGTATTAACTGCGGCACGATATCTTGAATCCTATTTGCCAGCACCTTTGCCAAAATTTTTGCATCTATGTTTATTAAGGAGATGGGTCGATAGGAGCCGCAGACTCCTTTATCTTTACCCGGTTTTGGTAAAACGGTTATGCCAGCCTCCGCCATTGTCTGTGGAAGACCCTCCCCCTGCAGGACCTTATTCACTACCCTACTGAAGACAGGTATGATGTAGTCCGACATTACCTTATAGAACTTTGCCGTATACCCGTCCAATCCCAGCGCCTTACCAAGTTTCAAGGTAGCTATAGCCCTCCGTACCGCTTCCTCCTGAATTTCCCATCCTAGACTCTCCCGTTCCTCCCCCGACACCTGCGGTAAATCACATTCCTCCAAAAACTCCTCAATCTCCGCCCCCCCCCCCCCGCCCTAAGTTCACTATTATACAAGTTCTCATAAAACTCCCGAAAGACCCCCTAATTCCCTTAGCTTGATATACCCACTCTCCTTTAGTATTGCGAATGCCCTCTACGTGCGCTGCTTGCCTCCTTCCCTTAAGCCGGCTAGCCAACAACCTCCCTGCTCGATTTCCTCCTTCAAAATGGGCCTGCTTCAGTACCGCAAGATGGTAAGCTATTTCTTGGGCCCTTAATTTACTCGGCTCCGCTCTTACCCTATGTAATTCCGCAATTATATGCGGATCAGACACTCTCTGATGGGCTCCTTCCAATCCTCTCAGTTGTCTTAACAGTTCAGTTTCCTCTGCCCCCTTTTCTCTTTTTACTCTCGCCCCCAAACTAACCAACTGTCCCCGAATAACCGCTTTTAACCCATCCCACACCACCCCCATGGGCACTTCCCCTGTGTCATTTAACCAAAGGTAGTCCTTTATATGCTCCTTCAGCTTTCCCACATGTCGCTCTTCCTCAAGCAGGGAGTCATTGAGTTTCCAAAATTTTAAACATTCATCCATTCTGCCCATATCGAACTGAACACTCACTGGCGCATGGTCTGACCAAGTTATTGAGCCATGTTCCACTTCTTTTGTTCTCTCTATCCATGGACCACCCACCCAAATCATATCCAACCTGCTGTAGGTGCCGTGTACTGGGGAGTAAAATGTGTATTTCCGTTCTCCCGGATGCCAGCTTCTCCATATATCTACTAAACCCAATCGTTCTCTCATTTTATGCAAACTTCTCCGATCTCCTCGCCCTCCACACCCCTGCCCCCCCCCCCCCCCCCCGCTAGTATCCACTCTGGGATTACACGTCAAATTAAAGTCACCTCCCAAGATGATTTGGGTATTTCCAAATCCCTCCAACTCCTTCAGAATCAGCTCATACGCCTCCCCCTGCTTCTCATTGGGGCCATATAGGCTTACCACTCATACCTCTTCCCGCTCAATTTGCAATAACACCCCCACCCATCGCCCTCCCTTCCCCCGCCTAAAACCCTTCACCAGATTCTGGTATTCCCCCCCCCCACCAAGATCCCAACCCCCCCTTTCCGAGGATTTACTCTTTGACCTGCCAAAAACACCTTGGGGTATTGCCTAGATTCCAACATATACTCCTGCCCCACTCTCAGGTGTGTTTCTTGGATGCACAAAATATCCGCCCCCACTCTTCTGCCCTCCCTCTCCACCAAACTTCTTTTCTGTCGCGAACATAAGCCCTTCACATTCATGGTTGTAATTGTTAACCTTCTCCTCTGCCAAGTCCCCTGCCCCTGGAGCTGCCTCCCCTCCCTTCCCCTCCCCCCCTTACCCCTCCTCCTCTCCTTGTCAGTAATACCCACGTCTCCCCAATCCCTGCTGACCCCTCACCCGCTCTCCCCTCCCCCCTTTCTCCCCCTCCCTCCCCCCTCATCCTCCCCCTCCATCCCCCCTCATCTTCCTGCACTTCCAGAGGATAACTCAAGAGTAGTGCGCCCCCTACCCACCCCAGCCCTTAAACTTCCACAAACTTCCCCCCTCCCCCTCTCATCCCATGCCTCTCTCCCCCACCCTCCTCCACCATCCCATGCCCAAACACCCCCTCCCACACCCCCTCTCCATCCTCTGCACGCCTACCCTCTCCCTCGTGTTCCACTCCCCACCCCCACCCACCACTCATTCAGCCCCAACTTAACAGATTTCACAAGAACCACCTATTAAACATTCTTAATCAACATACGTAAACAATCTACTCCCCCCTCGTCCCTCCATACAGAACCAGCAAATCTCAGTCCACAGGCAGCTTCAAGTTTCATCCACCTTTCGATCCTCATGCCGCTCTAGCCCTTGTTCCACCATCCGCTTGTTCTTCCTCTCTTGGCTGCCTCCACGTGGCTCCTGCTGCCGTCCAGTTGAGGGACCAGGACCACCCTTTAAGGGTAAACGATAATCCGAATGGGTGCAGCCATCGGTACTTAACCTCCGCTCGCCGCAGAAGTTGCGTAGTGTCAGACGGCTGCCTGGGTGAGAATCTTCACAGTCTTGGCAAGTGCATATATCTATATGATTTGCAAAGGATTGTGGGCAATGCAGTTCATTCACACCAGACACAGCTGCTCACAATAA
This sequence comes from Ichthyophis bannanicus, assembly GCA_033557465.1. Taxonomy (NCBI): domain Eukaryota; kingdom Metazoa; phylum Chordata; class Amphibia; order Gymnophiona; family Ichthyophiidae; genus Ichthyophis; species Ichthyophis bannanicus. Next base: position 562,330,195 of record CM066033.1, read on the forward strand.
TTAGTTGTGCTTTTGGGTAAAGCCAATAAGATATTTATTTATGGGGTTATTTCTCCCAACACAGATATGCTTGGTAGCACATAAATCAGGTTACTTGCTTTCAGTGTTAAACTTGGAAAAACAAAATCAGGAAAACAACATTTTAACTTATCAGGCAATCAAAGCAAAAGAAATAAGACCAGGTTGGCAACAAACTGGTCTTTTCTGTAGGCTTTAGCCAATATTCTCTTAGCAAAGTATCAAACAACAAACCAAAAGCCACAAAGAAAGAAAAAAACTGTTCTTATATCTTCCCACATAGATTCAGAAGTGATTCTCATAGAGCTCACAAGCAATTAGGTAAGGCTCAATTGCTAGCAGTTATCCAGCTGAAACCCCTTAGCTGGCTTGCTTTCTACTGCGTGGCTAAAAATCCTACCCAGGAGCTTTTCTGAGTAGATTAAAGAACAAGTTTGTATTTCTTTGTGATGCTTGCTGTACTTTATAACAGAAAATCACCAAAGGAGTTTAGACAGAGAGCAGTCCATGTAAACAGATTCTTCATCTGCTATCACCCCCTCTTCTTCAACAAGCATGGGTTCAATATCATGGATTGGCACAGATGAATCTCCCAATGGAGCACTTTCAGGAGAATACTTGTTTCCCTGCTGTCTTTCAAGGTTATAGCTAGGGCATAGATCAGTGTTCATACCTGAGCTTCCATTGCTGTTAGAGTTCCTCTCTATATAGCCTGGCCAGTATGTAGTCCAGTTCTTATGTCCAGCCTTCCAATCCAGATCCCTGGACACTGGATCTCTCTTCACATACCTTCTGGCACGGGTCTTAGGGTCCTTTCCACGTGCAGCCGTCTCTCTCACAGGTACCGTCTGGAGATTCCTAGCTCTGCAGCACCATTCCTCTGGCTTTCCCCAGTCCAATGGTGTATGCTGGCCCTTGGAATGCCTCCCAGTATACGTACTGTTCTGGACTCTTCTAGACCTCTCAAAGGCTTTTCTCCTCTTTCTTCCAAAGGGTTTCTTTCCCTCTCTGTCCGTCCGGTTTGGCTTCTGCTTCTGATGATCTTCCTGATGATGAAGATGATCAAGCTCAAGCTGTCCAAGATACTGATTCTCTGTAGAATAAACTCTACCTTTATTCTGCTTAGATGAGTGCTCCTCCCTAACACAGCGCAGCTGTGCTGAATCAGGCCCTGCCCTTTGAGATGAGTGCTTAGGGATTACCTCATAGCCCTCCTGATTGAACACACGTTTCCCCACTTCAGCTCCTCTAATGGCTGTTGGAAACCTGGTGCATTCTGGGACTGGTAGTCTTTTATGGGAAAATTCTGTTTTCTTATTTCTACCAGAACTGACAGGTTGCTTGTTCAGAGTCACTTCACCTTTCCTATAGCTCCTTCCTGAGCTATGATAAGCTTCCTTATCACAGTAGCTGGTTGCATCGTCTTCCTCCTCTGTAGCGTGCCTGCTGATAAGTCCTCATAGATGTTCACTGGGTATCCCTGCCAGATCAGGGTTCCAGCCCTCTTCATCCTGTTGACAATTTTCTCTTTGGTTTTAAATCGAGCTAAACAAATTATAATATCCCAGGGCCTATTTCCAACTGGTGGCCCCAGTGCTCTGTGCGCTCTTTCAAGTTGTATGTCTACATCTGCCATCTTCTCACCAGCCGTCTGTAGTACTTCAAGACACACAGACTTTGCCACTTTCGCACAGTCTTGGAATTCTTTCTCTTCTGGAATTCCACGAATTCGCAGATTATTGCGCCTTGTTCTATTTTACAAGTCTTCCAGCTTGTACAATAAGGCCTCGTATTGCAACCCCAACTTCTCCTCCGTCCGTCCCTCTCCTGCCTGTTTCAGTTCAAGCTCTTGCAATCTGTTTTCGTGGTCTCCCATTCTGCACAGCAGCTCTCCCACTTCCTCTTTCAGAGGCCCCTGCAGCTCATTAAAGTTCACTTTTCACAGACTGTACTTCTTCCTTGATTTCAAGAAACCAGTCCCGAAGCTCCGCCCTGGTGATATTTGGTGCAGGATCCACTCCAGGGGCTTTCACAGACACCACCTCTCCTCCTCCCCCCTGCTCTCCGGGCCCCTCGTGGTGCTTTTTGTTCTCATTCTGCCCTGGTTCATTCCTCCCTCCTTGTGGCCCAGAGTAAACGTATTCTCTGAGGTCAGCTGCTTTCCTTCTGGTTGTCATCTTTGAGTTACTCTGGCCTCCAAGTATTGACAGGCACTTCAGCCCAATTTGCAGACTTTTTCTGTCTGTTCGCAGTCCTCCAGGGCACACCCTCTCCCTGCTGTCGGTAGGGCAGCTCCCGATCTGCTCACTGCCCCTCCCGGGGTTCTCCGGCCGTACCGCACTTCCCTCCGGTCACTGCGCTGCAGATCTCCTATACCCGTTGCTAGCACTATGCTTGCTATCAGCACTCCTTCGGTTCTTCTCACCTCCGACTCCTCGATTTCTCTGCTGCAGTGCTGCCCGAAGTACTCCCGGTGGTGGGGAGTAAAGGCCTCCAGCTCCTCACTGCTTGTTGCCTGCTTCTCCCGCTGTTCCCGCCATAGCTCCGGGCGCCATTTTGCTCACACACGCGGCTGCCCTCTGCTCCCGCGGCGACCACTCACCGCCGCTGAATTTAGCTACCTCCGGCATTCTGCCGACTCCCACCGCCTCCCGCCGGCTTCCCACACCCGGGGTGACTATTTTCCACCTCCGGGGGACTCCACTTTCCTCCCGATGCCGGGGTAGGTGCTGGAGCAGCTTTCTCAAGCTGCCATCGGCTCCGGTGACGTCACTTCCTCCGCCGATGTGGTGCAGTTTTATTGATGACATCTTTTTATTATGGAAAGTGTCATGTAGAAGATCCTTCCGAGGCTATGGAACTGGGTGAAGCTGAAGAGTTTGCTTCAGAAACTGACAGGCAGGCAGAGCACATCCCTGAGCTGCGCCCCTTAGCTGCGCCCCTCCCCCAACCAGGTGTTTCTCCTTAATCCCTGAGCTCGGGGATACGTTGCAGCTTGGGCGTGTTTTCTCCCCTCGTGACTCACTCTGTTTATGTTTCCCTTGGCAACCAGTGAGTCACGAGGGGAGAAAACACGCCCAAGCTGCAACGTATCCCCGAGCTCAGGGATTAAGGAGAAACACCTGGTTGGGGGAGGGGCGCAGCTAAGCCCTCAGAAGCAGAGATATAAAAAGTACTCACTAGAATTGAGCCATAGAGGTGGGCGAGAGACGAAGGAAGAAGCAAGAAAGGCAAGAGAGACAAGGACAGAAACAAGCATCTGGGAGAAAGCAGCAGCAGCTATGAGAGAAATGGGAGACTCAGCTCAGGAAGCCAGAGCAACAAAGATTCACAGAGCCCGTGCCCAAAAGCCAGGTGTGAGCAGCCCACGACGGGAGCCCTATCGGGAAGGCAGCTGGAGGGAGAGACTGCCTGAGAGGCTGGTTTGGGAGCACTCAGAAACTCCAGAGAGAGAGAGGTGCTGGCCAGAGGATATTTGTATGTCTGAGGAAAAGGAGAAGCTAAAAGGCAGGAAAACACAGCCAGTGTTTGGAATCCTTGCTGACCCAGCCGTGCTAAGAAGTCCTTCCTTGAAAAAGCCAAAAGGTAGGCTGTATAAACCGTATAGAGAGGAAACTAGGTTTAAAAGCTTTCCTTGTGATTGCCAAGATTTGCTGGACTCTCCCTATGCTAAATCCCATATATATGGTAATGCTCAACCCTGCTCTTTCGAGTGCTGTGAAGAGAGGCCTCGGGGAAATAGACAGGGACTGTATTTTAAAACACTATATAACTGTGCACAAACTTACCCAGCTAAGAGTGATTTTGAGGAGATGCAGACAGGGTCTGTTACCGAAGAGATATCAGATGAGCAAATGGACTGCACGCTATCACTAGCTGATCACGTCGTATCACTTTGCTGAGCTGGCTGTTAACTAGGCTCTTTGAACAGCAGAGAAGAAGCAAAGTGTTGCCTTTGTATGAAAAAGAGACTGTTACCTTTAAGTTTGTACTGAGCACTGTAGGTTTGAAGCTGAAAGCCAACGAAGCTGTTTTTGTATTATGAGTTCCTGAGATGTTTTCTTTATGCCAGAAGTATGGCTAATTTTGTCCTAAGTTTCATTTGCAATTAATCCACCCGGAAGGGGAAATAAAACCTTGTCATTGTTTTGCCTGAAACCACTCGACTACAATTATTCCTGGCTTAGTGAGTACGAGGAAATACAACTCCCAGAAGGCAGTGCATGATCAAGTGTACTGCCCTGCCTCCTAAGTTTGGATATCCCAGGCTGACCTACCCTACATGCCCCTGGCTCTGGGGAGGTTACTGGTGACAAGTTGGCGTAGTTCTTCGGATTTTTGCCTGAAAATAAGGACATTATCAGAAGAAACAGCAGGAGACACCAGTGTCCATAAGGGAAAGAAACTGCTATCCTGTGAGCGGAAGGACGGTCAGAGATTCGCTGGCAAATAGGCCAGGAGGACCAGGACACCTTTCTCAATGCCTGAGTCTACACAGTGCCAAGGTAAAGGTAGCTGGGCACGGTTGTAGGTGGATGCAGAGAGTGAGAAAGGGGATCTACTGTCCTGCAATTAAGACAGGGTTAAAAAAAGAAAGCCGTAGTGTGCCGCACTTGGTGGGCCTTTTTCTTTTTTTTTCTGTCTCTGCAGGAATAACAGCCACCGGGATGGATCCACAGGATATGATGAGATGGATGTCTGCCCAGTGGGAGAAGCAGATGGAACTGGCGCGTCATACGCAGGAGCAGAGTGCCACGGCAATGCAGGCCCAGCAGAGGCCACTCATTGAACTGCTGGAGGCTTTGCTGAAGAAGCCAAAGGACACTGAAGGAGCTATTCCCTCGTTGGTTAAGGGGGTAGGACTACAAGACTGTAGCGCTTGGACAGTTAACCGCTCATGATAATCTCGATGATTTTATAGAGGCCTTTGAACGAATTGCAGAGGCAGTCAAATGGCCTGTAGAACAGTGGGCAGTGAGGTTTGCCATGTCCCTCACAGGAGAGGCTCTGGCCGCTTATAAGACCATGCCTGCTGCTCTAGCATCAGATTATACTGAAGTAAAGAAAGCTGTGAAAGACAGGCTAGGCCTAACGCCATTGTTTTACAAGCATATGTTTAGAGAGGCTAGGCTGAAGCCTAAGGAAACTCCAAAAGCTTTATTTCAAAGGCTGAAGGGATTGGCATGGAAATGGCTTGCTCCAGAGAGGAGGACTCTCGAGTCGGTGATTGATACTATCATCCTGGAGCAATTCATGCAAGCCATACCTCCAGACGTTAAGGCTTTCCTGATGCTCCAAAGTTGCCAGATCATTGAGGAAGCAGCCAACCTCACTGAACGCTACTTTGAGGCCGAGTTGGCTGGCACCTCAAGAGGAGGCGTTCTGAAGGTGGCTGGCGCCGCTAACTTTGGGAGATCAGAAAGGAACCTAAAAGTTAAAATTCCCAGTGAAAATGCTGTTGTACCCCTATCCAAAGGGAAATGTTATAATTGTGGCAAGGTAGGGCATTTTCGTAGGGATTGTATGGAGCGAACGGTCCTTGTGTCTGGGAGAGAAAAACATATACAAGAGGGGTTCCTTTTAAAAGTTCAAGTAGAGGGCATTGAAGCTCTGGCACTGCTTGACTCGGGTGCTGACCAGAGCATGGTCTCGCGGAAGCTCTGGCAGGCCATTGAAGCCCGCCTGCGATCAGCACCGAATCAAGCAGAGGGGCAAGTTAAAATACGATGTGTGCATGGGGCATCTTCGTATTACCCCCTATACAGGTTGTCGGTGAAAGGGCTGGGAACTGAAAAGGAGGTGCGGGTGGCCATAGTCCCACGGCTCCCGCATAATATCATCCTAGGGAGAGATTGGCCTCCATTCCACAAAGGGATGGTGAAGGGCCTGAATGAGAAAACAGGCCTAGTATCCACCCGGTCCCAGGCTGGAACCTCAGGGGTAAGGGTTGTGGCAGCAGAGGGGACAGAGGAACTGCCTAAGGATAGAGAGCAGTCTCCAGAGCGTGAGAATAGATTAGAAGAGGAGGTGTCAGATACGCTTCCTATACATGAGGATCTAATCACCGCTCCTTCCAAAAAGGTTAGGAAAGAAAAGGCCGAGAGGTGCCAAGAGAGGCGTCGTAGGACCCAAGGGAGGGCTGAGTTAGAAGCCGGAGAAGGGTTACCCTGGGTTCCCGCAGAGCTTGTCCAAAAATTTCTTTCCTTTCCAAAGGAACAACAGGCCGACCCCGCTTTGAAGCGAGCATTTGAATATGCCCGAGAGAAGTACCCTTCCCAGATTCTTCTTAGATAAGGAGATGTTATATAGAGAAAGCAACGACCCACGTACAGGGGCCGTAAGAAAACAATTGGTGGTGCCAACAACGTTTAAAGCCGTAGTTCTGCGGTTGGCCCACGATCACCCAGTAGGCAGCCACAAAGGAATTCAAGGGACATTAGACCAAATCCTGGCCCGTTTTTACTGGCCTGGGGTCTTCAAAGAGACGACACGATACTGTGAGTCCTGTCCCACTTGTCAGCGGGTTACCTCCACGAAGCCCAAGGCTGTGTCTATGATACCCACGCCCACCATATCGATGCCTTTGGGGTACGTCACATTTAATAACAAAGTATTCTCCATTAAGTTTTAAAAAGCAAAAAATAATATTAAAACATACTAACGTTATGAGTAATGTTCCCGGCCTTGAAGGGAAAAACATATGATATGTTTGGCTGAGGGACAAAAATTTAAAAGAAAAATTAAGCCCGGCTGTCCTGCGATCCACAATGGAGGAGAAAGAAGAGCTTCAAATAAATGGCCACAGAAAATGTGGCCGTTGTGGAATATGTGAAATTACCAACGAGGTTCAGAAATTTACATACCATGGAAAGGATTACATTCTGAAAGATAACACGTCCTGCGATACTGCATTTGTGTTTTACGCAATTAGTTGCCCATGTAATCTATTGTACATAGGGAAAACTACAAGATCTTTCAAAACACGCATCGTGGAGCATAAAAGCCGACTAAAATGTGGGATTCTAACGGCACCATTGGTTCAGCATTGCATGGAGAGAAATCACAAGTTTGAAGATTTACGCTGCCTTTGCATCGAGAGGGTCTCATTGACGATGTATGGAAAGTCACAGGAACAAACATTATTACTACGAGAACAATGCTGGATATTCAATTTGAGAACTTTAACACCAGAGGGTCTAAATTCTTGCATAGATTGGGGGGGCATGCTTATGAAAACACTGACAGCGGGACCTTATGACGTAAATAGAATAAAGGGTATTAGGTAGTGATGTCATCAGAGGAGAGTATAATGGGAAGGCTTCATGGATTCCGCATGCGCGGCGTCCTTTTGAAACATTCACTGATTTAGAAAACCTCAAAGAACATAACATCTGCAGCATCTATGTGAAAGCCTTTAATGGTATATGAAACCATAAGTTAAATTTTGAGGATTTTTGAGACAGAAAGCGTGGGAAGATATTATTTCAAATTTTGTGGTTTTATTTTGTGTTTTAGTTGTAGATCCCCCTGAAGAAACTCATAATAGAGTGAAACGCAAGAAAGGGCGCCAATGGATGGCATTGGGGAGCACTTAAAGCTAAGCAGTATTCATTTAAAGCTAAGCAGTATTCATTTAAATATATTTTGAAGATTTCATCTGTGGGAGTATCTATATAGAAATATATGCCAGAAAAGTCATTGATGCTATTAGGCACCACGATCGGATATTTTCAATATTGATTTTTTAGTGCCGATGAGTCTGAGACATTCTGAGCATTTTGATAGAATTGCAGCTAAGAATATCTCCACAGAAGAAATTGTTACCACGTTTGACGGATGTTGTAATAGAGTAAATAGGATTTGTGGTGTATTAGTTACATTACTCTGAGAACAGACCAAGAGTTATTGTGGCTCATACAAGATGGCACTGTCACAGAAGCCCTTCAGGCGATGGCCCACAACATCGTCATTCTGGAACTCCTTGGGGTCGTCATAAACTACCCAAAGTCCCACCTCCAGCAAACCCAGTGCCTAGAGTTCATAGGGGCAACACTGAAAACCATTCAGGCCAAGGCCTTCCTTCTCCCAGGCAGGGCCCAGTGCTTCCAGGCACTTTCAGAATATGTCCAGGATCAACCCTTGGCCTCTGCCCACCTCAGTGCCTAGTGGTTGCAAGCAACGGGATGCCTATGTGACAGAATGGTTGTGACTCGCTCTCTGGCCGACTCCCTCAGCTGGTGGCAGAAGCTCCAGCATCTCCAGGCAGAGATGCCCTTTCAGACTCCTGCCCCTCAGAGGATCCTCACCACGGATGCCTCCAAATTGGGCTGGGGAGCCCATTGCAGCAACCTCCATACTCAGGGCAGTTGGTTGCAGGAGGGAGAGCCTCCAGCAGATCAACCTCCTGGAGCTCCAGGCGATAGCCCTTGCCCGCCGGACTTTTCAACACCACCTTCAGCATCAAGCACTCCTAATACAGACCAACAACCAGGTAGTAATGTTCTACATCAATAAGCAGGGAGGGATGGGATCGCTTCTCCTGTGCCAGGAGGTGGTGAGCCTCTGCTCCTTCACCAGCAGTAGTGGGATGCTCCTGTGGGCATGATACCTCCCGGGCCAGGACAGCATCCTGGCGGACTGGCTCAGCTGGGTCCTCCAACCACACGAATGGCGGCTGGAGCCCCAAGGTGGCCAGTTGACTGTTTCATCTCTGGGAACTCCCGCAGATGGACCCCTTCACCAGCCCAACCAATGTTCAGATGGCCCAGTTTTGCTCCAGGCAGCCACAACCCTCCCGGGTTGCAGCAGATGCATTCCTCATTCCTTGGACAGGGGTCCTTTTCTATGCCTTCCCACCCACACTGCTGATTGCCAAGAGCCTGTTCAAGGTCCACCTCAACAGAGCCACAGTGATACTGGTGGCTCTTCAGTGGGCCCAGCAGCCATGGTTCCCGCTCCTCCTCTGCCTGTCCCAGGTGCCCCCGGTCCTTCTGGGCTGTGACCTGGGTCTGTTCTTGCAGGAGGCCGGCTCCCTCCTGCACCCCAATCTGGGTCCCTATCTCTGACAGCTTGACTGCTGAAAGGTAGCCTTGGCCCAGTTTGATCTCTCATAGAGGTGGAAGCAGTTATTTTGGCCTCCCACAATCCTTCCACCTTCCAGGCTTATGCCTCTTAAGTGGCAAAGATTCTCTGTCGTGTGCAGAGAAACGGATTAACCCCTTCTCCTGTTCAGTCCAGCTGGTATTCCAGTATCTGCTCCACCTATCCCAGGTGGGACTCGAGTCCAACTTCGTCAGAGTTTACCTCTGCGTGCTGTCAGCACATCATCATCTTGTCGAGGGCAAGACCCTCTCCACCCAGCCCTTCGTAACTCAATTCCTGAGGGGCCTACTACTTTCTAAGCCACCTGTCTGCCCCTTACTGTGCCACCGTTTGAGTCTCTTGGATCGTGCCACCTCAAGTACCTATCCTGGAAGGTGGTCTTCCTCATGGCGCTCACTTCAGCTCACAGGGTCAGCGAGCTCCAGGCCTTGGCGGCTCACCTACCTTACACAAGGTTCTACAATAACAGGGTCGTGATCCGCACGCACCCCAAGTTTCTACCAAAGGTGGAGTTGCCATTCTACCTTAACCAGGAGGTGGTATTTCCCGCATTCTTTCCACAAATCCATGCCAGTAGGGCTGAGGCCACTCTCCACACTCTGGACAGTAAATGGGCCTTGTCCTACCTGGAATGTACTCAGGGCACCACTCTTCATAGCTCTTCGTTTCCTACAACCCAGGTCCAGGTCGGCTGTGGACAGCGGTCTCTAAGTGTACCCTGTCCACTTGGACGGCGGATTGCATTTCCTTCATTTACGAGCAGGCTGATCTTTCGCTGGAGTGCCCGGTCATGGCACACAGTGTCCGAGCCATGGCGGCAGCTGTGGCAAACTTGTGCTCCATCCCACTGGCGGAGATCTGTCGGGCCACCAGCTGGTCCTCTTTTCATATCTTCATAGCTCATTACTGCCTGGAGAGGGAGGCCTGCCAGGACAGCTCCTTCGGCCAGGCAGTACTCCGTCATTTGTTTTAGGTGTAAGACAACTCCTGCCCTCCAGCCCTTTGATTTATTTATTTATTTATTTATTTAACAATGATTTATATACCGCATCTTCCATAGTTCAGTTGCGGTTCACAATAAACAACTGTTAACAAATCGGAGTTTGTTTTACATAAAACATCATATGACCAAATAACAATAAGATAAACAACTAGTGTTAATACAGAACAGTATAGAACAGTGTAAACTATATACATTATGTACAAATACACATTATGTGGGGCTTAAGCGTTATTCAAAGTACAGTATCAGCTATGAAGAATTGTATGTGTAGGTCATTTGGGATTTGTTAGATAAAAACTGGTTAGCCATTATCTAAGTCTATTGAGGGATGATCTGAGTTGTTGTAATGTTTAGAAAAGAGATAGGTTTTCACTTTTTTGCGGAATTCGATGATCTCGGTTAGCAATCTTAGATCATCTGGGAGGGAATTCCAGATTGTTGGAGCTGCATGAGAAAAAGCTCTATTGTTTGTGAGTTTATTTGCTTTTATGAAGTCTTTGGGAGTTTTTAGTTTATTTGTTTGTCCTTTTCTTTGAGTAGATTTTGAGTGCTCTTTGCTGATTAGGTTACTTAGGGTGACTGGGGCCATGTCGTTTAGAGTTTTAAATGTGGTTATCAATGTTTTGTATACTATCCTACTTTGTATAGGCAGCCAGTGAAGGGATTCTAGTATTGGTGTTATATGTTGATGTGTGTGTACTTTCGTTATTATCCGAGCTGCTGCATTCTGGGCAAGTTTAATTTTTTTAATGTTTTGTTTTGTTATACCCAATAAAATTAGGTTAGCGAAGTCAAAGTGGGGGGTTATGATGGCTTGAATTATGCTGATGAAATCATGTATGTATACAAGGGGTCTTAGTTGTTTAAGGATTTTGAGTTTGAAATAGATTTTCTTTGTGGTGTTTCTAATGTGGGTGTCTAATGTAAGGTGTTTATCTAGAATAACACCTAGATAGCTTCATTTTTTATTTTAATTTCTTGGTTTTGAAGTGTTATGTGTGTAGGTGGGGTATAGGATTGGTTTTTGGTGACGATTAGCACTTCAGTTTTGGAATGATTTATTTGGAGATGTGTTCAGGCTATCAGAGAACTGGTTCCTTGCTTGACATTTGGGCCGCTTGTGGGTTTGTTGTCTCTCGACTCAGTTGCTGCTTCTCATGGCTCACCTTTTTCTGGTCACTCATGATTTTTACAAGTTTGTTTGATAGCCTGTAGCTTGGAGTCCCATATGTGAGGACTGTCTTCCTGCTTGTTCCTGGAGAAAGCATAATTACTCACCTGTGACAGGTATTCTCTGGGGACAGCAGGAATCAGTCCTCACAACCCTCCCTCCTTCCCATGGAATTGCTCTCTTTTTGCCATTTTGTGCTAAGTTATCAGACTGAGGCAAGATGGCACCACGCATGCGTGATACATCTCCAAAAGGCTTTCTTTGAAAGCTGGGGAGAGGTTATGGCCAAGGCTCCATCGGCACTAATGTTACCCATATATGAGGACTCCTTCCTGCTGTCCCCGGAGAACACCTGTTACAGGTGAGTAATTACACTTGCTGTGCTGCTGTGGTTGCCCCCAAGAGGGATCTGATGGCGACCCGCTCCAGTGCCAAAGTGTGCCGCTTCTTCAGTCAGTCACTGCACGGAGATGGGGTCCGAGGGCATCGGCACCCTGGCTCAACCTTGATCGGGTCAACATCTGCTGTATGTGTTTCCCCTGTGACTCCCGGGGGGGGGGGGGGCAGTTAACTCAGTGTATGGAACGCCACCCAAGAAGGATTAGTTTGATGGCGCTGGGTTGGCCAAGGAGAGCGTGATTCAGAGATCTGATGTGGCTCCTGCAAGTGACACCTCTTCCTTTGCCTCCGTCTTGGGGTCTATTGTGTCAGGGGCAACTTGTCTTGGCGGACCCAGCTCTCTTCTCGCTTACAGCTTAGCTCCTGTAAGGAGACAGTGCATACAGGCTACTCTCTGTTGATGGTTTTCAAATCTGCTCAAAGCCTGGAGGTGGTCTACTAACCTGGCTTAACTGCGGATCTGGTCCCTTGAGTGCTGGTGTGGTGTACAGCACCTGGCTCCTGAGGTGACCAAGGTGTTGTTGCTGTTAGCCGTTTCTCTTAGCTCCCTGAAGGTTCAGGTGGCAGCTTTGGCCTGTTTCAGAGGTCCATTGGCTGGTTAGTCTCTAGCCTTATACCTAGATGTTTTGTGCTTTCTTCAGAGGGTTGCAGGGTGACGCAGCAGCTAAGTCTGCATTGGGGTTCTGGGTTAAGGAGGCCATTGCCTTGGCAGATCTGTTGCAGAATTGGCTGGATCTGCAGGGTTTGCATGCCCATTCCATCCGAGCGCGAGCATCCTCATGGATGAAGCCCCTGCAGGTGTTTTTCAGGCGGCAATGTGAGCATCACTTTCTACTTTTGTCAAGTCTTTCCAAATGGTGTCCATGCTCAAGTAGACACAGCCTTTAGCCTTCAGGTTTTGAGAACTGCTATGTCTTCATCCCGCCCAGTGGAAGCATAGCTTTCATACATCCTACTTGTCTGGACTGGTCTATCAGGACAATATGGAAGATGACATTTTACTTACCAATAATGTCCTTTCCTTGAGTCCTGCTAGAACAGACCAAGGTCTTCCCCTGAAACTGTGTTCGCTCTGTTCTTCTAGGGTCTGCTATGATTTTGTATACTGGGCTCTGCAGATCCATCTTCTACGGACAACCTTCTGTTTTTGTTTTTCTGTTCATAGTTCTCTACTGTTGATTGCTCATTGTTGCCCATGTTGAGGTTGTCTGTGACTTGCCATGTTCTCCCATATGCTTTGGGATAAATACTGAAGAGACCTCTGGTGGCTGAGGTGGAAAAGGGCATGGGAGTGATGTCATTGAAACCTGGGTTTTTCATTGGTTCTTTGTCTCCATCAATCTGCTGGTAGGGGAACATAACCCACTTGTCTGGACTGGTCTGGCAGAACTCAAGGAAAGGACATTATCTGGTAAGTAAAATGTCACTTTATTGCATATTTTTTTAGCTATCTGTATTTGGACAACCCAAGGCAATTTACAGCAAGATACAGGTAAAACAATAGTACATAATTTTATTGACTGGGGATCCTTCTTTATTTAAATATGTAATTCATTCTTTCCTAAGGTAATGTAGAAATTAAGACCAATAAACAAATTGTAGGTGATACATTTTTGTTTGGAGTGGAGGAATAGCCTAGTGGTTATAGCACCTGACTAGTATTCAGAAGACCAAGGTTCAAGTCCCACTGACACTCCTTGTGACCTTGGGCAAATCACTTTGTCAGGCCTTTTCTTCTGAGGGTAATCTACTTCCGGTATTGCCAAGAAAACTCAGAGGCAGCTGGGTTACCAATAAGTCAGCACTGACTTGACGGCGCAAAAAGAAGGTGATACATTTTATTGGACTAACTTATGTATACAGTGCTGCATAAGTTGTAGTTGTAGCACTTGGACTTGAATGACAAAATTCTTTAAACAAGTTCATTTGCCCTCATTTCAAAGAATACAAGGGCTCTATATTCAAAGCGATTAACATGGTTAGCAGATCTGCTAGCCACATTAACGTGCTGACTGGGATATTCAGCAGCACTAACATGGCCCACCCATCCACCTAGGGCAGCAGACTTCTGTTTGGGGCATGGCACCCATGATAGACCATGTGCTTTGGAACACATGGGCTGCCACTTCTGACCCCTCCCCACCCCCAACAGAAAGTTTTGTTGGAGAGGGGTCAGAAGTGGCAAGCCATGTGTGCCGAAACACATGGCCTGCTGCTGCCACCAAGCCGAGCCATTCCTCCCCCCCCCCCCCCACTAACTGAATCTGAGGCAGCAGGGTGTAGCAGCGCAGCTCATAAGGGGGGAGCAGCACAGCCGGGGCTTCTGCCTAGAGTGGCAGAAACCCTTGGGACGGCCCTGGCCACTGAATATCGCTGGGCACCACCGCTAGGTGCCCCAATGCTAGCCAACTAGCATCAGAGCCTTCCAGACACAGAGCAGGAATGGCACTTGGGGATAACCGAGCAATGGTGATATTCAGCCTCTGCCTTCTCTTATACTTTGGTGGCAAAAGTTAAGTACATTAAAGGCTGTCTTAACTTTCACCGCCAAAGTGAGCCAGGCAGTGGCTGAATATCACCGCTGTCCGTTTAGCTTCAGCTCTATCCAGCTGACCCAGATATTCAATGCTGGCGGCCAGATAGCCAGGTCTTAGGTTCAGCAGCAATGACCAGCCACTTGAGAATGGGCTGAATATCAGGCCAACAAGTTAACTTCTCCTGAAGACATGACATATTCTCATTCCAGCACTGAACAGGAACAAAGAAAACAAACAATAAAAATCAGATTTCCAATTAATGTACTTAACTGTGCTCAAAACTAAGGGTTTCCAACTGGTTCCATATTTTCAAACAAGCTGATCCAGTCCTGGTTTTATCCCACATCCTGCAGAAACCTGTATTCTTGACTTTCTTAAAGAAATCAATAGGGACACCAGAACTAGAAGTCCAAACAGCCTGTCCTGAAAATCTGGAACCACTTGGCAACCTTATGATAAAATGACGAACTCTAACACATAGTAGGTAGAGTTGAATTCTAATCAAGGACTCAAAATACAGCAGTCAGGTACAGAAATAGTAATACATCCGAAAGATACAAATAAATAATCCAAGTCCCAGGAGTGGTTAGACTGCTGTGGTTCTGCATTGGAATGGGCAAACTTGTGGTCCTTATTTGCTATGCGTTTCCCTGTTATACACTGTCCAGTATGTTTTGATATAACATGGAACAAATTTCATTAGTTAAATGCTTTCTTTTTTACACAGACCACAAATTTTAAATGCTTTCCTATAAGCCAAACTAGATATTCCTTTGTGTAAATTAGAAAGAAAAAATATTGACTGCCTAAACCATTTGAATAGAAAAGTACTTGAAGAGAAGCTGATAACAGGTGAAGAAATGTCTTTCCCAGGTAAGGTTTTGTAGTTCTTACAGTTTCAGTTACTTATCTAATTTATTAATATTTTCAGTACAGTATGAAAAATAGTTCTCCAAAGTAATCACTTTCTGTGGACTCGCATAAAGGGATCTTTTCTGCTGTCATGTGGAACCAGGAGAACCCTCTTGAGTTTAGAGAAAAAGTGTTGGGATACCAGGAGAGTCAGCCACAAATGCAGCAATATTTCCCCACGATGATGGAGCCTGAGGGGGGACACCACGGGAACCAGGTTAGATCAGCTTCTGCTGTAGCAATATCTCCGTACTGTCATAGAGCCTAAGAGAGACTGGAACTCTAGAAGAGCCAGCCCAGTCTGCCAAAGTAATGATAATATCTCTCCTCACCACTACAGAGCAAGAAAAGAGATTAGAGGAGATCAGGAGAGCCAGAGCAGCCACAACTGCAATAATATCTCCCTACTGCCATAGAGCCTGAGTGAGACGGGCAGCAGAGTCAGGCCTGAGCAGCACATACAGACTTTGCTACACTGAACGCGCTGTGCACACACATCTTGCGTTTATCTCACAAACACACTCTTTGCAGTACAAAACTTCTGTAGCATACTTTCACAGCCGCTTAAAACTAGTGCATCTATCACTGATACAGAAGAGGGGATAAGAATTCCATTGTAGGAGTTGCACTACAACAGCACGAGACCTAATAACAGAAAGAGAAAAGGAAGATCAGTGTGTGTGTAGCAAATTTTAAACACATTTTTCAGTCAACACATAAGTAAACTGTGGAATTTCTCGCTGGAGGATGTGATCAAGATTGACAATATAACTGGGTTTAAAAAATGGCCTGGACAAATTTCTGGGGGACAGATCCATTAACAGTTTTTAGCCAGATACATCTTGAGATCACAACCTCTTCTGTAAGTAAGAAACAGGGAAAGGCTTCCTCTCCCCCCCCTCCCCCCCCCCTTAGGAGCTGCTGGCTATTAGGGGATGTGCATGCATTAGTGCGCATTTGGTTTGTTAGTATGCCTTAAAAAATTTAGTGCATGCTATATTTATTTAACACACTAATCAAGCAAGTGTGCCTTAATTCATTGGTTGGTATGCATTAAATCAATTTAGTATGCACTAAAAATTTGCTATTAAAATTAATGCATGAAATGATCCAAAATAAAACCACTAGAAAAACTCTTCAAGAAAATGAAAATGAACTGAATTTTTCTTTTTTTTAAACTGTTTATTAAGTCACAGCAATACATCACACAACAATACACATATTCACATTACCCCGGGCAGGGCTGTCTCTTGTCCACCACCCTAGGGCTCAGCAACAGCACAATTTAAGAACAAAAGGCACAAATTATTTTAGTCAATGGTTTATTCCCCCCTTCCCCTTCTCCTATCCCCCCCACCTACCCGCCGATCCTCCCCCCCTCTCCTCTCTCTCATCCCCCTCCCCCCACGCAGCCTTGCTCACTCACCCCCCCCCCTCCTTCGGAAGCAATCGCTTAACATTCCCCACGAATTAGTACACACACCCTAAACCCGTCCAGTCTCCCCTACCAGCTTGCCAGACCCAACGCTAACCCACCTTCAACACCTCACTTCGGGTCTGTGGCCCCAATTTTTGAATGTAGGGCGTCCAAACCAGGAGAAAGGAGGCCCACTGCTGAACATTCCCTCTCGCACCCCTCCTCTCCAAGAGCATCAACTGATGAAAACTATTACGCCATTCCCAAAAGGTAGGGGCTATAGGCTCTCTCCACCGATGAAGTATAGGACCCTTACCCACCAGAAGGCCTTCCGCACTAATATTTTCTCGCATCTCCCCTTCGGGTGGAGTGGTCCAAGTTGATATAACACAACCAACGACCCCGTCCAGCAGACCCTCTGCTGTAGTAAGCTACTCATATAGGTACCAATCCGCATCCAATACCGGTAGATATGCGGACATCCCCACCACATGTGCCCCAGGTCTGCCAAGGAGCAGGAACACTTTGGGCATCCTCCAGATGATGTGAGGTGACTTTGCAGCACTCGCCTCGGGGAAAAGTAAGCTCAGATGATACATTTAGGGAGATAAAGTTCCTAGATGAAATAAATGACTGCTTCTTGGAGCAGCTGGTTCATGAACTGACCAGAGGGGAAGCCATATTAGACCTAGTCCTTAGTGGAACACCAGATCTAGTGCAAGAGATAAGGTTGTTGGGGCCACTTGGCAATAGTGATCATAGCATGATCGCCTTTGATTTAATTAGTGGAGGAGGGATAGTAAGGAAATCCACAGTACTACCTTTTAACTTTGGAAAGGGAGACTATGATAAAATGAGGAAAACAGTTAAGAAAAAACTAAAAGGAGCAGTTGCAAAGGTTAAAGACGTACATCAGGCTTGGCTGTTGTTGAAAAATACTATCTTGGAAGCCCAGACCAGCTGTATTCCACGCTTTAAGAAAAGTGGAAGGAAGTCCAAAAAACTGCCAGCATGGTTTAAAGGTGAGGTCAGAGAGGCTGTTGTTGCCAAAAAAGCATCTTTCAGGAAATGGAAAAAAGAGCCAAACGACGAAACCTGGAAACAGCACAAGCACTGGCAAGTCAAATGCAAGGCATTGATAAGGCAGGCAAAGGGAGAATTTTGCTGCGGAAGCAAAAACGCAAAGTAAAGACCTTTTCAAGTACATTCGTAGCAAAAAACCTGTGAGAGAGTCAGTTGGTCCATTAGATGATAAAGGGGTTAAAGGAGCACTAAGAGGCGACAAGGCGATAGCGGAGAGATTGAATAAATTCTTTGCTTCAGTCTTTACTGAGGAAGATGTAGGGATGTTACCCATGACTGAAGTGGTATTTAAAGGTGCGGAAGAATTGAAGGAAATATCGATACATCGGGAAGATGTATTACAACTATTAGATAAACTGAAGAGTAGCAAATCACCTGGGCCGGATGGTATACATGCAAGGGTGTTGAAAGAACTGAAATGTGAGATTGCAGACCTGCTATTAGTAATCTGTGAACTATCATTAAAATCATCTCTAATACCTGAAGATTGGAGGATCGCCAATGTAACACCAATTTTTAAAAAGGGTTCCAGGGGTGATCTGGGAAACTACAGACCGGTGAGCCTGACATCAGTACCGGGAAAAATGGTAGAAACCATCATAAAGAATAAAATTACTTAGCATGTAGATAGTCATGACCTAATGGGAGACAGCCAACATGGCTTTAGACAAGGAAGATCTTGTCTTACTAATCTGTTATGTTTTTTTGAAGGAGTGAATAAACAGGTGGACAAAGGTGAGTCGGTTGATATTGTGTATCTGGACTTTCAGAAAGCCTTTGACAAGGTCCCTCATCAGAGACTTTTGGCAAAACTAAAGAGTCATGGGATAGGAGGCAGTGTACTATTGTGGATCAGGAACTGGTTAAAAGATAGAAAGCAGAGGGTAGGGCTAAATGGCCAATTTTCCCAATGGAGAAAGGTGAATAGTGGTGTACCCCAGGGATCTGTGCTGGGTCCGCTGCTTTTTGACATATTCATAAATGACCTGGAAAGTGGAATAACGAGTGAGGTTGTCAAATTTGCAGATGACACAAAACTATTTAAAGTTGTTAAAACCCAAGAGGATTGTGGAAAATTGCAAGAGGATCTTGATAAATTGGAAGACTGGGCATCAAAATGGCAGATGAAATTTAATGTGGACAAGTGCAAGGTTATGCACCTAGGGAAGAACAACCCAAACTATGGTTACACGATGCAAGGTTCCACATTAGGAACCACCACCCAGGAAAAAGATTTAGGCGTCATTGTGGATACCATGTTAAAATCCTTGGCCCAGTGTGCAGCGGCGGCCAAGAGAGCAAATAGAATGCTAGGTATGATAAGGAAAGGAATGGAAAATAAAACAAAAGATATAATAATGCCTTTATATCGTTCCATGGTGAGACCGCACCTTGAATATTGTGTGCAATTCTGGTCGCCGTATCTTAAAAAGGATAGCGATTTTAGAAAAGGTTCAGAGAAGAGCCACCAAAATGGTAAAGGGGATGGAAGGATACTCCTATGAAGAAAGGCTAAAGAGGTTAGGGCTCTTAAACCTGGAAAAGAGACGGCTGAGGGGAGATATGATTGAAGTCTATAAATTAATGAACGGAGTGGAACGGGTAAACGTAGATCGATTGTTTACCTTATCAGAATACAGAAAGACTAGGGGACATGCAATGAAGCTACAGGGTAAACTATTTAAGACTAATAAAAGAAAATATTTTTTCACTCAACGTGTAATCAAACTCTGGAATTTGTTACCGGAGGATGTAGTAAAGGCTGTTAGTGTAGCTGGGTTTAAAAAAGGTTTGGACAAGTTCCTGGAGGAAAGGTCCATAAACCATTATTAAGAAGGACCCAGGATATCAATGCTTGAAGCAATACAAGCATTGTGGAACCTGTGTCCCTTGGGGAAACTGCTAGGTACGTATGACCTAGATTGGCCACTGTTGGAAACAGAATACTGGGCTTGATGGACCTTGGTCTGACCCAGTATGGCATATCTTATGTTCTTATTTAAACTGTATTTCACGCCATCGAGCCCCTTCCACCAGCCCTGCAATCCGACCCAAAGCGTTACGGACAGAGTCCGGGGTCACCTCCCAATTCAATTCCATCGCCCACAAGGCCTCCTCTGCCGAGTAATCGGGAGGAGTGCCATACTTATCCAACCGTCTCTTCAAATCCGCTATTGTGGGCGGGGATTCCGTCCCCAAGGCAAAAAATTCCAAGATCTGCGCAGAGCGTTCTACCTTTAGCTCCCTCTGCGGAAGAGAGACAACATAATGGGAGAGTTGCGCATATTTAACTCATATTCCCTGCAAAGCGTCTTCAAGGATTTACATCTCCCCTCCTGATCTACCGCATGTCCAAGGTTCCGTATCCCCAACCACTCCCACTTCCGAAAAAGAGCTGTTTCCGACCCCGGGGTAAACTGAGCATTGCCCTGTATAGGCAGCCAATGCGAGACGTCAGAGGAGCCACCCCAATATCTTTTCAGTTGTTGCCATGTATGCCGTACCGAAAGCACCAAAACACTGCCAGTCACTCGTCCTGGCAAAGATGAACTCTCCAAATGCAGGACCGCCCTCAACATCTGCAGGGCCACAAAGGCTTCCTCTAACGCTCTGGAGGTATACACTTCTGTGTTTTCTAACTAATCCCCTACATATCTCGCTTGACATGCCAAGGCATACTGTATGTCCACAAATCTGGAACTCCTATCCCTCTGGATCTCCACCCCCCCGCGCAAGCGATTTAATGGTATATGCGCTCTTGCCCCTTTCCAGAGAAACCCACAGATCTCCCGCTCTATGCAGTTAAGATCACGCCGCAGTAACCACACCGGTAGGGTTTGCATCCAACAAAGCACTCGTGGTAAAATTACCATACCTAAGGCCGCCGCCCTACCCGAAAGAGACATTGGAAGAGGAGTCCATGCCTGCAATTGTGCACAAATTTTAAGGAGGACTCGTTCGAAGTTTTTCTTGTACAGCTCCTTCGGCTCTCTGGTCAACAGAATACCCAGATATACAAAAGACTCACCTGCCCATCGGAGCGGAAAGGTCCCCTGCCAGCTCCCCCAAAACGTACCCGCCACATCTAATGCCTCCGATTTGTCCATGTTGATACGTAGCCCTGCAAAGCTTCCGAATAGGGAGAATTCCTCCAGCAGACTAGGCAACGACTGTTGAGGAGACAGCAAGTGCCACCAACATGTCGTCCGCAAAGGCAGCCATCTTAAACCCATGTGGCCCAATTTGCACTCCCCGAATATTCTTGGACTCCTCTATCCTCTGCACCAGAGGGTCCAAGGCCAGCACAAATAGCAAAGGGGAAAGCGGGCAGCCCTGACGCGTACCTTTCTCCAGGACGAAGTTTTCCGACATCACACCATTACATAACACTGCAGCGGTAGGTTCCGCATAGAGAAGCTCCACCATATTACAAAAAGAATCCCCTAGGCCATAATGGGGCAAAAGAAATTTCAAGTAGTGACAATTCACCTGATCAAAGGCCTTTTCCTTATCATTCCTCCAGTTTAGTCTTCAACCTCTGGGTAGTGAACCTCCTCCTGCAGTTTGGAGACTGGGCATGTCAAAAACTCATGACATCACTGGATATAGCCTGCTGGTCTCTCCCATCAGCCACCAGTGTGTCCAGTCTCCATGCAGCAGGAGGACGTAGTGAGCCTAGCTTCTGGGCTCACTCTTGGGAACAGATAAGGAGCATTTAGTGTGACAAATTCTATTCTGATTTTACTTTTGATTTTTACCTTTAATTTTACTTTTAATTCAGTTACCTTTGGTTAATTGGCAATCAGGGATTAGTTCCCTTTAGTTGTTAGGAGCAAATTTCCTTATATTTACAGTAATTTTAAATTTGAGCCTGGCTCTTTAAATTAGTAGCAGCTCTCACCTTCCCTCCTTGTCAGTTATTTTCACTTGCTGCAGGCATTCGCCAGTGCGGATCTCTCTCCCTTGACGGTACAGGAGAGAGCTCCAGGACCCATACAGCCACACTGAAGCTGTGTGAGACGGAGCCTCTCCGTTGCTGCGGGATTTTAATTTTACTCTGTGGAACCGGCTGAGCAGCTTGAGGATCGGATGAATTCAAGGCGGTAGGAGCAGGCTGCGTGGCTTTTGGCCCTGCAGGTAAGGCCTTCGGGCTCTGTCGGTCTGCTGAGGCCTCCTTTTTGCAGTGGCTGTTGTTCTTGGCTCCAAAATTCGTTGGCAAAGGAGCAGCCATTTTCTCTCTAGGTATTTGGACTGCATGGCGAGAGTTGCAGTGAGCTGCCTGTGTGAGGAAGACAACAGGCAGAATAGCTAGATTTTTAGGTCTAGTGTTTCTTTCTTTTGTCTGTAGGTTTTTTGAGGCTCAGGGGATTCCTCAGCCTTAAGGGGGCTGTTGTCAGTCCTCTTTATTTTTAAGTTTATTCTTAGTTTTATAGGACAGCAGTTTTGGCATTGATCTCTGATGCCACATGTTCTTTCCCTCCTAATCATGTCTCTGAGGAGCATCTGTTAAGTCCGAGGATATTAGGCAAATTGCCAGCTTTTAGGTTCTTCAAGTGCAGAGCCCTAACTTGTAGGTGGAAGGAGGGACAGGCTGGAAGTGTGCTTTTGTGTATTCTGTAGTGAAAGTTGCCCAAACGCCTGTGATTTCACAGGGACAGGTTTAGGAAACCTTAGGATATAAAAAAAAAAAAAAATATATATATATATATATATAATAATAATGGCATATAAACTGTCAACCAAGAAGTGCCTGTGCTACGGTCTATGTCCACCAGAGGGCAGCTGGTACACTCGTTAGTGCCTTTCTGTGACTGTGTGTATGCAGCCATCATCATCAGATTGATCTCTGCAAGTCAGGGAAGAAATAACCACAGGGCCACCTCATGGGCACTCAGGGGTTAGTGACTAAACAAGCAACTGTAATGTTCTGCAAATCAAGATTATATGACCAAGATTTAAAGCTCTTAACTTCTGTATTGTTTGTCGGACTCTGCTGCCCTAAAGGCCACCGGATGGCAGAGCTGCTCATGAATCACATATAGTATTCAGTGCCCCCATCCCTGGGGGGGAGGGGGTAAAAAACGAAATTGTATTCCTCATCAGGTTCACACAGGCAGCAACCTCTAAGACCTCCACTTGCAAGGTTGTCGGTGTATCCCACTGCTATTTCTCTGACTGCAGGAAGGCCGGGGGGGGGGGGGTGCCTGTGTGTTTCATAGCTCCACTTAGCATTCCCTTCCCAGGAAATTCTCATCTATTTCTAGAGCCTGTGCTGTCAGAGCAGGGCTTTAAGCACTTAGCAGGGGCACTGACCTGTCTGTGCCATCTTGTTAAAGGGTCCATGCTGAGGGTGAAGAGAAGGACATCTAGGTAGAACAGCAACAGTACAGAAATGTAGGCAGGTATGAAACTCTCACCAATTCTTTATTGATCCATACATAATAAGGGAGGCCAGGCCAGACCCGACACAGGCCGTGTTTCGAAAAATAGAGAGGTTTCAGCAGCTTGTGAATATTGAAGGAAGCATACTTTACTTCCAGTGATATATTTATTTCGTTGGTGAATGTCTGTTACGGTCCTAAGTGTAAGGCAAAAAAGGGATAGAGAGGTTTCGGCAGCTTGTGAATATTGAAGGAAGCATACTTTGCTTCCAGTGATATATTTATTTCGTTGGTGAATGTCTGTTACGGTCCTAAGTGTAAGGCGAGCCTACCCCTGAAGAAGAATTTTTCGAAACACGGCCTGTGTTGGGTCTGGCCTCCCTTATTATGTATGGATCAATAAAGAATTGGTGAGAGTTTCATACCTGCCTACGTTTCTGTACTGTTGCTGTTTGTCTGCGTGGCAGTGTGCTGTTTTCATCTAGGTAGAACAGTCTGGGGCTTAGCGCTCCAGGGCACTGGAAGGTTTCATAGCGGAAATCAATACTCTGTGTATGCTCCATGCATTCAGCCTATGTTCAAGCGTGCTCACTGCACTGTGTTTGGGTGACAGGTGCTGGGTCACCCATATATGTAGATGTGCATTTTGTATGTGCTCACAATTGCTTAGGCATGATTTTTGGGTGCACTCTTTGCAAAGTGAGACTGCATTTCTTTGCTCAGACTGTATTATCAGACTAAGGTCATTTCTCCAGTAATGGGGGGATGTCGATTTTAATAAAGTGCGTGAGGTCCTCATGGTGTTACATGGGATTGGAGATGCAGTCATGGGATCTGCTGTGGAGTGAGCCATCCGGAGGAGCTACAGTTGCTTGTTTAGTCACTTTTTAACATCTAGTTTAACATCTTTGTTAGTGATATAGCGGAAGGGCTGTCGGGTAAGGTTTGCCTCTTTGCGGATGATACCAAAATCTGCAATAGAGTAGACACCCAGGAAGGGGTAGATAACATGAGGAGGGATCTAGCTAAGCTTGAAGAATGGTCTAGAATTTGGCAGCTGGGATTAATGTTAAAAAATGTAAGGTCATGCATTTGGGCTGCAGCAATCCAAGGGAGCAATACAGTATAGGAGGTGAAGTACTTTTGTCCACTAAAGAAGAGCGGGACCTAGGCGTGGTTGTGTCTGATGATCTTAAAGTAGCTAAACAGGTGGAAAAGGCGACAGCAAAAGCTAGAAGGATGCTTGGGTGCATACGGAGAGGAATGGCTAGCAGAAAAAAGGAGGTGATAATGCCTCTGTATAAGTCTTTGGTGCGACCTCATTTGGAGTATGGTGTGCAATTCTGGAGACCGCACCTTCAAAAGGATGTGCACAGGATGGAGTCGGTGCAGAGGGTTGCTACCAAAATGATTAATGGGCTTCATTATAAAGCATATGAGGACAGACTTAAGGATCTTAATATGTACACCTTAGAGGAAAGGCGGGATAGAGGTGATATGATTGAGATGTTTAAATACCTCCGTGGCATAAATGTTCAGGGAGAGAGCCTCTTTCAATTGAAAGCAAGTTCTGCTACGAGGGGACATGGGATGAGGGTGAAGGGAGAGAGATTCAGGAGTGATATGCGGAAATATTTCTTTACGGAAAGAGTAGTGGATCCGTGGAATAGTCTCCCAATGGAGGTGGTAGAGATGAGGACAGTAACTGAATTCAAGAAAGCATGGGATCAACACAGAGGATCTCTAAAGGCAAAAAGTGGACTGTTGTAGTTGTTATGGAAGGACAGACTAGATAGGCCATGTGGTCTTTTTCTGTCATCATATTTCTATGTTTCTATGTTTCTACAGTGTCAGTCACCAGTTTCCCTTTCTCTTTGGGCTTTGCTCCCAGATCCTAGCCCCTCTTTCTCTCTGATGTCCAGGGCGCAAGGTCCCCAGCCCACTTGACAATCTATTCTCAGCCTTTTCTCAATGCTGGCAGAAGGACTGGGAGAGCGAGAAAGGAAGACCAGGAACCAGCACCAGCTCTGATGTCTCTCCACTGCCAGTGTTTGCTACGGTCACATATTCCCAGTCAGTTATTTATTTGAGTATACTGATTGCCTACAGGTCAGAGTGGCATACAGTCGATTACGGTATTTCTATTTCCCTTGTCCCTGATGTGCTCACAATTTATGTTTTGGTACCTGAGGCAGAGGGTTAAGTCGCTTAACGAAGGCCAAAAGGACCACCTGTAGGACCAGAAACCCCAGTTTTTATGGCCCAAGATTGGTGGTCTCGATTGGAATTCAAACCCTTGGTCCTCTGGCAACTTGCTTCAACCACTAGGCCGCACTGCTCCGTGTAAGCTAGCCACAGGGCCATAGGGCCAGGCGCAGCCTGTTACTTCCAAGGCAGAGACCTTGGGGAGGTTCCATTCATAAGGATACGAGAAATGCCATACTGGGTCAGACCAAGCTCTTTCAGGTCCAGTATCCTGTTTCCTAGGGTAGCCAATCCAGGTCTTAAGGACCTGGCTGGTTTCCAAAAAGACGAATAGGCTACTCAATGCTTGTATCGGGGCAAGCGGTGGATTCATGTATGCTTATATTTTAAGGGTTCCGTTGCATGTACAACAGTGTGCCTTGTAGAACATCTTGAATTGGTGAAAGTTGGTATAAAAAAAAAAAAAAAAATATATATATATATATATATATATATAATCTTCCAGCTTCTCTCTAATAAAAGGTTATGGACCTTTCCTCCGGGAGCTTGGCCAAAAACTTTGTTAAACTCTGCTACGTTCGGAGATCGTTTTGCGCAAGGCTCTTGGAGTACACAGGAGACCCAGTGGTCAGTCAACCGACTGGAAATGCGAGCGATACACCAGGCGTTGCAGGCGTTCGAAGCTACGGTGACAGGTCGAGCGGTGCGAGTACTGTCCGACAACTCCGCGGTGGTGGCCTACATCAATCGGCAGTGCAGAACCAGAAGTGTGGCCATAGAGACCATGGCAGATTGTCTGTGTGTGTGGATAGAGCTTTGGCTGCCAGCGTTTTCGGTAGCGCATGTTGCGGGTAAGGACATTGTGATGGCGGATTTCCTCAGCTGGGTCCGAGTAGATGCCAGAGAATGGGAGTGGCATCCGGAGGTGTTCACACAGATCGGTCGCATATGGGGACAGCCAGTAATGGACCTCATGGCGGCGTTTTCACTCTGCGTAAACGGGTCGCTTCTTCAGCAGATGACGTGAAAGGAGGTCAGAAGGCATCGGCGCAATGTTTCACTGGTGCCCGTCGTCCGGTCTTCTCTGTCTTTCCACCGGGAGCACTCATAGGTCGAGTGGCTCTGCGTATCGAAGTGCTTCAGGGAAACGTGTGGTTGGGGGCCTCGGGCTGGCCGAGGCGCCTGTGGTATGCCTGCCTCATACGGTTGCTCGACCGGAATCCATGGAGGTTTCCGACACTGGACATTCTGTTGCTACGGAGTTCCCTTCGAATGCCTCAGGTGCATCGGTTTTTGCTTACAGGGTGGCCATTGAAAGGGCAAGCTTAAGGAAAAAGAGTTGCTCGACAGCAGTCTTTGCCACCTTGCCACAAAAAAAAAAAGTCTACGTCCCTTGCATATCTGCGTATATGGCGCATCTTTTAGGATGGGTGCTCGCGGAGGCATGCTCGCGCGACAACAGTGTCAGTTTCCTTGGTATTAAGTTTTCTGCAGGACGGGTTTGGTAAAGGAAGGTCCTAGAGAGTTCAGTTAGCATCTCTGTCTTGCTATAGGGGCAAAGGACAGGGAGTGGCTCTCATGCACAGGTCAATGTGGTACGCTTTCTCAGGCGGTTACCAGACTGTAGCCCTGTCGTAGGATATTAATTCCACCGGGGAAGCTCAAGTTGGTTTTAGGAGCGTTAGCTAGTGCGCCATTGGGGCCCTTGCAACAGGCATAGGTTAAGGGTTTTGCCTTGAAGACGGTATGTTTAATGGTCATCTGTTCGGTGAGGCGATTTTCGGAGTTGCAGGCGTTGACCTGTCAGGAATCGTTTTTTGTCTCTCTCCAGACAGAAGGTGGCCTGGCAGCTGGTTCCGTCGTTGTTGCGAAAGGTGATTTCTACGTTCACCTAACTAAAATGGTCTCTGTTCCAGCGCTAGGTGTGGCAGAGGGGAGCGTATTGAACCATAGCTTGCGCTGTTTGGACGTCAAGAGAGTGCTGCGGCATTGTTTAAAGGTTTCAGAAACTTTCGCAAGGCGGATCGTCTCTCTTCGGGGTGTTCAGAGGGCCCCGCAAAGGGAAGCGGCGGTAAGGGGTCCATTTCTAGATGGATTGGAGCGGTGAATGCGTCGGCTTATCTTCTACGGGACCGTACAGTCCCAGGGAGCTTACGAGCTCACTCTACCAGAGTGCAAGCGTCTTCTTGGACGGAGCACAGTTTGGTTCCGCCAGTGGACATCTGTAGGGAGGCCTCTTGATTGTCTCTCCATACTTTCAGTAAGCACTACCGCCTAGATGTTCTGGCGGCTGAGGATGCCGTTTTCAGGGAGTCGGTGTTGAGATCCAGCTGGAAAGGTCCCTCCCAATGATTATTACTCTGATACATCCCAGAGGTTGAGGACTAAACTGGAGTAACGATAAGGAAATAGGAATTACACTTACATGGTAATTGTGGTTCCTTGAGTGACTCCAGTTTAGTCCTCATTCCCGCCCAGGGATGGGGTCTTAGCAGTGGTTTTTCTGTTGGGGGAAGTGCAAAGTTAAAAGTGGATATAGGCCTTCACTGGTGTTGTCGTTTTGATGCTTCCATTTGTTTTGTGCTATATTGTTATATTATTATATTATGATATTGTTATATATTATATATATTGCTATATTGCTCTGGATTATTTAGGGCTAAGCATTCGACGGAAAGGAGAGCATGCAGGAAGCAGTACCTTTCCTTCTGGAAGGGGAGTAGTAGGTAAATAGGTTATATGTTCTGCGTGCCCTTGAATATAATGTTGTAAAAATAAAAAATCAAAAAGTTACTGATTTTTTTGCTCCTTTGAGTCTGCTTTGTCAATAGTTCACTGGGGACTGATGGGAGAGACCAGCAGGCTATATCCAGTGATGTCATGAGTTTTTGACATGCCCAGTCTCCAAGCTGCAGGAGGAGGTTCACTACCCAGAGGTTGAGGACTAAACTGGAGTCACTCAAGGAACCACAATTACCAGGTAAGTGTAATTCCTATTTCTGCATCAAAGCTGATCAAAAGTGACTGCAAGTCTTGCTCCCGGACTCACTCCACCAACGCCAAATTTTGCACAAATTACGCACTGCATAACGTCCTTTCATGAAGCCCACTTGCGAGTCATGTACCAATCCGCTCAAAACCGAGGCTAAGCGATCCGCCAATATCTTAGCCAGCACCTTTAGATCAAAATTTAATAAAGAAATGGGTCTATATGAAGCAGCCTGCGTAAGTTCTATCCCTGGCTTAGGCATTAGTATAATATATGCCACATTTTAAATACCTTCATGTTAAATGTTACCTCAGTTGCACTGTTTAATTACTGTTAAGTAACTGTACTGTCTAAATGTTTACATGTACCCTAATGTTAAATGTAACCCTCCAATTGTCATGTGACATGACCACCTTGATTGAAGGAAAAGGTGGCATACAAATCTCTCTAAATAAAAAAATAAATAAAATAAAATATGCGCATGATTCGCACCCCAGGTAAACCCTCCCTGCTCCACCCTTCGATGGTACACTGCCACCAAAGCAGGGGGTACCAGGTCTCCCAGCAATTTGTAAAATTCTGCCCCAAATCCATCAGGACCCGGCGCACGACAACAACTTGCCTTCTGAATGACCCGGTATACCTCCCCAAGAGACACCGGTTCATCTAACTGTGCCTTCTGTTCTGCCGCTAATTTTGGTAGCCGCACCTCGTGCAAATAATTCTCCATGTTAGTAAAGGACCCCCCCTCTCCCCGAATATAGTTTTTGGTAAAAAGATCAAAACACTTGGGCAATCGCTCCGCAACACTGCCACTGAGCAAGCGCCTCTACTGCCCTGGAGGCATCGTGCCAGGAGTTTCCCGGGCTTGTCTCCAAACCGATACAACTGATACCGATAATACATGAAGGATTTCTTTGCCCTCTGATGAAGCAACTCATTAAGAGTCGCCTGGGTCTCCCAGAGTCGTTTCCTATTTGCCGCACATGGGTCATTTGCGCATCGCCACCTCACTTTCACCACTTGCTTTTCTAATTGAACAATCCGTCCCGTTAACAATTTACGCTTCCGCGCTACATATTTAATAACATCTCCACGCAGAACCACCTTCGCTGTCTCCCAAAGCAATTCGGGGTCCTCTCTGTCGCTCATTATGAAACATAAACTCCTGCCACCTCTGTTTGAGGTAATTATGGAACTCGGTATCTCTATACAACTCCACCGGGAGCCGCCAGATTCTGGTCTGTGAGGCTGGATCATCCCATGCTAATTCCACCCAAACTAACACATGGTCGGATATCTCCGTGGGGCCAATTTGTGCATCCCCTATCTGCAAAAAGCCTCTCTGATACCAAGATGTAGTCAATCCTAGCACTCAAACCATGTGCTCGCAACTGATGAGTGAAGTCTCTTTCCATAGGGTGTAGCAGACGCCAAGGGTCCACTGTTCCCAATCGACGCCGTAAGCCCTTCAGCGCTCTGGTGGTCTGTACCCGTGCTCCCTCCCTCCCCCCTCTAGTTGTATCCAGCTCGATGTCTAACACCCCATTGAAATCTCCGGCCAAAATCAAGGGAGCATCTGGCAATTACTCCACACGAGAAGCCAATCGGGCATACAACGCCCTATCCAACACATTCGGGCTATACAGATTGCCGAACACAATAGGCTTCCCCTCTAACATTCCATATAGCAACACATACCTACCATCCGGGTCCACATGCTCCTGTTCCAATTCAACTCTAATCTGTTTATTTATCAAAATGACCACTCCACCTTTTTTCCCCTTCGCTGGGGCTCCCCACCCTTGCCCCACCCAATCCTTCTGTAATTTAAAGTGTTTCTCAGTTGTTTGGTGGGTTTCTTGTAACATAGCAATATCACATTTTTGCCTAGCTAAGGCTCGCAACAATTTATATCGCTTAATAGGGTTATCTATTCCACATACATTCCATGAAATAATCTTCAGGTTGGTGGGTACCAGCAAGCTTCAGACCTCTTGGCCCTCCAATTATTCCAAGGATGAACCTCCCCAGCCTGAGGTCCCTCCTTAATAGCTAGTGTGCTCCCCATTCTAATCCAAGTGTCGTGTTATGGCTACCACCCCCCCCATCCCCTCCCATCAAACCCCTCCTCCCCCACTCCCCCCTCTCCCTCCCCCTTATTACTCATCCCTAATCCACCCACCCTCTTCTATTAACCCAAGTTCTCCTCTCTGAATTGATCACTTAAGATGTGTCCGGACACCCCCTCCCCCACCCCTGCACCCACCCTCATCCCTTCCTGTTGCTAATATTGATCCTGACCCCCATCTCCCCTGCTACTCTTCCCACTACTATATGCCAACCCATCCCATTATCAAATACACACATAAACAGTTCGGCATGGCTATGCTACTATACACATCTCCAATTCAACCCACCTCACCCTCCCGCAATCAGAATACCCTATCTCACATCCACCTCTCCCAAGGCATTCCACAAGGAGAGTAACCTGACATTTTATACTCAACCATATAATCCCCTCCTACCACTCACACATGGGCCGTATTTAAACATTTCAGCCCTTCATGCTGCTCCACTGCAGTCACAATCTTCATCTGAGTTCCCATCTACCCAGATTCTGCCATGCTCGTTCTCAGGGCCCTCTGGTCGGTCCTCCCGTAGCTGCTGCTATACTCCGCAGTAATCCCTCCACATATTGGGACGCCTCTGCCACCGAATCGTAGACTCTGTGCGTTCCCTTGTGCGTAATATGAAGTTCGGCCGGGTACTGGACAGTGAACTTAATATTAGCATCTACTAACTTTTGACAAATGGGTGCATATGCCCTCCTCCGCTGGCTTAGGGCCACTGAATAATCTTGCGCCACACGCAGCTTCATGTTATCTTTTTCAATGACACCCTTTTGCCTGGCCGCTCTCAGCACGGCTTCCTTCTGTGGGAATTGCAAAAATTTTGCCAAGACCACACAAGGCCTTCTGTCCCTTGGCTGTTTAGGTCCCATGCGATGTGTGCGCT
The DNA here is from genome assembly GCA_033557465.1 of Ichthyophis bannanicus. Lineage (NCBI taxonomy): Eukaryota > Metazoa > Chordata > Amphibia > Gymnophiona > Ichthyophiidae > Ichthyophis > Ichthyophis bannanicus. The sequence goes on from CM066033.1 coordinate 562,361,430, forward strand.
CTATCAGGATCCGGCCATTTTCTGCACTGTCCCCAATATGTAGATGGCCAAGGACTCCACATGGGCCTTTAAGTCTTGTTCCAGACCAGTGTCAGGTATGCCCATTAAGCGAAGATTATTACGACGGGACCGGTTCTCTAAATCATCTAGCTTGACTTCTTGTATTTTCAAGGCCCCCTGCAATCTTCCTACCTCCTGTGTCAGCGCTGCCACGCTCTCTTCGCTCTGCACCACACGGTTCTCCATCTCCTCCATCCGGTTGCCCAGGGAGCTAACCGAGCTCTGCAACGTGTCCATTTTGCTTTTCAGTGCCTCAAACTTAGCCGACAGGGCACTGGCTACCGCCATCGAGATCTCCTCTATGACTGCTGGGGGACTGGGCCTTGGGGGTGACGCTGCCACCGCCATCTTGCATGGCTCTACAGGCCGGTCTTTATCCCTCCTGCTTGCCTTCACCGCCATACACCATGCGCTTCAAGCCCCTCTCACTCGGCGCTGTCTCCCACACTTCTCTGAACTTCCCGGGGCAGTCCGGCCACTTGATCATGGCTCTTTTCATGGGTGCAAGGGCTGGGGGGTCCGGAGCACAAGCGTCTCACCTCCACTCACTCTCACTACTTCATGTGATCCTCCCTGAATTTTTCTTGTTTATGCACATCCCTATGGGGTGCTTCAAAGAGGACCTGAATTGATCACTGTCAGAATGAAACAGGATGCCGGTCTAAATGGACTAGTAGTCTGAGCCAGTATCACACTTATATATGTATGACACTCAAGACTGCTTTGAGATTTCATCTTCAGAATTAAAGACCCAATTGAGCAGGACATCTGGTGCATAAAGTAAAACATCTAAACCAGACGTTTCAATTCATGCCGATATTCAGTGGCGCTATGCCTTTTCTTAGAGCTGCTGAATATACTGTAGGCACGTGCATATATGCTAAAGTTTGTGCATACTTTATTTGTATAGGTGCCCAATATCGGTGCCTGTGAGTGAAAAGTACAAGCATAGGTGTCGAGTATAGGCACACACATATATACATACATACGAGGGTTGCTCAGAAAGTAATGCCCCACATGTTTTTTCTCAGTCCAGAATGAAGATAGAGGTGTGAAATTGAAAGGGTAGTAACTTGGAACTTCAAAGGACACGTGTGTAATTTTACAGTCATCCGACAAATAGCGAGGCGGTAGTGATCCTTCAACTGGCGTCTGTGAGTGACACACGGTACAAACAACGAGCTGTAATTGAATTCTTGGTGGAGGAGAAAGAAAGTCCTGCCTCAGCCACCAGTCCAGATCAGCGCATCACGAGTCGGGAATTGTCCGTACAGCTTTCCATCAGTAGAGGTAGTGCGATGTCAATTATTGACTCTTTGGGATATTCAAAGGCGTGTGCAAGATGGGTTCCGCAAAGTCTCACAACCGAACACAAACGCCAAAGGAAAGACATCTGCTCTGATTTGTTGGAGCGTTTTGAAGCTGAGGGGGAGGCCTTTATCCCAAAGAGTGAATAATTGCCATTGCACTACCTCTACTGATGGAAAGCTGTACGGACAGTTCCCAACTCGTGATGTGCCAATCCACACCAATAATGTCATCAGCGCATTGTAACTTGTCTGGACTGGTGGCTGAGGCAGGAAGCCCAGACCGCGGCCGATCTTCCAGTTCTGTTTTACCACTTCCTGAAGCCTTTACTCTCTTCACTAATCGTCCAACGGTGTCTTATCTACCGCAGAACTTCCATACACAGCACACAATTGTTTGCGAATGTTTCTCACACTTTCTTTCTCCTCCACCAAGAATTCAATTACAGCTCGTTGTTTGTACCGTGTGTCACTCACAGATGCCATTTGAAGGATCACTACCGCCTTGCTATTTGTTGGACGACTGTAAAATTACACACACATGTCCTTTGAAGTTCCAAGTTACTACCCTTTCAATTTCACACCTCTATCTTCATTCAGGACTGAGAAAAAAACATGTGGGGCATTACTTTCTGAGCAACCCTCATATATAGGCTATGCATTTGGCCCAGATACCTGAGGTTCTACTTGATTTTTTTCTGTGAGACAGAGGCATAGCCTAGACATATAGGTACCAAAAATCTATACTTATGTGTATAGGTTATATGCATTTCCAGATCCATTCCTAGAATGCACCCAACCCGACCTCCCTGCAGAGAATGCATAGCATTATGCGTAGAGCAGGATATTTAAATCCCATTCTCACATAATGCTGCCAAAAATCTGAAAATAAAGCATTTAGCCCTTCAACACAGTGCCAAATGTCTAGATGCTTTTAAACTTGATTGGTCTGGGTTGTGTACTACACTATACATTTTTGCAAGCATGGACTTTTCCACTTCACTAATTCAAGTAGTACATTGAAGTGAATTTAACAAGTAAATGTCTTTGAACTTAGCTTAACAAATTGAATCTCAGCCTTCTAATTATAAGCCTTCAGTTCAACGTTGGTAACAAATTCAGGAAGCCGTGGTTGCTAGGTGATGCATTTGAGTTAGATTATACTAGTTTAATGTTTTCTAGTAATTAACCTGCCATTTCTCTATAAAACACAGAAGTGTTAAAACAGAGAAGCACAAGAAAAATATATGCAGACAAATCACATGATTGATTTTAGATATCCTGATAACCATGCTGGCTGCATAGGCTTCCAGAACTAGTTTGGGAATTATTGTTTAAACTATGTCCTTAATAGAAAATGTTCCTATTCACTGGCTCGGCAGTTTCTTCCATTTGCTTGTAGCTTGATCTTTGTTCAAGTTCTACAGCATGGTTTCTACAGCACAAAGTTGGGTGCATTAATTGCTAATTAAAGAATTAAACTAAATTGTGAATAAATTACTTCACAGTGAATGCAACAGTCTCAAAGTGAATGTGATAGCAATATGTTGATTATTTTCTTTAAATAAAGTAATTTCAATTAAATTTGTCAGCTAGTCAGAATTCAAAATGGCTAACTTTTGTTCTTTGATTAAAAATAACCATTCTTTGCCCAATGACTCAGTGCTGCCATGCAGAAGGTCCCCAGTTCAATCCCTACATCAAGCCTTCCACTCCTCAGTCAAATGGGAAAGCTACAGAAGCAGCAATGTCAGCCCCTGGGGAGAGTCGGGCTGGTGGTTATTGCTTAAGAATGGCCCCCAGTGTCTGTATGATCAAAAATAAGAGAAAAACCTCCAAGTAGCTGTGTATGGAAGCCCATGGTGCCAGATCCCAGCCCTGGTTCTGAATGAGGGAACTTCAAAGGAGCAGGAGGAGACTGCCAAACCCAAAATAAAAATATGTTTATCCAGTTATAAAGCTGGTCTGTGAGTGTTGAATATTCAAGAGGGTGATGCCACAGTGGAGAACTGCAGCATTTATGCTTCAGTGGCCCACATTTACAATACCATTTTATTGACAATATTCACATCATGGAATTTAATACATTTCATGTTTTGTGATTTTATGTGCATAGTATTAAATGTGCTACTGTTTTATTTTTTCTCTTTCAGTGTATGTCATTTGCAAACTAGGAAATGACTCCCAGAAGGCTGTGAAGATTTTACAGGAATTGTCTGGCAAAGAATTATGTCTGCTTTTAGCAAAGGATGTTGTAGGTGGACTAATGGCCTGGTCTAATAAAGTGGATCCAACATTCCCACAATACTAAGAGACAATATCTTAGGCAAAAATGAATTGCAAAAAAAAATATATTTACTGTGCATTGAATATGGCTTCAGAAGGTAACAATTACCCTGCATAGATTTTTTTTTAAAACTCACCTATGAAATAATTTTTTAAGCTCTTTAAATGGTGTCATTGGGTGGTTCAGTGCGTTGGCATGTTTACAGAGCCTTTCACAGCTAAGGTTGGTAGTGGCTGAATGTCATTGCATTCTGAAAGTTGTACTGATGGCATATGTAAAAGAAGACAACATTCTGAATCCAGCTGAGTGCTTGTGTATAGCTACAGATATATATGCTGTCAATTTAGACTCAGTCATCATGTAAAAGCGTATTTGGCAAATTATTAAGGAATCCTGCAGGAACCTTTTCACTATCTTTTAGTCTCATCCATTCCCCTACCTTCAAGACATTTTCCCTAAACATAATCACATAACTTTAACTGGCCAATCACACAATATTGTTTCCAGTCTTGGCACATTTTTTATATGTGCATATAGGGCTTTATTGGATAAATATCTTTTTCAAAAGCATTGAATGGGAAAATGTGTTTTTTAGCCCCACAGTTCCTAAACATTAAACATTAATTTGTATGCAATTTATTGCAAGCACAGTGCTTTGCATATGAAAAACTCATGCCGGAGGAACACGGGTTTCTAGTCCCACAGGTGCTCCTTGTGGCCTTGGGCAAGCCACTTAACCCTCCATTGCCTCTGGTACAAAATGTAGATTGTGAGCCCTTTGGGGACAAGGGAAATATATACTGTACCTGAATGTACAATGCTTTGACCTGTTGAAAAGCAGTTTATACGCATTGCTAAATAATATTTGAGGAATTTCTTGTGCTTAGTAACTCATATTTATTGATATTTTGTACACTGCAGTGTTTACCTCAGGACATAATCAGAGGTAAGCGATCAAATATTCCATCCAGGTGTGTAAAAAATAAATATAACTATAAATACCCACCCCAAGCAAAATATTGTTTTCTATACATCTCAATGGAACAATTTATTTGCAGCCTTTTATCTCTGTTATGTCCTTCCCCTTTCACTCAACTGACTTCTACATCTTTCCTCTGTATCTCTCCATTTTCTTCTGCCTATTCCCTTTACTCCTTTCTCCATATACCTCCTCTTCTACGCCTTTCCTTTTAATACTTCTCTACTGGTAGCCCCCAGGCTCAAGTGCAACAAAGGCTAGGATATCCCTCCTCCTTCCTTGCTGGCCAGACATGACCCTGGCGCCGGCCGCTTCCCATGTGGGCCAGGCTGCTCTTTTCCTATGCCCTCTCTGTTAAGGTTGGACCCTACAGGTGGCCTTTTTATATGGGGACCAGAATCTCAAGTCTCCAGCAGAGTAGGCAAACTGCTGGTGCCAGTCAGCAGGACAAAACTGGGTGGCCACTGCATCTATCAGAACTTGCCTGGAAAAGGCCACTGCATTGCTCGTCAGTTTGGAAATATAAACTTGCCTGCTCTCTCTTTGTGTCATTTATGCACATTGTACTCCACTCTGCTCTTGCCTTATTTTAGCCTATATGTACTCAATGCACACGTCTTGCCTTACTCAGATTTGGTCAGACTGCCTAGGGGTTATTTTAGAAGTATCTTCAAGTGTAACTATTGTCATTTACGCACAGAGCTAGTAATACACATGTAAAAGCAATTTTAGAAAGCTGCTATTTACATGTGGTGATCCACACCACATAGAAATTCCAAGGGAACGTGGCAGAGGCCAAACATTTACATGTGTATTCCCTATTTTAGAAAGGGAATCCCAATATATAGCCAAAAAGGTCCACTTCAGGATTTATACCTTCTCTGATGCACAAATAGATTTTTCAAAAGAGTTGGTGTGCATGGATCAGGAGAAAGACCTTGGTGTGATTATTTCTGTAGATCTCAAGGTGGCAAAACAGTGTGACAAGGCGGTTGCAAAAGTCAGGAGGATGTTGGGCTGTATACAAAGAGGAATTACCAGCAGAAAGGAAGAGGTACTAATGCCACTGTATAAGTCACTGGTGAGGCCTCACTTGCAATACTGTGTTCCGTTTTGGAGACCATATCTTGCAAAGGATGTAAAAAGACTGGAAACTGTTCAGAGGAAGGTGACCAAAATGCTTTGGAGCCTGCGTCAGAAGCCTTATGAGAAGAGACTTGAAGACCTAAATATGTACACTCTAGAGGAGAGGAGGTATGGGGGAGATATGATTCAGACCTTTAAATACTTAAAGAGAAATAATGAACAAACAAACCTTTTCAAAGACAGGGAAGCTGTAAAACCAGAGGGCATAACATGAAGCTGCAAGGTGGTAAATTGAAAGTCAATGTCAGGAAATACCTTTTCACTGAAAGGGTGGTGGATGCTTGGAATGCCCTCCCGATGGAAGGGGTGGAGGCAAATACAGTGATGGAATTCAAAATGGCATGGGACAAACAGAGTGGATCCCTTTACAGCAACAGGATAAAATATAAATAAATGGAACCATCTAATTTCTCAACAAATGGGGGTGTCCTACATGGAGCAGTGGGTTCACCCCTAAACAAAGACATGGGGAGGGGTGGCCTGCACAGAGTGGCAGGTGCACCTACTCTTGCCATCTTACTGGGCAGACTAGATGGACCATACTGGTATTTATCTGCTGTCATTTACTATGTTAAGTTCATTTCAGCCAGGGCTTTACACGAGGGATTTAGGGAGCTCTTTCCTCATTGTTTATTTCCTCTTCTAAAATAATAATAATATTATTTTTGTAATAATAATAATACAAAAGAAACTCACCATTAGGCACATTCACAATTGACCATGATCACTTTATGTCTCTAATACATAATATAACTTACATAATTTATAAGCTCCTTTGTTTGAACTGTATGTAGTTACCCTGTTACTTCCAAGTTTCAATCCCTGTTACAATGTAAGCAAAAGATCTTGTTTCTAATGCAAAATGTTGTTGTTATGTAAACCGCACTGATGCTAAATAGCGCGGTATATAAGAATTTGTAATAAATAATAATAAATAAATAAATAATTCATATAAATTGTGGGCTCAGTACTTAATTGGCGGCACTTATATGTACAAGTTTGTAAAATGGCCCAACTAAATGTGGGTGTCTGCAAAATTGCCACTGCCACATGGAAACTGCCATGATTGTTTGTCTTGATTAGCTTGTATGCTCTGATGAGCAGGGACCGTCTCTTATTTGCCTGTACAGTGCTGTGTACGACTGGTAGTGCTATAGAAATGCTCAGTAGTAGTAGTAAGTACACTCGGTTTTCCCACATGTAGTTAGGAAAGTGACTTTTCCCTCTCTATGTAGCGGCAGATCGCTGTGAACTCCTGCACATCCTTATACATATTTTACAAAAGGCTCCATGAATTCCAGATATCTCAACCTTGGTGTATCAATTCCTTTCTGTGTGCTATGTAAAATCAGCCTTCACAGAGCTCATCATTTTGCTTTTCTTAGACAAAAACGTACTTGCAGTAGCTCTTATACAATGAAAACCAACTTTACCAGAAAAGAGTCTCATGACTATCACCCCGTATACTGATACCTGATTGCATAATCTATGAAAATGCTGTGAGGGGGAACAACCCACCCCCCCTGAAAACTGTTGTTTTAATCATCCCCCTAAAACGTCTTTTTCAGAATCAGGACTGAGGTCATCATGTTACCAGGGGATCTTTTCCCTCCTTTACTTCAGGAATAATAGTTCTTCACATATATATTTTAACCCACAGTTTCCCAAACCTATTCTGGAGACCCCACAACCAGCTGAGCTTTCAGAATGTCCATAGTGAAGAAGCATGAGATCAATTGGGGCGACTTGATCTTGTGTGTGCACAGTTACATGCTTGCACTTTACCTGCAGTTTGAAAAAGTGTTTGTGTGGGAGGGAGGGTTGTTGCAGTTGTGTTCATACTTTTGAATTTTTAAAATATAGTCATATTTTACCTCTGAAAACCTTTGTGCACCAATAACAGGTGTAAATGTGTGTGCATAGTTTTCCTGGGGAGATTTACAAAGGGAAAGTACATGCATACTTCTACTGTAAAAATTTGGTAGAGTTCACATGGAGGCCATTCAGATGAGGACATCCATGTCTGGGAAGAATGTACAAGATGTGGACGTGCCTCACTGAGACGGGATACCGTGTGCACGTGAATGTATGTACATCTGTGCATGGAATACGCAAAAAAACGTGCATGTGAATAAATGCACAAATTGCTGGTCCTGCCTGCATGGTCTGCACGTATAAAAGCAGAAGACGTGCAATAGTGCTGTGTGTTTAAACACTGCTGTGCGTGGCCCCAACAAGCAGGTATGTGTATGTCCGATGCCGTATCCACATGGATGTCTGAAAATGCCCTCACCTGCACTGTGGCCCACATGCAACAGGATGGAGTGATGCCCCCCCCACCCCCCCAGGCAATCACAGAGCAGAGTTGGAACATGGCCATATGACTCCCAAATTTCTTGGAAGCAGAGACATGCCTGCTCTGCAGGTTAGTTCTGGAGGAGGAGGTAACCCTCCTCCCCATGGGGCACAGAAGGCCGGCTTATGCAGCAGCATGCAGGGTCTGGGAGCGGATCAGGACCACCCTAGTGCAGTAAGTAGGGAAAACTGAAAGGATGACAGTTATGCAAATAATATGTGAATGACAAGAGAGTTCAGGAAAAGGGGGTGGGGCTGAGTAAGGGCAGAAAGAATGCCTGTGCAGGGAGAAGAACAGTGCACAGAATCAGCGAGCAGCCCCAAAGCATTGAGAGTGAGTCTGTGGTGGACCCAGACAGTGCACACACAGTGAGACTACACCACAGCAGTCTGGATAGACACAACAGGGCCCACATGCAGAAAGGAAGACAACACAGAGGTAAGAGCAGGATACAGGCAACAAGAAACATTGTGCTCCAGAGAATAGTATGTAGGCGATGCACATACGAGGGACAGAGGAGCCAATAGAGACACATGCACACACACGCAGCAGTGTCCCTGTGGAATGTGCAATGCTGAGGATGGAATAGCATTGTGAGGCAGAGAAATTAATAAACCAGATAGAACACTATGAAGCACAGCAACCATTCCACACATCTATAATAATGTAGCAGCACCGCCAGGTAATGGCAGCCCAAGCCGTGCAACAGGAATATGGTAAAGCACAGCCAACAATGCCAACAGGACTGTACCACAGGCAATGGTAGCAGAGGTGAAAGGTCGGCCAAAAGAAAGCAGAGAAGGCGGGGACTGAATATCCAACACCAAAGATTATGCCCAAACCACCAGACCAGAGCCCCACACACACCCCATAGGGCAGACTGCAGGGCCCAGAAACAGGCACATGGTAAAAAGCAGCAAGCGCCCTGAGACCCAGGCAAAGCTGCAGCAAACCACCTATTGCCGTGAGACACCACTGTGTCCAAAGAAAGGTGTGCAGACCTGTGCAAGAGTGTCCAGCAGCAGCAGTAAATCCAAGACAGGAAGACCAGACACCACATACTCTTGCACCAAGCTGATGGTCAAGACTGTCATGGAAGTGCAAAGGTAAACCAACGCCAAGAACATGAAGCCTCACGTACTCCAAACTGCCTCTGCCCAACCCCCCATATGGCCTAATCTCCCAAAAACAAAATCTACAAATGCATACAGTGGAGGTGAAAAGACCTCAGAAAATGACAAAAGCATGTCGCACTACATAAATAAGTGAAGTCAGCACCCCATTGAGGTCACCCCACCCCCAATGTAGGAGTTGATAGATGTATTCCTTTGGCAACTCTTGCCATATGAGGAGTAGAGGTGAGGCCCTATTGTACCTGTGAGATCCACAAAATGTAAACCATGTGGAAAAAATTACCAGCAAAAGCCACAGTGACACAGGAAAAAACAGAACTGAGAAGGTGTAGGTGTCACACCAGCAGTCCACCAAAAGCACCCAGAGCCGGTGGGGATCGAGCCCCTAGCATCAAAGGCTATGCCCAAACCACTAGGCCACCCCCCCCCCCCCACAGGACAGGCTGCAGGGCCCAGAAACAGGCACATGGTAAAAGGCAGTGAGAGCCGCAATACCCAGGCAAAGCAGCAGCAAACCCCCTATTACTATGAGACTCCGCTGTGGCCAGAGAAAGGCGTGCAGACCTGTGCAAGAATGCCCATCAGCAACAGTAAATCCAAGACACCATATACCCTTGCACCCAGCTGATGATCAGGACTGTCATGGAAGTGCAAAGATACACCCACACAGACACCAAAAACACTCTGACAAGGACATGAAACTTCATATACACAAAACAGCCATAGCCCAACACCCATACTGCCAGAATTGCCAAAGGACCAAGTCGATCAACGCATACATTGGAGGAGAAAAGACCTCAGTGAGAATACAAAGGCCTGTTGATGTGTGACGTCTCTGTGTGTCTGTGCTTGGCTGAACAATGCAGACATTCAGTATGTGCACAGCCTGCTGCATGATTGGGCGTGGGTATGGGCTACTGTTTTGGCCACTGTCCTTGGTGCTGGTATCTTGGTGTTATGATCCATGCCTGCTTATACTGTCTGGTTATTGGTGTGCCACCCACACAATTTATGTCCTGGGTTTACCTGTATTCCTGTGGCATTTGCTGTGCAATCTCACCACATGGTCTAAGGTTGTGGATCTCTCATATACAATAGGGCCACAGCTCAACCTCGCATATTGCAGGAACTGCCGAAGGACGGAATCTACCAACCCAGACATCGGAGAAGAAAAGATCTCAGTATGTTGATGAAAGCCATTGGAGTTGCAAAACTAAAGGCGCCTGCATGTACACTGAGGGTTGTTCCCCACCAAAGTAGGGTGGATAAATGTAGGTGCCTGGCAACCGCTGCAGTTGAGGAGGCAGAGTTGAGGCCCTAATATAAGAGTTAGATCTGCCAAAGTAAACCAGTGGAGAAAATGCCCAGAGAAAGCCACTGGGACACAGAAAATCACTGAACTGTGTAAGTGCAGTTGGCACACCAGAAGCACGCCCAAAACAAGCAGAGAAGATGGGGATGGAAACCCCAGCCACCAGTACCAAAGACAGTGGCCAAACCTGTAGCCCAAATCCACATCCCAGCATGGGGCAGCTTGTGCACATGCAATATGTCAGCGGTGCTGGGCCCAGCACAGGCACGTAGAGGCAGACATGAGCAGGTAATGTGCAGTGCAGTGACACAATGGGCACCTCAGGTCAAGCCTCATCTCATCTAGGTCCCATGGGGAACAGGATCCATGGTCCATCAGGGTGGTGAGCCACCTCCCCCATGGTCCCCAGTCCATGGCCTGGCCACTATGTTCTACAGGCACACAAGGGTCTGGAGGCATGGAGAAGCAAGGTTAGTCGCAGTCCATAGAGAAGTAGCACCTGCTGTGTGTCAGCACAATGGATCTTGCCCCAGCATCTGCAGGTGAGGGGCTATCACGTAGGCGTAGGTAGGAGCAGACCTGTGAGGGAGGAAACACAGGCACTCCTGTAAAGCTTACCTGGGGGAGTGCCCCTGAGGAGGTCAAGAGGTCCAAAGACATCGACACCCTTGAGGAGAGCAAACTCCCTGACATGCCACATAGTGCTGGTGTACCACAGGAAGAGGTGGGGGATGGAGTGGGGCTATCTGGGGGGGGGGGATGCCAGCAGGGATTAGGGGAGGGGCAGGAGCAAGAAGGGTGGTGGAAGTGATGTGAGAGCAGGGGATGGGAGCGGGAGGCAGGAGGGGAGTAGAGGGAGATAGGAGGGGAAGGGAGAGAGCAGGGGGAGGTGATGGGAGAGGGCCAGGGGAGGGCAGCAGGCAGGGGGGTGAGGCTGGGCCAGACATCATGGAAGTGTGTGGCTGCCTGTGAGCATGTGGAGGGGGAAGAGATTATGGGTGTGCATGGGGCAGAGGATGTGGACATGAGCACCCCATGTGCTGTGTGGCCTGGCACTGTATTCCACAATGAGCCCCAGACAGTTTACGTGGATGGTGCGACTCTGCAGCACACCACAAACAGAGGGCATGGGGGACCAGGGTCAGGCTGTCAATGCAGGGCCCCTGGAGCTCATTGCGCAGCACCTGCAGGGCATCCGTGGTGACCTCCAGGCCATGTCCCAGGAGATGTAATGGCTCACAGAGGCCCTCACGTCCCCACCCAGCTCACAGGGATGTGGGCATGGCCCCTTTAGGCCACAATGGACAGGTGTGCCTGTATGTTCCTGACATATATGTTCCGTTGCTGGTACGGACACATGTGTAGCATGGCCAGCTCTGTTGTTGAATTAAGCAATGTTTAACAAACCTCTGGTCTCTTTGTCATCCCTCGCCATGGGCCCCTGCAGCTGTACCTCGGTGCAGGGTGCAGTGCCCCAGCTGTGCAAGTACAGATGCACACTCCACCCTCAACATGTCTGGTACACCTGTGTGTATGGGGTTGCGGGATCCCTGCCAACTCCGGTGGCTGTTGCTACCAAGCCACAGGGTGGGCCTTGCGTGTTGATGTGGTGCATCGTGTGGAGAGGTGAGGGGATGAGGGGTACAGGTGCACCTTGGCACTGTATGGGCTGGGGCAGCTGCCAGGGCTGGACATGGCGGATATGGGGCTTGCCCATACAAGGAGAGTGTGTGCGGTCTGAGGGTTAGGGGAACAACATGACTGCGTGGGTTGTGGGCCAGAGGTCGCAGGGACTGGTGGGTGCTTGCACAGGGAGGGGTGCACCTTGAGTAAGGGCACACTAATAGCGGTCCACAGGGGCTGTATGGGAAGTGGGATGGCATGGGCAAGTCACGTAGGCGGACAGCAAAGCAGGTGAGGGGTGCCTGAATAGCGCCATGGAGAGCGGATGGTGAGGTGTGCAAAATGGCCATGATGGGCCAAGGGTGGGTGGCTGTGGCAGGTGCATTGGGCACATTCATCACCCACGCATCCCGTGCCAAAGCATATGGACAGCACGGGTGCACAAACATCTGTGTACAGTGGCACATTGCAGAGGCACGTGTGGCACGGTCACATGTCCCCCATGCCGGGCTATGCACACACCCATGTCTGGTGTGGGACCATGTCAGGCGTCTGCCTCCCACCCCCAGTGACGTACACATGGGTCGGTGCCCCCATGGCCCCAGACCTGTATCCCTGACACATGACCAAAGTAACCCCTGCTCACCCCTTGCCATGCCCACACCCCCCAGCAGCCAGAACACCACAGCAGGGCAGGCCTACCTCATGCAAAGGGTGTCTGCAGGAAGTTCAGCGGTGCCACCACATCCCTCCGAAATGCCGCACCAGTGGCTGGCTGTGGTGCCACATTGTCCTCATCCTCATCCCCTGCCTTGGCCACTGCTGAATCAAGCAATGACTGCCTCTGGCAAAGTGCATAATTATGCAGCAGGACATGAACATCCTGCACACCTTACTTGGCTCATAGAGGAGCTCTCCACCAGACTGATCCAGGTAGTGGAACCGGCTCTTCAGTTCAAATGCCCTCTTGATGATGGAGCTGGTCATTCTATGCGCCAGGTTGTATATCTGCTCCCTATGTGTGTGTGGTCTGATAAACGGAGTCATCAGCTATTCCCACAGTGGGTACTCTCTGTCACCTGCAGGGTTGGGAGAGGAAAGTATGAACAGTGTTGAGTGGTGGTCCATCCCCCGGGTGCATGCTGACCTATGCACCACTTCCAAACCCAGCATGACCTACATGCATGTGTGCCGTACCAGTGCTAGGCTGCACATGCCCATGCTGGGAAGTATGTCCACGCCATACCACCCACCCATTGGTGATGAGCATGCACAGATGATGTGCACCCACCCAGCATGCCGATGTGGGACAGGTGTGCAAGCCCCTCATACAGGCATACGGCGGTGTGAGTGCAGCCAGTGCCCCTGCCCATTCCTTTGTGTCCAACACCTATGCATGTTGACATGTTGGCAGTGCCCGGACGACTTGCACTTGATGATCCTTGCCCAAGTCCTGCATAGTGACTCACATACCTGTGTGCATTCTGCTGTGCTGCCCCACCTTACCCAGCAGCCAGCCACCAGTGATGGTGCAAGACTTGAAGGCCTCATGTATCCCAGACTGGGCCAGATTGTAGGCATCATGGCAGGCACAAGGGTAGCAGGCCACATCGATGATCTCCATATCGGCAATGTAGATGATCTGCATATTCAAGGAGTGGTAGGCCGTCCGGTTACGGTATGCAGTCTCATGTTGGTGTGGATGGAGGGCCACATGTGTGCAGTCAACGGTACCCAGGACAGATGAGAAGCCTGCAGTCTCATGAAACTGAAGGATGACCCGCTGCTGCTGATGTGGGGTGCACAGGAAGGCATGTACTGTCCACAGAGCCCCACAAAAGCATCGAGGAATTTGATGCTTTTTGACAAAAACATCTCGCTAAGGCCTGCTGCCATTGCCAGCACAGACTGGAAGGTGTCCATTCCAAAGACGGCTAGGGCCACAAGCACTTTCACCCCAGTACTATCCTGACTGTCCAGGCACAAGTCATGGATGGCAGCAGGGTCAAACCTGTAGCGGGTCACACAGCTCATCATTGAGGCCCAGATACTGGGAGCACGGCCTGGGGATTCTAGGATAAGGGTGATGTTGCCTGGTCCTCCGGCATTCATGCTCCGCATGTTCCAGCAGGCTGTGGCAAGCCATGCATATGTCACCTCATGAGACATCACGGGGTTGAACACCAATGCGGCGCACACATGTGGGGGGAGGTATAAGGTCAGGACATGTGTAGTACATGGGTGGAGGCCCCCCTCCTAGTGCATGTCAGGCCCGTATGGACATCCAGATATCTGGACAGACCTGTAATGCGCCTGGTTTTGTTCCCGTAGGGACTGGATTTGCCTGTAGGAGCAGAATCCATAGCATTTGGGTTGGATGTCAGGGCCATTCCCCAAGGCTGGCATCGTTGACATCCACTCCATTATCCGGCTAGCCATGCCCGGCACATGCATGGAGCCGCAGTGGCATGGGGTCATTTTGCCATGGCAGCGCAGCTCCATGATGGTGGCGTGATCCATATCCCAAATACCAGTCTGTTCCCCACATCCCAAATACCAGTCGCACCTACTAGTCATGGGATCAGGCTGTGGGGTTTCCCTCCCCCCCCCCCCCCCATCTGTCCTGCCTGGCCTCTGTTTACTCCTGGCATCTAGAAGGACATAAACTGTCTCTGAGGTAATTTATATTCCCATGTGACTTGGCCAGCCCAACACATAGATGGCCAATCTCACGGTAGGCCTTCCACATCTGGGGTCAAGGTCCCTGCCTACTGCTGGCCCTAGCTACATCTCTGGACCACTCCCTCCCGCACACAGACAGAGCCCCACGCATAACATGACTGTACATGCAGGGTGATCTGCATGCAGCTAAGCCGACCCCGCATTTCTTGGTTCAGGGCGTCCATATCAGCCATGGTCAGGATGACCCACATAGCCGCTCTGCAGATGGTAGCACCATCTATATTTGGACAGGCATACAGCATGGTCACCCAGGCATGGAAAGGGGGTGTGAGCTATGCCTGCAGATTGGTAAGCAACATGGCAGATGCACATACAGGGGCCTGCATGTGGGCTGCATGCGCTTGAGGGAGCATATTTGTATGTGGGGTGGGGTACCTCTGTCCAAGACAGACAGGCATTAGCTGGTGTTGAACTCCAGTAACCTCTTCAGCTTTGGGAACTGCTAACACCTAATGAGGTGTTAGTTCCCTTCCTACCCACCCCGACTCCCGCCCACCCCTAGCGAGTAGTCTTGCTTTATAGGGCACCTCCCCATTTGACAAAGCACAGAGAATTTGACCATCACATTTTGAATATAATTAAGGAGATTTAACTGCTTTTTCTCTGAAAGGACAGCTGGGAAACTGGCTGGTACTTGATAGATCTCTCTCTTTTGCTTTAACAGATATCTAAGCTCCACGAACAGAACAATGGCTGGGAAAAATCGTATCACTAAAGCTGTTGCCCCCCATTACAGCTTCTGCCTCGGTCCAGACAGAGGTCCTAATGCCAGTTGAAGGACCGGTTCCATGTGCAGGGTGCCTGCATGCTGAAGCTCTGAGGAAACAAGTGGAGGAACTCAGAGAGGGGGTGGCGAGGCTGAGGAGCATTCAAGACAGTGAGAAGTACATTGATGAGATGCTTCTTGCAGCAACCAAGCTCTCCAGCAGAGGAGAAGAAGGGTGCCAACAGAATGTCGATAGTTGGACACAAGTCACCAGGGCCTGCAAAATCACCAATCCAACTTCTCCAGCCCTTGAACTGAAGAACCATTATGCAGCCCTGGAAGTGGAGGAGGTGAAAGCATCCCTGGAAAGGGAAGAACCAGAGCTCAAGTACCCCAAAGTTGCAGAATCAGTGACCACAAGGAAACGAAGGGTAGTGGTGGTTGGAGACTCTCTTCTGAGGGGTACTGAGGCGTCCATCTGCCGACCAGACTTGATGTCCACAGAGGTATGCTGTCTGTCTGGTGCCAAAATCCAAGATGTTACGGAGAGTTTGCCGAGACTCACCAAGCCCACTGACTATTACCCAATGTTGCTAATCCATGTTGGAACAAATGATACTGCCAGATATACCTCGGAACATATCAAAAGTAACTTCATGGCTCTGGGACAGAGGGTGAAGCAGTTAGGTGCACAGGTGGTGTTCTCTTCAATCCTCCCTGTTGAGGGTAAAGGCCAAGGCAGAGAGGCTCGCATCCTGGAGATGAATGCATGGCTGCGTGGATGGTGTCATCGAGAGCGTTTTGGTTTCCTAGACCATGGGATGCTGTTCCAAGCGTTGCAGAGCAGAGATGGCATCCATCTGTCCAAGAAAGGTCAACGCGTCTTCAGTAGTAGACTGGCTAATCTACTGAAGAGGGCTTTAAACTAGATTCGTTGGAGATGGGTGAAGAAAGCCCCCAGGTAAGTGAAAGCCCCCAGGTAGGTGATACATTAAATAACTTTATGGAAATGGGTAACAGGGGTAACATATGGAAAGCAGTGTGTATAAATGCCCGTAGCATGGGAAATAAGATCCCTGATGTTGAAGCTTTGGTGGGAGTGGCTGACTTGGATTTAGTGGCAGTTACAGAAACATGGTTCACAGAAAACCATGATTGGGATGTAACTATACCTGGCTATACTTTATTCAGAAAGGACAGGGTAGGGAGGAGGGGAGGAGGGGTGGCACTATATGTAAAAACTACTATTAAAGCTTTGGAATTACAGAGCTTAAAAGGGAGAGGGGAGGCATTGTGAGTTAAACTAGAAAGAGGGAAAGAGAAATCTATTTACATTGGTGTGATATACAGACCTCCCTCACAAGAGGAAGAGGTGGACAGAGAATTAATTGAAGACATGCGCAGCATTGCTAGGAAAGGGGAAGTGCTACTGATAGGAGATTTCAATATGCCAGATGTTGATTGGCACATTCCTGCTGCAGTATCATCTAGAAGTAAGGAGATCCTGGATTCTCTACAGGGAGAACTATTCAGGCAATTGGTAACAGACCCCACACGTGAAGGGGCCATACTGGACTTGGTGCTTACCAATGGTGAAAGTGTTTCTGATGTTGTAGTGGGAGATCATTTTGCATCCAGTGATCACCAGATGGTGTAGTTCAGTATTAGGACTAGGGCTGTTAGAATCTATTCAAAGGCGAGGATCTTAGACTTTAGGAAGACTAACTTTGCGAAGATGGGCCAATACCTCAGGGAGTCATTAGTTGGATGGGAACAGCTGAGGGATGTAGAAAAATAGTGGGAAAAACTGAAAGGGGATATTTTAAGGGCAACCAACCTTTTTGTTAAAATGGTAAATAAAGGTAAAAGGAAAAGGAGACCGCTATGGTTTTCGAAAGAAGTAGCTGAAAAAGTGAAGAAAAATAGGGAGGCCTACATGAAATACAAGAGATCACAGAGAGAGGAAGACAGGCATCTGTATTTGGAAAAACTTAGAGAAGCTAGCAAAGTAGTCAAGAAGGCAAAGATTCAAAAGGAGGAGGAAATAGCCAATGCAATAAAATGGGGGGATAAGACATTTTTCAGATATATTAGTGAGAAGAGGAAGGGCAAGAGTGGTATTGTCAGACTCAAGGGTGCAGGGGAGAAATATGTAGAAGCTGATAAGGATAAAGCGGAATTGCTTAACAAATATTTTTGTTCTGTGTTCACAGATGAAGAACCAGGAGCAGGACCTCAGAAAACACCCACAAATAGGAACAGAAGCAAAGGACATCTTGAACAATTTTCAAAAGACTGTGTTCGTGAGAAACTATCTCAACTTAAAGTAGACAAAGCGATGGGACCAGATGGGATACACCCGAGAATACTGAGGGAACTTGGGGACGTTCTAGCAGCTCCACTGACTGACCATTTCAATGCCTCGTTGGAGTCGGGAGTGGTGCCAAAGGACTGGAGAGAGGCTCATGTGGTGCCTTTACACAAAAGCGGAAGTAAGGATGTAGTTGAAAACTACAGGCTGGTTAGTTTAACTTCGGTGGTGAGTAAATTATTGGAAACGCTGCTGAAAGAGAAAATAGTGAGGTTTCTGGAGTCCAGCTGGATCCAAGGCAGCATGGATTCCCCAGAGGCAGGTCTTGTCAGACAAATCTGATTGATTTCTTTGACTGGGTGACCAGGGAGTTGGACCGAGGGAGAGCCCTAGATGTGATGTATTTAGATTTTAGTAAAGCCTTTGACACTGTACCTCACAGGCGACTTATAAACAAACTGAGCACTCTAGGGATGGACCCTAAAGTTACTGCTTGGGTTAGAAATTGGTTGGGTGGGAGGCGACAAAGAGTACAAGTAAATGGAGCTCACTCTGAGGAGAAGGATGTTATCAGTGGTGTGCCCCAGGGATCTGTACTTGGTCTGATTCTTTTTAACATCTTTGTTAGTGATATAGCGGAAGGGCTTTCAGGTAAGGTTTGCCTCTTTGCGGATGATACCAAAATCTGCAATAGAGTAGACACCCAGGAAGGGGTAGATAACATGAGGAGGGATCTAGCTAAGCTTGAAGAATGGTCTAGAATTTGGCAGCTGGGATTTAATGCTAAAAAATGTAAGATCATGTATTTGGGCTGCAGCAATCCAAGGGAGCAATATAGTATAGGGGGTGAAGTACTTTTGTCCACTAAAGAAGAGCGGGACCTAGGCGTGGTTGTGTCTGATGATCTTAAAGTAGCTAAACAGGTAGAAAAGGCAACGGCAAAAGCTAGAAGGATGCTTGGGTGCATACAGAGAGGAATGGCTAGCAGAAAAAAGGAGGTGATAATGCCTCTGTATAAGTCTTTGGTGCGACCTCATTTGGAGTATAGTGTGCAATTCTGGAGACCGCACTTTCAAAAGGATGTGAACAGGATGGAGTCGGTGCAGAGGGTGGCTACTAAAATGATTAGTGGTCTTCATTATAAAGCATATGAGGACAGACTGAAGGATCTGAATATGTACACCTTAGAGGAAAGGCGGGATAGAGGTGATATGATTGAGATGTTTAAATACCTCCGTGGCATAAATGTTCAGGGAGAGAGCCTCTTTCAATTGAAAGCAAGTTCTGCTACGAGAGGACATGGGATGAGGGTGAAGGGAGATAGATTCAGGAGTGATATGTGGAAATATTTCTTTACGGAAAGAGTAGTGGATCCGTGGAATAGTCTCCCAGTGGAGGTGGTAGAGATGAGGACAGTAACTGAATTCAAAAAAGCATGGGACAAATACAGAGGATCTCTAAAGGTAAAAAGGGGACTGTTGTAGTTGTTATGGAAGGACAGACTAGATAGGCCATGTGGTCTTTTTGTGTCGTCATATTTCTATGTTTCTATGTTGAATGTCCCAGGTCCTCCTATGGCGGCTCCACAGATGGGGAAGGTGACTGTGACGGACAGAAAGCAGCTGGGGTGCAGGTATTGTGGGCTGGCCAGAAGGTCGGGTCAGGTAGGGGGGCCCCTGTGGGCTGCAGTGACCCATTGGGGGCCCACAGCATCTACAGGGTCACATCTGAATGGGGTAGGTGAGCAGGTGGATTCAGGACTGACCAGTGGCCTTAATCCATGACCAGATGGTGTGGGGATGCTGGGCTCTCAACATGTCCATTGTAGGGGGGTTGTGGGTGGGAAGGGGTGTGTTAGAGGTGTGTCAGGGCCTCCATGTAACCCTTGCACTGCTATTGGGCCTCCAGCATTGAATGGGTCATCTGGAATGGGGACATTCAATGGGGGGTGGTGTTGGACTCTGGGGTGATAGATGCCTGGTATGGTACCACAGGGGTGGTAGATGCCTGGTACGGTCACTCAGTGGGGATGGTGGGTAGGTGGACAGGTTATGCCTGCAGGCCAGCAGTGGACAAACCCTGCTGCTCATCCAAGTGGGACTGTGGTGCCTGACAGTGCTGGAATGGCCTGATCGGCAATATGGCCCTTTGCTATTGCCATGATGCTGTGTTTGCTTCATAGGACAGCAGGTGTGTTACAGTGGCAATGTTGGCCTACACCTCCCATTGCCATCAGCTGTGTGTGGCCTATGTCCCCCTCTTCCGCTTCATCTTCCCTCCATGGTTACCTTTGGGCCTACCTCTTCCCCTGCAGCCCACACTCCTAGCCACCCCGCTGTCATGGTTCAGGCATGCAGTGTACAACAGGCACATGTGGCATCTACCTCATCTGTGGCAGCTGGGTTGTTGGATCCCTGGCGTGGGTTTCCAGATAACGTATATTGCCATTGGGTAGTGTGTAGCAATGTTGGGTAATATGTAGCAATGTCGGTAATGGATCTGCCCATAGAAAGGGCACAGGCCGTCACAAACCAGTCCACTCTCCATGCTTTCATCCAGGCCTGCACTTACGACGTATGCAACTCCGACAGGCTGAGCGCCTCTGGTCAAAACATCCTTCACCTGTCACAATGTCTTGGTTTAGACAGCTGTAATCTGATTACTGTTCTTCAGTTCAGTCTGCTAAGCATTCTTTCTACACCCCAGAAATCTCTGAGGCCACCAGTTCCTCAAGGCAGCTATATACGATTTTGCGCAAACTTTCCTCTACTACTTCTACTCCTAATTTGCAGGCTATAGTACCTCCTCCTTCAATGCTAGCTACTTTCTTCACTGAGAAAATTCACAGCCTGCACTCGTCTTTCCCTAATCCTCCACCTTTGTCACCTCTTCACCCTTCTTCTCCTTCCCTTGTCCCATCTGCTCCCTCTGGGACAGTGGTCATCTCTGGATCAGCTGATTGGTCTTCTCCCCCGCCAAATTGAGCGCTAGCCCATACTTGGTCTTCTTTTTATACTATTACTTCCGCAGAATTGCTTAAGACATTTTGTAAATCCAGAAAGACCACTTGTCATTTGGATCCAATTCCCTCACATTGGCTGGCCGAACCTTCTTTACAACTGGTGCCTATCATTGTATCCATTTTAAACACTAGTTTGTCTTCTGAATGTTTTCCCTCCCCATGGAAGTCTGCCATTGTCCATCCTCTCCTAAAACATTTCTCACTTGACCCTTCTGTTCTTTCCCACTGGTGTCCCGTTTCTAATCTCCCCTTTCTGGCTAAATTGCTTGAAAGTTTTGTGTTTTTTTCAATTAGCATTCCACATTGAGGCTACTAATGCCCTTCACCCTCGGAAAGCAGGATTTCGGTCAGGACATAGTACGGAAACTGTTCTCCTAGCCCTATTAAACAAGGTTCACGTCGCCCATGACCATGGAGATATAATGCTTATGGTGTCCCTGGACTTATCTTCAGCGTTTGACTTAATTGATCACCAGATTCTTCTTTCTCACCTTTATGATACTGGGTTGCGGGGCACGGTACTGCAGTGGTTTCAGTCCTTTCTCACAACCCACTCTTTCACTGTCCACTCTAACAACCAGTCTTCCTCTCCTCTCCCTTTAGCATGTGGGGGCCCCAGGGCTCGGTCCTTTCCTCTTTGCTATTTAACATCTTCCTCGCTCCTCTACCACTTCTAATTCAACAGTATCCGGTCTCAGCCTGTATTTACGCTGATGATATTGTACTCCTCTTCCATACTTCTCCGGTTAACATAAATATCTCGCAGTTCAATAATTGTCTTTCTCACATTGCCTCATGGCTTTCCTCTAATTACCTTCATCTGAACCCTGCTAAGTCCACAGCCATGTGGGTCTCCCTGAGTACTCCATGTCCAACGATTGCTCCTCAAATCAGTTCTATTCCTATCTCACTCACCTCTTCCTTCCGCTATTTAGGCGTAATTTTGGATTCCTCTCTCTCCTTCCACAACCATGTGTCTACCCTTACTCACCGTTCTTTCTTTGCTCTGTGACAAATCAGAGCAGTTTGTTCTCTTTTCCCTCCCTGTTCGCTCAACACTCTAGTACTGGCCTTGGTCATGAGTCGTTTAGATTATTGCAATGTCGTCTTTGCTAACCTACCATCCTATCAGCTCCAACGTTTACAGCTAATACAAAATACGGCAGCCCGTCTTATTACACATGCTCGGTGATTCGATCACATTACTCCTCATCTTCATTGGTTGCCGCTCCGCTACAGGTTCCAATACAAATTTTTAATTCTGACACATCGGGTCATCCATACAGCGAATCCACTCTATTTGGCTAATCTCATTTCCCTTCATACTCTTTATTGTCAACTTCGTTCATTGCATGCTAACTGGCTGTCCTTACCTTCCCCCTCCCAGGCTCACTTAGAACAGACTCGTCATGCTGCCTTTTTCTTTTTCAGCCCCGCACTCTGGAACGCCCTACCTTCTTCTCTTCGTCTGGAACCCTCATACCCACAGTTCAAAAAGTTGTTAAAAACTCACTTGTTTCAACAGGCCTTTGACCTCCCCTGTGACACCCCTTGTAATATCCCTACCTAAGTATTGTTCTCTTTTGTTTACTTTGCTGATATGCTGCTGCTTCTACTTCTTTCCTATATTATTGTGGCATTCTTTTCATTCTTCTATAGCGTAGACATTTTATTATAAACCACTCTAATGTCTCGACAAGGGCGGTATATAAAGTGTAGAAATAAAGATAAAAGATAAAGGCCCAGGCGTGAATGCTGTTTATGCGGCACACATCTAAGGTTCATGTCTACGCGGCACCATACATGCAGACGTGTGACATATTCCAGACGTCTGTACATCTATGCCGCTGCATGTCCAATACCCACATAACATCCATCGACAGAGGGACACACCTCTGTGGTTTGGACGTGTTCTGGAACTGCTGTTTCCATTTTTCTGATTTATCTGCATCTGCCTGTGCATTCTGCAATGGCCCCCAGCAAGGAAGCACAACTTCAGCAATGACGAGCTGACCCTCCTCATAGAGGCCGTACTCAGTGACTTTGCAGCCCTGATAGACACTGAGCTTGCATTCCTCTGTGCCCATGAGCAGCAGCGGCAGTGGCTGGGTATCTGTCAGCAGATAAACGCTGTCCACCACAACAACCATGAGATTGAAGGCCTGAAGCAGACGTAGCAGCAGAAATGCCATGACACACATATGAAGGCACGTGGTAGGGGTCCTGATGGTCAAGGGGTGCAGCTGACTGACCTCGAGCAGTGGGTCCTGGTGACCATTGACGTTGCTACGATGGAGGGTGTCAGTGACCTGGACACCTCATGGCTGCCACAGGATCAGGATACATGCATGATCTGTCTCGTCCATCTCATAGATGGCCGCTGACTGTGTTCTGCGTCTTGGGTTTTGGGACTACCTTCACCTCCCACTGCACCTTTCACATGTCCCCCCTCAGGGTGGGCAAGGGGCACGCATGGGCATGTTGCACTACCACATTTCTATCTGCTACCTCATTGGGGGGGCTCTGTGGTTGTGGGTCTGCACTGTGGTGCGTGGCTCTGTCTCTGCTGCACACACACATCTGCAATGCTGTGTCTCCGGGTCTTTTGGCCTACACCTCTGTGTGTGTGTGTGTGTGTGCAAGCACTACGTGCATCCATCACTGATGGTTTGCTCGGTCATGCCTCTCTCAACAGTTGCTGCTGCAGTTGTGGGACCCAGCACTGCCCCCATGCCAGCCATGCTGCAGCTTGCTCCACCGCTGCCCCAGTCACCTGCTCATGCTACAACCTCTGTGGCGCCAGAGGAGGTGGAGGGATCACATCCAGGCAGTCCCACTGACATGGGGACAGGGCCTGACAATGCAGAGGGACAGGAGAATGACAAGTCAGAGGATGGGGAGGGCCAGCTCCCACTATCACCAGAGCCACGAGGGCAATAGGGAGAGGCCATCCGCAGGTAACAGACACACCACCACACATCTGTGCTGCTTGTACAGTGCTCGGACAGCAGGAGGCACATGCAGGCAAAGATGGAGCTTCTTAGCAAGAGTGTCTCATTCCAAGAGCAGCAACTGGCCCCCAAGGAGAGACAGCTAGCCCTTCAGGGACAGCAACTGGCTACCACAGCCAACCTAGATGCCTCCTTAGGCTTCATGGGCACCCAGCTTGAAACTCTGGTCGGCCAGCTGGGCAAATCTCAGGGTGCCCCAGACCCTATCTCTGCCCCTGGGCTGCCATCTGCCATTTCCAGGATGGAGTCACCAGCTCTGTCACAGTCTGCTGCTGCCATAGCACCTTCACATGCACCTGTGCCTACTGCCTTGCCTTTTACCAGTAGTGCAGCAGCAAGCACCAGTGCTCGGGCAGCATCAACTGAAGGGGGCATAGCCAGAGGACAGTCTGGGATCTTGGGTCCTGTGCCTTGGGGTGTGGGACCACCTATGGTGTTCACCGCATTCCATGGGGATACCAGCAGCAGCAGCTCATCCTCAGAGGGCACAGCTGTTTCCCCTCCAGTGCATGTCCCAGCACAGGGGGCCAACATGGTGACCTCAGGGCAGGGGAGGGGAAGGGGTGGGCAAGTGGATGTGGGGGACAGCGGTAGTCCTTGTCTCGCAGCCAGGTCTGTCTGCCTGGAGTGTGCATGCTCCAGTATTTCTGTGGTTAGGAGGTTGGGTGGGGGTAGTCTGCCATGGGCTATGGGGGGCACATGGGTGTGTGATGTGGGCAGTGTGATGTTCTGGGGTTTCATATGGGGGGGGCCATGTGTGCGGTGGCATGGGTCAGGCAGGCCTCTGTATGTGGTGTATTCCTTCATGTATTTGTATCTCCGATATCTGCACATAGATACATGCTGTACATCAGCATCGGCCTGTCTCCATGTCTCTGTGCCGCATTCACCAGGGACATGCTCAGTTGTGTTTGTTTCCATGGTGCCTGCGCCTTGACTGTCCACTGTTGTTTTTTGGTCTGTGTCCCAGCCTTATTCCATGTTTCAATTGGTCTAATTTGCATGTGTAGTCTCAGGCAGCCACACGTACAGTACATTGCCACGATCAGAATACAACTTGGACATCCCCACCGCCGGACACAGTTTGATCCTGCCCCTCTTTTGGACACTCAGGGTTCCATGTCCATGCAGGCAGTATGCCCATGTCCCTTCAGTTACAGAATACAGGTTTGCACGTCAACACATGTTACACGTGTACCTTACATGTCCAAATGCCTTATTCATGGTTCAGAATGACCCCCATAGTGAAAAGTACACACACGGTTTTCACTAATGCTGGGTGGTTATAGAGTTACCCTCTATAAATATATACCCTTCGTCCAAGTAACTATGCACAAAATTGTGTGGATAATGTTACATGGATAAAAAGGAGGCATGGTGAGCGCAATATGTCAAATTTAACCAAATATTGAGCATTATCTGGTTAAATTCAAGTTAGC
Organism: Ichthyophis bannanicus; assembly: GCA_033557465.1. Taxonomy (NCBI): domain Eukaryota; kingdom Metazoa; phylum Chordata; class Amphibia; order Gymnophiona; family Ichthyophiidae; genus Ichthyophis; species Ichthyophis bannanicus. The sequence continues at coordinate 562,386,864 of CM066033.1, forward strand.
CCATACAAATAGCAGGGCAGACAAGATTTAACTGGACAGTCAGACAAGCTTTTCCAGGACCAATGTTCCCTCTAATTTTCTGTAGGCTGTGTGCGCATAAAATATCAGCTGTGCAGCTTTTGAAGGAAGGTCAAATTTTTGTGCGCCACATAACGACACTCGGAGTTATATACTTTAAAATTTGACTACACGTCAGAATACAGTATGTACACCACATTGATTTTAATCAAATTAAATGAAAATAGACGATTACTAAATGAAGCAGAAAATTTCTAGCAATTACAATCACAACTTTTAAATTTTAAGACATCTATGTTTTTTTCTATCAGAATCAGAACCGTAATTTTTGTGCGCTCTGTTGTAAAGTATGTGCGCTCGCTCGGTCAGGTGTGTGCGCGCGCACACGCACACAGCTTAGAGGGAACAGTGTCCAGGACATACAACTACATTTGTCTAGGTACAGACTTGCTTGAATATCTGGTGAAATCTGAGCAGACATTTTAACTTTTAACATGGTTAACTTTTCATCTTTGTGTAATCAACCTATAATGTATGGACTACTGGGCTGAGGCAAATTTTACACAGCAAACTTTATACAATTTTGAAGTTTTGCCAGTATGATTGCTGGCAACTGATTGGAAAAATTAATTTAAAGCATATTTTCAGTTTTGTACAGAATGAATGTGCTATTGAGTTTTCGGTACTGCACAATATATACATAAGAATTGTATAAAGTATGAAACTTACTTATTTATTTATTTATTTTATTTTATTTTATTTATTTATTACAGGCTCTTATATACCGCTCTATTCAGAATCAGCGCGGTTCACAATATAACAACATACCATAACAACAAACTGTTAGGTTTTACAGAGAACAAGGTCAGAGAACTTGGATAAAACATGGGACGTCATTACTGCAACTATTTACAAGAGTATTTACAAGAGTATTTACAAGTATTTATTTATTTACAAGTATTTATTTACATTTATTTATTTACAAGTATTTATTTATTTATTTAGTTTACACTTATATACCGCTACTTCCAGCGATCAGCAGCGGTTTGATTGCCAATTTGGGAGATGTCAAATCAGGACAGGAAAATCGGGTCATATATACATAGTTTTAGGGTTTGGCACAGCATGCAGGGTTTACTTGATGAAGAACTGTGATTCATGGATTTCATTAAGACAAAAGGGCCCTCTGCCTAACGCCACCAATCAAACAGAGAAAAAGTACATGCCAGTTGCCCATGCCCTTCAAGAACAGAAAATTTAGTCAGTAGATGATGGACAACTAACAGCAATGTAAAATAAATTAGAGCATGCTTTTATTGGAATAAAGGCAGTAACGTTTCTAGTAGATTTTGTAATATTTAGGATGCTAAACTAGGAATAAATGTAGAAAAAAAACCTTGTCTTGTTGGTATGAATTACACACAGAGCTAGAAAACAAGTGGGGAAGGCATACAGAGCATGGCTTATGGAGTTCTTTCCAACCTCTCTGCGTGTATGTGTGCACGTGCTTCAGCATTCTTATCTGTGTATGTGTGTCTGTGTTTTTTCTGTGTGTGTTTAAATATCTCTCTTTTGTTTGTTTATCTGTTTTGTTTGTATGTGTGTGGGCATGTACATCTGTGTGCAGAGCTGCCAAGTTACTCAATTCCACCAGGGACACCTTTTGGCCAGTTCTGGTTTTAAACTTAAATTCCAAAGTAGTGTAGTATTTGTAGTCTCTCATCTTACCCACTGAAAAAGTGCTGTAGGGGTCATCAGAAATCCAAAACTGGCATAAAATTTCTCTTCTAGAAATGGGTAAATTGAAAGCTCTGTGTGCATATGTGTATGTATGTGCATATAAGAACATAAGATATGCCATACTAGGTCAGACCAAGGCCCATCAAGCCCAGTATCCTGTTTCCAACAGTGGCCAATCTAGGTCATACGTACCTAGCAGTATCCAAGAGACACAGGTTCCACAATGCTTGTACTGGGTCAAACATTGATATCCTGGGTCCCTTCTTAATAATGGTTTATGGACCTTTCCTCCAGGAACTTGTCCAAACCTTTTTTAAACCCAGCTACACTAACAGCCTTTACTACATCCTCCGGTAACAAATTCCAGAGTTTGATTACACGTTGAGTGAAAAAATATTTTCTTTTATTAGTCTTAAATAGTTTACCCTGTAGCTTCATTGTATGTCCCCTAGTCTTTCTATATTCTGATAACGTAAACAATCGATCTACGTTTACCCGTTCCACTCCGTTCGTTAATTTATAGACTTCTATCATATCTCCCCTCAGCCGTCTCTTTTCCAGGTTAAAGAGTCCTAACCTTTTTAGCCTTTCTTCATAGGAGTATCCTACCATCCCCTTTACCATTTTGGTGGCTCATCTCTGAACCTTTTCTAATAACGCTATATCCTTTTTAAGATACGGCGACCAGAATGGCACACAATATTCAAGGTGCGGTCTCACCATGGAACGGTATAGAGGCATTATAATATCTTTTGTTTTATTTTCCATTCCTTTCCTTATGATACCTAGCATTCTATTTGCTCTCTTGGCTGCCGCTGCACACTGGGCCGAGGGTTTTAACATGTTATCCACAATGACGCCTAAATCTTTTTCCTGGGTGGTGGTTCCTAATGTGGAACCTTGCATTGTGTAACCATAGTTTGGGTTGTTCTTCCCTAGGTGCATAACTTTGCACTTGTCCACATTAAATTTCATCTGCCATTTTGATGCCCAGTCTTCTAATTTATCAAGATCCTCTTGCAATTTTCCACAATCCTCTTGGGTTTTAACAACTTTAAATAGTTTTGTGTCATCTGCAAATTTGATAACCTCATAAATCGATTTTGCAGGCAGTCTTTAAATTCCAGTGGTATATTCTCAAGGTCATATTTTGCTGCATTCATGAGTGGTTTGCTCTTTTTCAACTTTAGCTTGAGTTTGCATACTAGTAGTTGATGATCTGCACCACAGTCATCTCCAGGTTTTGTCTTTGTTGATGTTACAGAGCTTTTCCATCGTTGACTTCCATAGATGTAGTCAATTTGATTTCTATACAATCCATTGGGTGAAGTCCATGTGTACAGTCACCGCTTGTGTTGCTGGAAGAAGGTGTTTGAGATGAATAGATCGTTGGTCTTGCAGAATTCTATCAGTCTTTCTCCAGCTTCATTTCTGTTGCCAAGTCCATATTTTCCAACTACTTTGCCTTCTTCTTTGTTGCCAACTTTTGCATTCCAATCACCCATGACTATCAGGATATCCTGTTTGCATGTTCTGTCAACTTCAGCTTGTACTTGTTCATAGAACTCTTCAATTTCATTCTCTTCTACAGCTGTTGTTGAGGCATATAATTGAATTATAGTTGTGTTGATAGGCATTCCTCATAGACAAATAGAGATTAAGCGTTTGCTGACTGCATTGTATTTCATTACAGTTCTTGCAAGTTTCTTCTTTATTATAAATGCATAGTAGACCATGGTGATCATCTGATGCAAAGTGCCCGATGCCAGTCCATTTCAGTTTGCTGACACCCAACAGATCAAGTTGTACACGTTCCATTTCATTCTTGACCACCTCCAACTTCCCTTGGTTCATGGTTCGTATGTTCCATGTTCCAATGTGTAAGACATCTTTACAGCTTTTGACTCTCATTTCATGTGCAGCTACATCAGCAGTCAGACATCCCGAGGGCTTTGATCCAACCACATCATAAATGCTGGCTTTACTCTGAAAAGGCATCAAAACGGAAGATGAAATTTAATGTGGACAAGTGCAAAGTTATGCACCTAGGGAAGAACAACCCAAACTATGGTTACACGATGCAAGGTTCCACATTAGGAACCACCACCCAGGAAAAAGATTTAGGCATCATTGTTTATTTATTTTTATTTATTTAATTGCTTTTCTATACCGCACTATTTATTATCAGCGCGGTTTACAGGAAACTTATTTGTGCAAAGAGGGCATTTCAATGCACTTACAATAAACAGGGTAAATAAACATGGATAACAGGTTAACAGGTAAACAACTATTTACAATTTAGTATGAAGGCTTGTACAATTATCTCCTTAGTAAGTAAAGTTGATACGACAATGACATTCTGTAAATTAAGTAGAGGTGGGTTCGGAAGGTAGAGGTGTTGTGGGCATGGGGCTCGTGTGGAGAGAGTTGGACATGATTGAAGGTGGCTGAGAGCTGTCATTTGAGATGGAGAAGTACTGGGTAAATAGGTGACGTTTCAACGCTTTCCTAAATTGAAGAATGTTGTTGATGGCGCGGATGTCAGGTTGGGAGAGCATTCCAGCAGGAGGGTGCGTAGAAGGCAAAGGCACGGTTGCTCGTAGTCTTGGAGCATTTAATGATTTCTTTGGGAAGGATGAGAGTGTTAGTAGCAGTTGATAACATTTTAAAACCCTCCGCGCAGTGTGCAGCGGTGGCCAAGAGAGCAAATAGAATGCTAGCTATCATAAGGAAAGGAATGGAAAAGAAAACAAACGATATTATAATGCCTCTGTATCGTTCCATTGTGAGCCCGCACCTTGAATATTGTGTACAATTCTGGTCGCCGTATCTTAAAAAGGATATAGCATTATTAGAAAAGGTTCAGAGAAGAGCCACCAAAATGGTAAAGGGGATGGAAGGATACTCCTATGAAGAAAGGCTAAAAAGGTTAGGGCTCTTTAACCTGGAAAAGAGACGGCTGAGGGGAGATATGATAGAAGTCTATAAATTAATGAACAGAGTGGAACAGGTAAACGTTGATTGATTGTTTACGTTATCCGAATATAGAAAGACTAGGGGACATGCAATGAAGCTACAGGGTAAACTATTTAAGACTAATAAGAGAAAATATTTTTTTACTCAACGTGTAATCAAACTCTGGAATTTGTTACCAGAAGATGTAGTAAAGGCTGTTAGTGTAGCTGGGTTTAAAAAAGGTTTGGACAAGTTCCTGGAGGAAAGGTCAATAAACCATTATTAAAAAGGGACCCAGGATATCAATCCTTGACACAATGCAAGCATTGTGTGAACCTGTGTCTTTTGGGGAAACTGCTAGGTACGTATGACCTAGATTGGCCACTGTTGGAATCAGGATACTGGGCTTGATGGACCTTGGTCTGACCCAGTATTATTTATTTATTTTATTTAACAAATTTTTATATACCACAACCTTCCGAGGATCAGGTGCGGTTTACATATAACAATTGAGTAAACAGGTAGGCGTTACTGTTTTTACATTGAACAATAACATGAACTATGTGCAATTAACATTTGAACTTTTAACTTTTAAACTTTTTGGAACTATGTACAATTAACTATGTACAGATATAGTAGGAGAAGTTCAACAGTGTAAGAATTATAGGCAGTATTAAGGTCAAAACGTCTTTAGGCTCAGCGGTGTTGATCTACTTGTGTTGTATAGTTTATCCCTTTTCATATTGAAGTTGAGAGTTAGTTAATGTACCGTAGTAGGAGGTGAAAAGGTGAGTTTTTGCGTAGATCTTTAAAGTCGGTTAAGGCTCTGAGTTCATCGGGTAGCGAGTTCCAGAGCGTGGGGGCTGCATGTGAGAATGCCTTTTTATTTGTTGTTTTTTTGGACTTTGTGAATTCTTTTGGAATTCTCAATTTATTGGCGTTGCCTCTTCTTTGTGCACTATGGGGTGTTTCTTTAATGATTAATGTATTTAGGGTTTCTGGGGCGGTGTTATTTATTGCTTTAAAAGTGGTTATTATTAATTTATAGTTTATTCTACATTGAATGAGGAGCCAGTGTAGTTTGGCTAGGTAGGGTGTTATGTGCTCGAAAGGGTGAACCTTCATTATAGTTCTAGCAGCAGCATTTTGAGCCAGTTGGAGTCTTCTGATGTTTTGGTTTGTTGTACCTAGTAGAGAGAGGTTGGCGAAGTCAAAATGTGGGGTGAAAGTATGGCATATCTTATGTTCTTATTTCATTTCATGCCCCTGTAACCTGTTTTATATAGGAAAAACGAAAAGAACCATCCATACCCAGATTGTGGAATACAAGAGTTGCATACGTAGGAAGCTACCAGATAAGCCCTTGGTCTCCCATTGGGAAGCTCATGGTCATACCCTGAAGGAGCTTCGATTTCTGGTGCTGAAGATAGTACTTCCACATTGGGAGGGGGGGAATACTGATAAAATCCTACTTAAATTAGAAAAGAGGTTCATTTCTAATTTCAATACAGTATCCCTGTACGGACTAAATACTGAGGCAGCATGGATTCACCAGAAGCAGGTCTTGTCGGGCAAATCTGATTGATTTCTTTGACTGAGTGACTAGGGCGTTGGACCAAGGGAGAGCCCTAGATGTTGCATGTTTAGATTTCAGTAAAGCATTTGACACTGTTCTGCACAGGTGACTTATAAATAAAACTGAGCACCCTAGGGATGGACCCTAAAGTTACTGCTTGGGTTAGAAATTGATTGAGTGGGAGGCGACAAAGGGTACAGGTAAATTCTGAGAAGGAGGTTACCAATGGAGAGTCAGTTGGATCATTAGCTGATAGAGGGGTAAAAGGGGCACTAAGAGGGGACAAAGTCATAGTGGAGAGATTGAATGAATTCCTTGCTTCAGTCTTTACTGAGGAAGATGTAGGGATGTTACCCATGACTGAAACGGTATTTAAAGGTGATGCTGCAGAAGAATTAAAATAAATAACGATACGCCGGGAAGATCTATTACAACTATTTGATAAACTGAAGAGTAGCAAATCACCTGAACCGGATGGTATACATTTGAGAGTGTTGAAAGAACTAAAATATGAGATTGTAGACATACTATTAGTAATCTGTGAACTATCATTAAAATCATCTGTAATACCTGAAGACAGTTTTTAAAAAGGGTTCCAGAGGTGATCCGGGAAACTACAGACTGGTGAGCCCGATGTCAGTACTGGGAAAAATGCTAGAAACCATTATAGAGAACAAAATTACTGAACATGTAGATAGTCATGGTTTAATGGGAGACAACTAACATGGCTTTAGCCAAGGAAGGTCTTGTCTTACTAATCTGTTATGTTTTTTTAAAGGTGTGAACAAACAGACAGACAAAGTTGAGTCGGTTCATATAGTGTATCTAGATTTTCAGAAAGCCTTTGATGAGGTTCCTCATGAGAGACTTTTGGCAAAATTAAAAAGTCATGAGATAGGAGGCAGTGTACTATTGTGGATCAGGAACTGGTTAAAAGATAGAAAGCAGAGGGTAGGGCTAAATGGCCAATTTTCCCAATGGAGAAAGGTGAATAGTGGAGTACCCCAGGGATCTGTGCTGGGTCCGCTGCTTTTTAACATATTCGTAAATGACCTGGAAATGGTAATAACAAGTGAGATAATCAAATTTGCAGATGACACAATAAGGATTGTGAAAAATTGCAAGAGGACCTTGATAAATTGAAGGACTGGGCATCCAAATGGCAGATGAAATTTAATGTGGAGAAGTGCAAAGTTATGTACCTAGGAAAGAACGACCCAAACTATGGTTACACAATACAAAATTCCACATTAGGAACCACCACCAAGGAAAAAGATTTGAGCATCATTGTGGATAACATGTATAAACCCTCTGCCCAGTGTGCAGTATTGGCTAAGAAAGCAGATAGAATGCCAGGAATCGTAAGGAAAGGAATGGAGAATAAAAAAAAGTATATTATAATGCCTCTGTATTGTTCCATTGTGTGCAGTTCTGGTCGCCGTATCTTAAACAGGATATAGCATTAATAGAAAAGGTACAGAGAAGAACCACCAAAATGGTAAAGGGAAGGGAAGGATACCCCTATGAAGAGAGGCTAAAAAGGTTACTGCTCTTCAACCTGGAAAAGAGACGGCTGAGGGGAGATATGCTAGAGATCTATAAATTAATGAATGGAATGGAATGGGTAAATGTAGATCAATTGTTTACGCCATCAAAATATAGAAAGACTAGGGGATATGCAATGAAGTACAGTGCAACCTATTTAAGACTAATAAGACTATATGTAAAAAATACTATTAAAGCTTTGGAGTTACAGAGCTTAAAAGGGAGAGAGGAGGCATTGTGGGTTAAAATAGAAAGAGGGAAAGAGAAATCTATTTGCATTGGCGTGATATCAAAAGGTTATCAAATTTGCAGATGACACAAAACTATTTAAAGTTGTTAAAACCCAAGAGGATTGTGGAAAATTGCAAGAGGATCTTGATAAATTGGAAGACTGGGCATCAAAATGGCAGATGAAATTTAATGTGGACAAGTGCAAGGTTATGCACCTAGGGAAGAACAACCCAAACTATGGTTACACGATGCAAGGTTCCACATTAGGAACCACCACCCAGGAAAAAGATTTAGGCGTCATTGTGGATACCATGTTAAAACCCTCGGCCCAGTGTGCAGCAGCGGCCAAGAGAGCAAATAGAATGCTAGGTATGATAAGGAAAGGAATGGAAAATAAAACAAAAGATACTATAATGCCTCTATATCGTTCCATGGTGAGACCGCACCTTGAATATTGTGTGCAATTCTGGTCGCCGTATCTTAAAAAGGATATAGCGATTTTAGAAAAGGTTCAGAGAAGAGCCACCAAAATGGTAAAGGGTATGGAAGGATACTCCTATGAAGAAAGGCTAAAAAGGTTGGGGCTCTTTAACCTGGAAAAGAGACGGCTGAGGGGAGATATGATAGAAGTCTATAAATTAATGAACATAGATCGATTGTTTACCTTATCAGAATATAGAAAGACTAGGGGACATGCAATGAAGCTACAGGGTAAACTATTTAAGACTAATAAAAGAAAATATTTTTTCACTCAACGTGTAATCAAACTCTGGAATTTGTTACCGGAGGATGTAGTAAAGGCTGTTAGTGTAGCTGGGTTTAAAAAAGGTTTGGACAAGTTCCTGGAGGAAAGGTCCATAAACCATTATTAAGAAGGGACCCAGGATATCAATGCTTGAACCAATACAAGCATTGTGGAACCTGTGTCCCTTGGGGAAACTGCTAGGTACGTATGACCTAGATTGGCCACTGTTGGAAACAGAATACTGGGCTTGATGGACCTTGGTCTGACCCAGTATGGCATATCTTATGTTCTTATGTTCTTAAAACTTGTCAGTTTTCCTATGACCATTTCTGGCCTCTTGGTTTTACACTCTTATTGCATATGTGGATTTTAATTTGTTGTTAGTTTTTTTTTTTATTTTCAATGCCATTTTACCATATCCCTATTTTTTAATTCTCAGCTTATCGAGATACATTTTATTTTTATCTCATGCACAGCTAGTCCCTCTGAATTTGGAAGTTTTTTACTATGTTTCCCCAGATTGATCATGGACACATTTGTTACATTTTAGTTATCTATTTATTTATATTTTGGTTCTTTTTTATAGTTTTAGATCCCCTTTCTTCGATCTTATACTACGTGTTTATTCAATTGTTTTTTAGCACCCCCTTTTTATGGCTCGTCATGGTGCCTATACCCTGGTCCCCCTTTATGACCAACATATGCTCTTAGGTAAGGATTTGTCTAGTGCTCTCCATTTTTTACACCAGTGCTGCATGGATATTATTGTTTTACAGTTATTTATTTATTTCCCTTTTTTTACATTATAGGCGTTCTCACATATTTATTTTATATAGCCTCTTTTATATGGCCAGTACATGTTATACAGTTTTTTAGGTATTCATGTTTTTATTTTTATATATATTTCATTATCTTTCTCTTATTTTTTTTAAATTATCTATTGTTCGCAATCTGCTTCACCAATGCATCCTTTTATGGACTAACAGTTTTTAAAGGTGTTGATATACAATGCCCGTTAGGTTCTCACACTTGATGATTTTTGGGTTTGAAGAACCCCCGTGTTCCTTTGGCTTTAGTGTTGTGTACACCTAGGGGGATGTTTACTAAACTGCGGTAATGTGCTTCGCGTTAGGATCCGCGGTAGAAGCAGAAATCCCATATAAGGACATGGGCGGTACATGGTTACCGATAACGCGCGTTACAAGGCGCCATAAATTAATGAGCGCTACATGGCACGTTACCGCGCGTTAATCTTAAGAAGGCGCGCAGGAATGCAAGCACAGCAACAGAGCTGTAGCACAATGGTTACTACACTGACTGATGGTACAGGGGTCATAGGTTCGATTCCCCAGTGGGCCTAATGTATAAGGCTGGCTGAGGCATCACCCTTTACATTTAAGTAGTGATAGTTGAGGCATTTGACCTGTATTTTAATTAGTGCTGCCAGCAAACACACCCTCACGGTGGCATAACTTAAGGTGCCGCATAAGGCACCCCATAACGCACTCCATAGGGCACATTATAAAGTGTACTGTCCGCCAAGGCTCCCTATAATGTCCCCTGTAGGACACCTTATAAGGCTGTGAACAAAGCCCTGGCTGGCTGCAGAAGGACTGCACGTCACCACACAAACTGTCTGCTGTGGTTACCAGGATAGGGTAACCCACCCGTACCCATGATGCACTGCACATGCAAATCAGCAGTCGACAGATGGGCACAAGATGGGGTATGCACCCCCATAGCACCTCGGCCTGGTAGGGGGAACAGACTGTGTGTGCTACTGGCACAGAGTAGCCACAGACAGTCACATTGTGCGGGTACTGTGCTCACCCTGAGGTTGAGGTGGGGCGCCCAGCACCAGGTCCACAGCACCTTTCATGGCTGAAATACGCCATGCTGCAGGTCCCCATCAGTGTGTGATAGGTAGTTCCTTTAGACACACCTAGGATACATCTGTGTCCTTCTGTATTTCTCAGTCATGTCTAGCCCTTATGGGCGATGATGCACCCAGAATAGTGCATATCCTGTGTTGGTGCCATGGTTACCTGCTGTAAGTGAAGGGGGGGGGTGTTTGGACCCATAGGCAGATTATGTACCACCACACAACCCACCCTCTGGGGCTCAAGGTGGGAAACAGGATCACCCACCAATAGATCCACATTCTACCTTCCTGCAATGGTAGCAGTAGAGGGGACCATCAACCCCAGTCCTGCTGGGGAACAGACAGAGCAGTACACATCCATAACGCAATAGCAGACAGACAGTAGGCCTGGAAATGCTCAGCTGCCCCCCACCATTATCTGACATTCTCCAGCAGCAAGCCTCCAGCCGCTGCACCCTGCAAGGTGTTCCAGCAAGACACATACTAGCTGCAGACAGTCTGCCAGCTAGTCCATAGTGCATGGTCCTGGAGGAGATGCATGTACCCAGAATGGGGATGTCAGCATACACACCAAGCAGATAAGTCAGTGATTGGGCCCCAAAGGGAAACCCATAAATATCACATGAGAGAAATACTATATAGCACTATGGGGGAACCTAGCCATGCCATGGTCACTGCTCAGTCAGGGTGAGAGTGACCTCCCAGCAGGACATGCTGTGGCCACCCTGTCCGTGCAGGTGGTGGCCGGGCACTACAATGTCCCAGCCAGTGCCCTATGCGGATGCATCCAGGCCAGGCCACCCTATCCAGGCTATTCTCACGGTACCATGCTCCTCATTATGCACATTGGCAGGCCAATACTGGCAACAGTGCTAGCAGTGTGGGCTGTGGAGGGCGTTGACAGCCACCTCACACTGGATAGACAGACACACACTTCCCACACCTATGCCAGCAGTGTGCAACTATAGAGGTGTTTGGCAGCCCAGGCCACCACACCAGTCCTGGGCACAGTGCAGGCATGGCTATGGTACCCAATACTGTTGGGGTCACTCGGTCAGACTCAATACCTGAGGCACACTCCACAGACATCAGAAAGGTTGCTATGATGCAGCTCAATCAGCGAATTGAGCTTAACTTAGGAATTGCTATCTGCCAGTGATCATAGCAACCTTTTGATAGCTGTGTACCGTATTCCCAGGTTCAGGGTGGCATTGCTAAGGTATGCAAGTGCTAGTATTGGGAGATGCATGCAGGGCCCAACATCCTGCCTCTCCAGGAGGCACTGGATAATGGAGCCTGTGGGTGTGGGTGTGTCTGCCCCTGTTGGCTGCTGCTTTACAGCAGAGGTTTCCAACTCCAGTCCTGCGGTGCCAAACACTGTTCGGGTTTTCATGCTGTCCCTCATGAATATGCATGAGATACATCTGCATACCATGGGGGTGGTGCATAGAAATGTAGCACAGGCATCTTTATTAGAGGCAGCATGGAACCGGAATGGTGTTTGGCCGTCCAGGACTGCATTTGGGAGACTCTGCTCTAGGTAATGCACATGTTTATGGTGTCTGTGCTCTGTAGGGTAAAATGTAGGTGTCTTGGGCATGTTTACGTCATCTGCAATAAAGGTGCTGTCTGTATTAGCACGTTGTAGTAGTGGGTAAAATATGGGAACTGGGTTGGCAGGAGACACAGCTGGGACTTGAACCTGTGACCTTCTGCTTCTGAATACACTGGTTTTGTGCACTGCACCACCTTGCTGTCACAGAGTCAGTACATTCCCTGGTGATACCATGACTGTTCGTCAGACAGGGCCTGTCTGTTGCAGTACACGGCACCCACCTACACAGGGCTAGGCCACGGTCTGCTCTGGGCAGCTGCCACTGCCCCCTCCACCACCAGTATCCCTCTGCCACCATGCTGACATGCCCTTCTGCTGGTGGTGCGCAGTCTCAGGCCATCCAGTGTGCAGGTAGGCGGCTGCCTATGGTGCGGGTTCTGGGATAGGGGTGCCTGCATAGACGTCCACGCTCCCCCCAGCCCCGCCTGCCAATGTTCCGTGCCCTTGGGGGTAGCTGTTGGGTACTATCCCCTGTGACACTGTGGGAGACACACTCGTGCCCATGTTGGGCCTTCAGCAGTTGCTGTCTGGCTGCTCTGCTGTTTCAGCATTCGTATGGGCCACCTAGGCATCACCCTAGTCTGTACTGTGGCCCAGCTGCACCACAGCATGTGCTGCCTGCAGCCCTCTGTATCCCCTTTTCCGGCATCTGTCCAGTTGCCGTTCCGACATGCCCGCCCTGATGTTGTGGGACATGTGCACACCATCGGAACTCTGTCCGATGGAGGGGAAAACCCTGAACAGCGTTATTTCACTGTGGGCTCATTCACCTTGTATGGGGACGGAGCATAGACCCTTCCACGAGTAATATCTTTTTTGTGGAGCTTTCTCGGGGGGGGGGGGGGGTTGCTGTTTCCCATTAATATCACTATTGGCCAGCTTGGTTATGGTTTTTTTTCCAATTTGTTGGGGTCATTTTCAATGTTTCTGTGCCCTTTTGTTCTGGGCACATGTATCACACATCACTTTTTGTAGGTTTCCCTGCCTATGCTGTACATTGCTGACACTGAAATGGTTTCTCTCCCCTGCAAATGTGCATCTAACGGCAGGTTTTCAATCGCGTTAGGATTCAGCTCTTCAGATCAGCGCGTTAGTGTGAAGGGAGCCTCTCCCCGCCCACTCTCCGCCCACTGACCCCTTCTCTCCACCCTCTCTCCACCTTCTGCGGTGTTTTACCGCGCCGCGGAACTTTACGATCATTAATTTAGGTTAACACGCGTTATGTAACGTTAACGATCGTTAACGCATCATAACGCGCGTTATGATGCGTGTCAGACGGCTGCCTAGGGTGAGAACTTACACAATCTTGACGATGCATATATTCATATGATTCTTGCAAGGTATTGTGGGTATTGTAGTTCATTCACTCCCAAACACAGCTGATGACAATAATTTGAGTTGTGAAACCAAGTGGTAAGCTCAATAAAATACTTCTTTTATTGATGGGGTTTAATTCACCCAGCACATGTATGCTTGATAGCACTATAAATGAGGTTACTTGCTTGCAGTGTTTAAAATGGATAACAAAAAGTCACAAAGTAAACCAGAAAACAACCTTCAGCTTGTCAGGCAATTAGCTAATGTTTTCTTAGCAAATAATTACCAAATACAAAGGCACAAAGTAAAGAATAAACTTTGCTGGTTAGGTTAACTTCTGCTTATTTTCCACGCCGATCTCAGCAGGGATTCTCCCTTGCTCACACACACAATCAGGTGCAGCCCTAATTACTATCAATGGACCAGCTGAAAGCCTTTAGCTGGCTGGCTGCTACTGTGTGAGCCCAAATCCTGCTTTAAGAGCTGTTTGCAGTGGAAATAAAGAACAAAGTTAGGTTTCTTTGTGATGGCTGATGTGTTTGCTCAGAGAAAACTAGTAATAGCATTTAGATAGAGAACAGTCCATATAAACTGTATTTTCATCTGCTATATCAATCAGCATATGGTCACTATCATACATTGGCACAGACGAGTCTTTCATTAAGGCACTATCATGAGAATGCTCATTCCCTTGCTGCCACTCTCTATTATAGATAGGGTCTGGATCAGTGTTCATACCTGAGCCTCTCCTGCTATCATTATTCCTCTCTGTATAGCCTGGCCAATATGTAATCCAATTCTGATGTCCAGCCTTCCAATCTTGATCCCTGGACACTGGATCTTCTCTCACATACCTTCTGGCCTTGGTCTGAAAGTCCCTTCCACATGCAGTCTTCTCTCTTCCAGGTAGCCACTGGTGATTCCTATCTCTGCCACTCCATTCCTCTGGCTGAATCCAGTCCAATGGACTCTGCTGGCCTTTGGAATACCTCCCAGTATGAGTACTGCCTTGGAATCTCCCAGACCTTCCAATGGCCTTTCTTCTCTTCCTTCCAGAGAGTTTCCTTCTCTCTCTATCTGCTTGGCTTGGCTTCTGTTTCTCCAGGTGATACTGGTGCTTGTAGCCGTTGCTGAAGCTCTCCCCTCTGTATCTCTTCCTGAAGCTGTTCTTGAAACTGTTGCTGAAACTGTTTCCTGAAGAATAAGCTCTATTCTTATCCTGTTCTAATGTGTGCTGCTCCCTAACACAGCGCAGCTGTGTTGAATCAGGCCCTGCCCTTTGAGATGAGTGCTTAGGGATTACCTCATAGCTCTCTTGATTGCACACACATTCTCTCACTTCAGCCCCTCTCATGGCTGCTGGAAACCTGGTGCATTCTGGGACTGGTAGTCTTTTATGTGAAAACTCTGTTTTCTTGCTTCTACCAGAACTGACAGGTTGCTTGTTCAGAGTCACATCATCTTTTCTATAGCTCCTACCTGAGCTATGATAAGCTTCCTTATCACATGCGTTAACGATCATTAACGTTACATAACGCGCGTTATGTAACGTTACCGCAGTTTAGTAAACATACCTAGTGTTTCTTATCTGCCGCTTGTTTCATTATTCATTGGGTTTGTGCACATAATTGTCAGGCTACTTGATTCATATACCTCATGTTTGTCAGATTATTTGCACACATACAGTGGTTTTCACCTTAATTAACCTTTTATCGTTTTATTATTTTAAGCTACAGTTTTGTTCTCTGGCTATGATTATTATGCTCTGGGTGATAATAACTTATGGCTTCTTCCAATTCTAAGGTTTTCTCTTACACGTTTAATCTGAAAGGGAGTTGTGAGTTCATTATTATTTTTGAGACCGTTAAGAATTTTATGACCATTTTTTTTATTCTGTTTCATGTTTACACTACGGTAAGCATGAATATGGTCTACATCTTAAAACCTTTTGGCCATTTGACCTTTGTTTTTTACATTATGATAACTGAGATCTCCATGGTTTTCACAGGAGATGGGTCCTTGATTCGCTGGCACTCTTACCCTGTAACCCCTGCATTTTGCGTGACGATCAGCATCTTTTTAAGTCTACCACAGTACAAGTCTGTTCTTTCATTATAGTGTTGTTGTGATTTGCAGGATCATGTCTATTCAGGCAAGTTCCTCTCTCCTTTGGATTTACTCTTGTCATTTTAGGTTCTGCGCTCTTCTGTTCAGTTCTAATAGATTGACTACATTTGTATGTGGTCCCTTTTTTGATACTTAGGTTCAGATGCTACAATGACTAGTATGCTGGATGCATTACATGCTTGACCTTTAATTGCAGCGCTGCTATGTTTTAAAGGTTTGCTCACACTGAGGTAAGTTACCTTCTCCTTTGCAATATATTGTGCTATTGTATGTCTTGGGCATACACTTGGGACCATACACACATTATTTGTCCTCAAATGTGTTTCTGTCTCCTACATATCGTAGGTTTTGGCGCTGTATTCATCGACATGCAGCAGCACTCATTGCTATAAGAGTAAGTGCCTACTATATTAGTTGCCCATTTTATTCAAACTTAAACCGATTTATGAATCTTTCCTCTCAATATAAAGTGACTTTGAGCAATACAGATTGACCAGGGTTTCTCTCCATAATATTTGTGTTTCATACACTACACATATTTTGTACACTTAGCAGTTCCCATAGATATTGTACCGATATCATCCTCATCCTCCTTTCAGTGAGAACAGCTCTCTGCTATATTATATATTATTATATAGCAGTGACTAGACAAATGTTAGTTGACAAAACAGTTTCACCTCAATTATTCTGTACTAGAGTTTATAGTACGCTGGGCCTAGACAACATCCGCCTTTCCGTATTGATTATATTACCTCTCTATTAGGACACAATGTGAGATAGTTTATATGCATCTTCTATTTTAATCAGCCTTTCTTGCGATTTAGAGGTTTCAATTCTGTTTTTATGCTGTACAATGCTTCTTTTATGTTCTTATAGTTTATGCTTTTATTGTCTAATTGTATTTGTTTTAATGCATTGGATTGTGTTTTTATCAGTTTTTATTTTATTTATATTTATTGTTATAATTTTATTTATGTTTCTTATGAGGCTATACCCTTTGAGAAAGGCATATGCCAAAACGTATTGGGGTAGTACTGTAATAAAGGTTGAACTTGAAGGACCTGAGATCACATGTCCAATAGGCTATATTAATGCTGTCACTATCCGGACAATAAGGCTGAGTGGTAGGGGATCCCAGCCGGCCATATATCGCATGAGCGGAGAGTCCACAGCACAGCAATCAGAATGTCCAGCTGGCCGCCCTGGCCCTGCCTGGCTGATTCACCTTGTCAGCACACTTGGCCTCAGCAATCCATCTGAACAATAGCCCGATTGTCCTAGGACCTGCCGCCCAGCCAAATCCAACATTCTGGGGGAAATAGCACACACAGTCTCATGTGCCCGCTCCTGCCATTCACAGATGTTCTGTACAAAATGCTAGCGTTTCTTCTGGCTGGGTAAACAGTCATTGCTGACCATTATGCACAAGGTGCAATTTTGCTGGATAAAGCAGGGAGAAGAGGACACCCTTCTGAACCAGTCCCACATATGTCAGAGAACGCCTTCCTCTTCTGTGCTACGGCCGCTGAATAATCTTGAAAAACCATAAGCTTTTTTCTCTCATGCTCAAGTGATTGCTGATTGCGAGTGGCCCACAAGATCTGCTCTTTGTGTTGGAAGTTTAAAATGTGCACCAGCACCACCCACGGTCGTTGATTGCTGCCCCAACGAGGGTTCAAACAGTGGGGCGCACTCAATGTGCAGATTTCCTGCCAATCCCTCCAAATGGAGGCCCAGCCACAGCCATGTCTCCAGGAAGCCCCTCAATTCCAGGTCCAGGATTGTCTCAAACATGCCAGTAAGGTCTTTTCTGCACCTGCGATTTTCCAGATCATCCATTTTTGCTTCGTGTCACTGGGCAGCTCCTCAAGCCTCTGCAGCCGATGATCCTCCTCCTGGCCACCATCTTCCAGGATACAGACATGTTGCTCAACTTTGCCTTCCGGCCCTTGAACTCCACCGCCGACACCATGATCTGGCTGATTTGCTTAGTAAGATCTCTGAAACGGTTATCCAGCACTCGTACTACAGCAGCAGACACATCCTCCACCACAGCATTTGCATCATTTTTTGGACTAGGGGGAGATGCCGAGTCAGTCATCTTGCCTTCAAGCATGTGGCTTTTTTCTTTGCATTGGGCTTTAGCAGTCATCAGAGCTAGTGTCCTGCACTTCTCCAGGTCAGTAGGACAGACTTCTAGGCAGGTCAGTGAGATGTCCCTGGGGTTAGAAAGGCTCGGTATATGCAGCTTAATTCAAGAATTTAAAATGGGGAGCCCCAGAGCTGACCAGTACATGTCTGATCTAGCTCATTGCATCATGTCACTTCATCCAATCACATTGAGGCCAATTCTGAGATGTGCATCCGCGGGCCGTCTGGACATCCAAACTTCTGGATGGCCTGGGGATGCACCCGATTCTGCTTCCGCAGGGGCTAGATGGCCCTGCGGGAGCAGAATCATGACACAAGGCTGGGACATCCAGGATGTGCCCCGATTCAGGCACCCTGGACATCCCAACACATATCTGGCTAGCCCAGCCAGGCTCCTGCAAGGAGAAGTGGTGGCATAGTGTCCTGTTGCCATGCCACCACAGCTCCATGCAGGAACCGCAATCCCTGACCGACCGTCAAAAATGTCTTTCCCTGCAGCCCAACCCCTGATTGGGCCTGCCATGGCCAGGGTCTGTATGCGGGGTACTCCCTCCATCCCCTTACCTCACTTTCCAGCCCACATCCATTTCCTGTGATGTCTAGGGGGACTTATTCTGGCCATTGTTATGAAACCCCCTGCTGCTGCGTCCTGTCCTTAAAAGAAAGTTGTGCTAGAGGGAGCGGGACGCTGTAGCAAAGGTTCCATAGCAGAGGCCAGAAGGCTCCGCACCGCTTTTGGTTTTATTTTAAATTATTATCATTATTGCAGCTGCGGCTCTGTAAGACACAGGAGCTATGGCTGGGGAAGCAGGTGGCAGGAAGGGTGCTGACATGGGGGAAGATGGTGCTGGAAGGGAACTGACATGGGGGGAAGGTGTGATTTGGAATGGAGCTGACATGGAGGAGAAGGAGGTGGCAGGAAGGGAGCTGACATGGGGGAAGGTGGGGCAGGAAGGGAGCTGACATGGGGGACAGAAGGTGGGGGCTGGAAGGGAGCTGACAGCGGGGAAAGCAGGTGGTAGGAAGGGAGTTGACACAAGGAAGATGGGGGCTGGAAGGAAGCTGACAAGGGTGGGGTGGTGGGGGCTGAAAGGGAGCTGATATGGGGGGAAGGAGGGAGTTGGATGGAGCTGATACCTGGGGATGGTACTGGAGGGAGACTAGAAGGATGATGACACAAAGAGAGGAGAGTGATGGAAGGTAGCTGACACCTGGGGATGGCACTGGAGGGGGACTGGAAGGGAGCTGACACTTGTGGATGGGACTGGTAGGTGGCTGGGTAATGGAGGGGGTGGCTGGAAGGGAGCTGACATGTGGGGATGGCATTGGAAGGGTGATAGACAGTGGATAGGGTGGCTGGAAGGGATATAACATGGGGGAAGGGGGTGGCACTGGGACTGTAAGTGAACTGATACCTGGGATGGAACTAGGACTAGAAGGGGCTGGACAGTGGGGAAGGAGGGGGACTGGAAGGGAATGGACACCAGAGGCAATCCTGGGAATGCAAGGGAGTTGATACTGGAAAGTACTGGGAGGT
Source organism: Ichthyophis bannanicus (assembly GCA_033557465.1). Lineage (NCBI taxonomy): Eukaryota > Metazoa > Chordata > Amphibia > Gymnophiona > Ichthyophiidae > Ichthyophis > Ichthyophis bannanicus. Next base: position 562,406,303 of record CM066033.1, read on the forward strand.
GAGGACTGAAAAGGAGGTTGGTAATGGGGAAGGATACTGTGACTGGAAATAGGCTGATGGAAGGAAGTGAAGAAAACAAAAGAAGAGACAAGAAATACAAGAAATGGCAGATGGACATAGACCATAGAAAGAGAGCTAAGAGAAGACAGGAAAGCAGAAGCCTCAGATCGGGACCAGCATGATCAAAGAATAGAATGGTCAGACGACAAACGTAGAAAAAATAATTTTATTTTCAATTTAGTGATTGGACTTTGCGCTATCTTTATATTTTGCACAGTATAAGGAACTGCACCTCTTATTTATCTGATGTTGTAATGCATGCGGAGTCTGACTTCTTGGGGTTTCAGTTTAATTTTTGTTTACATATTTTTATTTTTACTTTAGGTTGTAGTCGCTTATTCTGTACTTGGTGAGGGTCTGTGTTCTGAGTGTGTAACATGGAGTTTGTAAATCAAAATAAGCATAACTATCTCTTATATCTGAACAAATAGGGGTGACCTACACTGAGTGGTGGGTGCACCCTAAACAAAGGCATGGGGAGAGGTGACCTGCACGGAGCAGCATGAACTTGCCGCCTTGCTGGGCAGACTAGATGGACCATACTGGTCTTTATCTTCTGTCATATACTATGTTACTATGTTATATTACTATGTACATAGGGATCTATACTGTACTGTAGTAATTTGACTTGTTCAGCTTTTCAAGTAAGTGTATGGATGTTGCAAGGCCCCCTGCAGTATTTATAGTACTGCTTTTTTCTGGGTAGGCCCTTTGTTGTATGAGCTTTGGAAGTTTATGCTGGTATGGTATGGTAGATTTGGCCTTGTAAATCTTCGGTATTTACTGTTAAGTAGTTATTTTTATTCTGGCTATGCATTTGCCCTTTCACTGCTATTTTCGTAAAACATAGGATTTGAGGGAGAAATACTAGCATCACATGAAAAGAGTTCACAAAGGAGTTTGGGGAAAAGGGAGGGTGGGGTGTAGCCAACATTAATAATAATGAGGGAGGGGTGCTGATTTATAGGTTGCAGGGGAGCGTGGGCACAGTATAACTAGTCACAGATGGTGGGTTTTTCTCTTTCAAAAAGTTGGCAACCCTAGTCCAGACACCTGTAGGGGTTGCTGTCCTTAGAGGATCAGGAGTCCATGTGGAGTTGCTATTAGTAAATACATCTGTATCGGATGGGAAAGAGAGATTTTCTGGCTGAAGTTTAGGTTTCCCAGAATCATATACAAGTTTTGAGCGCAGAAGAATTTCAATTAGTTAAGCTTCCATGACATTGCTAGAATCCATTTGGCTTGCTATTGATGGGTTGAATAACGCCCTATATGGGCAATTCAAATATTAACCAGTTCAGCTGATGAATTTGTCTGCTATTGTTTCAGCTCAAGGGTCTAAGTAGATTAAGCATAAGGATAGACTGAACTTTCTGTAACTAAAGGTTGACAAGTTGACCTGAGATGAAGCAGTTCTAATTAAGGCCAATATTTTATTACACGGGAAATTGTAGAACTTTGAAAATAAGAAGAAGAGTTTGTGTTTAATAAACGTTCTCAAACTCTCTTATTTCAGTGAAAGAGATGTTTAATCAGTTTATGCTGGACTATTTAAGATTGTCCTCTGAATTACTGCCTTTAGTTGCTCATACTTTTTACACCCCACTGTCTTCGGGTATTAACCGGGTAGAGGCTTCTTGGATGCCTGCTGACAGTCTTGACTGCTTTTCTCAAGTCTTCATCCAGTTACCCTGATTGTGACTTTTATATTTGACTCTAACTGGTATTTCAGTTTCAGATTACTTTCATCATAGTCAGGAGCTGTTCTGCAACCTCAGTTTTACAATGTTTCCTGATGTATCTTGCTCTACTCAGCAAGGGAAGAAACAGAAACTATCCCCCCAGCAGAATATCAGGCTGCCTATATGTGAAGATCAAGTGGGCGTTTATGTGGCTTTATAAGACACTAGGGGCAAAGTGGCAAGATTGAAATTACGAACATGTGGACACATATTTTATAAATTATATCTCCACATGTGCTCTGCCCAAACTCTATTCTTGAACATGCTTACATTTGGGTCGCATGAAAGTATACACCTTTTTGGCACCATGTATACGCTTACATGCATAACCCCTGGAGTAATTTTATAAAAGGCCTTTTAAGCAGGGGTGGCTCTATAATGAGGCCGAGTGAGGCGCTGGCCTCAGGTGGCAACTTTTTGGGGGCGGCAAAAATTTCCCCCAAAAAGACCGCCTCACTCGGCCTTCAAAAAACAAAACGATTGCTGGAGCCAGAGCTGCTGCTGCTTCTGCTGCCGCCGCGGCAGCATGAACTGCCTCGCGGCCCCCCCCCCTGCCTCCCCAGCACAGTCATCCTTCAGCGCTGGCTGCTTTTCAGAGCCGCGAAGGGAGTTTCCCTTTCTCGTGGCTCTGTTAGTTAAGCCTGCCGATGCTGATGGGAAACAGGAAATGCCTGTTTCCCATCAGCGCCAGCGTGCTTAACAGAGCCGCGAGAAAGGGAAACTCTCCCTTTGCGGCTCTGAAAAGCTGAGCCGGAGCTGAAGGAGGACTCTGCCATGGAGGCGGGGGGCCATGGGGTACTTCATTCTGCTGCTGCTGTGGCTGCAGCGGTTCCTCTGATTTTTTTTTCTTAAATTTCCCTTTGAAGGTCAGGCTGGGCTGGGCTGCCCTTGGGGGGGGAGGGGGTAGCACTGTAATGGGTTGATGGGGGGAGGGCTAGGACTGGAAATGGGCTAATGGGGGATTAGAACTTGAAATGGGCTGATTGGGAGGGGGGGGCTAAAACTGGTAATGGGCTATTGGGAGGGTTAGAACTGGAAATGGGATAATGGGGGTTAAGAATGGAAATAGGCTGATGGGGGGCTAGGACTGGTAATGGGCTGATTGGTGGGGTTAGGCCTGGAAATGGGCTTATTGGGGGGGGGGGCTAGGACTGGAAATGGGCTGAGACTGGAAATAGGCTAATGGGAGAGGAGAGGAGAGTGCTTCTGGCCCTGTAAGAAAACTAGGGGCTAGGGCTACAAATGGGCTGATGCAGGGAGATGGGAGAATAGGACTGGAAGAGAGCGGATACTGAGAGGGTCTGCAGCGGAAGGAGGGGGCAGGAAGAGAGCTGACAAGGGGAAGCTGGGGGCTGGAAAGGAGCTGATATGGCGGTGGAAGGAGGGGGCTGGAATGGAGCTGACACCTGGGAGGTACTGAAGAGGGACTGGAAGGGAGCTGACACTTGGGGATGGGAGTGGTAGGTGGCTGGGTAATGGGGAGGAGGCTGGAAAGTAGCTGATATGCGAATAGCACTGGAAGGAGGATGGACAGAGGGTAGGGCAACTGGAAGGGAGCTGACTGGGGGGGTGGCACTGAGAGTGGATGTGAGCTGATACCTGGGATAGCATTTGGATTAGAAGGGGCTGGACACTGAGGAAAGAGGGGGACTGAAAGGGAATGGACACCAGTTGCAGTCATGAGAATGCAAGGCGGTTGACATTGGAAGGTACTGGGAGGGAAGGACTGGAAAGGGGGCTGATACTGGGGAGGGTTACTAGAACTGGAAATGGGTTGAGAAAACAAAAGAAGAGATAAGAAATGGCAGATGGACCATAGACCACAGAAAGAGAGCTAAGAGAAGACAGGAAAGCAGAAGCTTCAGATCGGGACCAATGATCAGAGAATAAAATGGTCAGACAACAAAGGTAGAAAAAGTAATTTTATTTAATTTTAGTGATTGGACTTTGTGCTATCTTTATATTTTACACAGTATTAGGGAACTGCATCTCTTATTTATCTGATGTTGCACTGCATGTGGACTCTGGCTTCTTGGGGTTTCAGTTTAAATTTTGTCTACATATTTTTATTTTTACTTTAGATTGTGGTTACTTATTCTGTACTTGGTGAGGGTTGATGTTGTGAGTGTGTGACTGAAGCCAGGTGTTCTGTTAACATGGAGTTTGTACATAAAGATCTATACTGTATTGTAGTAATTTGACTTGTTCAGCTTTTCAGATAGGTGTATGGATGTTCCAGGGCCCACTGTAGTATTTACAGTAACGCTTTTTTGGGATGGGCTCCTTATGTGAGTTTTGGAAGTTTGTGCTGATATGGTATGGTAGGTTTGCTCTTTGTTGTAGGGTTTTGCATTAGTTCACAATATTCCTGGTACTGGAGAATAGTGATGGTTGTTGTTGTTAGTGAGATGATTAGAATCAGATTTTTTTTTAAATATTGAGTTCTGTGGGTGAATGTTCTGGTTCTGCTCTGCACCCACTGTGGATGCAAAATATATGTTGAAAAAGAAAAAGCAAGAACCATAAGGCAGTTTATAATAACAAAATAAAAATGAGTTATAATTTAGTTTTATAAACTGTGCTGTTGGTTCTTGCTGTCTTTTAGGTCCTTGGTGTGCAAACAGAACAGTACCTAGCCCTGTGAAAGTGGTGCAGCCGCACAGGGCGCAAAGGCTTGGGGGACGCATTTTGGCTGTCTGCTGTTGCCCTGCCGCCGCTGGCAGGACAATAGCAGGCAGCCGAAATGCGCCCACAAGCCTTTTTTGCAGCAGTTTAAGTAGGTCTGGTCCCTCCCTCTTCCGATGCGATGTCAGAGCAGGGAGGGACAGATCTGCTTAAAGTACCGGTGCCTTTCAGATCGGGTGCATGCCCCCCTCCTCCCCATACCTCTGTCCAGCACTGCCAGCTCTTTCCTTGCTGTCGGTGCCGCCGTGAAAAAAACAGAGGGCGGCAGCAGCAGGGAAAGAGCAGGCAGCGCTGGACGGAGGTATGGGGAGGAGGAGGAGGGGGGCGCGCGCCAAAGCTGCAAGTCGCACAGGGTGCAATTGCAGCTTGGTACGGCCCTGTGTGCAAACATCTTGCATTCTCTCCATATAATCTAATCGGCTTTTTGGTTTGGTTCAGTCGCTGATTGGAGTTCTGAAAAAGCCCCGTCCCCTCTAAGGGGGGGAACGCCATCTCATTCTTCGCCTCAGGCAGCAGATTGTCTTGAGCCGCTCCTGCTTTTAAGAACATAATAATGCCCTTAGATGTGAAGAATCCTTTAGAGCAGTGCTTTTCAAACTTTTATCCAGTATGACCCCATTTTAACAAACTGAAAATTCACTGATGAAATCAAACTGGCAGATCTCCAGCCTCCTTCCCCTCCCTCCGAGTCATCTCAAGCAGGAAGGCAGCAGCAACAGTAGTGGCACCAGCAGTCAGCTCAGGGTCCTTTCTGTCAGTGTGTGCTTACAGTGTGGTTTCCAGTCTAATAGGAAGCTTAACCAGGAGGGGACAAGAAACTATGAATGTCACTGGCTCACAGGCCACATGCTGACTGGTGACTGCCACTACTTGGCAAAGGTCACAGTGAAAGTCAAGAGAGATGGGGAAATGGCCATGTTTCTGTGACCCTCATCCACTGATAATGTAACCCCAAGTTTGGGAACCACTGCTTTACAGAATTCTACAGAACAGAGAGTTCTTCAAGTCTCACTAAATGTATTTTTGATACAGTACATAGTTCTTATTAATAGGGTTACCAACTTTTTCACCGAGAAAAACCCGACACCTGTGGCTCGCCATGCTCCACCCATTCTCCGCCCCTAGTCCCACCCCTGCCCCGCCCACAGCCCCACCCACAAAAATTACCGAGGATACGTGTAGGCTAACTTCCTTGGTCAGATAATAATTAAACTGGGAACCCCAAAATCCAAACATGAAATGTACAACACTGGAGAAATAAAACTATAAAGTCATTTCCTCTTGCACTAAACAAAAACGCAAAGATGTTATCAATACACACTTCCCAGACCAGACATATTCCAGTTAATAAATTCAAAATAAAAAGTATTTTTCTACCTTCTGTTTGAGCATTTTATTTTTCAGTTGCAATTGCTCCAGTCACTTTCTTCTGGTTTCTTTGTGTCTTCTGCGAGCTATCCATTTGTCCTTTCTTCTCTTTTAGATGTTTTCCATTCTCTCTCTATTTCTGCTTTAACATACTGATTGTTTCCCTTTTGCTCTTTCCCCCAATTCTTTCCTTATTCCTTTATCATCCATTTAAATTTCACCCTTCCATTCTCAAGCCCCTCTTACTCTCCCAATACCCAGCCCATCATAGACTTTTCTTCCACACAAAATATTTTTCCCCTCTCCATTCTCATTCCCCATCTATTCTAGTCCTCCCCCAAAATCAGTTCCCTTATAGTTCTAGACCCACCCAGCCACTCCCTTCTAGTCCCATTCTCCCATGCCCCACATCAGCCCATTTCCAGTCCTATTCCAGCTCTTCATCAGCCCATTTCCAGTCCTAGCCCCCCCCCCATCACAGCCCATTTCCAATCCTAGCCCCCCCCCCATCACAGCCCATTTCCAGTTCAAGTCCCCCATCACTACCTATTTCCAGTCCTAGGCCCCCCCACCATCACATCCCATTTGCAGTCCGAGTCCCCCCGCACCATCACAGCCAATTTGCAGTCCTAGCCCCCCTAATCACAGCCTATTTCCAGTCCAAGTTCCCCCTCCCTCCACCATAGCCCATTTCCAGTCCATGTTCCCCCCCCATAGCCCTTTTCCAGTCCATGTCCCCCTCCCTATCACAACCCATTTCCAGTCCATGTCCCCCCCATAGCCCTTTTCCAGTCCAGGTCCCCCACCCCATCAAAACCCATTTCCAGTCCATGCCCCCCCCCCATAGCCCTTTTCCAGTCCAGGTCCCCCTCCTCATCAAAACCCATTTCCAGTCCATGTCCCCCCCCATAGCCCTTTTATAGTCCAGGTCCCCCTCGCCATCACAGCCCATTTTCTTTCCAGTCCAATGCCCCCCCCCCCATAGCCCTTTTCCAGTCCATGTCCCCCCCCCATAGCCCTTTTATAGTCCAGGTCCCCCTCGCCATCACAGCCCATTTTCTTTCCAGTCCAAGGCCCCCCCCCCAGCCCTTTTCCAGTCCAGATCCCCCCCCCTTCACAACCCATTTCCAGTCCAAGTCCCCCTACTCACAGCCTATTTGCAGTCCAAGTTCCCCCCCCCTCCCTCCCTCCCTCCCTCCACCATAGCCCATTTCCAGTCCATGTCCCCTCCCCCCCATAGCCCTTTTCCAGTCCAGGTCCCCCTCCCCATCACAACCCATTTCCCGTCCCAGTCGCCCCCCCCCCTGCCCTTTGCCACTCCAGGTCCCCTCCCCCCATGACAGCCCATGCAGTCCTTGCCCCCCCCCCCCCCCAAACCCGCGGCTGTCTGAGGCTTTAGAGGGAGCCGGGGAAGCCCGCGCGAGGCCTCGGCTCCCTCTGTACAACCGCCAGCGTGAAGGAAAAGGCTCTTCACGCTGGCGGCTGTACAGAGGGAGCCGGGGCCTCGCGCGGGCTTCCTCTGAAGCCCTCCGGTGTGTGGGCCGCCCCGGGGAAGGTTTTTTTTTTTTTTGACGGGTTGGGAGAAAAGTCGGTTTTTTGCTCTGGCCGCTCCCGATCTTGCGGCCAGAGCAAAAAACCGGCTTTTCAAGGGCCGGTTTTACCTCTGCGCCGGCAGCCGGCCAGGCCGGCTGAAAACCGGCCAGTTGGCAACCCTACTTATTAAAGTGCCGACTCAGCCTTAACATTCGCCCAAAGCAGTGTACAAAATATTTAAAATAATACAGCAGAAAGGATCACAAATTGCAAACAGAAATGTGCAGATGAAAACTGAAATGCCCCCCAAAAGCCAGACTCTGTATGCTCCCCTGGAGTTTTCCATCTCCCCCCGTCCCTCCCATTCTGCCCTCTCTTGAGTTCTGCTTCCTCTTATGAGTGCCAGTATTTGCTCCCTGCCATCCCTGCGCCCCATGAACTAACAGCAGCGAAGCCGTCTGAGTTGTTTTCCTGTTCGTACTGCAAGCGCTCAATAAAGCATCGGTCCAGAAAAAAAAAGGAAGCTGTCAGTGGTGGAGACTAGTGGAGCGAGCGGGAGGCGCCTGATCCGGATTCGGGAGCCGAGAGACTGCGATGGCAGGGAGCGGGAGCCGGCGGTTGCGGACGCTGTATCTAGCGCTCTTCCTGGCTCAGCTCAGCGGGCGCGACGCCGGGCTGCCGTGGGCAGAGGAGAAGGTAAGGCAGCTGCGCTGGGATTCGGCGGGTTCGGGCTCAGCTGAGATTTTATTCCCAAAGCCCCGAGGTCCGTGTTAAGACATCCTGTGGAAAGTAGAGCAGAGCATAACATAACGCAAGGAGAGATAGGAAGCGTCTAGCAGAAGCCCCCGTTCACGTGATACTGCAATCAACATGCTGCTTCGTGTCTGACTCCTGGCGCTTGTCTACAGCGAAGGAATCAAAAGGGTCGATTGATTCTTAAAAATACGGGCACGTTTTATTTCAGGATATTTTCAGGCTTAAATTATCAGCTTTCACTCGGCATTCAGTAGAAAGCTCGAGGGAATAAAAGAAATGAACTCGAAAGGCATTGCAAGATATTTTATTTGAAATGGTTTTTGTTAAGGTTATTTTTTTAAGTAGTTTTGCGCTAAAAGTTCTGCTGGGTTCTTTTTTTTGCAGTATTTTTGTATTGACTGCCAATGGTTTTATTGAAATGAATATAGAGATGGTAGAAACATTTTGGGGTCCATTTACTATGTTAATGTGGCAGTTAGTGCGCAGTAAAAGTTGACATGAGCATAGCTAACTGCATTGCTTATCTACAGTGAAGTTGACATGTGGTAAAGACATCTCTTCTCCACTAACCAGGGGCGGCCCAAGGGGGGATGGCAGGGCCATCTGTGGAGATTCATTGCGAGGCCTCATTTGCATAAATATTTGCATAATGTTAACTTGTGCTTTTAGTAAACATGCCTCTTAATGAGTATCTGGATAAAGAAAGACTACCAGATTTCCAAATTACTATATTCCAGTGCCAACCGCCAGGGCCATTAGGATGTATTATAAACACTAACCATTTAGAGCCCATAGCAAACCCACCGTATCATAACAGCACTACCAGGCACTGTTCCCTCTAAGCTGTGCGCGTGTGTGCGCGCACACACCTCGCCGAGCGAGCACACATACTTTTACAACAGAGCGCACAAAAATTACGGTTCTGATTCTAATAGAAAACACAGACATCTTAAAATTTAAAAGCTGTGATTGTAATTACTAGAAATTTTCCGCTTCATTTAGTAATCTATTTTCATTTAATTTGATTAAAATCAATGTGGTGTACATACTGTATTCTGACGTTTAGTCAAATTTTAAAGTACATAACTCCGAGTGTCGTTATGTGGCGCACAAAAATTTAACTTTCCTTCAAAAGCTGCACAGCTGATATTTTTTGCGCACACAGCCTACAGAAAATTAGAGGGAACATTGCCTCCAGGACTCACAAAGCACCAAACCTTACCTATCAAAAAGGCAACACTGCAAATATTAAACCAATACATCTCAGAGAATACCAATACACCTCACTGGGGGAAAGAGAACAAGTGACACAGTCAAATAGAAACTACATGAACAGAATACCTCAGCTTGGTTACACAAGCAGAACATAGACCGTCACCACACAAAGAACAAGGGATCATAATTTAGAAATAGGAAGATAATAAATTGTGTAAACCACTTTGATTTCAGGATAAAGCGGTATATAAATCCTTTTAAATAAATAAATAGGGAATCCCAAAAGTCAAACATGAAATGTACAACACTGGAGAAGTATTACTATAAAGTAATTTCCTCTTGCACTAAACAAAAATGCAAAGATGTTAGCGATACGCATTTCCCAGACCTGACATATTCCAGTTAATAAACTCAAAATAAAAACATATTTTCTACCTTTTGTATGGGCATTTTATTTTTCAGTTGCAATTGCTCCAGTCACTTTCTTCTGGTTTCTTCATGTCTTCTGCGAGCTGTCCATTTGTCCTTTCTTCTCTCTTCTAGATTTGTTCCATTCTCTCTCTCTATATCTGCTTTTGCTCTTTCTCCCATTTCTTTCTTTATTCTTTTATCATCCACTCATATTTCCCCCTTCCATTCTCAATCCCCATTTACTCTCCTAATACCCGACCAATCATAGATTTTTCTTCCCTCCCACACAAAATATCTTTTCCCCTCTCCATCCTTATTCCCCATCCCCATCTAGTCCTCCCCCAAAATCAGCTCCCTTCTAGTTCTAGATCCACCCATTTCCAGTCCAAGCTTCCCCCCATCACAGCCCATTTCCAGTCCTAGCCCCCCCATCACAGCCCATTTCCAGTCCCAGCTTACTCTCCCATCACAGCCCATTTCCAGTCCCAGCTTACCCTCCCATCGCAGCCCATTTGCTGTCCCAGCTTACCTTCCCATCGCAGCCCATTTGCAGTCCCAGCTTACTCTCCCTTCACAGCCCATTTCCATTCCAAGCTTCCCCCCCATCGCAGCCCATTTACAGTCCCAGCTTACCCTTCCATCGCAGCCCATTTGCAGTCCCAGCTTACCTTCCCATCGCAGCCCATTTGCAGTCCCAGCTTACTCTCCCATCGCAGGCCATTTCCAGTCCCAGCTTACCCTCCCATCGCAGCCCATTTCCAGTCCCAGCTTACCTTCCCATCACAGGCCATTTCCAGTCACAGCTTACCCTCCCATCACAGGCTATTTCCAGTCCCAGCTTACCCTCCCATCACAGGCCATTTCCAGTCCTAGCCACCCCCCCTCCCCGCCTGCTGAAGAGCCCCACAGTCATCTAAGGGGCTTCAGAGGGAGCTGGGAAAACCTGTGTGAGGCCCCGGCTCTCTCTGCACTGCCACCAGCGTGAAGAGTGTTTTCCCTCATGCTGGCGGCTGTTTCAGTGAAGCGCGCTGAATGCTGGGAAAGGTTAAAGGTCATTTCTTAGCACTCACTCTTGGCAGTTTACTTTTGGTAACTACAAAATCCTACCATACTTTGTCAAATACTTTGTGTTTCTGCATTTAAAAGTTGTTATTTATTAGATTCTATAATTTTGGGGATTTTTTCAGAGTAATTTATCCAGAAATGTGTAATTGAGGAATACACGTTTTTGGTGAGCTGGGGGGTTGAGGGAATTGCTAAAGAGGTTCATTATAATCTACACTGTTCTCCTTTGACATTTTTAAATATTTAAATATTTTCCAAATGAAAATAACTGGATTCTACTAATTTACAAAATAAATTTGTATCTCCAGGAACAAGCAGGAATGTAGTCTTCACATATGGGTATCATCGGTACCGACGGAGCCTACGTGGGAATGCTCCCCAGCGTCCAATAGGAATGCTTTTGGGAGCATCCTTCAGCACATGCGCGCTGCCTTCCCGCCTTTCCAACTGTTCCTCTTCAGTTCTTCGTTTTCCGCGGAGCCAACAGGATCCATTCCCTGTCACCGAAGAAAATTCCGTCTTTAAAATTGTTTTCTTGTGATTGCGTTTGCCTCCGCATGACGCTTACCGGTACCGCCGGTTCTTTTCTTTTCCAAAAAACCTTATACTTTGAACTGTTTGTCTTCAGAAACTTTTCTTTTTTGGTGCTAAGCGCCATTTTGGGCACTAGGCCCCATATTCCTAAAACATGGAAAAACCAACTAGTGGTTTTAAAAAATGTACTAAGTGTCGCGGTACCATTTCCGTCACTGACACCCATGATTGGTGTCTTAAATGTTTAGGGCCTGAACATTCTCCATCTGAATGTCTCTCCTGTATGGGGATGACTAAAAGAGGGAGACAGAACCGGGCTGCAAAGCTCGGTACCCTCTTTTCTTCGGATGCCAGATCCATTGCATCGACATCTTCAAGGGCCTCCTCTTCCTCCCATGGATCTCAGGTAACTAAACATAAAAGCCGGTCCTCAAAGGGTAGCTCTCCTGCTAAGCATCGAGAGGCCATTGGCATTGCCCTTGAGGGAACCACACCGGCAAAGCAGCCCTGGTGGGAGGCTTCGGCTTCCAAAGCATCAATGGGGCTCCAGGATGTTCTTGAGGCCTCGACCTCGCAAGAACTACCTGTGCCATGCTCAGGGGTCCCGACCATTTTCACCGGTACCGACACCCAGGCATTGGCAGCGTCGATAGCGAGGAACCTTTGGTCTATCGAACGCAGCATCGCATCTCTTCTCTCAGCTGCGGTACCGTTGGTCCAACGGGCACCGGTACCGACATCGATACCGATGCCGGTACCTACACTGGTACCGGTACCGACGATACCGGTACCGACGGTACCAGCCCTGGTGGGAATTCTTCCCATGCCATCTTTGACTGGAATCGACAGATCGGTACCGGATCAACTCGGTACCGACTTTGATCGATACCGGGACCGTGCTTTGCATGAGCATCGTGGTTAGGAATTTTATTTATTTATTTATTTATTTATTTAGACAGTTTTGTATACCGCCTTATCCTTCAATCAAAGCGGTCACAACACAATTGGGGGATACATTTAACACGCGGGGACATGAGACACATACACTAATACTTACAGGGAACATGGGCAATGGAGGGTTAAGTGGCTTGCCCAAGACCACAAGGAGCATCCGTGGGACTAGAAACCCCAGTCCTTCCGGCCCAAGGTTGCTGTCCTCTAGTGGGATTTGAACCCCCGACCTTCCGGCCTGAAGTACCTTGCCCCAACCACTAGGCTACTCCTCCAATACTTCGAATCCTCCAATTCTGAAGACTCTGACAATTCTGCTGGTACTAGAGGGTTTCTCCCAGAAGACCCCTCTTCTCCCCAACGCAGAATGTCACCTCCAGAGGACATGTCTTTTCAGGATTTTATTCGTGATATGGCCAAGGGCCTTTCAATCACGGTGGCTCCTGAAGAGGAACCCAGAGCAAAGGAATTGGAAATTCTCCAATATCCTAAAGCTCCAAAGGAGGCAGCCACTCTGCCCATCCATGAAATTATGCATAACGTGATGCTCAGAATGTGGGAGACACCTCTGACTACATCTCCTCACTCTAGGAGACTTGATACTATGTATCGAGTTCCGCCATGTCCTGGATTTCAAAAGACTCAGCTGCTTCACCATTCAATGGTGGTGGAGTCAGCCATGCGTACGATGAAAAGTGCAAAGAGGCATGCATCCAATCCCCCAGATCGTGAATGCAGGACTCTGGACGCTTTTGGGCACCGAACCTTTCAGGCTTCCATGCTTTCAGCTAGGATCAGGTCATATATACTATATATGGGAATGTTCCTCAAGGAAGTTACAGGAGACTTGGAGCTTATGAGCCCATTTCTCCCAGATGACAAGAGACAAGACTTTCTTGCTCTAGTTAAGCATGCTCAAGATGTCTCCAAGTTTGTAAATCGTGTGGCCTTTGACTGCTTTGAATGCATCAGCAGAACCTCTGCTATTGCCATTGGCGCACGACAGATTGCCTGGCTTCAGGCATCAGACTTGGAGATTTGCGTACAGGACAAGTTAGGCAACATTCCTTGCATGGGAGAGAATCTCTTTGTCAAGAACTGTCAGGAAAAGGCTAACGAGTTAGATGCTGACAATACTACTCTAGATAGATTGTCAAAATCTACAGCCACTCCAGCCAAAAAGAAGCCTTATAAAAAACCCTCTTTCAGCAAAAAGAGGAAATTTTATCCTTCCTATACCCAGCAGAGTCAGACTCGGGGTCAGGTTGCCCAAAAGGAACAAACTAGACAGCAAAAGAAGCCAAAAGGCCCGAGAGCCCAACCAGCTCCGCAGGTTCAGCCCCCTCAAGGGCTTTGACTCCTTCCTAGAGAGCTTAGCCTTCCTGCCTCTGAGGGGTCCCCAACCCCCCAATATCCCAGGCAGGTTATGCCATTTTGCCAACAGATGGCATCAGATAACAGCAGAAGATTGGACTTTGTCCATTGTAGGAGAAGGGTACAAGCTTCATTTTCACAGCATGCCCCCTCCTACAATTCTAAAACAATTCAATTCTCAAACCTCCACAGACGACCTGCTAGATCATGAGGTCTCAACACTTCTTGCCCAAGGGGCAATAGAGGAGGTACCCATTCTTCAACGGGGTGCAGGTTTCTATTCCCCCTATTTTCTTATTCCAAAGAAAACAGGAGGACACAGACCCATTTAAGACCTCAGAGAATTGAACAAATACCTGTTTTGAGAGAAGTTCAAAATGATTTCTCTAGGAACTCTTCTGCCATACCTTCAGGATTGGCTTTGCTCTCTAGACTTAAAGGATGCATACACTCACATTCTGATCCATCCAGATCACAGGACATTCTTACGATTCCTTTTCAGGGGAAAACATTTCCAGTACAGGGTTCTTCCCTTTGGTCTGGCTTCAGCACCAAGGGTATTCACGAAATGCATGGCAGTAGTAGCTGCATTTCTGCGAACCCTGGGGATATTCGTCTTCCCTTACTTAGACGACTGGCTCATTCGAACCCCTACAGTTGCAGAGGCCAGCACTGCACTGTCTCGCACAATGCAAATCCTCCAATACTTGCGGTTGGTAATAAACTTCCCAAAATCCCAACTTGTTCCTTCCCAATGCCTGGAATTCATAGGGGCCTGTCTAGATACCAGACAGGCAAAGGCTTTCCTTCCACAGTCCCGGTGTCTTCGCATAATGCAACTAGCTTCTCAAGCAGCAGGGAAATCCTCCCTAACTGCTCGAGAGCTACTACAGTTGCTGGGACATATGGCATCCACAGTTCATGTAGTCCCATATGCTTGCCTCCACATGCGAGCAGCTCAGTGGACCCAGGCCACAGGTGATTTATCAGACAAAATAATAAACTCTCAACGACTAATTTTGTCCCTCCAATGGTGGCAATCACTAGAAAATCTGACAGTGGGGTCTCCTTTTCATCAACCCCTTTTTCAGGCCACCCTAACAACAGATGCATCACAGGTGGGTTGGGGAGCACACCTGAATCATCTCTCTACCCAGGGAACCTGGACTCCACAGGAGGCTGGTCTACACATTAACCTCCTGGAATTAAGAGCAATCTATTTAGCTCTTCGAGTATTCCATGCCCAGTTCAGCTACAAGACAGTCCTAGTCCAGACGGACAATCAAATAGCCATGTTCTATGTGAACAAGCAGGGCGGGACAGGCTCTCTGTCATTATGCAATGAAGCTTTACGACTGTGGGCCCTCGCCAGAGAGTATCAAATTCACCTTCTAGTGGTATATCTTCCAGGCATTCAAAACCTTTGGGCAGACAAACTCAGTCGATTACTGCTGCCTCACGAGTGGTCCGTCTACCTAGACCAGGTGGCAAAGATATTTCATCTCTGGGGCACTCCAGACATAGACTTCTTGCAAGTCCACTGAATGCCAAACTTCCCCGTATCTGTTCCAGGATTCCGGCTCACAATTGTCAGGCAAGGGATGCCTTCCTCCTTCATTGGGGTCAGGACTTCCTTTATGCCTTCCCACCCATTCCGCTCATCCCCAAAACACTCTTCAAGCTTCAGAGAGACAGGGGTCGCATGATTCTCATAGTGCCACGATGGCCACGCCAAGCGTGGTATCCCCTGCTTCTACATCTCTCTCAAGCTGCACCTCTGGAGTTAGGGTATGCTCCAGATCTCCTTTCCCAAGAGGACGGGACGCTATGGCACACGAATTCCCAGTCCCTGCATCTCAAGGCCTGGTTGCTGAAGGCTTAGACCTCCAGGATTTCAACCTGTCCCAACAGGTAAAGGATATCCTTCAGGCTTCTAGGAAACTTTCCACAAGAAGATCTTATGCCTTCAAGTGGAAACGTTTTACTATATGGTGCTCCAAGAAAGGATTAAACTCCCTTGTCATACCTTTAGAATCGATACTAGAGTATCTCCTTCACTTATCGAATTCTGGTTTAAAGACCAATTCGGTAAGAGTCCATCTTAGTGCAATTGCAGCTTCTTATAAGCCTCTGAATGGACAACCAATTTCTTCTCATCCACTCATATCCAGATTTATGAGAGGTCTTCTATTAACCAAACCTCCCATTAAGCCACCACCGGTGGCATGGGATCTAAATCTAGTTCTCGGGCAGCTCATGAAGCCGCCTTTTGAGCCTTTAGCCACTACAACCCTTAGGTTTTTGACCTGGAAGGTCATCTTCCTAATTGCAATCACCTCTGCACTTCGCATTAGTGAACTGCAAGCTTTAGTGGCTGATCCTCCTTATACTAGGTTTCATCATGATGAGGTTGTTCTTAGAACTCATCCACACTTTATGCCAAAGGTGGTTTCGCCTTTTCATTTAAATCAATCAATTTATCTTCCTGTATTTTTTCCGAGGCCTCATGCCTCTCTTGCAGAAAGAAACCTTCATACTTTAGATTGTAAAAGAGCCTTAGCCTTTTACCTACAGAGAACACAGCAACATAGAAAGTCCTCGCAACCTTTTATAGCTTTTGACCCTAGTCATTTGGGACTTCCAGTCTCCAAAAGAACTTTATCTAAATGGATTGCCCAATGCATATCCTTTGCTTATGAGAGTAAGGGTCTTCCTCTTCAAGGCCATGTCACAGCTCATAACGTGAGAGCCATGGCAACTTCCATGGCTAATCTCCACTCTGTGTCTATCGATGACATTTGTCGAGCAGCCACCTGGGCTTCGGTAACCACCTTCACAGCCCACTACTGCCTGGATAAAGCCTCCCGTCGGGATGCCTTCTTTGGCCAAGCTGTTCTTCAAAATCTCTTTCAGACCTAATTCAACTCCTACCCACCAACCCTGGTGGAATGCCAAAGATCCATGGGAGGAAGGCTTCCCACCTTTCTAGGGTTGCACCTTCCTGGGGCTATCTCCCTGGCATCTTCAGCTAGGGAGTCCCCATATGTGAAGACTACATTCTGCTTGTTCCTGGAGATAGCGTAGTTGCTCACCTGTAACAGGTGATCTCCGTGAAAAAGGAATTTAGTCTTCACAACCCACCCACCTCCCCTAGGAGTTGTCTCTTTATCTCTTTGTCTCTTTCCTCTCTCCCTCTATCCTTTCACTCAGCTACAAACTTAACTGAAGAGGGACAGTTGGAAAGGCGGGAAGGCAGCGCGCATGTGCTGAGGGATGCTCCCAAAAGCGTTCCTATTGGATGCTGGGGAGTGTTCCCGCGCAGACTAAATTCCTGCTGTTCCCGGAGATCACCTGTTACGGGTGAGTAACTACGCTTTCTTCTGTCAGCTAAATATTCTTTTATCAAATATTTACATTTCCTCTTCATTTAGTGAACTGTGAATTCCATATAAATATACAGCCAGAAATTCAAAGGTATTTATCAGGATAAAAGCAGCTATCTAGATAAATACCTTAGCTGCTGCTAACCATGCATATTCAGAGGCACTGTCTGGAGAGCACCCCCTGAATATCCTTCCAGACAGTTTGGTACTATCTGGAGAGTGCCAGGGTGGTGGCTGAGTGGAGAAAGCGGCTGTATTTCTCCTCTCTGCAATATCTGGATAATCTTAGGACAAAATAAAGGGGGAGCATTACCGGGTAGCTAGAAGCAGCTGGAGGTCACAGGCTGAACTCCGGGACGCCCCAACGTCATCTGCGGCTGTTTAAAGCTTTGCTGCTGCTGGTTTCTCACTGGGAGCATTACCGGGCAGCTAGGAGCAGCTGGAGGATGCAGGCTGAGCTCCGGGATGCTCTGACGTCATCGGGAGCTTGTGCATATATTGGCTTGAGCCCTAGGCGCCTTGCAGTGGGCGCGATACAAGGGGCTTATCTGTCCCTTGGAGGACCGCAGGAGGCGCAGGTTCTGTACTGGTGACTGAATGCTGATTCATTTATGGGTAAGCGAAAAAAGAAGCTGCTGCCTGCTGAATCCTATTATAGGACCGGCATGTAAAGGTAACTGCGGGGATCTTTGGATCCAGATTTTCTTACTCTACATTCCCCAGGTGCTACGCTAAGTTCTCCGGATCGTACCCCATTTACAAGTATTCCATCCATTTCAATGGCCGTGGAAGAACTTTCTCCGCAGTGTAGCCCTCTACAGCAAGGTGAAATGCTGAGGCCTGTCTTCTGGTCTCCCTTCCCTGTTTGAAGCCAAGGTGGCCTCTGATTCAGAGGTATCCTTGGTAGATATATGGAGGCTTGTTACTCGGACCGAACAGACTCTGGTCACCACGGTGTCTCAGCTTTGTGTCTTCTCTCAGGGGATAGCCACAAATCTGAATAAGTTGGAGGGGAAGGTTGATTCCTTGACTAGTCAGATTTCTAAATGTGAAAATCAGTGCAGCTCTCTACAGGCAATGCATGCCTCTAGCGTAAAAGATAGTTTATCTGTTCACTATAAGTTGGAATTATATGAAAATTTCTTTAGGGTAAAGAATGTTCGTTTTCTTAATTTTCCTTTATGTCGGTTACTTTCACCTGAGATATTGTTACAAAAATACCTTCGAGAGGTCCTGGCTCTTTCTGGGGCCGACTCTATGGGTTTTTCTAAATTATTTTACTTAACTGGGAGGAGAGTTTCCTCCAAGTCTCCAGAGGGGTTTGATGTTTTACAAGTTTCTGCTGATATAAACTTGACTAGTTTCCTGGAAGACTCGCAGTGCACTCTTACTTCCAGGGCTACTTTATTAGTTAGTTTTGTTTCTGAACAGGATAAGACTTCTGTTTTTTAGGGCTTATTTTAGAAATAAGAATGCCTTGTTTTGTGGGGCAAAATTGCAGTTGTTTCCAGATGTCTCCAGAGCTACACAACTCCGGAGAATGGCTTTTTTGGCCCTGAAACCAAGAATGTTGGCTCTGGGGGCGTCTTTCTTTCTTCGTTATCTCTGTAAATGTATTATTACATTGCATGGAGACAGGTTTATTTTTGTGGATTCCTCTCAGCTCGAGGTGTTCTTGGCTACTAGGGAAATGCAAGATTAATTTGGGTGAGGTATAAAGGGGGTGATACTCGTACAGTTGTAGGCTGCATGTTTGAGTGACACTTTTGTGTCTTGTTTTCTTTATTTGTTGTTCTCCCCGATATGTGGGCTAAGAGATGAGATTTTATTATTGGTTGAATATTATTATGTATCATTATATAGTAAATATGTTTTGCTTCTGGTTTATGCTGATATCAGCAGAAGCAGAGTGACTGCTTTTTCTGCAGGAACCCAGAAAACACAAAACAAAAATGTGTTTTCTCCATGGACAAGCAGGATGAGTCAGCCACACGTGGGATGGCGCCATGGATGGAATCACTGTCCAATAGCTAAGAAGAGTTTAGAAGACTCTTCTGGGAATGTCACCCCACCACAGTGCCCAACCCCTTTCCACCTCAGTCTGTTTTTTTTCTAACCGGCCATGCAGATGGCTCTCTTACCCTTCATATTTTCTTTCCTTAATTTCAAAAATCCCTTAATGCCATTCTCTTTTCTTCTTCACAGGATCAAACCAATCAGAGGAGGCTTCTGGCGAGACCTCCTTCCTTGCTGCAACCAGAGCATAGAATCATGTAGACCGCAGCGGCAGACCCCCTGGAGCCCTGCTATCTGGCCATACCTCAGCCTGCTACGCACTCCCAATCTCCTGCTTGAACTCCCCATCCAGAGGGAATGTGGAAAACCTCAGCGCTCTGCCATCTTGGGTGGAACCCATGGCCTTAAGGTCTTGGTACACCAAGTGCAAGCGGCAGAGAAACAAAGGGGATCTGAACGGTGGCCTGCTGCAGCCCTCATGGGGCACTGAGAGCTGCTGTCAATGGAGAGGAGATTTGCCAACGTTTGCTCCCAGATCCCATGAGAGTGTCACTGGAAAGGAGCAAGCTGGGCACGGGATACACCAGAAATAGCCTCCATCCCCAGCCTGGCTTAGTGGGAAGATCCCCGATTCAGAGGCGGCTTCATCCAGCTGACATGTTCCACCACAAGGCATCTGCGGGGGGGGGGGGGGGCCTTGCCTTCTGAGCCACCCTGCTGAAAGACCCCCTATCCACCGGCAGCAGGACCAAAGAGTGCAGCACAGTGCCTAGCCAGGCAATGCGGCATAACACTCTCACACTGCAATACACAGGCTACAGGATGCCCTGATGTGAGAGGGCTCTTTGCCTCAACAAGAAGCAGTGCCTTGATGCTCCACGCAGACAAGGGCGGCACAGGGAATGTTTTTTTATGGCTCCTTCCCCCAAACGTCTGTGCCAATGAGCCGCTGGTGGTGCCATAGGGAGGCGAGTCTCCCAGTGCCAACAATTCGGAGCATGGCTTGAATGCACTGGAGCGCAGAAAGGGGCACTGCCTAAAGGGAGCTCATTAGAGCGGAAGCAGCATACCTCTAGTGACCTTCGTGTCATGGCTCCATGTCCAAAGGGTCGGCAGCCCAACCCAGGCCCATTCGAGAAAATCAATGTCTTGAACAGTGGTTGACCAAGGGCTTCCAGTACCTTAACCCTCCTAGAGATCAGGTTGAATCTCTTCTGCTTAGACCGCCCCTTAGGAGGGGAACAGAGGAGTGTAGGAGTAGCCTAAGGATTAGAGCAACAGCCTGGTACCCAAGAAATCTGGGGTTATTCCCACTGGTGCTCCTTGTGACCTTTGGTAAGTCATTGAACCCTCCATTGCCTCAAGTATGAATCTACAGGCCGATGCAGAAAACTAGCGCAGCTCCCCTACCCGGGTCTAAGGTCTGATCCCCACAGACACTTCTTGATGACCTTGGGCAGATCACTCCCACCCTCCACTGCCTTGTTAGATCTTGCTGGGAAGTGCAAGATGTACCTTCCCCAATCCTGGAACTTTGCAGTACCAACACTCCCTTGCGTCTGTGCCAGGACAGTTCCATGTCTCAATCAGACCTCCACAAGAACTGTTAGTTCAAGGCTGGCTTATACTATCCTGAAGTCTAACCTGGGGCACAGCCTGGCTCTCTACGGAGAGCCCTTTATCTTTATCTTTGTGAGTCTCAGCTGCCATGACACTTTCCATGCCAATTTTGGGCACCATCTGTGGTTCAGCATCACTGGAGGCATGATAACTCACCCAGCAAGTTCTGGCCCTGCAACAGTAGACTGCAACCCAGTGCTGTAGGGATGCCCTCTGCGGATGGGTGCTCATACCCCTTCATTAGGAGCTCCAACCCTGCCCTGCACTACCTCACTGTGCAACAGTGGTGAAGACGTTGACGTCCAGAACCCCTGTAAAATCACCGGCCCTCTTAGGGGACATAATGGTGAGCATACCTGTCTCAAGCAATGAAGCTGGATACCAATCTGCTTCTTGTGTGGGGAAGCCTAAGAATTAGAGGACAGACTCAGGAACACAGAGGCCGGGGTTTGATTCACACCAAAACCTCTGGTGGTGCTCGGACTATAGCTGTGCACCAGCCTACTGAGCAGACTGAACAGTGAATACTGGCGTTGACATTACACCTTGGGTATGGAGTGCCAATACATGGCCTCCCAAAATCTGCCAGAAAGAGACTCTGCACAAGTACAGCAGACCAATGCCACCTTCCTTGGCCACGGGGACCTCGGGTACTACAAAGCTCATGGTATTAGGGTCTTGACCCCCCCCCCCCAAACAGCTTACACCTAGATGGGGTGTCATCAAATGGCTAGAGCATGGGCTCAGTAAGCGAAAGACCACACTGTGAGTAAGTCTTCCCGACACAGTCCAGTGCATCTTGTGACAATTCCGAAGGGATGAATAGATCCTCATCAGGAACGCCAACCTAGGGGAAGGGATGTACTTAACCCCCCCTTTTGCCTAGACTGTCCCATCTGAGATAGTCATATGGGATGGTTCAGCCCATAGGCAAAAGGGGGCAGCCACTGTTTGAGACCAAAACGCTCAAGCGCAAGTTGATCACTCTCCCCCCCCCCCGGGCACTGCTGCAGTACTGCACCAAAAACACCCCACCACCAGCCCATAAACAGTGCGGGCCTCCATAGCAGTCACAGCTCCCTTCTCAGAGACCCCTAACCCGTGGCTCTGCATCACTGCCTTACTATGGTGATGTGCCCATGCCAGCACTCATCCTGGCCTGGGCCCTCTGGCCCATAAGGGTACCAATTGAATTATTTGGTTTACTGTCAGTCACATGGAGCCTAGAATTTCTGTGATTGCTATCCAAGGCATGGTACTAAGGTCTGTTGCACCTCACTAAACTCAATTTGTGGGTCGCTGAATACCCCTCTGATGTGCAACAACAGCATCTATACATTTGCTGACACCCCTCCCCCCAATAAATAAATACCAAGCATTGTCTCCAGTACAAACCGACAAACCAGCTTAGGTGGACTATACTGTCTAGGTTTTTCAGCGGGGCCCCCTCCCCCCCCACCTTAGGACTGTTGTGCAGTCCTAGGAATCCTAGCATCTCTGAGGTCGTAGGTATCCAGTATCCTGTCCTCAAGCTATGCTGTCTGTCTGCATCGCAACTAGAATGCCACATTATTTATTTATTTATGTATGTTGTGACAATGAGAGCTGTGATGACCCAGTGGAAACAGAGGATAATAGTGACTATGTCTTTAAGACAAGAGACAGGCAAGCTTTTCAGAGGGCTAAAGCTACAGCCAAGCAAAAGAAAAACGTACTTGCTGAGGCTAAGCCATGCCCAAGCCCCAACATGAGTGCAGGCTTGGACTCTAATGACAACCATCTGTGCAGAGATAAGGGTGTGGTAGCTAGGAAGCAGCTTTTTAAACCTGCTTCAGTGCAGAGAGAGACGGCAGGAGGAAGGACAAAGGAAGGAGAGAGGAGCAGCAACAGGAAGGAGCAAGGAGATGGGGGAAGTTTAACTCCACATGGGAGAAACAGTTCCAATAGCAAAGGAAGCAACCCTTGGGTGGAAGGTACGCTTGAGCCAGAGACCAGCAGATGTATAGCTGGGGAGGTTGCTGAAGAGCTGGGACAAAGTGCAGTGCAGTGTGTGCAAGAGACAGTTCAGAAAACCCAAGCTGCCAGAAGGGGGGTGAAAGCTGTTACATAGTCAAAGCCGTCTATTTCAAAATCCGTTCACTCAAGCACCTACGCCCCCTGTTGGACCCAGATGATTTCCGAACCATATATCAAGCATTGATCCTGCCGCATTTTGACTTTGCAAATGCCATCTTACAAGGTCTCCCCCAATCCACACTAACCCCCTTACAGTTGGCCATGAATGCCGCAGCTAGGGTCCTTTACGGAGCATCCAGAAACGACCACGTGACCCCCATTCTCAGACAGCTGCACTGGCTACCGATCCATGGGAGGATCACATTCAAAACCCTTCTATTAGCTTTCAAGGCAATCAAAGGTATTTCAGCCTCCTCACTCACACATCTTATCCACATTGTCCCCCCCAACAGATCCAGAAGAGCAACAGCTGTCAACTTGCTAGCAATACCAAAGACATCGACAAAGTCCAACACGACAACCACAAACAGGGCATTCAGTTTTTATGTCCCCAAATGCTGGAATGCTCTATCCCCTGACATTAGGGCCATAGCCAATCTATATCAGTTCAGGAAGGCTCTCAAAACCCACCTTTTCCTCCAATACTTCCCAGACAGCAATTGAACCTAGATATACCTCTCAGGAAATGACCTAATCTAGAAAGGCCCTTACATGCATTATCTGATTTTTACCTATCCTTCCAGTGTAAATAGCTTATGTATATAGTTAACCCCGTTATCCAAGTTTATACTCCTGTTCGATGTAAAACCTGACAGCTTGTTGTTATGGTCGTTAAGTTATGATGTAAACCGCGCTGATACTAAATAGCGCGGTATATAAGAAATTGTAATAAATAAATATAAATAATAAATAATAATAAATAAAAGAACGTAACCAAGACCCAGCCAAAGGCAGAGACGTAGTGCTGAACACAGCTGAAGCAGTTAAGCTTTTGTTCCAGGGAAAGAAGCCCCACGCTCCTGATACAGCCAATGCTTACCAGGGAGAGCAGTTCTGGAAAGGACTTTTGAACTTTCTACAGAATAGTAAGTTGGAAAACATTGTTGAAAATCCTGAAAGAGATAAGCAATTTGCAGAACAGGAAGGTATGCAAATTGACACTCTTGAGTCAGATTCAGTGTATGACGAATCACCGATGGATTGTTCTTTATGCATGAGGGAAATTGAAAGCTGCTAGAAAGGACTGTAAAAAGAGCTTTTGGAGAGCAGTTTTTCCTTAGCCAGGAAAGTGCTAAGACCTTCTTTAAGCTAAAGAACTTTGCTAAGAACAGAATTTGAATTAAAGCAGCATTATTGGAAAATGACCAGAATTTACCTATGCTGAGATGTGTACTGAAAACAGGTGCCGTGTTTAAAGAAGTATTTCAGTTCTTTAACTTCACATGTACTTTTGTTCCTGTAAGTTTTCTGTTTTGGAAAATAATCCTTTTGCCTGCGTTATTGTTGAATTTAATGCGTGGAAAGAACCCAAAAATAAATTTCTTGTTTTTGCCTTAAACAACCCCAGTGGTCACACACTACTTTGTCTTTAATGAAAAGAACTACAAGTCCCAGGATTCCTTGCTGGAGACAAAAATAGTTTTATTTAAGGACAAATATGGCAGCCCTTTGCCTCTGAGCCACTGGCCCAGGCAGGGGGTCACGACAATGTATGTATTTATTTAACAATTTTTCTATACCGCTTTTCTTGTATTCAAAGCGGTTTACATTCAACAATAGCAAGGAACATTACATAGAACAAGGTCGTTAAACTTGGAGAGAAGGGGTTAACAATATTATTTACATGATATCTTGTGGGGTGGTGTTATTATATGTTAGGGATTGAGACAGGTAAATACTGGTTTTTGTAGGTGAGGTCAGAATTTATTGTGGTGGCTATGTTTCGCATATTGGTTCTGCTTCTGGTCCATAGTACTCCGAAAAGAGGTGTGTCTTTAAGGCTTTATACAACCCTCCCAAGTCTGCCGCTAATGTGTAGCATACGAGCCATCGCCATAGCCCTTCTAAGTGAGCTCACGGGACCTACCAAGCTGAAAGATACTCCAAGGAGCCTATTGGCCATGTCTCCAGGGAGGCTATTGGCTGACTTCTCAATGATTCCCCAACCTTAAAGAGCAAAGCCTAATTCTCTTTACCGATGTGGACTCTACCCCCCCTAAAAAAAAAAAAAGTAGTAGCCAAGTGGTTAGAGCACCTGCCTAATCCCCAGAAGATCAAGGGATCAATTCCCATTGGCAGTCCTTGTGACCATAGACAAGTCACTACCCCCCCCCCCTGCCTCAGAAGAAAAGGCCTAGCAAACTACTTCTAGTGATAGATTGCTAAGAAACCCAAGATAGCTGGGTCGCCAGGAGGCAGCACTGACTTGATGGCACTAAAATAGATGAAAAAAATCCAGATCTTCTTTTGGCACCCCCTCCAGTCTGGTCCTGAGCTACAGATCCTCAGCGTGATTCCTTCTCTCTCGTGGTCCGCCAGCCCCTCTCACATGTTTTGGACAACAAATACGAGGCGCAGGTGGCATCGAGGTGCGGGCAGCATTGCCACCTGGGAAAGTTCACTCTCGTGGGGGGGGGGGGCGCGGAGGGGGAGGGTTACAGGCACATGCCCTGCAACTCCTCCCATCAGCAATGGGTCCAGTAAGGGGGAGTTCCGATCTAATCCTTGCAACCACAGCTGAGGTGGAGCAGTAGCCACACCCCCGGATAGAGGCCATAGGGGGATAAGGGGGATAGCCCACTTAGAGATTACTGGATGAGCAGCTCCTCAGGCTGAGTGATACAACCAGAAACACCCCTGTCCGAATGATGGCAATAAACCAAAATAGATTCCTTGGCCTCACCGCAGGAATGAGGTCTACTCCTATAGATTTATTTTCACATTCACCTGCTCCTCGCTCCAGGCTGCTATCTGAGCTTGTACCGCGAGTGCTTGTGCCTTGTAGTTGGACCTTAACCCTGAATTTACAGCCACTTTAAATTTAAAGTGCCTTTAGGCGTGCCTTCGCCTGAGGGCCTCGCCAGAGGGCCCTTTGGCGTGGCCTTTAGGCATGGATCGAAGGCAAGTTGACTATTGATTGACTCTACACGCTACATTGTAAGTTTAAACCTGATATTCTTCTTGTTAATCCATATTGCAGGGCTTCAGTAGATATTTACTATAATAATCGATATCTCAGAAACCTCATCTAGACTCCATATACAGTCAAACCTCGGTTTTCGTATGCCCTAGTTTTCATATGATTCGGTTTTCAACATTTTTTTTCGTCAAAATTTTGTCCCAGTTTTCGTACATCCGCTTGGTTTTCATACAGTTGAAAATGGTTTGTACCAAACTCATCCGCCTGCCCGCATGACTCGGCGACTCAATTCCTGGAATCGAGCGCCCACACAAAGCATCCCATGCGTTCATGACTCAGTCTGTTTCTCGTTGAGTGAGCATCACCCCGCGTGTTCATCTGAAACATTTTGTAATACTAATCCATTGTTTTTTGTGCTTGGTTATTGAGTGTGACTGCTAAATAAGCCACCATGGTGCCAAAGAAAGTTCCGAGTGCCAGCCCTTTGATAAAGAAGGTGAGAAACACGATAGAATTCAAGAACTCGTAGCAAAGTATGAAAGTGGCATATGCGTGGCCGATCTTGCCAGGATGTACAGGAAGTCCGCATAAACGATCAGTTCCATCCTGGTGAAGAAAAAAGAAATCAAGGAAGCTGATGTTGCGAAAGGGGTAAATGTGCTAACAAAACAGAGATAGCAAACAATTGAAGATGTTGAGAAGTTGTTGTTGGTGTGGATCAACGAAAAACAGCGGGAGATAGTGTTTCGGAGGCGATAATTTGCGAAAAGGCAAGGCTGTTGCATGCGGATCTCGCAAAAAAAATGCCTGGAACGAGTGCTGCTGTTATTGGATTTAAGGCCAGCAGAGGCTGGTTCAGCAAATTTAAGAAGCGAACTGGTATACACATTGTGGTAAGGCATGGCGAGGCTGCAAGTTCGGACAAACGTGGGGCCAAAGAATTCGTTGATGAATTGTCTGAAGTGAAATTTTCAAATATTTTGTAAGAACTATGGCACTTTTTGACAAATAAGGAAAGTGGAGCTTTTAGGAATAAATTGTGAGTCAAAGCTTACACACCCAAATTGAAGACATCTATTTGTATGGCAAGGACTGAAATTGGTGTTTTCCTTAAACTGAACAATAAGCACTAGCTACCTGGGTCTCCGTTTTCCACTATTAACATTGCATTCTCCAAAGAGATTTTCATTCCCATTACCAATAAAGATATATCTATGTATATTTATACTTTAAAGTGTGTACATAGTCTTTAATTATAATTGAAAAGTGTGCATGCAACTAGGTTTAAGTTTCTTTTGCCATAATGGAGACACATTCAACAAATGTGTCGTGCTTATTGAGCAGGTTTTGGTTTTGGGTGAGTGAAAAATGTAAGTGCAGAGCATATACGCTGCTCATTTAATGGGTGCTAAAATTAATGTTTCGTATGGTATGGTAAAATAGAGACCCTACAGTGGTTGTCCACTAGATGAAAGTTTGAATTTCACAGATCATGTGCGGGAACTTTATACATTTCATCAGTGGAAAAGCTGTGAGTTAGATAGTTTGTGTACGTGATGAGATCCAGCTAATATTCTGTTTACCACATATAAAGGGAATTCAGTTTAAGACGATGCTAATTTGGCTTCTACTATTGCTTTTTAGGTCATTTGGTTTTGACTTCACTAGTTTGAACATCTAGTTCTGAATCCTTGATGTCACTGAGAACCAATAAAATAGATAGTTCTGTGGCATAGATCAAACCTGGTTAGCCAAAGGTATTCTGTTGCATCAAAACAATCCATTGGCAGAGCTATGAGTATGAGTTTTTGAAACCAAATACACATGATGCCTTAATTTTGTAGCAGTACTTTCCATAGACTAGACAGTAAAGACCATATGACCTATCCAGTCTGCCCATCCACACCAACTATTAAACGCTACAATCTCTTCTTCATCCTCAGAGATCCTCTCTGCTTGTCTCATGCTTTCTTGAATTCAGATACAGTCCTTGCCTCCACCTCCCCCACACACACACTGAAGGTTTGTTCCGCACATCCACCATTCTTTCTCTAAAGAAATAATTCCTTTGCTTGCTCTTGAAGTCTATCCCTTTCATCCTCATCCTATGAACCCTCATTCCAGAACTTTTTCAGTTGAAAGAGGGCCGCCTCCTGTGCATTTGTATTTAGAGGCCTCTATCAGCTCTCACCCATTCTGCCTTTCTTTCAAAGTACATTAAAGCGATAACACCCAATTCAATGTCCAACTTAATTTATTGCAGTGTCTTAATTACAAATAGTCTTTGTAACTCTTTAACGATTAACTTTTCTTGATATATAGTTTTAATTAAAAGATGTTTTCCATGCTGTTATCAATTCTCTGCTCTTCATAGAGAAACAACTAGCAATTGCATATAGTGGTTTTTAAAATGGAGTTTACACAGGGCTGGTGCAAGGATTGGAGGTACCCAAGGCAGGCCCTTATTCTACCGCTCCCCTGTGAGCCCCCCTGCTTCCATTGCTGCTGCCGCCTCCCCTCTCCGGGGCCTGCAGTGGTGACAATAGCCTCCAAACCATTACGAACACCTACAAACACTCCGGCGGAGGAAACCATGATGTAGTGCCGGAGTGTTAGTAAGCGTTGCGTTGCAGTTTGAGGGCTATTTCCACTGCTGCAGGCCCCCAGAAAGTGACAGCAATGGGTGCCTGCTGAGGGTTGGTGCCCTAGGCGACCGTCTAGTTCAACTAGTGGTAGTGCCAACCCTGAGCTCACCCATCCGTCTCCTGGGGCAATACACATTGCTTTAGCTTGCCAACTATAAACTCATCACCAATCCACAAGATTCTTCTTTCAGTTCAAACAATGAATATCTAAATGAGGCTAAAGGATTCCTCCCCCAACAAGTCTTCAATTGTGATGAAACAGGCCTCTTTTGGAAGAAAATGCCAAAGAGGACCTACATCATGCAGGAGGAAAAGGCACTGCCAGGACACAAGCCTATGAAGGATAGGCTAACTCTTTTGTTGTGTGGTAACGCTAGTGGGGATTTCAAAGTGGAGTCTTTACTGGTGTATCACTCTGAAAATCCCCGAGTGTTCAAGAAAAACAATGTCATCAAGAGTAAATTGTGTGTGATGTGGAAGGCTAACAATAAGGCATGGGTCACGAGGCAAATTTTCATTGAGTGGGTCAATGAAGTGTTTGGCCCAAGTGTGAAGAAATACCTCCTGGAAAATCAATTGCCACTCATGTGCCTCCTGGTAATGAACAATGCTCCTGCTCATCCTCCAGGCTTGGAAGACCAATTGTTGAAGGAGTTTAGTTTCATCACAGTGAAGTTCTTGCCCCCTAATACCTAATACCCCTCTCATCCAGCCCATGGACCAGCAGGTCATTTCAAACTTCAAAAAACTCTACATAAAGCACTGTTTCAAAGGTGCTTTGAAGTGACCTTGGACACTGAATTGACCCTAAGAGAGTTCTGGAGGAATCACTTCAATATCCTCAATTGCATAAGCCTTATAGATAAGGCTTGTCAGGGAGTGACTTTCAGGACGATGAACTCTGCTTGGAGAAAATTGTTTCCAGAATGTGTCCTCGAGAAGGATTTTGAAGGGTTTGAGGCTGACCCTGACGACCCTATGCCTGTTGTGGAATCTATTGTGTCTTTGGCGAAGTCCATGGGGTTGGATGTGAGTGGCCAGGATGTGGAAGAGTTGGTGGACGACCACAGGGAAGAGCTAACCACTGAAGAGCTGCAAGACCTTCAACTGGAACAGCAACAGATGGTAGCTGAGGAAATTGCTTCAGAGGAGGAGGAAGAGAGAGGGGAGAATGTGCCTTCTTCAGTGATTAAGGACATGTGTGCAAAGTGGAGTGAGTTGCAAAGTTTTGTGGAAAAATATCACCCTAACAAAGCTGTTGCAAGCCATGTCTGCAACATGTTCAATGACAATGCCTTGTTCCATTTTAGGCGACTCTTATAGAGATGCCAGAAACAGACCTCTCTGGACAGATTTTTTGTGCGACAGGGGTCCAGTGACTCTCATACTGATCCTAGTGCCAGTAAAAGACAAAAAAGGGAAGTAACCCCGGATAGGGCCTTGATACCTGAAGTCCTTATGGAGGGGGATTCCCCTTCCAAACAATAACCTCTCCTCCTCCCTCTTCCCTCTTCCCTCCTCGCATCTTCCATACGCCAACAAGAGTCTTCAATAAAGGTAAAAGTGATGTTAAATGTTCATTTATCCATTTCATTAGTCATTTATATTTATTTCTCATTGTTTTCTGTATGTAAAATATAGTTATTCTCTATAAAATATTTTTTGTTAATATTTTTGGGTGTCTGGAATGGATTAATTGGATTTACATTATTTCTTATGGGAAATATTGCTTCAGCTTTTGTACTTCGGTTTTCGTCAGACTTTTTAGAATGGATTAATCACGAAAACCGAGGTTTCACTGTACTTAAAAGTATTGCTGGTACATTGTAACTCTCTCTTATTACATTGAAATTAAGTATGCATTCCTAGTTACACTTGTTGCAACTTTCCATCTCCTGCTAGTTAGTTAACTGCCAAAAAATAGTGAAATTACTCCATTGGCAACAGCACTTATTAAACGGAGACATATAATTGTGGGAGTAATTTTAAAAAATGGCTCGGGGATGTCTCAGACCAATCGGCTCAGAACATAGACACAAAGTATCTAGGAGTGCCGCAATAGCATCAATGACTATCCACCGGCCCAAATCACTTATTCATCAATTTTGAATTGCTTTTAAACTGCTTATAACAGCTTATTCTAATGTGAAAATGGCATTTCCAATACGCCCACAAAATATAGCGAAACAATAGTACTTAACTTCAGAAACCCCAACGCCAGTTATCTCAGCGCCATTTAATGCGTTTCACTCAACAAAACTGAGTTTCTTCAGGGGGATTTATAACTGAAAAAAACAAAAAGTTAAGTTAAAAAATACAGTAAAAAACTGCCATAATAATAATCCCTCATATTAGTGCAAATGTGATCAAATGTGACTTTTCCAACAAACCCAGCTAAACGCCATACCTGAAAAGATAAACTGATGCTGCCCAGGGGGTGCGCATGGGAAGTCACAGGAACAATTTTTACTGTATTGTGAACAATGGTGGATTTTCACCTTACGTTCCATTAGCCCTGGGGGGCTTAATACAGTCATTGACTGGGGTGCTTGCCTTTAAATTACACATTTACCTTTTTGAAGTTTGTGATGGTTCAGATTTTGGGCCATTTGTATAAGTGATATGATGTTTGGGCTTGTTAACTATTTTTAGTCGACAGCTCTAGTCTGTGTTGTGGAGTGTAAAACTTCGGCACAGCTAGTGACGTCATAGCCACCCCTTTAAAAAGTGCTCTCTGCTTCTGGTCCGCATGCGCAGCGTTTTTTGAGCACTAGAAACTTTACAAGCTATACTCTTCGTCTAAAACGTGGGCAGCATCAGTTTATCTTTTCAGGTATGGCGTTTAGCTGGGTTTGTTGGAAAAGTCACATTTGATCACATTTGCACTAATATGAAGGATTATTATTGTGGCAATTTTTTACTGTATTTTTTAACTTAACTTTTTGTTTTTTTCAGTTATAAATCCCCCTGAAGAAACTCAGTTTTGTTGAGTGAAACGCATTAAATGGCGCTGAGATAACTGGCGTTGGGGTATCTGAAGTTAAGTACTATTGTTTCGCTATATTTTGTGGGCGTATTGGAAATGCCATTTTCACATTAGAATAAGCTGTTATAAGCAGTTTAAAAGCAATTCAAAATTGATGAATAAGTGATTTGGGCCGGTGGATAGTCACTGATGCTATTGCGGCACTCCTAGATACTTTGTGTCTATGTTCTGAGCCGATTGGTCTGAGACATCCCCGAGCCATTTTTTAAAATTACTCCCACAATTATATGTCTCCGTTTAATAAGTGCTGTTGCCAATGGAGTAATTTCACTATTTTTTGGTCACTTCTATTACTCTGCAAATTGACCTGGTGCTATTCTGTATAAGTTAGTTAACTGCAGCAAGCTCATAACAGTGTATTATATACATTGCTGTACATTTCCTTGCAAGCTATACAATCCTTGTCTAGTCTGAGGAGTTCCATTAGGCAGCTCTACCTTCATTATACTCTCCCATTCTAACCCAATGCCAGATCTAATCCCCTGCATTATTTTCCTGTATGGCTTGGCCCTAGTCGTCATATCTGCCGGAGCCTTTTCTCACCAGCAAGGCCTGATTTCCACCATACATGGATACAGTCGAAACAGACAAGAAAACATTTTCAACTCGCTGAGACCACCATGGCTATCAAGACACCGATACCTAATTCACATCGTATGCCAGTCCTCTGGAAAATCCCATGTTTAGAATTGTACAGAGGAAAAAGCCCTGAAATGTATGCTTATAAATGCAAGATCTATCCGGAATAAATGGCCAATTTATTGCTGACTATGTGTATAATCATAAGCTAGACTTAATCCTCATTACTGAATCATGGCTCACAGACACCGAAGCAGTTCTTACCAATCAACTTAAGGTCCCCAACTATAACATTTTTAACTGTCCAAGAACTAACAGAAGAGGAGGTGGTACCCTTATATTGGCTAGATCAGACCTACAATTCCAGTACCTCAACTCCCACAACTCTCCCTGTCTTGACTCCATCTTAATTGCTAATAAACAACTCACGATAGCACTTATCTACCGTGCTCCCTCTACTTGTGCTGATGACCTATCCATACCCCTGGATGTAGTCTGTAATCACTCACCGAAGTTAAGACCTCTCTGGATCATGGGTGACTTCAAACACCCAGCCTTATCAACTGCAATGTCTGCTCTTAACTATGATCAACTAATACATGCCCCTACCCACTCTAGAGGAAATACACTGGACCTTATCTTTACATCATCCCACATATATGGTTCCAAGAACTCCTTCCATCCACACATTCTTCCAGTGCCATGGTCAGACCATAAAACCATCATATTTTACATCCCAGCTACCATTCCAGATTCCAATTCACCTATTAATAAAGCATTACCACCAGCTCGTTGCTTCAAAACATTTATCAAAGATGCATTCCTTGATCAAACATTGCCTAAATTCAATTCCTGCCTCATCTGATTTTAGATGAAATTATACACTCATGGAATTTGACCCTAAGCCAGGCTGCTCAACTCTCAATACAGATCTTATCCTTCGAAAAGATCACAATCTGCTATATGGTTTACAGCTGACTTGCGCAATTCCCTGCTAAATTTCAGAAAGCTAGAGCAAAAATGGTGCATTTCCAGACTTCCCCACAACAGAGAGGTATACAGTATATGTAGACCTTACAAGACCACCGCATTGCTGTTACAAGAAGAAAAGAATACCACACTCAGTAGGCCCTGTGAGCTCTTTCGTTTGATCCAGTCTCTCACTAAAGATACACCACTACATCAAACAGAAAACTTGCTCCACCCACAAGACCTTGCTATCCACTTTCATAATAAAAAAGTTATCAATCATCCTGGAGATCCTTACAGAAACAGGCTTTCGTCTGAAAGCACCAATATCCCTGCACTGACCTTTCTCTACCCTTACTCCACTGAACAAATTGAAAACACCACCTCACCTGCTGATCCATGCCCATCCCACTGGATCAAGTCTGCATGTTCGGAATTAAGCCCTCCCATCTCCAGAATCATTCACCTTTCCTTCAACAAGGGTCTTGTTCCAACACCACTGAAAACTGCTACCATCAAATCACTTCTAAAAAAATCCCAAGTTAGATCCTCAAGACTTGAACTCCTATCATCCCATATCTAGTCTTCCCTTCCTGACTAAGATAATTGAGAAAATAGCACAACAACAAATCCAAGACCACACTGATACTTACCCTCCTCTGGATCCTTCGCAGCATGGCTTCCGCCAACATCATGGTGTTGAGACCTTGCTCACCTCCTTATTTAATAATCTGATTAAAGGCATAAATAGACATAAACAAGGCTTCATCCTTATTTTCTTGGATATTGCCTCAAATTTCGATACAGACTGTCACAGCCTCTTGCTTATTCAATTTCAACTTAAAGGCATTAAGAGATCAGCACTAGATTGGTGTCATTCTTATCTATCAGATCATCAACAACAGGTTCGCATAGGTGCACAAACATCAACTGTGTTTCATCAAACCCAAGGAGTACCACAGGGCTCTTCCCTCTCTGCCCTACTATTTAATATATATAACACAGGTACACTAAAAAATTTTTTTTAAAACTGCCTCTAATGTTTCGATTGATTTTTACGTTTTTTGGTGCGCTGAATCCAAATCTGGTAACCAATTTGCTCTATCACGTACAGATTTTTTGCTACATTGGGTTAGCAGTTTGAGGTGAACGTTTCAGATTGAGTGCGATCGAGATAAAAGTTTCTTGGATGAATTCTTTATACTAATTGTTTAGTAGTTATTCAAATAAGAATAAAGAAAATTGTAACAAGGCAGCACATAAGAATAGAGTAATGTCAACAAAACACACTGTGATGGTAGCAAAATTGTCTGCACTTAAAACAGCCACATACATGTGCACAAACATTGAGCATATAAGAGCGAGGTTAGACACAAAGCAAAGCAAAGAAATGTGCAAAAAATGTTGTACAGGTATGTATGTAAGAATAGAAAACGCAAACCGCACCATTGCAATACATGAAGACAAACACCCGATGGTGTGAAAATAAAATTCTAATAAATGAGATCCGACACTGTGGTAATAACTAGCAAATTTTTATTTCAAAGTTTAGTAAAAACACGATATTTGTCAACACAGTTTAGATTTTAAAGTCATTCTTGGGTCAATCAATCTCCTGGTGGGCCCGTTTCTTCTTCCCCCGAAAGCTTCTCTTGGTGCGCTGCTTGGCGTATTTTTCATCTGGGGTTTCCCGCAGCAGCAACCAGCAGAAATCAGCCATCATAGTGGTGTTCCATCTTCCTTGGTACCTTCTTTCTGCGTCCTTGATGTCCTGGTGAAACCTTTCACCTTGTTCTTCACTGTACGCCCCCAAGTTTTCGGGAAAGTAGTTCACATGGGAGTGCAAGAAATGGACTTTCAGGCTCATGTTACAGCCTTGTTCTTTGAAGGCATTGAGCATCCTGGCAACAATATCCTTATAGTTCTCATCCCGCCTGTTCCCCAAGAATTTGAGAACAACATCCTTGAAGGAATCCCAGGTTTCTTTTTCCTTCTCAGACATCGTTTCAGCGAATGCTCCATCTGAAATGAGTTTCCTTATATCAGGGCCAACAAACACTCCTTCCTTTAGCTTTGCTTCAGAAAGTCGGGGGAACTTTGAGCAAAGGTACCGAAAGCACTGACCATCTTTTGGAAGGGACTTGATGAATTGCTTAATGAGACCCAACTTAATGTGGAGAGGTGGTAATAGAATTTTATCACGAGGTACCAAGCTCTCATGAAGAACATTTTTCTCACCGGGTCTCAAATACTCCCGAATTGGCCAGTCTTTTTTCCCCCAGTGTAGGTCGCGGGCCCGGCTATCCCACAAGCAAAGGAAGCAGGGATATTTGGTGAAACCGGATTGCTGCCCTAATAGCATGGATAGAATTTTAAAGTCTCCACAAATCATCCACTTATGCTCATCATAACGAATCTTCTGAAGAATCAGGGCCAAATTCTCGTATTTTTCTTGGAGAATAACAGAGTGAGCAATAGGAACTGAAGCGAATGTGTTGCCATTATGAAGAAGAACACCTTTTATGCTGTCTTTTGACGAATCAATGAACAGACGCCATTCAGCAGGATCATACTTGAGTTTAAACTTTTCCATCACTCCGTATATATCGTTGCAAAATACCAAATCTTCCTCTTTGCTGAAATACTTCAAAAATTGTGTCTCGCGGTTGCGGTACCAATAAAAAGTTGTTCCTGGTGACAATAGATTTTTCTGTTTAAGCCGAGAACCTAGCAGTTGGGCAGCATCTTTTGGGAGTCCTAAATCCCGGACTAAATCATTCAATTCAGCTTGAGAGAAAAGTTCAGGTTTCGGATCTGGTTCAGTTTCAAACTCGGAAGTACTGGACTCATCGGGAAAAGCCATCTGATGAGTCTCATCATGATCAGAACCGTCCACACAAATATGATCCAAAGATTTTCGTGGTTCAGGCACAGGTACTTCGTTGCTATGAGGCATAGGCCTAATTGCTGAGGGAAGGTTGGGGTAACTTATTACGTTCTTATTTTTTAAGTTGTATCCCTTCACAATGCAAGAGCAAAAATAGCAGTCACTGCTGTGGTCTCTTTGTTCATGCCACATCATAGGTATTCCGAAACGAAATGCTTGTTTTTTACCTTTCATCCATAAGCGTAGATCTTCCTCAAATGTCTTGCACACTTTGTGAGGAGCCCACGGTTTGTCTTGATCGCCTAACTTCAAACCGAAATAGGAGAAATATACTTTTTTAATAAATGCAGAAATGTTCCTCTGCCGCTTTTTCACGGTATATTCCCCACAAATAAAACAAAAACTGTCCGGAGAGTTGACGCAACCTCTGGCTCTGTGAGCCATCACAAATACACAGCACTGCAAACTACAACTGTAGTGAACCACTTCGGAATAAAGCTGGATTACGACTGAGCAAACAAAAGGTAATAATGAACTTGCAAGAAACTGAAATTTGATAGGAACGTTCATGTCGCAACCACCGTGTTTGAGCGAGCGAACGAGGCGAGGCGAACAGGAAAGAACATGCGCCAGCGCGAGTACTGGATTTAGCCCCCCGCCTCCCAATTGTCCTGTTAATGTATAAAATGAATACAAAACACTCTAAAATATCATGAGGGAGTGTTTCTAGTTAGTTAACCATTACAACCTCTATTTTGGGCCAAGAAAATAAACTGCAGTCGGCTAAAAAGAAATTATGTGAACATTCCTTATATGGGTAAGAAATCTAATTTTGCAAGAAAACGTGACGTGATGGAACATTTTGGCTATTTTTCCTGGATTCAGCACCCCAAAATCTATAGGAATCAGTTGCAAAACTGGAGGCAGTTTTTTGGTAGTGTACCTGTGTAATCAGCCGTTATGCACAATCATTCAATCTTTTGGCATTCTTTACCACATCTGTGCAGATGTACTACTTTATGCCCCTTTCTCAATGGAGAACCCCAACTTTACTGGAATCAAGGGCTGCTTTAATGCAGTTGAACCCCAACTTTACTGGAATCAAAGACTGCTTTAATGCAGTTTCTGACTGGTTAGGAGCCCACAACCGTAAAATGAACTACAATAAAACATAAGTTCTGTTCATCATGAAGGATTCAACATTCATATCTCCACTACCCTACATGTTAAGAATGCTGAGTTGAAGACTAATCATGAGGTTAGATATCTAGGTGTCACCTTGGACCAACATCTAAATTTGAAATCCCATATAAACAATATCATGAAAGCTGTCTATCTCAAAATTTCCTCCCTCCGCCAGCTCAGAGTCTTATTAGAACCTACTGGCTTCCGCTCGATCTTCCAAGCTCTTGTCACTCCAATCTTCGGTTATGCCAACATCATCCTACATGGCTTACCTGCCTATACACTCCATCCTTTACAAATGGCTTTGAATACAGCTGCTTGAACCATTTATGGAGCTTCCAAATATGATCATATATCACCGCTCCTAGTACAACTACATTGGCTACCAATAAACAATCGTCTCAAGTACAAAGCCCTTCTATTGACATTTAAAATCCTTCACCAGCTATCTGCATCCTCTCTGGAAGATCTCCTGCATTGGACGCCCGACACCAGAGCCAGAAGAACAATTATGGCAAACACTCTGACCATACCAGCCCTGACTAGCAAAAGCTCCCAATTCACCAGGCACAGAGCCTTCTCCATCTTTGCCCCTCTGCTCTGGAACTCTCTTCCTGCTCCGATCCATCTCATCACTGACCTGTCAACTTTCTGTAAAGCAATTAAGACACATCTTTTCCAGCCATCATATGACCATGTACTATAGCTTTTTATGGTCTCTCTTTAATGCTAAGATTCCTGCAGCTTGTATATAGTTATTGATCACTATGATTAGTTTATTTAGTTAATGTATTCAGTTATTGCATTAACTCATGTTTACTTGTTCATTATACCTGTTCAATGTATTTTAACCTGTTACTTGTAATGAGTTGTTCTTATGTAAACAGCACTGATTATATGGAGTGGAGGAGTGGCCTAATGGTTGGGGCAAGGTACTTCAGGCCAGAAGGTCAGGGGTTCAAATCTCACTAGAGGACAGCAACCTTGGGCC
Organism: Ichthyophis bannanicus; assembly: GCA_033557465.1. Taxonomy (NCBI): domain Eukaryota; kingdom Metazoa; phylum Chordata; class Amphibia; order Gymnophiona; family Ichthyophiidae; genus Ichthyophis; species Ichthyophis bannanicus. The sequence goes on from CM066033.1 coordinate 562,444,473, forward strand.
AGAAGGACTGGGGTTTCTAGTCCCACAGGTGCTCCTTGTGGTCTTGGGCAAGCCACTTAACCCTCCATTGCTCCATGTTCCCTGTAAAATAGTTATCTCCAAGTTATAATGCCCCGTTCAATGTAATTTCAGTTTGTTCAATGTATACCGCTTTGATATCATGAAAGGCAGTATATAAGAAATGTTAAATAAATAAATAAATAAATTTATAAAAAGTGCGGTATGTAAAACCATGCCACTTACACCATGCAGCTAGTGCACTCCTACCAGTAAGATGATCAGAGGTCTCCTTCTGCTCTGCACATCCCAAAGAGCTTGCAAGATCTTGCAGATTGTCCTGCTGTGGTCATCAAATCTTCTCGCATGCTGTCTTTCAAGTACTTATATCCCAATCAACCAAGTTCCTATCCCCAAAAAGGGAGGACTATCCCACTCATCAAGAGGACCTGCCTCCCTTTAACCACATAGGGAGCTTTTCACCAGTACAGGAAAGACAAAGGCCTCCCTCAATGATGTAAATAAAGATTACTAATCCGTTGCGCATAATGCGATGATGCCTTCACATGCTAACAGATCAGTAGGTCTAGAACATCAAGTTGTCCTCCACAGGCACATGACCTCTGCAGTCGAAAGGGACCACTATAAGTCCTCCTGATATCCTAAATACATATGCTGTCCCAGAAAGGGGACAAGGGCTACTTATGCTAGAAATGAACCACTGCACAGCTCTCACAGAACCTGCCATCCACACAATGCAGGTACTATGCCGAGGTTTAGCAGTAAATTTGCAAGACTGGGATCATACTGCATGTACCTGGCTTAGAAGTGGGTTTCCTTGGAGAAACTTCCTGAGTGCAGCCATCCATATCGTAGCCCAGACATAGCGCAGTGACATCCTCGCTGCTAGTCTCTGCTGGGCAACCTTCATCCTCTATCTGCTCAGTGCAGGAAAAATTGGCACAGATGTCTCTCTTTCCTCCTTTCCTATCCAGAAAGGCTGCACCTGCTAGGTCACAAGGAAATGTGAGCCACCATCCTGTAAATCTGATGTCTCAGTCTCAGGAACATGCCACCCCCCCCCCGGGGGAGGGGTTATCTGGGAGTTTTTTGTTGCGGTCACACTCGGTATGGGAGTTTTAGGGCAGTCATACTCTGTATAGCATGCTGTCGCTTTGGTCAGATACTGGTTGGCATTGCTATGCCCCATGGCTACCTCCTCCAGTTATGTGACCCAACTGGACAGCTTCATCCTACCACAGCACATGGGCTGTGCAAGGTGAACACAAATATCTACGAGAAGCTTACCTTCACAGCCCTCAGCTAGGAAGTCACCCATGTGTGGCTGACTCATCCTGCTTGTCCATAGAGAAAGCGAGGTTACTTAAATGTAACGGGGGTTCTCTGTGAACAGCAGAATAAGTCAGCCACACAAACCCATCCACCTCCCCTTTTAGGACCAACCTATCCTCTAGGATGAAACCGGTCTAAAGCTGGTGAACAGATTGAGGTGGAAAGGGGGGTGGGCACTGTGGTGGGGTGACTGGCACATGCCCAGCAGAGTCTTCTAGACTCTTCCGAGCTATTGGAGAGTGATTTCATCCAAGGTGCCATCGGGTGATGTCACTCACATGTGGCTGACTTATCCTGCTGTCCACAGAGAACCCCCATTACAGGTAAGTAACCTCGCTTTCTCCCTGCCTGAGTTCTTTTTTTTTTCTCACAAAGCAGTGCAGTGCTTTTAGTGAAAGGTGTGTATTGCAAACTGTTTAGAACTGATGGTTAAACATAACCCTTTGGTTGCAACAGGAACTGAGGACTTTATTTAAATGTGTATGTATTAGTTAAAAAAACACACCCACCCATCCACCCACCATGTAATGTGATGCTGGCACACAGCATTTAGTAGAATCATACAGATGTTTGTTTCCACATGTTAAATGCAATTAATATATCTTTGTTAGAGAAACCAGTGCTGTCCATGTGATAGAAGACAGAAGAATTCTGATAGCAGAGTGGTTCAGACTGAAACACAGAGAGAGACCTGGATTCAAATCCCACTTAAGCAATTTTTTTTAGTGGCTTTGAAAAAAAATAATACAGAGAAACAAGAGAAGTCTGGGCATGCTCCTAGTCATTGTTGAAAGAATAGGTTGTACTTTAAAACATACAGGATTTGTGGAATAAATCCATTCTGAAGATGATAGCAAAATAAAAAGAATAGTCAAAACACAGCAATCATGAAGGAAACCTTATTGAAGAGCATTTACTATGACCCAAAAGCAATAGAGAGCTTTGGGAGCATAAATCCTCCTCTTCGAGCTGCTAAAAGGCATGATAAAACCAGTCAACAGAAAAGAAGTAGTCAGATGAGTTACAGGACAAGATGCTTATACTTTACACAGACCTGCTAGGGTACGTTTTAAAAGAAACAAAACAATTGGGGTTTTGAAATTATTAAACCACACGTGAAAGGCGCCGCAAAAAACATTGCCAAGGATGTCATGAGTCATGTCACAATGGCCGTTCTAAATAAAATGAACCATTCTATAGAGCAGGCAGGATCAGGACTGGCTGTGGTTAGTATAGATATTAAAAGAAAGAGAACCAAGCCTCAGGAGTTACTGCAAGAACCTCCCAAGCCTTTTAAAAGAATGTCATCCTTGGGTTTCTATCTCAGAAGCTTAATCACCGATCTAAGAAGAGAAGCACCTGCTCTAGGAAGCGAGATATATTCTAAAAAGCACCATATCTTTTGCACACCACAACTCTGAAGAGTGCATTAAATCAGAACTGGACCTGTTTCAATTAGCCTAGATCCAAACCAGTATCGAAAAAAGTATTTATGTGGAAATTACGCCATTATCGGCCTTGTCGGAAACAGCTCCCTTGGACTCCCATCGCCAACAGCTCCCATCGCCGGTCATGGTGAAGACTACATTGATTTAAATAGTACTCTGTTGCACCTGACCTGTAAAATTGTGGAAGATGGCTCAAACATTGATCCAGCAGCCAAAGTAGCGCTGGTGAACTACCCAATTGCATCTATTTTCAAACAGTTGGATGTCACCCTGGGAGACCAACTCATTAGCCAGAGCAACAACTGCAATCCCTACAGAGCCCTCATTGAACTGCTTCTCAATTATGGTGAAGGACCCCTCAAATCACAGTTTACAAGCAGCCTGTTTTACAAAGCTGGTCAGCATGAAGTAAGAGAGATAGAGTCCAATTTACCGCCTCTAGCCACAAGGTGGAACTGTTGGGGCATTTACATAGTGATCTATTTTTTTCAAGAAAAGCTACTGATTAATGATGTGTATCTCAAAATTAAATTGACCCACAACAAAAATGCTTTCTGTTTAATGAGCGGCGAAGCCGACAAAGGTTTTATAAACTACTTATCCTAAATGCTACCCTCTTTGTAAAGAGTTAAAGTTTCCCCCCGGAGTGCGCCTGGGACATAAGGAGGATCTGTTGAAAGCTAATGTTAAATATGCTATTGAACATGTGGGGCTGAAGGTGTTTAACATACCGGCCGGAGCCCATGTCACTAACCACGAAAATCTCTTTTTGGGACAGTTACCAAAGCTCATTGTGCTGGGATTTGTGGATAATGATGCTTTTAGTGGTAATTATGTTAAAAAAACACCTTCAGTTTTAAAAATATGATATTAATTTTGCTGCTTTTTATGTGGATGGCGAACAAGTACCTGGGAACCCTCTTTACCCTGACTGTCAAAATGGAAGTTGTGTGAGAGAATATATGCAACTGGTGCAAGCAACTAGCAAACATCTGAAAGACAGTGAGTTGCTAATTGACCGTCAGGAGTTTTACAAAGGATAAACCTTTGCTGGCCTTTGACCTTTCACATGATCAGGAGTGTGCAGACCACTACTTGCTGATTAAAACTGATAACCTGCGGGCTGAAATATGTTTTGCCAGAGCTTTACACCACACAGTGAACATGATGAACAAATGGATCATGAAATGCTTAAAGAAATCAGGGAAGCTAACAAAAGTTACAAAACAGTAATAATAATGGGTGATTTCAGTTACCCCGGTATTGACTGGGTCAGTGTCACGGCAGGACATGCTAGGGAGATAAAGTTTCTAGATGAAATAAATGACTGCTTTTTGGACCAGCTGGTTCATGAACTGACCAGAGGGGAAGCCATTTTGGACTTAGTCTTTAGTGGAACATCAGATCTGGTACAAGAGATAAAGGTGTTGGAGCCACTTGGCAATAGTGATCATAGCATGATCGCATTTGATTTAATTAATGGAGGAGGGATGGTAAGGAAATCCATAGTTCTACCTTTTAACTTTCAAAAGGGAGACTATGATAAAATGAGGAAAATAGTTAAGAAAAAACAAAAAGGAGCAGTTGCAAAGGTTAAAGACTTACATCAAGCTTGAGTGTTGTTTAAAAATACTATCTTGGAAGCCCAGACCAGCTGTACTCCACAATTTTTAAGAAAAGTGGAAGGAAGTCCAAAAAACTGCCAGCATGGTTTAAAGGTGAGGTCAGAGAGGCTGTGTTGCCCAAAAAGCATCTTTCCAGAAATGGAAAAAAGAGCCAAATGACGAAAACAAGAAACAGCACAAGCACTGGCAGGTTAAATGCAAGGCATTGATAAGGCAGGCAAAGAGAGAATTTGAGAAGAAACTAGCTGTGGAATCAAAAACGTGAAATAAAGACTTTTTCAAGTACGTTCGTAGCAAAAAACCTGTGAGAGAGTCAGTTGGGCCATTAGATGATAGAGGGGTAAAAGGGGCAGTAAGAGGGGACAAGGCTATAGCGGAGAGACTGAATGAATTCTTTGCTTCGGTCTTTACTGTGGAAGACATAGGGATGTTACCCATGACTGAAGTTGTATTTAAAGGTGATACTGTAGAAGAATTGAAGGAAATATCGATACACCAGGAAGATGTATTACAACTATTTGATAAACTGAAGAGTAGCAAATCACCTGGACCAGATGGTATACATCCAAGGGTGTTGAAAGAACTGAAATATGAGATTTCAGACCTGCTATTAGTAATCTGTGAACTATCATTAAAATCATCTGTAATACCTGAAGATTGGAGGATCGCCAGTGTAACGCCAGTTTTTAAAAAGGGGTGATCCGGGAAACTACAGATTGGTGAGCCTGACATCAGTACCGGGAAAAATGGTAGAAACCATCATAAAGAACAAAATTACTGAACATGTCGATAGCCATGTCTTAATGGGAGAAAGCCAATATGGCTTTAGACAAGGAAGATCTTGTCTTTCTAATCTGTTATGTTTTTTTTAAGTCGTGAATAAACAGGTAGACAAAGGTGAGTCAGTTGGTATAGTGTATCTGGACTTTGAGAAAACCTTTGACAAAGGTCCCTCATCAGAGACTTATGGTAAAACTAAAAAGGCATGGGATAGGAGGCAGTGTACTATTGTGGATCAGGAACTGGTTAAAAGATAGAAAACAGAGGGTAGGGCTAAATGGCCAATTTTCCCAATGGAAAAAAAGGTGAATAGTGGAGTACCACAAGGATCTGTGGTAGGTCTACTGCTTTTTGACGTATTCATAAATGACCTGGAAAAGGGAATTACGAGTGAGGGTATCAATTTGCAGATGACACAAAACTATTTAAAGTTGTTAAAACTCAAGAGGATTGTGGAAAATTAGTACGTGGATCTTGATAAATTGGAAGACTGGGCATCAAAATGGCAGATGAAATTTAATGTGGACAAGTGCAAAGTTATGCACCTAGGAAAGAACAACCCAAACTATGGTTACACGATGCAAATTTCCACTATGGGAACCACCACTCAGGAAAAAGATTTAGGCGTCATCGTGGATAACATGTTAAAACCCTTCGCCCAGTGTGCAGTGGCAGCCAAGAGAGCAAATAGAATGCTAGGTATCATAAGGAAAGGAATGGAAAATAAAACAAAGGATATTATAATGCCTCTGTATCGTTCCATGGTGCAACCACACCTTGAATATTGTGTGCAATTCTGGTCGCCGTATCTTAAAAAGGATATAGCATTATTAGAAAAGGTACAGAGAAGAGCCACAAAAATGGTAAAGGGGATGGTAGGATACCTATGAAGGGAGGCTAAAAAGGTTAAGGCTCTTTAACCTGGAAAAGAGACAGCTGAGGGGAGATATGATAAAGGTTTATAAACTAATGAATGGAATTGAATGGGTAAACGTAGATCGATTGTTTACGTCATCAGAATATAAAAAGACTAGGGGACATGCAATGAAGCTACAAGGCAACCTATTTAAGACTAATAAGAGAAAATATTGTTTCACTCAACTTGTAATCAAACTCTGGAATTTGTTATCTGAGGATGTAGTAAAAGCTGTTAGTGTAGCTAGGTTTAAAAAGGGTTTGGACAAGTTCCTGGAGGAAAGGTCCACAAACCATTATTAAAAGGGACCCAGGATATCACTGCTTCACCCAATACAAGCATTGAGGAACCTGTGTCTTTTGGGGAGACTGCTAGGTACTTATGACCTGGATTGGCCACTTTTTGGAAACAGGATACTGGGCTTGATGGACCTTGGTCTGACCCAGTATGGCATATCTTATGTTCTTATAATTGTTTATGGGATTTTTGACAATGTGATAGGAATGTTCTTTTTGATCATTCGTGAAAATGAACAACATAGAGATCTTCCGTTTTTTAAAGAAGGACCCCTGTGTTGCAGAATCCTTTTTAGATGTGCTGCCCAGCAACTGGCTAGCGATGTACAAATATCAAGGAAGCCCATGTGTTTAGTGGTAAATACACATCCTCATAACCTACCTGGAGAACACTGGTTAGCCCTCTACGTGTGTGGAGATGGAACAGGGGAATATTTTTATTTTAATGGACAGCCCCAGATAGTTTATTCTTTCCTACCAGCATTATGAGCTTTTTCAATAAACATTGTAAAGCTGTTTTATACCACAACAGGCAATTACAGCACCCAATGTCCACGGCTTGTGGATATCATTGTGTGTTTTTCTTGCACCTCCTCTGTAAAGGGTTGCCTTTTGAAAATATTTTAGAAATGTATTCTGAAGATTTTAATGCAAAAGGATGATATGGTGTTAAAGTTTAAAAAGCAACAAAGAAAATAAACTTTGTGTCGGTCTTTTAGAAATCAGTTTCATCACCAGCAGGTGTGCGTTTCCTATTGTGAATGTTATGCTGTTTCTAAATAAAAAGTAGCCCTCTAAAGGATTTTTTGAAAAGAAACCAATGCCTACAGTCTTTTTTTATTTTTGTTTTTAAACACTATATTGAAAATTTCTTTTTTTTTTTTATACACTCAACCACCGGTGACTGAGATAATTTACGTTTTTTATGAGGGAGTAGTTCTTTGCTCTTTATTGGCTTCGTGTACATTTTAGTAACCTTCACAGGGGGATTCTCCTTGAGGCATGCCAGTACATCTCTGTTGGCTGCATTACCCATCACCATGGAGGGCATATCTAATTCTGCAAGGGTTTGCATGAACTCCCCAGCCTTTGGATATTCTTTGTTGTGAAAGAGCTTGGGGCTGCATAGCCCCACAAATGAGGTCGAGCAGGTTAGAACCATTGACAGGTTTTCCCCGGTATACAAATGTTCCATTTCCCTCCCAGGATGCCACATTCTTGATTTTTAGAAGTTTATTAAGCAGCACCTCAGCATTTTTCCTATAGCGCATATTGATGCTGTTTAACACTTCTTGTATTACAGGGTATGGAGGTATAATATTTTCTAGAAATGTGCCCGTCGATGTCTCATCTTATTCCTGCAGATACAAGTTTTTCTTCTTTTTCCATATCCCTTTGTCTGTTAAGCACGCGATAGCGCTGTAACACTTCTGAGTAACATTTATCCTTTTCATGTTCAGACATACCAACATTTTAAAGGATGTTTTTCATTTCTTCATCTAACTTATGAATGGTTGCGGTTCTAATATTTTCTTCCCGATCTGGTGGGTTTCTCAAGCGTTCAAGTTGTTGACTAGGGATTAGGTACATTTTTTCCAGTGTGCTGCTTTAGCAGTTTGTCAGAAACCCCATTATCAATGGTAACAGGGGGCTAATAAAACCAACAATTGCTTCTTTTTTTAATGGGTAGTCTTTTATCGCTCAGACTCTTTATGGCATGACGCTTCCCTTTTAAAACCTTTATCTGGTGTTGTGAAAGAGGAATGTTTTACCTTTTAGGATGTTGAGAGTGATTTCAGCTTTAGCAGCCACCAAATCATTAGAAGCTGTATTCAGTATGGCTTTTCTGTGCTGCGGAGAGGCTTGAACCAAAAGTTTTGAAAGGGGCAGGTTTCTCTTTACACGGCAAGACAAGTTGTCTGAGACACACAAGCATGTATGACGGGCCGGTTACATAGTCACTTCTTTTTATGGGGGGGGGTTTGTGTTTTTTCACAGTATACCATAGTCCAATTTGGCGGGAAGATATTCGTTCTCAATCTGTAAGCCTCAGGCGTTGTGGTGTTTAAATCCACAATGAGATAAACATATGGCTTTCTGGTGGCATCCTCGAAGACTTCTAAAAAGAATTTTGATTTTCTATGGTACATTTGCCTGGCTAGAATGGCAATCTGTATCATATCTCTAGGATTCTTAAAGAACACCATATATTTGGTATTTAAAGTTATAGTTCGGCTTGTTTTGCCTTTGGCAGAAAACATTTTGAACAATATAGATGATGCTCAGGTTTCTGTGATGCACATACTTGGTAAAGGCTTTCTCTGTTTCACCACTTTTACAGGCAGAATCCATTAGATCAGTGATGGCTAACCTTTTTGAGCCCAAGTGCCCAAACTGCTGCACAAAACCAAAGAATTTCCTCAAAGTGCCAGCACGTCAATTTGCATAAATATTTGCATAATGCTAACATATACTAACTTTTAGTAAACATGTCTCTTAATGAGTGTATGGATAAAGACAGACTAAAAGATTTCTACATTACTATAATCCAGTGCCAACCGCCAGGCACATTAGGAACTACTACAAACACTGCCCATTTAGAACCAATAGCAAACCCGCCGTATCCTAACAGCACTACCAGGACTCACAAAGCACCACACCATACCTATCAAAAGGCAACACTGCAAATATTAAACCAATACATTTCAGACAATAACAATACATGACCTACTGGGGAAAGAGAACAAGTGGCAATGTCAAAAAGGAATTACATAAACAGAATACCTCAGCTCAGTTACACAGTTGCAATTGCTCCAGCCACTTTCTTCTGGTTTCTTCATGTTTTCTGCTAACTCTCCATCATCTGCTGTCCATTTGTCCTTTCTTCTCTCTTCTAGTTTTTTTTTCATTCTCTCTCTCTACATCCGCTTTAACATACTAATCTTTCTCCTTTTGCTCTTTCCTCATTCCTATTTCATCCACTCAAATTTTACCCCTCCATCCTCAATCCCCACTTACTCTCCCAATACCCGGCCAATTGTAGATTTTTTATCCCTCCCACACAAAATATTGTTCCCCTCTCCATTGTACTCTCCCAGCCCCATCCCAGTCTAATCCTCCCCCAACATCAGCTCCCTTCTAGTGCCAGCCTCACCCAGCATCCATTCCCTTCTAGTCCCTGCATCAGCCCATTTCCAGTCCTAGCCCCCCATCAGCCCATTTCCAGTCCTAGCAACCCCCCAACCCAATACCAGTCCTAGCCCCCCCCATCAACCCACTTCCAGTCCTAAACCCCCATCACCCCATTTTCAGTTTAAGCCCCCCCTATAACCCATTACCAGTCCTAACCCCCATCACCCCATTTCCAGACAGCCCCCATCAGCCCACAGCCCATTAGCAGTCCTACCCCCCCCGCCCGCCCGCCCGCCCATTAGCAGTCCTAACCCCCCCAGCCCATTAGCAGTCCTACCCCCCCGCCCGTCCGCCTGCCCGCCCATTAGCAGTCCTAACCCCCCTGCCCATTAGCAGTCCTACCCCCCCCGCCCGCCCGCCCATTAGCAGTCCTAACCCGCCCGCCCGCCCATCCGCCCGCCCATTAGCAGTCCTAACCCCCCCCCTTGCCCATTAGCAGTCCTACCCCCCGCCCGCCCATTAGCAGTCCTAACCCCCCCTAGCCCATTTGCATTCCTAACCCCCCCCTAGCCCATTAGAAGTCCTAACCCCCCCCCCCCCCCTCTGGCAAATTTAAAAAAAAAAAAAGCAGGCTCTGGCTGCTGCCGCGGCAGATTGCAATGTCCCGTGGGGCCCCCTCCGCCCGCTAAGCCCCTCTGCAAGGGCTTTCAGATTCGCGAGGGAGAGCATCTCCCTCGCGTCTCTGTTAAGCCCGCAGGGGCTAATGGGAAATTTCCCATCAGTCCCTCGCGTCTAAAGGGGCTGATGGGAAATTTCCCATTAGCCCCTGCGGGCTTAACAGAGACGCGAGGGAGACGCTCTCCCTCGCGAATCTGAAAGCTCTTGCAGAGGGGCTTAGCGGGCGGAGGGGGCCCCGCGGGACGCTGCATTCTGCCCTTGCCGCGTCCGCGGCAGCAGTCAGAGCCAGCTTTTTCTTTTTTTGCGGACCTTCCCGCGTGCCAGCTGCAAGGCCTTCGCGTGCCACAGCTGGCACGCGTGCCATAGGTTCGCCATCGCTGCATTAGATCATCTACAATAACCAAGTTTACTTTACTTTATTGATTGGAAACATTCAATATATCGCTCAGCGTTTTCTAACAGCTTTTTAACAAAGAAGCTCTTGCCCGAATTGGATGGCCCTGCTAAAATACAAGAAAAAGGATGTGACTAGCGCATATCCACCATGCTAGTATCTGTAGCGTAGTGTGCTAAAGCCATCCTCCACTTTCATCCTTTTGTCATACACAACCTTTTTATGTTTTTTTAATCACACCAGTCTCTATTGTTCAACTCCTTTTTGTTTCTTATAATACCAGGTTGTTGTACTCCTATCTTTTCTGGAGTAAATCTGCTAACCCAGGCTTGTAGTCAAAAACTAAATCTTTCAAACTAGTGAAATTGATTTTTCTAACAGTTTTCTACATTTAGTGTAATCCCTTTTACTTTCATATAGGTCTTTCCACTTGACATCTTTTAACCCTATGTTTTAGGCCCCGCTGATATAAACTCTATGATATATTCATCTGCGGGTATCTGGCTTGTGAGCTGACCTAAATAATTATCTAAAGATGAGTTCCAATCACCCTCTCAACTTAGAAATATCACGGAATCTGTAACATGGTACAGGCAGCACTCTTGCAAACTGTCTAGAAGATTATGCAACTCTAAACGTGCATAAGCTGTTGTAAAACAGGCAATGAAAACAGTGGTGTTACCCAACAATACTCAGCGGTCTTTTGAGTGCCTCCAAGATACACAGGTTGTTTCATCATCAATAAAATTGCATAATGAAACCTCATATTCAGGAGAAACAGATATTTAAAGAGATCATCAGGTTCTCTCACAATGCTTGTGATAGGCAGGTTTGTTCTTTGACCAAATTTACCCCACAGAATTTAAGAAACGTTTTGCTATTTGACGCTTAGCGGGGTTTACATTAATCTGGTCTGCACACAAACACACTCCCTCTTTTTCTGTAGAAATCAGCTATGTGCACATTTTTTTTCAGTATCATTGCATCACTGGGGGTAGCCAGAAGCCTCTTGTTTTTGACAGAGGTTCATTAAGATGTATTCAGAAAAGAGACTCGAAATGCAAGATTTCATAGATTTCAACAACCACATACCCTTTTGCAATGGCTACATTCATCTTCACCATACACCAAGTCCTCACAAAAACGTTCTCCTCATCCGTGTGGGCATACATGACACAGAGGAAACATAAGCTTACCGCACACCTGTATGGGTAACACCGGGAAAAAGAGCTTTTGTGGAGGGTATACTTTTGCTTTTATAAAACCAAAATTAATTTATGGGGGGACCAAATTTGTCATAAATGATTTATGGATGGCCTATTGAATATTCCTTTGTTTTATTGACAAAAGGGTATAGGCTAGTAAAATCATAGTAGTGTGTTTTCCCCCAGGTTTTGTTTTGTAGTACAGACAAATGGCATTTGTTCTACCCCCCAAAAAGGGCATTTCATGGAATCGAAGGTTGTGGTAATGCAGAGCCAGCCAGGAAATCTGCACAGCCCTTGTCATTTTCTTTCACCATCCGCTTCCACTCGTGCTCCCATAGACTTATGACCTTGAACCCCCGGCTTTCCAGGAATGCAGCTTTTAGCTATGTTTTGTAATAAAGAAAAGCATAGGTCGTGGCTGTTACAGGATTCTGGTCTTTATCGTTATAACAACTCGGACAGCCGTGATGAAAATGACTATTAAATTCAAAAGCTGTTTCTACCCCATCGATCACTGCATAACCATCAAGAAAATAAGGCCCCACCTTTTTTTCACCCCCTTTCAGAGCATGTGTGATCTATATACAGTCAAACCTCGGTTTTCATTTGCCCCAGTTTTCGTATGCTTCGGTTTTCAACGTCTTTTTTCATTGAGATTTTGTCCTGGTTCTCGTACATCGGCTCGGTTTTCGTACAATTTTAAAATGGTCCGTTCCAGGGAGGGTCGTTCAGTAAAGTGCACTACTTAGCTTGTTTTTGCGATCCAGACCTCTTTGCTTTCAGCGATCCTTTGAGAAATACAATAGCAAGAATCAAGGAGTGAGAGTGTGGCTGATCTGATGCTTCCGACACGCTCAATTAGAGGACTCCCTGCTGGGACTCCCTGCTGACGGCGAAACTTTGATGGGTCTTCCAAACATGCCAGTCCTGATGGGTCTTTCAAACTTGCTGCTGAGCATTTCTTCCAGCTTGTAATTTGCTTTTGAGACAGAATCGGAGGCTGGTGAGAGAGTCGGGATCAGATTACAGTGCTGTATCTGTGTGTGTGTGCTGTCCTTTGACGATCGGGCAGGTGAGAGAAGTGACAGGAGCTGTTCTACTGCCTCGCTGAGGCTTCGGGGCCCGTGCTGCTGCAGCCATTGCCACATGGCTCTGGAACGCATGCTCAGCTCTGCGTTCCAGGTTGCCTGAGCGGGAGAATGGTGTTTCTGGTGGTTGTGGCTGGTGCCTTTACTGGAGGCTTTATTTTTGTGGATCCTTCTTGTTTTTTTCTTTCTTTTTAAAATTCCTGTGCCAGTAAAAGACAAAGAAGGGAAGTAACCCCGGATAGGGCCTTGATACCTGAGGTCCTTATGGAGGGGGATTCCCCTTCCAAACAATAACCTCTCCTCCTCCCTCTCCCCTCCTCACCGTCTTCCATATGCCAACAAGAGTCTTCAAGAAAGGTAAAAGTGATGTTAAATGTTCATTTATCCATTTCATTAGTCATATATATTTATTTCTCATTGTTTTCTGTATGAAAAATATAGTTATTCTCTATAAAATGTATTTTTTGTGAATATTTTTGGGTGTCTGGAACGGATTAATTGGATTTACATTATTTCTTATGGGAAATATTGCTTCAGTTTTCATACGTTTCGGTTTTAGTCAGACTTTTTTGAACGGATTAATCATGAAAACCGAGGTTTGACTGTATTTTATTTGGTCTCTACATACATTGGCCATTGAACAGAGAGGGGGTTTGAATGTCTTTGTCTGCCTGTGATAGTTATCTGGTGGGATGACTGCCACAGTCTTGGGTTCTGAAAATATTAATCTGAACATAGCCATACATACAGATGCAAGGGTTATATACTGGAAAGGGTTTAAACAACTTGTTAGAATGTTTAATACATCATCCTGTTCTACAACTACTTCTTTCTCTGTCATTTTCATGATTTCAGCTCGGTAGAGAACACAAGCCTGTCGCAAAATAGATACATCCTGTTGGCAGTAATAAACCAACTATTTTTGCAAATTAAAAGTTTCTTATGTTGATTGTCCTTATACCATTGTAAAAATTCCTCTTTTTCTTCAGGCAACATGTTTCCAACACCATAATGCTCAATATCCGGCATAGGGCCCACATAAGTTTTATTTTCCAGAGTATTAAAAAAGTGTGGAAACTACCCTTTGCAGCCTGTAAAACCCATGGCTTGTGGAAGTTTGCTAAGTTTCATAGGTTAGAAATTTAGAGAGTCTATAAAACGAATAGTCAAAGGTTCGAATGTAATTTGTAAAAGTTTACCACCTTTTGAACCAGTAGACCTGTACTATTTTCCTTTAGCAGTTGTTTAAAAACAAAATATCCGTCATAACCATTGGAAGTATGAGCTGTGGAGATATAGCCTTTAAATTTAAATAAAAAAATCTGTGAAAAGGCAGAAATACATTTGAGACCCTTGAATTCCCAATTTCTTTCATCATTTAAGTCCATCGCATATATGTAATTAGGGACATGCCAGCCTGTTTCTTGCATACATTCACAATCATAAAATTATACTTTTCAGATGTTTCAGTTTTACCAGTAGGGGTCATAAAATATAAGTGGTCGCTGTCTCTGGTTAAGGGTTCACCTACAATGCCTACCCTTGCACTTATGTTTCTTGTCCAAATTTCTGGCACAGTGTCTTAGATAAACCCTCCACTTTTTTTTTTTCAATGCCAACTGCATTGTTTGCAGAGTTTTCATTTAGGACATCTCTGTTGTACATCAACATTGTTCATACACGTTGGTGTCAAACAAAGACAATACCATAATGTGCAATTATGATCGTGACTGTACGGTTTCTGACAGTAACTACAGAAGTTACGCTCCCCATAGACTTATTATTTTTTTTTAAACTCTGTTTATTGATCCACAGAAACACATCATACAGTAACTTGTATACATACACATAACGCGGGGGGGGGGGGGGGGAGGGGTGTCTCTTCTCTCCCGCTCCAGGAGCCAATCATCAGCCAATCGTGGAACAAAACATTTTTTTGTTTCCCCCCCTTCTCCCCCTCCTACCCTCTCCCTGCCCTATCCCCTCCCTCTCCCACACCCATTTCACAGCCTCCTCCATCTTATCCATACAGGGAGTACCATCATAGCCATTACCCCCTCTAATGTATCCTTCCGGGGGTAACCTCTCCCCTTCACCAGAACCTATCCTAGCCCACCTGCAATACTTCGTTGCGAATGCGCGGACCCAGTGTTTGGATATAGGGTTCCCAGGTCAACAAAAAAGACCAACGGGCAACCTTCCCCCTAGCTCCCCCCTTTTCAAAGAGCATCAATTGGTGAAAACTATTACGCCATTCCAAGAAAGTCAGGGGGGGGGGTTTCGCTCCCACCATCTATCCATCAGTAGATGTCCATAC
This sequence comes from Ichthyophis bannanicus, assembly GCA_033557465.1. NCBI lineage: Eukaryota > Metazoa > Chordata > Amphibia > Gymnophiona > Ichthyophiidae > Ichthyophis > Ichthyophis bannanicus. The sequence goes on from CM066033.1 coordinate 562,459,705, forward strand.
TGTAGATAACTGTAAATAGATGTACATAGTTCCCCCAGTTGAAACCCAAGTGTAACCTCCAGTTCGATGTAAGTGCTTAATAGTGAACCTGTTATGCACAATACTGTTGTCTGTGAACTGCACTGATATTTTTAAGAGTGCAGTATATAAAAACAATAAAATAAATAAATAAAATAAATAAAAATCTATGAAGTAGCGGGCCTTTTCCCACCAGACATGCCTTTCGCACAAGTAAACGCTCCCATCTCCCTTTTGGGTGAAGTGGTCCAAGACTATCCAAAATAACCAAAGACGCATTCCAGTTAATCTGCTGTTGCAGTAAGTCACTCATATACTTACTAATCCTTATCCAGTAAGACCGGATATAGTGGCATCCCCACCACATATGACCCAGGTCCGCAAGAGAGCAGGGGCATTTTGGGCACCCCCCATCTACGGTAAGATGACTCCGCATTACTCGTCTCAGGGAAAAATACACCCGAATAATACACTTCAACTGTATCTCTCTCCATCTGGCCCCCTTCACCAAACCACCAATCCAACCCAACGTTATCTTAATTGAACCCGGGGGAATTTCTTGATCTAGTTCTGTAGCCCAGGAAGTCTCCTCCATTGAATAATCTGACAACGCTACGTAACCATCCAATCTCTTCTTCAAATCTGAGATTGAGAGGGGGGGGGGATTCCTCTCCCAACGCAAAGAACTCTAATATCTGTGCGGAGCTTTCTCCCGTTAACTCTTCTTGTGGGAGGGAAGCCACATAGTGGGAAAGCTGGGCATACGCAAAATACGGGCAGTCCCTCAATTCATATTCTCTACAAAGAATTTCAAAGGACTTACATTGCCCTCTCAAGTCTACCACATGCCCGATATTTTGAATCCCAAGGTCCCTCCATTTTTGAAAGGTTAACGTCTCAGAGCCTGGTATGAACTTAACATTGCCCTGTATCGGCAGCCAACTTGAGGTATTTGAGGATCTATGCCAATATCTGTTTAATTGCCTCCATGTACATCGCGCCGATGTCATCAACACACTTCTGTGTATATTCCCCGGCAGAACCAAACCCTCCAAATGCAAAACTGCCAGTAACTTCTGCGGGGCCACCAGGGCTTCCTCCAGTGCTCTAGGGGTATACATCTCCATATTCCCTAACCAGTCTCCTATTTGCCTTGCTTGACAGGCCAAGGCATACCTTCGTAAATCCAGAACTCCAATTCCTCTGTTACGCTAGCCCCCTTGTAAGCGTTTCAGCGATATTCGTGCCCTCGCCCCCCTTCCATAGAAACCCTTGAATCTCCTTTTCCAATTCGTTAAGATCCCGTCGCAACAACCATACCGGGAGAGTTAGCAGCCAGTATAACACCCGCGGCAGTACCACCATCCCTAGCGCTGCTGCCCTACCCAGCAGCGGCAAGGGGAGAGGGCTCCATGCCTGTAATTGTATATGCAACCTAAGAAGGGTCCTCTCAAAGTTCCTCTTGTATAGTTCCTTCGGTTTTCTAGTCAAAAGAATACCCAGATATACAAACTGACCATCTGCCCATTTTAGCGGAAAGTCACTTCCCCATCCCCCCGAAGCCGTCCAGAGACATCCAAAGCCTCCGACTTGTCCATATTAATACGGAGACCTGCAAAGCTCCCATAATAGGAAAATTCCTCCAAGAAACTAGGCAACGACTGCTTCGGGGAGAGCAGATGAACCAGCAGGTCATCAGCAAAGGCTGCTATCATAAACCCCGGCGTTCCCATCTTCACCCCCCATATTTCCCCTGACATCTCTATCTTCCGTATGAGAGGGTCCAGCGCCAACACAAATAACAGGGGGGAAAGCGGGTATCCCTGCCGCCTACCTCTCTCCAGAGAAAACCTGTCCGACAACTCTCCATTGCATATGACCCCCACGGTAGGTTTGGCGTAAAGTAGGTCCACCATACTACAGAACGAATCCCCCAAACCATAACAAGGCAAAAGGAGTCACAAATAGTTCCAGTTCATGCGATCAAATGCTTTTTCTGCGTCAAAGCTAACAATGATTGCAACCCTTGCAATCATGATGTCTTTTCCCTGGCGCATTTATTACACAGGCCACACAGACTTCTTTTTCCATCACCCCACGCAAGCATTTCTGTTGCCTGAATAACCAATTTTAAATGTATTTATTTTGTAGAGACCTATGCACTGGTGAGGTTTTGGAAAGTCCCATTTCACACACACATCTTCAGGTTCTGATTAACTATGACTCAAAATGCTTCCCTTTGATATGGACAGAGAAAGCACAAGCAGGATAAATTGATTGCTGGTATGTCCTCTAGCAGTTGTAGGAGTGAAGAACCATCATTTCCCTACAAAAAAAAGAAAAAAACCCAGTGTCAATATGAAACGAACTCTCTTCCGTCATACTTTTTACAATAAAAATACCTCTCTCTTACCTCTGCCGATCCTAATTCTTCTGGCAAATAGGTTGCTTCTGTATCTGCTGTGGAATAATATAATTCTATATCCATGAGATGCATACCGCTGTGACCTGGCAGGTCAGTTTCAGTGTCTGAATCACAAAGTTCTTGAGAATCAAACAATTTTTGTGCATCTGGAAAATCTTCAATCTCTGTCAGTTCATATCCAGAATCTGCAAGACTGTCCTGTTCAAACGGATTTTCTATTGGTGGATAACCCTCTACCGCTGCATCACAATCTTTAAGAAAGTAATTGAAGTTATGCACCCTGTTGGAAATCCTTCTTGGTATTCTGAAAAGATCCGTCTTTTTCTTTTTGAATCTTTGTGTTAAGTGTTTCCCACACAGGCAGCACAGCTTTACACAATGTTGTTTCCTACAGTCACTAGGAGCATGCTCAGAACAAGTCTCTTGTTTCTGCCAATCCCATGTTGCCACGCCATTTCCTACAATCAGCAAGAGCATGCCCAATATGTGTCTTATTTCTCTGGATTGGCAAGCCATTTCCTTTCCTACAATGACTAGGAGCATGCCCAGACTTGTCTTGTTTCTCTATATTGTTTTTTTTCAAAGCCACTAAAAAAAAGCTGAAGTGGGATTTGAATCCAGGTCTCTGTGTTTCAGTCTGAACTACTCTGCTTTCAGAATACGTCTGTCTTCTCTCTAACAGTGAGGTCTTAAAAGCAAAATTCTAACACATAGCACTGGTTTCTCTAACAAAGATTTGTTAATTATGTTTAACATGTGGAAAGAAAAGTCTGTATGATTCCATCAAAGGCTGTGTGCCAGCATCACATTACATGCTGCATTCTTGTGTGTGCATGGGGTGTGTTTACTAATGAATACATTTAAATAAAGCTCTTGTCTGTTCCTGTTGCTACCAAAGGGTTATTTTTAACAATCAGTTCTAAACAGTTTGCGATACGCACCTTTCAGTAAAAGTATTGCACTGCTTTGTAAGGAAAAAAAAGAACTCTGGCAGGGAGAAAAAAACATTTTTGTGTTTTCTGGGTTCCTACAGAGGAACAGAGGAAGCAGTTACTCTGCTTCTGCTGATGTCAGCATAAACCAGAAGCAAAACACATTTCTGGGGTCAGACAACTTGTTTCTGGTGATGTCATAGAAAAGTGATACAGTCCATTTCTGATGATACCCTGCTTCTGGTGTGGTGTTTCTGATGACGTCAGTTGCGGATGTGGTTGAGGGTGGGAGGGGGCGGGGCATAAGTGGGGCATAACCTGGAAGTGAGCGCTGATTGGCTGACATCATCCTTAAGGGCAGGGCATGGGAATGTCAGGGGTGTGGCCATTTCAGGGGTGGATGTAGGGGCATGGCTGGGAGGAGCTATCCCCATTCATTTCTACGGTATGGGCGGGACATAACTTGGAAGTGAACGCTGATTGGCTGATGTCATTCTTATCTCACCTGTCAATCAGTTTGACGAGTAGTGTACCCATTATACTACTCACATATTCAGCACTGGCTGCAGTCTGGATAGTGGTGCTGGATATCCGAGAATTATTTTAATGCTGCAGCCAACTGTGGTGGTTAAATCTTGACCACCGTGACTTCATTTCCATTACTTGTGCATCTTTTATGTTTTTGAGTGATGCAGCATCTCACAACAGATTCAGTGTGCATTTTCCACGAATACAAAAATCATTAAGGACATTCCTTTTTTTAAAAAAACTTTACAAAGTATGATAAATGAATAATTGTTATTGTAATGAAAGTCCAGGATTTATTTTCAGACTGTTGTTTCTAGAATTTAGGACATGGCTCTCTTGCCTTCTGCACATGATAATGTGGTAACGTGGCACTATTTTTTATTTTATTTATTTAGACAGATTTGTATACCACCTTATCCTACAATCAAAGTGGTTACATGACATCACAATTGGGGTTACATTTGACATGAGGGTGGTTTACAACATTTAACATGAGGGTGTTTAACAACATTTAGACAGCACAATTGGAGGGTTACATTTATAAATGGCTCTGCTGAAAAGCCTGGAGAAGATATAAACAGGCTGTAGTGGCAGGGAATCCACTGTGGAGGTTGCAGCATGCTCTGTGAGCAGAGAACAGTAATTTAACAAACTGCCTGCAAGAGAAAAGCCGAGGAAACATTCAGTAGAAGAACCCAAGAGACATGAACCAAAAACTACAGAAGATACTACTGTGCATCCTTCGGAGTTCTCATTATCATTTAATTCTGCTACTAACAAAAACATCTGATGCACGCATTAGTTCATATTAGATCTAGATCTTTCCCACTCCTCACGCCACTTCACCACTAGTTTGGTTTGATCTGGAAGTCCTGAACCCAGGACTGTACCAAGCTAGAAATGCTCCCTGTGCAACTAACGAATCTAGCATCCCCCTCTACCCCAGCCACGTACAACTCCCTCTTTTGGGGCTTCCTGGAAGCCCAGTGTTGATATTGGCACCCCTTCTGTACTTGCATCCTGTGTGGCCGCATCGCTCGCACAGCCCTACCTGAACTTTATTAAGTTTTAGAACAAATTTAGGGATCTGTTTATCAAATGGTCCCTGCTGCTAAAGACTGCTAAGTAGTTAATGTGTGTTTTAGCAGACGGTAACAGCGCACAATGACAGCTAATACGCAGGTGTGAGAGCTGCTGGCTGCTAAAATGTATGTTAATTACCCACCACTTGAAGGGGTGCAGAGTGGGCAGGGTTGCGAGGACATTGCGGTTAGTACAGGGTATGTATCACACGCTGTCAGTGTGCCAATTTAACATGGGTGCAGCTAGTGATACCTCTATGAATGGCATTAGATGCCCTTTCGTTAATTGTGCCACACATTAGGGTACATGTCCCGGTGGTAACTGCCCGAAACATGCTGCCAACGCCCCTTCAGTTACCGTGGAGGCTTTGCACTTAATGCAGATTTAGCATGAGAACTAACCTGCTTTAAGTGCAAAACCCATAATGGGCTTTAGTAAAAGAGCCCCAAAGTATGTTAAATACACACATTAATGCATAATTTTAGCACATGTATTAACAGCGTGGCTAACTCATCATTCACTAAAGGGCACTAAGCCACATGTGAATCACCTGTTAAAAGTGCAGTAACTTGGGCATTGAAATTTGTGTGTTTATGCATGTGTTTAATGCAAATACTTAACTAGAAGTCTAATTAAATTTTTGTGTTAATTGGTCATGCTTTCATGCCTGTATTTAAGACGTGATCTCTTCTTCTTAGGATAGTATTTTATAGAGAGAGATAGGCATCTATGTGTCGTTTATGAAATGGCATCTAAGTAGGGAGCTAGGTGCCCTCTTATAAAATTACCCTCTAGGGCATCCTTCTATAAATCATTGCCTGCATGTGCGGAAAATGGCTATTATGAGATATATGCATGTGTACAAGGTAGGTCTACCTCAAGATAGCATCTACTGAAGAACACACTATACTTTACCCATAGCCTGTGGAGTTGGGGTCACTATTTCAAAATCGGGGACAAGCCTCAAATCAGGAACATCTGGTAACCTTATGCTTATGAGCGCCGGTATTTTACATCTAGCAACAGAAAGCTAGCACATTAACATAAATGAATCTAAAATTATCTTTGGAAGCTAAGGGGTAAATGGAAGTCAGTACAGCTATGCGTGTATACCTCCATTCACATTGTACATCATGGCTGTTTACAAAACAGAGAGAGAGCCTGAAAGCTGCGTTACTGAAAACATACAACAATATGAGTTGTGGTTGCTTTCAACTCCTGATTCCTCCCTTTCCTCTAGCTGTTGCTTATGCTGTATTCTTTGTCTTTTTGCTAGATTATAAGCTTTTCAAACAGGGACTGTCTTTTTCTATGTTTGTACAACGCTGCGTGCACCTAGTACTGCTTTTATAAGTATTAAATAATAATAAAAGTTAAAAGGCAATCGATAAATTATCAAATGTAAATTTTAAAAAATGTACACCAAACTATGACACAAAAAGAAGGGATGAATGTAGAACATTAATATCATCCGAGACAAGATTTATAAAGTGAGAAACAATAGGTAACACAGAGGGAAAAAGAAGGAATGGTAAATAGAATTCACTAGAAACTGCTGTATCATAGCTCAGCTGTTATAAGCAGGAAATGAGAACTGTTGAAACTTGCTGCTTCCTGTGTAATATTGAGTTTTTCAGTTTCTATAGCTGCGGGTTCCTAAGTTACTCAAGAAGAACAATGGAGTCTCGTTAACAGGGCAGAAGGGAGATTTCTCTGGTGATTATTAAGAATGATCATACATCAGTCCTGTGGCGGTGTTCCCAATGAAATTGCCCTTTACTGCAGGAAAATGTCACAGGAAAATGTTCACAGAGTTATAGGATGCAGTGAGAAAATCCAAATACTAGCATATTAAAAGGATAATGGAGAGGGGAACTGAGATGTTAAATAAATAAATAAATGTGAACATGCATGTTCCAACCTGGACATTTCTTTTATACCACCTTTTCATTACCAAGGCTGTTTACATAGAACAGTAAACTTGTTACACATGGAGCAGTGAGTATAGAAAGTAGTACGAGAACTGGGGGTTAGGGGGTGAGCATAGGAGGGCGGTAAGGTATTATTTTACAAAGGCTCTGACAAACACAAAGCCTCTTGGAAAATGCGCATTAGATGCAGAGCACGTGGATCTACAAGCCCTGCAGAGGCAGTGATCTTACCAAACCCCATTTGGGCAAAAGAACGTCCTGGTCTTGCCCAGCGGTGTGTGGGCGCAGCTTTTTAAAATCATCACTCCTGACATCCACGCTCCCCCTGCTCCTGGCAAGACTCATCTCCTGGATACCTCCTCCCACCAGTCAAGAGCACCCCAAACGTCTCCTGCTAGTCAAGACCCTCCCTGGACCCCACCCCCAGCATCAACCGGGGGGTCTCCCTGGTGGTTTCATGAGGAGCAGGAGTGATCCCCAGTTGCTCATGATCCATCAGGCTCTTAGTGGTAATTGTGCAGTACTACCGCTAGGAGTCAAGCTGCCAAATAAAGGCATTTTGGGCCTTGATGAGGGATTTCTTTTTTTTTTTTTAACCCTTATGTCAGGGCTGGTGGAGGGAGCTCATTGGACCACCTGGGAGTAGGGCTGGGGGGCCTTTGATTCAAGCTAGTGAGCTCTTTAAATTTGTACTGCTGTTATCACATAAAAGTGCCTTTTTTTTGAGTGGCCAGTTCTAGAAAAATAACCAAAGTTTTGAGATGTAGTTACTTTTTCAACATACTGGGCTTCTGAAGCATTTTTTGTGCCCTGTTTTGCACATTTCTTTTGCATTAATGAGCTGTTTTACATGATTTTGCACCACAACAACTCATTAATGGCTATTGTGTGAAGTAGGCTACACGCAAATGATTACTACCACAGTGTACTTTTGTGAGGTGACTTTGCAAAAGTGCACTTTGTATAAAAAAAAACAAACAACCCCCCCCCCCCCCAGAAAACACCTGGAAATGCGTAAAACAGCCAAAGTGCAGGGTTTATATAAATGATGAATAGTAGTTTGCTTTGCTGTTTTTTGCATAGTCAATTTTGTGAAGTTACTTCACAGTTTAGTATATACGGCCCTAGGTGGGTACTACATTGAAATCTTCAGGAAAAGTACTGAGAATAAAACAGAGAATTTCATAATATCTCTGTATAGAACGCTGATGCAACTGCACCTTGATTATTGTTTGCAGTTCTGGTCACTCCATCTCAAAAATGATTAAGAGAATAAAATGGTTCCTCTATAAGGGAAGTCTAAACAAGTTAAGGCCAGGAGCAGCCCAAGGGGGGTGCAGGGCCATGTGCGGAGACTCGGTGCGGGGCCTCATTTGCATAATGTTACCAGACACTAACTTTTAGTAAACATTCCTCTTAATGAGTGTATGGATAAAGAAAGACTAAAAGATTTCTACATTACTATAATTTAGTTTTATTTATTTATTTAAAAGCTTTTCTATATCGCGCTCTTTACCATCAGTGCGGTTTACAATTAACATTTCCTTGTACAATGCAGGAAGGGTCTGCATTGTACTTACATTGAACAGGTGACGTAACTTGGCTTATTAACTGGGGCAGCTATGGACAGGCTGAGCCCTTTGTCGTCAGTGCCAACCACCAGGCACATTAGGAACTACTACAAACACTGCCCATTTAGAACCCATAGCAAACCCGCCATATCCTAACAGCACTACCACTACCGCCAGGCACATTAGGAACTACTACAAACATTGCCCATTTAGAACCCATAGCAAACCCGCCGTATCCTAACAGCACTACCAGGACTCACAAAGCACCATACCCTACCTATCAAAAGGCAACACTGCAAATATTAAACCAGTACATTTCAGAGAATAACAATACATGACCTACTGGGGAAAGAGAACAAGTGGCAATGTCAAATAGGAATTATATAAACAGAATACCTCAGTTCAGTTACACATGCAGAACATAGACCATCACCAAACAAGGAATCACAATTTAGAAACAGGAAGACAATAATTAAACTTGGAACCCCAAAAGCCAAACTTGGAATGTACAACACTGTAGAAATAAAATTATAAATTTAATTTCCTCTTGTACTAAACAAAGCGCAGACATTAATGATGCACATTTCCCAGAGCTGACATATTCCAGTTAATGAATTCAAAATAAAGAGAGATTTTTCTACCTTTTTGTGCATTTTTTTTCAGTTGCAAATGCTCCAGCCACTTTCTTCTGGTTTCTTCATGTCTTCTGCTAACTCTCCATCGTCTGCTGTCCATTTGTCCTTTCTTCTCTCTTCTAGTTTTTTTTTCCATTCTCTCTCTACATCTGCTTTAACAAACTAATCTTTCTTCTTTTGCTCTTTCCTCATTCCTATTTCATCCACTCAAATTTTACCCTCCATCCTCAATCCCCACTTAAATCTACAATTGGCCAGATATTGGGAGAGTGTCTTCCCTCCCACACAAAATATTTTTTCCCTCTCCATTTCACTCTCCCAGCTCCATCCCATTCTAATCCTCCCCCAACATCAGCTCCCTTCTAGTTCAAGCCGCACCCAGCATCCACTCCCTTCTAGTCCTCACATCAGCCCATTTCCAGTCCTAGCCCCCCATAAGCCCATTTCCAATCCTATCCTAGCCCCACCTTCAGCCCATTTCCAGTCCTAGCTCCCCCATCCATTTCCAGTCCTATCCAAGTCCCTCCATCAGCTCATTTCCAATCCCAGCCCCCATCAGCCCATTTCTAGTCCTTTCCTAGCCCCACCATCAGCCCATTTCCAGTCCTAGCTCCCCTCCACTCAGCCCATTTCCAATCCAAGCCCCCTCCCCATTAGCTGTTTGCAATTCAAGCCCTCCCTTCCACTCAGCCCATTTCCATTCCAAGCCCCGTCCCCATCAGCTATTTGCAGTTCAAGCCCCCCTTCCACTTAGCCCATTTCTAGTCCTAGCAACCCCCCCCAACCCATTACCAGTCCTAGCCCCCCGATAACCCATTACCAGTCCTAAGCCCCCCATCAGCTCACTTCCAGTCCTAACCCCCATCACCCCATTTTCAGTCTTAGCCCCCCCATAGACCATTACCAGTCCTAACCCCCCATCAGCCCATTTCCAGTCCTAGCTCCCTCCCCTCACAGCCCACTTCCATTCCAAGCCCCCTCCTCATCAGCTATTTGCAGTTCAAGCCCCCCTTCCACTCAGCCCCTTTCCAGTCTTAGCCCCCCATAGCCCATTACCAGTCCTAACCCCCCCATCAGCCCATTTACAGTCCTAGCCCCCCCATAGCCCATTACTAGTCCTAACCTCCCCCATCAGCCCACTTCCAGTCCCCATTACCCCCATCCCCCTATCAGCCCAGGTGGATTAAAGAAAAACAAACCGGTTGCTGCTGCCGCTTCCGCTGTGGCAGCAGCAGAATCAAACGTCCCGCGTGGCCCTCCCTGCAGCATCAGCTCCCAAAGTGCGGGCTTTCAGAGCCGCGAAGGGAGAGTTTCCCTTTCTCGCGGCTCTGTTAATCCCACCGGGGCTGATGAGATTTCTTATCGGCCCCGGCGGGCTTAACAGAGCCGCGAGAGGTCAGAGAAGCCCTCTCTTCACGGCTCTGAAAGCCGACGCTGAGGGAGCTGATGCTGCAGGGAGGGCTCTGCTGGGCAGGGTGGGCCCCGCGGGACGCTTGATTCTGCTGCTGCCACGGCGGCAGCGGCAGCTGTTTTTTTTTTTTTAAACTACTTGGGCTGATGCAGAATGTTTTTTGCGCAGGGCCCCCTGAAACATGGGGCCCTGTGCAAAAAACATTCTTGCTCAATGGATGGGCCGGCCCTGGTTAAGGCTTTTAAGCTTGGAGAAGAAACAGATGAAAGGAGACATGATAAAGGTCTATAAAATCATGAGTGGGGTGGAACAGCTAAAAAGAGAACAGTTATGTACCCTTTTAAATAGTACTAGCTCTAGAGGACACTCTTTGAAACTATTAAAGTATCATTTTTAAAACAAATGAAAGAAAAAATATATTTTTTTTTTACCCAGGTCACAGTTAAACTGTGAAATTTGTTGCCATTTAGCATAGCTTGGTTTTAAAGAGTTTAGAACAGTTCCCGGAGGAAAAGATCATCAACCATTATTAACCATGTAGACTTGGGAAGCCATTGCTTATCCCTGGTTGTCAGCAAGTAGGATTAGATTGATTCTTTGGGATCCTGCCAAGTAGTATCGGTCCAAGGTATCTGATGTCCCAGGTGAACCTTCAGCTGTGCCTCCTCCCCAGGGGCTGCTCAAGTCCCTAGCCTCTATCCCCTGGGATGGTTTGACCCTGGATTTCCTCCCCCCCCAGGTGATTCAAGGCACTGCCCCCCTCAGTTGTCCAGTATCTCCCCTTCCTTGGCCTAACTACATAGTCCAGCATCTTATCTCCCTTTCCCAGCATCTCATCTCCTCTTTCCGACCTCTCTCCTCCCATGTCCAGCACCTCATCTCCACTCTTCTCTTCCCCTGCTGGGCCTGACACTGTCACCCTACCTCTGCCAGGCTGAAGAAACAGCAAGTAAATCAGCAGGTGCATGGAGCCTTACAGCGCTTGCCTGTGCTTAAGTGCTGCTGCACCCCATCCCCTCTGACACAGATCCCCTGTTGGAAGGGGCAGGGAGCAGCAGTGTAGGCTTGTTCTGCAAGGCACCACACTGCGTCAATTTACTTTCTGAAACATAGAAACATGATGACAGAAAAAGACCACATGGCCTATCTAGTCTGTCCTTCCATAACAACAACTACAACAGTCCACTTTTTACCTTTAGAGATCCTCTGTGTTGGTCCCATGCTTTTCTGAATTCAGTTACTGTCCTCATCTCTACCACCTCCACTGGGAGACTATTCCATGGATCCACTACTCTTTCTGTAAAGAAATATTTCCGCATATCACTCCTGAATCTATCTCATCCCTCATCCCATGTCCCCTCATAGTAGAACTTGCTTTCAATTGAAAGAGGCTCTCTCCCTGAACATTTATGCCACGGAGGTATTTAAACATCTCAATCATATCACCTCTATCCCGCCTTTCCTCTAAGGTGTACATATTGAGATCCTTAAGTCTGTCCTCATATGCTTTATAACGAAGCCCATTAATCATTTTAGTAGCAACCCTCTGCACCGACTCCATCCTGTTCACATCCTTTTGAAGGTGCGGTCTCCAGAATTGCACACCATACTCCAAATGAGGTCGCACCAAAGACTTATACAGAGGCATTATCACCTCCTTTTTTCTGCTAGCCATTCCTCTCCGTATGCACCCAAGCATCCTTCTAGCTTTTGCTGTCACCTTTTCTACCTGTTTAGCTACTTTAAGATCATCAGACACAACCACGCCTAGGTCCCGCTCTTCTTTAGTGGACAAAAGTACTTCACCTCCTATACTGTATTGCTCCCTTGGATTGCTGCAGCCCAAATGCATGACCTTACATTTTTTAACATTAAATCCCAGCTGCCAAATTCTAGACCATTCTTCAAGCTTAGCTAGATCCCTCCTCATGTCATCTACCCCTTCCTGGGTGTCTACTCTATTGCAGATTTTGGTATCATCCGCAAAGAGGCAAACCTTACCCGACAGCCCTTCCGCTATATCACTAACAAAGATGTTAAAAAGAATCGGACCAAGGACAGATCCCTGGGGCACACCACTGGTAACATCCTTCTCAGAGTGAGCTCCATTTACTTGTACTCTTTGTCGCCTCCCACCCAACCAATTTCTAACCCAAGCAGTAACTTTAGGGGTCCATCCCTAGGGTGCTCAGTTTGTTTATAAGTCGCCTGTGAGGAACAGTGTCAAAGGCTTTACGGAAATCTAAATACACCACATCTAGAGCTCTCCCTCGGTCCAACTCCCTGGTCACCCAGTCAAAGAAATCAATCAGATTTGTCTGACAAGACCTGCCTCTGGTGAATCCATGCTGCCTCGGATCCTGTAATCCGCTGGACTCCAGAAACCTCACTATTTTCTCTTTCAGCAGCGTTTCCAATAATTTACTCACCACTGAAGTTAAACTAACCGGCCTGTAGTTTTCAACCACATCCTTACTTCCGCTTTTGTGTAAAGGCACCACATGAGCCTCTCTCCAGTCCTTTGGCACCACTCCAGACTCCAATGAGGCATTGAAAAGGTTAGTCAGTGGAGTTGCTAGAATGTCCCCAAGTTCCCTCAGTATTCTAGGGTGTATCCCATCCGGTCCCATCGCTTTGTCTACTTTAAGTTGAGCTAGTTTCTCACGAACACAGTCTTCTGAAAATAGTTCAAGATGTCCCTCGCTTCTGTTCTTATTTGTGGGTGTTTTCTGAGGTCCTGCTCCTGGTTCTTCATCTGTGAACACAGAACAAAAATATTTGTTAAGCAATTCCGCTTTATCCTTATCAGCTTCTATATGTTCCCCCCCTGCACCCTTGAGTCTGACAATACCACTTTTGCCCTTCCTCTTCTCACTAATATATCTGAAAAATGTCTTATCCCCCCATTTTATTGCATTGGCTATTTCCTCCTCCTTTTGAATCTTTGCCTTCTTGACTACTTTGCTAGCTTCTCTAAGTTTTTCCAAATACAGATGCTTGTCTTCCTCTCTCTGTGATCTCTTGTATTTCATGAAGGCCTCCCTCTTTTTCTTCACTTGTTCAGCTACTTCCTTCGAAAACCATAGCGGTCTCCTGTTCCTTTTGCCTTTATTTACCATTTTAACAAAAAGGTTGGTTGCCTTTAAAATACCCCCTTTCAGTTTTGCCCACTGTTTTTCTACATCTCCCAGCTGTTCCCATCCCACTAACGACTCCCTGAGGTATTGGCCCATCTTCGCAAAGTTAGTCTTCCTAAAGTCTAAGATCCTCACCTTGGAATGGATTCTAACAGCCCTAGTCCTAATACTGAACCACACCATCTGGTGATCACTGGATGCAAAATGATCTCCCACTACAACAGGGGTGTCAAACTCAAATACACAGTGGGCCAAAATGTAAAACTTGAACAAAGTCGCGGGCCAGCATTGAACAAATGAACCTTTTAATATGGACCCAAACAAGATTTGCTTTAACATTGAATATGAAGCAACACTTATTACTATACAATTTATAACTTAATAGTTCAGATATGCAAAAACCAATTTCAAATAAAAAAAACCATCAATGACATTCATTTATTAAATAAGATTTAAATAATAATAAATAATAATTTTTAAAATAAAATAACAATAATAAAATTAATCAACCATTCAAGCCCATGTCTTGGAGTAGCAAGAAAAAGTGCATAAAGAAAACGTTAATTATTGCTCAGTTTGCTGCACACTGATCTAATCTGATGTGCCCAAGCCAGATACCTGTCATCTCTTCTTGGATGATAGTTCATCAATGTCTGGGCTCAGGCTTTGAGCTGAGGAAATCCTCAGTATCGAGCGAAGGTGTTCATCAGTCAGACATCTCCTGTGAGATGTTTTGGTCATCTTCATCGAGGAGAAAAGTTGCTCACATAGATAAGTGCTGCCGAACATGGAGAGCATCTGAGCAGCTTGGGTGCGGAGCTGAGGCATTGTGTCAGGGATGAACTGTGGAAACTGGGCGGCGCCCACAGCATCATACTTTGACTTCAGCGTGTCATTACACTGGAGTTCAATTAGCTCCATTTGGAGGTTGGTTGGTGCGTTTTCCACATTAACTGCAAAGGGATTACTGAGCAGTTCAAACCTACATTTCTGGACATCAAAGTCGGCAAATCGCCGGCTAAACTCAGCGCCGAGTACACTGAGTTTTTCAGCAAACTGTGCGCATGGGAACAAGTTGGTAAAGAACTGCGTTTTCATGGTTTGGCAGCAGGGAAAATGGCCAAGGTTTCCTTGCAGCATCTGATTCTCCCACAGGCACAGTTTAGTTTTAAAAGCCCTCACTGCAGCGTACATGTCTGTGATGATGCGCCCCCGCCCCTGAAGCTGCAGGTTCAGCGCATAGAGATGGCTCGAGATGTCACACAGAAAGGCCAGCTCACACAGAAACATTTTCTCCCGAAGCTCTGCTGTGTCCTTCCCTTTGCTTTCCAGAAACTGACATATTTCCTCATGCAGCTCAAAACATCTATTCAATACTTTTCCTCGGCTTAACCATCTCACCTCTGTGTGATACGGCACGTCTGCATATTCCGAACCACACTCCTCCAGAAAAGACTTAAACTGGCGGTGATTCAGACCTTTGGCTCTTATAAAGTTAACTACTTGTGTTACTGTGGTCATAACATGTTCCATCTTTAGGGCTTTGCCACACAATGATTCCTGATGTATGATGCAGTGATAAACAGTTAGTTCACCTGCACAGTTCTCTTCCTGCATCTTCTCCCGGACCCTGCCCACCAGTCCACTTGTTTTACCGCACATCGCTGGCGCACCATCTGTCGTTAATCCCACGAGTTTATCCCACGGCAGCTTTATTTCAGTTACGCATTTGGAAACCTCCTCAAAAATTTCCTTTCCTGTGGTTGTGCCATGCATTGATTTGAATCTCAATAGCTCCTCCGTAACACACATATTTGAGTCCACTCCACGGATGAAGACTGACAGCTGAGCAGTATCAGATGCGTCGCTGCTCTCATCCACAGCAAGGGAGAATGCAACGAAATCTTTTCCCTTTTCCAAAAGCTGGTCATACAGATTGGTGGCAAGATCACATGTGCGATCAGCTACTGTGTTTCTGCTCAGGCTCACGTTTGAAAAGGCTTGCTTTTTCTCTGGGCACACGATGTCACAAATTTTCAACATGCACTTTTTCACAAACTCTCCCTCATTAAAGGGCCGGGCTGATTTTGCGATCTCTGCTGCCACAATATAACTAGCCTTTACAGCAGCCTCACTTTGTGATGTGGCTTTTTTGAACATATTCTGTTGTGAAACCAAACTTCTTTTCATCTCCTCCACTTTCTGGCTCCTTTGAGTCATGTCCAGGTCCTTGTACTTGTCATGGTGTTTTGTTTCATAGTGTCGTCGAATGTTATACTCCTTAGTTATAGCCACGTTGACTCCACAAATCAGACAAACAGGTCTGTCTTTTACATATGTAAACAAATATTCTGTCTCCCACCTGTCCAGAAAGTTCCTGTTGTCTGCCTTTCTTTTTGCCATTTTTGGGAAGGGGTTCCACAGTGACAGTTGTAGCTTGAGATCGCTATGACTTCTGTCACACAGGAGAGGGCGTTTCTGGGACCTGTCCTGATTGACGCGCCAAAACAACAGCAAGGCATTATGGGATTTGTAGTATTAGCGATGAATGAATGCGCTGTATAATACCGGCGGGCTAGCTCTAGTAGTCATTTGGTATAGCTCGCGGGCCAAATATAATTACACTACGGGCCAAATTTGGCCCGCGGGCCAGAGTTTGACACCTATGCACTACAACATCAGAAACACTTTCGCCATTGATAAGCACCATGTCCAGTATGGCCCCTTCACGTGTGGGGTCTGTTACCAATTGCCTGAATAGTTCTCCCTGTAGAGAATCCAGGATCTCCTTACTTCTACAGCAGGAATGTGCCAATCAACATCTGGCATATTGAAATCTCCTATCAGTAGCACTTCCCCTTTCCTAGCAATGCTGCGTATGTCTTCAATTAACTCTCTGTCCACCTCTTCCTCTTGTGAGGGAGGTCTGTATATCACTCCAGTGCAAATAGATTTCTCTTTCCCTCTTTCTAGTTTAACCCACAATGCCTCCTCTCTCCCTTTTAAGCTCTGTAATTCCAAAGCTTTAATAGTAGTTTTTACATATAGTGCCACTCCTCCTCCCCTTCTTCCTACCCTGTCCTTTCTGAATAAAGTATAGCCAGGTATAGTTACATCCCAGTCATGGTTTTCTGTGAACCACGTTTCTGTAACTGCCACTAAATCCAAGTCAGCCACTCCCACCAAAGCTTCAACTTCAGGGATCTTATTTCCCATGCTACGGGCATTAATACACACCGCTTTCCATATGTTACCCCTGTTATCCATTTCCATAAAGGTATTTAATGTATCACCTACCTGGGGGCTTTCTTCACCCATCCCCAACGAATCTAGTTTAAAGCCCTCTTCAGTAGATTAGCCAGTCGACTACCAAAGATGCGTTGACCTCTCTTGGACAGATGGGATGCCATCTCTGCTTTGCAACCCTTGGAACAGCATCCCATGGTCTAGGAAACCAAAACGCTCTCGATGACACCATCCACGCAGCCATGCATTCATCTCCAGGATGCGAGCCTCTCTGCCTTGGCCTTTACCCTCAACAGGGAGGATTGAAGAGAACACCACCTGTGCACCTAACTGCTTCACCCTCTGTCCCAGAGCCATGAAGTCACTTTTGATACGTTCCGAGGTATACCTGGCAGTATCATTTGTTCCAACATGGATTAGCAACATTGGGTAATAGTCAGTGGGCTTGATGAGTCTCGGCAAACTCTCCGTAACATCTTGGATTTTGGCACCAGGCAGACAGCATACCTCTCTGGACATCATGTCTGGTCGGCAGATGGACGCCTCAGTACCCCTCAGAAAAGAGTCTCCAACCACCACTACTCTTCGTTTCCTTCTGGTCACTGATTCCGCAACTTTGGGGTACTGGAACTCTGGTTCTTCCCTTTCCAGGGATGCTTTCACCTCATCCACTTCCAGGGCTGCATAATGGTTCTTCAATTCAAGGGCTGGAGAAGTTGGATTGGTGATTTTGCAGGCCCTGGTGACTTGTGTCCAACCATCGACATTCTGTTGGCACCCATCTTCTCCTGTGCTGGAGAGCCTGGTTGCTGCAAGAAGCATCTCATCAATGTACTTCTCACTGTCTTGAATGCTCCTCAGCCTCGCCACCTCCTCTCTGAGTTCCTCCACCTGTTTCCTCAGAGCTTCAGCATGCAGGCACCCTACACATGGGACCGGTCCTTCAACCGGCATTAGGACCTCTGTCTGGACCGAGGCAGAAGCTGTAACGGGGGCAACAGCTTTAGCAATATGATTTTTCCCAGCCATTGTTCTTTTCGTGGAGCTTAGGTATCTGTTAGAGCAAAAGAGAGAGATCTACCAAGTACCAGCCGGTTTCGCAGTGTTTGATGTGTGGAGCCCTGGTTAGGAAAGCCTCAAAAGGGCAGGGCACAGGAGCCTTTTATTCAGGCTTCAACTGCACTCAGGAAACAGGCCCACTAACTCCTGATTAGGTGTTAAGAGTTTCTAAACCTGAGGAGGTTACTGGAGTCAGCAACCTATAGTGCTCAAGTAAAGTTCCCTGTTTGATGTGTGGAGCCCTGGTTAGGAAAGCCAGCTTCTTCGGCCCCAGTGGAGATAGGATGATGGTGGCGGCGGCAGGCTGACAGGAAAGAACTTTAAAGTACTGCTCTCCTACTATCCTCTAAGTGCTGCTGCTTTAGGTGGGCGGCTAGTTGAGCTCGTGGCTGGGCCAGTCTTGCTGCTAGGTTCTTGTGACCTAGACTGGCTACTGTTGGGGACAGGATGTTAGGCTTGATGGACCTTTGGTCTAACTCAATATGGCATGCCTTATGTTGTAAATATTGGCCTGTGCTAGCCAAATAGATTTTAAAATGAAAATCATTTATTTATTTATTATTTTATTTATTTAACTGTATTTATATCCCGCCTTTCACCGGATCAAAGCGGTGGGACATATAACCAGGGGAGGGGAATCAAATGTGGGGGGGGGGGGGGCCCATCACCGAGGGTTCAACATTGATGATTTTTGGGGTGAACATAGAGACTGACAAGATAGCATAGTTACTGGTTTGGAGATCTTGGAGAGAAATAGGGGGGGGGGGGGGTTCCTATTCAGAGATGTTCTTGGAATAGGATGGTTTTAAGGAAAATCATCCTTAAAAAGCTTATCTTCTAAGTTTAAAATGATTTTCAGGTAAACCTAGAAGTCCAGATTTGGATGGCTAAGGAAGGTGCTCAGGTTTTATTGCAAATGCATCTACCTGTACATGTTATTAGTTTTATATAACACATCTGCAACTTTAGTTATTGGAATGTGTAAAAAATGACTTGTGAATATTCAGCATAAATAAACAAGCCCAGTTGCCCAAACACCGCAGACGCCAACAAAGGTCTATAAAGGCATTATTATTAATTAAACCCCTTTAGTTTTTGTCAGACCAATTATTCTGTAGTTTTAATAATAACACGGTCCATTTTACTGAAATATAAAACCTCCCCAAATGTTCAAATCTCTATTTTTAGTTCAGAGCTTTTTATTCATTCTTAAAGTTCCTGTTGCAGATGAGTTCACCTACTTTGAAGTTGTGCTCCAAAGCAAAATGATAAAACTCTGCTTGTCTGAGCATGCCCGTAGTATGTACAGTATCATATATTCTTTGGTGTTTGGACAATTGGACTCTATTGTTTATAGTAGATACTTAATATCGCTGACCCCTTTTTAAGGATTCTTTTCTTGTTGTGAACATTCAGGTCACGGTTTTAAAAATTTGCGTTTGTTTGCACATTGCCATCAGGTTATAAAGGGAATGAGAGCAAAGAGCAGACCAGCTTTTCCATTGGAAAGAAATCTATTTACCTGTGGCAGTAATAGAGAAGTCGAAAATGTTATTTTTTAAATTCAGCAAAAACATCAGATTATTCCTTGGACTGCTAGTGCTCATCTTCACAGACATCAAATTCAAAACATTTTAATCCATTCACATCAACATCACAATAGCTAAATATGTTCCTCAGATTCAAAAGTCATTTTCTGCTATCTATTCTTTATTTGAACTTACTGATATCACTGTTTGAAGAGTCCTTGAGGTCAGTGGCCAGGAAAATACATGTGTTTGTAGATGCCAGTACTTTGCAAAAACAGATTTAAATCAATATTCCACATTCTTTGCTGTCATCTGGTTTTTTTTGGGGGGGGGGGAGATTTTGGGCCAATAGTTCTTGCCTTCTTTTAGCTTAATCAGAACCAGTGCTCGATCACAGAACCAGTGCTGGGATTGTACTGCTTGAGCCCTCAGTTGCAACTCCCACCTACTGTTCCCAGTCCGGTCATTGTTGACAGACTTCGTCCAGGACTTCTCAATCTGGCCACCAGGTGTCGCCTTTCTTTTTTTTTTTTTTTTCATGCATTTTATGTTTTTTTTTTTTGAAACTTTTATTTTCATTTTGCAACAAACAAAAGAAACAACACACCAAAAGAGACAAAACAAGTATACAATAAGGAAAAGTAAACCCATTACCCCCCACCCCGGTGCTTCTTCTCTACCCGTTTGTATCAGCATGTGAGCGCTTCCAATTAACAGTGATTATACATCAAACGATCAAAAAAGTATCCACAATACAGCATGATCATGAGACAGAGATATATACAAAGTTAGACAGTCAGATGAGAGCATTTAGCAAAATGTACATATTCATTGAAACATCTTCCATTAAGACCAATAAGAAGGAGTCTGAACGGAGGAAGCGCACAGACGAAGTATTTGTTCATATTTACTGTAGAGACAGGCATGATTCCACCATTCATTGAGGCTCAGATGGGAACTAATTTCCCAGTATTACTTAATGAGGGAAACAGCAATGCCAAGCATAAAGTTCAAAAGGAGATAAGCCATTTCTTGGGAGAGGGGGGATCCCCGCAACTGGGCGAAGTCCCACTATCTTCCAAGAAAGGGACTCCTGAGAGTGCAATATAGACTAAATACGACCCCAGACCCGACGCCAGTTATACTGTAGTGCGGGATATTCATGCATAACATGAAATGAAGTAATAAACCAATGGCCACAGGACGTGTCCAGCAACCATTACCCTGAGTAGTGTTCCATTTGTCTAAACTGTGAGGAGTGTAAAAACACCGGTGGGCTAGAAAGAAGAGGGTCTGAGTGAATGAGGCGGGTCGGAAACCCGTGTCCCTCTGCTCCAGATAAGGCTCCATTGCTCCGAGGTTAAAGTCACATGCAATTCGCTCTCCCATACTTTCTGCGCTATAGAGGTATCTCTAGTGATAGCATTACATAAGGTTTAGTAAAATTGGATGCTACACCCGGTAAACTACCGAGAGATCGGAAGTTTCCAATCAACCTTATGCAGAGAGTGCCGATGGCGGGAGTACTCTAGTGCTCCGAATGCAATGCTGAAGTTACACTGACCAGAGTCGGGAGTCGAAAGGTTGCATAGGAGTATTAAAGGCACCTAAAGTGTCGAAAAACATTGGTGGATAGTGGGAGTCTAATGGGAGAGTCATACCAGGGAGTAAGGTAAGAGGAATCGGTGAGCAAAGGCCCGCTACTATATCTAGCCGCACAGGTCTGCTCGGTACTGGAGCTTCCAACCACCAAGCACCTTGTTTGAAAAGAAAAGATTAAGGGAACACTTGAGTAAAATCGCCACCAAGTATTAATGGAGCATTGGCGGAGGCCGAGGCCAACTGCGCAAGACTTGCATAGTGGGCAGGGTTGTCCACATTCTGGACATAGTGCAAATACACGTGAATTCACTATCTCCAACCTCAAGGTGTACACGGGCCCATCTACCCTCCATGTCAGCGCTAATATCAGGTACAGTAGCGTGCAAAGACTTCTTAACCAGAATGACTATCCCGTACCATTTGGAAACGGTGGGAGAATAGGCAGCTACCATGTGAGGCCTAGCATTGAGTTTCAGTGTTTCAGCAGAGTGTAATGCGTTTCCTAAAGAAACACCTAATCACCGTGCTCGTGGCTAAGATAGCTAAGGATTTTCTTTCTGCTGAGTGGACCAGCAATGCCTTGTACGATGAATAATAAGATTTTACATGAGGCCATTCAGAAAAGTTAAAATTCTGAGCATGATAGCACACATAATTTCACTGTATCCCTCAAACTGACTGTATCTGGCTGTACACATGACATTGGAAAAATAAGCTAATATAATACAATGAAGCGCCCCACATTAACAAAGAAAACCGCAGTACGGTAGAGGAGAAGCAAAACCCCAAAATTACTGGCGACCATGTGTCTGCGGGGAGAAACCCCAGAGAAGGCCGAAATTGAAAAAACATATAACCTGTAGGACTGTGCGTGCTCCGAATCCGACCGAGGCACACATCATGAAGGGATAGGAGACCAAAGACAAAAGTCATACAGAGAAAGAAAGAAAGTCCAGGCTATTTCTGTGCTGGGCTATGGCTGCCGCATCGGGCCCTTCAAAATGGCGGACAGAGCCGGCAGATAAGAGTCCAAGATTTGGGATTAGCGCATCTGTTCTGCTTCTTTGGAGTCCAAAAATGTTGATAATAGATCAGGATCCTCGAACGTCCTGGTCTGGTTGTGGAGAGTCACTCGGAGCTTCGCTGGATACAACAGGCCAAAGCGAGCCTGTAGCTGTTGAAGTCGAGGGCGAAGAGCAAGGAGTTTCTTCCGACGGTCAACGGTAGGCTTTGCCAAATCAGGAAAGAAGGAGACCTTACGACCTTCATATTCCAAATGATGATTCGCTCGGGCAGCATGTAAAATTTGTTCCACTTGTTGATATCGTAGCAAGCTAAAGATAATAGGCCGGGGGGTCGTGCGGTTGAGCGCCATGCGGGCAGGAACACGGTGTGCTCGATCGATTTCCAGTTCTCTGTGAAAAGTGATCTTCAGCAAGGAGGGAAGAGTTTTGAGCAAGAATTCTCTTATATCTCCTGCTTCCACCCCCTCCGGCATTCCGAGGAGCCTCACATTGTTGCGACGGGTGCGATTATTGCTATCTTCCAACTCCTTTTGAAGATTCTGTATCTGGCGCTCAGCCTCGTCCAGTTTGCCCAAGCGCACCTCGTGCGAGTCGAGGACCCCCGCCATATTGTCCTGCCGTAATGAAAGACCTTCAAGTCGGTCTTGGAGCACTCCAAAGTCTTCTCGCATGGCTCGAAGCGCTTCTCCATTAGACTGCACCAATTCCTTCACGCCGCGTATTTCCTCCAAAATCTCCAGGTGCATTGCGGGGTTTTCACGAAATGGAACCATCTTCTGCGGGGAGGATACCTCCGTTTTGGAGCGTTTTCCGTGAGAAGAAGAAGGAGACCCGAAGTCCAAGCGCGCTGGTTTGTGGGCCGCCATCCCCCCCGAGGTGCCCCGGTCAGCTCGGAGCGAAATAGTAAATTTATATAGGTATTAAGTCAGGATTCTGAGTAGGCCTCTCGGGAGCTTCAACGCAAAGCGTCCTACCCGCTGGACATCAGGCTCCGCCCCCCATCAGGTGTCGCCTTTCTTAATTACCACAACTCTCTCCTCCTTCTTGTTCCTTTTGCTTTATATTATTTTTATTTATGGTTGTTTAATTTGATTTTATTTTTAGAATATGCTTTGTCTTTGTGATTTTTCTATATGCTTTTATGCAATGTATATGTTTTATTGTACACAGCTCCGGTTTTCCAGTCCCACTTGACCCAGGGTGGAGAAGACATATTATTGGATTTGAACTAGGGCCTTTTGCATGGACCTTGGGACATGTGTGCATAATCTGTGAGAGCCCCAGAGTTGGTGCAGACTTGGAGGCAGGAGTAGATAGCATTTTAACAAAAAGGTTGGTTGCCCTTAAAATCCCTTTCAGTTTTGCCCACTATTTTTCTACATCCCCCAGCTGTTCCCATCCCGCTAACGACTCCCTGAGGTATTGGCCCATCTTTGCTAAGTTAAGTTTTCCTATAGTCTAAGACCCTTGCTTTTGAATGGATTTTAACAGCCCTAGTCCTCATACTGAACCACACCATCTGATCACTGGATGCAAAATGATTACCCACTAT
Source organism: Ichthyophis bannanicus (assembly GCA_033557465.1). NCBI lineage: Eukaryota > Metazoa > Chordata > Amphibia > Gymnophiona > Ichthyophiidae > Ichthyophis > Ichthyophis bannanicus. Next base: position 562,483,389 of record CM066033.1, read on the forward strand.
AAAATCAGAAACAATTTCACCATTGGTAAGCACCAAGTCCAGTATGGCCGCTTCACATGTGGGTTCTGTTACCAGTTGCCTGAATAATTCTCCCTGTAGAGAATCCAGGATCTCCTTATTTCTAGATGATACTGCAGCAGGAATGTGCCAATCAACCTCTGGCATATTGAAATCCCCTATCAGTAGCACTTCCCCTTTCCTAGCAATGCTGCGTATGTCTTCAATTAACTCTCCGTCCACCTCTTCCTGTATATCACGCCAATGCAAATAGATTTCTCTTTCCCTCTTTCTAGTTTAACCCACAGTGCCTCCTTTTTTCCTTTTAAGCTATGTAGTTCCAAAGCTTTAATATTTTTTACATATAGTGCCATTCCTCTTCTCCTCCTTCCTACCCTATCCTTTCTGAATAAATTACAGCCTGGTATAGTTACTTCTCCTAGGACAAGCAGGATGAGTCAGCCACACCTGGTGACGTCATCCGACGGCGCCGAGACGGAAGTACTCTCCATAGCTCAGAAGGGCTTTCGCCCTTCTGAGCATGGGCCAACTGGCCCTGCCCCCCGGCCCGCCCCTAGCTAGCCAGTTTCAGTTCTTCCGCCTTGCCAGCAAGACGGATTTTGTTACTCTCCACCACAAAACGATCAAACCAACTTTAAAATCATCCGGAGAATATTCTCTTCTACACCGTTTGTATTGTAGATTAAAAATTACCTTATCTCTCTTCTCCTTCTCTGCAGGCTCTTCAGCCAGCCAGAATCTCACGCTGCTAACCGGAGCAGAGGAGCAACCTAAGGGTTACAGCAATGGCTAGGAACCGAAGGGGCAGGGTTCAATCCTCCTGTACTCCCCTGGGGCTTGAGCTAAGACGGTGGTCAACGGACACAGCCAATGCTTTTGTCGCCAGTGCTTTTTGTCAGGAAGCACGGCCAGCGCGGCAGCCCAGGAGGTGCCTGGCACCCGTCCACGGCTAGCCCTCTTGAATGCCTCCTTGCTCCAGACCTGCATCTGAGCACTTCTAGTGCGGGAAGTCATTGTCGCCGCTTCTCTCCCTGCAGCCGGGATGTGCCTCTGAGGCCTCCATCCCCAGCTGCTCTCACCCGATGGACAGCCCTACTCTGGGTCCCCCGCGGTGCTCCTCTGCATCCCTTCGGCTGAGATGGGAGGGACAGGCATCTCTCAAGAACTCCGGTGGCTCCTGCTCCCTACGCTTCGCTCTCCTCCGATCCTACATCTTCCGGGAGATGCCTTGCTGCGCCCCGATCTGGCCTGCCACGAGGCTCCCATGGCGGCGGCCATCTTCTCTATGACCTCACGGGCCAGGCTCCTCCCCCTATGGCACCATTGGTCGGTGCCGACGCAATCACCAAGGGAGGAGGAACTGCTCACACAGCACGCTTGGCTTCTGCGCCTAGGACTCCAACCCTATGGCTCCTTCAGCGTCGGCGCCATTCCAAGGGGAATTCCCTGATTGCCGGCGCAGATCCAACAGGCGCTCCTCCATCGGCGCCGGTGATTTGTTCGGCGCGGATGCGTTCCCCGGCCCGATCCAAGGGTGAAAGTGAAGCATTTCAGGCAAACGCACTTTTAAACCTTGACAACCCTACCAGGCAAATAGCTGTCAAGTTACCCAGTTTCACGAGGGAAACTGCGCCTTCTGCGCCGGGAGTCCGCTTCTAACTGCCCTCCTCCCATCCCGTTGTGATCTCTGAACAGAGGAACTTCGGCGCGGAGAACCGCGGGCACTAGAACCCTTCGCCTGAACCTCTTCTGTCTTGAGGATGCAGAAGGCTCCAGATCCTTCTCTCCTTCTCCATTACACCAGGTGACAAGTGTGTCTCTTCAACCCGAACCGTTGCACCCCCTCCTGGCCGCGGATCGCCGCAGAGACAAGGGGAGGGGCAGCCCACTGCAATGCCCAACAGACCTCAAGTCTGCAACACTGACCACAGTGCCTCTCTAAAGCACTCAAGCCTGCCATCGTCCCCTCTCGAGCACCTCTGTGACACTAAACCCAGGGTCACAGTGTGCAAAAGGCAGGTTTAAGCACACCAGGCTATCCATCGCTTCCTCTCTGGCAAAGACAGTGGCCACAGTGTGGTGCAACAGACACATCCAGTGCCTGTAAGACCAGAGGGTCACAGGTTCAAATCCCAGCCGGGGCTCCTGCCAACCCAGTCCCCCATAGCCAGTCTTCCTATTGCTACAGGGCCCACCGGGGCCATATGGGGGCCCCCTCATGGAAGACAGGTCCTTTGTATGACCGGCAGCCACAACTCAGACCACAGCGACCACTGCCATCTATGAAAGGTACTGTACAGGGGATGCTGAGAAGGAACAAGGGGTTCCTTCTCAATCTTCGGAGAAGGTAGCCAGCTCGCCTGCAGCTATCTGATCCCAGGAATCATGCCATCCGGCAAAGTGCACTCCATCCTTAATAGCGGTACATGGGCCTAGCCCTCCATGCCCTCTACCTAGCCCTGACAAGCGGTCGCCTATAACAGCAACCTCTGGCAGGCGACAAGCACAGCTTGCGTAGGCCATTCGAGGCTAATAACCACATGGCTACGACGCTAGTGGCAACACAGTGGTGCAATGCACACATGATTTCATTCATACCTGAACCGGTTTGTTTTCAAGAGAGATGCACCTTACAAACCAAAGTGGAAGTCAGTTCTCTATTGCCCTTCAACGTCCACTCTATTCTTCAGTGGCAACACGGTGGTACAGTGCACACAACCAGTGTGTTTAGAGACAGAAGGTCACAGGTTCAATGCACAGCTGGGGCTCCTGCCAACCCAGTCCCCTTATCCATACCTTACACTCACAGGCTTCATAAGACCCATTTAGGGACGCCCTACCGTGGCACTGGGAATCCATTCGTTCAGTCTAATCAAGCTTCTACCACCAACAGGAGGCAGAAAAGTGGCAGCCTACTTTGCGTACAACAGCCATGCATGGATCTCTGCACCATGGCAGCTAGCTGCTCCCGACATCCCTTCGGTGCCAGTGTGGCCACCAGACCTTGAACCGGTAGGGAGGGCACAGTCCACTCCACCATGGACTCCATGAGGGCGCAGATGCCACCCATACAGGGACTCCAGGATGGTTCACTCGCCGCTAGGCACAGTTCTCTCGGAGGGCCCTCTGCAAAGCAGAACAGCATATTCCGGGTCTACTACCTCTTTCCAGGTCTACTACCTCTAGGCACAATGCCATAGCACTGGCCACGAAGTTCAAGGTCTCGAGGGTACGGAGACCATGTAGCCATGGCAGCAGTCCCAGGATTAACAATATGCTTTAGGGCTCAGCGGTTGTATTGCTTATATTGCCACTACGATACAACCCCCTTTCGCAAGGGGATAAACAGAGTCCATACCTGGTAAGCCCACGCCATGCCTCTCTGGATAGCTCCTCAATCCTCTCGGTCCTCAAGAGCCAATCAGGGTCAAGTAATGATAAGCCATGCTGCATTACCCTATGCGACATCAGACCAATGATCCATCAGTACCTCGTCTAGGGCAGTGCCCAATCAAGACCCTAAGTACCGTTCAAATACCTAAGGTTAAAGCGCTGGTAAGCAACTAAAGCCAGTCCTAATCCCACTGCTGCTCGCTAGACACTAGTCACCGCCATGTCTCAATGCAGGACTCCTTTTCAGACCTACACCTCTGTCTCCCATTGGGGATCCTGGCACTGCAGGCTACATTCTCCCAGGCTCCTGCTAACCTGGATTGGATTGTACAAACATAGAAGAAGTTCTCTCCAATCCCAATGATTGAACCATCCAGTGCCATATATTGGCCCTTCTTCTAGTAACACGGTACCATGCCAACCTGCCCGTGTTTGGTCCAGGATCCTCTCATATGTTGGCACCCCATCAGGTCCTCAAGCCTTAGGCCTCGGGTTGCCAGAGAGTATGGTATAGCCGGACGTCGTATGTTCAGCTCGGGCCGCACCCATCCTAACATACAGGCCTTAAGCTCTCTCTGCCATCTTACCTTGGTAACATTGTCGAACTCGGTAATCAATGCCTTTGTACCTTACTGCTTGCCAAGGGCTGTCAGTCACGATATTAGCTTGTTTCCAGCTTCCCTGGTCTGCAGAGACTCTGTTCCCATAACAGAGAATCAACTACAGGATTGGGAATAGTCCACTAGGAACATGTCACCAGCCCACAGGCTACCAACACGAGAAGTCCCACTGATGCATGAGAAGGACCCACTGACCCCTTGGATCAGCCCATTCGGTGGTAGGTGAGAGAGGGGCTCCCCCCACTCCCCGGACAGCTCCCACTCAGAACATATTCTACAGAGATTATTCAACTATCACACCATCTCTATACAGTGCATATAAGGCCTATCTCCCTACCTGCTCACATCCCAAGGATATAGACAGGAGGTCATATCTTCCGAAGTGTGTAGCCAGGTCCACACGTAACAAAGCCTACACCGCTGGTCCAGTGCCCAGAGCCCTGCTCATATGACCTCTTTGCACCCAAGGCTAAGGGCCCCCTTGTACTCACAGTTCCTGCCCATGTCTCTCGAGCAGGGTTCATCACTCGGGGCCAGCTGCATGCCTTCAGGCACTCTCGCGACTTGAACAAGTCCAGGGATGAGCTCTCTACCCATCTCTACGGATGGTGCAAGACACGTTTGTTTCACATACCCCACAGGGCTGAACAGGTGAAATGTCCAAGCCCAGTGTGCAACTCGAGGCTCCCTCATCACTCACCAGTGTTTGCCAATCAGCTGGCTCTACAACACATAACTCGAGCCTGATCCTCGACAGCTTCAGGAATATAGCTGTAGTACAATGGCTTAGACACTGACCGACGATGCAGGAGCCATGCGCCCAATGAAGAAGGCTGGCTGAGGCATTCCCGCCCCAGCATCAGTCCGTACCCGTCCTCAGTGCCTCCCTTAGCCTGGACATCCGGCCAACTCGTCCATCACTCCAGCCAAACAGTTTAATAATGATTTGGGGGACCACGCGCATCAGCTGGAGATCTCATCCATGACTCTCCGTCTTCCATGACTCTTGTGACCGCAGGCATGCTCCGCCGTCATCCCTGATTCTTGCGACCACAGGCATGCTCCACCATCATCCATGATTCTTCTGACCACAGGCATGCTCCCGTCGGTCCAGCCATGGGCGCAGACAGAGCCGCAAGTCAAGCCGGCAGCTCTGTGCTCTAGTGCTGCCGAAGCATCCATCGCCTGCCTGCCAAAGGTTCCATCGTCAACCCGTGGTGGCCCCTTATGGGGCAGGGACACCCGCTCACACTACATGCGACACAACACATGCAACAGAATCAGACATTCTACGTGTAACCAAACTCTGTGATTTGTTACCGGAAGATATACTAAGAGCGGTAGTGTAGCTGAATTAAAGGTCCATAAACCTTATTGTATCAATGTTCAACCAATTCAAGCTGGTGGAACCTGTGTCTCTCGGGGATACTGCCAGGTGCATATGACCTAGATTTGACCACGGTCTGTCCCAGTATGACATCACTTATCCTTATATTCTAGAGGTCTCATGGACACATCTGACCAAGCCATGAAATGGCTCAGGTCCTTGCGATATTAACACTCCAATTGCATCCTTCTTGTAGCACTGTCAATATTGTTGCTGGTCCACTGTAGATATTGCACCGATCTTGCACCACTCTTGCAATGTTTTTCAACACAGCATTTAACTCTACGCTACTGCCGAGCGGGAAAGGGGACTCCCTCCGCGGTTGCGTCGTCTCTGGCCACCCTCTGGACTTCCTCTGCTGTGCATCAGCTATGCTGCCCTCTGAGACCACTATTCTGCCACTATCCATTGAGACCTTTTACTCTCACAATAGCGGCCACGTGGAACGGCATGTCTGCACAACGGGGCCGCACACAGCGCTACATTCTGCAAATTCCTCAGTGTGCGGTGGCACACCATACATTGCACGTTGTCACTGCCACCAGTTTTCCAAGGTACATCTTAACCGAGGTACACCTTACCCAGGGCGCACCTTAAAAGCAGGGCCCTGATAAAAAGTCTCCTGTACCTGATCTCGGCCTCCCCCCTTCCACCACAACACATGCCAGCTTGGGAGGCACCAGGTGTGGCTGACTCATCCTGCTTGTCCTAGGAGAAAACGGAGTTACTTACCTGTAACATGAGTTCTCCGTGGACAGCAGGATAAGTCAGCCACACATACCCGCCCACCTCCCCTTGGAAGGGGCTCGGCCTATGACCAGTACCCGCCTCCTAGCGGCTAAGGCTCAGCTAGTGACGAACTGGCTAGCTAGGGGCGGGCCGGGGGGCAGGGCCAGTTGGCCCATGCTCAGAAGGGCGAAAGCCCTTCTGAGCTATGGAGAGTACTTCCGTCTCGGCGCCGTCGGATGACGTCACCAGGTGTGGCTGACTTATCCTGCTGTCCACGGAGAACTCATGTTACAGGTAAGTAACTCCGTTATCCCAGTCATGGTTTTCTGTGAACCATGTTTCTGTAACTGCCACTATATCCAAGTCAGCCTCTCCCATTAAAGCTTCAACATCTGGGATCTTATTTCCCTTGCTATGGGCATTTATACACACTGCTTTCCATATTTTGTCCCTTTTACCCATTTCCATACAGGTATTTAATGTTTCACTTTACCTGAGGGCTTTCTTCACCCATCCCCAATGAATCTAGTAGATTAGCCTGTCTGCTACTGAAGACATGTCGACCCTTTCTTGGCCATCTCTGCCCTGCAACCCTTGGAACAGCAACCAAAACGCTCTCGATGACACCATCCACGCAGCGATGAATTTATCTCCAGGATGTGAGCTTATCTGCCTTGGACTTTACCTTTAACAGGGAGGATTGGCATCCAAATGGCAGATGAAATTTAATGTGGACAAGTGCAAAGTTATGCACCTAGGAAAGAACAACCCACACTATAGTTACACGATGCAAGGCTCCACATTAGAAACCACCACCCAGGAAAAAGATTTAGGAGTCATTGTGGATAACATGTTAAAACCCTCCGCCCAGTGTGCAGCGGCGGCCAAGAAAGCAAATAGAATGCTAGGTATCATAAGGAAAGGGATGGAGAACAAAACAAAGGATATTATAATGCCTCTGTATCGCTCCATGGTACGACCGCACCTTGAATATTGTGTGCAATTCTGGTCACCGTATCTTAAAAAGGACATAGCGTTATTAGAAAAAGTACAGAGAAGAGCCACCAAATTGGTGAAGGGGATGGAAGGCTACTCCTATGAAGAGAGGCTAAGAAGGTTAGGGCTCTTTAGCCTGGAGAAGAGACGGCTGAGGGGAGATATGATAGAGGTCTATAAATTAATGAATGGAGTGGAACGGATAAACGTGGATCAATTGTTTACGCTATCAGAGTATAGAAAGACTAGGGGACATGTAATGAAGCTACAGGGTAAACTATTTAAGACAAATAAGAGAAAATATTTTTTCACTCAACGTGTAATCAAACTCTGGAATCTGTTACCGGAGGATGTAGTAAGGGCTGTTAGTATAGCTGGGTTTAAAATAGGTTTGGACAAGTTCCCGGAGGAAAGGTCCATAAACCACTATTAAAAAGGGACCCAGCATAAAAGCATTGTGGAACCTGTGTCTTTGGGGATATTGCTAGGTACGTATAACCTAGATTGGCCACTGTTGGAAACAGGATACTGGGCTTGATGGACCTCGGTCTGACCCAGTATGGCATGTCTTATGTTCTTATGTTCTTATGATTGAAGAGAACACCACCTGCGCCCCTATCTGCTTCATCCTCTGTCCCAGAGCGATGAAGTCACCTTTGATACGCTCAGAGAAATACCTGGCAGTATCATTTGTGTCGATGTGGATTAGCAACATTGAGTAATAGTCAGTGGACTTGATGAGTCTTGGCAAACTCTCTGTAACATCTTGGCACCTTGCAGACAGCATACCTCTCTGGACATCAAGTCTGATCGGCAGATGGACGCCTCAGTACCCCTCAGAATGTGAAGGTCCTTTGCAATGTTGTGAACTGTACTATAGATACATGATCCCCAGCCCGGTTTCAAATCTGTAACCCTTTAGTCATATGCACACTGCCTCGTGGCTTTTAAATGGAGCCATAGTGCCATGGCTCCATTTAAAAGCCCTGACTGAGTTAGTCGGGGTGGGTCATGTACGTGCAGGCCGGATTGAATCGCAATCCCAGCCTGCACGTACATGACTGATCGTGAATCTGATCCCGCGGGGCTAGACGTGCCCCATGGGATCAGAATCGCGATCCCCTCTGCATGTCCGGTTCAGACCGCATGTACAGAGGGGATCAACGTCTGGAACGGAATCGGGCCCCAAGTAAACCATCAGTGGAAAAATCCAAAGTACAGAGAAACTGTACCTGTCCTTGCTGAAAGTGCACTAGATAATAGAGAAAGTGTGGTGCCAATATCACCACTACCATCAGAATGTTCACCCACAAAATAAGCATTGTCACAAAAGAAGATGGCACTCCTTGATGCACCTAGAACTACAGACTTTGGGGTTAATGCTGCAGGCAATTTTGGTGCCATCCATGCCACTGAAGTTAGTACCAAGGATGGAGTCACCTATCCTCTTCTCAGAAGTGGATGATTCTTTGCCAGAACTGTTTGTGTGTATGAAGGCAGTGGTGGACCAGAACTGCATTCATGAGTTCATTGAGAATTTCTTCAAGGTCATGCCTCCATCTTTATCACTTAGGGTTCCCGGGTCTTGTAGAAGTTTCAGAAAAGTGTAGTTACTCACCTGTAACAGGGGTTTTCTGGGACAGCAGGAAGCGGTCCTCGCATATTGATGATGTCAGCCTGTGTGGATTTAGTCCCCAGCTTTCAAAGAAAGCCTTTGGGAATTAGACTATGCATGTATGGTCACCTTCCCACCCAAAAGTGCCATCTTACTTCAGTATGATGACATAACTTAATCAAGTATAAAAAAAAAAGAAAAAACAACTCTATGGGAGGAGGGTTGTGAGGACTGATTCATGCTGCCCTTTGAGAACACCTGTTACAGGTGAGTAACTACGCTTTCTCTGGGAACAAGCAGGAAGTCAGTCCTCGCATATGGGACTCCAAAGCTACAGGCTACCAAAAAAACCTGTAGGAGCTACGGGTGACCCAGAAGGCAAACCATGAAGGGCAGCAAGGAGTGTTGAATGGCTTGAAGTCCAGCGATGCAGCTCCAACATTGACAATGGAATCACCTTACTGGTAGCCTGGACACCAAAGGCCAGAGGGAAGGAGTTGCACTATTCCCCAAAGAGGTGACGAAGTACACCTGGCCAAAGGCGCTATCAGGTCGTGAGCTCTCCTCCAAGCAGTAATGCTCTGCAAAGGTATGGACCAAAGACCAGGTGGCAGCCTGGCAGATGTCCTGCAGGTGGACTGAGCAGAGGTGAGCCACCTAGGCTGCCATGGCATGCACATTGTGCGCAGTAACATGATGCTCCAGAGAGAGCTCAGCCTGCTCATAGGCAAAAGAGATGCAGCCCCGAGCCCTTTGACATCAGAGGAGATGAGCAGTGATGGGCCTATGTCCTCTAGATGTAGAAGGACAGTGACCTCTTGCAGTCCAGGGTATGTAGCGAGGCCTCGACTTAGGATGTGTGAGGCTTGGGGAAGAAGATGGGAAGGAACAGCTCCGGGTTCATGTGAAAAGCGGACACCATCTTAAGCAGGAATTTTGGGTGCGTCTGTAGAACGACCCTGTTTTTGTGGAGCCTGGTGTAGGGGGCATGAGCCACCTAACTCCCCTGGCTGAAGTGAGAGCTACTAGGAACATTACTTTCCATGACAAAAACTAGAGATGGCACGCACGTAGCCAGAAGTTCAAAAGGGGAAGCCATGAGCTTCCTTAGGACAACGTTCAGGTCCCACACCACCAGTGGTAGGCAGATGGGTGGGGGGGCACGAGAGGAGAAGCCGCCTCATAAAACAGCCCACAAGTGGGTGCACAGAGACGGGCTGGCCATTGACAAGGTGGTGATGTGCCGCCAGAGTTCAGAGGTGCACCCTGACGGAATAAAATTTCAGACCAGCCTGGGAGAGGTGCAGCAGATACTGTAGGACGTCCTGCACCAAGCAAGAGAGAGGGTTGAGATTTCTGTCGGTGCACCAGACCAAGAATCTATGCCATTTGAAAGCATACGTGCATCATGTTGAGTCCTTGCATGATGCCAGTAGGATGTCCTCTGTCACGAAGGAGGTGGAGGTGTGCTAGGGCTAACTGTGTTCAGCAGTCATGCCATCGGGGTGAGTGATTGGAGGTTGGGATGAAGAAGAGTTCCTTCCTCCTGCGAGAGCAAGTCTGGGGCATGGCCCAAGAGTATTGGGGCCGCCTGTGACAACTGCAGGAGTAGAGGGAACCACAGCTGCTGGGGCCACCGAGGAGCAATGAGAATTACTGAGGCCCGGTCTGACTGAACCTTGAGCAAGGTCTTGGGAACCTGGGGAGTAGGTGGTTATGCATACAGCAGGCTCCTGGACCAAGGCAGGAGGAAAGCATCCTCTGCCACCCATTCCGGGGTCAGCCTCTTGGAGCAGAAACGTGTCAGCTGCCCATTCTCAGGGCTGGCGAAGAGGTCCAATGTTGTGGTCCCCCATACAAAAGATGGAGATGGCCACAGCTGGGTTGAGGCACCACTTGTGGGGCTGAAGGACTCTGCTGAGTTGATCTGCGAGCAGATTGTTCTGGCCCGGTAGGTAGACCGCCCAGAGAATCCTGCCCTTCTCTGCGACGAAAGTCCACAGGCGAACCGCATCCCAGCAGAGAAGGTACGAGCCTGTTCCCTCCTGTTTGTTGATATAGAACATTGCTACTTGGTTGTCCGTCTGAACGAGGACAACCTGGCCCACCAGGTGGGCCTGGAAAACCCGAAGGGTATTTGTCACAGCTCTGAGTCCCAGGAGGTTGATCTGGAGGTTACTTTTCTCCCCAGTTCAGGTGCCCTGCAACTGGAGACCATCACAGTAGGCTCCCCAGCCAAGCTTGGAGGTGTCCATGAGCAGGACATGTTTGGCCGGTGGGGCCTGGAAGGGTAGGCCGGCCATGAGAGTCTGTTGGCTGTGCCACCAAGCGAGAGAGGCTGCTAGAGGATGGGTGATCTGGACCCGATCCTCCAGTTGGCCATGGCCCGAGTCCATTGAGAACTGAGATCCATTGGGCCTGTCACATGTTTAGGCGGGCCTGCGGGGTTATGTGAACTGTTGAGGCCATGTGCCCCAATGGGCACAGCAAGAGACGGGTGGACGCTGATGAGCGACCCTGTACTTCTTTTGCTGGGGTCGCCAGATGTTGTGCCCTCTCTAGAGGGAAGAAGTCTCTGGCCTGGGTGGAGTCTAAAAGGGCTCCTATGAACTCCAAGTGCTGGGTCGGTAGTAGATGCAACTTTAAGAAGTTGATCAGGAGCCCCGGATGCTGCAGCACCCTGATGGTGCTGTGGGTCCCGTGACATACCTCCTTTGGCGAGCTGGCCTTCAGGAGCCAGTTGTCCAGACTGGGGAAAACAAAGACTCTCAGCAAGCAGAGATGAGCGGTGACTACTGCCAGGCACTTAGTGAACACCCAGGCTTGGGGCAAGGAGAGGCCAAAGGGGAGCACCTTGTACTGGTAGTGGCAGTCTCCAATGATGATGAGGAGGTACTGACAGTGCCAGGGATGGATCAGGATGTGGGTATAGGCATCTTTGAGATCCAAGGAGCATAGCCAATGTTCCAAGAGATAGCATCTTGAACTTCTCCATGACTAGAAAGCATTTTAGGTCCCGCAGATCCAGGATGGGTCAGAAGCCCCCTGTCTTTTTTGGGTCAAGGAAGTACCGGGAGTAAAATCAGGTGCCTCAGAGGGGCAGAGGGATTGGTTCTACTGCTTGATCCTTGAGCAGGGAATAGAGTTCCTTCTGCAGGAGCTCTCTGTGCAGGAAGATCATGGGACGTTCCCCTTGGAAGAAGGGAATAGGCGTCTGGTCAAAGTGCAGAAGGTAATTTTCTCGTACCACTTGCGGCACCCAGGCATCGGTGGTGATGCTCAGCTAGAGGTGAGTGAAGCAAACCAGATGTCTTTCCATGTGCCTTGGGACCTGGTCCTCGGGGGAAGAAGGGCTATGCCCAAGGAATCAAAAGCCCCCCCCCCATGTGGCCCGCCCGTTCTGCCAGTCACCTCCCTTCTGACCCTCTCTTTCGCCCTTCTGAACTGCAGATCTCTCCATGCGAAAACCCCTCTGGTACACGATCTACTGATACAGCACTCACTCGATGCTCTCTTTCTCAATGAAACCTGGCTCCGTGAGGGGGAGGATGGTCTCCTCTACTGCTGTCTTCCTCCTGGCTATTCTGCCTTCCATGCCCCTCGCCTTCATCGGACAGGCGGTGGTGTGGCAGCCATTCATCGCACCTCCCTTCCTCTCGCGCTTGTCTCAACCCCTCCCCGCTATCTCGAAGCTCTGTTGCTGCGCTCAGAGACCTCTATTCCTCTATCCCCTCTACTCTCCCTCCCTCGTCAACGCTTCCTCCAGCCGCCCCTAGCCCAACAAACCTTGCTTCCTTTTTTGTTGACAAGATCCAGTCTCTCCGCTCTTCTTTTCACCTCTGCCCCCTCTGCCCCCTCCCCCTCCCCCTCTTGTTTCTACCACTATATGCTGTCCTCCTCCTTCCGGCATTTTCCCCCACACTTGGCACTCTTTCCGGCCTGTTACCTCCTCCGAACTCACTAAGGCAATTTTCTCGTCTCATAAAACTACCTGTCCAATGGATCCCCTCCCCTCCACCTGGCTCCTCGATCCCTCCCTCATGCTTCTCCCGTATGCTCTGGCTATAATTAACTCTAGTCTTACTTCCAGCAGTTTTCCTACACATTGGAAACATGCCATGGTTCGTCCACTCTTGAAGAAACCCTCTCTCGACCCCACTCTCCACGCTAATTGGCGGCCCGTTTCAAATCTTTCTTTTCTCTCTAAGGTTCTTGAGAAATTGGTATTCATGCATCTTTCTGCACATCTTGACACTACCCTCTCTCTCCACCCCCGTCAATCCGGCTTCAGGACCGGTCACAGCACTGAAGCTATTCTTCTAGCCCTTCTCGGTGAACGCCACCACTCTCACGATCATGGTGATCTCTCTATTGCTGTCTCCCTGGATCTTTCTGCCGCCTTTGTTGTCGTCGACCACCGTACTCGCCTGTCTGACTTTGGTATCCGAGGCACTGTTCTTCATTGGTTTCGCTCTTTTCTCTCGTCCCGCACCTTTGCTGTCCACTCAGGCCCCAACATTTCCTCCTCTTTCCCCCTGCACTGTGGTGTCCCTCAGGGTTCCATCCTCCCCGCTCTTCTGTTCAACATCTTTCTTGCCCCTCTCACCCTACTCATTCAACAGACCAGTATATCATCTTACTTCTGCGCTGACGATATTCTTCTCATTCATCACACCAGCTCTTCAACCCTGGACCTCTCTGCCCTCAATGTTTGTCTTACTCTCATTGCCGGCTGGTTCTCTGATAATTTTCTCTGTGTCAATCCCACTAAGTCCTCTGCTATTTGGCTCTCCTTCGCTGCCACTCCTCTCACTCTAGCTCCCACAATGTCCTCTCTTCCCATCCCACTTGTCCCCACGCTCCGCTATCTTGTTGTCATCCTTGACTCTTCAATGTCTTTCCTCCCACATATTTCCTCCCTCGTACGTAGCTGTTTTTTCCATCTCCGTAGGATTCGATCCCTCCGGCCCTACCTCTCCGCTCCCTCCCTCCCTCACCACCCTGGTTCTCTCCCTCGTGATCTCCCGTTTGGACTACTGTAATTCAATTTTCGCCGGTCTTCCCAATTACCAGCTCCACCGTCTTCAACTTATCCAAAACACCGCCGCCCGTCTTGTCACCCATTCCTCCCCTTTCGACCATATCACCCCTTGTCTTCTCACCCTCCACTGGCTCCCCATTAAATTCAGATTTGTCTATAAGTACCTCATCACCACACACAAGGTTCTTCATACGGGTATCCCCCAGTATTTGTCCGATCTTATCTACCACCAGCCTGCTCCTCGCCTCCTCCGTTCTACTCATAGCAACCGTCTTTTTCTCCCCTCCCCATCCCAAGCACACCTCGAACTCACTCGTCACTCTGCATTCTTCTTTTTAAGCCCTGCCCTATGGAATTCTCTCCCACACTCTCTCTGCACTGAACCCTCTTTTCCTCGTTTTAAAGCTTTACTTAAAACCTATCTTTTTTCCCAGGCCTTTGATCTCCCTGTTGCCACATGATGGTCTTGATGCTACACACTGCCTCCATTTTCCCCCCTTCCTCTATCCCCTCCATCCTCTCAGCAGTTTAGCCTGTTTATGTGTTTAACCTCGCTCCTTTTCTGTCTTCTTCTCATTCTCTCACTACTGCTTTCCTATCAACCCATTGGCGTTCCTCTCCTCCTTTTATTTTCTAGTAGCCACTATGTTTTTGTTTTTTTTGTACACTGCTCTGACACTTCGGTATGGGCGGTATATCAAGCCCTGCTAATAAATAAAAAAGACAAGTTCTGGGATGAAAGATCCATAAACTATTATTAAAGACGACCTGGGAAATCCACTGCTTACCCCGGGATAAACATTGCGGAACCTGTGTGCCTTTTTGGGAACTTACCAGGTATTTGTGACCTGGATTGGTCACTGTTGGAAACAGGATACTGGGCTTGATGGACCTTGGTCTGACCCAGTATGGCATTTCTTATGTTCATATGATCTCCAGGAACAAGCAGGAATGTAGTCTTCATATATGGGCATCGTCGGTACCGATGGAGCCTGCGCGGGAACGCTCCCCAACGTCCAATAGGAAAGCTTTTGGGAGCATCCCACAGCGCCTGTGTGCTGCCTTCCCGCCTTTCCCAACTGTCCCTCTCCAGTTCTTCGTTTTCCATGGAGACGACAGGTTGCACATCCTGTCACCGCAGAAAATATTCCCTTTTTTTTTTTTTGTGGTCGCGTCTGCCTTCCCTCGACGCTACACCGGTACCGCCAGTTCTTCTTTCTTTAAAAAAAAAAAAAAAAAACCTTTTCTTCTGGAGTCTTTTCCAGGTATTTTCTCCTCAGGTGCCACGCGCCATTTTGGGCACTAGGCCCGACTTTTCCTTTAAAATGGGAAAACCTGCTTCGGGTTTTAAAAAGTGTTCCAAGTGTGGCGGTACCATCTCCGTCACCGTCACCGACACCCATGAGTGGTGCCTCAAATATTTCAGAGTGTGTTGCCTGTGGGATGATGTCGAAGAGGGGCCGGCGAAACCGAGCTGCTAAACTTAGCACCCTTTTTCCCTCCGATGCAGCGTCTGTGGCATCGACGTCTTCCAGGGCTTCGTCTTCCTCCCATGGATCTCAGGTAACTAAACATAAATCTAGCCGGTCCTCAAAGGGTAGATCTCCTTCTAGACATCGAGATGCCTCTGGCGTTGCCCTTGAGGGACTTGTACCGGCAAAATTACCCCGGCGGGAGGCTTCGGCTTTCAAAGCACTAACGGGGCTCAGGATGTTCTTGAGGCCTCAACCTCGGCAGAACTACTGGTGCCATGCTCTGGGGTACCGGCTGCTTCATCTGGTACCGATACCCAAGCATCGGCAGCGTCGATAGACCAGAGATTCTTGGCTATTGAATGCAGTCTGGTGGCTCTTCTCACGGCCTCGATGCCCTGGAAACCGCTTCAGACAATTCAACCGGTACCGGTACCGACTGCATCGACATCGGCAGGTATTCTACCGGGACCGAGTCATGCTTATCCATCCGGTATCGACAAGTCTGTACCGGACCCCTCCAATGCCGACTTCGATTGGTACCGGTATCGTGCCTTGTATGATCATCCGGATCAGAGATACTTTGAATCCTCGGATGAGTCTGAAGACTCTGAAAGCTCTGCCGATATCAGAAAGAGCCTAGGGCAAAGGAATTGGAAATCCTGCAATACCCTAAAGCTCCCAAGGAGGCAGCTACCTTACCTATTCTTGAGATCTTGCATGATCTCATGTTAAGGATGTGGGAAACACCTCTAACCACTTCTCCTCACTCTCGAAGGCTCGACACCATGTATCATGTTCCTCCTTGTCCTGGGTTTCAAAAGACTCAATTACCACACCATTCCATGGTGGTGGAATCAGTTATGAGAAGGATCAAGAGTGCAAAAAAGACATGCATTTAATCCTCCAGGACGTGAGTGTAGGACTCTTGACGCCTTTGGACGTCAAACCTTCCAGGCTTCCATGCTTTCTGCTAGGATCAGTTCCTATATATTATATATGGGAATGTTCCTTAAGGAGGTCACGGGAGATTTAGAGCTTATGAGCCCTCTCCTTCCTGATGATAAGAGGCAGGATTACCTTGCCCTTGTCAAACATGCTCAGGATATTTCCAAGTTTGTAAATCGTGCAGCCTTTGACTGCTTTGAGTTCATAAGCAGAACCTCTGCTATTGCCATAGGTGCACATAGGATTGCCTGGCTCCAGGCATCTGACTTGGAACTTTGGGTACAGGATAAACTGGGGAATATTCCTTGCACAGGAGAGAATCTCTTTGGCAAGAATTGGCAGGAAAAAGCTAATGAGATAGATGCTGACAATATCACCTTGGATAGATTGTCTAAATCTACAGCTGATCCTGCAAGGAAAATATCCTACAAGAAACAATTCTTCAGTAAGAAGAAGAAGTTTTACTCCTCCTATACCCAGCAGGGGCATCGTTTAGGTCAGTCTGCCCAAAAGGGACAGCAGCAACAACCTAGGCAAAGAAAAACAAAAGCTGCTAAGCCTCAACCGGCTCAGCAGACTCAGCCTCCACAGGGGCTTTGATTCCTATCTAGAGAACTTTGCCTTCCTGGCCTTGAACGGCCCAGAGCCTTCCACCATTTCAGGAAGGTTATGTCATTTTGCCCCCAGATGAGAGCAGATAACAGCAGAAAATTGGACTCTGTCCATTGTAAGAG
Organism: Ichthyophis bannanicus; assembly: GCA_033557465.1. Lineage (NCBI taxonomy): Eukaryota > Metazoa > Chordata > Amphibia > Gymnophiona > Ichthyophiidae > Ichthyophis > Ichthyophis bannanicus. Next base: position 562,500,342 of record CM066033.1, read on the forward strand.
AGGGGTACAAGCTTCATTCCTCAGCATGCCCCCTCCTACAATGATAATACAGTTCAATTCTCAGACCTCTCTCAGTGCTCAGTTAGGTCAAGAGGTCACTTTGCTTCTTGCCCAGGGGGCAATAGAAGAGGTACCCATTCTCCAACAGGGTACGGGGTTCTACTCCCCCTATTTCCTAATTCCAAAGAAAACAGGAGGACACAGACCCATTTTGGACCTCAGAGAATTGAACAAATTCCTGTTCAAAGAGAAGTTCAAAATGATTTCTCTAGGAACTCTGCTGCCATACCTTCAGAGTCAGGATTGGCTTTGTTCTCTAGATCTCAAGGATGCGTACACTCATGTTCTCATCCATCCAACTCATCAAAAGTTCCTTAGCTTTCTATTTCAAGGGAAGCACAACCAATACAGGGTTCTTCCTTTTGGCCTGGCCTCGGCACCAAGGGTGTTCTCAAAATGCATGGCTGTGGTGGCAGCATTTATTCGCACCCTGGGAATATTCGTCTTCCCTTACTTAGACGACTGGCTCATTCGAGCCCCTTCAGAGCCAGAGGCCAGGATTTCTCTCTCTCGCACAACACGCATCCTTCAGTATTTGGGACTTGTCATAAACTTCCCAAAATCCAACCTTGCTCCCACTCAGTCTCTAGAGTTTATAGGAGCTCTGCTGGATACCAGACAGACAAGGGCCTATCTTCCACAGCCCCGCTGCCTTCGCATTGTATAGTTAGCTTCCGAAGCAGTGATAAAGCCTCACCTCACTGCTCGGGAAATGTTACAATTGCTAGGCCACATGGCATCCACCGTGCATGTGGTTCCTTATGCTTGCCTCCATATGAGGGCAACCCAGTGGACTTTATCCACTCAATAGACTCAGGAATCAGGTTGCCTGTCAGACAAAATAACAAACTCGGATCGTTGTCTTTTGTCCCTTCAATGGTGGCAGTCACCCGAAAACCTTTTGGTGGGGTCCCCTTTCTAACAACCCCCACCCCCAAGCCACTCTGACAACAGATGCTTCACAGGTGGGTTGGGGAGCCCACCTGCAAGGCCTCTCTACCCAGGGTATCTGGACTCTACAGAAGACCTATCTACACATCAATCTCCTGGAACTCAGAGCAATCTTCCTTGCTCTTCGAGTATTCCACACCCAGCTCAGCTACAAGACAGTCCTAGTTCAAACGGACAATCAAGTAGCCATGTTCTATGTGAACAAGCAGGGCGGAACAGGCTCTCTGTCGCTATGCAACGAAGCTTTGCGACTATGGGCCCTCGCCAGAGAGCATCAGATTCATCTCCTTGCGGTGTATCTTCCAGGCATTCAAAACTCTTGGACAGACAGACTCAGTCGAGTTCTGTTTCCACACGAATGGTCTCTCCATGCAGACCAGGTGGCCAAAATTTTCCAAATTTGGGGACCCCGGACATAGACCTCTTTGCAAGTCCGCTGAATGCCAAACTTCCCCGGTTCTGTTCCAGAATTCTGGCTCGGGGTTGTCAGGCCAGGGATGCTTTCCTCCTCCATTGGGGCCAGGACTTCCTGTATGCCTTTCCACCCATTCCCCTAATTCCCAAAACCCTGTTCATGCTTCAGAGAGACAGAAGTCATATGATTCTCGTAGCTCCACATTGGCCACGGCAAATGTGGTACCCTCTGCTCCTACATCTCTCTCAAGCTCCGCCTCTGGAGTTAGGATCTGCCCAGATCTCCTTTCTCAGGAGGATGAGATGCTGTGGCATCCCAATCCCCAGTCTCTCCATCTCAGGGCCTGGTTGCTGAAAGCCTAGAACTTCATGGTCTTAACCTTTCTCAGCAGGTAAAGGATATCCTTTATGCTTCCAGGAAACCTTCCACAAGATGCTCTTATGTTTTCACGTGGAAAAGGTTTACCATATGGTGCTCGCAGAAGGGTCTTGACCATCTTGCGATACCTCTGGAATCATTACTGGAGTATCTCCTTCATTTGTCTAATACAGGGCTTAAGACTAATTCAGTGAGAGTTCATTTGAGTGCTATTGCAGCTTCTTTCAAGCCTCTAAATGGACAACCTATTTCCTGTCATCCTCTCATAGCAAGATTTATGAGAGGCCTTCTTTTAACTAAGCCTCCCATTAAGCCACCACCGGTGGCATGGGACTTAAATCTGGTTCTTGGGCAGCTCATGAAGCCACCTTTTGAACTATTAGCTACTACCTCTTTGAAATTCCTTTCCTGGAAGGTCATCTTTCTTATTGCAATCACATCAGCACGTTGCATCAGTGAATTGCAAGCATTGGTGGCTGATCCTCCTTATACAAGGTTCCATCATGATAAGGTAGTCCTTAGGACTCATCCACACTTCATGCCAAAGGTAGTGTTACCTTTTCATTTAAACCAAGCGGTTTACCTTCCTGTATTCTTCCCAAGGCCTCTTGCCTCTAATGCAGAAAGGAATCTTCATACTTTGGATTGTAAAAGGGCCCTGGCCTTTTACTTACAAAGGACGCAGCAACATAGGAAGTCCTCTCAACTTTTTGTTGCTTTTGATCCTAGTCATTTGGGACTTCCAGTCTCCAAAAGAACACTGTTCAACTGGATTGCACAGTGTATATCTTTTGCCTATGAGAGGAAAAACTTCCTTTGGAAGGCCATGTCACAGCTCACAATGTGAGAGCCATGGCAGCCTCTATGGCTCATCTTCACTCTGTGTCTATCGACGGCATCTGTCGAGCAGCTACTTGGGCCTCAGTTCATACCTTCACAGCTGATTACTGCTTAGACAAGGACTCCCGCCGGGATGCCTTGTTTGGTCAGGCTGTTCTTCAACACCTGTTCCATACTTAATCAACTCCTACCCACCATCCCTGGTAGGATGCCAGAGATCCATGAGGGGAAGTGGAGCCCTTTCACAAGGGCACACAACTTCTGGGGTTTCACCCTGGCATCTGCAGCTAGGGAGTCCCCATATGTGAAGACTACATTCCTGCTTGTTCCTGGAGATAGCATAGTGTCATGAGGCTGGAGCCATGGAAGATGCAGCCTTAGGAAAAAACCCTGTTTTGCATAGAACTGAGAATGTGCAGAGAGTGCAGTTGCATCGTAGCACAGCCAGAGGGGGCAAGAGTAATCCCACAGAGGCTGAAGCAACGTGCTCAGACACTGATTGTATAAGTGGCAATCAGTTGCACCTGAAGCCAAGCCCGGGACGTTCAAACCAAAACTCCCTTTATAAGGAGAAACAGAGAGCAGCAAGAGAGAAGGTGGGAAGGAAGGTGGAGAACCTGCAGGACGTGCAGGACGAGCAGGACCTGCAGGACAAGGAGAACGTGGAGCAGGAGAGATTCCACACAGAGCTAACCCGGAGGGACAGAATCCAGAGGAAGTTTACTCAGACGGATAGAGTCCAGAGGGGCAGAGCACAGAGAGTCGGAGTCCAGAGAAAAGCTGCCAGAAGAAACAGTTTGGCTGGTAGGAGTGACTCTCCCAGCCCAAGTAACCTTGTTGGATCAGGATTACAAGGAACAAGGAGGAGAGGTTCCTATTATAAAGATACCTTTTCAGAAAACCACAGAGATTGGGGATCCTTACCAGGTTTTCCTGAACTTCATGAAAGCAAAGCACTGCACAGAAAAACCTATCTCCCGAGAGAAGTACGTCAGAAGGAGAGCTCTAGGTGTGGCAATTCCAGGAAGCCAAGGTATGCTGAATCTTTAATTCTAAAGGAAAGCCTTGCTAATAGAAACCCTGATAAAGCAGCTATTCCCTATAAGGGGAGGGGAAGCAAAGCAGAGCTTTTTAAGACAATACCTCACGGCTTAACAGAAAAGTTTTACTGGAAGCAAGATAGACCCTGTAAGTTTGTAACAGGGAGTGAAACTACTATTCAAGGAAAGAATCCAGTGACGCAGAGTCTATGGAAATTGAATGTGAGAATATTATTCCCATGCCTCAGGATGAATCCATGGACTGTAATTTCTGTGCTACTAATAGTATTGAATCCTTGCTAGCCTTGTAGATAGAAAAGAACTGTGCAACAGATGGTGAATCTTATAACCGTTTGTTTGCTGAATTGTTTAAATTGCTTTGAACTAAAAGAAGCCTCAGCTAAGACTTGCATTCAACTGTGAAGTCTATAACAGTTATCTGCTTGAATATTGGTGGAACCCCTTTTGATAAAGAAAGGACTGTCTTTATTTTCTACTTGTCTTAATGAATCATTGTGTTAAAGGGGAAATAAAGCCTTGTTACCCTACACTCTTGGCTTGGATAATTTGTGCTCACAAGGAGCTAGAACTTCAAGGACCAAAATGCACTAGGCCCTTAAAGTCACATCGCTCCTTAAAAATAATAAATGCGCAGGATGCCCTTATAGCCACTGGCCACTGGGGGCGCCTGATGACAATAGTTACTCACCTGTAACAGGAGATCTCCGTGAACAGCAGGAATTTGGTCTTCACAACCCATCCACCTCCCCTAGGAGCTGTATCTCTCTATCTCTCTCTTTCCCTCTCTCTTTGTCTCAGCTTTAAACTCAACTGGAGAGGGACAGTTGGGGAAGGCAGCACGCAGGCGCTGTGGGATGCCCCCAAAAGCTTTCCTATTGGACGCTGGGGAGCGTTCCCGCGCAGGCTCCGTTGGTACCAACGATACCCATATGTGAAGACTAAATTCCTGCTGTTCCCGGAGATCACCTGTTACAGGTGAGTAACTATGCTTTACCAGTGCAAAGTTTAGGAAACCTCCTGCTAAATATACCAAACAAAAGGGGCTCAACAGAACCCATGCAACACCTCCCACATCCACAAAAACAAGAGTGACTTGGCGCTCCAACACAACACTTCCCACCCTCTGAAAAACAAAAGGGACTCTGTGACCCCCAACACAACACCTCCCACTTCAGCATAAACACCAAGAAGGTCTTGGCAGCCCCAACATAACTCCTTAAACTGTGCACTGGACCAGCATGGTGTTAATGAAAATATATATAACATAAAAAATAAAGGAAATGCAAGATGCTTGCACACCAAGGAACTAAAAGAAAAAGTGAGAACCACACCACGGTTTATAACACCAAGTTATAATTCATTTATTTTGTTACAAACTTTTTTATGGTTCTCGCTTTTCTTTTTAAATATGCGTATATATTCTGCATCCACAGAAACCTCTCCCTCAACAATGGGTGCAGAGCAGAAGCAGGGCATTCACCCACAGAACTCAATATATTAAAAAAAAATCATATTCTGGTTATCTCACTAACATTCTCCAGTACCAGGCATATTGTGAATTAATATAAAACACTACAAAAGTCACCGAAGATCTATAAGGCCAAATCTACCATACCATACCAATATAAACTTCCAAAACTCATACAAGGGGCCTACCCAGAAAAAGCAGCGGGCTATAGAACATCCATACACCTATTTGAAAAGTCAAGGAAATCAAATTGCTAGAGTATATAGTAGATCCTTACATATGAACAAATCACCTGGCCTCGGTCACACACTCAGAACACAGACCCTCACCAAGTATAGAATAAGTGAGCACAACCTAAAGTAAAAATAAAAATATGTAGACAAAAATTAAACTGAAACCCCAAGAATCCAGACTCTGCATGCAGTTCTACACCAAAGAAATAAGAGATGCAGTTCCCCATACTGTGTAAAATATAAAGATAGCTCAAAGTCCAATCACTAAATTGAAAATAAAATTATTTTTTGCTACTTTTGTTGTCTGACCATTTTATACTCTGATCATGCTGGTCTTAATCTGAAGCTTCTGCTTTCTTCTGTCTTCTCTTAGCTCTCTTTCTACAGTCTGTATTCCATCTGCCATTTCTTGTCTCTCCTTTTGTTTTCTTCACTTCCTTCTATATTGGATATTGGATTTTTTTTTCTTTCAGCTTTCTTATCTATATTTCTCTCTCTGTCCACCCAGATTTCATTACTCCTTACCATCCAGTTCTCAATCTCTCTCTTTTTTTTACACCATCTACCTACTGCTTTTCAACCCTCACCCCAGACCTTCCATTTCCCAGCTCTTCTGCCCTGGTCCATTATTCCCCAGTCTTTTGCTCACTCTCTCTCCCCCTCCATATCTAACATCTCTACCCCCCTCCCCCATCCAGTGTTTCTCTCTCTCTCTCCCTCCATCCAGTATCTCTGCTCTCTTTCCTTCCATGTCTGCCCTCTCCCTTCATATCCCCCTTGCAACGAGCATCTACCCCATCTCCATACTATACCATCCCCTTCCTATTACTCCCATGTCCAGCACCTCTCAGTCTTTCTCAACCTATTTACCCCATGTCCATCTTCTCCCCTCTCGCCCCTATGTCCTGCATTTCCTTCTCCCCCTTATTACCACGGTTCCAGCATCCCCCTCTGTCCCCGTCTCCCTATAACCCCCTGGCCAACATCAGCACTCCATCTCCCCTTCTGGCTTCTCACTATGCCCCTTTCCATGTCCAGTATCTCCCTTTTATTTCCCTAGCCTCCCACCTCAATCTTATCCCCTCTGCACCAAGCTTCTCCCTGTGCCCATCCACGTCCACTTCCCAATGCCCCTCATGTCCACTCTCCCTTTCCCAATGTCTCCCCATGTCCAGCCCCCTTGTCCATGGGCCAGAGCAGCATGTCCCACAGACAGGGACTGTGCAAGCTGTGATCGCAGCCCAGAGAGGCAGGGTACAATTGGCCTTGCACAGCCCCTACCTGCAGGGCATGCTGCTCCCGCATGCAGGCTCTGATCTCTGGGCCATGATCACTGCCTCCCACACCCTTCTGCCTGTGGGAACAGCATGGGCTGTGCAAGCTGTGACTACGGCCCTCAGTCGACATCAGGAGGGTGCCATCGCTGGCTGCCCACTCCCACTCCCCAGTCAGCATGACCTGCATAGCCCTGGCAGCTTAGTGGAGAGCCTACCCACAGGAGCAGTGTGTCCTGTGGGCAGGCTCTCCAGTAGGCTGCCAGTGCTCCGCAGGCCATCCTGAATGGGGAGTGAGGAACGGGCGGCTAGAGATGGCCTCCCTGCCACGCTTACCCAGCTTACTGGGTAGCGCCAGCCCTGGTCCAGCATTTGTTTTCTTGCTTCCCCCACCCTACATTATCCAGTATTTGTCTTCCTGCTTCCCCCCTCTGTCCAGCATTTCTTACTGCTCCCCCCCAAACGTATCCAACATTTGTCTTTCTGCCCCTCCCCTGTTTCCAGCATTTGTCCTACTGCCCCCTGTTGTCCAGCATTAGTCTTCCTGCCCCTCCTCCCCTGTTCTCCTGCCCCCCTGTTGTCCAGTATTTTTCCTCCTGCCCCCTCCCCATTTTCCAGCATCTGCCTTCCTGCGCCCACCACAGATGCATCTCGGTAGCAGGAATTAAAAAATGTGGGATTTTCAAGACTGTTTGCTTGCAAGTCCATGCTGGTTCTGCTGCCCTCTGATGCAAAAAGCATCATCAGAGAGGACAGGACCCATCAGGGTCTTACAAGCATACCAGAATCGCAAGAGCCGGTGCTTTTGTTTTCCATTTTTTTCCCCCAAAGTTGATAGCGTGTTAGAGGGGACTGGGACCAGTAGGACCTTGGAAGTGCATGAGTCTCTAAAAGATCCCATGCTTACGTAGGCTTTAACTTCTTGCTGCAGCTTCTCCCGATGTTGTTGGCAAGAAGCTCAATCCTAAGCATGGGATCTTTCAGAGACACGCGTGTTTCTGTGGTCCTGCTGGTCCCACTCTCCTCTGACGCACACTCTTTGCATCAGAGGGAGGCGGGACTCGCAGGCTTCTGAAGTGCACGAATCTCTGAAAGACCCTGCGCTTAAGATTTAGTTTCATGTTTGCTGCTACCACCACAGATCTTGGGAGAAGTGGCAGTGGATGCAGCAGTGGTGAAAGGGGGGGGGGGGGGCCGTGTGCCACAGTCCTGTCCCAGCACATCTGTACCCACTACTGCAATTGAGGACAGGAGGCTGCCATAGTGAGAAGTTGGAGACATAGCCCTAAAAGTGTGGACAAACCCCGAAAATTGGGGACGTCGAGTAACCCTACTTTAAAACAAATCCTTAATAACACAGGTAATCAATGAAGAGCTAACAAATTGGGGAAATATGCTCCGGAAAGTTAATTTGTGTCAAAACCCACACTGTCACCTTTTGAACTCACTGGAAGTGTCTCACGTTCCTCCAGGGCAGTCTCATGCAAAGTAGATTTACAGTAATCTAAATGCATATTAATAAATGAACATAGCACCTAGGGAAGATCTTTTTTCAGTTTAAAATATCTACACTTTCCTCAGCTGTCACAGATAGAAAAAACAAGCCTTCACAAGAGATGTAATATGTGGTAGTTTGCAAATGCCTTCATCTGACCCCACCCACAACAACAGATATTAGTGAGCAGTGCACATAGAGGCTAATAGGAAAGCTGAATGATTCTGTCAGTAATTTCCAGAGTAGCATTAACAACAAAGAACATTTAAATATACATCAAAGTGACCAAAAATGCAGCCCGTGTTTGTGTGGGTGTGTGTATAGGTGTTGTGCATATATTATGTGGGTGGGGTAGGGTGGGGTAGTTGGTGCTGTTTGTAGTTGGTAGGTGGGGTAGTTGGTGCTGTTTAAGATTTAATGCGAAAAAGTGCAGAGTCATGCACTTGGGAAGCAGAAATCCAAAGGAAATGTACACGATAGGCGGCGAGAGATTGGTGTGTACGGATCAGGAGAAAGACCTTGGAGTGATTATTTCTGAAGATCTCAAGGTGGCAAAACAGTGCGACAAGGCGATGATTTATGAATATGTCAAAAAGCAGCGGACCCAGCACAGATCCCTGGGGTACACCACTATTCACCTTTCTCCATTGGGAAAATTGCCCATTTAGCCCTACCCTCTGCTTTCTTTTAACCAGTTCCTGATCCACAATAGTACACTGCCTCCTATCCCATGACTCTTTAGTTTTGCCAAAAGTCTCTGATGGAGGGACCTTGTCAAAGGCTTTCTGAAAGTCCAGTTATACTATATCAACCGACTCACCTTTGTCCACCTGTTTATTCACACCTTCAAAAAAGCATAACAGATTAGTAAGACAAGATCTTCCTTGTCTAAAGCCATGTTGGCTGTCTCCTATTAGGCCATGACTATCTACATGCTGAGTAATTTTGTTCTTTATGATGGTTTCTACCATTTTTCCCAGTACTGACGTCAGGCTCACCAGTCTGTAGTTTCCCAGATCACCCCTGGAACCCTTTTTAAAAATTGGCGTTACATTGGCGATCCTCCAGTCTTCAGGTATTGCAGATGATTTTAAAGAAAATTCACAGATTACTAATAGCAGGTCTGCAATCTCATATTTCAGTTCTTTCAACACCTTGGATGTATACCATCCAGCCCAGGTGATTTGCTACTCTTCAGCTTATCAAATAGTTGTAATACATCTTCCCGATGTATCGATATTTCCTTCAATTCTTCCGCACCTTTAAATACCACTTCAGTAATGGGTAACTTCCCTACATCTTCCTCAGTAAAGACCGAAGCAAAGAATTCATTCAGTCTCTCCGCTATCGCCTTGTCGCCTCTTAGTGCCCCTTTAACCCCTCTATCATTTAAAGGACCAACTGTCTCTCTCACAGGTTTTTTGATATGAATGTACTTGAAAAAGTCGTAATTTCGCGTTTTTCCTTCCGCAGCAAAACTTCTCAAATTCTCCCTTTGCCTGCCTTATCAATGCTTTGCATTTGACTTGCCAGTGCTTGTGCTGTTTCCAGGTTTAGTCATTTGGCTCTTTTTTCCATTTCCTGAAAGATGCTTTTTTGGCAACAACAGCCTCTCTGACCTCACCTTTAAGCCATGCTGGCAGTTTTTTGGACTTCCTTCCACTTTTCTTAAAGCGTGGAATACAGCCGGTCTGGGCTTCCAAGATAGTAATTTTTCAACAACACCCAAGCTTGATGTAAGTCTTTAAACTTTGCAACTGCTCTTTTTAGTTTTTTCTTAACTATTTTCCTCATTTTATCAGTCTCCCTTTTGAAAGTTAAAAGGTAGTACTGTGGATTTCCTTACTATTCCTCTTCCACTAATTAAATCAAATGCGATCATGCTATGATCACTATTGCCAAGTGGTCCCAACACCCTTATCTCTTGCACAAGATCTGGTGTTCCAGTAAGGACTAGGTCCAATATGGCTTTCCCTCTGATCGGTTCATGAACCAGCTGCTCCAAGAAGCAGTCATTTATTTCATCTAGGAACTTTATCTCCCTAGCATGTCCTGCCGTGACACTGACCCAGTCGATACTGGGGTAATTGAAATCACCCATTATTATTACTGCGCTTTAACTTTAGTTAGCTTCCTTGATTTCTTTGAGCATTTCCTCACCCATTTGTTCATTCTGGCCAGGCAGTCGATAGTACAACCCCACTGCCATCGCCTTCCTCTCTTACCATGGAATTTCAATCCATAGAGATTCTACAGCAAATTTTGTTTCCTGCAAAACTTGAATCCTTTCTGACTCAATGCCCTCTCTAACATAGAGCGCAACCCCTCCACCAATTTGATCAACTCTATCATTACGATATAGTTGTCCTCCTTCCACCATGTCTCTGATATTCCAATCATATCTAACCTCTCATTTAGTGCTATATATTCTAACTCTCCCATCTTATTTTTTAGACTTCTAGCATTGGCATACAAGCATTTTAGAGACTGTATTTTATTCATATGAATCTGGCTATTGGTAGACATGGGTAATTTTGGATCTTTAAGCTGTGTCTGCTCCATACTCGAGGGCATTTGGGCTACTTTACTCTTTATTGGAACCTCTCTGCTTTTGGTAGTATCCGTCAAGGATACATTCTTCCGAACCATGCGCTCTTGGGCGACTGTAGGCTTTTCCCTATTATCTAGTTTAAAAGCTGCTCAATCTCCTTTTTAAAGGTTAATGCCAGCAGCCTGGTTCCATCCCGGTTAAGGTGAAGCCCATCCCTTCGGAAGAGCCCCTCCTTTACCCAGAATGTTCCCCAGTTCCTAACAAATCCAAAACCCTCATCTCTGCACCATTGTCTCATCCACGCATTGAGACTCCGGAGCTCTGCCTGCGCATGAAACGGGAAGCATTTCGGAGAATGCTACCCTGGAAGTTCTGGATTTCAACTTCCTACCTAAAAGCCTATATTTAGCCTACAGAACCTCCCTACCACATTTTCCTATGTCATTGGTACCGACATGTACCAAGACAGCAGACTCCTCCCCAGCACTATCTAAGACCTTATCTAGGTGGCGCGTGAGGTCCGCTACCTTCGCACCAGGCAGGCATGTTACCAGGCGATCCGCACATCCACCAGCCACCCAGCTATCTACATGCCTATTGATCGAATCACCAACTATAATGGCTGTCCTAACCCTTCCCTCATGGGCACATGGCCCTGGAGAAACCTCCTCAGTGCGAGAGGGTTTTACATCACCTGGAGGACAGGTCCTAGTTACAGGATCACTTCCTGCCACACCAGGGTGATGCTCTCCTGTCACGTGACCTCTTTCCTCAATGGCAACAGGGTTGCTGCCAGACTGGAAGTGGGACTTCAGGACTATATCCCGTAGGTCTCGTCTATGTACCTCTCTGTCTTTCGTATGTTTTCCAAGTCTGCTACTCTAGCCTCTAGAGAACGGACTCGTTCCCTGAGAGCAAAGAGCTCCTTGCACCTACTGCACATGTAAGACCTCTCACCAACTGGGAGAAAATCATACATGTGACACTCAATGCATAAGACTGGAAAGCCCCCATCTTGCTGCTGGACTGCTGTCTGCATCTTAGTTTTAAGCTTGTGTTTAGATCTAAGTTCTTTACTTACTAAGGGTTGCTATGGATATGTATACTAATAAAACTGTACCTAATACGTTAAATATACCTTGTTCACCTGAAGCTTAATTAATCTCAGGTCCTTAGTGTATAGCTGATTTGGATAACGAGCTTCACCTGAGAGCACCTCCTTTCCTTTAAGATGTGTAAGTACCTATAAAGCTACGATTATCCCAGGGGTGGTGGATGTTGGGGATGGAGGGAGGGAAATAACACTTATTAAATGAGGGCTGCTACAAAGTACCCTGTCCTGTGCTGCTAAGGTAAGCTGTGACCAACTTCCTGGGTGATTAACAGTCCTTGCTTGGATAGAAGGAGTCTTTCAAAATGGCCTTTTGACCTGCTACCTGGTGTTAACACCTATTGAAAAGGTTTCACAGGTCTCTTGCCCCCTAGGTAGAAGGCCTCTTTGTAAAGGTCTCTAGAAGACTTTATTTGTTGCTCAAACAGTACTGACCCTGTTTTGCCTTTTATGCTAAGTTATGCTAAGGAGTGGAGGAGTAGCCTAGTGGTTGGGGCAAGGTACTTCAGGCCGGAAGGTCGGGGGTTCAAATCCCACTAGAGGACAGCAACCTTGGGCCGGAAGGACTGGGGTTTCTAGTCCCACAGGTGCTCCTTGTGGTCTTGGGCAAGCCACTTAACCCTCCATAGCCCATGTTCCCTGTAAAATAGTTATCTCCAAGTTATAATGCCCTGTTCAATGTAATTTCAGTTTGTTCAATGTAAACCGCACTGATGCAGACTAGCGCGGTATATAAGAGAATGTAAATAAATAAAATAAATATTCTGATTTGATTTAAATTACAGCTCTTTGCTGCTGCTAGGCTCTGACTTATTATGAAATTTAAACTATAAGCTCTCTGCTGGGTTCCAAATTTAACCAGAAAGCTCTCTTCTGTGTTTTAATTTTAAACGTAAACTGCTGCTACTAGGCCCTGACTGATTTAACAAAAACACTGGGTTCACAGATTAATTAGCTTTAATACAAATAAGTCCTTTCAGAATATTCCCAGAAGTATATACTCACAATTGCAGATCTCTCTCCAGAAGTAGTAATCCCTTTTTCTAGTCCTTCAAGACTAGACACCCCAATGGAGGTGGTGGGGCAAACGCAGTGTCTGAATTCAAAATGGCATGGGACAGACACAGTGGATCCCTTTATAGCAACAGGATTAAGTCAAATCAAACTTAAATATCTTTTAATAGAGGGGGCTGACCTGTACAGAGCAGCAGGTACAACCCTAAACACAGGCATAGAGGGGGTGACCTGTATGCAGCTGCAATTACAACCACTCTAGTCACCTTACTTGGCAGAGTAGATGGACCATACTGGTTTTTATCTGCCATCATATTGTGTTACTATGTAAGTTGCAGGGGGTAGTGTTGGGCATGGAGCAGTTTATGGGGGGGGGGGGTGAGGTAGTTGCAGCAAGGTAATTTTGGAGAGAAGTGCAGTATAGGGAGTGGTGTGGCAGTTTTAGGGGATTTGTTTTGAGGAGTGGGGCAGTTCCATGAGGGAGTAGTTTTGGGATTGGGCACAGTTTGGACGTGGGGGAAGTTGTAGGGATAGTTGAGGTGGTGCAGAAAGTTAGTGGTAGTGGTGCTTTTGCGGTGGGGGTAATTTTGAAAGGTGGGGCAGTTTGGGGATAATGGCACAGTTGCAGGAGGTAGTTTTGGGGGGTAGGACAGGTTGGGGTGGTGGGCAATTGTGGGGGGTAATTTTGATGGTGGGCTAGTTAGGGTTGTGGGGCTGTTGTGCTATGTAGCTTTGGGAGGTAAGGGCAGTTTTGGGGTGGTAGTGTAGTTGCGGGAAAGTAGTTTTCTGGGGGAGAGGTTTGTGGGGTGGTGGGAAAGTTGGGGTAATTTTTGCGGATTGGGGCACTTTGGTGGGTGTTGGAGAGTTGTGAGGATAGCTTTTGTGGGCTGCACTATTGGGGTGGAAGGAAGTTATGAGGTATGATTTTGGGTGACGGTAGTTTGAGGGTGCAGGTGCAGTTCGGTGTTTTTGCACGTTGGGTCGTTTGGGCATGGTGGCTAGTTGAGTGGTAGTTTTGGGAAGTTGGGGCATTTTGATGGCAATGGGTAAGTTGCAAAGCTGGGGCAATATGTGAGCTGGTGGGATAATTTTGGGGGTAGTTTTGGGAAATGGGTTCAGTTTGGGGTTGGTGGATAGTTGTAGAGGTGATAGGTTTTGGGAGTGGGTGCTGTTACCAGGGGTATTTTGAGGGGGTTTGGGAAGTTTTTGGATAGTGGGACAAGTATGAAAGGTGGCTTTGTGTGTGAAGCAGTTGGGGAGGGAGGTGGGACAGTTGGGGATGATGGGACTATTGCTGTGGGGTAGTTTTGAGAGGTGGTGGTAGTTTTAGGGTGGTGATGCTATGGTGGGCGGCTAGATTTGGGAGTGAGGACAGTTTGGGAATTGATAGTGGTGAGGCAGTTGCAGGGAATAGTTGGAGTTGTGGAGGTTAGTTTTGGGTGGTGGGGGCAGGATGATAGTTTGGGGAGTTAAGGTTTAGCATGTGTTGAGACAGTTGCAGAGGAGTAGTTTTAGGGGGTGGGGCAGTTACATGGGAGAGAGGTTTTGGCAGTGGGGCAGTTTATGGTGATGGAGTAGTTGCAGGGGTAGTTGTATGGTGTAGAGACAGTTTGGAGGTGACTGAAAAGTTGCAGGGAATAATTTTGAAGGGTGGAGCAGATAGGGTACTTTTGGGAGATGGGGCAGTTTTGGAGTAGTGTTGCATTTAGGGTGGGTCAGATAAGAGGTTGTGGGGCAATTGTGGGGGTTGTTTTGCAGGGTAAGGAAAGTTCCAGGGGGTTCATTTGGAAGGGTATGTTAGGAGTGGTGGGGCTATTGGGGTAGGATAGTTTTGAGAAGTGGGTCAATTTTGAGGTGGTGGCACAGTTGCGGAAAACTACTTTTGTGGGATGGTGGGGAAGTTTCAGAGAGATAATGTTTGGGGAGGGCAATTTTGATGGTAATGGGTTGGAGCTTTGAAGACTCGTAGTTTGGGTGTGGTGAGATGAGGGTTTGTTTTGCATGTTGTGCAGTTTGGGCATAATGGGTAGTTGTGGGGTGGTAGTTTTGGGAGGTTAGGGCAATTTGATGGTAATGAGTCAGTTGCTGGAGTGGGGCAGTGTATGGGTTGGTGGAATAATTATGGGTTAGTATTCTTGAGTGGGCACGGTTTGGGAGTGGTAGGATAGTTGCAAAGGGGGAAGTCGGGGTAGTGATGGGGTATTTTCTTTTGGAGGGGTAGAGATGTTTTGGGGTAGTGGTTAGTTTTGAGGTATGGGGACCATTTGGGGATAGTAAGGCAGTTGAAGGGGAATAATTTTGGGGGGTGGGTCAGTTAGGTTTGGTTGTGGTTATCCAGAAAACCTGACTGTCTAGGTATATCGGGAGGCCTGGGTTGAGAACCTCTGCTCTCTTCCCTGCCCATATTCTGGCCCATTATTAAATGGCTAATATTGGACAATTTGAAAGTATACAGATAAGCAAGTTGTGTTTGCTGCATACTAGAAAATACATAACTTGCTTTGAATATCGTCCCAAATGTTAATTCACTCATTGGTATGACTCTCTGTGCTCTCTCCCTCCCTCCCTCCCTGTCTATCCTCAGGTTGCAGTGGAAAGTCTTGGTTGCCAAACGAAACAGTCAAAAGTACAGATTTGCTTCTGGAAACATAATATATGCTCAAACTAGATAGTCTTTATGATCATATATGGATAGCCCATGAACTTGTCTAGGCTTAAGAGAGAGACCGGATTGAGTCACTTGTTTTATAATGTTCAAGACAATAAATGTTCATTTTTTTTATTTGTACAGAATTTCCATCGACCAGTTTTTTTACGTGCAGTTGATATTCGCCAAGTTGTAGCTGCGACAAATATTTCTCGGATGTGGAAGAATGATTTGCAACCTATGCTAATAGAGAGATATTCTGGATCACCAGGAAACTATGCTGTGCGTCAGGTAAGATGTCCAGGACCAGATTAAGGCATAAGCAAGCTAGGCATGTGCCCAGCACCCAAGTATTTAGGGGGGGGGGGGGGTAGCTGTCAGATGTGCTCAGGATGTAAAAGGCTAGGATTACCAGGTGTCCGGCTTTCAAACACTAATGTAAAAAAGCCAAAGGATGGATAAAGTGTCTGGATATTTCAGAGTTTAAAATCTTTATTTGCAATTCTCCCTTCCAGGGTTGCCAGATAGGTTGAAAATTTTTAGCCTGATGTTTGCTCAAAAACAGCTTAAAAGTCACCCAAAGAGAATGACGCCATCTTCCCTGACCCTAGATATATCCTTGTTCTCAGCTGTTGTGTTGTCCGTCTTGACTAGATTGTAAGCTCTGATGAGCAGGGACCGTCTTTTACGTGTGTCTGTACAGCACTTCGTACTCCTTGTAGTGCTATACAAAAGATCAGGAGGAGTAGTAATTGGCTGGAGTCTGGAAGTCCAGCATATGATTACTCCCACCCTGCCGCATCTCATTGGTCAGCTCCTGGATGTGCTGCTCTGCTGTTGGCAGCTTCAAAGTTCTCTGGACCGATCAGTAGCAGAGTAGCATGTCTGGAAGATGACCAATGAGATGCGGCATAGTGGGAAAGGAGACAGAGCTGCTTATTCTCCCAGCCAATCACAATGATGGAATGCTGTGATTTTGAGCGGATACAGTAGATTGGCTGGATTGCATAGCATTCAATAGTGAGGGATGGAATGGTCCCAGAAGACAGGGACGCTGCCATTTTCCTGCAGTTTTCATGCCCAAATTGTTGTATGGAATAACTAAAAGAAAGAAACACACAATTTACAGCTTGCAAACATTTCCCACAACTCGGGCAAAAAAGTCACCCGATTGAGCAAGAAAACCATGGAAGTGGCAGCATTGCTCCCTTCTTCCCTCCTGCCTAGCAGCAGAGACTGTGACAGATCCAAACAACGGAAAGGCTTCTCCAGTCACGGACACAGAGCTTACAGAGGCGTTGGAAAGGGATGGGCCACATGGGCCCTGGCCCCACCAAAATCATGGCATGGCAGGCAGCAGGCTGCTTGAGGGGATCCCATCCTCCACGGACAGAAGAAGAAAAGCCTCTTCCTGCCTGTCCATGGGAGATCGGATCCCTGCAGGCAGACAGGAAGGGTCTTTGCTGCGATCACAGTTTCTCCTCTTCTGCCCATGGGGATAGGATCCCCACGGGCAGCCTACTGGTAAGAATCGTGGGCAGACAGGAAGAGTCTTTGCAATGATCACGCCCCAGAGGTAGCAGTCTGCCTACGGGGATCTCATCCCCTGCGGGCAGAAGAAAAACCGCAATCACGGCAAGACCCTCCCTGTCTGCGAACAGAAAGGGTCTCTGCCCATGGGGTGGGGTTTAGGCGGAGTTAGGGTGGAGCTTGGGCCCCCCCAAAGAAAAAGCCCTTCCGCTGCCCCTGGAGCCAAGTATATGCACATGTGAACATGTGTGTCAGAATGAGTGCATGTGTGCATTTTTCTCTTCTTTTCTGTGACAGACACAGAAATCTAGGATGGGGAGAGAAA
The DNA here is from genome assembly GCA_033557465.1 of Ichthyophis bannanicus. Classification (NCBI taxonomy): domain Eukaryota; kingdom Metazoa; phylum Chordata; class Amphibia; order Gymnophiona; family Ichthyophiidae; genus Ichthyophis; species Ichthyophis bannanicus. The sequence goes on from CM066033.1 coordinate 562,517,695, forward strand.
ACTCCAGTAGTACAAATATACCCATGTGCATACTAAGTGAAGTTTCATTCTGTGGAATTACAGTGCCTTGTAAAAGTATTCATCCCTTCGGTTTTTGTCCTGTTTTGTTGCATTACGTACAACCTGGAATGAAAATTGAGGTTCATTTGGATGTTAGGTAATAGACCTAACAATATAGTCCAAATTGGTGAAGTGGAATGACAATAAAAAGAGTCGAAACTGAAATGTTGCGAGTGCATATGCATTCATCCCTTTTGGTATGAAACCCCTAAATAAGATCTGGTCCAACCAATTAACCACAAAACTCACATAATTTGTTGATTAGAGTCCACCTGTGTGCAATCTGTGTCACATGACAGTCACATGATGCCTGTATAAATATACGTGTTCTGAAAGGCCCCTGACTCTGCAACACCACTAAGCAAGCAACATAAAGACCAAGGAGCACCAAACAGATCAGAGACAAAGTTGTAGAGAAGTATAGATCAGGGTTGGGTTATAAAAAATAAAAAAATAAAAAGTCCCATATTCTGAATATCTCACAGAGCATCATTAAATCCATTATAACAAAATGGAAAGAATATGCCACCACTACAAATCTGACAAGAGAAGGCCGCCCACTAAAACTCACAGATCAGGCAGGTGGGCATTTATCAAAGATGCTACAAAGACATCAAGGATAACACTAAAGGAGCGGCAAAGATCCACAGCGGAGATGGGCATATCTGTTCAAAGGACCACTTTAAGTCGTACACTCTACAGAGCGGGGCTTTACGGAAGAGGGGCCAGAAAAATGCCATTGCTTAATGAAAGAAATAAGAAAACACGTTTGGAGTTTGCACAACAGAATGCGGCGGACCCCCCAAACACATGGAAAAAGGTTCTGTGGTCAGGTGTGGCAAAAATTGACCTTTTGGACTGGTGGGGAGGAGTGGCCTAGTGGTTGGGGTAAGGTACTTCAGGCCGGAAGGTCAGGGGTTCAAATCCCACTAGAGGACAGCAACCTTGGGCCAGAATTTATTTATTTTATTTTATTTTAGCTGTATTTATATCCCGCTTTTCACCAGGTCAAAGCGGTCAATTCGGAGATACATTTAACACGAGGGGATATGACACACATATGTTAATACTTACAGGGAACATGGGCAATGGAGGGTTAAGTGACTTGCCCAAGACCACAAGGAGTGTCTATAGGAATAGAAATCCCAGTCCCTCCGGCCTGAGATTGCTGTCCCCAGGTGGGACTTGAACCCCCGGCCCTCCGGCCCGAAGTACCTTGTCCTAACCACTAGGCCACTCCTCCCACAGGACTGGGGTTTCTAGTCCCACAGGTGCTCCTTGTGGTCTTGGGCAAGCCACTTAACCCTCCATAGCCCATGGTCCCTGTAAAATAGTTATCTCCAAGTTATAATGTCCTGTTCAATGTAATTTCAGTTTGTTCAATGTAAACTGCCTTGATGATATGAAAGGCAATATATAAGAAATGTTAAATAAATAAAATAAATCATGGGAAACATCCATGTGTGGCACAAACCCAACAATTCCCATCACCCCACAAACAACATTCTAACAGTGAAACATGGTGGTGGCTCAATGGTTGGGACAGGTTACCTCAGGCTGGAGGGCCAAGGGTTCAATTCCCACTTAGGGACAAGTAACCTCAGGCTGGAGGGAAAGGGATCTCTAGTTCCATGGCCACTCCTTGTGGCCTTGGAAAAGTCACTTAATCCTCCATTGCCTCAGGTATGCTTAGATTGTGAGCCCTTTGGGGACGAGGGACTAAAAAGTGCCTGTTAGAATATAACTATAAACCGCTCTGATACGCACAATAAAGGGTGGTATATCAAGTGCCTAAACCATAAACCATGCTGTGGAGATGTTTTTCATCAGCAGGAACAGGCAAAATGGTCTGGATTGAAGGAACGATGGATAGCACTAAATACAGGGCAATTCTTGAGGAAAACCTGTTTTAGTCTGCCAAAGATTTGAGACTGGGACGGAGGTTCACCCTCCAGCAGGGCAATGACCCTAAACATACTGCTAAAGCTGGTTTACAGGGAAACATTTAAATGTCTTGGAATGGCCTAGTCAAAGCCCAGACCTCAATCCAGTTGAGAATCTGTGGCATGTCTTGAAGATTGCAGTGCACCAACGCAACCCATCTAGCTTGAAGGAGTTGGAGCAGTTTTGCCTTAAGGAATGGGTGAAAATCCCAGTGGCTAGATGTGCTAAGCTAATAGACACATACCCCAAAAGACTTGCAGCTGTAATTACAACAAAGTGTGGCTTTACAACCTATTGACATTGTACTGTGAATACATATGCACACTCTTGTTTTTTTTTTAAATTATTGTTTGTGTCACAATAAAGAATATTTAACACCTTCAAAGTCATAGACATGTTGTGTATATCATATGGTGCTATCCCCCAAAACTCAGAGACTCATCAAGCCCACTGACTATTACCCAATGTTGCTAATCCATGTCGGAACAAATGATACTGCCAGGTATCCCTCTGAGTGTATAAAAAGTGACTTCATGGCTCTGGGACAGAGGGTGAAGCAAATAGTTGCACAGGTGGTGTTCTCTTCAATCCTCCCTGTTGAGGGTAAAGGCCAAGACAGAGAGGCTCGCATCCTGGAGATGAATGCATGGCTGTGTGGATGGTGTCATCGAGAGCGTTTTGGTTTCCTAGACCATGGGATGCTGCTCCAAGGGTTGCAGAGCAGAGATGGCGTCCATCTGTCCAAGAAAATTTGACGTGTCTTCAGTAGTAGACTGGCTAATCTACTGAAGAGAACTTTAAACTAGATTCATTGGGGATGGGTGAAGAAAGCCCCCAGGTAAGTGAAAGCTCCTAAGTAAGTAAATCATTAAATACCATCATGGAAATGGGTAAAAGGGGTAACCTATGGAAAGCAGTGTGTATAAATGCCCTTAGCATGGTAAATAAGATCCCAGATGTTGAAGCTTTAATGGGAGTGGCTGACTTATTTAGTGGCAGTTACAGAAACATGGTTCACAGAAAACCATGACTGGGATGTAGCTATACCAGGGTATACTTTATTCAGAAAGGACAGGGTAGGAAGAATGGGAGGAGGAGTGACACTATATGTTAATATTAAAGCTTTGGAACTACAGAGAATAAAAGGAAAAGAGGAGGCACTGTGGGTTAAACTAGACACTTTTCCAATAACTTAAGAGATAAGCAGCAAAGTAGAAACCGGACAATATTGAGAAGGGACAGAGGGATCAGCAGAAGGATTCTTAAGCATGGGCCCAACAATAGCATGTTTCCAGGAAAGGGGAAAGACACCACTAGAAAAACTGTTGTTAATCATAGATAACATAAGTGGTTGGAGAGCCAATGATGGGGCAGAAAGCCAAGAAAGGGGATTGGATCAGTGGCTGAGATTGTCTTACCCAAGGAATTAAGGACTTTGAGGAATTAGGGGTAGGAGTGGCCTAGTGGTTAGGACATGATACCTCAGGCCAGAGGGCCAGGGGTTCAAATCCCACCTGGGGACAGAAATCTCAGAACAGAGTGACTGGTGTTTCTAGTCCTATAGGCACTCCTTGTGGCCTTGGGCAAGCCACTTAACCCTCAGTTGCCTCAGTAAACCACTTTGATTGAAGGATAAGGCAGTATAGAAAACTGATTAAATAAATTCAGCAGCAGAAACTTGTGGGAAAGATGGCCAAGAATGAGACCAGGTTAAAGGTGTATCAAATGAAGAGGACATGGAATCGGGAAAAAAGTGAACTGGGAGGAGAAAGGGGTGAAGGACAGTTAATGGAAAATAGCCCAGAGAGATTGCATTTCATTTGAGAATAAAGGTGTGAGAACTGAATGAGATGGAGAAGAACATGGTGAAGTATCCCAAGACATTGTAGAGAGTTTGGACAGGTAATCTAAAACAGTATACAACTTATGGGTGGAGTTAGCGGCAGTAGCTATCTGATGGGAATAATCTTCTTTGTCGAGTGGACTTAAGATCCATATAGTTTATGCAACTCCTTATAATGACAAAGAGATGAGTGAACGATGCTTTCGCCAAGTGAGGAGGACGAGATCACGATACCAAGGATGCTTATGGCATAACAGACGGCGGATAGGATGAAGGGGAGCAATGTGATCAAGAGAGGCAGACAGGGCAGTGAACCAAAGCTTAGCTTGGGCATCCACAGAGAGAGTGGAAAAGTTAGGGGGGGGGGGGGGATATTGTCAGCTGAAGGAAAATGAGCTAAAGTGGAAGAGGATGTATTATGGCGAAGCTTGCAGGGACCGACAAAGAGCTAGAGAAGAGAGATTCCAGAAGAATAACCAACCTAGAAGAGGATAGCAAAGTGATCCGACCAGGGGACTGGGCAAGAAGGAAAAGCAGATAGAGAAGTGGATACTCCTGAGGAAGTCAGAAGAAGCTCTAGTGTGTGACCAACAGAATGAGTAGGAAAAGAAAGATGTTGCAGAAGAGAAAAGTCAGATAGAAAATGAATAAGAGCAGTGCATCTAAATATAGGGGCATCATAATGGATATTAAAATTGCCCAACATAATAAGATGAGGAAAAGTAAAGAGACCTCAGAGTGTGCAAGTCTGAGTCCCAAAGATAAGATTGATGAGAAGGGGAAATAAACATGAGAGAGAAATAGACGGGAGTGGAGCCATCAAGATGGAGCAAGAGAGACTCGAGGTATGTCAAAAAAGGAGAAGAAACCTCAGAGACTGGGATGCCAGAGCGGAAGAGGGCTGCAACCCCTCTACTGCTGCGACCAAGCTGGACAGTGGAAAAAGCCACATAGCCAGGGAGGAGACACTGGTAGAGGAATGGGACCTCGCCCTCCTTCAACCAGGTCTCAGTTACAAATAAAGTGCCCAGGGAATGAACTTTTACAAAGTCCTGGATAAGGAGAATTTTAGCCCGTAGTGAATGGCAATTCAACAGAGCTGAGTGAAGGACTCTAGTAGTAGAAATTATAGCAGGACCATGGATTGAAGGGATTGTAGAACAGGATATAACATTCGAGGAACATCAAGCATCGAGAGGTAATATATAAAGACTAAGCCTTGACAGACGATGCCCATACATTAGAGGAATGGCTGACATCAGGAGCAAAAGTAAAAGGCCACACAAAGCTAGATACCCATAGTTAAGACTTGCCTATCCTAGGATCAGCGTGCACTGGAGGGATGCAGATATTTCCTTACGCCCCTGGAGTCGCCCCAAGGAGCTCGCCAAGGAGCATGACATGCTCCTTGGGTGCATGCTGCCACAGGGTATCTTGTTCAATGTAGCTGCGTGAGCATGGCTGTGTCAGTTCCAGGAGGGCGGGACTTGGAAATAGACTGACAGACCTAAAAAAAAAACAATATACAGTCACAATTACAGGTAGCCAATAGATAGAAAAACTAAGTGTATGCAATATAAATAGGCGACTGAACACAGCCGGTGGTATAAATAGATGGGCATCCAGGGTACCTTGTTCAATGTGGCCGCTTGAGTGGGACTTGGAAATAGACTGACAGGCCTAATAAAAACAATATACAGTCACAATCTTAGGCAGCAATAGATAGAAAAACTAAGTGCATGCAATAAAATTACCTCCATAGTCATTTATTTTAATTCATAAGAGCATAAGATATGCCATACTGGGTCAGAACAAAAGATCCATCAAGCCCAGTATCCTGTTTTTAACAGCAGCCAATCCAGGTCACAAGTAGCTGCTAGGATCTCACGGAGCCAGAATCCATGCTGATTATCCCAGGAGTAAGTAGTGGATTTCCCCAGTCCTTGGAACATGTTTTTTCCAATAATATGGATTTTTGCATTTCAGTTTAAATGAGCTGATCAAATTCATAATTATACTATTCAGTTCATTTATATGCAGTACAGTTTCTGTTAAAATAAAAGTCCACTTCAAGGTCATTGTTACTGTAAAATTTGTGTGTCACCTGTAGAAGCGAAATTAAAGTTTGTTAATGTTGAATGTACTAGGCTAGAATGATGTGCTGAGCATATGTAGTATATGGGGTGTAAATCACCACTTTGGTATATCTTCCCCGGGTGTAATAAACTACTATTGTGTCACTTTGGTATGGTAGCAGCTTGTTAATGGGGGAGGATGTGCCCAAGAGTTTCCCTTCAGCATCACAGTGAACCCTCACAGCTCCAGTCCCCTCTCTGATTCCAAGTCATATCCTCCTAACTCCTATTTCAGAACTGTTAGTGAGATGATCTCAGTAAATACATTACTACAAAAGGCCTCTTACATCTGGGACATACCCTAGAAAATTCTTATTGAAATATCCATCAGCTTCCAGCACACTTTTGTTCACATGAGTTACTCTAGCATGATGCTGTTCAGGAGTTATATAAAACCCTTAGACTGAGTCAGATTATAGGTGCCACTACCATCAAGTCAGGCATCAAAACTTTCCATGTTACTCTGTGTAGCTATCTGTCATCTTCACATGCTGATGGTAAACACATTGTAAACAATCTTTGTGCCTGCACTTTGCCATTACCCAACTGAATGTTTGTGCGCCCAGCTGTATTATTCCATTGCAAGGAACGAGGACAGCTTGAGTGGCTTTTTGAGCTAAGAAGACAATTCTCGCCTAATTGATGGAAGGCTACATCTTTCAGCCTTCGAGTCTGCTCATAGTATGCTGATTGTCATCATCTCCAGATGAGTATATACACTTGTTTTGGACGACACTGATACCATTTTGGACATTCGAAATTGTGTCCTGATTGAACTGAGATATGAATGTGACTTGAACGAGGATGTTCTAAAGAAATTTATGTTTGCGGTGGCTGGTTCATAGGACCATATAGCCTCACGCGAGGTTGGCCGGTTGGCCTCTTTTAAATTTGAATAAAATGGAGGGTCTGTTGCAAGAGTGTTTCTGCATCCTCATAACAGACGATCCGACAAAAATAACATAAATATAGTGAATAGGGAGATTCTGTCTGTTATGTCATGGGAGTTCATAGTTGGTAGTTTTAGTGATTAATTAATGTGTACCTTCTTTAAGGATATATTTTAGTGGTGACACTACTAGGGTTTTTGTGTTTATATATGCACTTTGCCATTGCCATTCATGATTTAGTCAAGTTCCTGGAGGAAAAGTCCATAAACCATTATTAAGTGGCCTGGGGAAATCCAACTACTTACCTCTGGGATAAGCAACATGGAATCTGGCTACCTTGGGAATCTAGCAGGTACTTGTGACCTGAATTGACCTCTGTTGGAAACAGGTTACTGGGCGTGACAGACCTTTTGGTCTGCCCCAGTATGGCATATCTTATGTTCTTATGAATTAAAATAAATGACTATGGAGGTAACTGTATAAGGAATTTGAGTGAGTAGAAGAACATTTATGTGCTCAAGTGGGCTATTATAAAATTGCCCACTGTCAGAACTCAGACAGTATAGTGTCGATGTTCCCAAGGACAGAGCATAAGTGTAGTGGGGGTGCGATTCACCTACCTAAATGGAGTCTTAGGCCAAAGTATTTGGGTCTGTCCTCCGGGGGTAGTGTTTGATGTGCCAGGGGCTCTTGGGATTAAAGGAAAATTCTCGCAACTTTGGGTGAAGAAGGTAGTATTAGTGGATAAAAGATTATTTTGCAGTAATGGTTGAATCCAGAACCATCTGCTTTCTGGCATTGGAGGAATGCCCTACATAACTTTACGGTGATAGAGGTTCGGGAAGCCAGAGGCTCCCCAAAGCGGCAAGATACCTTTTATGGCATTTTAAAGGTACCACTTGCATCTTCTGCCACGTGCTCGGAGTTTGGTAGAAGGGCTTCCCAGAGTGGTAGTTGGGGGTGGGGAAGAATGTGAATGCTGTTGTAAGCGGTGTTTGAGATGCCCGGTCCTGGGGAGAGAGTGGGTGGATGGGCTTCTTGGTATAGTGGTTAGACGTTGACTGCGTACTTACTGCTTCTCCTGGGGATCTTGGGAGTTAGCGTCATATAGTATCCATTGCATCCTTGATTCATAATTTTGTCTATGTACTCTTAAGGGGATTGGTTGTGGGGGACTGTACTATATTTAAAAAAAAATGCTGTTGGACACTTCATGGTCTCTTTTTTTTTTTTTTTTTAATATGCTGGTGGAGCTATTTTGTGTTGTTTATTATTGCATTGTTGCATCACTAGATTCAAACAGGGCCGGCCCAACCATTAAGCAAACTTGGAGGTTGCTTAGGGTGGCAACATCTGGGAGAGCAGCAAAGAGCAGGGCATTGCAAACTAACAGTAGTCATTACAGCCAAGGGGGTGGTAAGGCTTAAGATTTGCCTAGGGCGCCAGCACCTTGAACCAACTGTGGGGCTGGATTCAAACAGAAAATAGATTCAATAAATGCTCCTAAGCATCCTGTTATAAAATTACCCTCCAACTTAATTTTTGAGAATTATTTGTTATTTCATTGAGAAATGTGCTTTATTTCGTGGTGCAAGCCTTATAGGTCATGTTACCATATGTTCTGGAAGTTGTGCTGCCGTCCTTTAGTGAAACGTATATGAGGAAGTGTGTGGCAGTGTGAAGTTATTTATTTAGTGCCCTGCAAAATGCCAGTTCATTTTTAAAAGTGACTTTTTGAAAAAAAAAAAAAGGAATTCCTACTGTTGTCATAGGCTCCTGTTTACAAATCTCGTTGCCTCGTGCTGGTGAAACTGTGCCGGGGCAGTTGTTGGCTCAGTGGCAGTCTTTCCCTGGAAGCACCCTGGCATCAGAATGGAAGGTGACACAAGGAAATGAAACATAATGGGCCCGATACTCAGCTGGGGCAGCCAGAGATCAAGGTTAAGTGCCAACCTACTGTTAGATACTTCAGCTGAGCTTCACATCAGAGTAGCCTTATCGAAAGCTGAATGGTTTATACAGGGCTGGCCCAAGGGTTTCTGCCGCCCTAGGCAGAAGCCCTGGCATGCTGTCCCCACCACAGATCAAGCCATGCTGCCCTCCGCCCTCCCCCCTCATGCTGAGCCGCACTGCCACTGATTCTAGCGGCAGGGTTGAGGGCGGCTTGGTGACAGTGGCAGGCCATGTGCTTCGGCACACAAGGCCGCCGCTTCTGACCCCTCTGACACAACTTCGGGGAGTAGGCCATGTGTGCCAAAGCACATGGCCTGCCACTGCCGCCGAGGCAACCCAACCACCGGAATCAGTGGCAGCGGGGAGCAATGGCACGGCATGGCTCAACATGAGGGGACGGCAGGTTATGTGTGCTGTGCCACCCACGGAGGTCTGCTACCGTAGGTGGCTGGCTAGTGGATGGGCTGGCTCTGGGATTATATGGCAGAATCTTTCTTTTTGTTATAATTGGTTAATTTTCATTCAATTGTTTTTCCATCTAGCACATTGTGCAGCATCTTGGAAGACTTCAAGCTGGTTGGGTAACAGAAGAAGATACTTTTCAGAGCCCTACGCCGTATGGGTACACAACGTTTTCCAATATTATCAGTACCCTCGACCCCTCTGCCAAACGGTACCTGGTTCTCTCTTGCCACTATGATTCCAAATACTTTGGTCCTCAGTGGGATGGCAGAGTGTTTGTGGGCGCCACGGACGCGGCTGTGCCCTGCGCTATGCTGCTGGAACTGGCAAGTGCTCTAGACAACAGACTCCTTTCATCGAAGGTAATGTATCGTTCTTTGTTCCTTCTCAAGCTGCTCGTAGAAATTACACGATATGCTACAGCCCTGGATGTTTTAGGGTGAAAAATTCCTCTTATGAAAAATGTAAACAGAGATTTGAAAAGTGCATATTCTTTTTTGTAATTCAGAATTGGTGGTTAGCAGTGCAGCAGTAACACTTGAGAGGTCATTTTAGAAGGGTTAGGTGCAATTTGCATGTCTAAAACGCCATTTAAACATGTAAATGGCCCTGTAAGTAGTGGTTTTAGAAAAGCTGCTACTTACATGTGTATTCTTGTGCACACACACAGTGTTTTGAAGGGGGCGTGTTCTAGGTGTGACTTCAGTGGCCTGAAAAGTATACACGTATTTCCTGTTTTGCAATAGAAATAGATATGTTCCCCTGTAGCCCTCCTCCTGTGTGGTCCAAGCAGATACTGTAGATCTTTCAGATAGAATAAGGGAGCACACCCAACCTAAGAGTTATTGGCCAGAGTTTCTCTGAGCTCCTGGTCTGTAATTATGAGGGTTCAGACTGGGGAAGGGAAATCTTTATGGCAACCAGTATCTAAAGTTCAGGCACGTCACGCTCTCTCATTCACCTTTCTCAATAGAGTCCAGGCCAGAAGTGTGTGTTCTGAATCAAGGGGTTTACTTAAAACTTTAGGATCACCAATTAAAAAACAAAACAAAACAAATACTGATAACTGGATAGATATTACATATGAACTATGTTTATAAATAGGTCATTTCCTTTAACCAAGTGGAGTATCTTTGGTACTCCAGTCCTTCTGCTGGAAGACACTTGGTTCTGTTTTTCTCTCTCACAGGCACCATATAAGAGTAATTTACTTTAACCTGGTAATATACATTAAATAGGGACATTGATAACTTGGATTCTTCTGAGGCAATGGAGGGTTAAGTGACTCACCCAAGGCTGCAAGGAGCGCTAGTGGTCTCTTGACTCTCAAGCCAGTACTCTAACCACTAGGCTATTCCTCCACTCCCTAATCAGTCTCTTTCCTGAATGCTTGATGCTCAGTGGCTCAAACCTCACAGATCTCTGGCCCTGTGAGGTGTAGCGCCTATGAATGTAGCTGATGTTTTCTTCTCTCTTCCATGGTTAGGCTGCTTCTCACAGTCCTCTGGCTGTTGGAGTCTGGATGGACTGGTGCAGATGCTCTTCAGGAACCTCCACTTCAGGCTGAGTCCTTCTGCGGTCAGCCTCTTTATCCCTTCTGCTGTCTTGATCTTGGTGATTAGCTCTAGCAGGGGTGTTTGAGGCGCCTGCCCCTCTGGGACAGCTCTGTTTAGCGATGCATGGTGCAGTGGCTTGAGGGCCAAAAACAGGGGCTGTTCCTATTTCAGCAGAGTCTCTCGCAGCCTAAACCTGACTGGCAGGGGGAACCTCCCCCGATCTGGAAGTTGCCGCGCATTTCCCAGCATTGGTAGAGCCAAATGGATGGTGCTTCTGTTCCCAGTGCATCAAATCCATGGGGCTCTCTACACCTCTAACTGTTTCTCTGTTGGCGTCTGCATCTGTAATACAGTCTTATCATTTAGTTGTCTGTTCAGTGTCACAAAGTGGATCTAGCAGAGCCCATGGAAATAAGTAGAAATACAGATAGTGGATCTGACACTGACACTTCAGACAAGCACATGACAGGGAGTTGCTATAGGCAACATAAACAAACCAGGTCTCGAGCTCTGAGAACACGCCCAAGCTGCAGGAAGGCTCAGGAATCATTAGGGAATGAGGAGCAGCTGAAAGGAGGCGGGGTTGAGAGACACATGGATAAACCTCACTCACCTGGAGTTAGAGGGAAGGGCGAGTGCAAGTTCAGGTTCGGGTTAGACGGAGCTGAGAGAGCAGAAGCAACAGAAATCCTGGAAGCCAGAGAAGTCCCAGGAGTTACAGGAATTAGCAGAGAGGCAGAGAGAGCAGCAACTGCAGAAACTCCTGAGAAGTCAAGGAACTCTGAAAGGGCAGAGAACCCCAGGAGCCCAGGACATTCTGCTGGAAGTCTGGGTTGGAGCGGAGCCACTGAGAGGGCTGGGAGAACCGAAAGGTTTAGCTCCAAGGCTGAGAGAGAAAACCCAGGAGTCTGCCATAGAAGGCAGTACACAGACACCTTTGAACACAGTAACGCTTATTCAAAAGGTAACAGAGAAGGCAGTTTTAAAGCTAGGCTGAGACAGGCTGGAAAAGCCAATTACCCAGGCTACAGGGACAGAAAGGATAAAGTCTTCTGTCCTGAAGACAGTTTTGTACCTGGGGAAAAGCAAAAAGGGAAAACCTGTAAGGAATTGCCGTCCTGTTCCACTCCGGTAGCTTCAGCTGTGCCGAGGAACTCTAAGCTGAGAGAGCCAGAAGGTAAGCTTATTACCTCTAATAGAAAGAGAACTGAATGCAGGAACTTCCCATATGACTGGCAGCATTTGAAGGGCTCTCAAGAGAGGAACTCTAGTGAATACGGTAATTGTTTTTCACAGACGTTAACAGAGGAAGAAAAGAAGTCTCTTTGTGATAGGGAGAGACTGCTAAATAACACGTCTAGCTATTTGAAAGAGAGACCGTTTGCAACAGAGAGTGAGGACATGCAGTGTGAAGTGCAGGGGGACCAACCCACTATTGAATACATGGATTGTACGCTCACAATTGCAGACGAGATCTCCTCTCTATGTTAAAGGAGCTGTGAAACTTTCTAACTGTGGAAATAACAGAGAAAGGTTTTATGTTTGTTGGAAAAAGGACTGTTTAAAATACCTTTTCATTTGGTGTAAAGAAGCTGGAAAAAGAAGCAGTTTTTGTTCACATTTTGTCTCTTTATTTTTGTACCCGAAGTTGGTTTATCTGCCTTGTTTTTCATTACAAAAAGAATCCTCCCGGAAGGGGAATAAATCCTGTCTTTGAGCCTTACCACGCGTCCACAACTCATTTCTTGGCTGGTCTATAAGAACTACAACTCCCAGAGAGCATAGCAAGGCTTTCTATATCCTTTTTCTGGCCAGTTCAAGATAAGGCCTCAGTGTAGTACCCTGCCTTAACCTGTGGGGTTCCACGCTGGGTGACATCAGGCAAATCCTCTCTTGCTCCAAGTCGCTAATTTTGCTTAGATTTGATAAAAGGAGTATTAGCATCTGAAGGTTTGTAAAGTAATGTATTAAGATAATCCGCTTTGATTTAAGGAAAAGGCGGTATAGAAATCCATTTAAATAAAATAGATTTATTTATTTATCTATTTTAATTGCCTTGGAAGAAAAGGCCTGGCAATCTACTTCTGGTGATATGTTGCCAAGAAAACCCAGATGCAGCTGGGTTGCCAGGAGTCAGCACTGACTTGACGGCACTAAAATAAATAAATGAATAAAAATGTATCATTGGTTTTTGTTTCTGGGGTGCAGGAAGCAGGATGGATTGTTTGCTGTTGTGCACGCAACTTTGCACGTGCAGGTTACACAGTCATGTAGACAGGGAACAGCAAATGCTCACGTAAAAGAGAGAGAATCCATCTGTGCTGTACCAGTTTAACAGATTCACCAAAGCTGGCTAATTAGTCACAATGCTTTGCACTCAGGGAAATGTATAATCTGCGTTAGCCCCTAAACCTCTCCTCCATTTTGTGTGCTGTCTATATGCTGCTGGAGAGACTAGCTGATCAAACCCAACACAGTTTTGCCCTTTCACAGGTCTGCAGAGCTACTAAGCTGTTCAGTTCTGTAAGGGAGATTTCAGACCAGTCCTAGATTTCTGACAACCCTGTCCTGAGGCATTATGCGAAAGGCAACATCTGTTTCAATGGATGGAATCAGGGACCAGAAATATCACCTCACACTGAGTTTTACGTTCATGACCAAAGGTGGCCAAAAGGTCTGTCCTGGAACTAGGTAATTGGCAACTGTGGGCTAGGCCTGTGTTCCCCAGGCCAGCCATGGCATTGGTTCCTGTGAAGGCAATATTTACGGTCCCTTGATCCTTGGCAAGAACGAGTCTTATCTGTCACTCAATGATGACACCTAGAGGTCAGACCTAGGGTTTACATTAGCTGATTTTCAGAGACGTCAGCAGTTTGTGACCCCTGTTTGAGGACTGCTGCTTTGATGTCTGGGCTCAATTGTGAAGAGGATATAAGAGGAAGGGTAACAAAGTGCTATATAATTGCAAATGCAGCCTGATGGCGGCCAGTTCCAAATGAGCTGGAAACCCGAGAGAGCAAGAGGAAACAGACGGTCCAAAAAAAAAGTGCTAAGGAAAATAGATTTACCAGAGAGAGATAGTTGTTAGGCAGGCAGCCTGTTCAGCTAAGCATCTCTTCAATCGCATTCAGAGCAGCGTGTTCAGACATTGCAGTTACACTAGCATTAAGATTATTCTACTGTGGATTTTCAGGGAGAGCAAAAGGCTGGGGGTTTGTCTGTGTAATAAAGTTACTATTTTTTTTTTTGCCCTTTTCTCAACAGAACAACTCAGCTTCCAGGCCAGATCTGTCTCTGCAGCTTATTTTCTTCGACGGTGAAGAAGCCTTTTCTAAGTGGTCTCCATATGACTCCCTTTATGGGTCTCGGCATTTGGCCCAGAAGATGGCAACTACTCCCCACCCACCTGGAGCAACGGATACAAACCAGCTACAAGGCATTGTAAAGAGATGCATGGTTTTTGAATGTAAAAAGTGATATTAGAGAGATTTATTAATGCTCTGATTGCCATTAAGGAGGATGAGGGCTATAAGTTCTTGTGTTAGTCTATAAAAGCCAGCTTTAGGGAAAGCGCTCAACCCGTAGTTCAAGGGTAGGCAACCCATTTTTTCAGTGTAGCCACAGGTTCAGTGACTGAAAAGTAAAATTCACCACAATAACTTCCGAGCCATGAGTTTATCTGCACTGGATCTAGGGCCAGCCCAACCAATAGGCAAGACTAGTCGGTTGCCTAGGGCAGAAGCCTCTGAGCAGTCAAAGGATAAATCCTGATAGCCACACAAACAAAGAACCATCATCAAATTCTTTTACAGCAGAGAAAGTGGGCGCACGCATACATACAAGGCAAAGTTTAATATTTAAACATATGATGTCCAGCTATACATTCTTAAAGGGTTGTTGTGGGAGGGGGGAGTGTTGTGATGCTGTCATATGGCTGAAGGTTTGCCTACAGCGCTGCGTACGACTGGTAGCGCTGTATAAATGCTCAGTAGTAGTAGAGAGTCTGATACCCTTGCACCAGCCCTGGCTGGTTCACTTAATTTTTTAATAATTAAGCTTATCCATCTTGAGGGTGAAAATGGAAAAATGAATTATAATAACAAGTAAGAACAGTTTATATAAGGTAAAATGGGAAAATAGCGTACGCAAAACAAAAGCAACCATACCCACTCACGACTGGGCCCAGACTGACTCACACTGTAGACTGGCTCGTAGCATTGCCTCAATAAGTCAGAGGGTGGAATAGAAGGACTGAGTGATCACATGATGATCATGGTGCTCTCTCATTGGTTGATTCTGCATAGCAATCCACAGCAGAGTTTGTTGCATTTTATTGTTAGAACCAAAATATGGCAGACTCAAATTTGCCACCTGTGGCGACTGGTGACAGGGTTGCCCACTCTGGCTGTAGTTACTGAAGAAGAAAAAACAGTGTCATGTAGGTATTTAATTCCAGGTTTGAATGAAGTTGGAACAATATAGATACAGGTCAGCAATCAAGCTGCACTAGAGCATTGCACGTAGGTCAGCGCACTATTTTCTAACACAAGGAAAATTTTAGCGCAGTTGCAGCAAAAAAAAAAAAGCATGTTAATATTAATAATAATAATATTAAAATAAATAAATAAATATTAGGTGTGCGCAAACATTTGCACAAATAAAGGCAGGCATATACCCACATGAGTAGGGGTTACTGCATCCTTGAGAAAAAAAGGTAATCTGAGGTGACGTTTAACACTTCCATCTCAGATTTATTTATTTATTTATTCTATACCGCCCCTTCCAGTGATCAAGGGCGGTTTACATGGAACAAGTTAACAAATTAAGTATACTTCCGTATACATTACATTGAACAGAAAGAAACTTTCCAACTTTTTACATATAATAACAGATGTAGAAATAAAAACTGTCCAAACAGATGACCTAATCAGGCACAGACCCACAATCCCACAACAATTGGGAGGGGGCCCAGTGTCCCCTGGACCTCCTCCAATTTGTGCAAAAATCATTAGTGGACTTAGTGGCTACTGGAGTCGCGACCCCTGACCTCCCCCCCCCCTAAAAAAAAACTAAACAGTCTGATGACCCTCAGCTGTGCATTCCAGGATGCATTGCGGGGTGGGGGGTGGAGAAGGAGGTTCAGTCTGTCAAAGAAGACAGTTTTTGCCTTACTTCACAGATGGACCTCCCGAAGCGCACTGCCTGGGGTCAGGTTCAGTCAATTTACAAGATGGCGGCTCAGAGGCAGGAACATGTAGACAGCGCTTCAGCCTCTCATTTATTTGAGGTCCTCGGGGAGTGAAGGGGGCATCTGTAGTTTCTTTAGGGAGGGTTCAAGGGGGCTCACCAGGAGCCTTGTTTGTATTGAGGGTGTCAGGTTTGGAAATGGGGGGGTCTAGCAGCCACCAGGGCCACTAATCTTTTATTTTTTTGGAGGGGTCAGGGGTGGGGGATCTAGTGGAGAACAACCAATGATATTTGCACTGATCGGGAGGGTTTGAGGGTGCTGGGCACCCTACCTTTTGTTGGGACCGGGGGGGAGGAGGTTGGGACCTGTGCCTGATTAGATGATCTGAGCTAAAGTGTCAAACTTTACTTCAAATTATCCTTTTGCTCCCAGCTGCATCTTTACACCTGCCTGAAGCCGGTATAGAGATCCAGCATAAAGAGAATAGTAAAAAAATGTTTTAACATAGGGGAGCAATTAACTATTCCTTCCTTTGCAGGCGATTAGCGTGCATGCTGCACTATGCTGTGGATTTTCCTGTGCTGGCTGGATTTCTGCATCTGGAGCAAGGTTAATGTGGGAAAGTCACCAGCAAAATACTGTCCTAGAGCGTAACGCAGTTTGCTGCATTGGGGCTAATATATTTGATGCCGAACTAACTTTCTACATTTGCAGCTGATGAAACAAACGTTCTGCCCATGGCAATGTACAAAAAAAGAATAAAATAACAAAAGAATAGAAACACAAAATACAGATTGTAATTATATAAGAGGCTACCTATGTGGGAAGACCAAGTAGGTGCATATTTTGAGGCTCTTTTCTAAACATATATAGGTGTCTATGGGCGTCATTTTAAAAACCTTAATCATGATTAGGACGCCCGAAAACATGCATGCAGACATCCAAATCACAGAGGAGTCCCCAGAGCCATTTTACCAACAGCTTGTAAAGATATCTCCAGTGTGAAGACATCCAAGTAGGGAGGGGGCATGGCAGAGGTGTGTCTGGGGCACTGCAATAGACTTGGTCATCCCAGCTTGATTTCAGAAACACGACCCAGGAATAGGCACCGGGAAAGTGCTTGTTCTGGCCATAAAACATCCAAAGGATGTAGAGGAGATGGCGCTGCACCATCCCAGTACTCTGCACAGTCACAAGGACATTAGCAGTAGAGGGATTTCAGCCCTGGCTCCCCTGGTCCTAGACCACTTCTCTAACCATCAGGCTATTCCTAGACATCCATGGCCTTGCATACTATTCTGGGGCTATCTATGTACACGTCCCCGCAGACGCCCATATCGGCACGTCCATGTTTGTGAAATCTTGCTTTTATTTTAGATGTTCTAGCTGGGACGTCCCAGACTGCACTTGGATGTCATTTGTAAAATGCTACTTCATGTGTCTTATAAAATCCTAGGGGCAACGTGGCAGAAATCGCTCCTAGATCGAAGCTGCAGACATTTACGACTGCTCAGGAGCAGGATAACTAGTCACACATTGAGTATGCGCAGACATGCACGTTTTATAAGTAACTTGTGTAAATTGTAACTCCATCTGCACGCCGCCTAAACTCCACCCCTTAACGTGCCTACACATAGATCGCATAAAAGTATGCGCCGCCTTCACACCCTGTATACTTTTTCTTTTAAAGGATTTTTATTTATGAATTTTCCAATAACAAACCAAGCAGAATAACTTATACAGAAAAAGATAAGCCTGTACGGTGAAGACAGGAAATATTAAATTTAAGAAAAAGAAAAACAAGCTCAGTCTTATAAGCCCACCACTCAGGGATGTTCAATGATAAAAAGAAATAGGAAAGAAAGAACTGAACCAAAGAGCTGTAAGGCCTGAGTGTTACACAAGCACACCTAACAAGAAGCAGCTCTAGCACTGTGAAACTCAGCGGAATCAGCAGAAGATCCTGCACGCATTCTAGCTGTAATAAAGGAAAGCAGAGCTATAGGCTGAAAAAATAGGTAATTAATAGCTTTATATTTAATCAAACGCTTGCAGGGAAACCTTAAACAAAATACGTCTCTGGTCTGCGAAATTTCAGGCTTCAACAAAAATTCATGACCTTTTTTCTACATTTCTCTCGCAAAGTCGAGGAAAACTCTAATAAGATGCCCTAAAAAGGAGCGCCTGCCTCTTCTTAAACTACATCTTTAATATCCTGTCATGATCCACATTCAGACGTGTAACCAGGGAGCAGCTGGTACAACAGTCTCAGATTCTGTGATAAAGTTCAATACATCCATTCCTGAGGTTAAGCAGATGTTCTCGTCTTCCCAGGAGGTTGATAATAAGCTGTAGAAATTGGAGAGATGGACTCCTTAAGAACCTGCAAAATCTCCAGTAAACATTTCATAAACATCTCCCTCGGTGAAAGCACTGAAGACTTGGGAAATTATTCAAACCTAAACTGCAAGCCCAAGCTATATTCTCCAAGTTATCAATTTTATTTCTAATAAATGTATTTGCCTTTATCAAAGTCAACAACTGGAGCTTCAACTCCTGCTCAGTAGTAACCATTTTAAAAGCCTCGATAGCAACTTGATTAAGAACATAAGCTATGCCATACTGGGTCAGATCAAGTTCCATCAAGCCCAGTATCCTGTTTCCAACAGTGGCCAATCTAGGACACAAGTACCTAGCAGTTTCCCCAAGGGACACAGGTTCCACAAAGCTTGTATTGGGTCAAGCAGTGATATCCTGGGTCCCTTTTAATAATGGTTTATAGACCTTTCCTCCAGGAACTTGTCCAAACCTTTTTTAAACCCAGCTACACTAACAGCTTTTACTACATCCTCCGGTAACAAATTCCAGAGTTTGATTTCATGTTGAGTGAAAAAATATTTTCTCTTATTAGTCTTAAATAGTTTACCCTGTAGCTTCATTGCATGTCCCCTAGTCTTTCTATAATTTGATGGCGTAAACAATTGATCTACGTTTACCTGTTCCATTCCATTCATTAATTTATAGACCTCTATCATATCTCCCCTCAGCCATCTCTGTTCCAAGTTGAAGAGTCCTAACTTTTTAGCCTCTCTTCACAGGGGTATCCTTCCATCCACTTTACCATTTGGGTGGCTCTTCTCTCAACCTTTTCTAAAATCGCTATATCCTTTTTAAGATACGGCGACCAGAATTGCACACAATATTCAAGGTGCGGTTTCACCATGGAACGATATAGAGGCATTATAATATCTTTTGTTTTATTTTCCATTCCTTTCCTTATCATACCTAGCATTCTATTTGCTCTCTTGGCCGCCGCTGCACACTGGGCCGAGGGTTTTAACATGGTATCCACAATGACGCCTAAATCTTTTTCCTGGGTGATGGTTCCTAATGTGGAATCTTACATCGTGTAACCATAGTTTGGGTTGTTCTTTCCCAGGTGCATAACTTCACCAAAACACTCTATCAACGGCTTCTGTACCACCGAACTCCACACAAAGAATACTCCACAGAGCATTTGAATACTACTCACCAACATTATGGAACTCACTCCCACCGAACCTAAGAGAGATCACAGTCATTGCCGACTTCAGAAAACACCTAAAAACCCACCTCTTCAAAAACCACTACACAGCATATTGGACATACAACCAAAGGATTGAACTCAGCACCCAACTGTCCCCCTCAAACAAAAGTCTGAATCACTGTACATAATTACAGAGTTGTAAACTGTTAAATGTAAAGAGTTCTTCATTGTAATAATGTTCTGTTCTCTGTGAACCGCTTTGATAAACTTGAAAAGTGGTATACAAAAAAATGTTAAATAACTAACTTCACTTGTCCACATTAAATTTCATCTGCCATTTTGATGCCCAGTCTTCCAATTTATCAAGATCCTCTTGCAATTTTCCACAATCCTAATGGGTTTTAACAACTTTAAATAGTTTTGTGTCATCTGCAAATTTCATAACCTCACTCGTTATTCCCTTTTCCAGGTCATTTATGAATATGTCAAAAAGCAGCAGACCCAGCACAGATCCCTGGGGTACACCACTATTCACCTTTCTCCATTGGAAGAATTGGCCATTTAGTCCTACCCTCTGCTTTCTATCTTTTAACCAGTTCCTGATCCACAATAGTACACTGCCTCCTATCCCATGACTCTTTAGTTTTGCCAAACGTCTCTGATGAGGGACCTTGTCAAAGGCTTTCTGAAAGTCCAGATACACAATATAAACCGACTCACCTTTGTCTACCTGTTTATTCACGACTTCAAAAAACATAACAGATTATTTTCTTTCTTTCTTTAACAAATTTATATACCGCCTTATTGTAGAATCAAAGCGGTTTACATCATAACTCACACTTTTACGTAGAACGTATACTCACACGTGTACAGAGAACTTAAAATGTAACTCAGGGTTGGGTGTCATGCAGGGGGTGCTTTGCAGCATAACTTATATACAAATGAAACTGCTTACAACAGAATATAGTAGATGTCAAGCTGATATGGTGTTAGGTGAGTTCATTGAAATGATCAACGAACAGGAATGTTTTTAGTTGCTTTCTAAAGTCCTTCACATCACTCCTCTCCTCATCCGTCTCCACTGGCTCCCTGTCAAGTTCCGCACTCATTTCAAGATTCTGGTCCTCCTCCACCGCATCTTTCACACCCACTCCCCTCAGTACCTAGCTGACTTGGTTCACTTTCACAATCCAACTCGTTCCCTATGCTCCTTTCACCTGAATCGCTTGCATCGTCCCTCACCCACCTGTGCTCGCCTCCAATCCACTCGTTCCTCTGCATTTTTCTTCCTTGCCCCTGCCCTGTGGAACTCTCTCCCCTCTTCTATCCGCCTCAAACAAGATCATGCCACCTTCAAGAACCGCCTTAAAACTCACCTCTTTACCCTTGCCTTTGACCTTCCTGAACCTCCCACATGACTTTGTCTTCCCTTCCCCCTCCCCTCACTTTCCCCTCTACCGTCCTGTTGTATGAATCTGCCTAGTTTGCTTTCCTTTCAGTCGATGTAACTTCTTTTCCTTTTTTCCCTTCACCCTACGGTGACCATTATGATTTGAACTCTGTACACCGCTATGATGTTACTTTACGTTTAGCGGTATATTAAGCTAATAAACTTAATCTTAATATCAGTGGTAGTCCTCAAAGTCACAGGGAGACAGATCTAGACGCCGGGTGTAACAAGAGAGAATGTGCTCCTAGTGGTGGAGGAGAGTATTGGAATTGTGTCACCGGTCTGTAGTTTCCTGGATCACCCCTGGAAGCCTTTTTAAAAATTGGCATTACATTGGCCATCCCCAAGTCTTCAGGTATTATAGATTATTTTAATGATAGTTAACAGATTACTAATAGCAGGTCTGCAATCTCATATTTCAGTTCTTTCAACACCCTTGGTTGTATACCATCCGGTCTAGGTGATTTGCTACTCTTCAGTTTATCAAATAGTTGTAATATCTATCATTATTTCTTTCAATTCTTCTGCAGTATCACCTTTAAATACCACTTCAGTCATGGGTAACATCCCTACATCTTCCTCAGTAAAGACTGAAGCAAAGAATTTGTTCAGTCTCTCCGCTATGGCCTTGTCCCCTCTTCGTGCCCCCTTTACCCCTCTATCATCTAATGGTCCAACTGACTCTCTCACAGGTTTTTTGCTATGAATGTACTTAAAGTCTTTATTAAGCGTTTTTGCTTCCACAGCAAGCTTCTTCTCAAATTCTCTCGTTGCCTGCCTTATCAATGCCTTGCATGTAACTTGCCAGTGCTTGTGCTGTTTCCAGTTTTTGTCATTTGGCTATTTTTCCATTTCCTGAAAGATGCTTTTTTGGCAACAACAGCATCTCTGACCTCATCTTTAAACCATGCTGGCAGTTTTTTGGACTTCCTTCCACTTTTCTTAAAGTGTGGAATACAGCTGGTCTGGGCTTCCAAGATAGCATTTTTAAACAACACTCAAGCTTGATGTAAGTCTTTAACCTTTGCAACTGCTCCTTTTAGTTTTTTCTTAACTATTTTCCTCATTTTATCATAGTCTCCCTTTCTAAAGTTAAAAGGTAGTACTGTGGATTTCCTTACCATCCCTCCTCCGTTAATTAAATCAAACTCGATCATGCTGTGTTCACTATTGCCAAGTGACCCCAACACCCTTATCTCTTGCACCAGATCTAGTGTTCCACTAAGGGCTAGGTTCAAAATGGTTTCCCCTTTGGTCTGTTCATGAACCAGCTGCTCCAAGAAGCAGTCATTTATTTCATCTAGGAACTTTATCTCCATAGCATGTCCTGCTGTGACACTGACCCAGTCAATACCAGGGTAATTGAAATCACCCATTATTATTACTGTACTGTAACTTTTGTTAGCTTCCCTGATTTCTTTGAACATTTCATCACCCATTTGTTGATTCTGGCCAGGCGGTCGATAGTACACCCCCACTGCCATCGCCTTCCTCTCTTACCATGGAATTTCAATCCATAGAGATTCTTCAGCAAATTTTGTTTCCTGCAAAACTTTAATCCTTTGTGACTCAATGCCCTCTCTAACATAGAGCGCAATCCCTCCACCAATTTGATCAGTTCTATCATTACGATATAGTTTGTACCCAGGTATCAGTGTGTCCCACTGGTTGTCCTCCTTCCACCATGTCTCTGAGATACCAATCATATCTAACATCTCATTTAGTGCTATATATTCTAACTCTCCCATCTTAATTTTTAGACTTTTAGCATTTACATACAAGCATTTTAGAGACTGTATTTTATTCATATTAATCTAGCTATGTTGTGGTTAACTGTATTAAAAGCAGCAGATATATCCAGGAATATCATGATGTATTCTTGTGGCTTGTCTTGGATCCCTTTTATATAGATACATACACACACACATCTGTCTATATATATGTGTGTATATAGATATAGATAGATATCACAGCTAACAAGTTACCCAAACAAATCATAATACTTACTTAGATTCAAACTACAAGCAAATGCTCAATACAAGGTACCAGCTCAAATGTCATGGCTATAGAGAACTAAAAACATAACAGGAAAGAAGCAGATGTCAGAACACATTAAATTAAATGCTAAATGCTGCCCCAAGCACTGTAATATATTTATAATAAAGCATTAAGGAAAATATATGAAACGGTGCTCAGCCACAGACTAGACAGCATACTCAGACAAAAGCACTTTATAATGTTCATACCTTTGTACTACTGTCCTCCAAAGTACCACCGTGCAAACAATCCATTCTCCTCCAGAGTACCACATGCAGACAAACAATCCATTCTCCTCCAGAGAGTACCACGTGCAGACAAACAATCCATTCTCCTCCAGAGTACCACATGCAGACAAACAATCCATTCTCCTCCAGAGAGTACCACGTGCAGACAAACAATCCATTCTCCTCCAGAGTACCACATGCAGACAAACAATCCATTCTCCTCCAGAGAGTACCACATGCAGACAAACAATCCATTCTCCTCCAGAGAGTACCACGTGCAGACAAACAATCCATTCTCCTCCAGAGAGTACCACGTGCAGACTAACAATCCATTCTCCTCCAGAGTACCACGTGCAGACAAACCATCCATTCTCCTCCAGAGTACCACGTGCAGACAAACAATCCAGCACAATGAACTAACAGCTGCTACCCTCCCGATATCACTGAAAATTAAACCCTGGGCAGACAGCCTTGGAAAACAACTGATCACACTCTAAACTGTACATACAAGTGCTGTCAACTCAGACACCATCCGTATCTCCCAGAAGACTTACCCAGCTGTGACCTGATTGTGTATAACATGCTGTAAGACATCCGGATGAGCTGCGGGCTGTGTTTTGAAGCAGCATTCCCGCCAAAGCTGATCGAGGGACACCATCGCCAAAATGAGGCTGCCTAACTAGCAGTCCCCATGGACATAGTTCGAACTTTGTCCATGGGATGAACTTTACCTCCCCATGAACATAGTTCATTCCTTCCCTACCATTAACCCCATATTTTTCTCCAAGTTCTCTTCCCCTGTTTAATGTAAAACAATTCCTATGCAATTGTTATGTTGTTCATTGTAAACCGCCTTGGACAAAGGCGGTATTGAAAAACTGCTAAATAAAGAAAATAAATAAATTAACAAAAAAATCATTTTGGCGGTGGTGTCCAACGATCAGGAGAAGTCTGAAAATGACTCCAAAATAAACTGGAATTCATGTGCACATCCCCAAGCGTACAGTATGTGCTTTCAGTTTGAAATTAAATTATATACAAAATTCACAGCTGCAGACTACTAGTGGACTTTGCATCTCCAGTACATTGGTTTTAAAATTGTTTGCCAAAATGCAGTAACTGTGTCTTGGAGCAAGAGGCACATCTTAAGGGATAATTTGAAAATATGTCTTTTCTCTTTAATAGGATATGCTTGTGTTACTGGATTTAATTGGAGCCCCAAATCCAAGGTTTCCCAACTACTTTCAAAACACTGCTCGCTGGTTTAATAGATTTCAGTCTATCGGTAAGAAGACCTGTGTTTGATAAATAGAATTCTATTAAGCACAAGGGTAGCTGAAGCCCTAGATGATCCATCAGCTGTGTATCTCCCACTCCGCCCACCGCTCCCCTTCCCAACCCCCTTCCACGTGTCCAGCCTCTCCCCTTTCTCAAGGCATAAAAGTTAAGCATATAAGTGGCACAGCTCCCTTAATGCATGGGTAATTTTGGTGCTATAACAAGATATATGCCAAAATTATCCATTCAAGTGGGCCTGATTTATTTTAAAAACTTTCATGTTTGGCCCCATTCGTGCTTTTGAAGTATTTTCTTATCATGTTTGTTGAATAAACAAAGGTTTTGCACATGTGGAGGGTAATTTATAAACTCCTGTGGAGTTGACGCGCATGAGCATTTATTTATTTATTTAAAGTTTCTTATATACCGCGCTCTTTAGCATCAGCGCGGTTTACATGGAACAAAACATTCTCAGTACATTTGAAAACACGTATGAGTTACATATAACAGGGCAATAAACTTGGGAAAACAAGGGTAACTATCTACAATAACGATTGAACTATTTACATAAATTCAACTAGCAGAGAGATTTTAGTGAGTATGTGGGTATTTGAGGCCTGTTTTATAAGGAGAAGTATGTGGGTGACTTTACTTTATAAATAGGGCTGTGAGTGGTGCAGACATTTGCGCAGACTAGCTACAAGCACTTACGTCTGCTCTGTGATAGCTGTAAATGTCTGCGCCTAGATTTTTCAAGCACATGCATAAGTTACAGTATCTTATAGCTCACTCTGAGGAGAAGGAAGTTACCAGTTGTGTGCCCCAGGGATCTGTCTTTGTTAGTGATATAATGGAAACATCTTTGTTAGTGATATAGCGGAAGGGCTGTCGGGTAAGGTTTGCCTCTTTGTGGATGATACCAAAATCTGCAATAGAGTAGACACCCAGGAAGGTATAGATAATATGAGGAGGGGTCTAGCTAAGCTTGAAGAATGGTCTAGAATTTGGCAGCTGGGATTTAATGTTAAAAAATGTAAGGTCATGCATTTGGGCGGCAGCAATCCAAGGGAGCAATATAGTATAGGGGGTGAAGTACTTTTGTCCACTAAAGAAGAGCGGGACCTAGGCGTGGTTGTGTCTGATGATCTTAAAGTAGCTAAACAGGTAGAAAAGGTGACGGCAAAAGCTGGAAGGATGCTTGGGTGCATACGGAGAGGAATGGCTAGCAGAAAAAAGGAGGTGATAGTGCCTCTGTATAAGTCTTTGGTGCGACCTCATTTGGAGTATAGTGTGCAATTCTGGAGACCGCACCTTCAAAAGGATGTGAACAGGATGGAGTCGGTGCAGAGGGTGGCTACTAAAATGATTAGTGGTCGTCTTTATAAAGCATATGAGGACAGACTGAAGGATCTTAATATGTACACCTTAGAGGAAAGGCGGGATAGAGGTGATATGATTGAGATGTTTAAATACCTCTGTGGCATAAATGTTCAGGGAGAGAGCCTCTTTCAATTGAAAGCAAGTTCTGCTACGAGGGGACATGGGATGAGGGTGAAGGGAGATAGATTCAGGAGTGATATGCAGAAATATTTCTTTATGAAAGAGTGGTGGATCCGTGGAATAGTCTCCTAGTGGAGGTGGTAGAGATGAGGACAGTATCTGAATTCAAAAAAGCATGGGACAAACACAGAGGATCTCTAAAGGAAAAAAGGGGACTGTTGTAGTTGTTGATATGGAAGGACAGACTAGATAGGCCATGTGGTCTTTTTCTGTCATCATTTTTCTATGTTTCTATGTTATAACTTATGAGCATAAATTCACACTCTGCCTACACCACCTTTGTGCATGCTCACATTGAACGTGTGTGTGTTCAGGCTTACGCACGTGATTTTTAAAGAATAGCAACTGCCTAAAGTATGCACATTAGTGACCGTTCGTGCACATAAATCCTTGAAAATAGTGACTTATGCAGATCTGTGCGATATGCATAAAGGGTGCATCTCTTTACATGACTTTCTTATATAATCAGTCTCCTTAGAGGATATAAGAACATAAGAACATAAGATATGCCATATTGGGTCAGACCAAGTATCCTGTTTCCAACAGTGGCCAATCTAGGTCATACGTAACTAGCAGTTTTCCCAAAAGATACAGGATCCATAATGCTTGTATGGGTCAAGCATTGATATCCTGGGTCCCTTCTTAATAGTTTTATAACAGGGCCCATAGGTAGGCACCTACAGAGACATCTATGTAGGTGCTATTCTATAAAGAAAAGTTTGGTCTACTTCTCATTACAAATCACTATCGCAAGCGGCAGAAAACGCAGCTGCAGTGTAGGCACAATCATGTCCACCTGCTCTCGAGCTGGGGCCAATGTTCACACACATATGTGTAGATTAAGATATTTTACCATCAAGACACGCACATGAGCAGAGTCTGCTTGCACTGTGCCCAGACGTCACCTGCTTTAAAGCTGCTTGCATATTATAAGAATTCATTTGCACGCATACGTGGCCACATACATGTGGAAGAGATTTTATAAACATACACACCAACTGTCTCCTGTGTTAGACTCGATTATTTAGGATTGTGTGAGATTCTGTCATTGGCATAGGTGGGTCATTCCTATGGGATGAGAGAGAGTGTAAACCATAGTCACAGGAAAAACTCGGTAATGAGAATAGGGAAAAACGAAGGGGCAAGTTTACTTAGCCCAAACTAGTAATGCAGGTTTGGGCTGCATTAGTAGCACGGGGCACTGTGCTTGATGCAGGGGGATGGAGAGAGCTGTTTCTCTGAATTTAGCTCAGCTCCCGATGTTAAAACCACCATGGGAAGCAACTACCACCATCCGTTGTGCTGGTGGTAGTTGCTGCCCACCAGCGGCACAGGCCTTCAAGAGCCAGGCTAGCAGCGCCACGAGAGGAACACCCACGCCCCTCCCAGATGTGTGATACCCAGGTAGCATAGGATTTTTAGCATGCCAAAAACACTCACTATGTGGGTAGCGTGCTTTAGTAAACATGCTCCTCTATGTACTGTTCTCTGTGTGAAATAGATGGGAGTGGCTTTACTAGTTTCCTGACATTTTAGGACAATGCATCACTAATATATTACTCCGGGGAGGAATTCTGTGCATTGCAGAATTTGTGTAGAATTCCCCACCTGAGCAGAATTCTGCACAGGCACCGGAAGACAGTGAGGTAGGTTTGGGCCCACAAGCTTTAAGAGAGCCCGATCCTGCCTCACTGTTAGCAGTTTCATAGATTTCTATTTGCTTCCACAGCTGTGCTAGATTCTGATGCTGCACGCAATGTTTTCAAAAGGTAAACGGAAATACTTTGTGTTTCTGACAGGAGGCACTTCTATTTATTTTTTGAAAGCATGGTGCCAGCATCGGAATCTAGCACAGCCGTGGGAGCAAAGGGAAATGCTCCCACGGCTGTGCTAAAGAGTCACTGTGTTTGGGCAGGAGAAGAGTTGCTGGTGAGTTGGGGGGGGGTGTGGCTGGGAACAGGAGAAGGGCTACTGGTGAGTCGGGAGTGGAGGATGGGGCTGGAGATGGGCTGCTGGTGAGTTAGTGGGGTAGCTGGGGGCTGGAGACATGGCTGGTCCATCTACAGGTGAACCAGATGGTTTCCTAGAGTGCAGCAGATCTTGGTGGGTGGCATGCTTACCCTCCCCTGTGAAGCAGTAGCTGAACTGCCGCTTCAGCCCCACGGCAGGCTTTAAAATGCTCACATACATGCGCACAGTTATGACCTGCCACTCCTGCATCAGTTGCATTGGAGGGGGAAAGGGAGTGGCAGGCTGTGAGTACACATGTGCGCAATCACTATAAGGTCCAATGCGGCACTGAAGCGATCAGCTGCCACTTCAGTGCAAGGAGGAATCGCCCTGCCACCCCCTCCCCCAGCTGAGAAGATGAATGCGGGGGGGGGGAGGGGGAGCAGCATGGTGGGCCAGGTAGTACTGTTGGGGGGGGGGGAAGCATGGAGGGCCTGTCTAGGATGGCAGAACCCCTCAGGCCAGCCCTGGTTGGAGATGGGCTGCTGGGTGGCTGGGGGCTAGAGGTTAGAGGGGGAGAGAACAGAGAGGACAAAGATGAGTTGTGGACAGAACTGTGATTGGAGCAAAAGAGCCAGGGGAAATTTCAGGTCTAGAGGAGGATTTAAGCTTTATGATGGGGGAATTCTGCACAAAACTTTACTAATAAAGCATGCAGAATTTTAACATTTTTGTGCAGAATTCAGCCAAGTGTAATATATGCCAGAGAAAGGTCATAAAAAAGAGGAAATATTAATCAAAAGGCCAAAACCAGATTTCTCAGACAGTGTGTGTCCTGCCTAGCACTGACTGAGAAATCTGACACATGCTGTGCAGAGGGGCCCAGGCGTGGTCTCTACATCAGGTCTTATACTCCCTGGGTCGGCTGGGGCTGGGGATACTGCAGAGGGGGCATTCACAGGCTCTGGAAGGGGAAGGGGGCCATGGTGACTCTTTTTAAGGTGTCTGGATTCTGGACCCATGACTGCAGCGTTTTGGAGGGATCGCGGAGAAGGGCCCCAGATCAGGACCATCGCTGCAATAACCAGAATAGGTGTGTTGAAGGGGGAGGGGAGGATACCAGATCCCAGCCCTGATTCTAATTGATCTGAAAGCAAAAGAATCAGAAGTGTGCTTCTAGAAAGGTTTTGATGACCATTGTCTTTAGCTTCAATTACTTTTTTATTTACAAAAATGTCCACGCTCACTAAAAATAACATCACCAAAATGCATTCGAAAACACATCATGGAAACTTGTGAAGGGCCAGGGCATGAGGGCCTGTCACTGCACAAGTGCTGGAAGGTTCCGTGCTTGAGGGTTGCTGCAGGGCTGTTTAAGACGCTGCCATTGCTAGGCCCAGATCAAGGCATACAACAGCAGCAATGTTCCAGCATCTATCAAAAGCTACTGCCAGAGGTAGTTGCTATACTGTATATTCCTAAATCCGGATCTGGCCAATATTTTGTCTCCTATTGAAATGTTAAGTTCCTTCCAAAGTATGAACTTAATAATGTAATTGCCTTCTATTTCATATTTTTACATGTGGAGAGTAATTCTGCACGGTATGGCTAGATTTCTGTGCGAGTTTATGCACATAAATCACAGTATTTTAGTAACTTATGTGTGGATTGTAGTTGGGCGCTATTCTGAAAGTCCGCAGCATGGATAGATGGCGCTTACTTTCAGTGTGGGCGTTTGCAGGGCAGAGTTGGGTGGACCGTGGGCAAAGTGCATTTTTACATGCATTCTTTATAGAG
Organism: Ichthyophis bannanicus; assembly: GCA_033557465.1. NCBI lineage: Eukaryota > Metazoa > Chordata > Amphibia > Gymnophiona > Ichthyophiidae > Ichthyophis > Ichthyophis bannanicus. The sequence goes on from CM066033.1 coordinate 562,547,551, forward strand.
TAGGCCTCAGTGCGCAGGTGTAAGTGATTGCAGCAGTAGGCCCGTCAGGAATCCACCGTACCTCTGCCTTTTTCTTTCTTGGCCCTAAACTCTGGAATTCACTTCCTCTGAACTTCTGTATGGAACCCTCTTTCATCAGCTTCAAAGCACAGTTAAAAACCTCTCTCTTCTGCAGTGCCTTTGATCTCACACCGCCTCCCTCCCTCCCTTAGTGATGTTCTGCCCCTTTCTTTCGTCTCAAGGTACCTCTCTCTTATCTCTCTTACCTCTCTTCTCTATCCTGTTCGACCACTGGTGTTCTGTTTCCTTTCCAAGCAGCATTTAATTTATATTGTAAACCGCTCAGATACTCGCGTGTTGGGTGGTATATTAAAACCTGGATAAAGATAAAGAATATTTACACACATCTGAGGCCACTTATGTTAATATTCTATAAAATAACATTTGCACAGAGGTGCCATGAACATGTTAAAATATAGGTGGCGGAGCCGGCTGTGAGTCAAGATGGCTGCGTGAGGACCTTGCTCCTGGAATCCTGACTAAATCCTCTCTCCCCGCTCTTTACTTGCTTCTCTCACCCCCTGTGCTGCGATTCTCAGCCCTGGAATGTCCTCCATTAAACCAGCCCAGTTGGAGTACCTGGCATCTCAGAATCAGGGGGTTAAGTGATCAAAGCCCGAGCCTCCCTCTCCCCAAAAGATGGCGGCAGCCCGAGTTAGTAATGAAGGTCTACAGGAAATCCTTGCAGAAATTCAGGCTGTGAAGGACTTAGTAACGGCCAACGGTGAAGCCCTCACCTCTGTCTGTCCGGACGTCACAGATCTAAAAGCTCAGCTTAGTTCGCTTAATATCCGCATTGACAAGGTGGATGCAATTTTACAGATCCATGAGGAAAAACTGCTGCAGGCCGGGAAAACTGTGAAATGTGTGGGGCAGCTAGAGAGACTCATGGAGGATCTTAACAACCCCTCACAGTGAAGTAATGTTCGAATCCTGGGCTTACGAGAAGGAGCAGAAGGTATGGACCCGGTATGATATTTGGAATCTCTACTCCCAACTTCATCTCAGTTTTGAACGGCACCTGGAGATCGAGATGGCCCATCGCGTTCCAACGCAATGCTCCCCGCATGGAAAGCTGCCTGGACCCATGATTCTCTGAGTGCTCTGATACCCCCACACTCAACAAATCCTGCAAGCGGCAAGGATACAAGCTTCAGTTTTTTACAGATTTCCATAGGGCTTACCGTGAATTGGCACAGACAACTGCTTGCCTTCTGCCATCAGCTTCAAAAAGTTCAAGCAAGATACAGCCTATTAGGGTCACCCTCAACAACCAAACCATGCCATTCAAGGACATCTATCTTTTGCGTGCCTGTTTAGAAGAACTTGGGGAAGCGGAGATGCAATGACCAGGTCTGCTTTTTAAACCTTGGCTCTATAACTATAGAGTGAATGTCAGCTTAGGGCCGGGCACAGTAATGATCTGTCTGCCCCTGACTATCTCTTCAGGCCCTGGTCGGGTTCGTATTTACTAGAATCTTACTGACACCAAACCAGACTTTATTTCCATTGCAACATAGGATGCTCCACTTGTCGATCCTGACCAGAGTTACTCTTTTACGCTGACTCGATGCCTGATTCATATGTTATTGTGTTTTGACCATATAGTTTTATCATCTGTCGCTGCGAATATTTAAGCGTGTGTGAATCTAGTTCCGGTTAGCTTGGTGTGTGTCTGTGGGAACAATGTAGGGTTGTGGGGAGGGGCAAGGGAGGGGGGTTATTGATTCTCAGGTACTATTGTGGATAACCAATGCTTCCACTCAGTCCTTTACCTGCCAGGGGGTGAGTGGGGAGGGAGCTTTGCTAGTATTCCTTTTACAAGGTCTCTTTGCAGTGATAGACTTCTGTGTTGACTCACCTGATTGTTACAGTTTTGTTTACTGCTGTTGTGGTTAAACTCCCTGGTTTCAGATGCTCGATGGTAATGCTTACCCCAGTGTCCCCTATATTATTCTTGTTCTCCTTTAAAGAGGTCCATGCCACTGCTTGCCTTGAGCTGCCTGTGTCTCTTGTATTTTACTGCTCTCACAGCACCAGATGGCAGCATCTACTATCCACGGCATACAAACCCTTTCACTGTTAGTATAATGGTGAACTCTCAAAGTTCTTTCGCTGAACGTGAAAGGGATAAACAACCCCATCAAGAAAGAGGCAGCTGACGTTATATATTTGCAGGAAATGCACCTTAACCTTGCGGAATGCCAGAAACTGGGATTAGGGTGATTCTTCTTTGCTTCATGCTCACCTGCTTCTTATTAAAAAAAAAACCAGAGTGGCGATTTTGGTTCGCAAGACATATAACCCCAGCATACCTGAGACATGATAGGATGCTGAGGGTAGATAGGCGAAGGCAGTGCTCCAAATAAGGTCCCAGATGTTAGTTCTATTTACTGTACATGCCCCTAACCCAGACAGCCCTGGATTCTTCCACTCAGTGGCAAGGGAAGTCACGGATAAGAGCTCCCAGCCGACCATTCTTGGTGGCAATTTTAATTTAATACTTGATCCACTCACTGATCGCCCACCAGTGTGACTGTTGGACCACAAAAGCATCACGAGTCCTGGCTAGCATGGTTCATGACTGTGGCCTCTTTGATCTCTGGCGGCAACAACACCCCACGGCTAGGCAGTATACTTTCTTTTCATTTCCCACCAGTCCCACTCTAGGACTGACTACTTTTTCATCTCCAAAACTTTGCTTCCGAGTGTTACTGCCACCAAGATCCATGGGATGCATGCTTCAGGCCACACTAGCATCTTGCTTTCCCTGCAAGTGATGCAGCGTGGAACCCATCTGCTTCATGGCATTTTAATAGGGCATTGCTTGCTGATGATCTATTCCTCGCCCATGTATACACAGCCATTGCTGATTTATTGATTTATTTATATACCACTTTATCTGGATAATCAAGGTGGTTTACATAGAACATCTTTCAAACACTGCACTTGGTAGTCTACAATGAACATTTTACCAGTTTACAGTGAACATTTAACAGTTACAGGAATAATTTACCCACTATAGATAAGTTAAACATTGTATTAGGACTATGTACATTTCTGGTGGCATTATGCTGTTGATGTATCATATGCAAGTAAGGTACTGTGAAAACGAGTGATGAGTACTTTGATTCATTGATTATTTTTAACATAACCTTTCTGAAGATGATACCCCTGGGTGGGTCTGGTAGGAAGCATTTAAGATGTATTTCCACACCTCTGCTACCACCTATGCTATTCCCCCACCCTGGACTTGCAGATTCAGGTGGATGAATGGATACTGCTTTGAAGGTCAAACCCATCCATTCTAATTCACTTGCAGAAGCTTAGGTACAATTATAATAAACTCCTCAGTGAAGAGGCCTCCTAGGCTTTATTTCATCAGAATAGCTGCTATTACATGGAAAGCAATAAGTCCAGCAGGCTATTAGCTAACTCACTGAAGGCACGTAGGGATGATATACGAATAGTGGCCCTATTAATTGATGATGGACAGTTGGTAGTCAAGGATGATGATATCGGGGCAGTTCCATCAACATCTCTATGCGTCTGAGGCAGAAGATCTTCTAGGGAGCTTTCATAATCTAATTGGACATCCGGAGAGGCCCACTGCCCCACCTGAAATAGCAGCGACCTTGGATGCAGCAATTTGCCCTGAAGAGATCCAACAGGCTATCGAGAACATGCCCCAGGCCCTGATGGCCTACCATTAGAGTTTTACAGGAAATTCTGCTCAGAGCTTCTCCACCACTTACTTACTTATTTTCCCTTGCTCTTGCAGCAGTTCCCCAGCTTGGGCTCTCTTGCTAGTGCTACCATTGTTGTGCATGAAAAACCGGGGAGGGACCTGCAGAAAGTAGAGAAATACCATCCCATATCCTTGCTGAATACGGACTATAAAATCTACGCTAAAAACTTTGCAAGCTGGCTCTTGCTGTAGTCCCTCTCCTGTTACACCCAGACCAGTGTGGCTTTGTTGCGGGCCGTTCCACGGCTGATAATGCATGCTTACTCTGCCATGTCCTTGCGTTAGCGCAGGACCTTGATTTGCCCTTGGTGGGACTATCACTGGATGCGAAAAAGGCATTTGACCACCTTGAATGGTCCTTCCTATATCGCTCGTTCCATTGGTTTGACATCGGAGGTGGTTTCATTAATATGATCAAAGTGCTCTATGCTAATCCCATGGCTTGCATTCTTACCAACCCGAAGTTATCACGACGCATTACCCTTTAAAGGGGCACTCATCATGGTTGTTCTTTATCCCCCCTGTTGTTCATCCTAGCACTTGAACCTTTAGCCCTTCTCATTAGACAGTCTCCAGAAATAACTGTGCTCCAATTCCATGCTCATTCTGTAAATCTTTCGGCCTACACCAACAATCCTCCTTCTCACCTCTTCATCAATATCTCCTCTCTTAATGCTGATTAATAGGTATTCCATGCTCTCTGACTATAAAATAAATTGGACAAAATCGGTGGCCTTCTCTCTGAATAAGCGGATCTTCAAAGCAGATCTGGCCTCCTTCCTATTTCTTTGGGAAAGCACAGCTATAAAATATCTGGGTATCCACTACTCCCCTACTCTAGAGGATACACTGCAACGTAATGCTGAGGACATTCTTCAACAACTGAAATCCTTGACCTCTCTGTGGTCCCCTCTCTACCTCACATGGTAGGGGCGCCTAGACTCTATCACAATGATGATTGTCCCTAAGATAAATTATGTATTAGAGATGCTTCCCATCCTGCTTCCTGAATCCTTTAAGAAGAAACTTGAAAAGATCTTAGTCACCTTCCTTGGAAAGGTAAAGCCCCTCGCATAGCAACAAAGAAATTAAAGCTATCCATAGCTGCTGGGAGAAGAGGGGGGTTCCAACATGTTTTTCTCCTCAAACAGGCCTCCCTGTGGTCTCACACCCCTCCTCGAGGGCAGTGTCCTGTTTTGGCTCTCCTTGGCAGAGTGCTTCGTTGCCCTGGTGCCAGTGCATTTAATTATGGGCATGCAGCACCAGAACTCTCCCTGTCTTCCTCCCGTAATCATTTCAACACAATGTTCCTTCTACACTCTTGACGGACTGTGCACAGCCGACAATCTGCTCTCGCTTCAACTTCCTATATGGCATAACCCCATGTTTAAGATAGAGTATGGGTCATTCTCCTGGCGGGTATGGCAAGGAAAAGGTATCTGGTTGCTTGGGGATCTCTTGCCCAGTGGGGGATTTAAGTCCTTTGCAGATCTACAGAACAAATTTGACCTTCTTGGACCTACTACTTTCAGTGGGTACAGCTAAAATACTGTCTGCAAAAGTTGGGTATAAAAGTCTACTTCCTAGCACCAGACTGGGACCTACTTAGTATTGTGTGGATGACTTCAGGCCTTCCAGGGTCACTTCTAAATTCTATGATCTGTTCTGGGACCGCAGCAGCCACTCCTGTATAAGAACTGAAAAAACGTGAGAATCGGATCTTGGCCCATTGCCTTTGCCTCAACTATAGACCAAATAATGGGGGCCCTTGATCCGTTTCTCATGCTTCACGTCTTTGACTCAAACACTGTATTTCTTAGCACACGGGGCCTATATCACACCATTTCTGCTCTCCAAGTAGCACCCCACTCATGGCAACACCTGCTGGTCTTGCCAGCAAGCTGTTGGTACATTTTCTCTTATGCTTTTTAACTGTCCGAATGTACAATCTTTTTGGCAGCAAGTCTGGATGAGGATCCAGCATATTCTCCAGATCGCTACACCTCTGACTTGGAAGATTGTTATTTTTTGGGCACTAACTGGTATTCCATCTTTACGAAAATCTGACTAGTTTCTCTTAGATTTTTTTTAGGAGTAGCCCTCAAATTAATAATTACCCATTGGAGAACCTCGTCCATGTTTGAGTTCCATCATTGGTGGAACTTACTATGTCTGTACTGCAAGTATGAACATGCGCATGGATCCTTTACTAACGACCTCGCGACCTCGATGGGAAAGTGGAAACCTTCTGAAGATTTTGCTGTAGCAATGCTATAATGCTGCTACATGGATTTTCTTGTCTGGTGGGCACTGGAGCAACACGTGACTAAAGTTCTTGTCCTTGTGTCTGGAGCCGGGGGAGGGGGGGGTTGTTATGTTTTAATATGTACTGTTTTATTTATTTGTCACTACTGCTTGTGTTATAAAATGCCTTAAATTAGTCTCCACTTACAGAATTATCTCCATTATGATTAAATGAATATGCTGAAGATAAAATATTTATCTTTTATGAATTCTTTGATTTCATTGTAGAACGGAAGCTCCATCGTTTGGGTTTAATAACGAATCATCCTATTGAAGTACAGTATTTTCAGAGCAGCTTGCACGGAGGGTGGGTGGAGGATGACCATACACCATTTTTAAGAAGAGGTAGGTCATTTTTCATGCTTTTAAAAGCTTGCAATGTTATTAAATAAACATAAACATAAATATGTAATTTTTATGATATGGAGATGCAAAGTAACAAGTAAAAGCGCCCAGGTAAGTAAAACATAAAACATTAAAAAATGGTATAGAAAAGGAAAAAAAGGGCAATATCTGGAGAGCTGCATATACTAATGCTCATAGTATGCAAAATAAAATTCCAGATCTAGAAGATGTAATGAAAGAGGCTGACTTAGATAAAGGCAGTCTCAGAGACATGGTACATGTAAAACAGTGACTGGAACATATAGTCATACCAGGCTATAATCTATTCAGGAAAGACAAGATGGGAAGAGGAGTGGTGCTGTATGGAAAAATAATATTAAAGCCACAGACATATGCAGGGCTGACAAGGGAAGGAGGAGGCACTGCGGATTAATCTGGAAAAACTATTATTTATATTAGGGGCCGGTCCCAGAGTTGGTTTGAGGTTTTGGTGCTCTAGGCAAACTTTAAACCTAATGCCCTTTCCCCCGGCTGTCAGAATCTATTGTTTAGCTTTACATGCCTTCCTCTTTGCCTCTCCAGAAACTGCCATCCTTGGGCATCTGCCTAGTTTGACTAATAGTTGGGCCGGCCCTGCTTATATTGGTATGATATAGAGACCTCTCTCACAGGTAGAAGAAATAAATAGAGATTTAATTGAAGACATTCACAGTATTGCTATTAAAGGGGAAGTACTATTGGTTTGAGATTTCAGTTTGCCAGATGTTGATTGCGATATCCTGGCTGTAGTGTTATCTAGAAGCAGGGAGATCCTGGATTCTCTATAGGGAGAATTGTCCCAGCAACTGGTAATGGAACCCATGCAAGAAGGAACGATACTGGACTTGGTGTTTACAAATGGGAAGAGTGCTTCTGCTGTTGTAGTGGATGATTATCTGGCATGTAGTGATCAACAGATGGCGGACTTCAATATTAGGGCACAGGTGGAGATGGTTCCTTCAAAAGCAAGGATTCTAGACTTCAGGAAAATTAACTTTGCAAAGATGGGGGAATACCTTAAGGAGTTGTCCGCTGAATGGAAGCTATCTGGGGGAAATAGAACAACAGTGAGTGAATCTGAAAGGAGAGATTTTAAGGGCAGTGAAGCTTTTTGTTAGAAAATGAAATAAATGTAAGTGGAAAAGGGGGTCACTATGGTTTGTAAAAGAAGTATCTGAAAAGGTAAGGAAAAAGAGGGTAGCCTTCATAATACAGAAAGCGGAAGACAAAGAATAATATCTGGAGAAGCCAAGGGAAGCTGGTAAAGTAGTGAGGAAAGCAAAGATGCTAATGGAAGTACAAATAGCCAATACAATAAAACAGGAGGACAAAACGTTTTTCAGATATGTTAGTGGGAGCAGGATGTGCAACGATGGCATTGTGAGACGCAAGGGTGAAAGGAAGAAATATATAGAGGCTGATGAGGATAAAGACCCAAATGGCTTTCTAATAGCTGCACATGTTTAAATAGCATTTTCAGATGTGCAAGTTTACAAATAGAGCTTCTAAAATGACCCTGATTGTGCTCACATACACATTTACACCAACTCTGGAGCTAGTGTAAATATGTACATTTCAATTTGCACGCTATCGGGACTAGTTCTAAGAGCCTGTAGCTGGATTTTCAAAGAGACTTATACATTTAGTAGCAACCGCTAAACATAAGTCCCCTGCTGTGCATTTTCAGTGGCATTATATGGATAGTACCATTGAAAATTTCCTCTGATCATTTAGTACTGGGATGGAACTAGGGCCTTTTATCCAGTTATACACATAGCAGTGATATTCACAGTGCTATCCATATAGTTAAATGGTTTAAGGTAGCACAGAAAAAACTGCTTAGCTTTACCTGTAGAGGCCGAATATCACCCTATAAGAGGAAAAACCTAGTATAAGGCAGGAGGAGGACTTGCCCTTATCTTATTAAGTCATCAAGAAAATCACCAAACTAACCCCTGTGAAACATTCAAAAAAATTTTTTTTGTCGGATGTTACAGGAAAGGAACATATATTGGAAACTATGTCCACCACTCAGTTACATCCTTTTAATCAATATTCATAAAACCTAAAAAACTCCACTACTTAGCTGAATCACAAACGACGAAGTTCAGGATAACAGGCACGACGTGCACGTTTCAGGTCTGTAGCCCTGTTTCAAGTGCTGCCTTCACCATGTAATTCAATTCAACCGTCTGCACACGCTGAAAAACATGGCAAAGGCAGCACTTGAAACAGTGCTACAGACCCGAAACGTGCACGTCGTGCCTGTTATCCTGGAGCTCCGAGCCATACACCTTGTCCTGCGGGTCTTCTGTCACCACCTGTGTCACTAGCTAGTGCTGGTCCAGACGAACAACCAGGTGGCGATGTTCTATGTGAATAAATGGGGGCATGGGGTCTCGTGCCATTTGTCAGGAGGCACTGGTCCTCTGCTCGTACGCAATCCAATAGACTATCCTCCTGCGGGCAGTGTACCTGCCAGGCCAGGACAACCTGCTGGCCAACAGACTCAGCACAGTTCTCCAGCTGCATGAGTGGGAGCTGGACCCCAGGGTAGCCAGTCGGCTTTTCCGGCTCTGGGGGGAACCCGTAATGGACCTGTTCGCCAGTCCGGACAACTTTCAGTTGCCCCGCTTCTGCTCCTGGCAGCCCCACCCCTCCAAGGTGGCAGCAGATGTGTTCCTAGTCTCATGGTCAGAAGGCCATAGGTACGCCTTCCGTCCGACACTGCTGATCGCCAAGACCTTGTTCAGGACCCTCTGCGACAGGGCCTCGCTCATTCTGATAGCTCCTCAGTGGCCCAGGCAGCCGTGGTTCCCACTGCTTCTGCAGTTGACGGGGGGCCCCATCCCTTTGGGGACCACTCCGGGACTCCTATCTCAGGAGGGGGGTTCTCTCCTGCACCCCAACCTGGGGTCCCTCTCGCTGACAGCATGGCTGCTGTGACTGGCCCTTCTCAACCTTCCGGTTGAGGTGGAGGACATTCTGCTGCCTCTCCCAAGGCCTCAACCAGGAAGTGGTGCTTCCTACCTTCCCAAGACCTCACTCCAGTCGGGCGAGACAGTCCTTTACACCTTGGACTGTAAGAGGGCTCTGCCATTCGATATACAATGCACTCAGGGCCACCGCAAAGCTTCTCAGCTTTTCATCTCCTATGACCCCAGCAGGCTGGGGGAGGCGGTGACCAAGCGTACGCTCTCCACATGGGACATCTGCTGGGCCAACAACAGGTCTTCATTCCATAATTTTGCAGCCCATTACTGCCTGGAGAGAGTTCTGACGGGACAGTGCCTTCGGCCAGACTGTGCTCCATAACGTTTTCGGGGTCTAGGCAACTCCTACCCTCCGACCCTTCTGTGTTCAGGCTACTGGAGTGCTGGGTTCATCAGACACAGGGTTCCTACTGTGGTCTGTGTGCACGGACTAAAAAATTGCTGCTGCTTGCGGCTCCCTGTGAGAGAGCCCCTATCTTTTCCTATGGGCTTGCGGTAGCCTGTAGCTGGGGAGTCCCATATGTGAGGACTGACTTCCTGCTTGTTCCCGGAGAAAACGTAGTTACTCACCTGTAACAGGTGTTCTCTGGGAACAGCAGAAATCCAGTCCTCACAACCCTCCCTCCTCTCCTTGGAGTTGCTCCTTTATCATCTTTTATTTTTGCCGTCTTGTAGCTATGTCATCTGACTGAGCAAGATGGCACCCGTGGGTGGGAAGGGGACCACACATGCATATTGGCATCTCCCAAAGGCTTTCTTTGAAAGCTGGGGGGATGTTTCTGTGAGGGCTCCGTCTGTACCGATGTCACCCATATGTGAGGACTGATTCCTGCTGTCCCCAGAGAATACCTGTTACAGGTGAATAACTATGCTTTAGCCAGTGACGTAAACTGTGGGATGAGGAAGGCTTGGATAAGAGTGTGGACTTCTGTGCCATATGCCTCTGTATTACAGAAATCGTTACCAGAGTAACTTAGGCACAAGTCCAATTACTAGTGTTTAGAAAGAAAACCAAGACATAGCCATTTCCATTAGGATGAGACCAGGTAAAAAGATTTCAGTGGGGAGTCTCTGGATTAACAGTTCTAACCTGAGGGTTTCTGAACATTTGGGATAGAGGGGAGAGAGTGTTGGAGACTTTTTGGGCAGACTGAGGGGCGTAAACCATAGTAGATGACCAATGTTTTTCTAATTTGAGGTAGTTAGATGGGTAGACTTCACATAGGTTAGTAATCTGGGAGGTAATTTCTGGATAATCAGGAGGGAGGGCTTCAGTGGGATCATTATAGCTGCCTATTTTGCTTGCTGTTTGTTATCTTCACTGTATTTGGTGTGCAATTCTGGAGACCACACCTTCAAAAGAATATAAACAGGATGGAGTCTGTGCAGAGAGTGTCTAACAAACTGGTCAGGAACTTCGTCATAAGGCATATGGGGACAGACTTATACAGTAGATCTCAATATGTATACTTTGGAGGAAAGGTGGGAGATATGATAGAGACATTTAAATGCTTCTGTGGCATAAATGCCCAGGAGGAGAGCCTCTTTCAATTGAAAGCAAGCTCTGCAACGAGGGGACATAGGATGGTGGTGAAAGGGGATAGACTCAGGAGTAATATGAGGAAATATTTCTTTACAGAAGGAGATGTGTGGAACAGTCTCCCAGTGGAGGTAGTAGAGATGAGGACTGCATCTGAATTTAGGAAAGCATGGGACAAACACAGAAACTCTCTAAAGGGGAAAAAAAGGTTTATAGTAGTTGGTATGGATGGGCAGACTGGATAGGCTGTATGTTTTTTATCTGTCATCATGTTTCTCTATTGCCAACCCAATGGAAGTTGAAAAAAAATTATATAAAGGGGTTGTGAATGTCTGTCTGGTGGAAAACTAACTCTTTGAAAATTTAACAGAACAGGATGAAACTTGAAACGTGGAAAAAACTGTTAAGAGACAAGTTGAAAGTGGACCAAATAGTAGCCCGATGTATTTCTATGGGAGAAGGGCAGACTGGAAAGATTCTATGGTCTTTATCTGCCATCATGTTTCTCTGCTGTTGTATATTTTAGAGTTGTTATTGTATGTGAATTATTCTTATTATATTGTAATCTACTTTGGGTAGCTCTTTGTAATCTGGGAGAGTAGTCAATACTGACCTCTGGAAGGGGTGGTACAGAAGAACCAAATAAAAATAAATAAATAAAATAAATGATACTAATAAATTGACCTTATGTGAAGGCCCGTTTTAGATAGATCATAGACAGGGATTTGAGACATCTAGGTTAGGACATGCACAACTTCTCCTGCATTTTACAAAAAGCTCTGCTGAACATAGAGCCTTTGGTAAAATACCTAAAAGTGCATGTCCATTTACTGGTATGTTCAGTGGGAGCAGCAATTTTAGAAATGGCTACTCAAATCAAACGTCCCCATCTCACAAATTATGCTTTGCTGCAGTCAGAAATATCATGGGTCCTAATTTGGCCTGCTGTCTGGTAAAGAGGCCAGTGGTGGTATCAAGTTCCTCCCCAACCCCCTCCACCCCAATATCCTCCTCCCAGACACCCCTGGTGCCATCTCCAGAGCTCCCTGACACCCTTCCATTTCTTACCAGATGTCTTCCTGGTGGTTTAGTGTGCAGGAGTGATTCCCAGTCACTTCTGCTCCGTTGTGCTCCCAGTATTAATAATGCACTTCTGAATCCTAGCACGATAGTACTGCATTATTACTGCTAGGAGCAAAGCTATCAGATAAAGAGAGTTTGCACCCTTATATAGCAGCTTTCTCCCTAGTAGTTGTACTTCAAGACTACCACTAGAGGTCAGAAGTATCATTTCTATGCGGCGTGCACGATGAAGGTAACAAATATGCAATGGATTCTGCAGCTGTCTGGGCTACATGGAAATTGCTATCACAGTTCAGTTAGGCACACACAAATCGGCTTTTGAAAATTTCTTCTAAGCTGAACTTTCTGATGTAAATGTCTTAGGTATTGTCTAGGGGACCAATGTTCAAAAAAAGCTGAGTCCCTGAATTTGGTGCCTAATTTGTCCCCCAACCTTAAGGAAGTTTTCAGCTGAAAATTTACCTAAATATAGGCATTTAAAAGTTACGCTTCTGATTTAAGACCACCATTCATTTGCCTGGGTTTATGAGCCTAATTTAGATGCCTTTAGCTGAAAATCAGGGCGAAGCTCCTAACTTTTTTCCCTGCCCTAAATTCTCTGCTGTTGCCATCCCACTTTTTGGCACCTAAATTTAGGAGTGTAAAGTATAAATTTAGGAACACAGACCTAGTTAATTTTCAAAGAAGTCAATTTAGGAACCAAAATATTCATTGGTGGTGGCTAGCCAATTTAACGCGGCTGGTCACCACCTCTGAACCCTAAACCTAGATATTCAATACCAGGGCCATATCTGGGCCCCGGCATTGAATATCTGTGCTGGGACGTTACCCAGCAGCGGTGATATTCCACTGCTGCCCGGTTAGCTTCCACAGCGAACGTTAGGCCAGCCTTTATTGCATCTGACTTTCGCCACATGTTGATAACTGGGCAGTGGCTCAGTATCGCTGCTGCCTGGTTATCAACAGCTGCCGCCCCCGGTATGTCCCGATACTAACCAGTTAACATCAGGGCAAATGGCAGCGGCATCTGTGGATATACAGTGTCGCTGAACATCCTGTTGAGCGGCATTTACATAGTTTGCGGGTGTTCAAACTGTGTAAATGCCTTTGCATATCCCCCGCCCCCCCAAATTCTTAGGAGCCTAAAATCTTTGAAAATTCACCCCCACAGAGGGGAGAAACAAGCTTTAGGGGCATGTTTACTAAGCCCTATGCTAGCAACATGTTTGGGCCACATTACTAGCACAGGGCAGTGCGCTGATGCAGGGGTGGGATGGGAACAGCCGTCCCCTTAAATTTAGCATCGCTCGCTACATTAGAGCCACTGCAGGGAGCAACTACTGGCACCCATTGTGCTGGTGGTAGTTGTTCCCCATCAAGCGCCAGCAGCACGAGCTTTCAAGGCCCATGTTAGCAGCACAGCAGAGGAACACCAACGCTCTGCCATGCGCTGCTCATACACACACGACCTGGGCATTTCAGATTTGTTTTAGCGCAGGGTACCGTGCTACTGTTTAGTTCAATGCCCATAACGTGAACTAACCTCATGTTATCCAGGCAGCACGCTTTAATAAATATGCCCCATAATGAATCAGGAGCTAAGTGTGACACAACAGTCATCAAACGACAGTAGGTAAGGAATGGTAATTAGTCAAGGGAATGATATGGAAATGGAGCAGAATAGCTTTCTATGCCTAATTCAGCGTTTCTTGAACAGGCGTTCCAATCCTACATCTGATCCCATCTCCGTTCCCTGAAGTATGGCACACCATGGAGGACAATGAAGAAAACCTTCACTTCTCTACTATAGAAAATCTCAGCAAAATCATGCATGTGTTTGTGCTGGAATACCTCCATCTGTAATTTCCATGTAAAATAGCAGAATTCATAATAAAAAGGTTCAGCTGCGGTGAGTATTTCTGTCAGAAATCAGTGTACCGTAACTGTAGTTTATTATTGTTGTAAGAATTATTTCTCACTAATCCCTACATTTCTAGGCAAGTTCCAGATTAAAACACACAGAATCCGACGCCAAATGAGAAAACCGAAAAAACCCCCAAATGGTCTTTGACATAAGGCTCAAACAGACCGATGCAGAAAGCCAGTGCTGGAGCCAAGCTGAAGCGATTTTTTTTATGTTCCCGACTGCACACATTTTAACATGCGATTCAGGAAGGATAGGATATGCAAATGACCCTTAACCGTGTGCATGCAAATGAGCCACTGCAGCATTAAACTGGGAGAGCAAGCCAAATACATGTGCACAAGAAGCCTGCACTAGTTTGGCTTGCTGTCTGGGCACAGTGTGGATAATTTGCATATTAGCCCTGAAAGTATTTTGATGGCATCAGGGACGATCGCGGCAGCGGGAAAAGCCCCCGATGCCATCAAAATACTGTCGGTAGAAGCCTTATATGGCAGTCTGATCTCATCTGGTGCATCCCAGGATGCACCGCATGGGGCCAGACGTCGCCATTTTTCAAGATGGCGGATGCAAAGCAGGAGTGCCTAGGCAGTGCTCCTGCTTATTTTAAGGTACTGGGTGGGAGGGGCTTAATTTAGGAGCCGCAAGATCACCAGGTTACTTTTTTTTATGTAAGGGGGGTGGGGGGTACAGGGGCTGCTAGACCACCAGGTTACTTTTTTTTATTTAATGGGGGGAACAGGGCTGCGAGACCACCAGGTTATTTTTTTTTGTATTTAATGAAGGGGGGTACAGGGGCCACTAGACCACCAGGGATTCTTTTATTGTTGGGGCACCGGCCCCCAACAGTATTTTGTTGACATCTGGAGGCCTTTCCTGATGCTGTGATCATCCCTGATGCCATCAAAATACTATGGGAGAGGGATCGGCCCCTGACAGTGTTTTGATAGCATTGGGGGTTTTGCCTGATCATCTGAGGAGAAAATTATCTAGGCATTGGGGAAAGCACCTGGTGCCATCAAAATACTATCAGGGGCATGCATTAGAGGCTTAAGTCACCTCAGATTTTGGCACTATGGTTGGTTGCGAAGTCATCTATGCCTGTCTATGCATCGGGTGTACCATGATTTGCATACCATGCAGCTGATTAAAATGCATTTAAATATGTGTGGCATTAATTGGGCGTTAGTTTTTCTGCGAGGGTTTACGTCTGTTTTCTACATTCAAAAAGTTGTAAAGTGTGCTTAAACGTGGCATTATGTGTGCTTAAAGGCAGCACTAATTTTCTGCATTGGCCTGATTATCTATTGAATTAATGCAAGGAGCACTATAGTTAACTGTTCCTATGTAAATTTAATTGTGCACTTTGAGTTCGAGTTTATAATAGAGCGCCTAAGTGAAAAAGTCCAAAAAAGCACATATTTTTTAAAGGCAACAAAGGCACATAGGTGCTTTACTGTACAAAGACTGGTGCACAAATTTACATCTGCTCTGAAGAAGGTGTAAATTTGTGTGTGCTCTGTTTGTATGCACATGTATTTTATAAAATATATGTGTACAATGCAACTACGCCTTTGCTGCAACCAAACTACGCCAGACTGCATAAAAGTAGGCACACACTTTCCGGGAAGGAGGAGTGGCACTATATGTAAAAAATACTATTAAAGCTTTGGAATTACAGAGCTTAAAAGGGAGAGAGGAGGCATTGTGGGTTAAACTAGAAAGAGGGAAAGAGAAATCTATCTGCATTGGTGTGATATACAGACCTCCCTCACAAGAGGAAGAGGTGGACAGAGAGTTAATTAAAGACATACGCAGCATTGCTAGGAAAGGGGAAGTGCTACTGATAGGAGATTTCAATATGCCAGATGTTGATTGGCACATTCCTGCTTCAATATCATCTAGAAGTAAAGAGATCCTGGATTCTCTAAAGGGAGAACTATTCAAGCAATTGGTAACAGACCCCACACGTGAAGGGGCCATACTGGACTTGGTGCTTACCAATGGTGAAAGTGTTTCTGATGTTATAGTGGGAGATCATTTTGCATCCAGTGATCACCAGATGATGTGTTTCAGTATTAGGACTAGGGCTGTTGGAATCCATTCAAAAGTCAGGGTCTTAGACTTTAGGAAGACTAACTTTGCCAAGATGGGCCAATACCTCAGGGAGTCGTTAGCGGTATGGGAATAGCTGGGGGATGTAGAAAAACAGTGGGTAAAACTGAAAGGGGATATTTTAAGGGCAACCAACCTTTTTGTTAAAATGGTAAATAAAGGTAAAAGGAAAAGGAGACCGCTATGGCTTTCGAAAGAAGTAGCTGAAAAAGTGAAGAAAAAGAGGGAAGCCTTCATGAAATACAAGAGATCACAGAGAAAGGAAGACAGGCATCAATATTTGGAAAAACTTAGAGGAGCTAGCAAAGTAGTCAGGAAAGCAAAGATTCAAAAAGAGGAGAAAATAGCCAATGCAATAAAATGGGGGGATAAGACATTTTTCAGATATGTTGGTGAGAAGAGGAAGGGCAAAAGTGGTATTGTCAGACTCAAGGGTGAAGGGGAGGAATATGTAGAAGCTGATGAGGATAAAGCGGAATTGCTTAACAAATATTTCTGTTCTGTGTTCACAGATGAAGAACCAGGAGCAGGACCTCAGAAAACACCCACAAACAGGAACAGAAGCGAGGGACATCTTGAACAATTTTCAGAAGACTCTGCTCGTGAGAAACTAGCTCAACTTAAAGTAGACAAAGCGATGGGACCGGTTGGGATACACCCTAGAATATTGAGGGAACTTGGGGACGTTCTAGCAGCTCCACTGACTGACCTTTTCAATGCCTCATTGGAGTCGGGAGTGATGCCAAAGGACTGGAGAGAGACTCATGTGGTGCCTTTACACAAAAGCAGAAGTAAGGATGTGGTTGAAAACTACAGGCCTGTTAGTTTAACTTCGGTGGTGAGTAAATTATTGGAAATGCTGCTGAAAGAGAAAATAGTGAGGTTTCTGGAGATCAGCGGATTACAGGATCCGAGGCAGCATGGATTCACCACAGGCAGGTCTTGTCAGACAAATCTGATTGATTTCTTTGACTGGGTGACCAGGGAGTTGGACTGAGGGAGAGCCCTAGATGTGGTGTATTTAGATTTCAGTAAAGCCTTTGACACTGTTCCTCACAGGCGACTTATAAACAAACTGAGCACCCTAGGGATGGACCCTAAAGTTACTGCTTGGGTTAGAAATTGGTTGGGTGGGAGGCAACAAAGAGTACAGGTAAATGCAGCTCACTCTGAGGAGAAGGATGTTACCAGTGGTGTGCCCCAGAGATCTGTCCTTGGTCCGATTCTTTTTAACATCTTTGTTAGTGATATAGCGAAAGGGCTGTCAGGTAAGGTTTGTCTCTTTGCGGTTGATACCAAAATCTGCAATAGAGTAGACACCCAGGAAGGTGTAGATAACATGAGGAGGGATCTAGCTAAGCTTGAAGAATGGTCTAGAATTTGGCAGCTGGGATTTAATGTAAAAAAATGTAAGGTCATGCATTTGGGCTGCAGCAATCCAAGGGAGCAATATAGTATAGGGAGTGAAGTACTTTTGTCCACTAAAGAAGAGCGGGACCTAGGCGTGGTTGTGTCTAATGATCTTAAAGTAGCTAAACAGGTAGAAAAGGCGATGGCAAAAGCTAGACGAATGCTTGGGTACATATGGAGAGGAATGGCTAGCAGAAAAAAGGAGGTGATAGTGCCTCTGTATAAGTCTTTGGTGCGACCTCATTTGGAGTACAGTGTGCAATTCTGGAGACCGCATCTTCAAAAGGATGTGAACAGGATGGAGTCGGTGCAAAGGGCGGCTACTAAAATGGTTAGTGGTCTTCATTATGAAGCATATAAGGACAGACTTAGGGATCTTAATATGTACACCTTAGAGGAAAGGCGGGATAGAGGTGATATGATTGAGATGTTTAAATACCTCTGTGGCATAAATGTACAGGGGGAGAGCCTCTTTCAATTGAAAGCAAGTTCTGCTACGAGGGGACATGGGATGAGGGTGAAGGGGGATAGATTCAGGAGTGATATGTGGAAATATTTCTTTACGGAAAGAGTGGTGGATCCGTGGAATAGTCTCCCAGTGGAGGTGATAGAGATGAGGACAGTAACTGAATTCAGAAAAGCATGGGAGAAACACAGAGGATCTCTAAAGGAAAAAAGGGGACTGTTGTAGTTGTTGATATGGAAGGACAGACTAGATAGGCCATGTGGTCTTTTTCTGTCTTCATATTTCTATGTTTCTATGTCTGCAGTCATAGAATTTGATTTTAAAAAATCCTTTTTTGCATGTAGAGACAAGCTTTATATGTAGAAAAAGCTTGATACAATTCTACCCACGAAGATAATTTTATAAGTGACTTGTGTTTGTAGAACAGTGTGTTACATTCTCAAATAGATACTTATAAAATTGCCCCAGCATCTATGGAGTGGAGGAGTAGCCTAGTGGTTAGAACACTGGCTTGGTAACCAAGCAACCAGGGTTTGATTCCCACTAGCACTCCTTGTGGCTTTGGGCAAGTCACTTAACCCTCCATTGCCTCGGAAGAAAGGCCTGGCAATCTACTTCCAGTGACACTGCCAAGAAAACCCAAGAGCTTCTGGGTCGCCAGGAGTCAGGACTGACTCGAAGGCACACATTGCATTGCATTGTGTTACATTCTCAAATAGATACTTATAAAATTGCCCCAGCATCTGTAGGCATAAAAGTAGGGACTCCAAAAACATAGCACCTAGTTGTATGCAATACAGGCATGCCCTAGGGCGGAGAATGTAGAGAGCAGTGCATGACTGACACTTGCATGTGAATTTTTTCAAACAGAGGCATATGCACCAGTGTTTATGGGCATGTACACATAAACACAGATACTCCTGCCTTAGGACATGTGTAACTTTGTATGGCAGCTTTCCAGTGGGCTAATATATAAAGGTATATACAATGCTTTGTAAAAGACTTCATACCCTTTTACATTTTCTGCATCCTGCTACCTAAAAAAAATACTCCTATTTTAATGTATACTGAATTGTATGTTTCACTGATCTACTCAACATACTCTTTACTTATAATGTGAAAGATCACTTATAGAGATACTTAAATAGTAGTTCAGAATACAAATTTAATAAGCCTTGATTACATAAACCTTCATACCCTTGGTCATAGCAAACTCAAATTAACTTGTTTTCTAAAAATTGTTACAATGCCCAGAATAGGTATATCCCATCACAAATGTAGAGCTAATTTGAGCATTTTTGTTTCTGTTCTATGAAGTGAATTTGAAGCAAAGGTCTAAACCTGACAAATACGGAGCTGCCAAAAGAAGTCCTGTATAAAGTTATTTAAAGATACAGATTGGGAGAAGGCTATAAGAAAAAGTCAGTGTATCCGAATTTTCCTTGGGGCACTGTCAAGTCCATCATTGTAAAGTGGAAACAATTTGACACCACTAAGACACTGCCTCAATCAGGCCGTCCCTCCGCTTAAGGAAACTGTTGAGGAAGGTCAGTGTGAGGCCTGTGATTACTTTAAAAGAACTACAGAGGTCTCTAACCTAGATTGGGGAAATGTTGACAGTTCAAGATTACTCCACAAACATGGCCTGTATGGGAGGGCAACAAGAAGGAAGCCACTGCTGAGTAAAACCATATAATATGCTACAGAATGTTTGCAGAGAAACACTTAGGGAAGAAGGTTTTGTGATCTGATAAGACCAAAGTGGAACATTTTTGTTTCAATTCTAAGCCATATGTATGGCATAAAATAAACACAGCACCTCACTCTACTAACACCATCTATACAGTACAGCATCATGATGGCAGCATTCTGTTGTGGGGATGCTTTGTAGCAGTAGGGTCCTCAAGGATTGAGGGAAAGATGGATGGTGCACAGTTAAGGCATATCCTGGAAGAAAACCTGTTTTACTCTGCCATAGACTTGTGACTGGGGAGAAGATTCATTTTTCAATGGGACAGTGATCCTAAGCACAATCTCCACTGCATGCAAATCTGTTTCATGCATGTTCAGCGTGGCTAGCCTAAAAACATGACTGGGTAGGGGCTACACCAGAACTGGCTTGAGCAATACTGCCCTAAATTTTTTTTTTTTTTTTTTTTAATACACATTTATATACCGCATCTTCCAAAGTTCAGTTGCGGTTTACAGTGAACAATAGTTAACAAAGCAAGTTTGTTTTACAGGGAACGTCATATTATAACAGAACATATTTACAAGGAACATCATATTATATATACAATATACAGTCTAAACAATGTGGGATAATACAGAACAGGATAAACTATATACAGTTTTATATATGTATTTATATACATGGAAGTGAAAGGACATAAGCTGTGAAGTCATCATGATTGTGTGTCAATTGTGTGGGTTAGGGTTTTTGCTTGATGCAGATAGATACCTGTTTAACCTTTGTCTAAAGCAGGTTGTGAGTTATCTATGTTATAGTGTTTGGTGAACAAATAAGTTTTTAATTTTTGCGGAGTTCCATGATCTCCGTTAGTGTTCGTAGCTCCTCTGGGAGGGAATTCCAGATCGTTGGGGCTATGTGGGAAAAGGCTCTGTTATTTGTTGATTTATGGGCTCTTGTATAATCTTTTGGGATCTTTAATCTGTTCGATTGTCCTTTTCTGTGTGTGGACTTAGATGGTTCTTTGTGTATTAAGTTACATAGCATAGTTGGGGCCATATCATATAAGGCCTTGAATGAAGTTATTATTGTTTTGTAGATTATTCTACTTTGAATTGGTAGCCAATGGAGAGAGGCTAGTATTGGTGATATGTGTTGGAGTGAGTTAATTTTCAATATGATTCTGGCCGCTGCGTTTTGCGCTAATTGCAATCATTTGATGTTTTGTTTTGATATGCCTATTAGAATTAGATTGGCAAAGTCAAAATGTGGAGTTATGGTGGCCTGGATTATGTTGATAAAGTCTTGTGTAAATACTAGCGGACAAAGTTGTTTGAGGGTTTTGAGTTTGAAATAAATTTTCTTTATGGTATTGCTAATGTGTGTTTCCATCGTAAGGTGTATGTCTAGAATTACGCCTAGATATCTTATTTCGTTTTTTATTTTAATTTCTTGGTTTTGAAGTCTTATGTGTGTTGGGGGGATATAGGATTTGTTCTTGGTCACGATTAGAACTTCAGTTTTAGTGTGGTTTATGTGGAGGTTTTGTGCTTTTAGCCAAGTAGTAATTTCATTATAACAGTCCGATAGGAGTTGTAGCGGTAGGTTGGGTATCGTGAATGGAATATACATCATAATATCGTCTGCGTATAGATGATATTTTACTCCAAATTTTTTGAAAATGTTGCAGACTGGTTTTATGTAGATATTAAAAAGCAGGGCTGATAGCGCTGAACCTTGTGGTAATCCAATTTCTTGTTTATATGTGGTTGAGTTTTGATTTCCAATTCTTACATTTTACGTTCTATTATCTAGGTAGGATGAGAACCATTTATGTACTGTAGAGTTTAAGCCTATTTGTCTCAAGCTATTGAGCATTATTGTGTGGTGTACGCTGTCAAACGCAGCTGATATATCAATGAAAAGTAGAATGAAGGCCTGTTTATTATTGTCAATTCCTCTTAGGAGCGTATCTATTAAAACTGTGAGGAGTGTTTCAACTCCATGGCGTGGCCGAAAGCCATACTGTTGCTCATCAAGAGGGTAAGATGAGTCTAGAAAGTCCTGTGTCTGTAATTGAACCACTTTTTCAATTATTTTAGCCAAGAATGGTATGCTTGAAATGGGTCTATATGATGCAGGTAAAGTTTTATCAAGTTTGCTGTTCTTGAGGATTGGCCGTATTTGTGCGTGTTTGAGTGATGGTGGGAGGTAGCCTTGGGTTAGTGAGAGGTTCACTATTGAGAGAATGTAGGGTAATAAAATTGGTAGGGTATTTTTTATCCATGTTACTGGACATGGATCTAGATATGAAGTTGTGGTGTTGAGACTGGTGATAATGTTTTTTAGTGTCTCTTTAGTTATGGGATGGAACTCAGACCATTCATCTTGTGGCTGGTGTGATAATTTGGTAATGTCTATAGACATTGACGGCATTTTTGCTTTGTTTTGATAATGGTGGGCTAAGGTTTGAACTGAGATGTCTGTAATTTCGCTGTCGGAGGTTTGAGGGTTGGTTAGATTTCTGACAATGGTGAATAACTCTCTTGGCCTGTTATATGATTTTGATAGCATTTTAGCATAATATTCTTTTTTTGTGCTGTCCAAGGTTTCTTTGTATTTATTGAGGTGGTTATTGTATATTTCTTTGTGTATTGTCAATTTAGATTTGCGCCAGTTGTGTTCTAGTTTTCTCAGGTTCCGTTTCATTTGCTTTAGTGTATTGTTGAACCATGGTTTGGTATTAGTCTCAGAGTAAGTGATCTTTTTGTGTGTGTGATTAATTTTGGCTGCATTGTTGATAGTTTCATGCCAGTTTTTGACAGTGTCATCTAAATTTGTTGCTGGTGATAAGAGGTGAGGGATTGTTAAATCAATAAATTCTTCATTGTTGAACTTTTTAAATCTTGTAGTTGGGACAAATCTGGATTGGTTGTTAGTGCTAGTGAGGGGATATGTAAGATTTAATTTGATGATGTAGTGATCAGACCAGGGTATCTGTGTACATTCAACTGAATTTGGGTTGATTAGTTTGAAGAGTGTATTAGGGAGAAAGACAAGATCGAGAGTTCCACCTTTGATGTGTGTAGAAGTGTTTATTATCTGATGATATTCCATGTCTGATATTGTGTCAAAGAATAGTTTAGCATCCAGTGTTGGTAGAGAAGGAAGGTTAAAATCTCCTAGCATGATTATAGGGTGTTGTTCAGTGGAGGAGCTGAGGAGTTCAATAAAAGCGTCAAGGCAATCTGGGTTTTGGTCTGGGGGGTCTATATACTAAACAGAGTTTCATGATACCAATTTTTATTAATAACGTATCTATGTTGTTGGAGATGTTTGATTGGATTGTTTTGGCACTTAGTACCTTTTTTGTCATCATTAATACACCTCCGCCTTTCCTATTGGTTCTATGTTTATAGAAAGTGTCATAGTCTTCATTATTTAGTTGATTTATGTAGACTGTATCGGTATCGGTGAGCCAGGTTTCAGTGACACATAATATGTCTGGTTTTAAGTCAGATATTAAGTCATTAAATATGGGTAGCTTGTTTTTCATGGAGCGTGCGTTGATAAGGATGCATGAGAGGGATGTTGAGTTATTGGTGCATGTTCCCTTGGTTGTTTGATGTGGGTTTGTTTGTTCTATGTGAATTAGTCTATGGAAATTTAGTCTAGGATGGTTGTGTGGATAAATGTGTCCAGTGTGGAAGTTGTTTCTAGTGTGTGTGTGAATTATGGGAATTGTTTTATGGTTATGGTTCTGTAGGCTTAGTGTTAGGTCTATGATTAGTATTGCTAAGACTAAACCGATATAAGATAGTTTCATTAGCATTATGTTTGTACGTGGCATTTTAGATGGGTTGCTGTTGGTGGAGCTAAGCGGTTATAAACCAGGGTAGGAAATGAGAGAAAAGGAAAATCACTAGGAAGTTGTGTTATACAGAAAGTTTAAATGAGAGCTGCTAGAAACAATATTAAACCTAATTGATGAAAGCTACTGACAACAGTATATATATAAAATTGTGTGATAGCTACTAACAACAGTACTAATTGATGATAATATACTACTGAAAACAGTAGTAAAATGTATGACAGTTAGTTGCTAGCTAGCTACTGACAACGGTTCTGAGTGGTGAAATACTACTGGTAGCAGTAATGAGTACTGGTGACAACAATGATGCAGAGAGAGCTAGTGAAGTATTCAATTTTGGTATCAGTATCAGTTTTGCAACTATTAAATCAACATTGAGTAGTTATTTATACTATTCTAAATGACTTATGGTTCCTTTTACTGCAGTAAGCGCTTCCGCCAAATATTCAGTCAAGGGCATGGAAACATACACAATCAAGACCTTTTTTTTAATTCTTATTTAGTTTTTGACTTTTTCTATAATGGTTCTTTTCTATTTAAATTGTAGAGTATGTTGTGTAGAACAGAGAAATAAATGAATTTTTGAATTGTATTTTGTAGACGGCAGAATGTAAAAAATGTGTAAGGATGCAAAGAATCACATTGCAGACACATATGTTGTCTTTATAAAATACTATATCCACTAAATATCTTGGTATACCTTGCAAAAATATCTCATGGACCATCAAAATTCTTAAGGCACAATGTTCGAAGGCAATTTACATGGGTAACTGCCCTACTTACCTGTGTAAATGCCTTATCTGGGATTTCTGAAAGGCACCTACACGGGTACTGCTTTTTGAAAATCCTGGATATGTTCCTAACGTGCCCAGATGCTATGCGGTTAGCATGGGGGGTGCTAGGGGTGTTCCGGGACAGAGGAAAAGACTAAACGGGTAACAGTGTTTTTTTGATGCTACCCGCTTCTTCCTCTGTGCCGTAAAGATAGGCTACCTGGCTAGCTCCTGCGGCTTACGAGTTGTGTGGCAAGACCCAGATTTTCGAGGCCAGGGCCAAATATCATCCTGGCATTGAAAATCTGGGTTAGGCGGAAAGGGGGCAGGCTATGTGCTGATGCAGCGCATAGCACCGCCCAGATGAAAATCGGGCCCTTTGAGCATAGAACCATAAAATTTCATTCACATTTCATTATCAGTCCCAGAGAAAGACATTTTAACTGTTTATGTATTGCTTCTTTTTCAAAATTTTTAATGATAAACACTTCTCTTCATAGATGCATTGAATATGATGTGATATGAGACCTGAGAAGTGGCTGGTGGTTTGTTTGTGAAAGGAACAAACTGCTTTTTATGCCATGATGCAGAAGACTTAATATGGATCTTCGAAATGTAATGTCACTCAGATTCAATACAGCGAAGTGTTTTACTTTCATCATTAAAAAGCTTGAAAAGAAGCACTATATGAGTTGTGCTTTCAAAGAGCTGGCAGGAGTCCCAGAATCCCACCCATTTGGAAGACAGTTATTGTAGCTTCAATAAGCCAACATGAGCTCTGGAGCCCTGCTGGCACAGAAGAGAGGAGCCAAGAGCATCAAAAAAAGCTAGTGGAAGGTGGTCTTCAGTGGGGCAGGGGGGTTGTTTTTGATGCATGTGGCCCATTTCCCAGTTTTCAAGCCTCTTTTGGTTCACTTCACACATTTGTGTTAATAAAAGATTTGTAACAAGTTAGAAGGATGGGCAGGAGTACATGTGGATTTGCCAGCACCTATGGTGACAACAGATATTTTGCAAAAACAAAAATGCGAAAAGAGGCTTTAATCACATGCAAGTACAAGAGGAGCCACTTAAAAAGCCAAGTGCCACCTTTCAGATTTGTGGGTTTTAAGGCCATTTGATTTATTCAGGACCATTTCATCAGTGTTTCTGGATCTACTGGAAGATGTTTTATTTGTATAAAGCCTCCTATCTAGGCGCCTCCAGTCACTATAAACACTCTAGTCTAGTGTCTCATAGGAAGGAAAGGTTGTCACTTTCTGTTTTAACGACATCTAATAGGCCTTTCATAGGTGCAACATACGTAGGGCTTCTGTACTTAGTCGTTTATGGATTACAGGTTCTTTGAAGGTACAAAAAAAATCTGTGTTTATCAGGGGATTTTGCACCACAGGTACTGTTACTGGGTATCCTTTTGGGAGAAATAAAATATGTATATTGATATTGCTCAGGAGTAGTCAGTGCAGAAAAACAAGACACCCAGGGCAGGGATGAGAGATTACTAGAGGGAAGTGGAATTTTTATCCAATAAACACTTATTTTTCCATCAGGGCTGTTTACTGGTTAAAATCTAAAATCAGAAACCCCTTAATAGATGAGAGAGGAAATTAAATCAGCAATCAGTTCCTCCTGTATCCCTATTGTCCTTTCTCAATAGAGTAAGAAATAAATTCTCCCTTCTATTACTTTTCAGAAGAATATAGTTTCCTTATGGTGTGCCAAATTGCCCAGATTCAATATGAGTGGTGTTCAACTAGGGATACAAACATTTTTTCTTTTCATGATTCTTATTGACCTGCTTACCCTTATTCCATCTTGGAGATGGAATATGTCCTCTTGAATGTCAGGGGACAGCAGATGCCGGCAGTGGCAAGAAGGTAAGGGGGTGCAATGGGTCTCCCCACAGCCCTATCCTGAGGGGGCCGTACAGGGGCTGGATGTCCTGAAGGGAACTGGCCTTCACATCAATTGGCTCGTCTTTATCCATGTTTGCATGCACGTCTGAGGATTAGCATGGTATTTCTTCAAAGGTTGTAAAAATTCCAGAAGCCTTGATGGCCAAAACTTCGTTGCTAGTATCTGTAAGTTACCCGGGGGCAGTGTCTCCATACGGGTTAGTTTTGCAAATTTTTATAATGAATTAATAGAACTAAAAATAGCTAGATTTTAGACTTTAAAATATAGGATAAAATGACCACATGACTTTGGCCACACAACCCTGAGTGCACTTGATCTCATCTGATATCAGAAAATAAGCAGGGTTGGGCCTAGTTAGTACTTGGATGGAAGACCACCTTGGAATACTGTAGGATTAAAGCATGAAAGAAAGGCTTGGCAATCAACTTCTTGGCACACCTTACCAAGAAATCCAGGGGAAAACTGCAACATGGACAACTATCCATATGGTCTCCAGAAGTCAACATCAACTCGATGATACTTAACAACAGTGATCACATGAGAATATGAACATTGCAATTCATGATTTCATTAATGGTAGGCAGGGCCCCTTCAACCCCTAATAGGGCTTGGGGCAAACTATTCCAGTGTAGGGTTGCCAACTAGCTCCAGATGTGCCTGACAGGCTTGATCCAGTCCTGGTTTTACCCCATGGCATGCAGGGATTTGTAGTCTTGCTTTTCTTATAAAGTGCACTGGAGAAATTGGAATATGTGTCCCTGCATGCCATGGGGTAAGCCCAGGACTGGATCAAGCCTGTCGGGCGCATCTGGAGCCAGTTGGCAACCTTATTCCAGTGGGCCTCCCCCTTCCACTGCTCCCTGTCTAGGGTGTGCAGTGGTGGCAATACATTAAACATGCACCATGGCACCAGAGTTACTTATTTTTTAGTGCCATGGTGCCGTTCATGCTTCCGCCTCTGCCCCCTCTGATTCTGGAAGCTCAAATAGCACCATGGCACTGGAAAAGAAGGTAACTCTGGTGCCATGGTACATTTTTAAAGTATTGCCGCCACTGCACATTCCAGACAAGGCAGCACAGGAGCAGGGCAGCTTCCTCTTTTGCCCATAGGTAAAAGCGGCCCTGATGGTAGGTCAAGCTACTGCAGTGTGTAATATATAATAATATTTTCTAAGGGCCTGATTTATGAAGGCCTTTTCTCCCTTTCTGTGGGAAAAGGCCTTGATACTTCTAAAATACCAGAATTGCTAAGATTTCTGTTTTGACTTTTTCAGTGGGTGATTGTCATCATTTGTGTAAAAGTCAGGTCATTGTGACAATTTTCAATAAATATAAAGTATGCATCCTCACTAGGCTATTTCCATTATTCACTGACATGTCCCAACAATCTGAATTAGCGTGCCTTTTTTTCTATGTGTTATCAGCTTCAGGCCACTTTTAGATCCTCAAATGTGTTTCCTTACTATTCCGCTAGATACATCCTTGCCTTCAGTTATTGTGTTGTCCATCTTGACCAGACTTTAAGCTCTGATGAGCAAGGACCGTCTTTTACATGTGTCTGTACAGTGCTGTGTATACCTTGTAGCCCTATACAAATGATTAGTAGTAGTAGGTTGTTGTTTTTCCTTTTGGCTGCATAAGAATATAAGAAGCGCATATTGGGTAAGATCAGTGGCCCTTCTTATTTCAAACACTGGTTAAAGCCAAGTCACTGTGAAATACCCATCATATCCCAGTGGGGAGAGACATTCTGAGTTGCATACTCCCAGAAATAAATGGTGGTGCTCACCAGGAATACTTACTTTCACCACTCGAGGATCAGAACAAAAATACAGAGGTCTCAGTATAAAAGAGCACTGCTGTATAAGGCTCGCACCACATCACAGCAGGAATCAGTCCTCACCTATGGCTGATATTGACACTGACAGAACCCACTTTGACTTAAGGATAAAGCGGTATAAAAACCCTTTAAAATAAATAAATAAATAAAATACATTTCCCTAGCTTTTAAAGCAAGCTTTTGGGAATGCCACCATGCATGCGTGGCCCCTTCCCGCCCAAAGGTGCCATCGCTATAGCCCCTTCAAGAAGATGGCAAAAATATACAGCAACTCCAAGGGGAGGAGGGAGGGTTGTGAGGACTGATCCCTGCTGTCCCCAGAGAACACGTGTTACAGGTGAGTAATTACACTTTCTCCAGGAACAAGCAGAAAGTCTGTCTTCACATATGGGACTCCCTAGCTACAGGCTACCGAGAACATGTAGGAAAAAGTATTCCACTGGAGAAGGGCGGGTAGGGGGCAAGGAAAGGAGCAAGCATCACATAAAATGAGAGACAAGTGGTTGCCCCAAAAGAGGCTTGCCCTCGATGGGGTGGTGTTTTGCTGAGTTTGCACTTAGGTGAACCCTGACCAAGTTAGACTTCAGCTCAGAGTGCGAGAGGCAGAGCAGGTACTGCAAGACCAAACTGGTAGGGCATGAGAAGGGGTCCGCTCGGAGCTCCGAGCACCACACTGAGAACCAATGCCACTTGAAGGCGTAAGCCCATCTGGTTGAGTCCTTTCATGAGGCCAAAAGAATGTCCTCGATCTCCATGGGAAGATGGTAGGAGGCTAGAGCAACCCACTCAGCCACCAAGTTGTGAGGGATAGGGGCCTCAGATTGGGGTGAAGTAGCAGACCCTCCTCCTGCATCAGTAGCTACGGTGAAAACCCAAGAGGGACTAGGGGCTCTGTCGAGAGACGGAGCAGCAGGTGAAACCAAAGCTGCCTGGGCCACCTCGGGGCTATGAAAATTATCGAGGCCTTGTCCCGCTGGACCTTGAGAAGGGTCCGGGCAATGGGGGGGGGGGAGACATAGAGCAAGCCTGTTTCCAAGATGAGGAAGGCATCTGGTGGCACCCTGCCCGGGTGCGGGAGGGGATCGCAGAACCGGGGGAGCTGTGAATTCGCAGGACTGGCGAAGAGGTCCAGGTCTGTAGTTCCCCAATGCTGGAAGAGTCCCTGCACCGTCCAGGGATACAGGCGTCACTCATGTGGCTGGAGGAATCTGCTGAGCCAGTCCGCCAATGCATTGTCCTGACCTGGGAGGTAAGTGGCCCAGATGGTCATGCCCTGGCTCACCATAAAGGAGCGTAGGGCTGTTGCCTGAGCCGGTACCTCCTTTTTTTTCACATAGAACATCGTGACCTGGTTGTCCGTCTGGACCAGCACTGCTCGGTGCTGCAGGTGTTCTCTGAAAACCTTGAGTGCAAGGCGGATGGCCCGGAGCTCCAGCAGGTTGATCTGCTGCCAGGACTCCTCGAGGGACCAGGTCCCTTGAGTGCGCTGCCCCTCGCAGTGGGCTCCCCAGCCCGCCAGGGAGGCATCTGTAGTCAAGACCACCTGATGTGCCGGAGCCTGGAAGGGCATCCCTCTAAGCAGGTTCTGAGACTCCTAGCACCAAGCGAGAGTTTCTGCTGGAGAGACCAAAATAGGGTCTCGGAGGCGGC
This sequence comes from Ichthyophis bannanicus, assembly GCA_033557465.1. NCBI lineage: Eukaryota > Metazoa > Chordata > Amphibia > Gymnophiona > Ichthyophiidae > Ichthyophis > Ichthyophis bannanicus. The sequence continues at coordinate 562,577,319 of CM066033.1, forward strand.
TGGTCGACTGCCCACTGCGCTCAAAGGCACCACTGTGCCAACCGCATGATGAGATGGGCATTGGGCACGACATGGGCCGTGAAGGCCATGTGGCTGAGAAGGCGAAGCATCGTCTGGGCCGAGTTGGCGCTGCAGCACTGCACTTCGGATACCAGGGATATGAGGCGGTCCACCCTATCCTGAAGAAGGAAAGCCATGGCCTGCAGGATGTCCAAGCAAGCCTCGATGAACTCCAGGGACTTAATTTGAGTGAAGTGGGACTTTGGATAGCTGATCACGAATCCCAGATGCTCCAGGAGGCAAATGGTACAGTCCGTGGCCTGCCGGGCTTCGGAGGCCGTGCCCCTTGTTATGAGCCAGTCATCTAGATTTGGATAGATGAAGGTGCCCTGCAGCCAGAGGTGGGCTGCTGCTGCAGCCAGGCACTTCATGAAGACCCATGGAGCAGATGCGAGGCCGAAGGGAAGCACCCTGTACTGGTAATGGTTTCCCTGAACCAGGAAGCGGAGGTACTTTCTATGTTTGGGATGGACGAGGATGTGAGCGTTAGCATCCTTTAAGTCCAAGGAGCACAGCCAATTGCCCTGCTGGAGGTAGGGCAGTAATGTTCCAAAAGAGGTCATCCTGAACTTCTCCCGCACCAGGATCCTGTTTAGGTTCCGCAGGTTGAGGATAGGCTGAAGGCCCCCTGTCCGCTTTGGGATGAGGAAGTATCGGAAGTAAAACCCCCGTCCTCGGAAGTGCGGTGGGACTGATTCTACTGCCCCATCCTCGAGGAGGCCTACAAACGCCTGACTCAGGAGGGCCTGGTGTTGGGGAAGATGACTTGGCTCTCCGGGGAAGTACGGAGGAGGGACCTGGTCCAGATGGAGGAGATAGCCCTCCTGAACGACCTAGAGGACTCAGGCATTGGTGGAAATGGACTCCCACCTGTGGGAGAAGTGGACCAGATGCCCCCTGATGGACAGCTGCCCTGCCAGTGGACGAGAGACTATGCCTCTGGCGTCAAAACGCCGAGGATGGCTGAGCTGGCAGCAGGGGTTGGGTCTTGGGACCCTTCAGCTTACAAGGGGCGTGGGCCGTGGTCTTGCCCTGAACAGGGGTCGACGCCAGTGGGTAGGATGGGTAGCCTCTGTACGGGAGCCCCTTCCGGTGGAAGAAAGGCTTCTTGCTCTGCTGTCTCTTCCTGGGGAGAGGGGAAGTTTTCCGAGAGAGGTGAGTATGAGTCACATATGCCGTTGCAATCTCTACTGCCTTATCCTCCATGGGCTTGCCAAATAGTTGCTCCCCGAGGCAAGGGACGTCAAGCAGCTTCTCCTGGACCCACTGCTCCAGGTCCGAAGACTGGAACCAAACCTGCCGGTGGGTTCCGATGCCAGCCACTGCCATTCAGGCGGAAGACTCAAAGCCATCATACGCTGTTTGCGAGAGGTACTTTGAGCATTCTCTGACGGACTTTGAGAGGGCTTGAAAACGCCGGAGATGGTCTCCATCAAGGCTCACCACACAGCCTCCGAGCTCTCTAGCGAGGTCATGGAGGAACATCCCAATGTATAATTGGTAAACTTGGATGCGGCATGACAGCATGGAGCCCTGATAAGCCTTGCACCTGAGGGTGTCAAGAGTACGAGACTCTTTGCCCAGCAGGACCAAAGAATGAGTCTTCGGGCTCTTTAGCTTCCACATGGCCAATTCGGCCACCATTGAGGTGTGGGGAAGCTGGGCATTCTGAAACCCCAGGCCCTGCTGAACCCTATACATAGCATCCAGGTGCTTGCTCAGGAGAGGGACTGAGGCCGGGATCTCCCACATGCGGAGGAGTCGTCTATTCAGAATGGGAGAAACTGGCACTGAGAGCGCTTCTTTCAGAGGGGCTTCATATATTGCAGAATATCGAGCTCCTCTGTGCAGGGCTTCTCCTCTGACTCAGTGGCGAGCGCTAGGGCCCGTGCAATGTCCCGGATGAACTCCAGAAAGGAGGTGTCCTCGGAAGTTGACTGCCGCTTCTGGGTTGGTGGAGAGAGGTCCGAGGGGAGGTCTCAGTGGGACTGAATCTCCGGGGAGGTCTCCCCGTCAGACTCCCACTCTTGAGTAGTCCGTGGAGGATTCGAGGTTGGGAAGCTTGAAATGGGTCAGTCACCCTAGCTGGGTTTCCAAGGCCAAAACCAGCCCGGAGCCGGAGGCGCTAGCCCAAGAAGATTTCGCGCCCGAGAACTGGGACGAAGATCGAGACCTGCGCCGAGGATCCTCATGAGGCTTCTGGCTCTCAAGGGTCACTACAGCAGCCAAGGGAGTCCTTGAGGTTGAGGTCCCTGCGGTCTTGAGGCGCATGCCAGCAGGGCCAGGCAGCGAGGAATGTAGAAATGCTGTGCTCCAAGGCCAGCATCCAGGTTTCCCACTCAGGAGTGGGGCCCTGCGACACTGACGCTGGGGTGACCGGGTCAGGTGTCAAGGAGGATAGGGGGTTTTCGCCGGGACAACCTTCGGGAGACTGGGTGCCTTTGCCGGAGGCCTCCATATCGATCCGAGGTACCTTACTGGGCTGTTCCGATTCCAGAGCTTGCCGAGGGGGGCTGAGAGACTGGATGTGTGACCTCTCTCGCTTGCCTGGTGCCCCTGACAGATTCCTCGCGGCCGCCTTCTTCTTCCGCTCATGTTTGGATGACCTCTGGGCAGAGTGCCACCAGGCCTGGGAAGGAGTCTTGGGAGACTCCAGAGGTTGCGGGGCCGAAGAGTGGGAGGCTACCGGGGAACCGGGACTACCTCACGGAAGAGATCATCCAGCTTCTGCTTATGACTTTGGATGGCCTTGGAGGACATCTTCTTACAGAGGGAGCATAGTTCCAGGTCATGGTCAGCTCCTAGACACCTGAGACAACAGTGATGGGTGTCTGTGAGCGACATGTTTTTTGAACACCTATCACATTTCTTAAAACCAGAGGCCATTGGGGGAAAAAGGACCCCTGCGAGGTCAAAGACCCTTGATGCAGCCAGCAGTTAAAAAGGGCACGAAACGTGATAAAACACAAATAAAGGCAAAAAAGGAAAAACCCTGAGACCAAGGCCGAAACAGAGGTGTTCAAGAGGTGGGAAGAGGCCCAGTGAAGGCTGGATAGCAAAAACCTGTTGGAAACAGAACTTTTTCTGGGGACGAGATGAATGTCTGAAGGGCTCCACAAAAAAAAGAGAGACTGAGTACGATGGCACCTTTGGGTGGGAAGGGGACCATGCATACGTGGTGGTATTCCCAAACGCTTTCTTTGAAAGCTGGGGAAATGCTTTGTGCGGGCTCTGTCGGTGCCAATGTTACACATATGTGAGGACTGACTTCCTGCTTGTTCCTGGAGAAATGCTATGTACTGTACATGTGGGGATTTCTCTAAAGTAATCCTCCTAAATCTTTTTGCATCATGTGTTAAGTGCTACATGCACATTTTTATCTTGCAAGCATACAGTAAAATTTTATTAACCCAAGTATCATTACATAGACTAATTAATCTTTTTATACCTTCTGTGATCACACTTTTTCTAACCCTCCTCTAATTTTTACCTCAGCTTTTTCCTATGATATAGTCTTAGGGCTGAATTCATTTACCTCAAGAATGGACATACTGTACTAGACTATACCAGATTCAGAAGAGAACTAGCCTCAGAAAAGATGCTCGCTGGATTAAGAAGATGGGACAGAGAAACTTTCCCCATGTGAGGGTGTCAGGGGGAAGGACTTCTGTTTTCTAGTGCTCTGGGCAGCATGGAGACTTATACTTCCTGTCATCAAGTCAGTCCACTCTTGATGATCTCAGCAATCAGCTCCTTGAGGCCACTGGGATACCTCACAGTAGCTTGGTTAACCCTTGAGATGTTTACTTTTGCTGCCATTCACCAGTCACTTCCCTTTCCTTTGCCTATCTTATTAAAATTCTCTAGGGAAGCAATAGAGATGGTCAGGGGCGTCCTAGAACTTGCAGGTGTGTTGTCTGTTAGCTGGCATGTTCTCTCTTAGGAGTACAGTGTTTTGATCTGGAGGATGTTTATTTTGTTTTTTTATTCACTAGATCAAGCCCAATTTAGCAGGCACTAGGAGCCAGAAGATAGCATACCATAGCCAGGCCTGGATTTAGGCATAAGCAGCACAAACAAGTGCCTAGGGCATCAAATTTTGAAGACACCAAATACCCAGGCCAAAGAGGAGCTTCATTCCACTAACTTCAGTGCCATATGTATGTACTGCTTCAAAGGGGTACTATTATAGCATTCCTGTGCTCCTCTTTTTGCTCTCTGACCGTTACTAACCCCTACCCCACAATCTGCTATGGTCTTGCCTATAGGCACCAATATCTTAAGTCCAGCCCTGACTATGGTCACATAGAAGGCGGCTTCTCCCTTGGGCAGTACTAGCAACTGGGACTGAAAGCAGTGTTGCTTTTCTTTCGGAACGGTTGAAAAAGTTTGTACAATAGAGGTGAAAGGAGCAGAATAGCAATTGCCAGAGAGCATGGCTGGAGCCTAGTGAAACAGGCAGGAAGTGCAGAATTTGGACTTGAACATCTGAGAAGGCCTTGACAGAGGGCAGTGTAGGATAATAAGGTGGTAGCTTACAACTACCTCAAATTTGCAAAAGAAAAGGAAGGAAGCTTATTCCCCCCCCCCCCTCAGTCCCATTGTTTAGCCCCATGGTAGGAAAATGTCCTTTCAAGGTAGAAGGCAATGATGAGGATTTACTTGGAGGAAAGAGGTTAAGCAACATGGTGAGAGACCTGTGACCACTGTTCCCTCTAAGCTGTGTGCGCACACACACCTCGCTGAGCGAGCGCACATACTTTACAACAGAGCGCACAAAAATTATGGCTCTGATTCTGATAGTGTGGCAGGTGCAGGCCTGTGATCCACGGTGTCTGACATAAGCAGGCAGGCCTAACTAGCTTGACCTGTAAATGAAGCCTGTGAAGAGGCCCATAGGAATTGCACATCCCCCAATATGCTGCTATTGTAGGATAGAACTCTGTAAGAGAACTAAACTAACTTAGGTAAGCAAAACTGAGAGATGGAAAAATACAGAAAAATATGTTTAAAAGTTACTGATAAGTATCATTGGTTTGTCTGCGCTTTGCTGCTACAATAGAAAACAACAGAGACGTCTTAAAATTTAAAAGTTATGATTGTAATTACTAGAAATTTCCTGCTTCATTTAGTAATCGTCTATTTTCATTTAATTTGATTAAAATCAATGTGTTGTACATACTGTATTCTGATGTGTTGTCAAATTTTAAAGTATATAACTCCGAGTGTCGTTATGTGGCGCACAAAAATTTAACCTTCCTTCAAAAGCTGCACACAGCTAATATTTTATGCGCACACAGCCTACAGAAAATTAGAGGGAACATTGCCTGTGACCTCAACTGGTTTGATGTTTGCCTTGACTTCTGGAACACAGGACATGGTGAAAAGGACAATGAGTGGTGGAGCCCATAGGCAGTAGTGATCACTTTAGGATCAAATGTGTCATCATTAGAAGGAAGATGCTAAAAAAATAAAAATAAAAAAAAAGGTACGGCTGTAGCACTTAATTTTAAAAAGACTATGATAAAATTAGTAAATTAGAAAACAAATTAAAAGGAATGGTTGCTGAGGTCAAAAGTCTACATGAGGTGTGGGCATTATTTAGAAAGAGCATTTTGGAAGCACAAATAAAATATATTTTTGTTATAAGCAGAAAACCCTGATAAAATGCCTGCAAAGGGGAATTTGGGGTTTTCAGTTATACCAGAAAACCCTTGTAAAATGACCTTTTTTTTAGTACTCTGATGATGTCACCTGACAGCTCTCATTGCAGCTGGTGGCATTGCTTTCTATTGCTGGAATAGGTTTGAAGGCCAAGAAAGCATGTTCTCTGGGGACAGTAGGAATCAGTCCTCACATATGGGTGACGCTGGAGAAAGTCTTTGGGAGATGCTTCCACGGATGCGTGGTCCCCTTCCCGCCCAAGGGTGCCATCTTGCTCAGTCAGATAACATAGCTAAAAGACAGCAAAATAAAAGATGGTAAAGAAGCAACTCCAAGGGGAGGAGGGAGAGTTGTGAGGACTGATTCCCGCTGTCTCCGGAGAACAGCTGTTACAGGTGAGTAACTATGCTTTCTCTGGGAACAAGCAGGAAGTCAGTCCTCACATATGGGACTCCCCAGCTACAGGCTACCAAAAGCCCATAGCGAAAAAACACAGGCTTCCTCACGGGGAGCCATGAGAAGCAGCAATTTAGTCCATGCCAACAGACCATAGTAGGACCCCTGTGTCCGATGAAAACCAGCACTCCAATAGTCTGAACACAGAAGGGTCTGAGGGAAGAAGTTGCCTAAACTCTGAAAATATTATAGAGCATAACCTGGCCAAAGGCACTGTCCCATTGGGACTCCCTTTCCAAGCAGTAATGAGCTGCGAAGGTATAGACTGAAGACCAGGTGGCGGCCTGGCAGATGTCCACCATAGGGACAGTAACATGAATGAAAATAAACCCAATCCTTGGTTCGGTGAATATAAAATCTAGCAAGAACAAGAACCAAACCCAAAAATAAACCCCCATTTAACACATCATTTTTGTCGGAAGAGGCTGGAGGCGACTGAAATGAAAATCCAGTCACACCAGACAACCTGTTCCCTTTTTTTTATATAAAGCAAGACGCTGTACTTAACTTATAAAAATAGTCCAGTGAAGTTTCATGCACACCAAAGAACTTTCTATCCAAAAGCGGTCAGGTAGCAGATCCACGACGTACGTTTCGGGCCATAGGCCCTGTTTCAAGTGTTCACGCTCCTCAAAACATACCGCTGTAGAACCGCTTTTGGATAGAAAGTTCTTTGGTGTGCATGAAACTTCACTGGACTATTTTTATAAGTTAAGTACAGCGTCTTGCTTTATATAAAAAAAGGGAACAGGTTGTCTGGTGTGACTGGATTTTCATTGCAGTCGCCTCCAGCCTCTTCCGACAAAAATGATGTGTTAAATGGGGGTTTATTTGTGGGTTTGGTTCTTGTTCTTGCTAGATTTTATATTCACCATAGGGACAGAGCACAAGTTTGCCACTGAGGCCGCCATGGCCCTGACACGGTGCGTTGTGACGCGACCTTCCAGCGGGATCCCCACCTGCTCATAAGCGAGAGAGATACAGTCCACTATCCAGGTAGACAGCATATGCTTGGTCACTGCCTCCCCCAGTCTACAGGAGACAAAAAGCTGAGTGGCTTTGTGGAGGCCCTGAGTTTGTTGGATATAGGACAAAGCTCTCTTACAGTCCAAGGTGTGAAGGACTGTCTCCGCCCTACTGGAGTGAGGTCTCAGAATGAAGGTAGGAAGTACCACCTCCTGGTTGAGATCGAAGGATGATACTACCTTCAGAAGAAATTTAGGGTGCGTGCGGAGCACCACTCTGTTCTTGTAGAACCTGGTATAAGGCGCCTCCGTCACTAAGGCCTGGAGCTTGCTAACTCTGCGAGCCGAGGTGAGTGCAACCAGGAACGCCACCTTCCAAGAGAGGTAGCGTAGGTGGCAAGTAGCCAGAGGCTCAAAGGATGGGCGAGTGAGCTGCCCCAGTACCACACTGAGGTCCCATTTGGTTGCCGGAGAGCGAACCAGGGGCTTTGATAAGAGCAGACCCCTAAGAAAGCGGGTCCCCAGCGGCTGGACCAAGAGAAGCTTGCCATCCACCAAGCCCATGTTCCCTGTAAAATAGTTATCTCCAAGTTATAATGCCCTGTTCAATGTAATTTCAGTTTGTTCAATGTAAACCGCACTGATGCAGAATAGCGTGGTATATAAGAGAATATAAATAAATAAATAAGTGGTGGTGTGCCACTAGGGCACTGAGGTGCACCCAGACAGAGTTAGACTTAAGCCCTGATTGGGAGAGGTGGAGAATGTACTGTAACACCAGTCCACCCGGGCAGGAGAATGGGTCAGTCCCGTGCTCGGCATACCAGGCTGAAAACCTGCGCCACTTGAGAGCATAAGCTTTTCTGGTAGAGGCTTTGTGAGAGGCCAGCAGGATCTCCTCCACCTCACCCAAGAGGTTGAAAGGGGCTAAGGTCACCCTTTCGGCTGCCACGCTGTCAGCGACAAGGACCACAGGTTGGGGTGCAGAAGAGAACCCCCTTCCTGAGACAGAGGTCCCGGAGAGTTCTCCAATGAATGAGGGTCTCCACCGTTAATCGGAGGAGCAGCGGGTACCACGGTTGCCTGGGCCACCGAGGGGCTATCAAGATGAGCGAGGCCTTGTCGCGGAGGGTTCTGACAAGGTTTTGGCAATCAGTGGCATGGTAGGGAAGGCAATATGAGGCCCTCTGACCATGAGACGAGGAACGTGTCCGCTGCCACCCTGGAAGAGTGGGCATACCGGGAACAGAAACAGGGCAACTGGAAGTTGTCCGGGCTGCCAAACAGGTCCATCACGGGTTTCCCCCAGGTCTGGAAGAGCCAGTTAGCCACACCGGGGTCCAGCCGCCATTCGTGCGGCTGGAGGACTCTGCTCAGTTTGTCGGCCAGCAGGTTATTCTGGCCTGGTAGATATATTGCCCACATGAGAATACCCTGTTGGATTGCATACGAGCAGAGGACCACTGCCTCCTGGCAGAGGGCACAAGACCCCGTGCCCCCCTTTTTGTTCTCATAGAACATCACCACCTGGTTGTCCGTCTGGCCAGCATCGGCTGGTGATGTAGGTGGTGGCAAAAAGCTCACAGGGCTAAGTATATCACCCGCAGCTCCAGGATCTGCTGGGTGCTCTCATCTGGTGACCAGCTACCCTAGTTGCGGAGCTCCCCAGCCAAGCAAGGAGGCATCTGTGGTGAGGACCTATATGGGGCTCGGGGTCTGAAAAGGCATGCCCGCCTCAAGACATTGGAGGACTGCTATCAGACCAGAGAGTCTGCCAGTTGACGGGTTCCAGAGACTCTGTCTTGGAGGCGCCCCATGGCCTGAGTCCACTGGTCTTGGAGACATCATTGTGCCGCTCTCATGTGGAGGCGAGCGTCTGGGGTGACATGGATCGTGGAAGCCATGTGACCGAGAATGCTCAGGAGAAGCCGAGCGGGCACAGAGAGACGGTGCTGTATATCCCGTGCCAGGGTCCTGAGATAGTCGGCTTGGTCCCTGGGCAGAAAGGCCTTTGACTGGACAGTGTCCAGCTTTGCCTGGATGAACTCCAGACGTTGTGTCGGGAGGTGAGACTTGGGGTAGTTTATGACAAAAACCCAAGTGCCGCAGAACCTGGATGGTGCATATGGTGGCCTGCAGCACCTTTGAGGCCAAGGAGTGGAGGAGTGGCCTAGTGGTTGGAGCAAGGTACTTCAGGCCAAAAGGTCGGGGGTTCAAATCCCACTAGAGGACAGCAATCTTGGATCGGAAGGACTGTGGTTTCTAGTCCCACAGGTGCTCCTTGTGGTCTTGGGCAAGCCACTTAACCCTCCATAGCCCATGTTCCCTGTAAAATAGTTATCTCCAAGTTATAATGCCCTGTTCAATGTAATTTCAGTTTGTTCAATGTAAACCACACTGATGCAGAATAGCGCGGTATATAAGAGAATATAAATAAATAAATAAATAAACATGCCTCCCTTTATGAGCTAGTCGTCCAGGTAGGGGAAGACAAAGATCCCCTGGAGACAGAGGAAGGCAGCCACAACTGCCAGACATTTTGTGAAGACCCTTGGGGCAGAAGCCAAGCCAAAAGGCAGCACCCTGTACTGATAGTGCCCACCCCTGACTATGGACCGCAGATACTGCTATTGTTTGGGGTGAATGAGGATGTGTGTATAGGCATCCTTGAGGTCTAAGGAGCATAGCCAATCTCGCTGCTGGAGGTAGGGCAGCAATATTCCAAGGGAGAGCATCTTGAACTTCTCCCTCACTAGGAATTTATTGAGGTTGTGCAGGTCAAGGATGGGCCTTAGTCCCCCTGTTCTCTTTGGCACGAGGAAGTACCTGGAGTAGAACCCCTTGCTCTTGAGATGGTGTTGCACCGGTTCCACCGCTTTGTCCTCAAGAATACCTGCCAACTCTTTCAGTGGAAGGTCCCACTGGAGGAGAGACCAGAAGGGCTCTCCCGGAAAATAAGGGGGAGGTGTCTGAGTCAGGTGGAGGAGGTAGCCCTCCCTGACCACCCAAAGTGCCCAGGAGTCGGTAGTAATGGTCAGACACCTCTGGGCATAGTGGACTGCTGATCTCCTTGGGGTAGAGAGGCTATGCTCAAGGAGTCAAAACTCCCCCCTGGCTGGGTGATGCTGGTGCTTGGGGTTTTGCAGCCTTCTGCTTACGAGGGCCATGCCCATGTCCGTTGGCCTGCTGACCCTGTTGGGGAGCTGGGAGGCCTGAAAAGGTGGGTAGTTTCTGTAAGCTGCCCCTTTCCTCGGGTAGAAAGACTTTTTACCTGAGCCCTTCCGTCGGGGAGGGGCAGCGGCCTTTTTAGAGAGCCTGGTCCTCATCATGAACTCGGTCTCCAGCTCGGCAGACTTGTTGGTCATGGGTTTGCCAAAGAGGTTCTCTCCTTGGTATGGGACATTAACCAATTTGTCCTGAACCCACTGCTTGAGGGTTCATGTCTCTAGTCAAGCTTGGCACCGTGCACCAATGCCTGCCGCCGCTACTTGAGTTGCTGACTGGAACCTGTCATAAACCGCTTGAGACATGAACTTGGAGCACTCATGGACTGCCTTGGCCAGGTTCTTGAACCGCTGCAGGGATTCCTTGGAGAGACCAGCTGAGAACCCGGCGAGCTCCTTCGCCAGGTCCCTCAGGTACATGCCCATGTACAGCTGGTAGGCCTGGATGCAGCCGATGAGCATTGAGCCCTGGTAACACTTTCTGCCAAGGGTGTCCAAGGTGCAGGCTTCCCTGCTAGGGGGCACCAAGGAGTGCGTCTTCTGGCTTTTCAGCCGATGCATGCCAATTCTACCACCATGGAATTATGCGGCAGCTGTGATTTCTGGAAGCTCCTGGCTTCAGTGGACTCGATACATCGAGTCGAGCCATTTGCTCACCACCGGCACCGCTATCGGTGTCTCTTACATACGGAGCATCAGCCATTCCACGATGGAAGGGATGGGCACTGTGAGCAAGTCCCTCGGAGGACCCTCATACTGGAGGATTTCCAACTCATCCACCCGAGGGTCCTCCTCTGATTCCTTAGGGAACGCAAGGGCCTTAAACATATCCTTGACAAAATCAAGGAAGCCTCTATCCCCTGGTGGGGACCGCTGTCGAGGTTCTGAAATGGGAGAGTCTGATGGGACTCAGAGTAGTCTGTCAAGGACTCATAGGAGGGCTGCTCTGTGAGCCTCATGGCTCCTGATACTCCGTGGCCGGCACCTGGCACACTTGCTGGGGATGATCGTGGTCCTGTTAAGCAGGAACTGGATTGACACCTCAGCCGAGGATCGACTCGAGGCTGAAGGACCTCGATGATTGGCTCATCCTCTGGGGATGTCTTCGATATCGAGGGCCTGATGACTGGGGTGGATGAACCAGATGTACCAGACAACAGCAACCACTGCTGGTCCATGAAAGCAGACAAACTGCGCTCCAGGGCCACCATTCTGGACTCCAGGCCAGAAGGCTCTGCAGCCTTCGGTGCGGGCACCGAGGGACATGGGCCCGGCACCGGCTCAAGCTCCCTTGAAGGGGAATCCTCGACGAAGATGGTGTCTGGAGACAGATGCCGGTTCGAGGTCAAATCCTTCTGGGGGACCTTTGCAGGCCGTCCCTTCTCCGATGCCTTGGACGAGCATCACTATGGGCAATATATCTACTGCGGGACTTGGCCCAGGGGGAACCCAGCAGGTCAGAGCCATCCAAGAACGCCGCCTTCAAGGGTTTCTTCTTCTTCCTGGGTTCCCTCCAGGGAGACCCCATTTCTGAAGTCCACGGTGAGGCTTGGGCTCAGAAGGGTCCGCCCAAAGTGTCAAGGCTTCAGACAAGACCCTGGCCTTCGGAGGCACCAGGACTCAGGGAAAAACTTATCATGCTGCTGCTGGCAGCTCTTGAGGGCCTTGCTGGACATCCTCTTGCAAAGACCGCATGCTGCTGGGTCATGGTCTGGCCCAAGGCAACAAAGACAGCAGCCGTGTGTGTCGGTCAAAGACATAATTTTTGAGCACCGATCACACTTCTTAAGGCCACTGGGGGGGGGGGGTACCCCTGCGAGGTCGAAGACTCGCCGGGCTGCCAGTTGGAAAAAAAGCGCGAAGATGCCAGAACTAGAAAAATAGACCCGAACTTGACGTTGAGGCAGCAAGGTAGGGTGGCGGGGAGAGTACTGGTGCGATACCGGAGGCGAGTATGAAACTCGGAGAGAAAAATCAACTTTTTCCGGGGACAAAGCAGATGAACGTCTGACGGGCTCTGTGGAAAAAAGGAGACTGAACAAGATGGCACCCTTGGGCGGGAAGGGGACCATGCATGCATGGTAGCATCTACCAAAGGCTTTCTTTGAAAGCTAGAGGGATGCTTCTGTGAGGGCTCGGTCGGTGCCGACATCACCCATATGTGAGGACTGACTTCCTGCTTGTTCCCGGAGAACAGGCACTTTCTGTTCTTGGGTTTCAAACCCTGTTCGGCACCACATGCAGAGAAAAGCAGCAAAGAGTGGCAGGAGCAAAAAGCACAAGCTCCTGCAACTGTGTACAGATATGGGGGGCTGATGCAGGGAGCTAGGAGGAGGAATAATTGCTGATACAGGGTGCTGGGTGGCTGTTGCTGGGGCTTGGAGAAAGGGAGGAACTGATGCCGTTGCTAGGGCTTGGAGAAAGGGGGGGGGCACAAATGCTGTTGCTAGGGCTTAGAAAAAGGGCTGGCATTGGAAAATTGTGCTTAATGTCATTAAATGGAATCCATCTAAAAGTTCACTACAATTTTTTTTTTCACAATATGAATACACTGATAAACCCTGTATTTTTCTGACTATGGGAAATCACCTAATGGCCTCAGAAATAAGCCCCTAAATTTCCAAATGCTAAACACCTAGGATCAGAAATCCTAAATATATTTCATACATTAAAAGAGGTAGAAAGATGGCCAATTTAATCATGAGGTGAAAGAGGCAGAGAAAGCCAAAAGGCACATTCAGAAAATCGAAAGCAGATACCAATGAAGAAAGTAACGGAGCACTGGCAAATTAGATGTAATAAAGCAGGCCAAGAGAGACTTTGAAAAGAAGCTTGCTATAGAAGCAAGAACCAATACTAAAAAAAATTTCAAGTACATCTGAAGCATAGTTTCCCCCAGTTACTTCCAAGTTGATCTCCCTGTTTATTGTAAATACAACTCAAAGTTCCCTGTGTTGTATAGTTGATGTTAAATGTAAACCGCTCTGATCTAAAATAGAGCGGTATAGAAGAACTGTTAAATAAAATAAATAAATAAATAAAAAAAGGCCTTAGATGGAGTCGGTTAGGCTGCTGGATGACCAAGGAGTAAATGCCCTCAGGGAGGATTAAGTAATAGCAGAAAAAGTAAACTATTTCTTTGCTGAGGAAGATGTTGGAGTCATACTTACACTGTAAACCTTCTTTGATGGTAATGATTTGAAGCTACTAAAGCACATCACTCTTAGTCTAGAAGATTTAATAGATTAAACTCAAGAGCAATAAATTGTATGTTTTCACCAGAGTCTCGAAAGAACACAAACATGAAATTGCTAACCTGTTACTAGTAACCTAGAATTTGAAACAGCCAAGATACTCTAGGATTGGAGGGTGACCAATGTAAGGCCAATTTTTAAAAAGGGCTTCAGAGGTCATCCAGGAAACAATTGACTGGTGAGCCCTCTAAGGGCCAGTGGGAGTTCATTCCGCTCACTGGGCCCATACCTGCCAAGGTTCATCTTCTGGTAGCAGTCATCTTGCAATGTCTAATGACTGGTGTCTCTAAACATATTTCAGCTTTAGACCTCAAAGAACGCACAGGGGTGTATAATTTCAAGTAGCTGATCTAATAACTATGGTCCAATCTGCATGGTTGCCAAGTATGTGAGTGCTGTTCCCATGCATACTTTATGAGAATTTTCAAAGAGAAACTACCTGGGTAATTTCTCTTTAAAGAGTTGTGGAAAGTGTGTTCACTGAAAGCACCTGTACATCTTTTACCTGATAATTTGTGTAAGCGATTGAGAGGTAGAACAGCAGGTACATTTTGGCAAATGTCAACTAGATGAACTGTTAACCTTCTCTGAGCTAAACATGTCATTGGAAATGTCTACTCAGAATCCAGCTAAAAGAAAGCAAGCTTTGAAAGTCCATGGCTACTTGCAAAAGGATGGCAATTTTCAGACACTGCTATCTAAGCACATTAATCTGATTTAGAAAGGCAAGATTGCATTGAAAATTGTCCTGTAAAGGGCATGTTTAAACTGTGCTAACCATCAGTGCAAGGTATAGCATGTGGAAAGTACACCATGCTAAATATAGTGTGGGGTCCTGCGCTAAAAATCCCACAGTAACAGGGTAGTGCATGATTGGTGGGGACTGGGCAAGTTAGGGGAGGAATGTGAACACTGATGGTTTATCGTGGTTAGCACCAGTGTTTCGGGCGTGCACCAACTGCGAATGTTCCTGCTAGTGTGAGTGCACTTAGTCACCTCAATGGGTAGCGTTAAGTGCAGCCGCATGCCAGACTGTGCTGTGCCATGCGCTACCAACATGCCAACAGCAAGGGGATGGACACCCATCCTCTAAAGCTGGCGCAGGCCTCTGCACTGGATTCATGGCCCAATAGCATGCTACCTGCACGCTCTTTTGTAAACATGCCCTTAAAACAGGTAACCATACTTTTTCATGTCAGTAAAACTCATTCAATATTTCTCTAGTGTTGTTTACATAAGAAATGCCAAACTGGATCAGATCAAGGTCTATCAATCCAGGTCACAAGAAGCTGTCAGATTTCCAAAAAGGTACATAGGTTCCACAATGCTCGTCCCAGGGTAAGGATTGGATTTCCTGGGCCCTCTTTAATAATGGTTTAGGGACCTTTCCTCCAGGAACTTGTCCAAACCTTTTTTAAACCTAGCCACATTAACAGCTTTTACTACATTCTCCGGTAATGAATTTCAGAGTTTTATTACCTATTGAGTGAAAAAATATTTTCTCTTATTAATTGTAAATGGGTTACACATAGCTTCACTGCGTGTCCCCTAGTCTTTCTACTTTTTAATGGCATAAACGACCGATCTATGTTTACCCATTCTACTCCATTCATTAATTTATAGACCTCTATCATATCTCCCTTCAGCCGTCTCTTTTCCAAGTTGAAGAGTCATAACCTTTCAAGACTTTCCTCATAGGGGGGGTAATCCTTCTATCCCCTTTACCATTTTGATGGCTCTTCTCTATACCTTTTCTAATTCTGCTGTTTCCTTTTTAAGATATGGTGACCAGAAATGCACACAATATTCAAGGTGCAGTCACACCATGGAACAATACAAAGGCATTATAATATCCTTTGTTTTATTCTCCATTCCTTTCTGTATGATTCCTAGCATTCTATTTGCTTTCTTGGCCACCGCTGCACACTGGGCAGGAGGTTTCAACGTATTATCCATGATGACACCTAAATCCTTTTAGTTCTTAATGTAGAACTTTGCATCGTGTAACAGTAGTTTGGATTGTTCTTTCCTAGGTGCCTAACTTTGCACTTGTTCACATTAAAGTTCATCTGCCATTTGGACGTCCAGTCTTCCAATTTATCAAGGTCCTCGCAGTTTTTCACAATCCTCTTTTGTTTTAATAACTCTGAATAATTTTATGTCATCTGCAAATGTGATCATCTCACTTGCTATTCCCATTTTCAGGTCATTTATGAATATGTTAAAAAGCAGTGGGCCCAGCACAGATCTCTGGGGTACTCCACTATTCACCTATCTTGTTCTTCCCCAAGTGCATAACGTTGCACTTGTCCACATTAAAAGTCATCTGCCATTTGGACACCCAGTCTCACAATTTATCAAAGTCCTCTTGCAATTTCTCACAATCCTCTTGTGTTTTGACAGCTTTAAATAATTTTGTGTCGTCTGCAAATTTGATCATCTTGCTCGTTATTCCCATTCCCCAGTCATTTATGAATTTGTTAAAAAGCAGAGGGCCCAGCACAGATCCCTGGGGTACTCCACTATTCACCTTTCTCTATTGAGAAAATTGGCTCATTAGCCTTACACTCTCTGATTTCTATCTTTTAATGAGCTCCTGATCCACAATAGTACACTGGCTCCTATCCAATGACTTTTTTAATTTCGCCAAGAGTCTCTCATGAGGGATCTTGTCAAAGGCTTTCTGAAAATTCAGATACACTATATCAACCTGCTCACCTTTATGTACCTGTTTATTCACACCTTCAGAAAAATATAACAGATTAATAAGACTAGATCTTCCTCGGCTAAATCCATGTTGGCTTTCTCCTATTAAACCATGCCTATCAACATGCTCAGTAATTTTATTCTTTACAATGATTTCTACCATTTTGCCCGGTACTGCCGTCAGGCTCACCGGTCTGTAATTTCCTGGATCACCCCTTGAACCCTTTTAAAAATTTGCATTACATTGGTCATTCTCCAATCTTCAGGTATTACAGATGATTTTAATGATAATTCTCAGATTACTAATAGTAGGTCTGCAATCTCATATTTCCATTCTTTCAGCACCCTCAGATGTTTTAACATAAACTATGACCATTTCTTTTGTTTTATTTAAAAAAATCTATATTTGATATGTTAAGAATTTCTGTACAAAACTGTATAACTGTTTATAATTGTAATTTTTTGGAAAAAAGTTCTAAAGTACCTTTTTCTTCTTCACATTTAGTATTTACAGTTTAAGACATATCTGTTTAAAGACTAAATTATAATGAATTAGACATTATAAAAGTTATATAAAACATCAAAACATGATTCTATAATGAGTTAGTTATGTTATGAGAAATACAAGACGAACATTTGTCATGAAAATCTAACAGGATTTGGATCTGCATTATGAAAACCTTTGGACAATTTAAGGCTTAGCAAAACCTTTTGCTGACAAAATTAAAATCGTATTCCATAAAAGTTAGATCTGATGGCCAAAAGTCTTTATTCAGCTTGACTATTTCCACCAGAATTTACTTCTGAAAACGTAAGCAATTAAAACATGGCTTCATCACAAAATCATTTTGTAGAGTGCAAGACGAATGCCACTCCTTTCTAGGACAACTGAGTATGTATACGATAACCAAATTGCTCTGGTTAAACACCTTATACGGTGAGCCGAGCTCTAGTGGCAGTACTGCTAGACTACCAGTTAGGGGTCAGCTGGCAGTCCCTGGGCAGATGCGCGTAGGGATCATTCCTGCCCCATCACCCCCCCCCCCCATCCTTTGTGGTCAGCTGAGGTGCCGGAACGGATGAAGGGGTGCCAGGGAACGGTGGTGGGGCAGGCCAACCCTCAGCGTTATAGTGTTAAGTGGCAGGACTTCAGAAAGGAAAGGGGATTTAAAGTTTTTAGTCCCGCACTGGGGCTGGGGAGGGGGGTATCGGGCTCGCTAGGCGACCAGGGAGTTAGATCCCCTTTTGGGGGGGGACCTGCACTTTGGGCCTGTGGACCCTTTAATTTTATTGACCTACTGCATAAAGGGGCCCTTTTTTAATAAAAAGATTTCTCACACCTGTCATAGCCAAGAACCTGTGAAGTTCCTGATTGTAGCAATGCGTGAGAAGTCTATGCAAAGATTAGCTAAGATTGTAAATGAGTTAAGAGCTCATTTGCATCTTTACTAAACTTCAGGATTAGTACATAGGGTCCTTTATGTGGAATGATGCTACTCATTTCTAACTGGTGCTAATTTATTAATGTAGTGATCTAGCAGCCATAATGGTTCTAGATAAATTTGTTATCTCTGTAGAGATATGATACTTTTTCTAAAAGCAACAAAACAATTGTTGCAGTGCAGAAATTTACCACATCACACAGTTCCCTTCTATAGATTTATCAGTTTCTTTTGTTCAGTCATAAGAGGGGACCTGTGTAGTTTTGAAAGTTCATGTACTACACGATCAGTTTTCAGTGGTACAGTAAAAGTTATCACAACCCATAAAGGTTCCAGAAGTGCTCATTAAAAAAAAATAAAGTTTTAGTGTGGAACCACATATTGGAAATTTTACATAATGCCTTCCACACTAACTTCGTTCTATACAATCAACTCCTATAGTGTTTTCAGGACAGCGGCAAGATCGGCCTCCTGGTGTTGCCAAGCATAAGTGACTGCACCCTCCATTACTCACACTACAGTAACTGTGCCCTGTTGAAAAAAAACAAACAAAACAAAAACAAAGGATTAACATTTAAATATACTAGTAAATATACGTAGACTGGAAGAGAAGGTCAACAGAATGCATAAATGCGATACCAAAACATCATCCAAACTAGAATTGTCATATAAATATATAATTTCTCAAAATACAGTACCTTTTCTGTGCACAAAACAGTATATTTAAGCAACCAACACGGAGCAGGCAGTGATACAGGAAGACAAACACTTAAAAGCTTTTGTACATTTTTTAAAAATATAAGATACTTAATGCAGTCGATATTAAAAAAAGGTTGGAGGGATCCCAGAAACAAAGTCTCTCTGGTGCCTAGAGAGTAATTCTAGACCAGGAGATACAGCTGTGGTCAACATTACTGGCACCCTTGCAGTTTAGATATGTTGTGTACAATATCTTGAGAATAATTGGAAATATTCCAACTGTATATCATAATATTTTAATAGTATGTTCAAAGATATACAACAACAAAAATAAAATGTGTCTGCAACTTAGGCATAGTAATTTCTGAGAAAAAAATAATATTACCTGGACAGGATTAATTGCACATTTCACTATTTGGTTGCACAACCCTTGGCAGGGATGACAGCCTCCAACCGTTTCTTGTAGCCATCTAAAAGTTTCGTACATCTGTCTGCTGGCAGTTTCTCCCACTCTTTAACTGTGATTTGTTCCAGCTCATGAATATTTCCAGGATTGCTTTTACCAATGGCAGATTTCAGCTCTTTCCAAAGGTCCTAGATTGGACTGAGATCAGGAGTCATAGTTAGCCAGTTTAAAATGGTCCATTTGTTCCTTTTTAACCATTCTTTTGTACTTTGGATATATGTTTTGGATCATTGTTCTGCTGGAGAACCCATCACCTTTAACCCAGACCTAGCTTTCTGACACTAGGTAGCACATTTCACTCCAAAATACCTTGCTAGAGACTTCATGATTCCTTTAACACGTGCCAGGCCTCCAGTTCCTGAGGCAGCAAAACTGCCCCAAGACATTAGGGAACCACCAACATAGATTACTGTAGGAAGGGTGGTTTTTTTCTTATCAGCTTCATTTCTTTGCCTGTAAATGTATCGCTAGTCTGCATTGCTAAAGAGCTCAAGTTTGGTTTCATCTGTCCACAGAAGGATTTTAGTTTCTTGAGATGGGTCTGTACAAAGATCAGGCATCCCTTATGTCTGTTTTTGAGCAGTGGGGTCCTCCTTGGCCTTCGCCCATGAACTCCTTCTTTGTTTAGTGCATGGTGTGTGGTGAGGGTTGAAACTACCAAACCAGATTGTTCCAGGTCACCTTTAAGCTCTTTGGACTTGTACGTGGTGTTTTTCCAACAGTTTGCACTAATCTTTGAAGATTTCTTGGATTCATTTTCCTCTTTCCACCATATCCTAAGAGGTTCTTGACAGTTCCATGAGCAGAAAACTTCTTAATAACATTGCGAACTGTAGATATAGGAATCCAAAGGTCTTTGGAGATGGCCTTGTACCCCCTTTGAAGTTTGATAATGGCTTTTTAGACAGTCTCAGGCAGCTCTCTTGTCTTCACCATTGTGAAAATGGAACAAGGAGTGAATGTGGCCATTTTAAACATTAGAGCTGTCATTCACTGGTTGATTAAAGTCATGTGAGTACAGACAAGTGATCATAAGTGTGTCTAGTTTTATTGCAATAGGAATGTGGTTCTTCTGTTCAAAGTGATTTGAATTGCTTATAAGGGTGCTAATAATCATGTCCTTCAATGTCCAATAAGACTGCTGTTCATCCCAACTTATATACCATAAATAAAAGGGATAAACCCCGTGCCCACTATATGTCCTGAAAAGAAATAAATGTTTGTTGGATTATTTGCCTTGAAAGGAATATCCTTTCTCGTAGCAAATCCTCCGTTTTATTCTATTTAAAAGGGAATTACCCCTCACACCACACCGAGGGATAATATCATAATCACCCTCAGAATTATTTAGCTGAACTTGAGTGCTCCAAGTGTTCCCAGTCAGCTCACAGAAACGAATTGAGAGCGGAAAAAGGGCATTTTCGCTGTGGATCGTGTGATTTTTGTGCCTTTACTATTGAGGGTCCAGCTTGGGAAGATCCGGTGCTTGAAATCAGGCACGTTATTTTTTTTTTATTTATAAAGTTTTACATCGATATTACAAAGTAATACAGAAAGGAAAAACCTGCATACAAACATACAAGAAAAACCATGCAAGAAATTAAAAGTACAAGCCCACATCATGGGAAGATGTGCCCAGATTACAAGATAAATGCTTATAAAAGAATACACCACAAAAACACCAAGAAAGCAAGACACTATCCTACAAATCCAAATCCCAATTAATTCTAACTAGCCAAGATGAAACCCACATATCAATCCCCAGTACAGGACTTCAAGAACTCCTCTAACTGTAGAGGCTCATAAAACATGTAGGAAGATTGTCCTGAGGTAATCAAACACTTGCAAGGGAATTTTGCAAGGCCACTGTTGGAAACAGGATACTGGGCTTGATGGACCTCGGTCTGACCCTGTATGGCATATCTTATGTTCTTATGTTTTAAAAAGAATGTTGCACCACTTGCAAGGACCCTAGATTTAAGGGCCAAAAAGCCTTTCCTCCGGGTCTGAGTTTGCTTAGATACGTCAGGAAATATATTTATTTTCTGCCCACAAAACAACTCATTCTTTTTAGAAAAAAAACATTTCAAAATCTCATTCTTCACACTTTCAGAATGAAAGGAGACCAATAAGGTTGCTCTAACTGAAATTTCATCCAACGAGGATTCTATAAATTCAGAAATATTCAGTGACTCCACTGAGCCGAGTACATCCACATCTCCTTCCCCTCTAACCTCTTTTTTAGAGCTAGAAATATAATAAATGTTATTGAAAACAAACGTAGAAGGATCTTGATATCCCAATATTTCCTTCAAATATTTACGAAAAAGAATATCAGCAGATAAATAGTGTGTTTTAGGAAAATTGAGACACCGAAGATTCTTAGCCCTAAGACTATTTTCAAATTGTTCGTGTTGACGGTGCAACAACAAACTATCTTTTATAGAGGAGGAGAGAGCACCTTGCACGGTGGAGATCTGAGACTCTAACTTGACACAACGAGAATCCAAAGAGTTCAAACAAACATCTTGATGTGCAAGCTTATCAACTGTCTCTTGAGTAAACTTTACAAATTGAGGCATTAACATAGATAAAGAAATGTCCATACGAGTTAATAAACTCCATATATCAGCCAAAGACACATCCTGTTTAGGAGACGGAACAATAGGATCCACCAACTCAGAAGAAATTTTTGGAACCTCGCCTGCCTGAAGCACTCGGGGCAGGGTAACCACCCCAGCCCGAGGACTCAACGCAGGAGAAGGCACCACTAAGGAAAAAGCGGGAGTAGACCCCTCACCTAGAATAGGGGAAGAGGTTAACTCCACCGCTATAACCCCCTTGGCTAGTGGGCGAGGGATAACACCCCCTTCAATATTTGAGGAGTTAACAGAAGAGGAGGCACTATTAGACAATGGTAAAGACACATTTACAATCTCATTAGGAGTTAGTACGACATGTTTGTCCATAGGACCTATGGCTTTAACAGTTTTAGATGGATTCATCGTACTCACACCAGTCACCTTTTTTTCTCTTACCCATACCAAAATGAACTGCCACTCCAGCACTCCTCAAAGCTCCGAAGAGCTCAGAAGGGGCTCAAAAGGGGCACGTCTTACCCCTTTAACCACGCCCCTTCAAACACACCCGCGGCCGCGTCCCGCGGGAAGGGGCACCTTTTAAACCCCTTCCGATGACGCTGGGGTACTGCGGCCAATGAGCAGGAAGGAAACCAGGGCTCCAGCAGCCTCCTGTGCAGGCAAGATGGTCCGGGTAGGTCCCACAGCTCCAGGCACACTCTCCAACAAACACCTCTCCAGCCGTACCTTTAAACCCCTTCCGATGACACTGGGGTACTGCAGCCAATGAGCAGGAAGGAAACCAGGGCTCCAGCAGCCTCCTGTGCAGGCAAGATGGTCCAGGTAGGTCCCGCAGCTCCAGGCACACTCTCCAACAAACACCTCTCCAGCCGCACCTTTAAACCCCTTCCGATGATGCTGGGGTACTGCGGCCAATGAGCAGGAAGGAAACCAGGGCTCCAGCAGCCTCCTGTGCAGGCAAGATGGTCCAGGTAGGTCCCGCAGCTCCAGGCACACTCTCCAACAAACACCTCTCCAGCCGCACCTTTAAACCCCTTCCGATGACGCTGGGGTACTGCGGCCAATGAGCAGGAAGGAAACCAGGGCTCCAGCAGCCTCCTGTGCAGGCAAGATGGTCCGGGTAGGTCCCGCAGCTCCAGGCACACTCTCCAACAAACACCTCTCCAGCCGCACCTTTAAACCCCTTCCGATGACGCTGGGGTACTGCGGCCAATGAGCAGGAAGGAAACCAGGGCTCCAGCAGCCTCCTGTGCAGGCAAGATGGTCCGGGTAGGTCCCGCAGCTCCAGGCACACTCTCCGAAATCAGGCACTTTAGTAAACACTATATCTCCTGCCTTAGTTCCTTTGTGGTATATGTTCTGGTGTGCCCTTGTCAGAAAAATTATATAGGGAAGACATCGTGTCCTATGAAGAAACGATTACAGGAACATCGATCTCGTATCAATACTAAAGTGCTTTCGGCACCAGTAGCGCTTCATTGTCATGAGTCTCATCACTCATTTCAGGATTTAAAATGGCTATTTTGGACTTTAACCCAGAGCACTCTAGAGGGGGAGATCGTCTGTTTCACTTACAATATTGTGAACAATCTTGGATTTACCATTTGAAGTAGATGATCCTGGAGGGTCTAAATCTCGCTTTGGATTGGTAGAGTTTGATTGATTGACAAGCAAGGAGATTGATTGAGGTTTTTCAGGAGATAGCCAATGCCTACCTAAAGGTCTGAAGACCACATAATTAGGGTTTGGCCAATAAAAGGTAAGGAGAAGGAGCAACTGCATGATGCAATATGCATGAGGAAGGGCTGGGAGGTTCAGAGGCCTGAAACGCGATGATGTGTGCATCATATGGCATTGAATTGCAGCAGATATTGAAAACGAGAAGAGCTGAAGAGTTTTTCCGTAGTTTGTGGTGCTTGAGAACATGCAGAATACCTGCTATGGAATTAGGCTTGAGGCCTACTGGATGACGAGGCCGTATTGTTGGAGTTCACTAATTATTGGGAACACTTGGAAAACTCAAGTTCAGCTAAGTAATTCTGAGGGTGATTATGGTATTCTCCAGGACCAAGCAGGAAGTCAGTCCTCACTTATGGGTGACGTCGGCGCCGACGGAGCCCTCGCGGAGCAATTTTCCCCAGCTTTCAAAGAAAGCCTTTGGGAATTGCAGCGCGCATGCGCGGTCGTCTTCCCGCCCGAGGGTGCCATCTTAGCCAGTCTTCTTTTTTCCGCGGAGCCCTGCAGACGTCCCCGTCTTGTCCCCGCGAAAAAGTTGATTTTCCTCTTTATTTTATACTTTTTTCTTTCGGTTCGACGCCGATCGTTTTCCCGCCCGGACTCGCGACGCCGGTCTCGAGTCCTCTAGCGTTTTTTTTCGGTTTTTCTGACTTAGTCAGCTTTCATTTTCGTTTTCCCTGGCAGCCCGGTCCTTTGACCTCGCAGGGGCCCTTTTTCCCCCGATGGCTGCCAGTGGCTTTAAGCGGTGTGGTCGGTGTGACCGAAATATGTCACTAACCGACACACACGACTTTTGCCTCCGCTGCTTGGGCCCCGATCATGAGGAACTGATCTGTGGGCCCTGCAGCAAACTGTCCTCGAAGGCGTTGAGAAGTCGGCGGCATCAGCGCGAGAGAATCTTCGCTGACCCCAGCCGTACCCGGACCTCGTCGGAGGCCTCCGTGTCAAAGGGCTCCAGCTCGGACCGTCGCCGGAGCTCCTCCGACCGGGGTTCTCCCTCCGGGGACCATCGTCGGAAGGAAAAACCCGCGAGGGCGGCGTCGGTGGACGCTCCTGGCTCCGCGAGGGCCAGGTCGCATAGCCCCGACAGCCGCCCCGGGTCCTTGGAGAAGGAACATCTCCCGAAGCGACCTCGCCTGGAGTCGGAGATGCCTGCCCGGGTAAGTCCTGTAGTCCTTCTGGACTCGCCTCCGCGACAGCCGACGTCGGGCCCGACGCCGTCGGGGCCCGAGTCGGGGGCTGCTGGGTCACCTGAGCTCGGACTCAGGTTGACGGCCTTGGAGAGCAGACTGTCTGCCTTCATGGACCAGCAGCGGGCACTGCTCGCTGGCCTCGCTGGCGCCGCTGCCCCCGACCGCCGGGACGTCGACGTCCAAGTCGACCCCGGAGACCGAGCCGATCCTCGAGTCAATGAGAACTCGAGTCGATCCTCGGTCGAGGTCACCCTCGGCCTCCCGTTCGGGACCGAGGTCGCCGACGCCGACTCCCTCGACGTCGGGGCGGCTGGCGCCGCATCCTGCCCGGGCC
Source organism: Ichthyophis bannanicus (assembly GCA_033557465.1). NCBI lineage: Eukaryota > Metazoa > Chordata > Amphibia > Gymnophiona > Ichthyophiidae > Ichthyophis > Ichthyophis bannanicus. The sequence goes on from CM066033.1 coordinate 562,602,119, forward strand.
GACCCCACCGAGTCCTCGTCGGAGTCGGTCTGGGAGTCTGAGGAGGAAGAGTCACCTGATTCTTTCCGGACTCGGTGTGTCCCATCGGACTCACCGGGGTCCGAGCCTCGGAAGCAGTCCCCCCCGGAGGATGCCCGGTTCTCGGACTTCGTTAGGGATATGGCCAAGGCTTTGGCCTTCCCTGCGGATCCCGAGGAGGAGCCTCGAGCCGAAGAGCTCGACGCCCTCCAGTATGACTCTCCCGCGAGGGAGCACTTTACTGTGCCGGTTCCTCCTATGCTGGAACGACTACTCTTCCGCATGTGGGAGAGTCCGGCCTCCTCGCCGGTCCTGAGCAAGCGGGTCGATTCTATCTATCGGGTCCGCAAGAGCCCTGGCTTTCAGAAGGCACAGCTGCCACACCCATTCCATGGTAGTGGAATCGGCCATGCATCGTCTTAAGAGCCAGAAGATGCACTCCTCGGTGCCTCCTGGAAGGGAGGCCCGTAACCTGGATGGCCTTGGCAAGAAGTGCTTCCAGGGCTCTATGCTCGCATGTCGTGTCCAGACTTACCAGCTCTACATGGGCATGTATCTCCGGGATCTGGCTAAAGAGCTAGCCGGATTCTCCGCTGGTCTCTCCGAGGAGCCCTTGCGGAGGTTCCTAGCCTTGTCCACGGGCATTCGGGAATGCTCAAAGTTCATGTCCCGAGCAGCCTATGATGGCTTTGAGGCCTCGGCTAGAGTGGCCGCAGCCGGCATCGGTGCCCGCCGACAGGCTTGGCTTCAGTCGTCGGATCTTGAGCCCTGGGTACAGGACAAGTTGGTCGATGTCCCCTGCCGAGGCGAAAACCTCTTTGGCAAGCCCATGGCGGAAAAGGCTGCACAAATTGAGACTGAGACTCTCACCAGGACCAGGCTTTCTAGGAAGACCTCCGCCCCTTCCCAGAAAAAGAAGGGCTCGGGAAAAAAGTCCTTTTACCCGAGGAAGGCGGCTGCCTACAAACAGTACCCCCATTATCAGGCCCCTGCAGCTCCCCAACAGGGCCAGCAGGCCAAGGGACGGGGTAACGGGTCCCGTAGGCAGCAAGCCCCCAAGCCTGCACCACCAGCCCCTGCTCAGCAGGGTGGGGGTTTTTGACTCGCTCAGCATAGCCTCTCCCCCCCCGCTGGTTCCTCCCAGCACCGGCGGCCGGCTGGTTCACTTCGGCCACAGGTGGTCCAGCATCACCGCAGATGCCTGGGTACTTCAGGTCGTGCGAGAAGGCTACCTTCTCCACTTCCATCAGGTCCCTCCCTCCTATTTTCCGGGAGAACCTTCGCGCCCCCCTCTGCACAGGGAGTTGCTCCTTCAGGAGTTAGCAGGTCTTCTGCAGGAACAGGCGGTGGAACCGGTGCCCCACCACCTGAGAGGTCAAGGCTTTTACTCAAGGTATTTTCTGATACCAAAGAGAACAGGGGGCCTCAGACCCATCCTGGACTTGCGCAACCTCAACAAGTTCCTTGTGCGGGAGAAGTTCAAAATGCTTACCCTTGGAATCCTTCTGCCCTACCTCCAGCAGGGAGATTGGCTATGCTCCTTGGATCTAAAGGATGCCTACACGCACATCCTCATCCACCCAAGCCACCGCCAATACCTAAGGTTTGTGGTGGCAGGAAATCATTACCAGTACAGAGTACTGCCCTTTGGCCTATCCTCCGCACCGCGAGTCTTCACAAAATGTCTCGCGGTCGTGGCGGCCCATCTCCGGCTTCACGGCCTCTATGTCTTTCCGTACCTCGACGACTGGCTCATCAGAGCAGCGTCCGCTCAGGAGGTCACCAACGCCACGTGCCGCACGGTGACTCTGCTGCAGCACTTGGGCTTTGTCATAAACTTCGCAAAGTCCACTTTGCTCCCCTCGCAGGATCTCGAGTTCATCGGCGCAAGGCTGCACACTCCTCGGGCACGAGCGTACCTACCGCTCGACAGGGCTCAACGGCTCATGGACCTAGCCGACCGCTTTCGCAGCCAGCCCCTGGTCTCCGCCAGGCGCTTCCTGAGACTGCTCGGCCATATGGCTTCCACTGTCCATGTGACCCCCAATGCCCGCCTGAACATGCGGTCTGCTCAATGGTGTCTCCGCCAGCAGTGGCGACAAGCCACAGGCGGCCTGGCAGACCTAGTGCGCGTCTCCGAGCCGCTGCTCTCGTCTCTCCGGTGGTGGCTCCGGCAGCCGAACCTGATATTCGGAATGCCTTTCCAGTCACCTCAGCCGACCCGGGTGCTGACCACCGATGCATCCCTCCTGGGCTGGGGAGCACATTGCCAAGAGGCACGTACTCAGGGCCTCTGGACCACGTGGGAGTCTGCTCAGCAGATCAACTTCCTGGAGCTCAGGGCGATCCGCCTCGCTCTCAAGGCCTTCTCCCACCTGACTTCCCAACAGTCCGTCCTTGTCCAGACGGACAATCAGGTTGCCATGTTCTACGTGAACAAGCAGGGGGGCACGGGCTCCTTCCTCCTCTGCCGGGAGGCACAGAAGCTCTGCTCTTGGGCCGTCAGTCACGGCATTCTCCTCAAGGCAGTTTATCTCCCGGGCCAAGAAAATTGCCTTGCAGACAAACTCAGCAGGGTCCTCCAGCCGCACGAATGGCGTCTGGATCCCTTGGTAGTTCAGAAGCTCTTCCTCAAGTGGGGTCTCCCCACGGTGGATCTCTTTGCCAGTCCTCACAACCGGCAACTTCCTCGCTTCTGCTCTCGTCAGCCACACCCCCTTCGGGTTGCGGCGGACGCCTTTCTGATCTCGTGGTCGGGGAGCCTTCTGTACGCTTTCCCTCCCATCCCGCTGGTCTCTCGGACTCTTTTCAAGGTTCTCCGAGACAAAGCCTTCATGATCCTGGTGGCCCCTCGCTGGCCCAGGCAGCCGTGGTTTCCACTCCTGCTGCAACTGGCGGTGGAGGGCCCAATCCCTCTGGGGATACAACCGGATCTCCTCACTCAGGATCAGGGGTCCCTTCTGCACCCCAACCTCAGGTCTCTCAACCTTATGGCCTGGCTGCTGAGAGGGTAGTCCTTGCTCCCCTTCTCCTGCCGGCGGAGGTGGAGGAGGTCGTCTTAGCTTCGCGACGGCCTTCTACCCGCAAATGCTACGCCCTTAAATGGCGTCGCTTTGCAGTCTGGTGTACCCAGCAGTCTCAGGATCCCTTCTCCTGCCCGGTGTCGGTGATCTTGCAGTACTTGCTGCACCTCTCTAATCTGGGACTTAAGTCCAACTCCGTCAAAGTTCACCTCAGTGCTCTTTCAGCACATCATGTGCCAGTGGACGGCAGACCTCTCTCCAATGACCCTCTCGTAGCGAGGTTTCACCGAGGTCTCCTTCTACTTAAACCACCTCTGCGCCCGCCAGCGCCTGACTGGGACCTGAATGTGGTTTTGCAGCGGATCACCTGTCCGCCTTTTGAACCTATGGCTACCTGTTCTCTACGTTTTCTGTCTTGGAAAACACTGTTCTTGATAGCCCTCACTTCCGCTAGGCGCGTAAGTGAATTGCAGGCCCTCGTGTCTGATCCCCCTTACACTAGGTTCTACAAGAATAGGGTAGTCCTACGGACTCACCCAAAATTTCTGCCTAAAGTGGTCTCCCCTTTTCACATCAATCAGGAGGTGGTACTTCCAACCTTCTTTCCCAGACCACACTCCAGCCGAGCTGAAACGGTCCTGCATACCCTGGACTGTAGAAGGGCATTGAACTTCTACCTTGACCGTACGCGGGAGCACCGTAAAGCTGCTCAGCTTTTTGTGTCTTTTGACCCCAATAAATTGGGGCTCCCGGTCTCCAAGCGTACTCTGTCCATCTGGGTTGCGGACTGTATCTCTTGGGCTTATGGGGCAGCCGGACTCTCCTTAGAAAGTCGAGTCACGGCTCATTGCGTTCGGGCAAAGGCCACGTCAGTGGCTTACCTCCGCTCTGTTCCGCTGGCAGACATCTGCCGGGCCGCTACTTGGTCTTCGAGCCAGACTTTTGCGGTCCATTACTGTCTCGAGAGGGAGTCCCGTAGGGACAGTGCTTTCGGACAGGCAGTCCTCCGTAATCTCTTTGAGGTCTGAGCAACTCCTACCCTCCATCCCGGATGTGGGCTACCGGTGGGTGATAATTCAGCGAAGATTCTATCCTTCTGTGCTGCTGAGCTAGAGGGAGCTCATTTTTGTGCTTAGGGTCTCCGGTAGCCTTGAGCTTGGGAGTCCCATAAGTGAGGACTGACTTCCTGCTTGGTCCTGGAGAAAGCGTAGTTACTCACCTGTAACAGGTGTTCTCCAGGAGCAGCAGGAATCAGTCCTCACTACCCTCCCTCCTCCCCTTGGAGTTGCAATCGTCTGCTTATGTTCTTTTTGCAAATTTTTATGCTGTCTTTTTTAGCTATGTCATCTGACTGGCTAAGATGGCACCCTCGGGCGGGAAGACGACCGCGCATGCGCGCTGCAATTCCCAAAGGCTTTCTTTGAAAGCTGGGGAAAATTGCTCCGCGAGGGCTCCGTCGGCGCCGACGTCACCCATAAGTGAGGACTGATTCCTGCTGCTCCTGGAGAACACCTGTTACAGGTGAGTAACTACGCTTTATTCCTTGGTGTGGTGTGAGGGGTAATTCCCTTTTAAATAGAATAAACGGAGGATTTGCTATGAGAAAGGATATTCCTTTCAAGGCAAATAATCCAACAAAAATGTATTTGTTTTCAGGACATATAGTGGTCACGAGGTTTATCCCTTTTGTTTATGGAATAATCATGTCCTGGCAATGTCACAGTTTTTATACTATTTCCTTTTTAATTGGTCTTGTTTTATTTGATTCTTTTGTGTGTCAAATATGTGTGCATATATTTTCCAAAGCCATTTCAATGGCCACTTTTTTTAGGAGATATTGGACATTAATTGGTTGAACTGCAAGGGTGCCAATAATGTTAATCATCACTGTATGTTGCTAATGCAATAAGGCTTGGTCCAAAATAACTACGACCAGCAAACTAGGCCCATGAAGCCCTGACTGTTCTTTTTTCTATATAAAAATGCTCCAATGCTTTTCTGCACCTGGTTGCTAGTCCCCAAGGATGAGGCCCCGTTCCACCCTACCAGAACTTGCTCCAATACTATTCTTTGCACCTGGTTTCTGGTTCCCAAGGCCGAGGCCATGTCACACAATAGTGGAGTGCTGCTCAAATACTGCTGTACAATGACGAGCCCTAGGAAGGCTCTCAGCTGTTTCTTTCACTGGAAAATGGGCACCAACACCATGGCTTCTATCTTCTGTGCCTGCAAATGGACTTACCCCTCTACACAAGTATTGGACTTTGTGTCCTCCCAGGAAGTATTTCTTTGGATTTGCCATTAAACCTGTCTTCCACAGGCTTGTGAGGCCACGCCTTGCCTTGCCAGGGGTAACATCAGCTGCTGTTCTGCACTGGTAAAAGAATTGCTAGCTTGTTGTGTCATAGCACAATGCATGTCAAAGGAACAAGACATTCTTCTTGGGTCAGTTCCTCTGTTCCGATTTCAGTAATTTGGGAATGGAGGGCCCCTTCTTATAACTGACACTTCTACAAATCTCTGGTAAGGTTCCTCATTCACTGTTGCAATGTTGTATCACAGGTTAGCCCTTTGTCACCCTCTCCAACTGTCCATTACATCAACTTCATGTGGGTCTCCTTAATGTTCGATTACTAAAACTAAGGGCCCTGTATTCAGAAGCATTTCCTTGGTTAGCAGCACTTGCTACCAGATAAGCAAAATATTCAGTGGCACTATTCATACAGTGCAGCTGAATAATTCATCTGACCATTTTAGCACTATCCAGATGGGTGGGACAAGCACTTATCTGGAGAGTAGCAATATTCACTATCTAAATAAGTTATCTGAATAGATTTAGACCATCTGAAAGGCTGACCAAATGTATCCAGTTAGCCTATCCGGATAGCATCTGAATATCACTGCTATCCAGACAGACATCATACATATAGCACAGTTACTTACAGGTGATCTCTGGGAACAGCAGGAATTAGTCCTCACATATGGGTACGTCGGTACCGACGGAGCCTGAGCGGGAAAGCTCCCCAGCTTCCCAGAAGGAAAGCTTTTGGGGCCTCCCACTGCGCATGCGCGCTGCCTTCCCGCCTTCCTGACCAACTCTCCTCAGTTCGAGTTTATAGCTGAGACAATAGAGAGAGGAAAGGAAGAGAGAGAGAGAGATACAACTCCTAGGGGAGGTGGGCGGGTTGTGAGGACTAATTCCTGCTGTTCCTAGAGATCACCTGTTACAGGTAAGTAACTGTGCTATCTCCAGGAACAAGCAGGAATAAGTCCTCACATATGGGGACTCCCTAGCTAAGATGCCTGGGAGATCCCCTGAAGGGTATGAGACCCTGAAAGGTTCTTCATCTTCCTATGGATCTCAGGCATCCATTCAGGGAAGGTGGGCTGGAGTTGTTCAAGAATGGAACAGGTGTCTGAGGACAGCCTGACCAAACAAGGCATCCCGGCGGGAGTCCTTGTCCAAACAGTAATGGGCTGTAAAGGTATGAACCGAGGCCCAGGTGGCTGCTCGACAGATCTGGTCAATGGACACAGAGTTTAAATGAGCCATAGAGGTGGCCATAGCCCTCACGTTGTGAGCGGTGACATGGCCCTCCAGAGAAAGGTTCTTACTCTGGTAAGCAAAAGAGATACACTGAGCAATCCAATTGGAGAGTGTTCTTTTGGAGACTGGAAGTCCTAAATGAGAAGGATCAAAAGCAACAAAAAGCTGAGAAGACTTTCGATGTTGCTGTGTCCTGTGGAGGTAAAAGGCAAGAGCTCTTTTACATTCTAGAGTATGAAGGTTCCTCTCTGCATTGGATGCATGAGGAGCTGGAAAAAAGACAGGTAAATATACCTCATGATTAAGATGAAAAGGTGAGACCACTTTAGGCATAAAGTGAGGATTTGTCCTAAGGACTACCTTATCATGATGGAACCTTGTATAAGGTGGATTAGCCACTAAGGCCTGCAGTTCACTGATGCGGCGAGCTGAAGTGACTGCAATGAGGAAAATAACCTTCCAGGAAAGAAATTTCAAGGAGGTAGTGGCTAAGGGTTCAAAAGGTGGCTTCATAAGCTGACCAAGAACCAGGTTTAGGTCCCATGCCACCGGAGGAGGTCGAATGGGAGGTTTAGTTAAAGTTAAGCCTCTCATGAATCTTGCAATAAGAGGATGAGAGGAAACAGGTTGTCCATTGATGGGCTTAAGTGATGCCGCAATAGCACTCAAATGGACTCTTACTGAATTCGTTTTGAGTCCTGCATTGGAGAGATGCAGGAGATATTCCAAAAGAGAATTCAATGGGAGTGCCAGAGGGTTAAGACCCTTTTGAGCACACCAAATGGAAAATCTTTTCCATTTAAAAGCGTAAGAACGCCTAGTGGAAGGTTTCCTAGAGGCATGTAGGATATCCTTCACTTGCTTCGAAAGATTGAAGTGTTGAAGGTCTAGGCCTTCAGTAACCAAGCTCTGAGGTGAAGGGACTTGGGGTTTGGGTGCCACAAAGTCCCCTCTTCCTGAGACAGAAGGTCTGGAGCCGCTCCCAAGTCCAGGGAGGGGGCTTGGGAGAAATGCAGAAGTAGAGGGTACCAAACTTGGCGTGGCCAGCGTGGAGCTATGAGGATCATGGACCCTTGATCCCTTTGAAGTTTGAACAGAGTCTTGGGAATCAAAGGAATGGGTGGAAAGGCATACAGGAAACCCTGACCCCAATGCAGGAGGAAGGCATCCTTGGTCTGAACTCCCTGACACGGAATTCTGGAACAGAACCGGGGAAGTTTGGCATTCCACGGACTTGCAAAGAGGTCTATGTCCGGGGTTCCCCATTTCTGGAAGATTCTGAGTACCTGATCCATGTGCAGGGACCATTCGTGTGGAAGCAGGACTCGACTGAGTCTGTCTGCCCAAGAGTTTTGGATTCCTGGAAGATATACTGCCAGGAGATGGATTTGATGCTCTCTGGCGAAAGCCCATAATCTTAGAGCTTCGTTGCAAAGCGACAGAGAGCCAGTCCCTCCTTGTTTGTTTATGTAAAACATGGCTACTTGATTGTCCGTGTGAATAAGGACTGTCATGTTGCTGAGGAGGGTATGAAAAACTTTGAGAGCTAGAAAGATTGCTCGAAGTTCCAAGTGGTTGATATGAAGGGTGGTCTCCTGTGGAGACCAAGTGCCCTGAGTGGAGAGATCTTGGAGATGAGCCCCCCAACCTGTTTGGGAGGCATCTGTTGTGAGGGTTGCTTGGGGCAACAATGGTTGAAAGGGGGCCCCCAACAACAGATTTTGAGTGGATATCCACCATTGGAGAGACCAAAAGAGACGATTGGAGTTTGCTATTTGGTCTGAGAGAGCTCCTGATGCTCGAGTCCACTGGGTGGATAAAGTCCATTGAGCTGCTCTCATATGTAGGCGAGCATAAGGCACCACATGCACTGTGGAGGCCATGTGGCCTAATAGTTGTAGCATCTCTCTGGCAGTCAAGTGGCTTCTGGACTGAGTCTGAGAGGCTAAGTGCACTAGACGTTGGCAACGGGCCTGAGGTAGATAGGCCCTTGCGGTGGTGGTATCCAACCAGGCCCCTATGAATTCTAGGAATTGAGTAGGGGTGAGTTGGGACTTTGGCAGATTGACCACAAGTCCCAGATACTGTAGAATTTGCCTGGTGCGATCCAGGGAAGTCTGAGCCTCGGACTGAGACGGAGCTCGGATGAGCCAGTCGCCCAGGTATGGGAAGACAAAAATTCCCAGGGCACGTAGAAATGCAGCTACTATTGCCATGCATTTGGTAAATACCCTTGGAGCAGAGGCTAGACCGAAGGGAAGTACTCTGTATTGGAAATGTTTTCCCTGGAACAGAAACCGTAGGAATTTTCTGTGGGATGGATGGATGAGTATATGTGTGTACGCATCCTTGAGATCTAGAGAACAAAGCCAGTCCTGACTCTGTAGGTATGGAAGGAGAGTGCCTAGAGAAAGCATCTTGAATTTCTCCCTGTATAGAAATTTGTTCAATTCTCTGAGATCCAGAATGGGTCTGTACCCCCCTGTTTTCTTGGGAATGAGAAAATAAGGGGAGTAAAAACCTGACCCTTGTTGAGGAAGAGGAACCTCTTCTATTGCCTTTTGGGCGAGAAGAATGGTCACCTCCTGACCCAACAGGTCTAGGAGAGATGGGGGAGAATTGAAACTTCTCACCATGGTATGGGGAGGAAGGTTGGAGAAATGTAGTTTGTAGCCCTCTCTGATGATAGAGAGGGTCCATTGCTCTGATGTGATTTGCTCCCATCTGGGAGCAAAATTAGTTAACCTTCCTGGAATGGTGAGAGGTTCTGGATGTTTTAGAGCCAGAAAGGTTAAGTTCTCTAGTTTTAAGTCAAAAACCCTGAGGGGGTTGGGACTGTTGGGCTGTAGCAGCCCCTGCAGGTTTTGCCCTGGCCTGTTTAGGCTGCTGACGCTTAGGAGCAAAGAGAGCTGCAGAAGATTGTTGGCCAGTATTTGTGGCAAATCTGGCCTTCTTGTAGAAAGGCTTTTTGAAAGATTTCTTCTTGACAGGGGTAGAGGTAGACTTAGGAAGTCTATCTAAAGCAGCATTTTCTGCATCCATTTGAGTGGCTTTGATTTGCCACTCCTTACCAAACAGATTCTCACCTGTACAGGGCAAATTTCCCAACCCATCCTGGACCCAGGGTTCAAGGTTAGAGGCCTGGAGCCAAGCAATTCTGCGAGCCGCTATGGCAATACCTGAGGCTCTGCTAGCACCCTCAAAGGAGTCAAAGGCTGCTCTGTTGGAGAACTTTGAAATATCTTGGGTATGCTTCAGCAGAAGAAGGAACTCCTCCTTTCTATCCTCTGGGATAAAGGGGAGAAAATGGCGTATTTTTAATGCAATTTCCTTCAGAAACATGCCCATATAGAGGCTGTATGAGTTGATTCTGGCAATAAGCATACTTGCTTGGAAGATTTTTCTTCCAAAAGCATCCAAAGTCCTACATTCTCTTCCTGGGGGAGTAGAAGAGTGTCTTTTAGTACTCTTGATCCTTTTCATAGCTGACTGCACCACGATGGAGTGGTGCGGGAGCTGAGTTTTTTGAAACCCAGGAGAAGGGGGGACACGATACATGGTGTCCAGACGACGAGAATGTGGAGATAGGGTGAGAGGAGTCTCCCATAAGTCCATCATGTGATCTTGAAGAATTTCATGGATGGGCAAGGTGACTGCCTCTTTGGGAACCTTAGAGTATCCTAAAATGTCTAACTTTTTTGCTCTAGGTTCTTTTTCAGAGGATACAGAAATAGAAAGACCTTTAGCTACTTCAATGATGAAGTCTTGAAAGGATAAATCCTCTGGAGGAGACATTCTCCTCTTTGGAGAAGAGGGCTCCTCAGGTAGAGTAAGGGATACTTCAGCAGAGTCATCTGATGAATCAGAATCATCAGAAGACTCAAAGTATCGTCTGTTTGCTTCCAGGGATCGATAAGCGTATCGACCGGTATCGACATCGGGGGTACCCGGAACCGGATCGGTATCGGGAAAACCCCCGGAACCGGGAACCAGAATCGGTATCCTGGTCGATGTGGAAGGCATGGGTACCGGTATCGGTTGTGGTACCGGAACCGGAGTCGGTACCGCAGGGTGCGGTACCGAGGGCGTCGCAGCCTTAATAAAAGCCAAAATGGCCTGCTGCATGGATTGAACTGTATGATCCATGGAAACCACGACTGTCTGGATGTCGGTACCGGATGATTGAGCCGGTACCCCAGAACAGTCTAACAGGTGATCGGTCGAGGCCGTGCCATCGATGTCAACCTGTAACCCCATAGGAGGAGCTTTGGAAGCCGGAGCTTCCCACCAGGGTTGTTTGGCTGGGGCAGGGTCCTCAGGGTCAAGCCCAGGGGTATCTCGATACTTAGAGGGAGATTTGCCCTTTGAGGACCTGCCAGAGGAATGTTTGGTTACCTGAGATCCATCAGGAGAGGAAGACCTGGAAGATGTCGATGCTGGAGTATCTGTAGAAAACAGCATGTGAAACTTGGCTGCCCGGTTCTGTAAGCCACGTTTAGACATCAAAGAATAGGATGGGCAATCCGGAATGGAATGATCAGGCCCCAAACATTTAAGACACCATTCATGGGTGTCTGTGACTGAAATAGTACCGCTGCACTTGGTGCATTTTTTAAACCCAGAGGCTTGTTTCTCCATGAGGGAGAATTAGTGAAGGCCTAAAGGCCTCACAGAACTAACACACCAAGTGAGGGGAAAAAAAGAAGATTTTTTTTTTTTTTTTTAAATAAAGGAAAAAAGACCGGAGGTACCGGTCTGGAATCGGGGAAGGCAGACACGCGGCCAAAGAAATAAATTAAAATAACAACTTCTTCAGCGGTGACAGGAACACGACCTGCTGGCTCCGCGGAAAAAGAAGAACTGAGGAGAGTTGGTCAGGAAGGCGGGAAGGCAGCGCGCATGCGCAGTGGGAGGCCCCCAAAAGCTTTCCTTCTGGGAAGCTGGGGAGCTTTCCCGCTCAGGCTCCGTCGGTACCGACGTACCCATATGTGAGGACTTATTCCTGCTTGTTCCTGGAGATTTAGCACTATCCAAAATCCAGATACCGGTGCTGAATATCTGGAATAAATTTAAATGTTGTGGCTGCCATTTAAAAAAAACACACCAACTGCAGCATTTCAGTATCAGGCTCTAAGAGTGTCTTAATTAATGATCTTATTCAAAGCACTGGTGTTAATTTTGTGTTACGGATACTTAGTTAAAGGAAGAGGAAATTTAATTTTTTTTTATTTATTTACTTCTCTTCTATACCGCACTATTCATATCAGTGCGGTGTACATTTAACAGAACCTTATACCATGCAGTAGGACTGCATTGTATTTACAGTGAACAGGAACTAAAACTTCGACATAACTGGGATAACTTTCTACAAATTATTTACATTAGTGACTATACTTTCCAGCTATAGTCTACTCGGGACTGGACAGGCGGGGCTGACTGCCTCTTTTCATGCTGGGTGTGGTATTGGGGGGCTCTAGGTGCCTGGTGGGAGTGCTTGCTGCCTGGTTTCTACAGCTGGTTTCTGGGTAGTGTCTTATGAACAGATGATGCTTCAGTGCCTTCCTGAATTGAGTCAGGTTAGTGATGACTTGCATGTCCGTGGGGAGGGCATTCCAAACTCTAGGGCATAGATCATGAAGGCCCTGTTGGATGTTGCCTTTGTGCATTTTGTTGTTTCTTTTGGGATTATCAGGGTGTTCGCTGCTGTGGATCTTCTGGTTCTGTTAGGGAGTGTAATGTGGATCAGCTTGCTTCATATCTTCCTTAGTGTTCCCCTATGCCCCAGATTTTTCTTTTGTTTATAAGACCAGACCCAATAAATCAAGAGGTGGGATTGACATATTTTTTGATGGATCCATTCCTGTTTCAGAGGTCAAACATTTTTTCAAGAGGTGGTGTTAAGAGCAGCCAGGCTACTGGCCCCTTGCAGTTCCTGTAAAAATAATGCACATATGCATACAATGCATGGTAGAAGTGTACAGTATGTAAAAATGCATATAATGTGCACATTATTTGTGGGAAAATATGGTATATTGAATAAGGCTGCTGACAGGGTCAAGCCCTATAGTACTCTAGTTTGCAGGAGCACCCAGGCAGAGTGATATTACCCTATTCTGGTTTGTTGTGACTGGTCTGTTAAACATGAAGAGAGTCATGTGATAACAAAATCCTTGATCCCACCACCTCTTAAAAGACATAATAGAACAAATGGCTGATATGGTAAAATGCCACAGAAATATTAAACACCATTGACATAAGCAGTGTTACAGTGCTATGACCCTTATGAAAACCATATTGGAATGGATCTAATATGGAAAAATCAACTAAGTCCTGAAGTTGAATAAGGACAACTTTTTCAACAAGTTTCCCCAAGGAGGGAAGATTAAAAATGAAACAATAACTCATGGAATCAGATGAATCCAGTCAAGACTTTTTAATCACAGTTTGCTCATTCCCTATACACCTTCATGAGGACTTCGGTCTTCACAGAAAACCACCCTCTCACTCTAAACTTTGTCTAGATGTTACTAGATACTCATGTTTCAGTGTATTGACCCTTCTCTTTGGAACGGTTTGCCATTTTAAAACCAGATCCAATAAATCAGGCAGTAGGGTTCCAATACTTTTTGATGGATCCATTCCTGTTTCAGAGGTCAAACCTTCTTTTCCTTTTGCAGAGGCCTTATATTGGTTTTTCAACCACTTTACATTTTCTTCTACTATATTGAATGGGATAACAGTAACATCCCAGTTCCAGAATTTGTGTGCGCTAGGAAATTTAAGTATTCACTATGACTAGAAATTTCATTTAAGAAGTTTAAAATGAATTCAAAGACATACCATTTTGGGAAGGCTTCCTTTCCTAAACTTGGTTCTGCCTTCTGGTACTCAGACCCCCAGAGTTTGTATTGTCTTATCCATTCCTTCTTACTAAGTGTATTCTTTTTATATACAAGCATTTTATTATAATCTAGGCCTCCTTATTTGTCATTTATATTGCACTTCTCCCCATGATGTCTTTCTTTTAACATTAAACCTTTTTGTAAATCGCATAGATTCTGTTGCGATATGCAATATATCGGAATAAATATGACGACAATGATGACTGACACTATTTTTAGTGAGGGGGCAATATCCCCTCTTTTATGGAGGAGCTTACTATTTGTGTGAGCATAACTTCAAATTGTAAGTGTATCTTTTGCAGCTTTAATTAGCCAAGGGGGCATATATCAAGAGTACATGGGGAATTTCCTAAATGACATAAATAGATCAACAAGTCAGATGGACTTATTGAAATATAATTACAACACTGTAAAGGTGCTTTCTCAACAGAAGAGAGAGGGGCTTTTATTTTGTCTTTATTCCTTGTTTTTTAAACTTGCCCCCTCTAAGGCATGAAGTGATTTCCTTTTTCTTATTTGTAATTGATTATGGTATAATAAAAGGACATATAGTAACATAGTAAATGACGGCAGATAAAGACCAGTGTGGTCCATCTAGTCTGCCCAGCAATATGGCAGGAGTAGGTGCACCCCTTCCCATGTCTTTTAGGGAGTAGGTGCACCCCTACCCATGTCTTTGCTTAGTGGTGCACCCACCAGGAGCAGGTGCACCCTCCCCATGTCTTCACCCCTCCCCATATCCTTTTTCCTTTGTTTAGAGGTGAACCCACCGCTCCATGTAGAACACTCTTATATGTTGAGAAATTAGATGGTTCAGTTTATTTTGATTTAATCTTGTTGCTGTAAAGTGATCCACTGTGTCTGTCCCAGGCCACTTTGAATTCCATCACTGTGTTTGCCCCCACCACCTCCATCGGGAGGGCATTCCAAGCATCCACTATCCTTTCAGTAAAAAAGTATTTCCTAACACTGCCTTTCAATTTACCACCTTGCAGCTTCATGTCATGCCCTCTAGTTTTACAGCTTCCCCGTCTCTGGAAGAGGTTTGTTTGTTCATTATTTCTCTTTAAATATTTAAAGGTCTGAATCATATCTTCCCTAACCCTCCTCTCCTCCAAAGTGTACATATTTAGGTCTTCAAGTCTCTCCTCATAAGGCTTCTGACGCAGGCTCCAAATAATTTTGGTCGCCTTCCTCTGAACAGCTTCCATTCTTTTTACATCCTTTGTAAGATACGGTCTCCAAAACTGAACACAGTATTCCAAGTGAGGCCTCACCAGAGACTTATACAGTGGCACTAGTACCCCTTCCTTTCTGCTGGTAATTCCTCTTCGAATGCAGCCCAACATCCTCCTGGCTTTTGCCACCGCCTTGTTGCACTGTTTTGCCACCTTGAGATCTACAGAAATAATCACACCGAGGTCTTTCTCCTGCTCCGTGCACACCAACCTCTCGCCCCCTATCACGTACATTTCCTTTGGATTTCTGCTAAGTGCATGACACTGCACTTCTTCACATTAAATCTCAATTGCCAAGCATCAGACCATTCCTCCAGCCTTTGCAGATCCCTCCTCATGTTAAGCACTCCCTCGGGGGAGTCCACTCTGTTGCAAATTTTCGTGTCATCTGCAAAAAGACAGACTTTTCCATTCAGTCCTTCAGCACTATCACTCACAAATACATTGAACAGTGCCGGGCCCAGGACCGAACCCTGAGTCACCCTGCTAATCACCTTCCTTTCATCCGAGTGAGCTCCATTTACCATCACCTTCTGTTGTCTGTCAGTCAACCAATTTCTGATCCAGTTTACCAACTTGGGACCCATCCCCAAACTACTGAGTTTATTGATAAGCCTCCTATGAGGGACAATATCAAAGGCGTTGCTGAAATGCAGGTAGATGACATCAATCGCATGTCCTTGATCCAGTTCTCTGGTCACCCAGTCAAAGAACTCAATCAGATTTGTCTGGCAAGATCGTCCCTCGGTAAAACCATGTTGCCTCGGATCCTGTAACTCTCTGGTTTTGAGAAAGTTTACTATTTGCTCTTTCAGGAGCGTCTCCATTACTTTTCCCGCTACCGAGGTAAGGCTCATGGGCCTGTAGTTTGACACTTCTTCCCTGTCACCACTTTTGTATAGAGGTACGACGTCAGCCATTCTCCAGTCCTGAGGAACCTCTCCTGCTTCCAAGGATCTGTTGAAAACATCCTTTAATGGCCCTGCAAGAACCTCTCTGAGCTCTTTCAGTATCCTGGGATGTATCCCATCTGGTCCCATGGCTTTGTCCACTTTCAGTTTTGCAAGTTGTTCTAACACCTCAGCATGTTACCTTTGATTTAAATCTATTAAAACAAAATCTGACTGATATCATCTGATGAAAACATCTACTGGCAGATGCAGATGCTAATACTTTCAGAACTATAAAAAGTGGCTATGTGGGGCACCTTTTTGGACTTATCAATTATGTAACTGTACAAGCAAGAAAGAGCAACAATGAAATGTAGCACAGGATATACTTTGTGAAGCTGAACAAAATATATATACTTGTATAACAACCTTCCTGCACAAAATTCTACTATGTGAAATCACTTATCTATAATGTTTATTTTCTAGAGGTCAATCTATTAAATTTGAAAACAAAAACCTATTCAGATCCAGATTAAAAAAAAATCAAACAACTGAAATACACCAGATCCAATACTTACTATAAAACTTAAAGGAATCTCAAATAACAAGAGCTTACATTGAGCCAATCGGCCCTCTAGTATAACAGCCTAGAAGGCCACCATTAGATATGCTCAGAGGATCATCACAGGTCCATTAAGTCATATAATTTTATGCATAATTTTCAAAATTCCTGTGAAAAAACATGTGAAACAAAACTCTACATTAGAATCATATTGGCAAAATTCAAAAACTATTCGACACAATATTGTGTTTCGATACTTGAAGTATTGCTCTGGGGCTCTGTTTTTGGAACTTGTTCCTGATACAGATAAAGCATAGTTACTCACCTGTAACAGGTGATCTCTGGGAACAGCAAGAATTGAGTCTTCACATATTGGTGACATCGGCACCGATGGAGCTCGCGTGGGAACGCTCCCCAGCATCCTATAGGAAAGCCTTTGGGAGCATCCCACTGCGCCTACGCTGCTGCCTTCCCAACTCTCCCTCCTCAGTTGGATTTGTAGCTGAGATAAAAGGAGAGAAAGAGAGAGAGAGGGAGGGAGAAATACAACTCCTAGGGGAGGAGGGTGGGTTGTGAAGACTCAATTCCTGCTGTTCCCCGGAGATCACCTGTTACAGGTGAGTAAATACGCTATCTCCAGGAACAAGCAGGAATGTAATCTTCACATATGGGACTCCCTAGCTTGAAGATGCCAGAGAGATGACCCCAGAGAGAGCAGTGAAACACAAGCTGAAGTGGGTCATGTTTCCTCCCAAGGATCTCTGGTATCGAAACCCAGGACAGGGGAGTAGGAGTTGTCCTAAGTCTGAAAGAAATGCTGGAGAACAGCCTCGCCAAATGAGGCATCCCAACAGGAGTCCTTGTCTAAGCAATAGTGGGCTGCAAAGGTGTGGACAAAGGACCAGGTTGCTGCTTTGCAGATTTCATCAATCGCCACCGAGCATAGGTTTGCCATAGAGGCAGCCATTGCTTGCACACTGTGTGCTGTGACATGACCTTCAAGAGAAAGTCCCTTACTCTCATAGGTAAAAGATATACAGTCTGCAATCCACTTGGAGAGTGTTCTCTTGGAAACTGGTAGATCCAGGTGACTGGAATCAAAGGCAACAAAAAGCTGTGAAGCCTTCCTGTGCTGCCTAGTTCTTTGAAGATTAAAGGCCAAAGCACGCTTGCAATCCAGAGTATGCAGATTCCATTCTGCATTAGAAGCATGAGGTCTTGGGAAGAAGACAGGAAGGTAAACTGACTGGTTCAAATGAGAAGGCGAAACCACCTTTGGCATAAAGTGGGGATGAGTCCTAAGGACTACCTTATGGTGGAACCATGTATAGGGGGGATCAGCCACTAAAGCTTGGAGCTCACTGATGCGTCTTGCAGAAGTGAGGGCAATTGGGAAGATGACCTTCCAAGAAAGGAACTTCAGGGACGCAGTGGCTAGGGGTCTGAAGGGCGGCTTCATCAGCTGTCCAAGGACCAGATTGAGATCCCATGCCACAGGTGGTGGCTTAATGGGGGACTTAGTTAAGCGTAGACCTCTCATAAAGTGCACTACAAGCGGCTGAGAGGAGACAGGTTGTCCATCAAAGGGCATGTGAAAAGCCGCAATGGCACTGAGGTGGACTCTTACCAAATTAATTTTAAGTCCAGAGGATGAAAGGTGAAGGAGATACTCAAGGAACGCCTCTACTGGAACGGAAAAAGGATTAAGTTCCTTCATTGGACACCAGATTGAGAACCTTCTCCATTTAAAAGCGTAAGCATGCCTTGTGGAAGGTTTCCTGGAGGCCAGAAGGATATCTTTAACCTGTTGAGAGAGGTTGATATCCTGGAGTTCTAAGCTCTCAACAGTCATGCCGTCAGATGCAAAGACTGTGTGTCCGGGTGCAGAAGCGTCCCATTCTCCTGGGATAGGAGGATCTGGAACACATCCCAACTCCAGACGTTTTGCTTGAGACAGACGTAGAAGCAGTGGATACCATGTCTGTCGTGGCCAGCGTGAGGCTATGAGGATCATATAGCCCCTGTCTCTCTGAAGCTTGAATAGAGTTTTGGGAATGAGGAGAATGGGTGGGAAGGCATAAAGGAAATCCTGACCACAGTGGAGGTGGAAAGCATCCATCGCCTGACTGTTCTGAGCAGGAATTCTGGAACAGAAGCGGGGAAGTTGGGCATTCTGAGGACTTGCAAACAGATCTATATCTGGGGTTCCCCACATCTGAAAGATTTGAGCAATTTGCTCTGGAGAAACCATTCGTGCGGCAGTAGTACTCAGCTGAGTTTGTCTGCCAAGAGATTCTGCTTGCCAGGGAGGTACACCGCTAGTAGGTGGATCTAAAGGCTTATGACAAAAGACCATTGGTGTAGGGCTTCGTTGCACAATGCCTGAGAACCTGTTCCACCCTGCTTGTTCACATAGAACATGGCTACCTGACTGTCCGTCTGGACTAGAACCGTTTTGAAGCTCAGGTAGTCCTGGAACACTCAGAGCACTGAAGATGGCTCTGAGTTCTAGGAGGTTTATGTGAAGCCGAGCCTCCTGCTGAGTGGAGAGATTGTCCAGATGGGCTCCTCAACCCAATTTGGACGCATCCATCGTCAGGGTGGCTTGGTGTGGTGGCTTCTGAAAAGGTGACCCTACGAGTAGGTTTTCTGGTGATTGCCACCATTGGAGGGATAAAATGAGGCATGTAGAGTTCCTGATTTTGTCCCCCAAATGACCTGATGCCTGAGTCCACTGTGAAGCTAGTGTCTACTGAGCTGCGTGCATGTGTAGACGAGCATAGGGAACCACATGTACAGTGGAAGCCATATGATTGAGCAACTGAAGCATTTCTCAAGCAGTTAGGGAAGTCCTCATAGCTGTTTGAGAAGCTAGTTGAACTATTCGAGCGCAGCGTGCCTGTGGCAGAAATACCCTTGATTGCTGCGTGTCTAGAAGAGCCCCTATGAACTCCAAGGTTTGAGAAGGGGTAAGTTAGGATTTTGGAAGATTTATTAGAAAGTCCAACTGTTGAAGAACCTGCATTGTGCAGGTAGAGAGCAGAGCTGGCCTCTGGAGCTGACGATGCTCGGATGAGCCAGTCGTCTAAGTAGGGGAAGACAAATATCCCTAGAGTTGTTAGAAATGCTGCTACTACTGACATGCATTTTGTGAAGACTCTTGGGGCAGAAGCCAGGCCGAAGGGTAGAACCCTGTACTGGTAATATCTTCCCTGAAAGAGGAATCAAAGAAACCTCCTGTGTTCCTTGTGGTTAAGGATATGTGTGTATGCATCCTTTAGATCTAGAGAACATAGTCAATCCTGACTCTGGATGTAAGGGAGAAGTGTTCCGAGAGAGATCATTTTGAATTTCTCTCGGAGGAGAAACTTGTTTAATTCTTGGAGGTCCAGAATGGGCTTGTATCCTCCTGTTTTCTTTGGTATAAGGAAGTAGGGGGGAGTAGAAGCCCAGGCCTTGTTGGGAGAGTGGTACCTCCTCTGTCGCACCCTGAGTGAGAAGGGTGGTAACCTCCTGGCACAGGAGAGTGGTAAGAGGGGGCCGAGATCTGAACTCTTTTGGAGTGGAAGGAGGGGGCAAAGTTTGTAAATGAAGTTTGTACCCCTGTCACTATGGAAAGAGTCCAATGTTCAGATGTTATCTGGTGCCATCTTTTGGCAAAAGAACATAGTCTGCCTGGGATGTTGACTGGCTCTGGAATTTCCAGGGGTACGATAGCTAAGTTCTCTAGCAGGAAGTCAAAGACCCTGTGGAGGCTGGCTTTGCTCAGCTGGTTGAGCTCTGGGGGCCTGAGCCTTCCTTTGTTGCTTCAGTTGTTGCTGTCCCTTCTGGGAAGCATGATCCGGACAGTGGACAGCATGGGTGTAAGAAGGATAAAACGTCTTTTCTTGTTGAAAAAGGGCTTCTTAACCTTCTTTTTTATAGCTGGTTTGACAGTGGTCCTAGAGAGCCTGTTTAGGGTGGTATTCTTGGACTCAAGCTGAGAAGCTGTGTCTTGCCAATCCTTGCCAAAGAGGTTTTCTCCCGTGCAAGGAATATTCTCCAGTTTATCTTGCACCCACTGCTTTAAATCAGATGCTTGTAACCAAGCAATCCAACGTGCACCGATGAAAATAGCAGAAGTCCTGCTAATACACTCGAAACAATCAAAAGTTGCCCTGTTCATGAACTTAGAAACATTCTGGGCATGTTTAACAAGTGTCAAGAAATCAGCCCTCTTGTTGTCTGGGAGAAGAGAAGCCATTAGTTCCAAATCTTTAGTCACCTCCCGAAGAAACATACCCATGTACAGTATGTATGAACTTATTCTGGCCGACAACATGGAGGCCTGAAAACATTGACGACCGAATGCATCGAGAGTTCTTGCCTCACGGCCCGGAGGATTAGATGAATGTGTCTTGGCACTTTTAATTCAACGCATTGCCGATTCCACAATCATAGAATTTTATTTATTTATTTATTTATTTATTTAGCTGCATTTATATCCCGCTTTTCACCGGGTCAAAGTGGTGCAGTAACTGCGTCTTCTGGAAACCAGGACATTGTGGTACCCGGTACATGGTATCGAGTCTTCGAGAATATGGAGACACTGTTAAAGATATTTCCCACATCCTAAGCATGAGGTCATGCAATATCCGATGAATGGGTAAGGTAGCAGCCTCCTTAGGCTGCCGGATACTGAAGAATTTCAAGTTCTTCAGCTCTCAATTCCTTCTCGGAGGTCACCGTAATAGAGAGGCCCTGAGCCACATCCTGTATAAAGTCTTGAAAAGACATGTCTTCCAGCAGAGACATCTGGCATTGTGGGGAAGGAGAAGGATCTTCGGGAAGAGCCTCTCCAGTACCGATCGATTCATCGGAAGAATCGGAATCGGAAGACTCATGGTATCGATGGGCCGGGCGCTCCTACCTGGCTCATCTATGGTATCGATCGAAATTGGCATCAGAATGCCTTGGTAACGGACTCTCAATGCCGGACGCTGACTCCAGGGCTGGCATGGGTGGTAGCATGGAGAGCACTGCAGTAGTCGATGCCGATACTTCTGGTACCGGTACCGATGGCTGCGGGAACAATTGCAGAGGCTTTAGCGGTACCGAAGCCGCCAGCAATGGCGTAAGACTCTGCTCAATGGCTAGGATACATTGATCCATGGAGCCAGCCAATGCCTGGGTATCAGTACCCAAACAGCGTGCCACGACCCCAGAACATGGCACCAAGAGCTCTCCAGAGGTGGACGCCTCAGGAAATCTTGGGACCCCGATTAATGCTTTGGAGGCAAGGACCTCCCACCAGGGCTGTTTGGCTGGTGTATTCTCTTCTAGGGCAACACTTAAAGCATCTTGATGCTTAGAAGGAGATCTACCCTTTGAGGA
Organism: Ichthyophis bannanicus; assembly: GCA_033557465.1. Classification (NCBI taxonomy): domain Eukaryota; kingdom Metazoa; phylum Chordata; class Amphibia; order Gymnophiona; family Ichthyophiidae; genus Ichthyophis; species Ichthyophis bannanicus. The sequence continues at coordinate 562,623,672 of CM066033.1, forward strand.
CCGACCAGTCTTCGAAGACGACTTGGGTTTCGTTACCTGAGATCCATGGGAGGAAGATGAAGCCCTGGACGATGTCGATGCAACAAACATTGCATCTGAGGCGGAGGAAGATGAAGCCCTGGACGATGTCGATGCAACGGACATTGCATCTAAGGCAAAGAGGGTGCCGAGTTTCGCAGCTCTATCTGCAGGCCCCTCTTTGTCATCTTTCTACAAAGGAGACATTCTGATGGTGATGGCCTGGTTGCAAACATTTAAGACACCAGTCATGGGTATCAGTAGCAGAAATGGTGCTGCTACATTTGGAATACTTTTTGAAACCACTAGTTGGTTTCTCCATTTTGAGGAACAAAGAGGCCTAAGGCCCAAAATGGCACCTAAGCACCTAGAGGGAAAAGACCCTCCAAGAAAATTTTTTTTTTTTTTTTATTGAAAGGCAGCAATTGAATACAGGAGAACATAAACTATTTGCACAATACAATAGCAAAAGATAACAATACCAAAATCACAATCAACAAGGAATAATCCAACAGAACGCCCCTTTTTTTTTCCTCCCCCTTTTTTTCCCCCTCCCCTCTTCCCCAGCCCCCCCCAGCTCACCATCTATCCGCAGGGAGCACTCCCAGAACATTGTATCAACCCCCCCACCCTCCAATGCCCCACCCTACCCCCAGCCCCTCCTTACCCTATCTCATCTTCCCCCCTCCCCCCCCACGAACCTCTACGCCAGCTAAAAGTGAAGGGAGCGATCCGGCCAACCAGTGCACAGAGGACAAAAGGGGGAACTCCAAGAGACCAGCACACAGGATAGCATGAGGCCTGCACTCTCACCGGATATACAGCGCCCTTGAGCAATCATGAACCATAATGAAGGACAAAGGGTTCCCACACCTGCTCAAAGCGCGTCAAGCGCAACTTACCGGCCGTCACCCCATGCTCCATTGTATACGTATCCCACATCCGCTCCAGCCAGACAGAGAAGGACGGTGGAAGGAACTGCTTCCAGGCAGAAGCCACAGATAGCCGAGCCGCATTCAGACCATGTCAAATCAAAGCCAGCTGGAGACCTCGTGCCCCAGGGACATTAACCCCAAAAAGGAAAATGCCCGGATCCCAGGGAATGTTCAACCCAACTAATTGTTTTAAGCGAAATTGAATCCCCCTCCAAAAGGTTCGGACACGAGGACAAGACCACCAGACATGCGCCAGAGTACCTTTCTGTCCGCATCTCCGCCAGCACAAATCCGGAACCCCTGGATACACACGCGCGATCCGCTCAGGCATCATATACCATCTATACAATAGCTTATAGTTAGTTTCACGGACATTAATCGCCACAGAACTCTTCCACAGCCTGCCCTCCACCTGTTCCCATTGCTGCTCAGAGTAACGGAGACTCAAATCAGAATTCCATTGCTCTCTATACTTGCCTAATCTCGGTTGCTGCGCCTGCAACTGGGCATACAAGGCAGCTATAAGACCTTTTGTAGTAGTGCACCCCTCGCAAAAACGTTCTATATCCGTCAAGTCCCGGGCCACATGAGGCCGAACGGATCTAGCCTGAACCCAGTGGGCCACTTGCGTGTATTGAAAGACATGACTGTCGGGAAGGTCAAATTCCTCCTGAAGCGTACAAAATGATTGCAACCTACCCTTATCGAACAATTGCCCAGCACAACTAAGGCCCTTATGCCCCCAAATCCGGAAAACTGGGTCAGTCATCCCAGGGGGAAACGTAGCATTATCCACTATAGGCGCCAGAGGGGTCAGATCTACCCCCCGAGGCCGAAAAGATTGGTCCCAGCAGCGGAGGGTATGTAGGATATATGGATTACTTAAACGCTGTCCACTCTGCAACTTGGGACCAAGCCACAGCCGATCCCCCAGTCCCGCTCCCCCCGCAATATTCATTTCCAATTGTACCCAATGCTTGGAGCTATCCGAGGTCATCCATTCCACCCTGGCATGACACTGCACCGCCACATAGTACCAATGAAGGTTAGGCGCCCCCATGCCTCCAAAGCGCGTGCGCGTATAAAGAATTTGGCGCGCTATACGCGGCCGACGGTTCTGCCATATAAACTTCATGAGCATGGTTTGCCAGGTGGCCAATATTCCCCGAGACAGTGGTATAGGAAGGACCTGGAAGAGGTACAAAAACCGGGGGACGACCACCATCTTCACCACCGCTATACGCCCAAACCAGGATAATGTCAGGCTAGCCCAGGACTCCAGATTGTGCCGAATCTGCCGGAGTAGCGGATCATAGTTGGCCTTAAAAAGCGCCATCCGCTCCACCGTCATGTTCACACCTAAATAGCGAATAGCATCTGACACCCACCGAAAGGGGTAGGCAGCCCATAGTTCCTCACAAACCTCCTCTGGAACCCCAACATTAAGAATCTCAGATTTAGTGTAGTTGATTTTGAATCCAGACACCTGGGAGAAGGCCTCGAAGAGGTGCATGGCGACAGAGAGGGATGTAGTGGGATTCACCAGTGATAATATGATATCATCCGCAAAGAGTGCAATCCTATAATCAGTAGGGCCCACACGAACACCCCCTATGCCCGGATGTTCGCGAAAGCTTTGCGCCAAGGGTTCCATCACCAGAGCAAACAGCGGCGACAGAGGACATCCCTGACGAGTACCCCTTTCCAGCGGAAAATTCCTTGATTGACCCCCGTTAACCCGGACACACGCCTTAGGGCAGCGATGGCGAACCTATGGCACGCGAAGGCCTTGCAGCTGGCACGCGGGAAGGTCCGCAAGTAAAATTAAAAAAAAAAAAAGCTGTCTTCTCCCGCTGCCGGGGCCGCCGCGGCAGAATCGAGTGTGCCACGGGGCCCCCCCTGCCCAGCACAGCCTGCCCTCCCCCTCTATCCGCTCTCTCGTCGCAGCTCACAGTGACACGCGCCGGCTTTCAGAGAGCGAGGGAAGAGTTTCTCCCTCGCTGCTCTGTTAAGCCCGCGGGGGCCCCCGCGGGCTTAACAGAGCCGCGAAAGGGAAACTAATCCCTTCGCGCTCTGAAAGCCGGCGCGTGTCACTGTGAGCTGCGACGAGAGAGCGGATAGAGGGGGAGGGCAGGCTGTGCTGGGCAGGGGGGGCCCCGCGGCACACTCGATTCTGCCACGGCGGCCCCGGCAGCGGGAGAAGACAGCTTTAAAAAAAAAAATTCCCTCGGCTGGGCTGGGCTGGGGGGGGGGGGGGGTTAGGAGTGCTGTTGGGCTGGGGGGGGGTTAGGAGTGCTGATGGGCTGGGGGGGTTAGGAGTGCTGATGGGCTATGGGGGGGCTGGGGGGGGTTAGGAGTGCTGATGGGCTAAGGGGGGGCTGGGGGGGGGTTAGGAGTGCTGATGGGCTATGGGGGGGCTAGGACAGGAAATGGGTTGATGGGGAGGGGTTAGGACTTGAGGTGGGTTGATGGGGTTAGGACTGGTAATGGGTGTGGGCTGTTGGGGGGGGGGGTTAGAACTGGTAATGGGCTATGGGGGGGTTAAGACTGGTAATGGGCTGTGGGCTGTTGGGGGGGTTAGAACTGGTAATGGGCTATGGGGGGGTTAAGACTGGTAATGGGCTGTTGGCTGATGGGGGCTGTCTGGTAATGGGCTATGGGGGGGTTAGGACTGATAATGGGCTATGGGGGGGGGCTAGGACAGGAAATGGGCTGATAGGGAGGGGTTAGGACTTGAGGTGGGCTGTTGGGGTTAGGACTGGTAATGGGCTGTGGGCTGATGGGGGGGGGGGGTTTAGGACTGGCAATGGGCTATGGGGGCTGACTGGAAATGGGTTGATGGGGTTAGGACTGGAAGTGGGTTGATGGGGGGGCTAGGACTGGTATTGGGTTGGGGGGTTGCTAGGACTGGAAATGGGCTGATGGGGGGCTAGGACTGGAAATGGGCTGATGCAGGGACTAGAAGGGAATGGATGCTGGGTGAGGCTGGAACTAGAAGGGAGCTGATGTTGGGGGAGGATTAGAATGGGATGGGGCTGGGAGAGTAAAATGGAGAGGGGAAAAATATTTTGTGTGGGAGGGATAAAAAATCTACAATTGGCCGGGTATTGGGAGAGTAAGTGGGGATTGAAGATGGAGGGGTAAAATTTGAGTGGATGAAATAGGAATGAGGAAAGAGCAAAAGGAGAAAGATTAGTATGTTAAAGCGGATGTAGAGAGAGAGAATGGAAAAAAAAAACTAGAAGAGAGAAAAAAGGACAAATGGACAGCAGATGATGGAGAGTTAGCAGAAAACATGAAGAAACCAGGAGAAAGTGTCTGGAGCAATTGCAACTGAAAAAAAATGCACAAAAGGTAGAAAGATATCTCTTTGACAAGTTATCAGCATGCATGCAACAACAAACATCACATTAATTTTTTTCATGTATAGATTCTTTGGGAATGCACACCGAGTCCTGACACAGTTAACAGTTTTAAGAAGTTTATCTTTTTTTTACTCAGGATACATTTGACATGTTATGTGAATAATACATTTAAAATATATTGTGTAACTGAATCAAATTCTTCCTAAATTCATTAAATTGAATGAAATCATTAAAACATCATAAATTGCCAATAAATTGAAATGAAAACCAAAGGATTGTGAATCAAATTGATTCTCTGACAATACAAAGATTCCAACCTTTACAAATGATGTTACATAGTTCAGGCAACTTTATAAAGAGTTTTTAAATACTAAAATCTTGTTGTTAAGGTTTAATTGACGTGCTGGCACTTTGAGGAAATTCTTTGGTTTTGTGCGGCAGTTTGGGCACTCGGGCTCAAAAAGGTTAGCCATCACTGCCTTAGGGTCTTGATATAAGCTATGGACCCAACAGATAAAGTTAGGACCAAACCCCATCGTATCTAACACGCACCAGAGATAGCCCCAGCTAACACGGTCAAAGGCCTTCTCGGCATCCACTCCCACCACTGGCGTCGGTTGTGAGCCCTGTTGAGCAGCATGAATAACCTGTAGCATTCGCCTAATATTATCCGCCGCCTGACGGCCCGGCACGAACCCAACTTGGTCCGGGTGTACTAAAGCTGGGAGAACCCGATTCAATCACGCAGCCAGTGCTGAGGCCAGTATTTTAACATCTGTGTTTAGTAGGGAGATGGGGCGGTATGAGGCGGCTTCCTGCAAGGGCTTACCCGGCTTAGGAAGCATTGCTATCAAAGCCTCACGTTGAGATGGAGGGAGGGGCGCCCCCCGCAAAACCTCATTAAAAAGTACTACCAGTGTCGGAGCTAACTGAGCATGGAATTTTTTATAATACTCCACAGGAAAATCATCACTACCCGGCGCTCCCCCAGTTTTTAACCGTCGGATTGCGAGTTCCACCTCTTCCACAGTAAGTTCCATATCTAATTGATCCCGATCTGAGTCAGTCAACCGCGGCAAAACGACAGTCCGCAGGAACCCCTGCACACGTGCCAAATCAAAAGGCTCAGCTTTATATAACTGTTCCAGAAACGTAGCGAAAACGTCGCGTATCTCCCGGGATACCACTCTCCTCTGCCCCCCGGAATCTCGAAGTTCACGAACCACCCTCATAGTTTGCTGCTGCCGGAGTTGTAAGGATAGAAAACAACCTGTCTTATTCCCCCGTTCATAAAACGTTTGTCTCAATTTCCGACGTTTATTATCCAGCTCTCTTTGTAGGCACGCATCTAAGTTAGCACGGGCCACCCGCCACTGGCGCAAGACCCATTTAGAGCCAGTCCGGGCATGCTCCAAACGTAGCCGGGAAGAGTCCCCCACCAGTTGGCAATATTCCCATCTCCAAGCCCTCAACGTGCGAGCTGCTTCCGCTAGTAGTCGACCCCGATCCGTGGCCTTAAAGGCGTCCCAGACCATGGGGAGCGAAACCTCCCCGGAGTCATTTAACTCAAAAAAGTCGGTTATGAAGCGGCCATGCTCCTGAACAGCGCACTGTCGCCGCAGAAATCGTGTATCTAATCGCCAAAGCCAGTGGCGTGCACTGCACAAATCCACCGGAAGAGTAATCCAGCACGGGGCATGATCCGACCAGGTCAATGCCCCATGCCCAGCCTCCACTCTCTCATCCATCAGGCGTTGATCCAATAGAAAATAATCTATGCGGGTATGCACCTGATGAACGGGAGAGTAATATGTATAACGTTTCTCCCCTTCATGTGTATCTCTCCAAATATCACGCAAGCCTAAGTCCAGCATAAAGTTCTGCAACGCCTTACCGGGCCCACCTGCCACCCTCCCAACGCTACCCGTTGAATCCAAGTGTGGTACCATGTGGGCATTACAATCCCCGCCGAGTATAATAGGGCCTTTCGCGAAGTCAGCTAACAAGGCTTTCAGTCGCGTAAAGAAGGTTCCTTGACCTTCATTAGGGGCGTAGATGTTAGCTAGCGTTAATAGATGGCCCTCCAAGCACACATTCACAAAAAGCCACCTTCCCAAAGAATCTTTTTTAACCTCCTCCACCCTGAGGGATAAGCACTGATGGAACAGCAGGGCCACACCGCGTTTCTTCCGTCCATTCATGTCCGATGCTACCCACACCTCAGTGTAAGGATTACGCTTTAACCACCCCTGAGTGCTAGTACGGAGATGTGTCTCCTGTAAAAACACAATGTCCCCTTTCAAGGATCTCAATTCCGAAAACAGCAAAGAACGCTTTCTAGGGGAATTAAGACCCTTTACATTCAAAGAAATCATTTTCAACATTGGTAATCAATCACCTTGCCACCACCGCCCCTCTCCTCCCCCCTGCCCGCAAGGTTCACCCCCCTCGTCACCTGCAAGTCATGTACCTTTAGCAAGAAGAGTAGCCCAACACCCATAAACCACCGAGCTATCTGCGGAGGATCGCCCCCTCTACACCAACGCTCCCTATTCCATGGAAAAAACCTAAAACCCCTACCCCCCACACTCAATCCCCTACCCTCCCCTAGCTGTACTACCCCCCATCCACTCCCACCCCCCTTCCCGTCAGTACCACCTGCCTGCCAGAAAAGAAACAGGACACGGTTAGACTGACCCCAAACTCAGCTCCGTTCGGGCCCCCTTACAGCAAGAATATGAGCAAGTAATGCAGTAGCGTTTCCCCTTTTTACAACTCACCAGTAGAGCAGTGTGTCAATTGTGCCCCTCTCCATAACACCACCGCTCTCCCTTCCGCCCCCATATAGCAAAAAGCAAGTACCCAAATCCCCTCAAAATCAGAATCCTGTAGTACAACAAGAACCAAAGTGGGGGACAGCGAGGTTTTACAAAGCTGGTCAGGCAAGCTTAATTTCAGAACCAGAGAACCCCTAAGCAGCCCCCCCAGGACAAGAAGTCAAACACTCATGGTCCAAGGAGGTTCAAATAGGTCTTCCCACCCGAGTCCACTTCAAGTGCTGAGGCTTAGGGGCCGGCGGCGTTGGCAGCGCATTGTCTTCCACAAGACCCGCCTGGCGCAGTGCTCTCCAAGCCTCGGTATGGTCTTTCGCTGAGATCTTTTTATTTCCCAAGAGGAAGCTCATCCGGAATGGAAAGGACCAGGAATAGCGAATCCCTTTATTGTTCAGGACCACAGTGATTGGTTTCATCTCCCTCCGACGAGCCAGCGTAAATGCCGAAAGATCCTGATATACGGTTACAGCTGCCTCCTGAAACTGGATCGTTTTTTTCTCCCGCCCCCTTCGTAGGAGAAGCTCTGCATCAGTAAACCGCAAGAATCTGGCAATAACATCCCGGGGCTGATTGTTAGGAGGCTTCCCCAAGGCACGGTGCACTCACGCAATCTCCATTCCAGGCCCACGGGTGGCCAGCTCCTCTGCTGTGAGTAATTCACCTATCAAAGTTTTGAGCACCACCGGCAGGTCTTCAGCGCCCCCCACAGCTTCCGGAATTCCTCGAAACCGCACATTGTTACGACGGGATCGGTTTTCAATGTCATCAATTTTATAGGTCAGTTCCATTGCTTGTGAACGTTGTCTATCAATAGCACATTGTAAATCCACCAGAGCACCGTCATGATCATCAACTAGTGCCACTGATTATCCCTGGGTGCCGCTGCTGCATGCCCCAATACTAACTGGTTATGTCCAGATGCGATCCAGGAGTGGCACCCAGACATAACTTGACAGTGGCGATACTGAGCCGCTGCCTGGTTATGTCAAAGCAGCAAAAGTAAGGTGCAGCAAAGACTGGCCTAATTTTCAACGTGGAAGCTAACCAGGCAGCTGCTGAATATTGCCACTGCCCAGTTAACTTCCTGGCAATCCGAGCAACCCCAATATTAAATGCTGGGGCCTGGATATGACCTTTGCATTGAAGAGCTGGGTTTAAGTTTCAGCAGTTTTGGCTAGCTGCTGGAACCCCTTCAGCTGCCACCACTGAATTTCCCCTCAACATTTTCAGTTCTCACATTAGCCAAAATGAAAACAGAGAAAAGAAATACTTCCAAAGTACAGGAGAACTGAGTGGTCAATCTCCATGGATGGCATTGCGATGGCACTCTAAGAGGAGTATTTACTAAACCGCGATATGTGACAGCATGGCAGACAGCCTATGATTTTCTGCACTATCTGCATATCATGGTAAATGCAGGGAGAAGTGGGAACAGGGTGGAGAGAAGGCATGGTGGCCAGTACAGTCTGCTAGGAGACATCACCATGAGACCGGCGCTGTTTTGAGCAGCACTGTAGATAGGGCAGGAGCAAAGGGACTACTTCTACCACAAACACCGCTGGACCACCAGAGAGACCCTGGTAAGGACTGAGATAGGGATAGGGGAATGGGGGAGAGTCCAACTGGTTATCAAAACATGTCTTGAATTGGTTGGGGTGGGGAGGGAGGACAGCCAGTGCATGAGGTTAGATGCTGTCCGGGGAGGGTTGGGAGGAGGAAATTGGGGGGGGGGGGGTTTCTATGGATGCTGCAGGTCTTACAATCTGTGGTGCTGGGCTTTGGAATGTAATGGGAGGGGTTTGACACCACTGCTGCTGCCACCACAGACAGGGAGGGCATAGCTGCTGCTGCCGCTTTTCCTGTCCCTGCTCCCTTGCTCTGGCACTTGTTCCCTGCATTTGCAGATAGTGTGGATCCTCTCACATTGCCTGCCAATGGAGGAAATGTGGGCCAATGCAGGCCTTGTGTGGTATCTGCATGGCAGATGCTGGGCACTCCCCCTGCATTTACTGCACAAATTTGCACCTACCACATGGAATTTTGCCATGTGTCTCGTGGTAGGTGCAAAACATTTACTGCACTTTTGTAAACATGCCCCTAAGTATTTTCTTTCTAGCAAGATGAGGATGCACAATGGATTTACAATGATAGGACTAATTAGCAAAGGAGGTCTTTGACAGGAAAAATGCAATAGATTTAAATTACTTAAGACACTCTTGTTGCTATTTCAAATACTTTATGGGCTTACCAAAATAGATGCATTCCTAAGTGCAATCCATTGAGTGAAATGGATTAGTTCTCTTGGTTATCCTGAAGAATATATTAGGTAAAATACTGCACATAGCGTGTCTGCAAGTAGTCTGCTATAAGGACCAACTATGTCTAACATGCTTTGAGCTACCACTAAAAGGCATGAGCTAAAAAAAAATATATATAAAGATTTCTACATTACCTGGAGGGCACTGAGCATATGCAGTTGCTATTCCATAAAGCCGGGACCTTTTGTGAGGTTGGAAGTTGTCATTTTCTTTTGAAATCGTGCGATCTACAGCTATCACAGCATCCCTGCAGCATAGAAAACGAGAGACATGTATGTGTAGATGCCAGATATCCTGCTTCTGTAAAGACTATGCTTTGTATGGTAAAGAATAAATTTGCAGTAATGTCACATTGCCTGGTAGAAAATACTGGGTTTTTTACAAACCATGTTTTGAAAAACTACTTTAGGACTTCCAGAATCAGGAATGCATGGAAGTCTGATGCTAACTTTCAAGGAAAAGCATAGTTACTCACCTGTAACAGGTGATCTCCGGGAACAGCAGGAATTTAGTCCTCACATATGAGTTTCGTCAGTACTGACCGAGCCTGCGCAGGAACGCTCCCCAGCGTCCAATAGGAAAGCTTTTGGGAGCATCCCACAGCACCTGCGTGCTGCTTTCCCGCCTTTCCCAACTGTCCTTCTCCAGTTGAGTTTATAGCTGAGACAGAGAGAGAGAGAGAGAGGGAAAGAGAGAGATAGAGAGATACAACTCCTAGGGGAGGTGGGTGGATTGTGAAGACTAAATTCCTGCTGTTCCCGGAGATCACCTGTTACAGGTGAATAACTCTGCTATCTCCAGGAACAAGCAGGAATGTAGTCTTCACATATGGGGACTCCCTAGCTGCAGATGCCAGGGAGAAACCCCAGAAGTTGTATGCCCTTGTGAAAGGGCTCCACTTCCCCCCATGGATCTCTGGCATCCTACCAGAGATGGTGGGTAGGAGTTGATTAAGTATGGAACAGGTGTTGAAGAACAGCCTGACCAAACAAGGCATCCCGGCGGGAGTCCTTATCTAAGCAGTAATGGGCTGTGAAGGTATGAACCGAGGCCCAAGTAGCTGCTCAACAGATGTCGTCGATAGACACAGAGTGAAGATGAGACATAGAGGCTGCCATGGCCCTCACATTGTGAGCTGTGACATGGCCTTCCAAAGGAAGGTTTTTACTCTCATAGGCAAAAGAAATACACTGTACAATTCAGTTGGACAGTGTTCTCTTGGAGACTGGAAGTCCCAAATGACTAGGATCAAAAGCAACAAAAAGTTGAGAGGACTTTCTATGTTGCTGAGTTCTTTGCAAGTAAAAAGCTAAAGCTCTTTTACAATCCAAAGTCTGAAGATTCCTTTCTGCATTTGAGGCGTGAGGCCTTGGGAAGAATACAGGAAGGTAAACCGCTTGGCTTAAATGAAAAGGTGACACCACCTTTGGCATAAAGTGTGGATGAGTCCTAAGGACTACCTTATCATGATGGAACCTTGTATAAGGAGGATCAGCCACCAATGCTTGCAATTCACTGATGCAACGTGCTGATGTGATTGCAATAAGAAAGATGACCTTCCAGGAAAGGAATTTCAAAGAGGTAGTAGCTAACGGTTCAAAAGGCAGCTTCATGAGCTGTCCAAGAACCAGATATAAGTCCCATGCCACCGGTGGTGGCTTAATGGGAGGCTTAGTTAAAAGAAGGCTATGAGAGGATGAGAGGAAATAGGTTGTCCATTTAGAGGCTTGAAAGAAGCTGCAATAGCACTCAAATGAACTCTCACTGAATTGGTCTTAAGCCCTGCATTTGATAAATGAAGGCGATACTCCAGTAATGATTCCAGAGGTATCGCAAGAGGGTCAAAACCCTTCTGCGAGCACCATATGGTAAACCTTTTCCACTTGAAAGCATAAGAGCGTCTTGTGGAAGGCTTCCTGGAAGCATAAAGGATATCCTTTACCTGCTGAGAAAGGTTAGGACCATGACGTTCTAGGCTTTCAGCAACCAGGCCCTGAGATGCAGAGACTGGGGATTGGGATGCCACAGCATCCTGTCCTCCTGAGACAGGAGATCTGGAGCAGATCCCAACTCCAGAGACAGAGCTTGAGAGAGATGTAGAAGTAGAGGGTACCACACTTGCCGTGGCCAATGTGGAGCTATGAGAATCATATGGCCTCTGTCTCTCTGAAGCTTGAACAGGGTTCTGGAAATTAGGGGAATGGGTGGAAAGTCATACAGGAAGTCCTGACCCCAATGGAGGAGGAAAGCATCCCTGGCCTGACAACCCTGAGCCGGAATGCTGGCATTTGGCGGACTTGCGAAGAGGTCTATGTCCGGGGTTCCCCAAATTTGAAAACTTTTGGCCACCTGGTCTACATGGAGAGACCATTCGTGTGGAAGCAGAACCCGACTGGTCTGTCTGCCCAAGAGTTTTGAATGCCTGGAAGATACACCGCAAGGAGATGAATCTGATGCTCTCTGGCGAGGGCCCATAGTCGCAAAGCTTCATTGCAGAGTGACAGAGAGCCTGTTCCGCCCTGCTTATTCACATAGAACATGGCTACCTGATTGTCTGTTTGAACTAGGACTGTCTTGTAGCTGAGCTGGGTGTGGAATACTCAAAGAGCAAGGAAGATTGCTCTGAGTTCCAGGAGATTGATGTGTAGATAGGTCTCCTGTGGAGTCCAGATACCCTGGGTAGAGAGGCCTTGCAGGTGAGCTCCCCAACCCACCTGTGAAGCATCTGTTGTCAGAGTGGCTTGGGGTGGGGGTTGTTGGAAAGGGGACCCCACCAAAAGGTTTTGGGGTGACTGCCACCATTGGAGGGACAAAATAAGACGATCCGTGTTTGTTGTTTGTTGTCTAACATGCAACCTGATGCCTGAGTCCATTGAGTGGATAAAGTCCACTGGGCTGCCCTCATATGGAGGCGAGCATAAGGAACCACATGCTTGGTGGATGCCATGTAGCCTAGCAATTGTAAAATTTCCCGAGCAGTGAGGTGAGGCTTTAGCACTGCTTGGGAAGCTAACTGCACTATGAGAAGGCAGCAGGGCTGTGGAAGATAGGCCCTTGTCTGTCTGGTATTCAGCAGAGCTCCTATGAACTCTAGAGACTGAGTGGGAGCTAGGTTGGATTTTGGGAAGTTTATGACAAGTCCCAAATACTGAAGGATACGCATTGTGCGAGATAGAGAAATCCTGGTCTCTGGCTCTGACGGGGCTCGAATGAGCTAGTCGTCTAAGTAAGGGAAGACGAATATTCCCGGGTTGCGAAGAAATGCTGCCACCACAGCCATGCATTTTGTAAACACCCTTGGTGCCGAGGCCAGGCCAAAAGGAAGAACTCTGTATTGGTAGTGCTTCCCTTGAAATAGAAAGCGAAGAAATGTTCGGTGAGTTGGATGGATGAGAACATGAGTGTACGCATCCTTGAGATCTAGAGAACAAAGCCAATCCTGACTCTGAAGGTATGGCAGCAGAGTTCCCAGAGAAATCAATTTGAACTTCTGTTTGAACAGGAATTTGTTCAATTCTCTAAGGTCCAAAATGGGTCTGTGTCCTCCTGTTTTCTTTGGGATAAGGAAATAGGGGGAGTAGAACCCTGTGCCCTGTTGGGGAATGGGTATCTCTTCTATTGCCCCTTGGGAAAGAAGCAAAGTGACCTCTTGACCTAACTGGGCGTTGAGAGAGGTCAGAGAATTGAACTGTCTTACCATTGTAGGAGGGGGCATGCTGAGGAAGTGAAGCTTGTATCCCTCTCTTACAATGGACAGAGTCCAACTTTCTGCTGTTATCTGCTCCCATATGGGGGCAAAATGGCATAACCTTTCTGGGATGGTGGAGGGTTCTGGGCCGTTCAGGGCCAGGAAGACAAAGTTCTCTAGATAGGAGTCAAAACCCCAGTGGAGGCTGAGTCTGCTGAGTAGGTTGATGCTTAGCAGCTTTTGTTTTTCTTTGCCTAGGCTGTTGCTGCTGTCCCTTTTGGGCAGACTGACCTACACAATGTCCCTGTTGGGTATAGGAGGAGTAAAACTTCTTCTTCTTACTGAAGAATGGTTTCTTGTAGGATTTTTTCCTTGCAGGATCAGCTGTAGATTTAGACAATCTATCCAGGGTGATATTGTCAGCATCTATCTCATTAGCTTTTTCCAGCCAATTCTTGCCAAAGAGATTCTCTCCTGTGCAAGGAATATTCCCCAGTTGGTCCTGTACCCAAAGTTCCAAGTCAGATGCCTGGAGACAGGAAACCTTGGACCAGAAGGACTGGGGTTTCTAGTCCCACAGGTGCTCCTTGTGGTCTTGGGCAAGCCACTTAACCCTCCATAGCCCATGTTCCCTGTAAAATAGTTATCTCCAAGTTATAATGCCCTGTTCAATGTAATTTCAGTTTGTTCAATGTAAACCGCACTGATGCAGAATAGCGCGGTATATAAGAGAATTAAAATAAATAAATAAATAATAGCAGCCCATAGTTCCAGTAGACTGATCTGCTGCTGGACCTCCCAGGGAGACCACAGGCCCTGGGTGCACATGCCCAGGCAGTGTGCACCCCAGCCCTGCAGGGAGGCATTGGTGGCCAATACCACTGTGGACCCAGGTGGCTGAAAAGGCATCCCTTTCAGTAAGTTGGAGGGATGCAGCCACCAACATAGGGAGTGCAGGAATGGTCTGGACACCCTTACTCTGTCGCTGAGGCTCCCTGTGGCCTGCGACCACTGATTTATGAGACACCATTGCGCAGGCCTCATATGAAGTCTGGCATTGGGAGTCACATGTACTGTCGAAGCCATGTGGCCAAGAAGCCTCAGGCAGAGCCTGGCGGAGACCAGTGACCTGCTGAGAAACTGGTTTGCCAAGGTCATCAGTCTTTGGGCTCTGTCCTCTGGCAAGAAAGCTTTTGCCTGCAGAGAGTCTAGCGTTGCCCCTATGAACTCCAAGTTTTGGGAGGGGAGCAAAGTGGACTTTGCGAAGTTTATGACAAACCCCAGATGTTGGAGTAGAGAAGTCGTTCGGAGGGTGGCTTGCCTGGCCTCCTGGCACGTCTGACCCCTGATGAGCCAGTCGTCTAGATAGGGGAAGACAAAGATACCCTTATTCCTAAAGTAGGCCGCCACCACTGCCAGGCATTTGGTAAAGACCCTGGGGGCGGAGGTGAGGCCAAATGGCAGCACTCTGTACTGATAATGGTTTCCTCCCACAATGAACCTGAGGTACTTTCTGTGGTCTGGATGAATGAGGATGTGAGTGTACGCATCCTTTAGATCTAAAGAGCATAGCCAATCTCTCTGCTGGAGGTAGGGCAGAAGTGTTCTAAGAGTAAGCATCTTGAACTTCTCCTTCTGTAAGAACTTGTTGAGATTTCTGAGGTCGAGAATAGGCCTGAGATGTCCTGTTCTCTTTGGTACTAGGAAGTACCTGGAGTAGAAACCGTGACCTTGTAGGTGGGGAGGCACAGGCTCCACCGCCTGGTCTCGTAACAGACCCTGGAGATCCTGCAGGAGGAGGGCTGTATGGAGAGGAGGCCTTGGAGGCTCTCCTGGAAAATAGGGAGGAGGCAACTGATGAAAATGAAGCAGGTAGCCCTTGTGGACTATGCTTAAGACCCAGTTGTCCCCTGTAATGGATGGCCACTGGTGGGCAAACAGGGCTAGTCAACCTCCTGTGCAGGGATGGGACAGCAGAGATGGAGAGGCTATGCCTTGGGAGTCAAAAACCCCCACCCTGCTGAGTGGGAGCAGGGGCCGGAGGCTTGGGGGCCTTCTGCCTATGGGGCCCATGTCCCTGCCCCTGGGCCTGCTGACCCTGTGGGGGAGCGGGGGAGGCCTGGTAAGGTGGGAACTGTTTGTAGGCAGTCACCTTCCTCGGGTAAAAGGACTTTTTACCCGAGCCCTTCTTCTTGTGTGAAGGGGCAGAAGTCTTTCGAGACAGCCTTGTCCTCGTGAGGTGCTCAGTCTCGAGTTCAGCAGCCTTCTCGGCCATGGGCTTGCCAAAAAGGTTCTCACCTCGGCAAGGGACATCGACCAATTTGTCCTGAACCCATGGCTTGAGGTCCGATGACTGCAGCCCTGCCTGGCGTCGAGCCGCGATGCCGGCAGCCGCAACACGGGCCGAGGCCTCGAAGCAATCATAGGCCGCTCGGGACATGAACTTAGAGCATTCCCAGATCCCCGAAGACAAGGACTTGAACCTCTGCAAAGGTTCCCCGGAGAGACCAGCAGAGAACCCAGCAAGCTCCTTTGCCAGGTCCCGCAAGTACATGCCCATGTACAGCTGGTAAGACTGGACACGGCAAGCAAGCATCGAGCCCTGGAAGCACTTTCTACTGAACGCATCCAGGTTCCGGGCCTCCCTGCCAGGGGGCACCGCAGAGTGCATCTTTTGACTCTTCAGACGATGCATGGCCGATTCCACCACCATGGAATGGTGCGGTAGCTGCGCCTTTTGAAAACCAGGGCTCTTATGGAGTCGATAAATGGAATCGACCCGCTTGCTCAGAACCGGCGCCGAGGCCAGTGCCTCCCACATCCGGAAGAGGAGCCGTTCCAGCATCAGAGGAACCGGCACAGTAAAGGCCTCCTTCGGAGGAGAGTCATACTGGAGGGCCTCGAGCTCTTCGGCTCGAGGCTCCTTCTCGGGATCCGCCGGGATCGCCAAAGCAGTGGCCATATCCCTCACGAACTCCGAGAACCGGGTATCCTCCGGAGGGGACCTATTCCTTGGCTCAGACTGTGGTGAGTCTGATGGGACGCACCGAGTCTTGAAGGTATCGGGGGACTCCTCATCCTCCATCTCCCAGGCGGGCTCTTCCGAAGAGGAGTCGGGCTCCGACCGCGCGGGGCCCGGCAGCACCCGCCCCGATGCCGAAGGCATTGGCGTCAATGCTCTTGGTCCTGACCGGGAGGTCGAGGGTGACCATGACCGAGGACAACCTCGAGCCTTCATGGTCTTGAGTATCGGCTCGGTCTCCGGGGTCAACTTCGACGTCCCGGTGGTCGGGGCAGATGCGCCAGCGAGGCTGGCCATCAGCACCCGCTGCTGATCCATGAAGGCAGACAGTCTGCACTCCAAGGCTGTCAGCCTGAGACCCAGCTCAGGAGACTCAGCAGCCACCGACTCGGGCCCCGGCAGCGCCGTGCCCAACATCGGCTCCCTGGGAGGAGAGTCCTCGAGGACAACAGGACTTACGTGTCCAGCAGACTCCAGGTACTTTTGACAGCTTCTCCTGTTCCACAGGCCCAGGACGGCAGTCGGGGGTCAGAGACCTAGCCCTCGAGGAGCCAGGAACCTCCTCCGACGCCGCCCTCGCGAGCCGCTTCTTCCTCTTTCGCTCCCGCTCGGGGGACCCCCTCTCCGAGGAACCCCGACGACGCTCGGGGTCAGACTCCTGAGACGTCGAGGCTTCAGACGAGGTCCGGGCCCGGCCGGAGGCCGAATCGGAGAAAAGCCTTTCCTTTTGGTGCTGACGACTTTGTAGTGCCTTAGTGGACATTTTCCCACATGGTCCACAGATCTTAGGATCATGATCAGGACCGAGGCACCGAAGGCAGCAGTCGTGTGTGTCGGTGAGAGACATTAGTTTCTTGCACCGATCACACTTCTTAAAACCACTGGAAGCCATCGGGGAAAAAAGAGTCCCCGTGAGGTCAAAGGACTGGCCTTCCAGGGAAAAGGTAAAAGGGAAAAAAGAGCGCAAATGCCAGTCACGAAGGGCAAAAATCAAAAAAATAAGATCGGGCTCGATACCGGTGTACCGAACCCGGCGAGAAGGGGAACCGGAGAAAAAAACCCGAAGAAATCGCAAGGAATTGAAGAAAAAATCTAAATATTTTCCGGGTGAACTAGGACACACGTCCGATGGGCTCCACGGAAAAAGAGAGACTGAGCAAGATGGCACCTTTAGGCGGGAAGGGGACCGCGCATGCGTGCAGTATTCCCAAAGGCTTTCATAGAAAGCTGGGGAAATGCTCCGCAAGGGCTCCATTGACGTCGATGTCACCCATGTGTGAGGACTGACTTCCTGCTTGGTCCTGGAGAATGGACACTTATGCATGTGCTTTAGGCAGTTGTTATTCTGTAAGGATGTGCGTAAATCCCATTGTGCATACTTTCAATTGGGGTGGTCACAAGGGCAGAGCATAGGTGAGGCCTAAATTTACATGCATATGAGGTGTGATCAAAAAATATTGAGACTTGTTTTGTAGCTATATAACAGTATGTCGCATCATGATGCTATTAAGCTAGTTATGTGCTGTACATGTGCAGAGTGTAGCATGGCTGCAGCACACCTGTACTTTTTAATCACGTGATGTTTGGTATGATGTTAAAACAGTTTGTCAGATTTATAATTAGTGAAAAAACTGAACAGCGAATTTGCATTGAATTCTACCAGAAACTTGGAGATTCGTGCAAAGAGACTTATGACAAGTTACAGCAAATGAATGGCGATGAATGCATGAGTCGTGCTCAAGTTTATGACTGGTACAAACGTTTCTAAGATGGTTTCCAAAGTGTTGACAGTAAAAAACTTTCTGGAAGGACATCCACTAGCAGGAATGAAGACAAAATTGAAGCAGTGTGTGCCGCAATATGCGCAAATCGTCAATTGACTATCAGGGAGCTTGCTGGGGACATGGACATCAGTTTTGGGTCGGTGCAGTCCATTCTTACTGTCAGTCTGGGGATGAGAGGTGTGTCTACAAAATTCGCACCGAAACCCCTGTCCCCTGACCAAAAAGAAAATTGATTGTCTGCAACCAGGGAGTTGTTGGAATGCATTGAAAATGACTTAGATTTATCAACGAGATTATAGGATCATGGATTTATGGTATGACCTGGAAAGTAAAGATCAATCCTCACAATAGAAAGCATGCATGCTAAAAGCAGTTGTGCAGTGAACAAGTGTGGGCAGCCAAGTAGGGCAAAATAACAGACTTAAGTTTGAAAATCATAGTAAGCAAACAACGTGCAACAGGGCATTTTCTTTATCAGCATTTTTACTATGGAACTCCCTACCAGAAGACCTCAGGTCTACATCAGACATCCGAGAATTTTGCAAGAAACTAAAAAGATTTCTATCCTCCAAACACTTTGGAATCGTCACATAGCCTGGTATAAGCCAGCCATACTAACCCATTCTGTAACATAAGCAACAATCATCTCAAGTTGCCACTTTATATCCCTATTATATCTTAATGTACAACCCTAGTTAATGTTAACAGATACTCCAAGTTCAATGTCCCTGTTGTAATGTATCATTAGGTTTGTTATAATGTAAACCGCTTTGACTAAAGGATAAAGTGGTATAAAAAAACCGGTTAAATAAAAATAAGTATGCATGCTGTTTTCTTATCCTGAACTGGACACTCTTATAGGCATGCCTCTTTTTCCCTATCACAAAGTGTATGAACTGTGGAAGTCCATGCATGCTTTTAACTGCTCTGAGGAGGAAAATGTTCAGATAAACTATTTATGTTCAGCTATTTTACACAGAGAAATTGCTCTGTAAATGGTGTGAAAATTCATCTTGCAACTGCATACTTTTCACGATTACGAGACAACACAGCAACCACATTAATTTAAGGGCTGGTGTTTAAATCAACAGGTATATTAAGTTTTTTTATTTGTATAGGTAGCAGTGCTGAATATACAGATAGTGCGGTCACCACATCAGCACTATTCATTTAGTTTAAGCCGTTATTCAACAGGCCTAAGCTAAAAAGATGTTATCCAAATAGTGGCTGAATAATTCCGTTAGCTGGCTAATTTTAAAGTCTGTCCTCACTCCATCCCAAACCCAGCTACCATATTATATATTTAGTATCTGGCCCTTCAGTCTGATTTTCAGCCTGATGCTATCTGTATGATCTTCAAAAATGCATGGATAAAGAAATTATATGTTCACTGGCTGCTGGTGAAATGTATAACCTCTTTTAAATATTAGCCCATTTATTTTTATTCTAGAAGTCAGTGCTCTGGTTTGAAGACAATAAAGTCATAACAAATTCCTTGACAAGTTTTATAGACTCTCTGCCCTGCCCCTTCCAACTGCATGCATTCTTCTCAAGATTTTTTTTCCTGACCTAGATTACAAAACAGATGTAAAACTGTCCACCACTGCAGACAGAACACATTAAAATGCAGCTGAACAAGCTCAAAAGCAGATAACATACCTCCTCCAATCTGTGTAATACAAATTCTTCCCGTAACTGGCAATGCCAAAGGGATACTGGATACCTTCAAGGATCATTCGTCGATCGGGCTGACTAGGGTTCATACATTCCAGCTTCTTGGTGCCTGCATATGACAATTTAGTCTTTGTAAGCTTATTAAAATGGCTATTTTGTTTAAATATGCAAGGCAATGCGTATATACAATGATGCAACGAAGGAGTCATGTTAAGTTTAAGAAAAAAAAGTTACAACTTTTGTAGTGTCACAATCTTGGGCTTTTGAAAGTGTTAAGCCTTTTTACCTGTACTATCGGCAATTCACTGAAAATTTAATGGAGGATCTGTTTCCCTTCATGCCTCCCCAGCACATTTTTGCAGAGTAGAAGTTTGCATGGCTAAAAAAAGTTTGGCTTGTTATCATTTTAAATAGATTTTTCAATGTAAATGCTCCTAAGTGGAATATTCAGTGGCACTAATACAGTTAATGCCACTGATTATCTATGGGTACCACTGCTAAACGCGGTTAGTATCAGGGCGTATCGGGACATTCTGTGGTTGGTACCCGGGGATAACCGGTCATCAGCGATATTCAGCCACTGTCAGGTTATCCCTCAGCGGCAAAAGGTGCAATAAAGGCTGGCCTAACTTTTGTTGCTGAGGCTAACCGGGCAGCGGCTGAATATTGCTGCTGCCTGGTTAGCTTCCTGCTTCTGCAGCTGACGCGGATATTCGCTGCTGGTGGCTGGATATGGCCCTGGCATTGAATATTTGGGTTTAGTATTTAGCAACTAGCACTAGCCACTGCTGCTCAATATTGGGCCCTATATTTATGTAATTATTTAGTTCCACAGGGAAGCAGAATATACAATGAAAACTATAGAACTATGCATATGCACCATGTAGGAATATGCTGTACAGGTTCCATGATAAAGAAAGACCTCTACTTCGATTCAGGTGTATTATAACTATTCTTGTAACCACCAATTTGGAACAATTGCCTTGTATACTAATAAGTCTGTGCCCAGGAAGTCATTCAGAGTTATATTTTGATTAATTCTTATTTTCATGTCTGACATGCTTGTAAAGTTACGTGTATGCAGTCTGTATACATTTAACTTTAGGAACAAAAGAATATAAAACAAAGGGACACCCACGCAAAAAGCACAAGCGAAAGAAAGCGCAGGGGAAACAAAAGAATAGGAACAGAGGCAGAGCAAGGCGGGGCATGGGAGGTCCACGACCCAGATGTACAGAGCTGATTCTGAGATTGGCTCTGTATGTCCAGGGCCATAAACTTAAACGGGGAATCAAGCTGCCAGGCTGGGCACAAAAGGTAGGGGGTACAGGAAGTTCCCCATGGGAGGCTGGATCGAGGGTCCGGCTGCAGGGAATGATGTACATCAGTGGGGGCTGATATTCGCGGCTCCTGAATGGAGCCACGGTGCCATGGCGACGGAACACCATGGCACTGCAGTTCCATTCAGGAGCCTGATTGAAGTAGCCAGGCAAGTGACTGTGCATGTAGTCCGATCGGAATCGGAGCTCAGCCTCCACATTCAGGTCCTAGAACCGATTCTGATCCCACGGGCATGTCTAGCCCACATGGGATCAGAATCTGGTCTATCTCTGGGTGTCCCGATTCAGACTGGATGCACAGGGCCTGGACGGACACATTGGAATGTGCCTCTATGTGTTTTTCAGCAATCAGATCTGGTTGTTTTTCTAAATGCATAATTGATAGAACACCCACCATCGTAAATTTGGTAAAGAATGTATGATTTTGCTTTCTTTGTTCCCGATTGCAGTAGCTGACCTCTTAAGTTTGTATATGATAACTTTTCCTGTTTTTTTCCTCCTTTAAATCCAACCGCACCCATGGTTTATTGTGAACTATGGGTAATCTATGTTTGGTGGGTAACTTTTTCTTGAAGTTGATTTCCATGTATTTAATTTTGCTAAGGGGGATCCCTTTTCTGTACAAGTTTATCTCTTGGTTGTTATTTTCAACATTTCAATAAAAATAAAATAAAAAAAGTGTTGAAATTAAATTAAACTACATTGTAGTTGAATACTGCAACTAGTAATACACACCTACTTCCTGGACAGGCAACAAAACAGCTAGAGGAAGAGTTATCTGAGTTCTTCTCCAGTCCCAATACAGTCACAGGCAAATCAATGAAAATAATTATTATCAATAGTAAAGAAAAAGAAAAGTGCAAAACTGGAGCAACTTTTACATGAGTAAAACCAAAAATAAAACTCAATCTTCCTAGCATCCTCATTTACCTGCATCAGCCCAACACAGCATTGAAGAATAAGGATCAATAGTCAATCCATTTGGTAATTCTAGCTCATCTTTTACAAGAATCCTTCTATTTGTGCCATCCAGGTGTGACATTTCAATTTTAGGAGCCTTTCTATTCCAATCAGTCCAGTAAAGCTTTCTGGAAGGTAAAGTACAAATCCTTTAATCCTGTATGCTACAAAAGGGAATACACATGTATAAAGAAAGGAGAGAATATCACCATATACAGTGCCTTGTAAAAGTCTTCACACTTTTGCACATTGTTGAACTCTGCTGTCTAAAAGGTACAACTCAGAATGTATTAAAGTAGAAGTTTGTTTCTCTGATTTGCACAACACATGATACAATTTCAAGGTAAAGTGTAGTTACTCACCTGTAAAAAGTGTTCTCTGGGGACAGCAGGAATCAGCCCTCGCATATGGGTGACGTCAGCACCGATGGAGCCCACGCAGAAGCATCTCCCCAGCTTTCTTGGAAAGCCTTTGGGAGATGCACCAAGCGTGCATGGTCCCCGCCCCGTCCAAGGGTGCCATCCTGCCTCAGTCTAATGACATAGCTAAGACAGCAAAAATTAAAATACGGTAAAGAAGCAACTCCAAGGGGAGAAGGGAGGATTGTGAGGACTGATTGCTGCAGTCCCTGGAGAACATCTGTTACAGGTAAGAAACTGCACTTTCTCCGGAAACAAGCAGGAAGTCAGTCTTCCCAACTACAGGCTACCAAGAACTTGTAAAAAAAAAATGCCACGGTGGCCTACAAAGGGTGAGCCGTGAGTTGCAGAAGTTGAATCCCAACTGAGAGACTCTCACAAGACCCAAATGTCCAGCGGGTCACCATCACTCCAGTAGCCTGAAAACAGAAGGGTCGGAGAGCAGAAGATAGCTACACCCAGAAGAGATTACGGAGTATGGCCTGGTCGAAGGTGCTGTCCCATTGGGACTCCCTCTTCAGGCAGTAGTGAGTTGCAAAGGTATGGATCAAAGACCAGGTAGCGGCCCGGCAGATTTCCATCACAGATACGGAATGCAGATTTGCCATGGATCTGATGCCGTGCACCGTTATCTGCTAGTCCAGTGAGATCCCAGCATGGTCATAGGTGAGGGCAAAGCAGTTCACCAAGTGAACAGTCTGCTTAGTCACAGGGAGCCCCAGTCAACTGGGGTCATAGAATACAAAAAGCGGAGGTGCTTTGTGGTGGACCCGAGTCCATTGCAGATAGAAGGACAGGGCCCTCTTACAATCCAAAAAACAGGAACAAACCCATGGAGTACCATCGAGGTGAGCTGGCTCGGGGATGGGAAAAGAAACGGTACGCACACTGGATAAAACAAGAAAAAAAGAGACACTTTTTCTGGGGGAAACTGCACAGACGACCAGAAAGCTCCGTGGTAAAAAGGAGAGTGAGGCAAGATGGCAACCTTGGGTGGGAAGGAGACCATGCATGCGTGGTGCATCTCCCAAAGGCTTTCTCCGAAAGCTGGGGAAATGCATCCGCGCCATCACCCATATGACTTCCTGCTTGTTCCTGGAGAAAAGAACAATTATAGAAATTCAAAAAGTAATTAAGAATAAGAAATCAAAACGTTTTGACTGCACAACTCCTCAAATACCTTGACTGAATATTTGATGGAACCCCCTTCTGTTGAATTATCAGCCATGAGCTTTCAGGATAAGTGCTTACCAATTTGTAGGGCAAGATGAGGCAGTTTTTATCCATTCTTCTTGGAATAATAACTAAAGCTGAGGATCATCTGTAGACTGCAGTCTTACATAGTAACATAGTATATGACGGCAGATAAAGACCAGTATGGTCTATCTAGTCTGCCCAGAAAGGTGGCAAGAGTAAGTGAACTTGTCGCTCCATGCAGGTCACCCCTCCCCATGCCTTTGTTTAGGGGTGCATCCATCACTCCGTGTAGGTCACCCCTATTTGTTCAGATATAAGAGATAGTTATGCTTATTTTGATTTTGTCCTGTTGCTATAAAGGGATCCACTGTGTCTGTCCCATGCCATTTTGAACTCTGCCACTGTGTTTGCCTGCACCACTTCCATCGGGAGGGCATTCCAAGCATCCACCACCCTTTCAATGAAAAAGTATTTCCTGACATTGCCTTTCAGTTTACCCCCTTGCAGCTTCATGTTATGCCCTCTAGTTTTACAGCTTCCCCATCTTTGGAAGAGGTTTGTTTGTAAGTATTTAAAGGACTAAATCATATCTCCCATCCCTCCTCTCCTCCAGTGTGTACATATTTAGGTCTTCAAGTCTCTTCTCATACGTCTCCTGATGCAGTCTCCAAATCATTTTGGTCACCTTCCTTTGAACCTTTTCCAGTCTTTTTATATCCTTTGCGAGATACGGTCTCCAAAACTGAACACAATATTCCAAAGTGAGGCCTCACTAGCGACTTGTTCAGTGGCATTAGTACCTCTTCCTTTCTGCTGGTATTTCCTCTCTGTATGCAACCCAGCATACTTCTGGCTTTTACCACTGCCCTGTTACACTGTTTCGCCACCTTGAGATCATCAGAAACAATCACTCTGAGGTCCTTCTCCTAGTCCGTGCACACCAACCTCTCGTCTCTTATCGCATACAATTCCCTTGGATTTCTACATCCCAAGTGCATGACACTGCACTTCTTCACATTAAATCTTAACTGCCAAGCATTAGACCATTCTTCCAGCTTTTGGAGATCTTTCCTCACATTCTCCACTCCCTCAGGGGAGTCCACTCTATTGCAAATTTTTGTGTCATCTGCAAAAAGACAGACTTTTCCATTCAGCCCTTTGGCAATACCACTCACGAATATATTGAATAGTACCGGTCCCAGGACCGAACCCTGGGGCACACCACTAATCACCTTCTGTCCATCCGAGTGCATTCTGTTTAGCATCAACTTCTGTCGTCTGTCCGTCAACCAATTTCTAATCCAGTTCACCACCTTGGGACCCATCCCTAAACTGCTGAGATTATTGATAAACCTCCTATGAGGAACAGTATCAAAGGCTTTGCTGAAATCCAGGTAGATCACATCCATCGCATGCCCTTGATCTGGTTCTCTAGTCACCCAGTCAAAGAACTCAATCAGATTTGTTTGGCAAGATTGTCTTTTGGTAAAACCACGTTGCCTCAGATCATGCAACCTGTTGGTTTCAAGGAAGTCCACTATTTGCTCTTTCAGAAGCACTTCCATTACTTTTTCTGCCACCGAGGTAAGGCTTACTGGCCTGTAGTTTGACACTTCTTCCCTATTACCATTTTTGTGGAGAGTTCCCACATCATCCTTTCTCCAGTCCTGTGGAACATCTCCTGTCTCCAAGGATCTATTAAAACATATTTTAAAGGCCCTGCAAGAACCTCTCTGAGCTCTTTCAGTATCCTGCGATGTATCCTATTTGGTCCCATAGACTTATCCACTTTCGGTTTTGAAAGCTGTTCTAACACATCATCTTTTGTGAATGGTGTGATATCTACTCCATTCCCATTTGTAGATTTGTCAATCACAGGTGGTCCTTCTCCAGGATTTTCTCTAGTAAAAACAGAGCAGAAGTATTTGTTTAGCATTTTTTCTTTTTCAATGTCCCTTTCCACAAATCTGTTCACAGCCCTTTTGAGACCTGCAATTCCACCTCTGATTTTCCTCCTCTGCCAAATATACCTGAAAAAGGTTTTGTCACCACACTTCATATCTTTAGTCATCTTTTCTTCTGCCTTTGATTTTGCTATCCTTATTTCTTTTTGTCTCTTTTAGTTTGATCTTGTATTCTTTTCTGTGTTCCTCTGGCCAGTAGGCCTTCTATGAACTGAGGGCACACTCAGATATCTAATTTAAAGGCTATGCAAGGAATATAGGTAGGCTGAAGATTCCTAAAAATCTATATTCAACACGTAAAGTTTATCAAAAACAGGCAATGGAAAAGTTTGAAAGCCTTAGCTGAGCGTGTAGTCTCTTGAAGTTCTGATGAACAGACTGGTTCTGGTATTTGGTTAGTAGCAGAGCAGCTTTAATTTAAAATTATCCCACACTCTGCAAGGTAGGCTTGCAACAGACAAAGGAAACTGAATATTGAAACTGAAATTCCACTGCTATGTATCAGCCTACTAAGCAAAGGTCCCTATAACCTTAAAATTATACCTCTGCTGCAAAAATTAAATAGGAGACCTAAGTAGAAGACCAAGTCTAGCTGCAAGTCTAAAAATAATGTACAGGGTGGCCCAAAAAAAAGTGAGAACATCTCGTAAATTAAAAGCTTAAATAGTTTACTTATTTACCTTTTATAGCTATATAATGTCTTTATTTCGACAATTTCCGGTCGCCATCTTTTTTTTAAAAATCTGTCAATCGTTTAGATCTGCCTTTTTGAATTTTTAAATAACTTCTATGCTACGAGATGTTCTCACTTTTTTTGGGCCACCCTATATATAGTGGGAGATCATTTTGCATCCAGTGATCACCAGATGATGTGGTTCAGTATTAGGACTAGGGCTGTTATAATCTATTCAAAAGTAAGGGTCTTAGACTTTAGGAAAACTAACTTTGCCAAGATGGGCCAATACCTCAGGGAGTCGTTAGCAGGATGGGAATAGCTGGGGGATATAGAAAAACAGTGGGCAAAACTGAAAGGGGATATTTTAAGGGCAACCAACCTTTTTGTTAAAATGGTAAATAAAGGTAAAAGGAAAAGGAGACCGCTATGGCTTTCAAAAGAAGTAGCTGAAAAGGTGAAGAAAAAGAGGGAGGCCTTCATGAAATACAAGAGATCACAGAGAGAAGAAGACAGGCATCTATATTTAGAAAAACTTAGAGAAGCTAGCAAAGTAGTCAGGAAAGCAAAGATTCAAAAAGAGGAGGAAATAGTCAATGTTATAAAATGGGGGAGATAAGACATTTTTCAGATATGTTAGTGAGAAGAGGAAGGGCAAAAGTGGTATTGTCAAACTCAAGGGTGAAGGGGAGGAATATATAGAAGCTGATGAGGATAAAGCAGATTTGCTTAACAAATATTTCTGTTCCGTGTTACAGTTGAAGAACCAGGAACAGGACCTCAGAAAACACCCACAAAAAGGAACAGAAGCGAGGGGCATCTTGAACAATTTTCAGAAGGTCGTGTTTGTGAGAAACTAGCTCAACTTAAAGTAGACAAAGCATGGGACCAGATGGCATACACCCTAGAATACTGAGGGAACTTGGGGATGTTCTAGTAGCTCCACTGACTGACCTTTTCAATGTCTCGTTGGAGTCGGGAGTGGTGCCAAAGGACTGGAGAGTGGCTCATATGGTGCCTTTACACAAAAGCGGAAGTAAGGATGTGGTTGAAAACTACAGGCCGGTTAGTTTAACTTCGGTGGTGAGTAAATTATTAGAAATGCTGCTGAAAGAAAAATAGTGAGCTTTCTGGAGTCCTGCGGATTACAGGATCCGAGGCAGCATGGATTCACCAGAGGCAGGTCTTGTCAGACAAATCTGATTGATTTCTTTGACTGAGTGACCAGGGAGTTGGACCAAGGGAGAGCCCTAGATATGGTGTATTTAGATTTCAGTAAAGCCTTTGACACTGTTCCACACAGGCGACTTATAAACAAACTGAGCACCCTGGGGATGGACCCTAAAGTTACTGCTTGGGTTACAAATTGGTTGGGTTGGAGGCGACAAAGACTACAGGTAAATGGAGGTCACTCTGAGGAGAAGGAAGTTACCAGTGGTGTGCCCCAGGGATCTGTCCTTGGTCCGATTCTTTTTAACATCTTTGTTAG
This sequence comes from Ichthyophis bannanicus, assembly GCA_033557465.1. Taxonomy (NCBI): domain Eukaryota; kingdom Metazoa; phylum Chordata; class Amphibia; order Gymnophiona; family Ichthyophiidae; genus Ichthyophis; species Ichthyophis bannanicus. The sequence goes on from CM066033.1 coordinate 562,651,352, forward strand.
TGATATAGCGGAAGGGCTGTTGGGTAAGGTTGGCAGCTTTGCGGATGATACCAAAATCTGCAATAGAGTAGACACCCAGGAAGGTGCAGATAACATGAGGAGGGATCTAGCTAAGCTTGAAGAATGCTCTAAAATTTGGCAGCTGGGATTTAATGTTAAAAAATGTAAGGTCATGCATTTGGGCTGCAGCAATCCAAGTGAGCAATATAGTATAGTGGGTGATGTACGTTTCTCCACTAAAAAAGAGTGGGGACCTAGGCGAGGTTGTGTCTGATGATCTTAAAGTTGCTAAACACGTAGAAAAGGCAACGGCAAAAGCTAGAAGGATGCCTGGGTGTATACAGAGAGGAATGGCTAGCAGAAAAAAGGAGGCGATAGTGCCTCTGTATAAGTCTTTGGTGCGACCTCATTTGGAGTATAGTGTGCAATTCTGGAGACCGCACCTTCAAAAGGATATAAACAGGATGGAGTCAGTACAGAGGGTGGCTACTAAAATGGTTAGTGGTTTTCATTATAAAGCATCTGAGGACAGACCTAAGGATCTTAATATGTACACCTTGGAGGAAAGGCGGGATAGAGGTGATATGATTGAGATGTTTAAATACCTCCGTGGGATAAATGCACAGGGGGAGAGCCTCTTTCAAGTGAAAGCAAGTTCTGTTCTGAGGGGACATGGGATGAGGGTGAAGGGGGATAGATTCAGGAGTGATATGCGGAAAGCACAGTTACTTACCTGGAACAGGTGATCTCTGGGAACAGCAGGAATTAGTCCTCACATATGGGTACGTCGGTACTGACAGAGCCTGAGCGGGAAAGCTCCCCAGCTTCCCAGAAGGAAAGTTTTGGGGCCTCCCACAGTGCATGCGCGCTGCCTTCCCGCCTTCCTGACCAACTCTCCTCAGTTCGAGTTTAAAGCTGAGACAATAGAGAGAGGAAAGTAAAGAGAGAGAGAGATACAACTCCTAGGGGAGGTGGGTGGGTTGTGAGGACTAATTCCTGCTGTTCCCAGAGATCACCTGTTACAGGTAAGTAACTGTGCTATCTCCAGGAACAAGCAGGAATAAGTCCTCATATATGGGGACTCCCTAGCTAAGATGCCCGGGAGATCCCCTCAAGGGTATGAGACCCTGAAGGGTTCCTCATCTTCCTATGGATCTCAGGCATCCATTCAGGGAAGGTGGGCTGGAGTTGTTCAAGAATGGAACAGGTGTCTGAGGACAGCCTGACCAAACAAGGCATCCCGGCGGGAGTCCTTGTCCAAACAGTAATGGGCTGTAAAGGTATGAACCGAGGCCCAGGTGGCTGCTCGACAGATCTGGTCGATGGACACAGAATTTAGATGAGCCATAGAGGTGGCCATGGCCCGCACATTGTGAGCGGTGACATGGCCTTCCAGAGAAAGGTTCTTACTCTGGTAAGCAAAAGAGATACTGAGCAATCCAATTGGACAGTGTTCTTTTAGAGACTGGAAGTCCTAAATGAGAAGGATCAAAAGCAACAAAAAGCTGAGAAGATTTTCGATGTTGCTGTGTCCTGTGGAGGTAAAAGGCAAGAGCTCTTTTACAATCTAGAGTATGAAGGTTCTTCTCTGCACTGGATGCATGAGGAGCTGGAAAAAAGACAGGTAAATATACCTCTTGATTAAGATGAAAAGGGGAGACCACTTTAGGCATAAAGTGGGGATTGGTCCTAAGGCCCACCTTATCATGATGGAACCTTGTATAAGGTGGATTAGCCATTAAGGCCTGCAGTTCACTGATACGGCGAGCTGAGGTGACTGCAATAAGGAAAATAACCTTCCAGGAAAGAAATTTCAAGGAGGTAGTGGCTAAGGGTTCAAAGGGTGGCTTCATAAGCTGACCAAGAACCAAGTTTAAGTCCCATGCCACCGGAGGAGGTCGAATGGGAGGTTTAGTCAAAGTTAGGCCTCTCATGAATCTTGCGATAAGAGGATGAGAGGAGATAGGTTGTCCATTGAGAGGTTTAAGAGATGCTGAGATAGCACTCAAATGGACCCGTACTGAATTTGTTTTGAGTCCTGCATTGGAGAGATGCAGGAGATATTCCAAGAGAGAATTCAAGGGGAGTGCTAGAGGGTCAAGACCCTTTTGAGCACACCAAATGGAAAATCTTTTCCATTTAAAAGCATAAGAACGCCTAGTGGAAGGTTTCCTAGAGGCATGGAGGATATCCTTCACTTGCTGCGAAAGATTGAAGTCTTGAAGGTCTAGGCCTTCAGTAACCAAGCTCTGAGGTGAAGGGACTTGGGGTTTGGGTGCCACAAAGTCCCCTCCTCCTGAGACAGAAGGTCTGGAGCCGCACCCAAGTCCAGGGAGGGGGCTTGGGAGAGATGCAGAAGTAGAGGGTACCACACTTGGCGTGGCCAGCGTGGAGCTATGAGGATCATGGACCCTTGATCCCTTTGAAGTTTGAACAGAGTCTTGGGAATCAAAGGAATGGGTGGAAAGGCATACAGGAAGCCCTGACCCCAATGAAGGAGGAAGGCATCCCTGGCCTGAACTCCCTGACACGGAATTCTGGAACAGAACCGGGGAAGTTTGGCATTCCACGGACTTGCAAAGAGGTCTATGTCCGGGGTTCCCCATTTCTGGAAGATTCTGAGTACCTGATCCATGTGCAGGGACCATTCGTGTGGAAGCAGAACTCGACTGAGTCTGTCTGCCCAAGAGTTTTGGATTCCTGGAAGATGCTCTCTGGCGAAGGCCCATAATCTTAGAGCTTCGTTGCAAAGCGACAGAGAGCCAGTCCCTCCTTGTTTGTTTATGTAAAACATGGCTACTTGATTGTCCGTATGAATAAGGACTGTCATGTTGCTGAGGAGGGTATGAAAAACTCTGAGAGCTAGAAAGATTGCTCGAAGTTCCAAGTGGTTGATATGAAGGGTGGTCTCCTGTGGAGACCAAGTGCCCTGAGTGGAGAGGTCTTGAAGATGAGCTCCCCAACCTGTTTGGGAGGCATCTGTTGTGAGGGTTGCTTGGGGCAACAATGGTTGGAAGGGGGCCCCCAACAACAGATTTTGAGTGGACATCCACCATTGGAGAGACCAAAAGAGACGTTTGGAGTTTGGTATTTGGTCTGAGAGAGCTCCTGATGCTTGAGTCCACTGAGTGGACAAAGTCCATTGAGCTTCTCTCATATGTAGGCGAGCATAAGGCACCACATGAACTGTGGAGGCCATGTGGCCTAATAGTTGTAGCATCTCCCTGGCAGTCAAGTGGCTTCTGGACTGAGTCTGGGAGGCTAAGTGCACTAGACGTTGGCAACGGGCCTGAGGAAGATAGGCCCTTGCAGTGGTGGTATCCAACCAGGCCCCTATGAATTCCAGGGACTGAGTAGGGGTGAGTTGAGACTTTGGCAGATTGATCACAAGTCCCAGATACTGCAGAATGCGTCTGGTGCGATCCAGGGAAGTCTGAGCCTCGGACTGAGATGGAGCTCGGATGAGCCAGTCGTCCAGGTATGGGAAGACAAAAATTCCCAGGGCACGTAGAAATGCAGCCACTATTGCCATGCATTTGGTAAATACTCTTGGAGCAGAGGCTAGACTGAAGGGAAGTACTCTGTATTGGAAATGTTTCCCCTGGAACAGAAACCGTAGGAATTTTCTGTGGGATGGATGGATGAGTGTATGTGTATACGCATCCTTGAGATCTGGAGAACAAAGCCAATCCTGACTCTGCAGGTATGGAAGGAGAGTACCTAGAGAAAGCATCTTGAATTTCTCCTTGCATAGGAATTTGTTCAATTCTCTCAGATCTAGAATGGGTCTGTACCCCCCTGTTTTCTTGGGAATGAGAAAATAAGGGGAGTAAAACCCTGACCCCTGTTGAAGAAGAGGAACCTCTTCTATTGCCCTTTGGGCGAGAAGAGTGGTCACCTCCTGACCCAACAGGTCCAGGAGAGATGGGGGAGAATTGAAACATCTCACCATGGTATGGGGAGGAAGGCTGGAGAAATGTAGTTTGTAGCCCTCTCTGATGATAGAGAAGGTCCACTGTTCTGATGTGATTTGCTCCCATTTGGGAGCAAAATGAGTTAACCTTCCTGGAATGGTGAGAGGCTCTGGATGTTGTAGAGCCAGAAAGGTTAAGTTCTCTAGTATTGTCAAAAGCCCTGAGGGGGTTGGGACTGCTGGGCTGTAGCAGCCCCTGCAGGTTTTGCCCTGGCCTGTTTAGGCTGCTGACGCTTAGGAGCAAAGCGAGCTGCAGAAGATTGTTGGCCAGTATTTGTAGAAAATCTGGCCTTCTTGTAGAAAGGCTTCTTGAAAGATTTTTTCTTGGCAGGGGTAGAGGTAGACTTAGAAAGTCTATCTAAAGCAGCATTTTCTGCATCCATTTGAGTGGCTTTGATTTGCCACTCCTTACCAAACAGATTCTCACCTGTACAGGGCAGATTTCCCAACCCATCCTGGACCCAGGGTTCTAGGTCAGAGGCCTGGAGCCAAGCAATTCTGCGAGCCGCTATGGCAATACCTGAGGCTCTGTTAGCACCCTAAAAGGAGTCAAAGGCTGCTCTGTTGGAGAACTTTGAAATATCTTGGGTATGCTTTAGCAAAAGAAGGAACTCCTCCTTTCTATCCTCTGGGATAAAGGGGAGAAAATGGCGTATTTTCAATGCAATCTCCTTCAGAAACATGCCCATATAGAGCATTGATTCTGGCAATAAGCCCATATAGAGAATTGATTCTGGCAATAAGCATACTTGCTTGGAAGATTTTTCTACCAAAAGCATCCAAAGTCCTACATTCTCTTCCTGGAGGAGTAGAAGAGTGTCTTTTGGTACTCTTTATCCTTTTCATAGCTGACTGCACCACAAGAGTGGTGAGGGAGCTGAGTTTTTTGAAAACCAGGAAAAGGAGGGACACGATACATGGTGTCCAAACGACGAGAATGTGGAGATAGGGTGAGAGGAGTCTCCCATAAGTCCATCATGTGTTCTTGAAGAATTTCATGAATGGGCAAGGTGACTGCCTCTTTGGGAACCTTAGAGTATCCTAAAATATCTAATTTTTTTGCTCTAGGTTCTTTTTCAGAGGTTACTGAAATAGAGACTTTTAGCTACTTCAATGATGAAGTCTTGAAAGGACAAATCCTCTGGAGGAGACATTCTCCTCTTTGGAGAAGAGGGCTCTTCAGGAAGAGTAAGGGATACTTCAGCAGAGTCATCTGATGAATCAGAATCATCAGAAGACTCGAAGTATCGTCTGTTTGCTTCCAGGGATCGATAAGCGTATCGACCGGTATCCACATCGGGGTACCCGGAACCGGATCGGTATCGGGAAAAACCCCGGAACCGGGAACCGGAATCGGTATCCTGGTCGATGTGGATGCCCTGGGTACCGGTATCGGTTGTGGTACCGGAACCGGAGTCGGTACCGCTGGCTGCGGTACCGAGGGCGTCGCAGCTCTAATAAAAGCCATTATGGCCTGCTGCATGGATTGAACTGTATGATCCATAGACGCCACGACTGTCTGGATGTCGGTACCAGAAGATTGAGCCGGTACCCCAGAGCAGTCTAACAGGTGATCGGTCGAGGCCGTGCCATCAATGTCAACCTGTAACCCCATAGGAGGAGCTTTGGAAGCCGGAGCTGCCCGCCGGGGTTGTTTGGCTGGGGCTGGGTCCTCAGGGTCAAGCCCGGGGGCATCTCGATACTTAGAGGGAGATTTGCCCTTTGAGGACCTGCCAGAGGAATGTTTGGTTACCTGAGATCCATCAGGAGAGGAAGACCTGGAAGATGTCGATGCTGGAGTATCTGTAGAAAACAGCATGTGAAACTTGGCTGCTCAGTTTTGTAAGCCACGTTTAGACATCAAAGAACAGGACGGGCAATCAGGAATGGAGTGGTCAGGCCCCAAACATTTAAGACACCATTCATGGGTGTCTGTAACCGATATAGTACCGCTACACTTGGTGCATTTTTTAAAACCAGACGCTGGTTTCTCCATGAGGGAGAATTTTGTGAAGGCCTGGAGGCATAACAGAACAAATACACCAATTGGAAAAAATAAGATTTTTTTTTTTTTTAAAGAAATAAAGAAAAAAGACCGGCGGTACCGGTCCGGAATCGGGGAAGGCAGACACGCGGCCAAAGAAACAAATTAAAATAACAACTTCTTCAGCGGTGACAGGAACACGACCTGCTGGCTCCGCGGAAAAAGAAGAACTGAGGAGAGTTGGTCAGGAAGGCGGGAAGGCAGCGCGCATGCGCTGTGGGAGGCCCCAAAAGCTTTCCTTCTGGGAAGCTGGGGAGCTTTCCCGCGCAGGCTCTGTCGGTACCGACGTACCCATATGTGAGGACTTATTCCTGCTTGTTCCTGGAGATATATTTCTTTACGGAAAGAGTAGTGGATCCATGGAATAGTCTCCCAGTGGAGGTGGTAGAGATGAGGACAGTAACTGAATTCAAAAAAGCATGGGACAAACACAGAGGACCTCTAAAGGAAAAAAAGGGACTGTTGTAGTGGTTAATATGGAAGGACAGACTAGATAGGCCATGTGGTCTTTTTCTGTCATCATTTTTCTCTCTTTCTATTTCTGTTCCAAGTAGCTATATATCAGAAGTTTCCATGGCCAGTAGGCCTTCTATGAACTGAGGGCATACTCAGATATCTTCAAGTCTTCCCACAGATTTCTTTGAAGCAAATGTAAATGTGAGCTTTAGCATTTGTGCACTACAGGGGCTGGACCTTGGAGCTTAGTTTATAGATGCTTCTGTTGCCTCTCTCATATAAAATCAGCACCTTTCTGAACTTCTCACAGTTATAAAAACCATTCCAAAAGTAGGTACACAACCAGCCCCAGGCCATATGCACCTTGCACTATATGCACCCTGTATATAAGTTAAAACTATCTTGAATCATGTACATTCTTGATTGCCTGTTATTGCACCATTTATTGTTACAATGTTTAATATATTGGTTGTTTTAATTGTAAACTGCTATGATTACTTGATACATATATATTTCATTTTATTTAACATTTCTTATTTACTGCCTTTCATGATATCAAGGTGGTTTACATTGAACAAACGGAAATTACATTGAACAGGGCATTATAACTTGGAGATAACTATTTTACAGGGAACTTGGGCTATGGAGGATTAAGTGGCTTGTCCAAGACCAGAAGGAGCACCTGTGAAACTAGAAACCCCAGTCCTTCCAGTCCAAGGTTGCTGTCCTCTTGTGGGATTTGAACCCCTGACCTTCTGGCCTGAAGTACCTTGCCCCAACCATTAGGCCACTCCTCCACTCTGGTATATAAAACACACAAATAAATAAATAAAAATAAATAAACCTTCAACTGCCCCATGAGTCTCTAATAACCGAGGTGGTGTTAAAAAAGATAAAAACACCAGTCTTACAATTACATCCCACCAGGGAGGGAGTCCAAAACTATGGACACTGTTGGCAGGAAGGAGTATCGTAGTTCAATACTGTGTCTCTGGGTTATAGCTCACCAGTTGCAAATGCTGCATTTACAGCATAAATTAATACAGAATATTTCTCAGCAGATGACGGGTCATCCAAGCCAGGATGCACTAAATCAACATATTCAAGATGTCCAGGAAAGAGTAGTTACTCACCTGTAACAGGTGTTCTCCAGGAGCAGCAGGAATCAGTCCTCACATATGGGTGACGTCGGCGCCGACAGAGCCCTCGTGCGGAGCATTTCCCCAGCTTTCAAAGAAAGCCTTTGGGAATGCAGCGCGCATGCACTGTCCCCTTCCCGCCCAAGGGTGCCATCTTGCTCAGTCTGATGACATAGCTCAAAGACAGCAAAAAACAAAATGAAGTATATGACTGCAACTCCAGGGGAGGAAGGAGGGTTGTGAGGACCGATTCCTGCTGCTCCTGGAGAATACCTGTTACAGGTGAGCAACTACTCTTTCCCCAGGACCAAGCAGGAAAGTCAGTCCTCACATATGGGACTCCCCAGCTCTAGGTTACTGGGAACCCTAAACTGAAAAATGGCTCCCTCTCAAGAGCCTCAGCATTCGTGAGAAGAATATCCTCTGAGAACGCCCCTGTACGGTAGTCCAACACAAGGGCCGGAGGGTAGGAGTTGCCTATACCTCAAAGAGGGACTCTCTCTCGAGGCAGTAATGGGCTGCAAAAGTCTGGCTTGAAGACCAAGTAGCGGCCCGGCAGATGTCTGCCAACGGAACAGAGCGGAGATGAGCTACTGACGCGGCTTTCGCCCTGACACGGTGGGCCGTGACTCGACCCTGCAAGGGGAGGTCGGCTGCCCTGTATGCCCAGGTGATACAATCTGCTACCCAAGTGGACAACGTACGCTTGAAGACAGGTAACCCCAGCTTATTAGGGTCAAATGAGATGAAGAACTGAATCGCCCTTCGATGCCCCCTTGTACGTTTTATGTAAAAAGACAACACCCTCTTACAGTCCAGGGTATGCAAGACTGTTTCAGCACGACTGATATGCGGCCTGGGAAAGAAGGTGGGAAGAACCACCTCTTGGTTGATGTGGAAAGAGGAGACCACTTTTGGAAGGAACTTTGGATGGGTCCTTAGGACCACCCTGTTCCTATAGAACCGTGTATACAGTCTATCAGAAACCAGAGCTTGTAGTTCACTCACAGTCTGGCCGAGGTAAGAGCCACCAGGAAGAGTGCTTTCCAAGAGAGGAAGCGTAAATGGCAAGAAGCCATCGGCTCAAACGGTGGGCAAGTAAGTTGCTGCAAGACCACTTTCAAATCCCACTCAGTTGCCGGTGGACGAACCGGAGGCTTGAGTAGAAGCAGACCTCTGAGAAATCTGGACACCAAGGGGTGAATCGACAGAGACTGTCCTTCCACCGGTGAGTGGTGCGCTGACAGAGCACTGAGGTAGACCCGAATAGAGTTAGACTTAAGGCCTAGGTCTGACAGGTGAAGTAGATACTGCAGTACTACTGGCACAAGGCAAGAGAAAGGATCTTCATTGCGCTGAGCACACCATACCGTAAACCTGAGGGCATAGGACTTTCTGGTGGACTGCCTCCTAGAGGCCAAGACCACCTCCTCAACTTCCTTAGGAAGAAGTAAGGGAGCTAGCACTATCCTTTCAGCAGCCAGGTCATCAGATTGAGGGATCTGAGATTGGGGTGAAGGGAACCCTGATCCTGAGACAGAAGATCGGGTTGCAACCCCAGAGGGAATGGCGTTTCCACCGCTAACTGCAGCAGAAGTGGAAACCACGGCTGCCTCAGCCATCTGGGGGCTACCAGAATCACCGAGGCCTTGTCCCGGAGAATCTTGAACAGATTTCGGGCCACCAGGGGCGTGGTAGGAAACGCATACAGGAGACCCGTAGACCAAGAGATCAGAAAAGCATCTGCTGCCACTCGCAGGGGATGCGGCTGTCTGGAGCAAAACCTGGGCAGCTGACGATTTTATGGACTGGCAAAGAGATCGATGGATTAAAGTCCCCAGCGGAGGAAGATCTGCTGGACCACCCATGGATTTAACTGCCATTCGTGAGGCTGGAGAATCCTGCTTAGCTTGTCTGCTAGGAAATTCTCCTGACCAGGTAGATAAACTGCTTTGAGAAACATGCCTTGTTTAACTGCAAAGGAGCAAAGGGTCAGCGCCTCTTGACACAGGAGCCTGGACCCCGTGCCCCCTTGTTTGTTCACATAGAACACTGCCACCTGATTGTCCGTCTGAACCAAGACAGACTGATGAGAGAGGGCATGAGAAAAAGTCTGTAGAGCTAAGCGGATTGCTCACAGCTCCAAAAGATTGATCTGCTGCGTGGCCTCTCGAGAAGACCAGAGGCCTTGAGTGCACGTGCCCTGGCAATGTGCACCCCAGCCCTTCAAGGAAGCATCAGTCATCAGCACCCTTGTGTGTGCTGGAGCTCTGAGGCACCACTGAGTAGCCTGCATGTGCAGACGGGCATTCGGGGTCACATGTACCGTGGATGCCATGTGGCCCAGGAGCCGCAGGTAGTGCCTGGCGGAAACATGAGAATTGCTCTGAAACTGGTTGGCCTGCAGGGTGTCGAATCTTGCCCGCAGGGTGTCTAATCTTGCCCCTATAAACTCTAGGTTCTGAGAGGGGAGCAAAGTGGACTTTGCGTAGTTTATGACAAAGCCCTGATGCTGAAGAAGAGAGACAGTGTGAAGAGTGGCTTGTCTGGCCTCCTGGAGAGACTGGCCCCCAATGAGCCAATCGTCCAGGTATGGAAAGACAAAAATCCCCTGCTTCCTGAGATAGGCCGTCACCACTGCCAGGCATTTGGTGAAAACCCTGGGGGCAGAGGTTAGGCCAAAGGGAAGTACCCTGTACTGAAAACGGTTTCCCCCCACCACAAATCTGAGATATTGTCTGTGGTCTGGATGAATGAGGATGTGAGTTGTCAGACGGCTGCCTAGGGTGAGAACTTACACAATCTTGACGATGCATATATTCATATGATTCTTGCAAGATATTGTGGGTATTGTAGTTCATTCACTCCCAAACACAGCTGATGACAATAATTTGAGTTGTGAAACCAAGTGGTAAGATCAATAAAATACTTCTTTTATTGATGGGGTTTAATTCACCCAGCACATGTATGCTTGATAGCACTATAAATGAGGTTACTTGCTTGCAGTGTTTAAAGGGATAACAAAAAGTCACAAAGTAAACCAGAAAACAACCTTCAACTTGTCAGGCAATTAGCTAATGTTTTCTTAGCAAGTAATTACCAAATACAAAGGCACAAAGTAAAGAATAAACTTTGCTGGTTAGGTTAACTTCTGCTTATTTTCCACGCCGATCTCAGCAGTGATTCTCCCTTGCTCACACACACAATCAGGTGCAGCCCTAATTACTATCAATGGACCAGCTGAAAGCCTTTAGCTGGCTGGCTGCTACTGTGTGAGCCCAAATCCTGCTGTAAGAGCTGTTTGCAGTGGAAATAAAGAACAAAGTTAGGTTTCTTTGTGATGGCTGATGTGTTTGCTCACGGAAAACTAGCAATAGCATTTAGATAGAGAACAGTCCATATAAATAGTTTCATTTGCTGTATCTCCCTCTTCATCAATCAGCATATGGTCACTATCATACACTGGCACAGACGAGTCTTTCATTAAGGCACTATCATGAGAATGCTTATTCCCTGGCTGCCATTCTCTGTTATAGATAGGGTCTGGATCAGTGTTCATACCTGAGCCTCTCCTGCTATCATTATTCCTCTCTGTATAGCCTGGCCAATATGTAACCCAATTCTGATGTCCAGCCTTCCAATCTTGATCCCTGGACACTGGATCTTCTCTCACATACCTTCTGGCCTTGGTCTGAAAGTCCCTTCCACATGCAGTCTTCTCTCTTCCAGGTAGCCACTGGTGATTCCTATCTCTGCCACTCCATTCCTCTGGCTGAATCCAGTCCAATGGACTCTGCTGGCTTTTGGAATACCTCCCAGTATGAGTACTGCCTTGGAATCTCCCAGACCTTCCAATGGCCTTTCTTCTCTTCCTTCCAGAGAGTTTCCTTCTCTCTCTATCTGCTTGGCTTTTGCTGAAGCTGTTCTTGTAGCTTTTGCTGTCTCCTTTCCTGAAGCTGTTATCTGAAGAATAAGCTCTATTCTTATTCTGTCCTAATGTGTGCTGCTCCCTAACACAGCGCAGCTGTGTTGAATCAGGCCCTGCCCTTTGAGATGAGTGCTTAGGGATTACCTCATAGCTCTCTTGATTGCACACACATTTCTCACTTCAGCCCCTCTCATGGCTGCTGGAAACCTGGTGCATTCTGGGACTGGTAGTCTTTTATGTGAAAACTCTGTTTTCTCACTTCTACCAGAACTGACAGGTTGCTTGTTCAGAGTCACATCATCTTTTCTATAGCTCCTACCTGAGCTATGATAAGCTTCCATATCACAGAGTATAAGCATCCTTTAGGTCTAAGGAGCATAGCCAGTCTCCCTGCTGGACGTAGGGCAGCAGTATCCCAAGGGTAAGCATCTTGAACTTTTCCCTCTCCAGAAACTTGTTTAGGTTTCGCAAGTCTAGGATAGACCGGATGCCTCCTGTCCTTTTTGGTACCAGGAAGTACCTGGAGTAGAAGCCTTGCCCTTCCAGGTGGTGAGGCACCGGTTCCACCGCCTGTTCCTTTAGAAGACATGCCAACTCCTGAAGGAGGAGGTTCCTGTGTAGAGGGAGACTGGGAGGCTCCCCTGGAAAACAGGAGGTGGTAGCTGGTGGAAGTGGAGCATGTAGTCCTGCTGGTCTATGCTCAATACCCAGGAATCCCCTGTGATGTCTGGCCACCTGTAGGCGTACAGGGTCAGCCGACCCCCTGTGCTGAATGGAGCCACCGGCGGAGGAGAGGCTATGCTGTAGGAGTCAAAACCCCACTCCCTGCTGTGCAGGAGCCGGAGCTGGCGGCTTGGGGGTCTTCTGTCTATGGGGCCCATGTCCCTGCACCTTGGCCTGCTGGCCCTGTTGGGGAGCTGAAGAGGCCTGATATTGAAGGTAGGATTTGTAGGCAGCACCCTTCCTCGGGAAAAAGGGCTTCTTTCCCGAGCCCTTCTTTTTTTGAGAAGGGGCAGAAGTCTTCCTGGACAGCCTTGTCCTGGTGAGAGCCTCAGTCTCAATTTCTGCAGCCTTTTCAGTCATGGGTTTACCGAAAAGGTTTTCACCTCGGCAGGGAACATCGACCAACTTTTCCTGCACCCATGACTCCTGGTCTGATGACTGTAGCCAGGCTTGATGGCATGCACCAATGCCGGCCGCGGCTACCCGGGCCGAAGCCTTGAAGCCATCATAGGCTGCTCGAGAGATAAACTTCGAGCACTCTCGGATCCCTGTTGACAAACCCTTGAATCTCTGCAAAGGTTCCTCGGAGAGGCCAGCTGAGAACCCGGCAATCTCCTTTGCCAGGTCTCGTAGGTACATGCCCATATACAGCTGGTAGGTCTGGACATGGCAAGACAGCATAGAGCCCTGGAAGCACTTTCTACCGAGGGCATCCAGGTTCCGGGCCTCCCGGCCGGGGGGCACCAAGGAGTGCATCTTCTGACTCTTCAGGCGGTGCATGGCCAATTCCACAACCATGGAGTTGTGCAGTAGCTGCGCCTTTTGGAACCTAGGGCTCTTACGGACTCGATAAATGGAATCGACCCATTTGCTAAGAACCGACGCCGAGGCCAGTGCCTCCCACATATGGAAGAGCAGCCGTTCTAGCATCGGAGAAACTGGTACAGTAAAGGCTTCCTTCGGAGGAAAGTCATACTGGAGGGCATCGAGCTCCTCGGCTCGAGGCTCCTCCTTGGCATCCGCAGGGAAGGCCAAGGCTTTGGCCATGTCCCTCACGAAGTCCGAGAACCGGGTATCCTCCAGGGGGGACCTTCTCCGAGGCTCGAACTCTGGTGAGTCCGAAGGGATGCACCGGGTCCAGAAGGTGTCCGGGGACGCCTCATCCTCCATCTCCCAAGCCGACTCCTCCGAGGAGGAATCAAGCAGCTCCGGCCGTGCAGGCCTTGGTGCCACCCGCCCCGACGCCGAGGGTATCGGCGTTGATGACCTCGGCCCCGCACGGGAGGTCAAAGGGGACCTTGACCGAGGATTGACTCGAGACTTCATTGACTCGAGGATCGGCTCGGTCTCTGGGATCGACTTGGACGTCGAAGTCCCGGTGGTCGGGGCAGATGCACCAGTCAGACCAGCGATCAGCACCCGCTGATGTTCCATGAAGGCAGCCAAGCTGCTCTCCAAGGCCGTCAACCTGAGTCCAAGCTCAGGAGACTCAGCAGCCCCCAACTTGGGCCCCGACGGCGTCGGGCCCGACGTCTGTTCCCCCGGAGGAGGGTCCATGAGAACAGCACTTACGTGACTCGGGGACTCCGGCTCCACGCGAGGTAACTTGGACGGCCTCTCCAATTCCGAGAGCCCGGGGCGGCAGTCAGGGCTATGCGACCTGGCTCTCGAGGACCCAGGAGCCTCCTCCGATGCCGCCCTCGCAAGCTTCTTCTTCCTTTTGTGCTCCTGGGTGGGAGACTCCCTCTCAGAGGAACCCCAACAGCGCTCGGGGTCAGACTCCTGAGATGTCGAGGCCTCTGACGAAGTCCGGGCCCAGCCGGATTCAGACTCTGAGAAAATTCTCTCACGTTGATGCTGACAGCTCCGAAGTGCCTTCGACAACATTTTGCCGCATGGGCCACAGACCAGCGGGTCATGGTCAGGCCCGAGGCAACAGAGGCAGCAGTCATGTGTGTCGGTGAGAGACATAAATTTCTTGCAGCGATCACACTTTTTGAACCCGCTGGCAGCCATCGGGGGACAAAGGGCCCCTGCAAGGTCAAAAGACCGGGCTGCCAGTGAAAACACAAAAAGAGTGCGAATGCTAGTCACGAAGGACAAAAACCGAAAATCAAAATTCCGGACTTGATACCGGTGTACCGAGCCCAGGCGGGAAGGGGAACTGGCGTCGAGCCGGATCAGAAAAAGCCAAAAAACCCCTACTTTTCCCGGGTGACACAAACTCACGTCCGTTGGGCTCCGTGGAAAAAGAAAGACTGAGCAAGATGGCACCCTGCATGCGCTGCATTCCCAAAGGCTTTCTTTGAAAGCTGGGGAAATGCTCCGCATGAGGGCTCCGTCGGCGCCGACGTCACCCATATGTGAGGACTGACTTTCCTGCTTGGTCCTGGAGAATTCCAATATCATCTTGTACATTCTTCCTATGATACATATGAAAGAGTCTCAGGTCTTAGCAACAGCCATAGATGACTGCATGGCTTAGGGTCTCAGGACCCTGTGAAGATCTTCATGACAAATTAGAGATGCTCCTTGTATGGGAGAAAATCTCTTTGGTAACAAAGTCCAGGATACTGTATAGCTCATCAAAGATCAAAACTCAACAATAAAACAGCTCTCGGCCCAGCTGGTTGACCAGATCTCTCTTCCAAGACATCCGATGCTCTTGCCATGTAGAAGGCCATACCTGGCTCAGTACCTCCAGGACATGTAGTATTGTAGGTGTTACCAACACAAGTGGCCTCTACAACAATATATCCCTGTGGTAGTGTGGCATGCAGTGGGAAGGGGTTTTCTGTTAAAACACCAAACAGATAGCAGTTCTGAGAAAACAAAAGGTGTTTTTATTCAGACCCGGTTTGTTAAACCTTCACAAAGCTGGTCTCCCAGCCCTTCCTCCAGCCCAGTTAAAGTTCCTACCCTTGTACGGCTTGCCTTGAAAGAGCTCCTGGCTCCACAGGCCTCCCTCCTGCAGCCTGCTGGGTTTTTAACTTCTTCCTGTGAGCCACTCTCTTCCAGCCCTGAACTCTGGGCTGCAGCCTCTCTTAAAGTGGCCTGTTGATAATCCCTCTGGAGAGGACAGGCAACATTTTATAGAGTCCATCACAATCCCTAAATCGCAGCAGAGGGAAAGGAAGCAACCCACTATTACTGCCCAGCTGCCCTTGCAAAAACCAGTTCCCAATTTTTTATGGTTTTCCAGTCAACAGCCATCTTCAGGTTTTGGTGAAGGCATGGCAGGAAATCACTATGGGCAAATGGATGAAAAATATTCTAACCCAAGGATACAGGTTGCATTTTGCAGAACCCCTCCCTCCCACCATTGGATCCTCTCCATCCCATATCAGCATCTCTCTCAGTTGGAGTTGGAAATCCAATTGCTCCAGCAATCAAATGTGATACAACAAGTGCAGCAAGGTGAAGAGGGACAAGACTATTGCACCAGATACTTCCTCATCTCCAAAATGTTGGGGGGGGGGAGGGGTGTCATAAAACAAAAATAGGATGGAGTCAATCCAGAGGGCAGCTGCTAAAAAGGTTACTGGTCTTTGTCATAAGGCATATGGAGACAGGCTTAAAGATCTCAATATGTATACTTTGGAGGAAAGGCAAGAGAGGGGTAAATATGATACAGCCATTTGAGTAGCTCTGTGGAAGAAATGCACAGGAGGTGGCCATCTTTCAGTTGAAAGAAAGCTCTAGAATAAGGAGTCATAAGATGAAGGTGAAAGGGGATAGGAGTAATCTAAGGAAATATTTCCATACAGAAAGGGTATTGGATGCATGCAGCAGCCTTCCAGTGGAGTTTGTGGAGACGGGAGCTGTATCTGAAATCAAAAAAGGATGGGACAAATACAGAGGATCTTTGAGGAAGAGGATGGTATTGTAGAGATTTATAGTTCTTATGGTTGGGCAGACTGGATAGACCATATGGTCTTTATCTGCTGTCATTTTCTATGTTTTTATGACATTCTTATTTTGGCCAGATCACGTAAAGATGTGAAGATGTCTTTCCCTTCTTCACTCTCTGGGGTTCTTCATAAATTTCAAAAAGTCTAGCTTTGCTCCACAGCAGAACCTATAGTTCAAAGGGTCTTGACTAATCATTAGCTTAGGCTGTGCATTTCTCTCCTTGGGCCACCAGTCCACCCTAAAACCTACCATTTGTTGCTCGCGGCATCCTCAAAGTCTTAGGTCACATGGCCGCTTCAGTTCACACAGTGCCATTGGCAAGACTCAGAATACAGCCTCTCCATTGACATCTGAAACTGTAATGGAACCAACTCCAGCATCCATTATCCAGGAGAATACAGATCCCCTCATCGATGCGCAATATTCTACATTGGTGGTGAAACCCCAACAATCTAAAAGAAGGATGACATTTTCACAAGCTGCAAGTCAAGATTATTCACACAACAGATGCCTCTTCAGTTGGCTGCTCCACCTACAAACTCAAGGTTGGTGGACAAGGGCAGAAAGTCGGCTTCATATCAATCTTTAAGAGTTTTGGGCAATTTTCTATGGCCTCGGGGCTTTTCAGCAATGGATCAGAAACAGGATAGTCAAAGTTGCAATAGGCAATCAGCTGACAATGTTTTATAACAAGCAGCAAAGAGGTACAGGATCTCTTGTCTTTTGTTGCGAAACAATCGAGGTATGGCATCTTGTGCTCTTGCTGGGTTCTCAACTTCAAGCAAAGTATCTCCTGGGTCAGAGTAACTAATTGTTGGACAAGTTCAGTCATCAATTGGAACCTATGAATGGTCTCTTGACAACCAAACTGCGCTATGCATTTTCAATCATTAGGGAACTCTGGCAATCAACCTTTTTGCCACTCAGATCAACAAGAAGGATCCATCTTTGGTTCCAGAAGACCAGGGGAGAACTGGCTATCTCATGATGCCTTTATTATTCTCTGGACTGGTCACTTCCTCTATGTGTTTCCACAGATTCCATTATTGACTAGGGTCATTCGGAAGATTCTACAAGACCATGCACACATTAGCCTTGTCAGATTTGGTTTTGATGCTTCCTCTCTCTACCAAGACCAGCCTCTCCACTTAAATTGCATACTCACACTCCTAATGCAACAGGCTAGTTGTATGCTGCATCCCAATTTCATCTCCCTATCTCTAACAACCTGGTTACTGCAAGTGGACTGATAGCCTCCAGGCTTTTTTAGTTAGACGTTCTTAACATCATCCGAGCCTCTATAAAACCAGCAATCAGTAAATCTTACTCTTCCAAATGGCACTGTTTTCCATTTGGTGTTGCCAAAATTTCACAACTCAGTTTTCTGTCCAATTCCAATGTTGTTTGAATACTTGCTGCATTTATCCAACTCCAATCTCAAAAACCAACTAGGTGCATCAGCACTAGTTGACAATTGCTGGTTTCCTATTACCTCAGCTAGAAGAGTAAGAAAACTCCAGTCACCACTGCATCATTTTCCTTTATTCAGTTCTTTCCAGACAAGGTTGTCCTACACACTCATTCCAGCTTTCCACCAAAAGTTGTTTCTGATTTTCATCTTAATCAGACAGTCAGTTGGCAAGTCTTCTTTCCAAAGCCCCATTCTAGCGATATTAAAGCTACTCTCTATACTTTGGATTGAAAAAAAGTGCCCAAATATTATATACAAGTCACACAATCTATATGGAGAGACCTGCAGTTATTTCTATAACCCAAATGCTCCAGGCCATGCTATTTGTAAACAGCCTTATGTAAATGGATAGCGGATTGCTATGTGGGCATCTATCCATACCTTCACCATACATTACAGTTTGCATACGACTACTTGCACAGACAGCGAACTTGGACAAACTGTCTTAAAAAATCTTTTTGCCTAAGACCATCCTCCCTCAATATCTACGTACAACCAGATTGCCTAACAGTATATTCCTCAGCTCTGTAGTCATCCAAGTGTGGATCCATTCCTGCCTTGACCACTGAGGAAGCATTTTTGCTTCCTTGTAATGGGGGTTTTCCATGGACAAAAGGAGAATGAAATAGGATACACAAGGAGGAGCAGAGCCTCCTGCAGATAGTCCAGGCAAACACAAGAAGCAGGAGACGTTGGATGAACTGATAAGTCTTTAATACTAAAAGAAGAACCCCAACGCGTTTCGGCAACGCCTTCTTCAGGGGGAATATCACCAAAGGTGCTCGTATTAAACGTGTTTGTTTGACGAAAACGTTACTTGTGACCAGATGATATCATATCACAGATGAAATAAGCAATGTGCAAATGTAAAAGCAAACCGTCTGGGTTGAAATCCGTTAAAAGATGTGCTTCACTGAGCGCATGTAGTGCAAGTAAGAGCCTTACTTGCACTACATGCGCTCAGTGAAGCACATCTTTTAGCGGATTTCAACCCAGACGGTTTGCTTTTACATTTGCACATTGCTTATTTCATCTGTGATATGATATCATCTGGTCACAAGTAACGTTTTCGTCAAACAAACACGTTTAATACGAGCACCTTTGGTGATATTCCCCCTGAAGAAGGCGTTGCCGAAACGCGTTGGGGTTCTTCTTTTAGTATTAAAGGCTTATTAGTTCATCCAACGTCTCCTGTTTCTTGTGTTTGTCAAAAGGAGAATGAAGCCACACATTCCCTCCCTCCAGCCCCCTTTTTTTCAAAGTATCTAACCTCTGATGGACTGAGCAGGAATTTCATAATCGTGAACATGCTGGCTGCTGTGTTTGCTCATTCCACCTTGCTTCTCCATATGCCTGGAACAAACTATCTGAGTCAATATGTTGGGCTCCTTCTCTAGCTCTATTCAAATCCAGATTAAAAACCCACCTCTTTGAGGCTGCTTTTGGATCCTGATGTTCTTCACTCTCTTGTTCACTATTTGTGTATCTTACCAAACTCTAGTCCCCAGTTTTGTTATGTTTTTTCATCTTGATTAGATTGTAAACTCAGATTAGCAGAGACTATGCCTTACATCTATATGTACAGCGCTGCTTACATCTTGTAACGCTATAAAAATGAGTGGTAGTAGTAGACGTAGGGGAGCTCCAAAGTTCTTCTGAACATAATGAGAGCAACAGGTCCAGATCCAGGTGATGAAGAAGACATCACCTAAGTGTGGCTCCATTCCCTTGAGGTCCAGGGAGAATCCCCATTACAAGTAAGCACAAACGCTTTCTGATTAACTGAATTGTTTGACTTGTATCATCAAATGACAACAGTCTGGTAATGTGATGGACTAACACTGTTGTTTTGGTCTGATATAAGATTTAAATAAAAGTACTTTACGAGGGTAATTTTATAACAGGTTGCCTAAGTTGGTTGGCTGAGGTGCCTGCTTTGAGGGTATTTTATAAGAATACATGAGTGCCTATGTGATTTTACAAAATACCATCACAAGATCACCCTAAATTGCAGCTACAGTGCTACTCTACGTGATTACACCAGCTTGGGAGCAGGTGCAATTTATGCAACTGAAATTTTCAAAATCACTCACTCTATGAAAACAAAAAGCTGTTCTGTTCCATAAACAATTTGAATGTTTGTCACAATGCTTTCCAACAACACAGAAGACTACGTGTTGTTGGAAAGCATTGTGATAAACATTTGAATTGTTTATGGAACAGAACAGCTTTTTGTTTTCATAGAGTGAGTGATTTTGAATATTTGGACTTGTACACTCTTTAAATTGACCATACACTTTTTTGGATTACCAATTTATGCAACTGAAGCACACATGTAGGTGCATATTTTATAACCTATGCGTGCATTCCAGAACTCCACTTGCACTCCGCCACAACTCCTCCCTTGAACATGCCTACTCTTGGGGTCGATTACAAGTACACTGCTCCTTGCCATAGTGTCATTTGTCATAGTGCATACTTGTATGCAGGAAGAGGAACTATTTCATAAAAAGCATTTTGTGTGCGTGTACATTGACATGTGTGCAAAAAATCCTTTATACAATTATTGCACATAATTAATACAACACACCCTGAGTACACTCAGAGGCAGGAAGCTAATTCAGGAATGATTCAAACAGACATGAAATGTGGATATGTAATTATACTGTTAAAATTTAAAAAAATTAGAAAATATGAAAGTTTAGAAGTTTTCTGATGTTACATCATAATGCAGGCACAGCAAAAGTATAGCTTCATCTAACAGCATTAAATACATGATAAGTAATTGCAATGCTGTTTTCAAAATCTTATTAAATTTATAACTTTTGCTATGTTATACTTCAGTCTACTTTTTTTAGAGTGCTTTTATACAATAAAAAACATGTTTTTTGTCAGTTCATCCACATTTGTTTGACACTGACATCACAGTCAGGGACCAGTAGGCAGACGGACAAAGCAGAAACAACATCTACCGCTGCTTTTAACCGCAGTCAGTGCTATTGTACATGCTCCCAGGTCTCCCTATACTGCTTCCTTTGGTGGCTTTTTACCACCATAACCACAACTGCCAGGGCCTCTCAGGTAGCCTCCACTGTTAAGGGTGACAGAGCTCCACTATGCAGATGGCCCCAGGCTGATGAAAGTCATACCACGGAACAAAGGCCGTGAGGAAGGAAATTGCTGGAGGAAGCTGGGAGGATGGTAAACTGAAAAGAAAAAATCTACTGAGAGATGAAACTGGAGGGTAGGAAGTTTGGAGGTATAGGCTTATGGAGGATAATTTTAAGCTGGAGGGTAAAAGGTTTGGAGGTATAGGCTTATGGAGGATAATTTTATAAAGTCCCATGTAGTTTAATACACACTTTTCCACACGTATTTCAAGCCTATTTTATAAAGTGTCTTGCAAGAGTTCTTTAGTTTAAAAAATAGGCGCATAAGTGATCAAAAACGTATTAAATCTAAGCACCATCACTTATACCAGCCCTATTGACTTGTATGTTTTGCCCATGCTCTACTCAAACTCCGCCCATGCACATGCCTACAGTGAAGTATGCACACATCCACAGTGAAGTACAGTGGTGTGCAAAAGTCTGGAATCACTTGTAAATTTGACGTTTTTTCAACTTCGTGACCTTATATCTTAAATTCTTTTTCCTCCCAGTGGCTTTTTCTGTGTATCTCATGATAAGTGATAGATTTGGCTATTAGGACCAACTTTTAGTATTGGTTTGGCTCTTATTTTCTGAGTTTGTTCCCCATAGTTGTCCTGTTGATAGATTTTCTGTGAAAATCGCATAATGTACATTGTTGGCCAATGATATATTATTGTAAGTATGCTTTAAAATATTATGGACACATGCCAGGTTTCCTTCAAATTAATGTATGTGGCCTTGAAAAAGGCCGTTTTTTTAATCTATCAATTTTAAACAATATAACAAGCAAATCCAACTTGTACTGAAATGATATACATTTGCCGAAAAGAAAGAGGAAAAAGTACAAGCATGTAATTACAAAGAAAATTACATCTTTAGTCCACAAAATGTGGGGGCATAGCTTGAGTATTTAAATTGAGGGGAACCCACAATTCACCAAGAAACAATAATACAAGATTAAACAGCGACAGGAGCAGACAATGATCAAAACTTCATTGAAGAACTGGACCTAAAAGTGAAGAAGCTGCTGCATGGGAAGTGATAAAGGAAGACAATTCCACAGGTTGAAAAAACACAAATTTCTGCGAGCGATATTGTACTATACATTTACATGGGAACCTCAACACAAATGAAGCCCCCATCTGAAGCACACCAGGTCTTAATGCAAGAAAAGCTTTTCGTCGCTTCTGTGTTTCCCTTGAAACATCAGGGAACACCGAAATTCTCTTACCCAAAAACAAACTAGCCCTTTTTTTATAAAACAATTTGAGTAACCAATCTCTACCAGAGGAAATGGCAAAAGAAACTAGCAATGTGGATACAGAAATTTCATCTACCTTGGGAGACTGAAGCAATGCAGATATATCGAGAGAATCAAATTCTAATTGCCCAACAACCACTTGAGCCCCTTTTTTTGCAACAGGAATATAGTAAGCTTTCACAATTGGTGGAAACAATTCAGATGGTACCAAAAGAGATTCCTGCAAGTATCGCTTAAATAAATCTAATGGCGCCAACCCTGGAAGTACAGGAAAATTAAGCAAACGCACATTGTTTGCCCGGATAGCATTTTCTAATGTCTCTGATTTTATCTTCAAAGCAGTATTGTTGTTCATTAAAGAAAAAGTCAAGTCAGAGACTTGTACAAGCCTCTGATCGATAGAATCCAATTTACTGCCAGTGTCAGAAACATCACTAGATAAGGAAGCAACCTTCTCCTCCAAAGAGATAATTTTCATAGAAGACTGGGCAAGTTGTTGGTTGACCACAAAAGACAGTTGAGTGAGCGCTTCCCAAATATTTTCAAGAGTTACAACAGTGGGACGGGATAATGCAAAGGCAAAAGACGGTACCGTCTCAAGTTCTCCTGCGGAGACCGCCTTCTCACCGCTTCCAGCTGCAGTCACAACCCGGTCCACACCTCCTGCAATTTTTCCCGCCAAAACTGGCGGTCGACTCTCCAGGCATACTTCCGTTGCTCCCCGCTCAGACTCATCTGCCCCCCCTTCTTCAGGCGAGGCCGAAGCACCAGCCGACGGAGGCGTCTTGGAGGAACAAGATGGAACAGGAGGGACCGCTCGTTCTTCTGGGGAGAGAGACAGTTCTAGGGCGGCAGACGCCAGCATCTCATCTGCCGACGCCGCCAAGCCCGCTCTAACCTCCCTTCGTTGATCATCCGTAAGTTGTACAAACCGATCCATAGGACCCTTCGCCGCAGACTCCGACTCCGCAGGGAGAGTCTTGAGTTTGCCCTTCCACTTCGGCATCCTGAATCGGCTCACTCTGTCGCCATCTTGAGATAAGCCACCAAAAGGCCATTTTTATGTGTCAGTGATGGCTCGGTATTTGATGGGCCACTCTTTGTTCTTGATCACCTGAATGCACCTTGTCGGCATTGAATGAACCAGTCTAACAAGGCGGTGACAATGTGGTTCAAAGCTCCAATGAGTGACTCAATCAGCTCACGCTTTGATGTTGGATGCCTCTTGGATATTTCCAAGGCCACCTTCTGCCACAGGTTCTCGATTGGATTCAGATTTGGAGACTGGGCAGGCCAGTCCATTGACTTGATGTTGTTCCGCTGCTTCCAGCTGATCACCTGTCTGGAGCAATGGCAGGGTGCATTGTCATCTTGGAACAGGAACTTGCCAGGAAACAGCTGGTGTGCTGATGGCACCATGCACTTTTGCAATATGGTGATGTACTTGGCCCCGTTGACCATTCCATCGACGATGTGAAGACGTCCAACGCCACTGGCAGCCATTCAGTCCCAAACCATGACCTTCAAAGGATGCTTCACAGTGAGGTTGAGACACTCAGACTTGAATTCCTCTCCAGGAAATCTCCTCACATAGGTGTGGGCCTTGTTACCAAATGGGCAGAAGGTTCTTTCATCGCTGAATAGCACCTTTTCCCACATTTCAGTTGACTGGGTTGAGTGCTTTCTCGCCCACATGATCTGGTTGCGCCTTTGGATATCAGTCATCAGTGGCTTATTCTGACCAAACTGCAGGCACCGGCGATGAACTGTTGATGAGCTGACACTGACCTCACTCTTGTCTGACCACTCTCAAAGTAGCTGAGACAACTTGCGATTAGTCAGTGAAATGCGTCGTAGTGCGCGTTCCTGGCGTGATGTTGATGCACATGGACGACCTGAACGAGGCTTGTCCACCACTGAACCCATTTCTTTCTTCTTCTGTACAATCTTAACAGTACTCTGACTGCAGCCAACTTTCCTGGCTATCTGACGGCTTGAAAATCCTTCTTCGCTCATAAAGGACACAAACACGCTCCTCCAACGTCAGGGTCCGAATCATCTTCATGGTCGATCCAGAAAGTGTATGAAATTCAAACATTCTGTGCGTTTTTATAGCTGCATTGTTGGCTAGATATCTGCATTGTGATTGGTTAGTGAAACCAGCCTCCTGATTGGTCAGAAATAACGTGTGCATATTGGATAATCTCGATCCAGTTTTGACGCAGGATCCACAAAACTCGCAGTAGCTATCTCCCAGTGTCTGTAAAGTATTTAAATTGGAAGCAAGGAATGCAAAAAAGTCAACTCTAATAGCCAAATGTATCCCTTTCAACGTGGTAGAAAGATGAATATGCTGGGCTAACGCAAGATTTAACCCGTTAGAAAGTACGAAAAACGCAAAACTCACAAGTGATTCCACACTTTTGCATACCACTGTATGTACCATCAGGCTTACATGCGCACTTATAGAATAGTGAACAGCTAAATTATGCATGTAAATGTCCATTATTACACGCAAATTACTAAAATACCATGATTTACATGCATAGATGACGCGTACGTTTATGCAGCCCCTTATACAATTATCCCTAAAGGGTGTGACAGAAACTAAGGGGAGGGAATAAAACGGGCTTTATTAAATGTCTATGCAATTCTACACTTCTGATTTGAGTATATTCTAAAATGTTCAATAAATTCAACAGAAATGATTATATTGTCTCATCTGAATGCATACCATTACTATAGCATTTTAAATATGAAAAGTGCAAGGAAAATATACCCTTTCACAGGATCTGCTACAATGCCTCTGGGGTTTACCAGTTCAGTGTCAAACAATACTAGACGCTGGCTGCCATCCAGCTTGGCCACTTCAATTCTATCCAGTTGGGAGTCTGTCCAGAAAATGTTACGTCCAAGATGGTCAATTGCTATTCCTTCAGGGCTTCCCAGTCCTAGAAAAAAACAACAACATAATTTTTCTAACATAATAGCTGTCAGCAGATAAAGACCATTTGGCCCACCAACTGGCTGCCCCTTTCCAAAATTACTTGAGCTAAGGCTCCCTGTCTGTCAGCCACACAAGTTTGACTCTCCCACTGTTCTTGCCATAGGCATCACTCTTCCTCACCCTTAACCATCTCCCACCTCAATCAGTGTGCTGCTAAGGATATCATTCCACTATCAGATGCAGAATATCACTTCTCTCTAGCTGGGAAGTATTGCCAAGTCAGCATGCAGCTCATGCTAGAAAAATTGCTCACTCCCCCTTTTTGGGAATTTGCTTCAAAAGCACTTCTGCAGGTAAAGCAGTGCTTGACATACGGAATGTTTATGTTTATGTTTATTAAACTTGATAAAAACCGCCTTTCACTAGAACCAAAGCGGTGTACAATTAAAATTCAATAAAGAAGGCCGAGGCCAACGAAAAGGAAAAGGAATTTGCAATGTTTGACAGAACAGCTAAAAGATCAAGAAGACAGGACAACACATAGATAGGGGATAGGCCAGGAAAAAACAAAAAGGAGGGAGAAGAGGTAATCAGACAAAAGGAGAGGGAGCGTCGAAGGCTAAGGAGAACAGGTGGGTTTTTAGCTGTTGTTTGAAATTATTGAACTGTGGTTCGAGGCGGAGGGAGGGGGGAAGAGCGTTCCAGAGGGCGGGAGTGGCAAAAAAGAAGGCAGAGGAGCGGGTAGACTGCAGGTGAGCGCAAGAGGGTGGTGGGAGGGTGAGGCGGTTGAGATGGAAAGAACGGGGAGTGTGTATGGGAGAATGGAAAAAGAGGAGATCCGTTAAGTATTGGGGAGTGCTGGTATGGAAGGCTTTATGGGTCAGAATCAGAATCTTGAAAGTAGCCCTGAAAGGGATAGGCAGCCAGTGGAGGTGGAAGAGTAAAGGAGTTATGTGATCCCAGGGAGAAGAGCATGTGACCAAGCGTGCAGCAGTGTTCTGAATCCGCCGGAGTCGGGTAAGTTGAGATTTTGGGAGACCGATAAGAAGGGAGTTGGCAAAGTCAACCCGAAAAACACATTTACTCACAGGTGTTCTCCAGGGACAGCAGGAATCAGTCCTCACATGTGGGTGATGTCAGCACCGACAGAGCCCCGCGGAAGCATCTCCCCAGCTTTCAAAGAAAGCCTTTGGGAGATGCACCATGCATGTGCTGTCCACTTCCCGCCCCACGGTGCCATCTTGCCTCATTCTAATGACATAGCTAAAAAGGCAAAAAAGAAAATATGGTAAAGTAGTAACTCCAAGGGGAGGAGAGAAGGCTGTGATGACTGATTCCTACTGTCCCAGAGAACACCTGTTACAGGTGAGTATACGCTTTCTCTAGGAACAAGCAGGAAGACAGTCCTCCTATATAGGACTCCCCAGCTACAGGCTACCGAGAACCTGTAAAAACGCCATGGCGAACTACAAGGACAAGCCGTGATCAGCAGCAGTCGAGTCCCTACTGAGAGACACTCGCAAGATCCAAGTGTCTAGTAGAGAACCAGCACTCTGGTAGCCTGAACGCAGAAGGGTTGGAGGGCAGGAGATACCTACACCCAGAAGAGATTACGGATTTCAGACTGGCCGAAGGTGCTGTCCCATCAGGACTCCATCTTCAGGTAACAATGAGCTGCAAAGGTATGGACTAAAGACCAGGTAGCAGCCCAACAGATTTCCGTCACAGAGACAGAGCACAGATTTGCCACAGAAGTAGCCATGGCCCTGACACGGTCCGCTGTGACCTGTTGGTCCAGTGAGATCCCTGCCTGCTCACAGGCGAAGGCAATGGAGTCCACCATCCAAGCAGACAGAGTTCACTTAGTCACTGGGAGTACCAGATGACTGGGGTCATAGGATACGAAAATCTGAGGTGCTTTGTGGTGTCCCCGAGTCTGTTGCAGATAGAAGGACAGGATCCTTTTACAATCCAGAGTATGGAGAAGTCTCTGCCTTGCTGGCGCGAGGCCTCGGAAAGAAGGTGGTGAGCACCACCTCCTGATTGAGGTGGAATGGGGACACAACCTTTGGCAGAAACTTGTGGTATGTGCAGAGCACCACCCTGTTCTTGTAGACCCTCGTATAGTGGGGCTCTGCTATCAGAGCCTGGAGCTCACTCACTCTGAGAGCTGACGTGAGGGCTACAAGAAAGACGACCTTCCAGGAAAGGTACCTCAAATGTCAGGTAGCCAAAGGCTCAAACGGCGGTTTAGTAAACTGCGAGAGCGCCACACTGAGATCCCACTCCATTGCAGGAGGGCGGACAAGGGTTTTGGATAGCATGAGGTCCTGCAGGAACTGAGACACAAGGGGCTGAGTCGAGAAGGACTTGCCCTCAATGGAATGGTGGTGCACTGTGATAGCACTCATGTGTACTCTGACCAAGTTGGACATTAGTCCACCTGCGACAGGTGGAGCAGAAACTGGACTACCACTTGTACCGAGGCTTGTCTTTTGGTGCACCATACCGAGAATCGGCACAACTTGAAGGCATACGCTCTTCTCGTGGAAGCCTTACAAGAGGCCAGGAGAACCTCTTCCACATCCCATGGGAGGTTTAAGGGAGCTAACACTACCCTTTCAGCAGCCAAGCCATGAGTGACATGAACCCCATGTTGGGGTGTAAGAGAGAGCCCTGCTCCTGTGAGAGTAGTCCTGGGGATCGGCCCAGGGGAAAGAGTAGTTACTCACTTGTAACAGGTGTTCTCCAGGAGCAGAAGGAATCAGTCCTCACATATGGGTGACGTCGGCGCCGACGGAATCCCCATGCGGAGCATTTCCCCAGCTTTCAAAGAAAGCCTTTGGGAATGCAGCCACGCATGCGTGGTGGTCCCCTTCCCGCCCAAAGGTGCCATCTTGCTCAGTCCAATGACATAGCTAAAGACAGCACGAAAAAAGAAAATGAACTATATGCAACTGCAACTCCAAGGGGAGGAGGGAGGGTCGTGAGGACTGATTCCTGCTGCTCCTGGAGAACACTTGTTACAGGTGAGTAACTACTCTTTCTCCAGGACCAAGCAGGAAGGCAGTCCTCACATATGGGTGACTCCCTAGCTCTGGGCTACCAGGAACCCAGGCTGAAAATAGAGCTCCATCTAGAGCCTCAGCAACTGTGAGAGAATCATCTCGGAGACTACACCTGAATGGTAGCCCAACACCAGGGCCGGAGGGTAGGAGTTGCCTAAACCTCAAAGAGATTACGGAGTACCGCTTGCCCGAAAGCACTGTCCCTACGGGACTCCCTCTCGAGGCAGTAGTGGTCCGCAAAAGTCTGGCTTGAAGACCAAGTAGCGGCCCGGCAGATGTCTGCCAACTGAACAGAACGGAAGTCAGCTACTGATGCGGCCTTCGCCCTGACCCGGTGGGCCGTGACTTGACCCTCCAGGGAGAGGCCGGCTACCCTGTACACCCAGGTGATACAGTCTGCCACCCAGATGGACAACGTACGCTTAGTGACAGGCAACCCCAATTTATTAGGGTCAAAGGAAATGAAGAGCTGAGAAGCCCTTCTATGCCCCTACGTACGTTCTAGGTAAAAGGACAGCGCCCTTCTACAATCCAGGGTATGCAAGACAGTTTCGGCCCTACTGGCATGCAGCCTGGGAAAGAACGTCGGAAGTACCACCTCCTGATTGAGGTGGAAGGAGGACACCACCTTGGGAAGGAACTTAGGATGAGTCTTCAAGATCACCCTGTTCTTACAGAACCTGGTATACGGCCTATCCGAGACCAGGGCCTGAAGCTCACTCACACGCCTAGCTGAGGTGAGTGCCACAAGAAACAACACCTTCCAGGATAGGAAACGTAAGTAGCAGGTAGCCATCGGCTCAAAAGGTGGGCGAGTCAGTTGCTGCAAGACCACATTGAGATCCCACTCAGTGGCCGGTGGACGAATAGGAGGCTGGAGCAGAAGCAGGCCTCTGAGGAAGCGAGACACCAGAGGGTGGCCCAAGAGGGATTGTCCATCTACCGGCGAGTGGTGAGCTGAGAGGGCACTGAGGTGGACCTGGACGGAGTTGGACTGAAGTCCCAGGTTGGACAGGTGGAGCAGGTATTGCAGTACCACCGGGACCGAGCAAGAGAAGGGATTCTCCTGCTGTTGAGAACACCAAGTGGAAAACCTACGCCACTTCAGAGCATAGACCTTCCGAGTGGAATGCTTCCTGGAGGCCAACACCACCTCTTCAACCTCCTTTGGTAGGAGCAAGGACTAGCCTTTCAGCAGCCAGGCCATCAAATTGAGGGATTTGAGGTTGGGATGCAAGAGGGACCCCTGATCCTGAGTCAGAAGGTCAGGTTGCAGCCCCAGAGGAAGTTGAGCATCCATCGCCAACTGCAGAAGAAGAGGGAACCATGGCTGCCTGCGCCACCTGGGGGCTATCAGGATCACCGTGGCTCGGTCCTGCTGGGTTTTGAATAGAGTCCGGGCCATCAGAGGTGTGGGAGGAAACGCATACAGCAGGCCTTCTGACCAGGGGATCAGGAATGCATCTGCCGCTGCCCTCAGAGGCTTCGGTTGTCTGGAACAGAACTTGGATAGTTGCCTGTTCAGCGGACTGGCAAAAAGATCCATGGTTGGAAGTCCCCACTTCAGAAAGATCTGTGGGACTACCCGAGGGTCTAACTGCCATTCGTGAGGCTGCAGGAGTCTGCTTAGCCTGCCCGCCAGGCAATTTTCCTGGCCTGGGAGGTAGACCGCCCTGAGGGTCATGCCCTGATTGACAGCCCAGGAGCAGAGAGCTTGTGCTTCCAGGCACAGGAGTCGGGATCCTGTGCTTCCCTGCTTGTTCACGTAGAACATAGCCACCTGGTTGTCCATCTGAACTAGGACAGACTGGTGAGGAGGACCCAAGAGAAAGTCCGTAAGGTTAGTCGAATGGCTCTCAATTCCAACAGGTTGATCTGCTGGGCGGCCTCCCACGGAGACCACAGGCCTTGAGTGCAGGTCCCCTGGCAAAGTGCCCCCCAGCCTTGCAGGGAAGCATTGGTTGTCAGTACCTGAGTGTGTGGGGAAGCTTGAAAAGGAACTCCCCCGACCAGGTTTGAGAGATGCCTCCACCAGCGTAGGGAGTCCACCAAGGGTTTGGACACCTTTATCCTGTCTGACAACTTCCCTGTGGCCTGTACCCACTGTGTCCTGAGGCACCACTGAGCCGGCCTCATGTGCAGACGGGCATTTGGGGTGACATGCACTGTGGAAGCCATGTGACCTAAGAGCCGGAGGAAGTGTCTGGCAGAGACCAGAGAGTTCGCCCGAAACTGGCCGACCAACTTCATCAGCCTGTGAGCTCTGTCCACAGGCAAATCGGCCTTTGCATGGATGATATCCAACCTCGCCCCTATGAACTCCACGTCCTGTGAGGGGACTAAAGTGGACTTTGGGAAGTTTATAACGGAACCCCAGGTGCTGAAGCAGGGATATGGTTCTGAAGGTGGTCTGCCTGGCCTCTTGTGGAAACTGGCCCCTGATAAGCCAGTCGTCCAAGTAAGGGAACACAAAGATCCCCTGGTTCCTGAGATAGGCCGCAACCACCGCCAGGCACTTTGTAAAAACCCTGGGGGCAGGGGTGAGGCCAAAGGGAAGTACTCTGTACTGGAAGTGGTTCCCTACCACCACAAATCTGAGGTATTGCCTGTGACTTGGATGGATGAGGATGTGAGTATAAGCATCCTTCAGGTCTAAGGATCATAGCCAATCTGCCTGCTGGAGGTAGGGCAGTAAGATCCCAAGGGTAAGCATCTTGAACTTTTCCCTCTCCAGAAACTTGTTCAGAATTCTCAGGTCTAGGATGGGTCTGAGGCCTCCTGTTCTTTTTGGTACCAGGAAGTACCTTGAGAAGAAGCCTTGACCTTCCAGGTGGTGAGGCACCGGTTCCACCGCCTTGTCCTGTAGCAGACCTTCCAACTCCTGAAGGAGTAAGTTCTGTGCAGAGGGGGTCTTGGAGGCTCCCCTGGAAAGTAGGAGGGGGGTATTTGGGTGAAGTGGTGCAGATAGCCCCTTTCAATGATGCTTAACACCCAAATATCCCCTGTGATGGCTGGCCACCTGTCTGCATACAGGGTCAGCCGACCTCCTGTGCCCTGGAGAGGAGGAAAGGCTATGCTGGCATGGTCAAAAACCCCCTCCCTGCTGAGCAGGAGCCGGAGTAGGAGGCCTGGTAGTGAGGGTAGGTTTTGTAGGCAGTGGTCCTCCTCAGGTAAAAGGCCTTTTTCCCCGAGCCCTTCTTCTGAGAAGGGGCAGAGGTTTTCCTGGACAGCCTTGTCTGGGTAAGAGTCTCGGTCTCGAGTTCTGCAGGCTTTTCTGCCATGGGCTTGCCAAAGAGGTTTTACCTCGACAGGGGACATCGACCAACTTGTCCTTTACCCATGGCTCGAGGTCCGAGGATTGTAGCCAGGCCTGGCGGCGTGCACCGATGCCGGCCCCTGCTACTCAGGCTGAAGCCTCAAATCCATCATAGGCTGCTCGAGAGATAAATTTTGAGCACTCTCGAATACCAGAAGACAAGGCCTTGAACCTCTGCAAGGGTTCCTCGGACAGACCAGCAGAGAACCCGGCAATCTCCTTTGCCAGGTCTCGAAGGTACATGCCCATGTACAGCTGGTAGGTCTGGACACGGCAAGCAAGCATAGAGCCCTGGAAGAACTTTCTACCGAGGGCATCCAGGTTCTGGGCTTTCCTGCCGGGAGGCACCAAGGAGTGCATCTTCTGACTCTTCAGGCGATGCATGGCCGATTCCACAACCATGGAGTGGTGCGGTAGCTGTGCCTTTTGGAACCTGGGGCTGTTGCGGACTCAATAGATGGAATCGACCCGCTTGCTTAGAACCGGCATCGAGGCCGGCGCCTCCCACATGCGGAAGAGCAATCGCTCCAGCATCGGAGGAACCGGTACAGTAAAGGCTTCCTTGGGAGGAGAGTCATACTGCAGGGCCTCGAGCTCCTCGGCTCGAGGCTCCTCCTCGGGGTCCGCCGAGAAGGCCAAGGCTTTGGCCATATCCCGCATGAAATCCGAGAACTGGGTATCCTCCGGGGAGGGACCTTGTCCGAGGCTCGGATCCCGGTAAGTCCGAAGGGACGCACCGAGTCCGGAAGGTGTCCGGGGACTCCTCTTCCTCAGTCTCCCATGCCGATTCCTCCGAGGAGGAATCGAGCGGCTCCGAGTGGGCGGGCACCGACGCCATCCGCCCCGACGCCGAGGGTACCGGCGTCAACGACCTCGGTCCCGAACGGGAGGCCGAGGGTGACCTCGGCCGAGGATCGACTCAAGTTCGCATGGTCTCGAGGATTGGCTCGGCCTCCGGGGTCAACTTGGATGTCGATGTCCCGGTGGTCGGGGCATATGCGCCAGTGAGGCCGGCGATTAGCACCCGCTGCTGCTCCATGAAGGCAGACAATCTGCTCTCCAAGGCCGTCAACCTGAATCCAAGCTCAGGAGACCCAGCAGCCTCCGACTTGGGCCCCAATGGCGTCGGGCCCGACGTCGGCTCCCCCGGAGGAGAGTCCACGAGGACTACCGTACTCACGTGACTCGGGGCCTCCGACTCTACACGAGGATGCTTTGCAGGCCTCTCCGACTCCGAAGACCTGGGACGGCGATCGGGGCTATGCGACCTGGCCCTGGAGGGGCCAAGAGCGTCCACCGATGCCGCCTTCGTGGGTCTCTTCTTCCTTCGGTGCTCCCTTGAGGGGGACTCCCTCTCAGAGGAGCCCCGACGATGCTCGGGGTCAGACCCCCGAGACGTTGAGGCCTCTGATGAAGTCCGGACCCTTCCAGATGCAGAGTCGGAGAAGATCCTTTAACGCTGGTGCTGACGGCTCCTCAATGCCTTCGAGGACATTTTGCCACAGGGACTACAGACCTTAGGATCATGGTCAGGCCCCAGGCACCGGAGGCAGCAGTCATGTGTGTTGGTGATAGACATCAGTTTCTTGCACCAATCACACTTCTGAAAGCCACTGGCAGCCATCGGGGGAAAAGGGCCCCTGCAAGATCAAAAAATCGGGCTGCCAGGGAAAAGAAAAATTGGCGCGAACGCAGTCTCTAAGGACAAAAACCGAAAAAAGAGATCCGGGCTCGGCACCGGTGTACTGAGTCCAGGCGGGAAAGGGAACCGACGTCGAACCGAAGAAAAAACTCATCTCAACGCAGTAAAATCCACTTTTTCCTGGGTGACAAGGATACACATCTGTAGGGTTCCGCGGAAAAAAGAAGACTGAGTAAGATGGCACCTTTGGACGGGATGGGGACCACGCATGCGTGGCTGCATTCCCAAAGGCTTTCTTTGAAAGCTGGGGAAATGCTCCGCATGAGGGCTCCGTCGGCGCCGACGTCACCATATGTGAGGACTGACTTCCTGCTTGGTCCCAGAGAATCAGCGATGTCACCGACAGGGAGAGGAGCAGTGGGAACCAGAATTGCCTGGTCCACCAGGGAACTATCAATATTAGTGATGATCAGTTGTACTGGACCTTAAATAGTGTCTTGGTGACTAGAGGTGTTGGTGGGAAGGCATACATAGCAAGAAGAGCGTATCTGCTGCCATCCAGGATGGGTGCGGCTGGCAGGAACAGAAGCAGGGCAACTGCGTGTTGCCTGGACTGGTGAACAGGTCCACCAGGGGGATGCTCCAGAGATGGAACAGCCAGGAGGCTACTTCAGGATCCAGGAGCTACTTGTGCAGCTGGAGGACTCTGTTCAGCTTGTCCGCCAGGACATTGTCTTGGTCTGGGAAGTAAACCGCCCTTAGGAGCATCCCTCTGCATGCTGCATAGGTACAGAGAGCTACTGCCTCCTGGCAGTGGGTGTACAACCCCATTCCCCCTTGTTTGTTCACGTAGAACATTGCGACCTGGTTGTCAGCCTGGATCAGCACAGAGTGGTGCTGCAGCCTGTGGCGGAAGGCTCAAAGAGCCAGGAATATCACCCGAAGTTCCAGCAGGATGATCTGCATCCGGGTTTCCCTCTGGGACCAGCTGCCTTGCATCTGGAGGCCCCTGCAATGCGCTTCCCAGCCCAGTAGGGAGGCATCCGTGGTAAAGACTTTCTGGAGGGTGGGTGCCTGGAAGGGCATCCCAGATTGAAGGTGGTGGGGAATCTGCTACCATCCAATGGAGTCCACCAGCTGGCAGGTCACTGACTCTGTCCCTGAGCCTGCCTGTGGCTTGTGTTCATTGAGAGTGGAGGCACCACTGGGCTGCCCTCATGTGCAGTCTGACATATGGGGTCACGTGAACCGTGGTGGACATGTGTTCCGAAAGGTGGAGTAGAAGCCGGGCAGGTAGCGCCCGGCATTGGTGTACCTCTGAGGCTAGCCCCCCCGAGGCATTCTGACCTCTTCTGAGGGAGGAAGGCTTTTGCTTGGAGGGTATTTTTAGCTGTACCCCTATAACCTCTAGGCATTGAGCTGGAGCGAGGTGGGACTTGGGGTAGTTTATGATGAACCCCAGGTGCTGCAGCGCATTTATAGTGTGCTCAGTGGCACACTGCGTCTCTGCAGCTATGCCTCCCTTTATGAGCCAGTCATCCAGGTAAGGGAAGATGAAGACCCCTTAGAGCCGAAGGTGGGCTGCGACCACTGTGAGGCACTTTGTGAAGACCCTTGGTGATGAGGCCGGTCTGAAGAGCAGCACCCTGTAATGGTAGTGCTCTCCTCCCACCACGAACTGGAGGCATTTGCTGTGGCTAGGATAGATCAGGATCTGTGTGGGCATCCTTTAGGTCTAAGGAGCATAGCCAATCTCCCTGCTGGAGGAATGGCAGCAGTGTCCCAAGGGAGAGCATCTTGAACTTTTCCCTGACCAGAAATAGGTCCAGGATGGGCTTGAGGCCCTCTATTCTCTTGGGGACAAGGAAATACCTAGAGTGGAAGCCGGTGCCCCACAGATGTTTTGGCACTGCTCCACTGCTTTGTCCTGGAATAGGCTTGCTAGCTCAGTGAGGAGCAGGGTCTAGTAAAGGAGAGGTTTGGTGGGCTCTCCTGGGACGCACGAATGTGGCGCCCGCTGCAGGTGGAGGAGGTAGCCCTCCTTGACGACCTGCAGCACCCAGGTATCAGTGGTGATGGCTGGCCACCTGTGGGCAAACAGGGCTAGGCACCCCCTGTGGGCTGCAGAGGACTCCCTGGGGGAGGGGGAGGTTACACCCAGGCAGTCAAAAACACCCCCCCAGGCTGGGCCAGGGCCGGTGCCTGGGACTTCGGGGCCTTTTGCTTTTGGGCCATGCCCCTGGCCTTTGTGCTGCTGGCCCTGTTGAGGAGCCGAGAAAGCCTGGAAATGTAGGGTACTGCCAAAACCCCCCTTCTTCCCTGGGGCTTTCTTCCGGGGCTGTACCGGGGTCTTCTTCGAGAGCATGGTTCTCGTCAGCAACTCGGTTTCTATCTCTGCAGCCTTGCCTGTAATGGGTTTCCTGCAGATATTTTCTCCAATGCAGGGGACATCGATAAGTTTGTCCTGCACCCATTGTTCTAGGACAGACAACTGCAGCCATGCTTGGCATTGTGTCCCAATGTCTGCGGTGGCCACCCTGGCCGAAGACTCGAAGCCATCATAGGTTGCTCGAGATAAAAACTTCGAGCACAATTTTACTGTCAAGGTCAGAGACTTAAACCTCTTCAAGGGTTCCCCCTTGAGGCCTTTTGAGAATCCACCAAGTTCTCTCGACAGTTCCTTAAGGTACATGCTGATATAGAGCTGGTAGGACTGGATCCAGCAAGTCTGCATCGAGCCCTGAAAGGCCTTATGGCCGAGGGTGTCTAGGGTCCGGGCCTCCCTGCTAGGTGGCAATGATGAATGAGTGTTTGGCTCTTTAGCCTGTGCATGGCCAACTCCATGACCATTGAGTTGTGGGGAAGTTGGGTCTTTTGGAATCCAGGGCTTCGGCGCACTCGGTACATGGTGTCAATGTCCCTGCTGACAATTGGTACCGATGCCGGTGTTTCCGACATCCAGAGGAGGAGGCGGTCAAGAAGCGGAGGTACCGGTACCGTAAGGGTTTCCTTAGGGTGCTTCGTATTGGAGCCCCGGGACAGGGCTGTGTTCTGTGTTCACAGATGAAGAACCAGGAGCAGGACCTCAGAAAACACCCACAAACAGGAACAGAAGCGAGGAACATCTTGAACAATTTTCAGAAGACTGTGTTTGTGAGAAACTAGCTCAACTTAAAGTAGACAAAGCGATGGGATCGGATAGGATACACCCTAGAATACTGAGGGAACCTGGGGACATTCTAGCAGCTCCACTGACTGACCTTTTCAATGCATCATTGGAGTTGGGAGTGGTGCCGAAGAACTGGAGAGAGGCTCATGTGGTGCCTTTTTGAGTAAATTATTGGAAACGTTGCTGAAAGAGAAAATAGTGAGGTTTCTGGAGTTTAGCGGATTACAGGATCTGAGGCAGCATGGATTCACCAGAGGCAGGTCTTGTCAGACAAATCTGATTGATTTCTTTGACTGGGTGACCAGGGAGTTGGACCGAGGGGAGAGCCCTAGATGTAGTGTATTTAGATTTCAGTAAAGCCTTTGACACTGTTCCTCACAGGCACCCTAGGGATGGACCCTAAAGTTACTGCTTGGGTTAGAAATTGATTGGGTGGGAGGCGACAGAGTACAAGTAAATGGGGCTCACTCTGAGGAGAAGAATGTTACCAGTGGTGTGCCCCAGGGATCTGTCCTTGGTCCGATTCTTTTTAACATCTTTGTTAGTGATATAGCGGAAGGGCTGTCGGGTAAGGTTTGCCTTTTTGCGGATGATACCAAAATCTGCAATAGAGTAGACACCCAAGAAGGTGTAGAAAACACGAGAAGGGATCTAGCTAAGCTTGAAGAATGGTCTAGAATCTGGCAGCTGGGATTTAATGTTAAAAAATGTAAGGTCATGCATTTCGGCTGCAGCAATCCAAGGGAGCAATATAGTAAAGGGGGTGAAGTACTTTTGTCCACTAAAGAAGAGCGGGACCTAGGCGTGGTTGTGTCTGATGATCTTAAAGTAGCTAAACAGGTAGAAAAGGCGATGGCAAAAGCTAGAAGGATGCTTGGCTGCATTCGGAGAGGAATGGCTAGCAGAAAAAAGGAGGTGATAATGCCTCTGTATAAGTCTTTGGTGTGACCTCATTTGGAGTATAGTGTGCAATTCTGGAGACCGCACCTTCCAGAGGATGTGAACAGGATGGAGTTGGTGCAGAGGGTGGCTACTAAAATGATTAGTGGTTTTCTTATAAAGCATATGAAGACAGACTTAAGGATCTTAATATGTACACCTTAGAGGAAAGGCGGGATAGAGGTGATATGATTGAGATGTTTAAATACCTCCGTGGCATAAATGTTCAGGGGGAGAGCCTCTTTCAATTGAAAGCAAGTTCTGCTACAAGGGGACATGGGATGAGGGTAAAGGTGGGATAGATTCAGGAGTGATTTGTGGAAATATTTCTTTATGGAAAGAGTGGTGAATCCATGGAATAATCTCCCAGTGAAGGTGGTAGAGATGAGGACAGTAACTGAATTCAAAAAAGCATGGGACAAACACTAAAGGAAAAACACTAAAGGAAAAAAGGGGACTGTTGTAGTTGTTGATATGGAAGGACAGACTAGATAGGCCATGTGGTCTTTTCCTGTCGTCATGTTTCTATGTATCTCCAGTTCCTTAGTGCGCGGGTCTTCTTCGGTCTCAGTCTCAATGGTGAGAGCCTTGGCCATGTCCTACACAATGTCGAGGAAAGCAACATTTTTGGGTGAGGAACGGCATCAGGACATTGATGGAGATGTGTCCGAGGGCACGTCTTGGTGTCTCCACGTGTCTGGGAACTCTTCGTCCTTAGTCTCCCATTCAGACTTAAAGTCCGAGTATGAGTCCGTCGCCTCATGATCACCTCGGTTGAGGTCCACGCCAGGCGGTCTGTGACCTCCGGAGGATCTGTGGTCCAAGCTGTGGGCACCTGCTGGAGAGGACCAGTGCCCCGAGGAATGGGACCAGGACCTTGTCCGAAGCCAAAGACTCTCTCGAGGATGATGGCGCACGAGGATCAGCTTGACATCTGGGGATGCCCTCGATGTTGAGGATCCTGTCATCGGGTCAGATGAACTGGACAAACTGGACCTAAATGCCCGCTGCATGGCCTCAAGGGCAGAGATACTGCTCTCTAAGGCTGCCATCCTGGTCTCCATGCCAGTTGGCTCTGCAGCCTTCGAAATGGGCACCGATGGCTTCAGGCCTGGCATCGGCACTATCGAAGAGGAGTCCTCAATGCCGATGACTCCTTGCAGAATAGCTTGTGAGGCCGCTACCGCTCTGACTCCTCAGACACACTGGAGACTATGGTGCCTGAAGTGAGATTTCTCCTTCTTCCCAGACCCGTCCTCCGAGGCGGTCTTTAAGGTCTTTGACTTTTTACATTCCACCTCTGGGGATTTCCGCTCAGAGGAACCATGGTCACAGGACTCCAAGAAGGCTCAGGCTTCACGGGGCACCAAGGTACCGGAGGGGGCCTTGGAGGGTGGTATCGCCAGAGACTCCGGCGTGGAGTTGGACTTCTAAAAAAATGTTTCCTGCTGCTGACGACGGCTCGTTAGGGCTTTAGAGGTCATGGTTCTGCAGAGTTTGCAGTCTGAGTTGTTATTTATTTATTTAAAAGTATTTCTATACCGCCTTCTCCTACAATCAAGGCGGTCTCCAGAGCAAACAATCATAAGAGTGGTTCAGGTGTGTTCATGCAGTGATACTGATTGTGTGTTTGTGCTGGTGTATATTAGATTCTTGTTGAGCTATTTACATCGTGCGCTATTATACAATCTTATGTACAAGGGTCAGGGGAGGGGGTAGGTCTTTTGTTCTTGCTTGGTGAGTAGATCATGTGACGTGGCCATAGTGTTCAATGAATAGTGTTGTCTTAAGCTGCTTCCGAAATTCTTTGAGATCTGTTGTTAGTCTTAATTCATCTGGGAGGGTGTTCCAAATTGCTGGTGCAGCCAGGGAAAGGGCTCGTTCCGCAGTGTCCTTGCGGACCTTGGTGAGGTCTTTTGTGGTGTTAACATGATTGGAAGTGCCTCTCCTCCTTGGTCGTGTGCTTCTGTCAGGTTGTATGAGTGTTTGTAGGCTGAGGGCAGATGTTATGTTCTGGGCTGAGGCACCGGAGGCAGCAGTCTTGTGGGTTGGTGAGGGACATCATTTTGCTGCACCGGTCACACTTCTTGAAGCCACTGGAGGCCATTGGAAAAAGGGAGTCCCCGCCGCCAGGAAGGGGTCCGGGGCCTTCAGTTGAAAAGGGGTGCGAATGCTGGTCGAGGAACACCTCGATGTAAAAAAGGAAAAATGAAGGAATGAACCTGAGGAGCGACACCGAGGTGACCTGGTTTGGGGACGGGAAGGAACTAGTACGCAAACTGGACAAAAACATATCAAAAATCACACTTTTTCCAGGGGAAACTGGGCAGACGTCCAGAGGGCTCCACGGAAAAAAGGAGACTGAGGCAAGATGGAAATTTGCTCAAGTCAATAGTCAGTCATATTTCTTTGTCCTAAGCCTTCATCCCACTCTCTTTTTCCTCTACTAATCATTTTTTACTCTTTCGTCTACCTTCTAGTCTTTTCTTCCTGCTTTCTAAATCTGTCTGCTTCTTCTTTGCCTCCCTGTCCACTTGGTCTTTCTATCTCACCATCTGCATGTCCATTCTCTCTTTGACTGTTCTCTCAGCATCTACCTGGTTCTCTCAGGATCTGCAGGTAAGAAACATAATATCTGGGACATGCACTTACACATTCAAAATAGCAGCCTGCTAAAAGTGTGCTAAGCAGTTCTGTATGCACAGCTCTTATAGCCTCACTTACACGTCCCTCACATCTTCATGCCACAACCTCCATTAGACACACCCTTCCATCAAAAGGTTACAGCAGCCTTGCAGTACTTCAACTAATCATTTGCATAGCGCTACAAGGTGTATGCAGCGCTGTACATGCAGATGTAAGACACAGTACCTGCTCATCAGAACTTACAATCTAATCACGGCAAAATCCAGCAACACTGGGGACTACAGTATGGTAAGGTTCACATAAGTAGTGGACAAGAGAATGAGGAGCATCAGGACCTAAAAGCAGTTTCAAAGGGGTGGATTTTTAGCCTGGATTAAATAGGGCTAGAGAAGGAGTCTGATGCACAGATTCAGTTTGTTCTGGGCATATGGAGCAGCAAGGTGGAATGAACGATGTCTGAAGTTAGCAGTGGCAGAGAAAGGCACAGACAAAAGGGATGTGCCAGAGGAGTGGATTTCCCGAGGAGGGGTGTAGAGTGAGATAAGAGAGGAAAGGTAGTGAAGAGCCACAGAATGAATGCACTTGTAAGTCAGTAGGAGAAGTTTGAAATGGATGCAGAAACTGATAGGGAGCCAGTGAAGTGACTTGAGAAGAGGGGTTACATGAGCATAGTAACTCAGGGAGGGAGGAGTGGTCTAGTGGTTAGGACAAGGTACTTCAGGCCGGAGGGCCGGGGGTTCAAGTCCCACCTGGGGACAGCACTCTCAGGCCGGAGGGACTGGGATTTCTAGTCCTATAGGCACTCCTTGTGGTCTTGGGCAAGCCACTTAACCCTCCATTGCCCATGTTCCCTGTAAGTATCAGTGTATGTGTCTCATATCCCCTCGTGTTAAATGTATCCCCCAATTGCTCCGTGCAGCATTGTCCCGCCTCCAAAGGAAGTTGCTTACCACTTCCTTTGGAGGCAGGACAATGCTGCACAGAGCCCGTCAAGAGACAGGAAGGCTCCACAACGGTTTTACAAGCATAGCCGCAGTTCCCTAAGAGACAGGGAGCCGCGGCTGTAGAAGAACAGCAGGGCAGCAGCAGGCAGACAGGGAGAGGGGAGGAGGGGCAGGGAACCTGCAACAGGGCTGACATAAGGGAGGGAGGGAGCGAGGGGGCTGACATGGAGGGAGGGGGGCTGACATTGATGGATGGATGGAGGGGGGCTGACATGGACAGGGGGGCTGACATGGAGAGAGGGGGGCTGACATGGAGGGAGGGGGGGAAGGGGGGCTGACATGGAGGGAGGGGGGGAAGGGGGGCTGACACTGATGGATGGATGGATGGATGGAGGGAGGGGAGCTGACATGGAGGGAGGGAGGGAGGGGGGGCTGACATGGAGGGAGGGGGGGAAGGGGGGCTGACACTGATGGATGGATGGAGGGAGGGAGCGCGGGGGCTGACATGGAGGGAGGGCTGATATGGAGGGAGGGAGGGAGGGAGGGGAGGGCTGATATGGAGGGAGGGAGGGAGGGGAGGGGAGGGGAGGGCTGATATGGAGGGAGGGAGGGAGGGGAGGGAGGGAGGGCTGATATGGAGGGAGGGAGGGAGGGGAGTGGAGGGGAGGGCTGACATTGATGGATGGATGGAGGGAGGGGGGCTGACATGGACAGAGGGGGGCTGACATGGAGAGAGGGAGAGAGAGAGGGAGGGAGGGGGGCTGACACTGATGGATGGATGGATGGATGGAAGGAGGGAGGGGGGCTGACATGGAGAGAGAGAGAGAGGGAGGGAGGGAGGGAGGGGGGCTGACACTGATGGATGGATGGAAGGAGGGAGGGGGTTGACATGGACAGAGGGGGATGACATGGAGGGAGGGAGGGCTGACATGGACAGAGGGGGGACTGACATGGAGGGAGGGAGGGAGGGGTGGCTGACATTGATGGATGGACGGAGGGAGGGAGGGAGGGGGGCTGACATGGACAAGGGAGGGGCTGACATGGACAAAGGGAAGAGACGGGGACATACTGGACAGATGGGGGATAATTCTGGACAGAGGGGAGAGACAGTGCGGGTTAGGATTATAATGGGCAGATGGGGGGTGGTCTAGGACTTGTAATGGGTTGTTTAGGGAAGGCTAGGACTGGGAATG
Source organism: Ichthyophis bannanicus (assembly GCA_033557465.1). Lineage (NCBI taxonomy): Eukaryota > Metazoa > Chordata > Amphibia > Gymnophiona > Ichthyophiidae > Ichthyophis > Ichthyophis bannanicus. Next base: position 562,693,275 of record CM066033.1, read on the forward strand.
GACTGATCAAGGGGGGTTGGGACTGGTAATGTGCTGATAGGGGGCTAGCACTGGAAATGAGCTGATCGGGAGGTTAGGACTGGAAATGGGCTGATTAGAGGAGGCTAGGACTGGTAATGAGCTGATGGAGGGGGGGTAGGACTGGTATTGGGCTGATTAGGGGAGGCTAGCACTGGAAGCGAGCTGATTGGGGGGCTTTGACTGGGAATGGGCTGATTGTGGGGAGGGGAGGATAGAGCAGTTGGCCCTGGAAGAAAACTGGGGGCTAAGGCTACAAATGGGCTGATACGAGGGGATGGGAGAATGGAACTGGAAGGGAGTGGATCTGAGAGGGGCTGCCATGGTATTTTTACTAAAAGGGACTGGTCTAGTGGGGAAGGAGGAGGACTGGAAGGAAATGGACACCAGTGGCAGTCATGGGAATGCAAGTTGACATTGGAAGGAACTGAGAGTGAGGACTGGAAAGGGGCTGATACTGGGAAGGGTTACTGGGACTGGAAATAGGCTGATGGAAAGACGTGAAGAAAACGAAAGAAGAGATAAGAAATGGCAGATGGACCATAGACCACAGAAAGAGAACTACGAGAAGACAGGAAAGCAGAAGCCTCAGATCGGGACCAGCATGATCAGAGAATAAATTGGTCAGACAACAAAGGTAGAAAAAATAATTTTATTTCATATTAGTGATTTGACTACAAAATCATCAAAAAATGTTAAATAAAATATTGTTACTTGTTATTGTGATTAATTATTGTGGTTTAAATAAGTAAATTTTATAAATAAAAACATATTGCAAAGGCCTATAATATATTAATAATTCAACAAATGATTACAGCGATAATGCGTTAACGGTAAAGGAAGAGAGACGCATTTGATTTTATCATTGGGGGTCACCACAAGTTGACAAATGGTAAAAGGGGTCATGGTACAAAAAAGGTTGAGAACCACTGTTCTATGGGCTTTTGGTAGCCTGTAGCTAGGGAATCCCATATGTGAGGACTGACTTCCTGCTTGTTCCTGGAGAAAGCCTAATTGCTCACATGTAACAGGTGTTCTCCTGGGACAGCAGGAATCAGTCCTCACAACCCTCCCTCCTCCCCATGGAGTTGCTTCCTTGATGTTTTTGCCATCTTAATTATCGTTCATTCCACCTTGTCTGGAACTTCTCCTTCACCAGGAACCTTTTTAGGTCCCGCAGGTCCAGGATGGGCTGAAGGCTCCCAGTTCTCTTGGGTACAAGGAAGTAATGGGAGTAGAATCCTTTGCCCCAGAGCTGCTGGGGTACCAGTTCCACCGCTCTGTCCTCAAGGAGGCCGGCTAGCTCCTGCAGTAGTAGATCACAGTAAATGAGAGTCCTGGGGGCTCTCCCAGGAAGAAAAGGGGAGGCAATTGTGCCAGGTGGAGCAGGTAATCCTCCTGGATCACTTGGAGTGCTCAAGTGTCTGTGGCGATGGCTGGCTACCGATGGGCAAAGTGGATCTGATGTACCCCCGTAGGCTGCTGACCTCCTGGGGTTGGAGAGGCTATACCCAAGGAGTCAAAAATTCCCACCAGGCTGGGCCAGTGCCTGGGAGCCTTCTACTTACAAGGGCATTGCCCATGTCCCTTGGCCTGATGACCCTGCTGGGGAGGCCTGATACTGTGGATAGTTTCTGTAAGCAGTTCCCTTCCTCGAATAAGGGGGCTTTTTACTCGGGCCCTTCCATCGGGGGGAGTGTAGCAGTCTTCTTGGAGAACCTCGTCCTCATCATGAACTTGGTCTCCAATTCAGCAGCCTTATCGGTTATGGGTTTGCTTAAGAGATTCTCTCCCTGGCAGGGGACATTGACCAATTTGTCCTGAACCCATTGCACCAGGTTGGACAACTGTAGTCAAGCATGGCATCGGGCACAGATTCCCGCTGCAGCCACTCTAGCCACCAAGTCGAAGCCATCAGAGGCTGTTTGAGCATAAACTTAGAGCACTCACGGACGGCTTTGGCCAGATTCCGGAACCACTGTAGGGGCTACTTGGAGAGATCAGCCAAGAACCCGGCGAGATCCTTTGCCAGGTCCCTCAGGTACATGCCCATGTGCAGCTGGCATGCCTGAATCTGGCTGATGAGCATCGAGCCCTGGTAGCACTTTCTGCCGAGGGCATCCAAGGGGCACCGAGGAGTGCATCTTCTGGCTCTTGAGCTGACGCATGGCCTACTCCACCATCATGGAGTTATGCAGCAGCTGTGCTTTCCGGAAGCCCGGGCTCCCTTGGACTCGATACATCGAGTCGAGCTGTCAGCTCACTATGGGCACCAACGCTAATGTTTCCCACATATAGAGGAGCAACTGTCCCAGGATGGATGGGCACTGTCAGTGCTTCCCTTGGCGGGGCCTCATACTGGAGGATCTCGAGCTCTTCCATCCGAGGGTCCTCCTTGGACTTGGTGGCAAATGTCAATGTCTTTGACTGTCCCATATGAAGTTGAGGAACGCCATGTCCTTGGGCAGGGACCACTATCGTGTCTCAGTGGGAATGGATCTGAGGGCATGTCGCAATGTCAGCACGTGTCCAGGGATTCCCTCATCCTCCCAATCTGAGTAATTAGTGGAGGAGTTGAGGGAGGGCAGGGCTGAGCAATCCGGCCCCAAGTCCGATGGTCCAGGTTCCTCAGAGGTTCTGTGGCCAAAGCCGTGGGCACTTGCCAGGGATGACCTCGGTCCCATGGAATGGGACAGGATCGAGACTGATGTTGAGGATCAACTCGAGGCCACATGCTCTCAAGGATCGGCTCAACATCAAGGGATGCCCTCGAGATCGAAGGCCCAGTGGTCTGGGCGGATGACCCGGCGGAGGTGGGCATCATGGCCTGCTGCTAGGCCATGAAGGCAGACGAGCTGCGCTCCAAGGCTGCCATTCTGGTCGCCAGTCTAGAAGGCTCTGCAGTCATTGGCGCAGGCACTGAGGGACACGGGCCCAACACTGGTTCCACTGAAGAGGAATCCTCGAACAGGATGGCCTTGGGAATCAGAGACCGATCACCAGAGGCTGATGATTCCTTTCGGGCAACCTTGGTAGGCCGCTCCCACTCCGAGCCCTCGGATGAGCAGCGTGGACTGCGCGATCTGGCACGGGACTTACTCTCCTTCTCAGATCCATCCATGGACATGGCCCCTCAAGGGTTTCTTCTTCTTCTTGTGTTCCCTATCCGGGGAGCTCTGCTTGGAGCATCCATGGCCTTGATTGGAGTCACCACACAAGTTCAAGTCCTCAGAAGGGGCCTTGGAGCATGGTGTCGCTGGATATTCCGGGAAAATTCTGCTGTGCTACTGCTGATAGCTCTTGATGGCCTTGGATGTCATTTTCTTGCAAAGACCAGAGTCCGAAGGGTCATGGTTCATCCCAAGGCAGTGGATGCAGCAGTCGTGAGTGTTGGTGAGGGATATGGTCCTTGAGCACCAATCACACTTTTTGAAGCCACTGGCAGAGGCCATGGAGGGAAAGGGCCCCAGCTAGGTTGAAGACCCGAGGATCTGTCAGTGAAGAAAGGCACAAAACAGTACTGAGGAAATGAAGGACTATGTGATATGTGAGGACTGACTTCCTGCTTGTTCTCAGAGAAACAACATTTATAATAGAGTGCTGTTTGACTCTTTGTGCTTCTGTGGCAGTTTTACTGTCTGGTTTTCTGCATTTATCTATATAAAGCTGCAGTAGATGGGCTGATTCCCTGATGCTCAGCACCATCTTTTGGGGACAGAGGCATCACATATTTAGGGTGTGGATGTTATTTATGATCATAGCGCCCCCTTGATAGCACTCCTGGGTCTGGGATCAGCCTGGCTGGAGTCCCCTGAAGGTGGGCTCTGTCGGTCCTTGATGCCTCCACCTGGGAAAGAAAGGTGTTAGCGGGTAGGATTTCCCTCTTTTCACCCCAGCAAAACCTCTAAAATAGTATGACTGTGAACAAGGCTGGCTTAAATAGTGATAATTTATTTACAAGTATAAACGCCAAGTATTGGGTTGATAATAATAACAATATAACAACAAGTAGCATGATAAGTGAGTCAATCAAGCAAGCTGAAATAGCAGAATAGAATAAGATGGCATTTGATACCATTTATTGAAGCATTTCCTCCTATTAAAAATAACAAAGGTTAAAAGTGCAAAAGAGTAGTTACTCACCTGTAACAGGTGTTCTCCAGGAGCAGCAGGAATCAGTCCTCACATATGGGTGACGTCGGCGTCAACGGAGCCCCCATGCGGAGCATTTCCCCAGCTTTCAAAGAAAGCCTTTGGGAATGCAGGCACGCATGCGCGGTCCCCTTCCTGCCCAAAGGTGCCATCTTGCTCAGTCTAATGACATAGCTAAAAGACAGCACAAAAGAAAATGAACTATATGCAACTGCAACTCCAAGGGGAGGAGGGAGGGTTGTGAGGACTGATTCCTGCTGCTCCTGGAGAACACCTGTTACAGGTGAGTAACTACTCTTTCTCCAGGACCAAGCAGGAAGGCAGTCCTCACATATGGGTGACTCCCTAGCTCTGGGCTACCAGGAACCCAGGCTGAAAAATAGAGCTCCCTCTAGAGCCTCAGCAACAGTGAGAGAATCTTCTCCGAGACCACACCTGAATGGTAGCCCAACACCAGGGCCGGAGGGCAGGAGTTGCCTAAACCTCAAAGAGATTACGGAGTACTGCTTGCCCGAAAGCACTGTCTCTACGGGACTCCCTCTCAAGGCAGTAGTGGTCCGCAAAAGTCTGGCTTGAAGACCAAGTAGCGGCCCGGCAGATGTCTGCCAACTGAACAGAATGGAAGTCAGCTACTGATGCGGCCTTCGCCCTGACCCGGTAGGCCGTGACTCGACCCTCCAGGGAGAGGCCGGCTGCCCTGTACGCCCAGGCGATACAGTCTGCCACCCAAATGGACAATGTACGCTTAGTGACAGGCAACCTCAATTTATTAGGGTCAAAGGAAATGAAGAGCTGAAAAGCCCTTCTATGCCCCTGCGTACGTTCAAGGTAAAAGGACAGCGCCCTTCTACAATCCAGGGTATGCAAGACAGTCTCTGCCCTACTGGCGTGCAGCCTGGGAAAGAACGTTGGAAGTACCACCTCCTGGTTGAGGTGGAAGAAGGGCACTACCTTTGTAAGGAACTTAGGATGAGTCCGCAAGACTACCCTGTTCCTATAGAACCTGGTATACAGCCTATCCGAGACCAAGGCCTGAAGCTCACTCACCCGCCTAGCCGAGGTGAGTGCCACAAGGAACAATACCTTCCAGGAGAGGAAACGTAAATGGCAGGTTGCCATCGGCTCAAAAGGTGGGCGAGTCAGTTGCTGCAAGACCACACTGAGATCCCACTCAGTGGCTGGTGGACGAATAGGAGGCTTAAGCAGCAGTAGGCCTCTGAAAAAGCGAGACACCAGAGGGTGGCCTGAGAGAGATTGTCCATCCACTGGCGAGTGGTGAGCTGAGAGGGCACTGAGGTGAACCCGGACAGAGTTGGACTGAAGTCCTAGGTTGGAAAGGTGGAGCAGGTATTGCAGCACCAACTGGACAGAGCAGGAGAAGGGGTCCTCTTGCTGTTGAGAACACCAAGTAGAGAACCTACGCCACTTCAGAGCATAGGCCTTCCTAGTGGAGTGCTTCCTGGAGGCCAACACCACCTCTTCAACTTCCCTTGATAGGAGCAAGGGAGCAAGGACTAGCCTTTCAGCAGCCAGGCCATCAAATTGAGGGATTTGAGGTTGGGATGCAAGAGGGACCTCTGATCCTGAGTCAGAAGGTCAGGTTGCAACCCCAGAGGAAGTGGAGCATCCACTGCCAACTGCAGAAGAAGAGGGAACCACGGCTGCCTGGGCCACCTGGGGGCTATCAGGATCACCGCGGCTTGGTCCTGCTGGATTTTGAATAAAGTCCGGGCCACCAGAGGTGTGGGAGGGAAGGCATACAGCAGGCTCTCTGACCAGGGAATCAGGAATGCATCTGGCGCTGTTCTCAAGGGATGCGGTTGCCTGGAACAGAACCTGGGTTTTTGCCTTTTTAGCGGACTGGTAAAAAGATCCATGGTCAGAAGACCCCACTTCAGAAAGATCTGTTAAACTACCAGAGGATCCAACTGCCACTCGTGAGGCTGCAGGAATCTGCTGAGTCTGTCCACCAGGTAGTTTTCCTGGCCTGGGAGGTAGACTGCCTTGAGGGTCATGCCCTGAGTGACAGCCCAGGAGCAGAGAGCTTGTGCTTCCAGGCACAGAAGTCTGGATCCTGTGCCTCCCTGCTTATTGACGTAGAACATAGCCACCTGGTTGTCCGTCTGAACCTGGTGAGACAGGATCTGAAAGAAAGTCCGTAAGGCTAGTCGAATGGCCCTCAATTCCAACAGGTTGATCTGCTGGGCGGCCTCCCACGGAGACCACAGGCCTTGGGTGCAGGCTCCCTGGCAGTGAGCCCCCCAGCCCTGCAGGGAAGCATTGGTTGTCAGTACCTGAGTGTGTGGGGAGGCCTGAAAAGGAACACTCTTGACCAGATTTGGGAGATGCCTCCACCAGCGTAAGGAGTCCACCAAGAGTTTGGACACCTTTATTCTGTCTGACAATTTCCCTGTGGCCTGCAGCCACTGCGCCCTGAGGTGCCACTGAGCCGGCCTCATGTGTAGCTGGGCATGTGGGGTGACATGCACTGTGGAAGCCATGTGACCTAACAGCCGGAGGAAGTGTCTGGCCGAGACCAGAGAGTCCGCCCGAAACTGGCCTGTCAGCTTTATCAGCCTGTGAGCTCTGTCCACAAGTAAATAGGCCTTTGCATGGATGGTATCCAACCTTGCCTCTATGAAGGCCACGTCCTGTGAGGGAAGCAAAGTGGACTTTGGGAAGTTTATAACGAACCCCAGGTGCTGAAGCAGGGATATGGTTCTGCAGGTGGCCTGCCTGGCCTCTTGTGGAGACTGGCTCCTGATTAGCCAGTCGTCCAGGTAAGGGAACACAAAGATCCACTGGTTCTTGAGGTAGGCCACAACCACCGCCAGGCATTTTGTAAAAACCCTGGGGATGGAGGTGAGGCCAAAAGGAAGCACTCTGTACTGGAAGTGCTTTCCTCCCACCACAAATCTGAGGAATTGTCTGTGACTTGGATGGATGAGGATGTGAGTGTAAGCATCCTTCAGGTCTAAGGAGCATAGCCAATCTGCCTGCTGGAGGTAGGGCAGTAAGATCCCAAGGGTAAGCATCTTGAACTTTTCCCTCTCCAGAAACTTGTTCAGATTTCTCAGGTCGAGGATGGGTCTGAGGCCTCCTGTTCTTTTTGGTACCAGGAAGTACCTGGAGTAGAAGCCTTGCCCTTCCAGGTGGTGAGGCACCTGTTCCACCGCCTGGTCCCTTAGTAGACCTTCCAACTCCTGAAGGAGTAAGTTTCTGTGCAGAGGGGGCCTTGGAGGCTCCCCTGGAAAATAGGAGGGGGGTATCTGGGTGAAGTGGAGCAGATAGCCCCTTTCAATGATGCTTAACACCCAAGTATCCCCTGTGATGGCTGGCTACCTGTCTGCGTACAGGGTCAGCCAACCTCCTGTGCCCTGGAGAGGAGAGGCTATGCTGGCATAGTCAAAAACCCCCTCCCTACTGAGCAGGAGCCGGAGTAGGAGGCTTGGGGGCCTTCTGCCTACGGGGCCCATGACCCTGCCCCTTGGCCTGCTGGCTCTGTTGGGGAGCTACAGAGGCCTGGTAGTGAGGGTAGGTTTTGTAGGCAGTGGTCTTCCTCGGGTAAAAGGTCTTTTTTCCCAAGCCCTTCTTCTTCTGAGATGGGGAAGAGGTCTTCTTGGACAGCCTTGTCCGGGTTAGAGTCTCGGTCTCGATTTCTGCAGCCTTTTCGGCCATGGGCTTGCCAAAGAGGTTTTCACCTCGGCAAGGGAGATCGACCAACTTGTCCTGTACCCACAGCTCGAGGTCTGAGGATTGTAGCCAGGCCTGGCGGCATGCACCGATGCCGGCCCCTGCTACCCGTGCCGAAGCCTCAAATCCATCGTAGGCTGCTTGAGATATAAACTTCGAGCACTCTCGAATTCCAGAAGACAAGGCCTTGAACCTCTCCAAGGGTTCCTCGGACAGACCAGCAGAGAACCCGGCAATCTCCTTTGCCAGGTCTCGAAGGTACATGCCCATGTACAGCTGGTAGGTCTGGACACGGCAAGCAAGCATAGAGCCCTGGAAGCACTTTCTACTGAGGGCATCCAGGTTCCGGGCTTCCCTGCCAGGAGTCACCGAGGAGTGCATCTTCTGACCCTTCAGGCGATGCATGGCCAATTCCACAACCATGGAATGGTGCGGTAGCTGTGCCTTTTGAAACCCGGGGCTCTTGCGGACTCGATAGATGGAATCGACCCGCTTGCTTAGAACCGGCATCGAGGCCGGCGCCTCGCACATGCGGAAGAGCAACTGCTCCAGCATCGGAGGAACCGGGACAGTAAAGACCTCCTTGGGAGGAGAGTCATACTGCAGAGCCTCGAGCTCCTTGGCTCGAGGCTCCTCTTCGGGTTCCGCAGGGAATGCCAGTGCCTTGGCCATGCCCCTCACGAAATCCGAGAACCTGGTATCCTCTGGAGGGGACCTGGTCCGAGGCTCGGAACCCGGTGAGTCCGAAGGGACGCACCGAGTCCGGAAGGTGTCAGGGGACTCCTCTTCCTCAGTCTCCCACGCCGATTCCTCTGAGGAGGAAGCGAGCGGCTCCGAGTGGGTGGGCACCGACGCCATCTGCCCCGACGCCGAGGGAACCGGCGTTGATGACCTCAGTCCCGAACGGGAGGCCGAGGTTGACCTCGGCCAAGGATCGACTCGAGTTTGCATGGTCTCGAGGATCGGCTCGGCCTCCGGGGTCGACTTGGACGTCGATGTTCCGGTGGTCGGGGCAGATGCGCCAGTGAGACCGGCGTTCAGCACCTGCTGCTGCTCCATGAAGGCAGACTATCTGCTCTCCAAGGCCGTCAACCTGAGTCTGAGCTCAGGAGACCCAGCAGCCTCTGACTCGGGCCCCGACGGCATCGGGCACGACGTTGGCTCCCCCGGCCCCCGGAGGAGAGTCCATGAGGACTACAGTACTCACGTGACTCGGGGCCTCCGACTCTACATGAGGATGCTTTGCAGGCCTCTCTGACTCCGAAGACGCAGGACGGCGATCGGGGCTATGCGACCTGGCCCTCGAGGAGCCAAGAGCATCCACCGATGCCGCCCTCGCGGGTTTCTTCTTCCTTCGGTGCTCCCTCGAGGGGGACTCCCTTTCAGAGGAGCTCCGACGATGCTCGGGGTCAGACTCCCGAGACGTCGAGGCCTCTGACGAAGTCCGGACCCGTCCAGAGGCAGATTCGGAGAAGATCCTCTCATGCTGGTGCTGACAGCTCCGTAATGCCTTGGAAGACATTTTGCCACAGGGACTACAGATCGTAGAATCATGGTCTGGCCCCAGGCACCGGAGGCAGCAGTCGTGTGTGTCGGTAAGAGACATCAGTTTCTTGCACCGATCACACTTCTTAAAGCCACTGGCAGCCATCGGGGGAAAAAGGGCCCCTGCAAGATTAAAAAATTGGGCTGCCAGGAAACAGAAAAAAGGCGCGAACGCAGTCTCTAAGGATAAAAACCGAAAAAAAGAGATCCGGGCTCGGCACCGGTGTACCGAGTCCAGGCGGAAGAGGAACCGACGTCGAACCAAAGAAAAAACATGACCCAACGCAGAAAAATCAACTTTTTTCACGGGTGACAAGGACAGGCGTCCGTAGGGCTCCGCGGAAAAAAGAAGACTGAGCAAGATGGCACCTTTGGGCGGGAAGGGGACCGCGCATGCGTGCCGGCATTCCCAAAGGTTTTCTTTGAAAGCTGGGGAAATGCTCCGCATGGGGGCTCCGTCGACGCCGACGTCACCCATATGTGAGGGCTGACTTCCTGCTTGGTCCTGGAGAAACTATAATACAGTGTTCACCAAAGTATTTCAATGCAGTTCAAATAACCAATTCTAATCTTATATGTAGTGGCTTAAGCCTTTAAAGTTTATGGATTTAAACTCATTAACCTGTCTCCTAATTCCCCTCCTTTTCCCATTGCTCACCATTCCCAAGTCTTACCCACTGCTGAAGCTCTGGACTGGTGGCTGCTTGTGAAGAGAGAGGATTTGTAATCCTGTCCAATCACTGAGGCTATAGCCTTTACTCTGCCTCCTTCAAGCTCTCCTCCAATCAGGAGAGAGTTTTTGCACTCCTGTCCAATCAGGAACAACTGCAGAAGCTCTCCAGGGAGCTGACCTGCCGCTGTACCCCCCTGGGCCTTGTGGCTCCTAGTCTGGAATGGACTCTCTGTTGCTGCTACTCTCCAATGAGCTTATCTGCCACTGCAGCTCCCCAATGAGCTGATCTGCCACTAGATCCTCCTGGATCTTATGGCTCCTAGTCCGGAATGCACTCTTCGCCGTTGCGCTCTTTAGTGAGCTGATCTGCAGCTACAGCTCTCTAACGAGGTGATCTGCCACTGGGGCCTTCTTGGGCCTTATGGCTCCTAGTCCAGAATGGACTCTTGGCTACTGCAGCTCCCCAGTGAACTGATCTGCCGCTGGATTCCCAAGCCTGGATTAGGCTCTCTGGAGTCTCTCTGCTGCTATCTCCACTCCCTGGGTTGGGAGAAGACTGTCTACCCCCATCGTCACTCCTACCCCCCCCCCTCCCCCGGGTCTGTAGGAAGCTCTCTGCTGGCATCTTCACTAGGCTCCCAAGAGACTTTCCAGCATCATCTTCAGGAGGAAGACCTGTGGAACACTCCCTTACTAGTGCCAGCACTAGAGAATGTGACCAGCAGGTTAGCCGATCCTGCAGGAGGAGTTCCCTCCTCCCCTTTCTGATGAGGGGTAAGCTCTTTTTAGATAAAGAAGCTAAGCAGCTTCTAAATCCAGAGTTGCTCTTCTCCAAGCTCTTTTCTGCATAGGGCTGTTTGTGCCAGTACCAACTGTTACCATTACTCTTATGGTAAGCAGTTTCCACTGGCCCCAGTATTTGCCTCTCCATCCTCTGTCTACTGTGCACACTTTATTCCCCTACACTATTCCCTATAGATTTAAAAGTTAAATCTTAATAATAGGAGCAAATATTACCCTTGCTCCTTCGGCACAGGCAGTGATTTGCATATCCCCCTAAATATTTACTTTCCAGCTCTGCTAGCACAGTGATAAGTTTAGGATTCTGAAAAGTGTGGGGGATAGTTCTTGTCTGGCTATCTTTATCCATGAGGTAGATCATGGGTCAAGAGGGGAACTGATGGTATTTAGCATTTTTATGATTTGGTCGAGGAGTTCTTCTGAGATTGGCTCGAATAAGGTTCACAGCTGAGTGCTTCTTGTGGTGCTCAGTGGTAACTGGCTTGCTATTAAGGTGTCACTGTAGGCAGACTGTTTGCTCTGTAGGTATGTGGTAAAGTCCTGAAGTCCTGTGTGTACCGCTGCTATACTTTGCAATGGTGGTTCTCTTATTAATGATCTCGAACAGTTCTCTGGGACGGTTTAGAGATTTGAGAATGATGTCTGCGTGATATTCCCTTTTATATTTCTGAATTAGGTTATTGTATTCTTTTTGTTTAGTTGAATATTCTTGCGAGATCATTTGAAGTTGCATCTAGTCTTGGTAAGATGTGCTCCAGTAGAGATTGCTCGTTAAATTCCTTGAATCTGCGAGGATTATGGGGCTGTTTCTGTTGCTCACTGCGGTGTTAGAGAGGTAGTTTGAAGGTTACAATGTAGTGGCCTGACCAGGGGGTGCGAGTTACCTGGTAAGGGATGCAAGAGATGACTGAGTGGAGTTTATTGGGTACGAACAGTAGATCCAGGGTATTTCCCCCTTTGTGTGTAGGGTCTCTTATGACTTCAGTAAATCCAGGGAGGCTAAAGCATCAAGGAAAGAGGTGGCTTGTGATAAAGGTACTGAGTTGAGATTGAGATCCCCTAGTATTGCAAAAGGTTTATTCTGTTTTGAGTAGGTGCATGCCATTTTGAGTATGTTGAGAGGTCCTCTGTGTCTGCATTTGGAGATTTGTATGACAAGCATATTGTCAATTGTTTATTTTCTACTACAAGTGTGTTTGTTGTATCAGTAGAGCTTGCTGTAATTGTTTTAAAGTTGAAATCTTTTCCTGAGAGAATGAATACGCCACCTCCTCTTTTATTTCTTCTTGGACAGTTATGCAGGGCTAACTTTTGAGTAGTACATTATCAATGTCTGTGAACCAGGATTTGGTAACAAACATGATATCTAAGTTGTGCTCCCTTACATAGACACATATGATATGGATTTTGTTTCCTGCAGAAGGGGCATTAACCAGGCCACATTTGATTGGATGAGTGTGTTGTGATTGGGTTTGTAGGGGGATTGTAGAGGTTGTTGGGTTTATTGTTATGAGACGGTGTAGCCTTCTGTGTGAATGTGGGCACTGAGGGTATCCAGTCAGCGGGTTTTTCTGTCTGTATATAATTGGGATCAAGCCATTTTTCATATTTGTTGGACTGGAGAGTCTTATTAGGGTGAGTGATAGGAGAGTGTAGTTATTCACCTGTGATCCTTTGCCACCAGGTGATCTCCAGGATCTGCAAGAATCAGTCTTCATAAATGGGTGAACATCACTGATGAAGCCCGCATGGGAATGCTCCCCTGTGCATAAGTGAAAAAAAAATGCAATCTGCTATCCATCTGGCTAGAGTACGTTTCATCACCGGAAGACCTAGGTGACTAGGATCATAGGAAATGAATAATTGCAAGGATCATCTGTGATCCTTAGTTCTATCCAAGTAGTAAGCCAGTGCTCGCTTCCAATCTAAGGTGTGTAGCACTGCTTCAGCCCGAGACTCGTGTGGTCTAGGAAAGAAAATTGGGAGGATTACCGACTGGTAGAGGTGGAAAGAGGAAACCACCTTCGGGAAGAAGTGTGGCTAGGTACGGAGAACCACCTTGTTATGGTGGAACCGAGTATGGAGGGATCTGCCCCTAGAGCTTGCAGCTCACTGATGTGGCGAGCTGAAGTGAGGGCAATAAGGAAGATGACTTCCAAGATAGAAACTCCAGTGAAGTGTTGGCTAAAGGTTTGAAAGGTGGCTTTAGAAGTGCCAGAACCACATTCAGATCCCAGACCACCAGAGGTGGCTTAATGGGTGGCTTGAACAGCAGGAGATCCCGCATGAAGCATGCTACTAAGGGATGTGAGGAGAAAGGCTGTCTATCCACTGGTCTGTGAAAGGCTGCAATGGCACTAAGGTGAATTTTCACTGAGTTAGTCTTCAAGGATAAGTGGAGGATATAGTATAGAAGCGACTCCACATGGCAAGAAAAGGGATCAATGTATTTTGGGGAGCACCAGAGAGCAAACCGACACCATTTGAAGGCATAAAATCACCTGGGGGAATCCTTAAGAGATGTTAGGAGGACATCCTTGACCGCCTGTGGAAGGTCGAGGTTGGTGAGCACTAGTCTTTCAGCAGCCATGCGGTCAGGTGTAGTGAGTGAAGACTGGGATGGAGCAGCGTCCCATGGTCCTGAGAGAGGAGGATGGGTGCACATCCCAGGTTGAGTGACTAAGTCTACATAGGGAGAAGAAGCAGAGGAAACCACAGTTGACGGGGTCAGAAGGGGGCTATGAGAATGATATCTAAGTTGTGTCTTGGTATCAAGGGGATGGGAGGGAATGTACAGAGCAGTCCCTACCCCCAATGGAGAAGGAAGGCGTCTGGGGCCTGTATGTGCAGTGACGGGACCCTGGAGCAGAAGCAGGGAGGTTGGGTGTTTTGCAGAGTGGCAAAAAGATCTATAAGTGGAGTTCCCCATGTCTGGAAGATTTGAGCAGCCATCTCCTGATGCAAGGTCCATTCGTGTGGACAAAGGATATGGCTTAGCCTGTCTGCAAGGACACAGAGTTTGCCGGGCGGTACACCGCTCTGAGGTGAATGTGTTGCGAGATGGCAAAGGACCACAGGCAAATTGTTTCCTGCAGAGGGGACGAGACCCTGTTCCCTACTGTTTGTTCATATAGAACACGGCAACTTGGTTGTCTGTCCTGACCTGAACAGGTTGCCCTTAAAGTTGGGGTTGAAACACCCGAAGAGCATTTGTCAGTGCCTGTAGTTCTAGCAGGTTGATTTGCAGGGCAGATTCCTGTGGTGTACAGAGTCCTTATGTGGTTAGGTTGTTCAGAGGTGCCCCCCAACCCAGCTTGGAAGCATCCATTGTCAAGATGGAGGCATCTGAAAAGATAACTCAACAAGTAGGTGTTGTGAGGAACATCACCACTGAAGGGACTTGATCAATTGAGGGGTGATGTGGCTCTTGTCTTCGAGATGCCCCTTTGCTTGTGTCCAGTGAGAGACCAGAGTCCATTGTGCTTCTCGCATGTGTAACCAAGCGTAGGGGATGACATGGACTGTGGAGGCCATGTGTCCTAATAGCTGTAGCATCTCTCGAGCTGATACTCGGTTTTGTTGTTGTACCCCTTTTGCCAGATCAATGAGGTGGGCACAGCGATCCTGTGGAAGGAAAGCTCAGGCTTGTTGAGTTATAGTTAGTTGGGTTAGAGTGAGGTAAGACTTTGGGAAGTTTATGACAAATCCCAGGTGTTGAAGCATTGTGATGGTCTGATGAAGGGAGAGTCTTACCTCTTGAGGGGAGTCTCCCCCTGATCAGCCAGTCGTCTAAGTAAGGGATGATGAATATCCCCAAGATGCATAGGAAGGCAGCAACTACTGCCATGAATTTTGTGAAGACCCTTGGGGCAGAGGCTAGACTGAAGGAAAGAACCCAGTATTGATAATGGTTTCCTTGAAACATGAAGCGCAGATATTGCCTGTGCAAGGGATGAATCAGTAAATGCATGTACGCCTCTTTTGGGTCTAGAGAACATAGCCAATCATTTCTCTGGAGGTATGGAAGAAAAGTTCCTAGAGAAATCATTTTGAATTTTTCTTGGACCATGAACTTGTTTAGGTCTCTGATCCAAGATGGGCTTGAATCCTCCTGTTTTCTTTGGAATGTGAAAATATGGAGAGTAGAAGCCCATCCTTTCTTGAGGAGGAGGAACTCTTTCTATGGCACCCTGGGACAACAGGATGGTCACCTCTTCTTTTAAGAGAGTAGTTTGAAGGGGTTGGGTGGGATAATCCCCTGTGAAGCTAGTGGGGGGTAAGGTTTCAATGTGAAGTTGACAATCCCTTTGGACAATTTGAAGTGTCCACTGCTCTGATGTTATGAGGTGCCACCTGTGAGCATAATGACAAAGTCTGCCTGCTATGTGGAGAGCTGGGGACCCTCCAGAGGCAGAGTGGCAGTGCTCTCTAGGAAGGAGTCAAAAACCTGTGCAGCTGGTGAGGCTTAGGGGCCTTGGGCTTCTTTGGTTGGTGAGGGCCCTGCTACCTCTGTTGAGGGTGCTGAGGCTGATAAGGCAGCTGAAGGTGAGTAAGAAGGATAGTACCTCTTCTTTTTAGAATAGAAAGATTTCTTGGGAAGAGCTGTTTTCCTGTATCAATCTCTCCTGCTGTTTTCCTCCAATCTTTACCAAAAAGGTTTTCTCCATTACAAGGAATATTGGCCAGTTTATCCTGGATCCATTGCTCGAGATCTGATGCCTGTAACCAGGGCATTCTGCAAGCCCCGATGCAGACTGCTGATGCTCTGCTTGTTGATTTGAAGGCATCAAGAGGCCCTGGTAAGAAAGTTAGAAGTATTCTGGCCTCTGCTTATCCTCAGAAAGCAGGGGGGTGAAAGTCTCCAGATCCCTGGTGACATCCTTCAGAAACATGCCCATGTACAGCATGTACAAGTTTATTCTGGAGGCCAACATGCATGCTTGGACTCATCGACGTTCAAAGGCATCGAGTGTCATTGAGTCTCTGCCAGGAGGCATGGATGAATGGTTCTTTGAGCTCTTTATTTGGTGCATCGCCGATTCCACCACCATTGTGGTGGGGGAACTGAGGTTTTTGGAATCATGGGCATTCTAGTACTCAGTACATGGTATTGAGCCTCTTGCTGACAGGTGGAATTGTGAATGAGGCCTCCCACATGTGGAGAATAAGATCCTGCAGTATTCGATGCAACGGTAATGTAGCCCCTCCTTGGGTGTGGTAGGGTATTGGAATATTTCCAATTCCTCTGCCCTCAGTTCCTTCTCCGAGGCTACTGTGATGGAGAACCCTGTTGCCATGTCACATATGAAGTCCTGAAAGGACATATCTTCTGGTGGGGACCAACGCTGTTCCTGAGATGGTGAAGGGTCCGAAGGGATGTCTGGAAGTTCTTGGAAATAGAGTGATCCCTTGTCAGATTCTGAAAAAAACTGAAATTAGAGTCTGGCAAGAAGTCAAAGTATCAGCAATCTTGGTTTTGACCTCGATGCTTCATGGATGTCGAGGGTTGATACTAATACCAATGCTCAGAAGTATTGGAATCGAGAGCCATGGCAGTTTGAGCCTGTTGGGTACTGGGGGTGTCGGTCTGTTCCAATTAAGGGCTTCCGATGATGTTGGTTCGAGGGCCGGCATCAGGGCTGATACACCCGGCTGTGTGCTTGGTGCCGAAGTCTGCACTTCTGGAGCTCTCGATGTTATTGGTACTGAGGCTGCCAGAAGTGCAGTCAAACTCCTCTCGAGAGCCAGCATGCGCTGGTTTAAGGAGATGGCCGATGTCTGAGTGAAGTTACCCACAGGGCTTTGAGCCATCGTCCCAAAACATGGAACCAGTGGCTCTCTGGAGGTTAATTCCTCGAGAGCGTCCCGGAATCCCTCTTGTGCTTTGAAGGACAGATCCTCCCAATGGGGCTGTTTGGCTGGCCAGTCTGCATCGGAAGCACTTCTAGGGGAGTTACGATGCTTATGCTGGGACTTCTCTCTGGTCTTGGTATGAGTCTTCAATGTCGATGACTTGGAAGCAGCCAGAGATATTGATTTACTTTATGTTTGCACTTTGAAGAAACCTGAGAGCCATGAGAGGAAGTCGATGCCCTCAATGAAGCGGAAGCCACTGAAATCGAGTCCAAGGCAAACAACAATCCATACTTGTTGGTTCAGTTCTTTCAGCTTCTCTTTGCCATTTGCTAGCACAAAGGACAAGATTTTGGTTGATGCTCAGGGCCCAAACATTTTAGACACCAGTCATGTTTATCAGTGACTGATATGGTACCAGCACACTTAGTACATTTTTTAAAATCACTAATTGGCTTTTCCATTCCTCAAAACCTTTCTTCAAGCCTGAATATAAGGCTATGGAGGCCTAGAGGCCTAGTTTAGCAGTGAAAAGCACATAAAAATGAAAAGAAAAGAAATAGAAAATTTATAAAATTAAAAAGGAAGAATTATCAGAGCCGGTGTCGGAATCGATCGAACCGGCAGCGATGGGAAGGCAGAAGCACGATGTTCCACAGAAAGAAAAGATTTTTTCGGCAGTGACAGGACTGTATGTCCTGCTGGCTCCACAGAAAACGAAGAACTGAGGAGAGGAGTTGGGAAGGCAGACATGCAGGTGCAGTGGAGTGCTCCCAAACGCTTTCCTACTGGATGCTGGGGAGCATTCCCGGTTGGGCTCAGTCGGTGACATTCACTCATATGTAAAGACTGCAGATCCTGCTTGTTCCTGGAGATCAACACTGATCCTGTGGCAATACAAGTAATTTTCTATTATTTGGTTAAAGGTTATTTCTATGAGTGAATGATGCTTGCTAGGTAGTGAGTAGGTTCATGGAAAGAATTCACTATTGTAATTGAGATAACCAGCAAGCTAATATTTGCATGTCCCTGTCAGGCGCAAAGACTATGGTGTTCCTCAAGTATAGGAGTTTCTGCCAGATTATATGAGTATTCCTGTTTTCTTCAGCTGGTGCAGGCAGTGTGTGGTGAGTCTGAAGAGGTTACCTTACCTTTGGGCGAGGTGAGTTTCAGTTAGTAGGCTCAGGTGCTTTGTTTGTTCCACACAGTGGTCCACATCTTATGGAATGCAATAAAGAAATCAGAACTACATGTCCCTGCTCTGCCATACAAGGCATAAGTCTCATGGCCAGAACCTTGATCGGCATCTTAAAATCAATGCCCGACAGAGAGACTGGCCTAACTGAGCTATACAAGAGGTGGCCTTTCCCTCCCTTTTTGGCAGTATAGTTACTCCGGCATCCTGCAGGGTACCGGAGATACACCCATCCTCCAAAATTCTATTTAACATCCTTGCCAGCACCTCTCCAATAATGTCAGCAAATACCTTTTAAAATTTAACTGAGTATCCATCCAGCCTGGGAGCATTGCCACTTGATATGGATCGAATAGCCAGTAGCACCTCATATAGGGCGATGGTACAGTTCAGTATTCCCTGATCTGCCTCACACTAACTCCCAGCCAAATACTAGGCAATCTACTCCTCCGAGGCTTCAAATTCAGAGTCATATAATTCTTTATAAAATTGCAAAAAACACTCCCCAATTCTCTCTCTGTCCTTTATCTCCTGTCCCTCTTTATTCTTTATCTTGTAGATGGCATTCTGAGTATGGAATTTCTTTAACTTTGCTGCCAAGAGCCTAGAGGCTTTATGGCCTTCTACATAATCAGTCTGCTTAAGCTGTTCCAAAATATGATTCACCTCCTATGTGAAGAGGAGACACAACAATCACATGGTCCATTCTGGAGATGGCAAGTCCGATATTCCCTTCCATGCTCTATCAACAGTCATTCGTGCATCCAGAGGGTGCAATGTGGACCTGGAACCAAGGCCCCAGGGTCCCACCCAGGAACATCAAGCTGGCTTTCTCCCTAACTTGCTTTCTCTCCCAAGCCTCCAGAGCCCAACTTCTCAAACCAGGGTTTCCACACAGAATTAAAGCATCGTGAGCCTGGAAATAGTGCAAACATGGATAGTGCAAACATGGTCCATATACCCCCTCCACATATCCATATCTCCCATAGTTATGCCTTCCCAGTTTGTCCCATTCTCCCCTCTTATCTTTCCCCTCTAGCGCTATTAATTTAGCCCCACCTCCTGCTTCAGTTGTTCCTTTTGACACTTCTTAAAGCTCCCCACCGCAATTAACTTCCCTCAGATCACCGCTTTCCTATCCTCCCACAGAGTCCCTGGATGTATTTCCCACAAATCATTTGATGCCAGATAATTCTATATCTCCCCCTTCACCTATTCCTGAATAACAGTGCCATCCAGGAGGGCTTCATTTAATTTCCAGAACTGCAACCCTCAATTTCCAGGGCCCAGCTCCAAGTCATACTAGAATGGGGCATGGTCCAACCACATAATGTCACCTATCCCACTTCCCCAAACACCAGGCATGAGCTCTTTCTCTGAACTTCCCACTGGTCCCCCCCCCCCACACCCCAAAATTATTCCCCTCATTCGCACTTCCACAAACACTTTGGAA
Source organism: Ichthyophis bannanicus (assembly GCA_033557465.1). Classification (NCBI taxonomy): domain Eukaryota; kingdom Metazoa; phylum Chordata; class Amphibia; order Gymnophiona; family Ichthyophiidae; genus Ichthyophis; species Ichthyophis bannanicus. The sequence continues at coordinate 562,712,658 of CM066033.1, forward strand.
CCTCACACTCTCCGATATTCACCCAACATTCTTCACCCCCCACCCTGGACTGTCTCCCTGTAGAGCCCAACAGTCAGGCAAATCCCACAAGTACCCAAAGAAATTGGAAGTGTCAATCTCCACCATTTTTTTGCCTCCCACATCACACCCCAAACGACCTCACAAGAGGTTCAAAGCTCAGAGTTCCAATGCCCTTTGGCAGTCACTCTCCACTCTTGGATGAAACTCACCCATCTCCAGATTATCGCTGCAGCCGCTTGCTACTCTGGCCCACTTGATGCCATTAGGGACCAGGCATGCGCAGCCCTGCCTGCTTGTCCTCCTCCAGCACTACTCTATTAGGCAGGCTGCCCTATTCAACCTTCCACAGCCCGTCTACTGCTTCCTCAAACATTTAGCTTCATGTTTACAGTATCGGAGGCCACATACTGGACGCAAACGAGTACAACTACCAGTAGTGCACTTTGTCCATAAACAACATGTGATATCCCTCAATTCTCTTCTTTTTTGCAGGGTCAGGGAGGAGAGGTCCGCAAAAATCTCTATTTTCCCAGATTCCCACTGGAGCTGACCCCAGTATCCAGGCCACTGACAGCACAGTGTCCTTGGCCACCTATTCATGGAAAAGAGCAATAATGTCCCTTGGGCAGTCCTCTCGTCATAGGCCCAACACCCTGTGGGCCCTTTCTATCTTTAGAAAGTAATCTGAGTGAGCTAGGCCACCTACATGAAGAACTGCCATGCTATCTTCTGCACAAACGCACAGTAATTCTGTTTTTCATTACTCTCTGGAACCTCACACATGTGGATATTATTCCTGCAGGCGTGATTTTCCATATTTTCCACTTTTGCCCACAACTCTCGTTGCTCCCTGCGCATGGCCTTCCAATTGCTAATCCCTTCTTCATGCTCCTCCATTCTCCTTTCTAGGCTCTTCGTCTTATTCCTGATCTCGAGTTTGGCATGCATCTCCTCCACCCATGTGTGGACCTCCACTTGAAACCCTGCCAAATCACTCCTCAGATCCTGGAACCAACCTGCCAACTCACTGTCCAGCAATGCTATCTCTTTCTCCATCAGGCAGCTCCACAGATGATGATCCTTTTTTCTCCAGTGAGCTTTTGCCCTTTGCGGATGCCATTTTCCGTCCAGCTCCCATGTTCTTACTAGGGACCCTGAAAGCAAACGACCCTAAGATCAATGGCTGGCTTTTTCCCGATTATCAATTCACTTCCTTTCACTTCCGGGGTGCACGCTCTGCTGGCAGGGGTAGTCTGCTATTGTTCAGCTGCTGAAGCGCGATTAAACAGTTGGGCACCAAGGAGCTCAGCACTTAAGCCGCCATCTCTGCTCAAACCGGAACCAGAAGCCCAAACTTTTCCTTTCAACCCTTCAGCAATTTCACCCTTTGGCAATTTAATTTAATTTTAAGAGACCACAAAATGTTTTACCACATAGATACAGTATCTCCTGCATGTTCTTTGCATATTTTAAACAGGACTCAAGGTAGGCTTTCTTGAGTAATGGATTCCTTCCTGCTATCCAACCATGTAGGTCAGACTTGCTCAGTACTTAAGATATTGCTGTCAGACACACTTTGACCAGTCTTGGGTATGGTAGCTTGTAGCTCTTTCAGAGTGGATATTGACCTCTTGGTTGCTTCCCTGATCAGTCTCTTTGCTTGGTCATCCAGTTTGGAGGGATGGTGTCTAGTGGCATAAATTCCACCCAAGCAGCCCCGCAATGTGGAGGGGCCCAGGCAGGAAGGGCACCCACACAGCAGCAGTATGGCAGAGTGGCAAACATACTTTCATGGTTTGCTGCGCTGCCTCTGCTCTTAAGTTCGCACCAGGCCCAGCAATTGTTACCTACCTGGCCGAAGTCTTGCAATAATAGCTGCGCCATAAAACTTCAGGATGGTAGGTAACAGTCCTAGGATATACAGGCAAAACATCTGGGAAAACTCCGGGAACATTTACATTTTGGCCGATTACAGAAACATGGAAGTCCTCAAATGGTCGGCCGCAGAAACAGCTTCTTGGATGTCCCAGCTGGTATTTTCCAGAAAGGGGACGTCCATGTTCCGTGACATTGCAGACACTTAGACATGCAGTGGTAGGTTAGTAATCTGTTTGGGGTTTATATTTACATGCAGGTTTCTTTGCCCAGAAAATATTGCCAGTGATGATGATAGAGGATTGTGCTCTTCTCCCTGGTAGCATTGCCGCCATGAAATGAGTCCTTTATTTGCTCCTTATTCATGGTCAGGAGCAGGTTTAGTCATGGATGCCCCAACCAACCAGGGCCAGATGTGCTTATGCCGTTCTGGAATCACAATGCAAGGTGCATTTTCATTGCTCTGCCCAGGCCACTCCTCCAGCACCCCCGTGTTCTACTTGGATATACTTGCGCGAGGGACATCCATACTGCTAGGTTGGTATGACCTAGATTGGCCACTGTTGGAAACAGGATACTGGGCTTGATGGACCTTGGTCTGACCCAGTATGGCATATCTTATGTTCTTATGTTCATATATTGTACATGGTTTCTAAGATAGATTTGTATTTATGTATGTATGTACTTATATACTGCCTTTCCAGAATCAAAGCGATTTACAATGAACTCAATTAAATAAAGTATTACATGGAATAATGCTAACAAGGTGTGCAGGGTGTTAAAAGAGCAAATAACTTTAACAAAAATTTAATCAAAGGATTTAAAACCTAGTTACATGTTCTGTACAAATATGAAGATGGCTTATTCTGTCCTTGTTTCATTACTGTGTTGCTAGAGATCAGATTTGTAATCTAGTTACATACAGATATTGAATAATGTGCTGAGATTATTAAGGAACACTGAAAATGGATGCTGGCTTTGTATAACTTATGTCAGGTAACTAACTCTCCGAAATGATCCCTGAACATAAAGGTTTTTAAAAGCTTGCAGAAAATATTTGGTTCTTTAGTATCTCTTATAATGTCAGAGAGTGAATTCCACAAGGTTGGGGCGTATAGGGAAAATGCCCTCTCGGATGTTGATGTGTTACTGTTCCTGAAGTCCGGAGGTACTACTAATAAGTTTTTGCCGCCACTTTTTCGTAGTCTATTCTTCGGGGTGGTTTGAATGAATGCTCTCAAGCTTGACAATGGTTCCATTTGAAGAGTTTTGAAGATTGTGTGTTATTGCTTTGAACTTTACGCTACTGTCCATTGGTAATCAATGTAGCTGTTTTAATATCGGAATAACGTGCTCTTTGATTGGAACATGAGAGATGACTCTAGCTGCAGTGTTTTGGGTCAACTGAAGACGGCGAATGGCTTGTTTTGGGACACCCATTAGTATGCAGTTAAAGAAATCTGTGGGAAGATCATTGCTTGGACTGTTGTTCTGAAGTCACTTGCCGAGAGAAGAAGTCGTAGGTGTTGCAGCATCTTTAGTTTAGAATATATGGCCCTGGTTGTATTGCTTACATGCTTAGCAAAACCGAGATGCTGATCTAGAGTGACACCCAAGTATTTCACTTCTTTTTTTACTTGAAGGATTGCTTATTTTATTTTTATAGTTTCCAGTGGGGTGAAGGAGTTGTCTTTTGTAATAAAGAGTACTTTTGTTTTCTTGTAGTTGATTCGTAGGTTGTGTTCAGCTAGCCATGTGACAGTGTTGCAGAAGCATTCTTCTATTTTTGTAAGAACTGGCTGTTTTGTGTTGAATTGGGTATATAATATGATATGATCTGCATACAAGTGATAATATACGTTATGTATCTGGATTATTTTGCATATAGGTTGAATATATAAATTGAATAATAGAGCTGGTAATGCTGAACCTTGGGGGATGCCTATCTTTGGGTAGAATGGGTTGGATGTGTTGTTACCCATTTTCACTTGTAGGGTTCGATTGGATAAATATGATTTAAACCACATTAACGTTCTATCAATAAGGCCAATTTCTAGCAGCCTGAGTAGGAGGTACTCATGGATTATGGAGTCATAAGCTGCTGTTATATCTAAGAATATTAGGATGAAACCTGATCCCTGCTTTTCTATTCCTTTTAATAGTCTGTCTGTTAATGATAGGAGAAGAGTTCCACATCATGTCCTACTCTAAACCCATGTTGCAGAGGGTCGAGTGGGGCGAAGCTGTCAATGTGATCCTGTAATTGGAGCTGAACTGCTTTTTCTAAGATTTTTGCCATAAAAGGTAAACTCGAAATTGGCCTATAGAGCTTGGTTCAGATTTATCCAGGTCTTTGCCTTTAAAGGGGGGTCAGATAGAGGCAATTTTTAATTCTTTGGGTATGCACCCTTGCTCTAAGGAAGAATTGATCAAATTAAGCATAAAAGGTGTAAGATGATCACTGGACATTCTTATCCATGTCACTGAACATGGGTCGAGTGGTGAGGTTAAAGTGTTTAATAATTTGACTGCGTCATCTAGCTCCTTTCAGAGATTAATGCGAATTTATTCTAGACGTTGTTGGTGAAAGAGCTTTCTGACTTGGTCTGTTGTTCAACTTTTTCCTTGTAATATTTGGCCATAGATTGCACATTTGGTGAAAGCATTGATGTGTCTTCCTTTGTAAAAGCACTAATATCGAAACCAATGTTGAACATCTCTCTTGGTTTATTCACTGCTAACATTATAAGTTTGGTGTGGTAATCTCTCTTGTTGTTAATGATTGTTTTGTATTCTGCCAGCTTATTTGTGTAAGCTATTTTCACGACGTCACTTTTTGATCTTCTCCATCTCCTTTCTAGTTTTTTTAGCTGCCTCTTGATGTTTTGGATATCTTTTGTGTACCATACTGCGCTCTTCCTTGATTTGTTCTTTGGATGTGAGAGTCCATTGGAGACAGTGGCTGCTTGGTTTATCGCTAAATTCCACTTGCTTATGAGTGTATCAGTATCCATGGTATCCATTTATAGCTGTGGCAGAACTTCTTCTAAGAACTCTTCCTTGTCAAATTTGCGGAATTTCCTGTAGCATATATTGATCTGATTTGTAGTGGCTCCTCTAGTTATGTGTGGAATGGTGAAACATATGGTGTGGTGATCAGACCAAGGGGCTTGTTGAATCTGCATATTTGAGTCTACGTTACAATTCTTCAATTCTGGTGGAAGGAAAATGAGATCCAATGTATTTCCTTTTATATGCGTGGATTCTTGAGCTATTTTCCGAAAGCCTAGTGCATCCATTGTTTCTATGAACCCTTGTACTTGGTGTGTTGTAGTTGATGGCAGATTCAGATCACCTAATACCATTATGCTTTTGTTAGATGTATTTTTGCTGCATACGTAATCTGGGATGTTCGCAAGCTCCTTTCCGTCTGATGATGGAGGTCTGTAGATTAGGCAAAAGAGCAGGGTCTTATTTTCTACTAGTAGTATGTCCATGTCTTGGGAAATTTCACCTGGTCCTTTTGAAAGTGGTGGGTCCACCCCTAAACAAAGACACGGGGAGGGGTGGCCTACACAGAGCGACAGGTGCACCTACTCTTGCCGTATCTTGCTGGGCAGACTGGATGGACCATGCTGGTCTTTATCTGCTGTCATTTATTATGTTACTATGAAAATTGTAAATCCCTCTTAGCTATGATGGTTACTCCTCCTGCCCTCTTATTCGTCCTTTGGTGATTGAAGATATCATAGCCTTCTGGTTTTAGTTGGTTTATTAGAACTGTGTCGTTTGTCATTAGTCATGATTCAGTTATGAATAGGATGTCCAAGTTATTGTCTGGAACGTGGTCGATTATTACTGGTATCTTATTCCTAATTGAGCATGGATTGATTAGTGAGCATTTGAGGCTGGGTGTAACTTTATTGGGGATGGCTTTACCTTGCTCCATCTCCATTAAGTTAATCCGAATAAGACGTTATTTGCGTTCTGAGTTATTTGGCCATGGTTTATAATTTCTCACTTCTGATTTACACCCTTATGAACTGGATGTCTGTATACCTGTTTTCAGATGTCAAAAACATGCATAAGGCTTCTAAAATAACCCCCTTGGTGTATGTTCTGAAGGTTAATTATACCAGAACCTAAAGAGTTTAGGATTCTTATAGAAGTACAAGGGGGGGGGGGCACTTCCCAAGCTATTCCATGTATTTTTCCTACTTCATTTTCTAAGGATTTATGAAATATTTTTTTCACTTGGCTGTAGTGGGGTAGGATGAGTGGAACAAACACTATTTTAATGCATTCAACTGCCAAGCTCTAAGACAACAAAAGGCAAACATTTTGAAAAAGGAAGTAGATGTTCTATAGTTATTATATAAAATTACGTCCATATTGTATTGACAGACTGATTTCCAGCAACTTTTGTAACTATATAGAAGATAATGAATACCACACTTTTTGCTATCTGCAAAATAAAGCTTAAGTGAAGAGAAATGCATTCTTCTACCTGTTTTGATGATTACAGTTGGTTCCCCTCCTTGGAGATTGGCTCGGCTGATAGAAGGACCACTAATGTCTGTCCAGTAGACAACCTTGTCTATACAATCATATGCAATGCCAATAACAACCTTATCCTGCAAGTAAGCAAGATGTGATTAATTGAGTTCTGAAAGTAATGACTTCTGCACTCTCTATGCACAAGAGAATGAATGTCAGGTGTACAGAAGCAGGGAAAGGGAATGCTGAGATTATGGAGCAGAGGAAACTGGATCCTGGAGCACCACGGGAGTGATATGATTATAAAAGCATTACTTACTGGTAAATAAGCTTTAATTACTTGAGAGATTTTCAATGTAGTGGATTCTACAGTATAAACATTTCCTGTTGGAATGCAAGGTTATTCATAGCAATAGAGCTGTACAAGTTTAATATAGAGAATGATTAATAACCTCACATTATATAGTACACTACAAAATTAAGTTACCAACGATTGCTGCATGTTCTCTGAGTTAGTTCCTCTGAGGTGCTTGGCAATAGACCTCTGCCTGTCTTACAATAGTTTAAGCAGTTTGCCAGTTAATCTTGTTTTTTCTAAACTATAGAATAACTGCTGTTTCACATTAGGTTTTTCCTAAATGAAAGGTTTTCCCATTTCCAGTATAAATTTTGTTCTAGTGCAAATCATTGTTTGCAGCTGTTGAATGGTGAACATCATTGGGATAGTTTCCAAAGCGAACTTTGTATCAGAGGTAAAGCATGAGCACATATTCCCTTCAAAAACTGCTGCCTCCCACAGGCTGACCCTGCACTGGGAACGTCTCCATGAAAATGCAGGCAAAAAGTACAGGTAACAATATGCACTGTGGGAATATTTTATAATGGTTTTTTTCCAAGGGTAAATCCTTTTTTAACAATAGAAAAGGGGTTTTATAAAATTACCCTATGGTATATGTGCATAAAAGCATGCACGGTGATGAGGAAAAATGCATTTTTATGTGATCCCCATGTAGGTGTGTTCAGGGGCACAGTTTTGGTAGAGCATGGGCAGGGTCATGAAGGATGTATGTAATTTATAAAATATGTACATATGGAGGAGGAAGTGATGTCACCGAACGCGATGGCGGCCTGAGTGAAATGCTCCGGAGCCATCTCCAACATAGTGCAAAATAAACCCTCCAAAAAGCTAGTCTAGCATGGCAGAAAAGCCACCCCTAGTCTGGGAATAAGGACTGCAGATGATTACTTCACGGCGGAAGGCTGCAGATCTGAAAGAGTCTGCCTTTCAAGGTACTTGCTCTGGGAGCGGCAAGGCCAAAATGCTGGCTAGTGGCAGGCCAAGCGAGGTGCTGTAGTTTATTGTAAACCGCCTTGGAATGAAGGCGGTATATAAAAAACTATTAAATGAATAAAAATAAATAAATAAATAAATAAATAAAATGTGGAGGGGAAGTCGGATGGCAGCAGTGAAGGTGAAGGGGGCATTCAAAAACAAATAAGAGATGAAATGCGGGAGTGGTTTGAGAAATAAAAACAGAGGTGCAGGCAACAAAAACAGAACTGGGGGAATTGATGGGCAGTATGAGAGAAGAATTAATTGAACTAAACTACTGAGTAGGAGAGCATGAAAATAGATTAGAGGCTATGGAGAAATAGGCAGCTCTGCAAGGGAGAGTGGATGAAGGAGCAGAATGGAAAGAAGCAATGTGGTATAAATTGGAGGACATGGAAAATAGATCCAGGTGACACAACCTCAGGCTGAGGAGGATACTGGAGAGCCTCAAATTTAGGGACAGTGCTAAAGATGCAGAAGTCGTTTGTCTGGAACTCTTGAGCTAATGGGGAGGGGGGTGGGGGACAACTGAACCATTGAAAAGATAGAGCTGGATGGAGTACATCGAGCACTAGGACCCAGTAGGACCAACAGGCCCCGAGATATCATAATGTGTGTAAAGGATTATAAACTGAAAGAGAGAAAGCATAGTTACTCACCTGTAACAGGTATTCCCCGGGAACAGCAGGAATCAGTCCTCATATATGGGTGATGTTGGCGCCGAAGGAGCCCGTGCAAAAGCATCTCCCCGGCTTTCAAAGAAAACCTTTGGGAGATGCACCACGCTCCACTTCCCACCCAAGGGTGCCATCTTGCCTCAGTCCAATGTCATAGCTAAGACAGCAAAAATAAAAGATAGTATAGAAGCAACTCCAAGTGGAGGAGGGAGGGTTGTGAGGCCTGATTCCTGCTGTCCCCAGAGAACACCTGCTACAGATAAAGATAAAGATAAAAGGTGAGTAACTACACTTTCTTTGGGAACAAGCAGGAAGTCAGTCCTCACATATGGGACTCCCCAGCTACAGGCTATCGAGAACCTGTACAAAATGTCACAGTGATCTGCAAAGATCAGACGTGATCAGCAGTAGTTGAATCCCTAAGAGAGACTCTCGAAAGACCCAAGTGTCTGGTAGGGAACCAGCACTCCAGTAGCCTAAGCACAGAAGGGTTGAAGGGTAGGAGTTGACTACACCCTGAAAAGATTATAGAGAATGGCCTGGCCGAAGGCGCTGTCACATTGGGACTCCATCTCCAGGCAGCAGTGAGCTGCGAAGGTATGGACCGAAGACCAGGTGGCGGCCCGGCAAATTTCCGTCATTAGGATGGAATGCAGATTAGCCATGGAAGTAACCATGGCCCTGGCGCGGTGCGCCGTGACTCTCTGGTCCAGTGGGATCCCCACTTGCTTGCAGGCAAAAGTAATGCAGTCCGCCACATAGGTGGACAGAGTTTGCTTTGTCACTGGGAGCCCCAGACAGCTGGGTTCATAGGATACGAAAAGTTGTTGAGCTTTGCGGTAGCCCTGAGTCCGTTGCAGGCAGAAAGACAGGGTTCGCTTGCAATCCAGAGTATGGAGAATGGTTTCTGCCCTGCTGGCGTGAGGCCTGGGAAAGAAGGTGGGGAGTATCACCTTCTGATTGAGGTGGAATGGGGATACCACCTTCAGCAGAAACTTAAGGTGTGTGTGGAGCACCACCCTGTTCTTGTAGAATCTGGTGTAGGGAGGATCTGCCATCAAAGCCTGGAGCTTGTTGACACTGCGAGCTGATGTGAGTGCTACAAGGAAGGCGACCTTCCAGGAGAGGTACCACAGGTGGCAGGTAGTTAAAGGCTCAAATGGAGGCTCAGTGAGTTGCGAGAGCATCACATTAAGGTCCATTCTGCTGCTGGAGGGCAGATGGGGGGTTTGGACAACATGAGGCCCCAAAGGAACCGAGAGACGAAGGGCTGAGCTGAGAGGGGCTTCCCTTTGAAGGAGCAGTAATGCGCCGCGATGGTGCTCAGGTGTACTCTGACTGAACTGGACTTCAGTCCCGCCTGTGATAGGTGGAGCAGGTATTGGAGTACCATGTGCACTGAGCAAGGGAATGGATTCATCCACTTTTCTGTGCGCCACAGTGATAAACATTGCCATTTGAAAGCATACGCCCTTCTTGTGGAGGCCTTCCGAGAGGCCAGGAGGATGTCTTCCATATCTCGTGGAAGGTTGAAGGGAGCTAGCACTACCCTTTCAGCAGCCAAGCCATGGGTGAGAGGGACCCCAGGTTGGGATGCAGGAGAGAACCCTGCCCCTGCAAGAATAGTCCTGGGGCTCGGCCCAGGGAAATCGGCGGTACCGTCAATAGGAAGAGGAGCAGTGGGAACCAGGGCTGTCTGGGCCAGCGAGGGGCTATCAACACTAGTGACTCCCTATTGCGTTGAGTCTTGAGCAGGGTCTTGGCAATCAGTGGCATTGGGGGGAAGGCATACAGGAGGCCTTCTGACCACAGGATGAGGAATGCATCCACTGTTACCCAAGACAGGTGCGGTTGGAGGAGCAGAAACGGGGCAACTGTGTGTTGTCCGGGCTGGCGAACAAGTCCATCACTGGGACGCCCCAGAGTCGGAATAGCCGTAAGGCTACTGTTTGTTCCCGGCACCACTCGTGTGGCTGTAATACCTTGCTCAGCTTGTCAGCCAAGACATTGTCCTGGCCTGGGAGGTAGACCATCCACAGGAGAATCCCTTTGTGTGTGGCATAAGAGCACAGGCTATCACGTAGAATATTGTGACCTGATTGTTGGTCTGGATCAGCACTGTGTGGTGCTGCAGCTGGTGGCTGAAGGCTTTGAGGGCCAAGAATATGGCCCTGATTTTCAGCAGATTGATCTGCATGTAGGATTCCCTCTGGGACCAGCAGCCTTGTGTTTGGAGGCTCTTGCAATGTGCTCCCCAGCCCATTAGAGAGGAATCTGTGATGAGGACTTTTTGGGGCATGGGTGACTGGAAGGGCATCCCTGCCTGAAGGTGACATGGATTCTGCCACCATCCAAGGGAGATTGCCAGCTGATGGGTCACATGCACGCTGTCCTGGAACCTGCCTGTAGCTTGTGTCCACTGAGTGGAGGCACCACTGGGCTGCTGTCATGTGTAGGTGGGCACCTGGGGTCATGTGGATTCTGGAGGCCATGTGTCCCAGTAGGTGGAGGAGAAGCTGAGCAGGCATTGTCCTACACTGTTGCACCTCTGTGGCTAGTTCTCTGAGGCATACTGACCTCTCCTGAGGGAGAAAGGGCTTTGCCTGAAGGGTGTCCAGCTGTGCCCCTATGAACTCTAGGCTATGAACGGGAGTGAGGTGGGACCTGGGGAAGTTTATGACAAACCCCAGGTGCTGCAGGGCATTTATGGTGTGCACGGTGGCGCATTGTGCCTCTGCAGTTGTGTCCCCCCTTATGAGCCAGTCATCCAGGTAGGGGAAGACCAAGGCCCTTTGAAACCTGAGATGGTCTGTGACCACCACAAACCATTTTGTGAAGACCCTTGGAGACGAGGCCAGCTCAAAGAGCAGTACCCTGTATTGGTAGTGCTGTCCCCTCACCATGAACCAGAGGTATTTTCTGTGGCTGGGGTGGATTAGGATGTGAGTGTAAGCATCCTTTAGGTCAAAGGAGCAAAGCCAGTCTCCCTTCTGGAGGAATGGCAGCAGTGTTCCAAGGGAAAGCATCTTTAACATCTCTCTGACCAGAAACCTGTTGAGTTCTCGCAGGTCCAAGATGGGCCTGAGGCCCCCAGTCCTCTTGGAGATGAGGAAGTACCTGGAGTAGAAGCCGGTGCCCCAAAGGTGTTTTGAGACTGGCTCCACTGCTTTGTCCCAGAGTAGTCCGCTAGCTTGTAAGGAGCAGGGTCTGGTGGAGGAGAGGCCTTGTGGGTAACCTTCCTTGACCACCTGTAACACCCAGGCATCAGTGGTGATGGTTGTCCACCTCTGGGAAAAAAGGGCTAGGTGCCCCCCTGTGGGCAGCAAAGGACCCCCTGGGGGGTGTGGGGGTCACGTCAAGGTTGCAAAAGCCTCCCCCGGGCTGGGCCTGAGCCGGTGCCTGGGACTTTGGGGCTTTATGCTTTCTGGGACCATGTCCCTGGCCTTTTTGCTGCTGGGCCTGCTGAGGTATCGAGAAGACCTGAAGTGTGGAGTAGTACTATAGACCCCTTTCTTCCTTGGGAAGAAGGGCATTTTCCCCGGGGTTTTCTTTCGGAGTTGCACTGAGGTCTTTTTCGAGAGCCTGATTCTCGTCACATACTAGATCTCTATCTCCACCACTTTGGCCGCCATAGGTTTCCCGAACATGTTTTCACTTGTGCAGGGGACATCGATCAATTTGTCCTGCACCCATTGTTCCAGGTTGGACGACTGCAGCCATGCTTTGCCAGGGGCGGCTCAAGGCAAACTGCTGCCTGAGGCGAAGGATGTGATGGCACCCCCACTCCACTGTAGAGGATGTCGGGGCTTTTTCAGAACTCCAATCAGGGACTGAACCAAACCAAAAAGCCGATTAGATTATATGGAGGAAATGCAAGATGCTTACACACCAAGGAACTAAAAGAGAGTGAGAACCAACAGCACAGTTTATAAAATTAAATTATAACTCATTTTTATTTTGTTGTTGTAAACTGCGTTATGGTTCTTGCTTTTGCTTTTTCAACATATATTTTGCATCCACAGTGGGTGCTGAGCAGAACCAGGACATTCACCCACAGAACTCAATATCTTAAAAAAAAAATCTGATTCTGATCATCTCATTAACAACAACAACAAACGTTCTGCAGTACCAGGCATATTTATTTATTTAATGCTTCTATATACCACGCTCTTTAAAATCAGTGCAGTTTACAGATAACATTTTGTACAGAGCAGGAAGAGTCTATTCTGCACTTACATCGAACGGGTAATACAACTTGGATTTAGAACAGGGGTAACTATATACAGACTATATACAGTCTAGGCAGGAAGTCACTATCCAGTTGTAGCAACATGGCTTGCCCGGGGAGCTATGTACAGGGATGTAATTTATTTACTGGGTTTTCTGTTTTTATGGTTAGGTTGTAGGGTTGTGTCAGGTGAGGACGTGTTGTTGGCCTGGGCGTAGTGTAGGAGAAAAAGGTGGTGCTTTAGTGCCTTGCTGAATTGGGCAAAGTCAGTGACTGTGCGGATGGTCACTGGGAGCTCATTCCAGCAGGTAGGTGCATAAACATGAAGGCTCTGTTTTTTGTTGCCTTAGTGCATTTTGTTACTTCGCTGGGGGTTATTAGTGTGTTGGTGGCAAAGGACCTTCTTGCTCTGGTTGCAGGTGTGGGGTGGATAAGGTTTGTCAAGGAGCTAGAGGTTGTTTTGTTGATGGCCTTGAATGTTAACAGTACTACTTTGTAGGTGAGCCGGCAGTAGATTGGTAGCCAGTGCAGGTCTTTTAGGATTGGAGTAATGTGGTCCCTTCTAGAGGCCCCATGTAGGAAGCGGGCAGCAGCATTCATTGCTAACTGTAGTGGGTTTAGTGTGTTCTTAGGGAGTCCATGAAGGATCACATTGGCGTAGTCAAAGTTGGGGGTTACTAGTGCCTGGAAAACTGCTCAGAAGTCGTCTGGTTGCAGCAAGGGTCGAAGATGTCGAATTGTCCTCACCTTATGGTAGATTTTCTTGACGGTATTGCCTATGTGCGCTTTCAAGTCAAGGTGCTGGTCCAGCGTGACTCCTAGGTAGCGGATGATGGATTGACTCGGGAGCTCGGTGTCTCTCGTCTTTAATGTTGCCGGTGGGGAGAAGGTTTGGTTTCTCGTGATGAACAGCACTTCTGTCTTGCTGAAGTTTATCTTGAGAATATGTGAGTGGAGCCAGTCAGTGACGGCATCAAAGCATTTTACTAGTGAAGAGAAGTCTGGTTGGTCGATAGTGAATGGGGTGAAGAGTAGAACGTCATCTGCATAAATCAGGCAGGAGACGTTGAAGGAGTGGATGATTGCACATATGGGCTGCATATATATATATATATTGAATAATATTGTGAACTAATACAAAACCCTACAACAAAGAGCACATCTACCATAACATGCCATATCAGCACCAACTTCCAAAAACTCACATAAGGAGCCCATCTAAAAAAAGATCACTGTAAATACTACAGTGGGCTCTGTAATATCCATACACCTATTTGAAGAGCTGAACAAGTCAATTATTACAGTACAGTATAGATCTTTATGTACAAACTCCACGTTAACAGAATACTTGGCCTCAGTTACACACTCAGAACACAGACCCTCACCAAGTACAGAATAAGTAACCACAATCTAAAGTAAAAATAAAAATATGTAGACAAAATTTAACTGAAACTCCAAGAAGCCAGACTCCGTATGCAGTGCAACATCAGATAAATATAGTAACATAGTAAATCACGGCAGATAAAGACCAGTATGGTCCATCTAGTCTGCCCAGTAAGATGGCCGGAGAAGTTGGCAGAAGTAGGAGCCACTCTGTGCAGGCCACCCCTCCTCATGTCTTTGTTTAGGGGTGAACCCACCGCTCCATGCAGGACACCCCTATTTGTTGAGAAGTTAGATGGTTCCGTTTATTTTGATTTTATTCTGTTGCTATAAATGGATCCAGTGTGTCTGTCCCATGCCATTTTGAATTCTGTCACTGTATTTGCCCCCACCACCTCCATCGGGAGGGCATTCCAAGCATCCACCACCCTCTCAGTGAAAATGTATTTCCTGATATTGCCTTTCAATTTTCCACCTTGCAGCTTCATGTTATGCCCTCTCGTTTTACAGCGTCCCCGTCTTTGGAAGAGGTTTGCTTGTTCATTATTTCTCTTTAAGTATTTAAAGGTCTGAATCATATCTCCCCTATCCCTCCTCTCCTCCAAAGTGTACATATTTAGGTCTTCAAGTCTCTTCTCATAAGGCTTCTGATGCAGGCTCCAAACCATTTTGGTCGCCTTCCTCTGAACAGTTTCCATTCTTTTTACATCCTTTACAAGATACGGTCTCCAAAACTGAACACAGTACTCCAAATGAGGCTTGTCGCACTGTTTTGCCACCTTGAGATCTACAGAAATAATCACACCAAGGTCTTTCTCCTGATCCGTGCACACCAACCTCTCACCCCCTAACGTGTACATTTCTCTTGGGTTTCTGCTACCCAAGTACATGACTCTGCACTTCTTTGCATTAAAACTTAATTGTCAAGGATTTGACCATTCTTCCAGCTTTTGTAGATCTTTTCTCATGTTAAGGACTCCCTCTGTTGCAAATTTTCGTGTCATCTGCAAAAAGACAGCCCTTTCCATTCAGTCTTTCAGCAATATCACTCACAAATACATTGAGCACTGCTGGGCCCAGGACTGAACCCTGTGGCACCCCGCTAATCACGTTCCTTTCCTCCGAGTGAGCTCCATTTACCATCACCTTCTGTTGTCTATCAGTCAACCAATTTCTGATCCAGTTTACCACCTTGGGACCCATCCCCAAACTACTGAGTTTATTGATAAGCCTCCTATGAGGAACAGTATCAAAGGCTTTGCTGAAACCAGGTAGATGACATCCATCGCATGCCCCTGATCTAGTTCTCTGGTCACCCAGTCAAAGAACTCAATCAGATTTGTTTGGCAAGATCGTCCTTCGGTAAAACCATGTTGCCTCAGATCTTGCAACCTGTTGGTTTTGAGAAAGTTCACTATTCGCTCCTCCATTACTTTTCCCGCCACCGAGGTAAGGCTCACGGGCCTGTAGTTTGACACTTCTTCCCTGTCACCACTTTTGTGTAGAGGTACGACATCAGCCATTCTCCAGTCCTGAGGAACTACTCCTGTTTCCAAGGAACTGTTGAAAACATCCTTTAACGGCCCTGCAAGAACCTCTCTGAGCTCTTTCAGTATTCCTGGGATGTATTCCATCCGGTCCCGTGGCCTTGTCCACTTTCAGTTTCGCAAGTTGTTCTAACACATCATCTTCTGTGAATGGTGTGGTATCTACTTCATTCCCATCTTTATATTTGGGAGTCACAGTTGGTCCTTCTCCAGGATTTTCTTTAGTAAAACAGAGCAGAAGTATTTGTTTAGCAATGTCCCTTTCTACGAGTTCATTCCCAGCACTTCTGAGTCCTGCAATTCCACCTCTGAGCTTCTTCCTTTCCTGAATATACCTGAAGAAAGTTTTGTTGCCACACTTCACATCTTTAGCCATCTTTTCCTCTGCCTTTGATTTTGCTATTCTTATTTCTCTTTTTGTCTCTTTGAGTTTGATCCTGTATTCATTTCTTTGTTCCTCTGTTTGCAAGCTTTTGAATTTTGCGAAAGCTGTGTTTTTTGCCTTTATTTGAGCAGCCACTTCTTTGGAAAACCAAATAGGTTTCCTTCTCCTTTTGTTTTTATTTACTTTTCTTACATATTTATCTGTTGCCCCTTTTATTGCGACCTTTAGTTTAGCCCATTGCAATTCTACTTCCCTTATCTCCTTCCACCCTGTCAACTCCTCCTTTAGGTACATGGCCATTTTATTGAAGTCAGTGTTTTTGAAATTTAGGACTTTGAGCTTGCTATAGTTGGACTGCACTTTGGTTTTTATCTCAAACTACACCGTGTGATGATCGCTGCTGCTCACAGGTGCACCCACCCAGACATTCGACACGCTATCACCGTTGGTGAGGACTAAATCCAGCGTTGAGCTTTCCCTTGTTGGTTCCATCACCATTTGTCTAAATAATGCATCTTGCAGAGCATCCACAATTTTATTGCTTCTTTCCAGATTTGCAGAAGGAGTAATCCAATCCACATCGGGTAGATTAAAGTCACCCGATATGATCGCTTCCCCCTTTGTGGCTATTTTGACAATGTCTATAATCAATTCGTTATCGATCTCTTCGATTTGAGTCGGAGGTTTGTAGACTACAGCAGTATGGATGACAGTGCCATCTCCTCTTTCCAACACAACCCAGAGCGCTTCTTCTTTTCCCCATGCCCCCTGCAATTCAGTAGCTTTAATATTGCTTTTGACATACAAGGCTACTCCTCCTCCTCTTCCATTTTCTCTGTCTCTTCTGAAAAGATTATAGCCAGCTATGGCTATATCCCAATCATGCGATTCATTAAACCATGTTTCTGTAATGGCCACAATGTCCAAGTCCATTTCCACCATTAGGGCTTCCAGGTCTGGAACTTTAAATAAGAGATGCAGTTCCCCCATACTGTGTAAAATATAAAGATAGCACAAAGTCCAATCACTCAAATTAAATAAAATTATTTTTTCTACCTTTGTTGTCTAACCATTTTATTCTCTGGTCATGCTGGTCCCAATCTGAGGCTTCTGCTTTCCTGCCTTTTCTTAACTCTCTTTCTGTGGTCTATGGTTCATCTGCCATTTCTTATCTCTTCTTTTGTTTTCTTCACTTCCTTCTATCAGCCCATTTCCAGTTCCAGTAACCCTCCCCAGTATCAGCCCCCTTTCCAGTCCTCCCCTCCCAGTACCTTCCAATGTCAACCGCTTTGCATTCCCACGACTGCCACTGGTGTCCATTCCTTTTCAGTACTCCTCCTTCCCCACTGTCCAGCCCCTTCTAGTCCAAATGCCATCCCAAGTATCAGCTGACGTCCACTCTCAGTGCCACCCCCCTAGTCAGCTCCCTTCCAGTTGCCCTACCCCTCTGTCCATCCCCCTTCCAGAGCCATTCGCACATGTCAGCTCCCTTCCAGCCTCCTCCCCATTAATCAGCCATCTACCACTCCTTTTCCCAAGTGTCAGTTCCCTTCCAGTCCCCCTTCAGTACATCCCAGGTGTCAGCTCCATTCCAGCCCGCTCCATGTCAACTCCATTCCAGCCCGCTCCTTCCCCCATGTCAGCTCCTTTCCTGCCCCTTCCTTCCCCTGGCAGACCCTCTCAGTGTCCACTCCCTTCCAGTCCTATTTTCCCATCCCCCTGCATCAGCCCATTTGTAGCCCTAGCCCCTAGTTTTCTTCCAGGGCCAGCAGCACTCTCCTCCCCTCCCCCATTTCCAGTCCCAGCCCATTTCCAGTTCTATCCCCCTGATCAACCCACTCCAGTCCTAGCCCCCCAATCAACCCTAGACCCCATGATCAGTCCATTTCCAGGCCTAACCCCACCAATCAGCCCATTTCCAGTCCTAGCCCTCCCCCCATCAGCCTATTTCCATTCTTAACCCCCATCAGCCCATTTCCAGTCCTAGACCTCTCCCCGATCAGCCTATTTCTATTCTTAACCCCCCATCATCCCATTTCCTGTTCTAACCCCCCCCCCGTGGATTAGCCCATTACCAGTCCTAGCCCCCCCGATAACCCTATTTCCATTCTTAACCCCCATCAGCCCATTTCCAGTCCTAGCCCTCTCCCCGATCAGCCTATTTTCATTTTTAACCCACCATCAGCCCATTTTCAGTTCTAACCCCCCCCAGATAAGCCCATTACCAGTCCCAGCCCCCCCCCGATTAGCCTATTTCCATTCTAACCCCCCATCAGCCCATATCCAGTCCTAGCCCCTGCCCCGATCAGCCTATTTGCATTCTAACCCTCCATCAGCCCATATCCAGTCCTTGCCCTCCCCCCCCCCCCGATCAGCCTATTTACATTCTTAACCCTCCATCAGCCCATTTTCAGTTCTAACCCCCCCCCCCAGGAACAGCCCATTACCAATCCTAGCCCCGCCCCGATCAGCCTATTTCCATTCTTAATCCCCAACAGCCCATTTCCAGTCCTAGCCCTCTCCCCGATCAGCCTATTTTCATTTTTAACCCACCATCAGCCCATTTTCAGTTCTAACCCCCCCCCCAGATAAGCCCATTACCAGTCCCAGCCCCCCCCGATTAGCCTATTTCCATTCTAACCCCCCATCAGCCCATATCCAGTCCTAGCCCTCCCCCCCCCGATCAGCCTATTTCCATTCTTAACCCTCCATCAGACCATTTTCAGTTCTAACCCCCCCCCAGTATCAGCCCATTACCAATCCTAGCCCCGCCCCGATCAGCCTATTTCCATTCTTAATCCCCATCAGCCCATTTCCAGTCCTAGCCCTCCCCCCCAATCAGCCATTTCCATTCTTAACCCCCATCAGCCCATTTCCAGTCCTAGCCTCCACTCCAAATCAGCCTATTTTCATTCTTAACCCATCAGCCCATTTCCACTTCTAACCGCCCCCAGGATCAATGCATTACCAGTCATAGCCCCCCCCCCATCAGCCTATTTCCATTCTTAATCCCCATCAGCCCATTTCCAGTCCTAGCCCTCCCCCCATCAGCCCACTACTATTTCCAATGCTACCCCACCCCCAGCCCAGCCCAGCCCCAGACCTTCTGAAGAGAAATTGAAGAAAAAAAACTCACACAAGACAGGAAATGCCTCTTTCCCATCAGTGCCGGCGGGCTCAACTTTAATAGAGCCACGGGAAAGGGAAACACTCCCTTCGCGGCTCTGCAAAGCTGAGCCAGCACGGCACGGGGGAAAAAGAATGGCAGGACTTTTCCGGGGAGGTGGGGGGGCCGCGGGGCACTTTATTCTGCTGCTGCCGCAGCAGCAACTGTGACTGTTTTTTGTTTTTTTGATTTTGAAGGCAGAGTGAGGTGGTCTTTTTGGGGGCAATTTTTGTCACCCCCAAAATGTTGCCTCCTGAGGCCACCGCCTCACTTGGCCTCATTATAGAGCCATCCCTGTGCTTGGCGTTGTGCCCCAATGCCTGTGGCGGCCACCCTAGCCGATGACTCAAAGCCATCATAGGCTGCTCGGGATAGAAACTTTGAACATTCCTTTACCGCCGATGTTAGGGTCTTGAACCTCTGTAAGGGTTCTCCATCGAGGCCTGCTGAGAACCCCCTGGGCTCCCTCAACAGTTCCTTCAGGTACATGCCAATGCAGAGCTGGTATGAGTGGATTCGGCATGTTAGCATCGAGTCCTGAAAAGCCTTTTGGCCTAGGGCATCGAGGGTTTGGGCCTCCCTGCTGGGTTGTACCAATGAATGTCTTTTGGCTCTTAAGCAGGCACATTGTCGACTCCATGACCATTGAGTTGTGGGAGAGTTGGGCCTTTTGGAACCCAGGGCTCCGGTGTACCCGGTACATGGCGTCGAGGCACCTGCTGACAACTGGTATCGATGCCAGTGTTTCCCACATCTGGAGGAGGCAGCAGTCGAGAATTGGGGGCATCGGTACCGTAAAGCATCTCCAATTCCTCGGTTCAAGGGTCCTCCTTGGCCTCAGTCTTGAACACAAGAGACTTGGCCGTATCTCTCACAAAATCGAGGAACACAAGTCCTCGGGTGGAGAGCAGCGTCGGGTTGTCGGGGGGGGGGGGTTCCAAGGGCATGTCATGATGTCACCTTGTGTCTGGGGACTCTTAGTCCTCGGTGTCCCATTCAGATTCGAAGTCAGAGTACGGTCCAATGCCGCACAATCGCCTCTGTTGCAGACTGCTATCCGCGGTGTGAGACCTCTGGAGGATCATTGTTCTGAGCCGCGGTCATTCGCCGGGGAGGACCGGTGTCCCAAAGAATGGAACTGAGACCTCGAATGGGACTGGGAGCTCTCTCAAGGCCAATGGTGCTTGGGGACTGACACGACATCCGGGAAAGCCCTCAATGTCGAGGGTCCCATTGTCGGGGCAGATGAACCGGACGAGCTGGACATAAACGCACGCTGCATGGCCACTAGGGCAAATATACTGCTTCAATGCAGTTTCCAACTGGGTAGGTATTCACAACCTGAAAGTGAACTTTAAAAAGACAGAAGTTCTGTTCATCACAAAGGTCCCAACATTCACACCTCCAGCCACCCTACAGGTTAAGAATGCTGATCTGAAGACTAATCATGTGATTAAATATCTGGGTGTCATCTTGGATCAGCGCCTAAACATGGAGTCCCATATAAATAATATCACGAGGGCTGGGAATGGAGGGGAGGGTACAAGGTAAAAGCAAGAACAGCAGGGTCAAAATGACTCTGCAACAGCAATTCACAGTGGCAACAGTAAATGTGAAAGGCTGCAAATGTGGCGTAAATGCTGCCTTTTGGAACGGGAAGGTCAGAGGTTACATGCTAATGTCCTATGTGTGCAGGAAACACATCTAAGAGTGGGGCAGGAGGGCTTGCTACGCACAAAGAAACATCCCATGGTAATATGGTGGGGGGGGGGAGTAGAAATTCTGGTGAATGAGGATGCTATGGGGATGGTAGTGGGGGGAGGTAGGTTGGAGTAAGATTAAGGGTAGAGGGGGAAGAAGTATGGATCATTAGTGTATATGGGCCCAATACGCAGCAAGGAGAATATTATGAAAGATTGCTTAAGGAATTGGAGGGGCATGGACATGTTCCAATCATGTTGGCAGGGGATTACAATCTGACTCTCAACCCAAGATTGGACAATAGTGGGGGGCAGGCCTCAGGAAATCAAAAAGAATGTAAAAGCCTCTTAATCCTTAAGGAAAGATTAGGTTTAGTGGATGTATGGAGGTGTAGACACCGGGGTGAATACCAATATACTTTTTTTTCGAACGCCCATGGCACATATAGCAGATTGGATATGATCTGGGTGAGCGGGACTTGGGTGGCTAAAGTAGAAAGGGCAGAACAGGAACAAATTACATGAATGGACCATGTCCCAATAAATGTTATATTTCAGTTGGAAGCTCAGGAGACAGACATTACATTTTGGAGGTTAAATGATTCCATCTTAGAGGTGGAACATATACAGAAAATCAGCCGTGCCTTTCAGGAGCATGTAGAATTTAAAGGGGAGGGAGAAGTGACAAAGGGTACTATCTGGGATGGGATGAAGGCGGTCATTCGGGGCCATCTTATAAGCTTGGCAGCATACATCAATAGAGAGCAAGGGGATAAAGCGTAGTTACTCACCTGTAACAGGTGATCTCCGGGAACAGCAGGAATTTAGTCTTCACATATGAGTATCGTCGGTACCGACGGAGCCCGTGCGGGAATGCTCCCCAGCATCCAATAGGAAAGCCTTTGGGAGCCTCCCACAGCGCACGAGTGCTGCCTTCCCACCTCTGTACCTCTCTCCCTTCAGCTGAGTTTATAACTGAGACCAAAGGAGAGAAGTAGAGAAAAAGAGAGATAGAGACAACTCCTAGGGGAGGTGGGTGGGTTGTGAAGACTAAATTCCTGCTGTTCCCGGAGATCACTTGTTACAGGTGAGTAACTACATTATCTGCAGGAACAAGCAGGAATGTAGTCTTCACATATGGGGACTCCCCAGCTGAAAGATGCCAAGGGGTGACCCCAACTAGCTGCGAACCCAGGTGAGATGGGTCATGCTTCCTCCCATGGACCTTAGGCATCCAAACTGTGGATGGTGGGTAGGAGCTGTATTAAGTATGGAAGAGATGTTGTAGAACAGCCTGGCCAAACGAGGCATCCCGATGGGAGTTCTTGTCTAAGGAATAGTGGGCTGTGAAGGTATGTACCGAAGTCCAAGTGGCTGCTTTGCAGATGTCATCAACAGAGACAGAACGAAGGTTAGCCATTAAGGCTGCCATTGCTCTCATATTGTGAGCCGTGACATGGCCTTCGAGAGAAAGTCCCTTACTCTGATATGTATAGGATATGCAATCTGCAATCCAATTTGACAGAGTTCTTTTAGAAAATGGAAGTCCCAAATTACTAGAGTCAAAAGCCACTAAAAGTTGAGAAGATTTTCTATGTGGCTTAGTTCTATGGAGATAAAAAGCCAAGGCTCTTTTACAATCCAATGTGTGAAGATTCCTTTCCGCACTGGAGGCATGAGGCCTAGGGAAGAATATAGGAAGATAAACCAACTGGTTTAAAAGAAAAGGCGATACCACCTTTTGCAGAAAGTGAGGATGAGTCCTGAGGACTACTTTATCATGGTGAAACTTTGTATAAGGAGGGTCAGCTACTAATACCAGTAGTTCACTAATGCGTCTTGCAGAGGTGATGGCAATTAGTAAAATCACTTTCCATGAAAGAAACTTTAGGTCTGAAGTGGCTAAAGATTCAAAGGGCGGTTTCATAAGCTGACCAAGAACAAGATTTAGATCCCATGCCACCGGTGGTGGTTTAATGGGAGGTTTTGTTAAAAGTAGGCCTCTCATAAATCTTGATATAAGCAGATGAGAGAAAATAGGTTGTCCATCGAAAGGTTTATGAAAAGTAGCAATAGCACTAAGATGGACCCTAACTGAATTGGTCTTCAGACCAGAAGTTGATAATTGTAGAAGATACTCTAGTTGCAACTCTACAGGTACTAAAAGGGGGTTAAACCCCCTTTGTGAACACCAGATAGAGAACCTTTTCCACTTGAAAGCGTAGGAACGTCTTGTGGAAGGTTTTCTGGAAGCCAGGAGGATATCCTTTACTTGTTGAGAAAGGTTAACATCCTGGAATTCTAGACTTTCAGTAACCAGGCCCTGAGATGTAGGGACTGGGGATTGGGATGCAGTAAAGATCTGTTCTCCTGCGACAGGAGATCTGGAGCATTCCACAACTCCAGAGGAGTGGTTTGAGAGAGACCCTGAGTGGAGAGATCGTGCAAGTGGGCCCCCCAACCCATCTTGGATGCATCTGTCGTCAGAGTGGTTTGGCATAGAGGCTGCTGGAAAGGAGAGCCTACAAGGAGGTTTTTCAGGGATTGCCACCATTGCAGGGACGAAATCAGACGTGTGGTAGTTCTGATTTTGTCTGTTAGTCGACCCAAGGCTTGTGACCACTGAGAGGAAAGGGTTCACTGGGCTGCTCGCATGTGGAGGCAAGCATAGGGAACCACATGGACAGTGCATGCCATGTGTCCCAGCAGTTGAAGCATCTCCCGAGCAGTAAGGAATACTTTCATAGATGTTTGAGATGTCAGTTGTATTATGCGTAGACAGCATGGCTGGGGCAGGAAAGCCCTTGACTGCCGTGTGTCTAGACGAGCCCCTATGAATTCTAGAGAGTGAGAGGGGGTGAGATGAGATTTTGGGAGGTTTATGACCAGCCCCAAGTATTGAAGAATTTGCATTGCTCAAGAGAGAGCGAAGCTGGCCTCTGGAGTTGTTGATGCTCGAATGAGCCAATCGTCTAAGTAAGGGAAGACGAATATTCCCAGAGTCCTCATAAATGCTGCTACCACTGCCATGCATTTTGTGAAGACTCTTGGAGCAGAGGCTAGTCCGAAGGGAAGACCTCTGTACTAGAAGTGTCTTCCCTGGACCAGGAATCAAAGGAACTTCCTGTGATCTGAGTGGATGAGAATATGCGTGTACGCATCTCTTATATCTAGAGAACATAGCCAGTCCTGACTTTGGAGGTATGGTAAAAGTGTTCCGAGGGAGATCATTTTGAACTTTTCTTGGAACAAATATTTGTTTAATTCTCTGAAATCTAATATAGGTCTGTGTTCCCCTGTCTTCTTTGGAATAAGAAAGTAGGGGGAGTAAAACCCTGTCCCCTGTTGGGGAATGGGTACTTCTTCGATTGCTCCTTGAGCTAGAAGTGATGTGACCTCCTGCCACAAGAGGTCAGTGGCAGGCCCCTGAGAATTGAACTGTTTTACTATTGTAGGTGGGGGCAAGTTGAGAAAATGAAGCTTGTACCCCAGTTGTACAATGGACAGAGTCCAATTTTCTGATGTTATTTGTTGTCATCTTTTGGCAAAATAGCATAGTCTTCCTGGAATGGTCAAGGGTTCTGGACCTTTTAGGGGCAGAATGACTAAGTTCTCTAAATAGAAGTCAAAGACCCCGAGGGGGCTAGGTCTGTTGAGTCAGTTGAGCTTTTTGAGCTTGCGGCTTTCTTTGCTGTCTGTTCTGTTGTTGCCCCTTCTAGGGAACATGGAGCAGACAGTGAGCTTTGATGGGTGTAAGTTTGGTAAGGCTTCTTTTTCTTACTGAAAAAGGTTTTTTTGTATATTTTATTTTTTGCTGGGATGGCTGTAGACTTTGACAATCAGTTTAAAGTAGTATTGTCAGATTCAAGCTGATTAGCCTTGTCCTGCCAGTCCTTGCCACAGAGATTTTCTCCTGTGCAAGGAATGTTTCCCAGTTTTTCTTGCACCCACTGTTCTAAGTCTGATGCTTAAAGCCAAGCAATACGATGTGCTCCTATGGATATAGCAGAGGTTCTGCTAATACATTCAAAGCAAACAAAGGTAGCACGGTTCATTTATTTATTTATTTATTTTATTTATTTACATTTCTTATATACCGCACTATTTGCGATCAGCGCGGTTTACATAGAACAAACAGTATCCGACAATAAACAAGAGTCAGGTCATTACAATGAACAGGAGCAGTAAACTTGGATAACAGGGGACACTATCTACATGTGTGGAACATTGAACAAGGTAACTGTATATATGTGAGATGGAGTTATCATGAATTTTGAGACATTCTGGGCATGCTTGACCAGAATAAGGTAGTCTGCTCTTTTTTCCTCTGAAACACAAGGACTAAGGAGCTCTAAGTCTTTTGAGACTTCTTCCAGGAACATTCGCATATAAAGAATGTAGGAACTGATCCTGGCTCCTAGCATGGAGGACTGAAAGCATCGACGGCCATAGGCATCGAGAGTCCTGGATTCACGGCCTGGAGGATTAGAAGAATATGTTTTAGCATTCTTGATCCTTCGCATGGCCGATTCCGCTACCACTGAATGGTGTGATAACTGAGTTTTTTTGAAAACCAGGACAACTTGGCACTTGGTACATAGTGTCAAGGCGTCGGGAATGTGAAGATATTGTTAAAGGAGTTTCCCACATTCTCAACATTAGATCATGTAAGATCTTGTGAATGGGAAGCATAGCTGCTTCCTTGGGAGCCATAGGGTATTGTAGAATTCTTAATTTTTCGGCCCTAGGTTCCTTTTCTGGAATCACAGTGATTGCAAGACCCTTTGCTAAATCACGTATGAAATCCTGAAAGGACATGTCCTCTGGAGGAGACATTCTGCGTTGAGGAGAAGGAACCGAATCTTCTAACAGATTCGCTCTAGTACCGGTAGAATCAGAGTCATCGGATTCGGAAGACTCAAGCACCGGGTGCTCCTGTAACGCATGGTATCAGTACTGCTCGAAGTCGGTACTGAAATGTCTCGGTTCCTGATCCCCGATACCAGAGATCGGCATGGGGGGAAGCAATCTTGTCGAAGCAGGTATTGTCGGTACCGGTACTGTCTGTTGCAGTCTTAGCAGTACCGAAGCCGCTAAGAGGCCTCTAGACTGCATTCGATAGCGAGGATTCTGTGATCCATCGCTCCTGCCGATGCCTGGGTGCCGGTGCCGGTACCGGTGGAAGTGGCTACAACCCCAGAACATGACACCAGTAGTTCCACAGAGGTGGAGGCCTCTGGAACATCCTGGAGCCTGAAGACTCCCGCTGGGGCTGTTTTGCTGGTGAAGTATCCTCGAGGGAAACACCAGTGGCATCTCGATATTTTGAGGGAGATTTACCCTTCGAGGGTCGGCTAGTCTTAGAAGACTTCAATTAGGTTACCAGAGATCTATGGGAGGAAATTGAAGCCCTGGAAGACGTCGATGCAACTGACATCGTGTCGGCAGCAAAAAGGGTAACGAGTTTTGCAGCTCTATTCTGCAGGACCCTTTTGGTCATCCTTGTGCAGGAGAGACACTCCATTGGACAATGTTCAGGACCCAAACATTTTAGACGCCAATCATGGGTGTCGGTGACGGAAATGGTACCGCCACATTTTGAGCATTTTTTGAAACCACTAGCTGGTTTCTCCATGCTTGAAGAAAAATGGGCCTAGTGCCCAAAATGGTGCCTAGCACCAGAAGCAGGGAAAGATCCCTGAAGAAATACAATTTTTTTTTTTTTTTTAAGGAAAGAAGAAGAGAACCGGCGGTATTGGTAGGCATCGAATGAAGGCAGACGTGACCATAAAAAACAAGAAATAAAGGTATATTTTCTGCGGTGAGAGGGTATCACGTCCTGTCGGCTCCGCAGAAAATGAAGAACTGAAGGGAGAGAGGTACAGAGGCGGGAAGGCAGCACGCATGCACTGTGGGATGCTCCCAAAGGCTTTCCTATTGGACGCAGGGTAGCGTTCCCGCGCAGGCTCCGTCAGTACCGACGATACCCATATGTGAAGACTACATTCCTGCTTGTTCCTGGAGATAGAAAAACAACTCCTAGCCCAAATGGGGAGGTTAGAACGCAGGTCCCGTATACAAACAATAAAAATACCGCCTGAGAGGGAATACTATCCAAATCGAAAACAACACCCCTCAGTAAACCACCAATATATAAACCAACTCTAGTCAAACTCTCATAAATTACAAAACATCACTAGAAACAGTAACAGGTTCTCACCGGACCTCAGGATTCATACACCCTCCATCTGGCGAAATTCATCACCATAGGGAAATGGTGGACACTTACATCATAGGTCCTTAACCTCAATAACTTATTAAATATATTACCAAGAAAATTCCTACAACACTATAAGTCAAAAACTCTCCCTACCAAGAACCTCATATAGGGATTCACTCCACCACTCACACCAACATACCAAAAACCACAATCATCAACACAATTCACATATCACACCCAAACAAAATATACGCATTGCTATAAAAGTGTCCAATGTTGCTTTAGAGAATCTCCACAAAGCAGAAAGCACAGAAAAGATTATGCAATATCCTTTAAAGCACGCAATTCAAGGTCTTTAGGTGAAGATACATTCAATCTTGATATCCGCAAAAATGGCTGAAAAATAAAATTAAGCATAGATCTTTAAACTAGTATTCAGCAATCACCATTGTGCAAAACACAATCTGTTACTTATCTGCTAAGAAGCAACAATCAGCATTTCTTCACAGCATTATAACTCCAACGAGCTGCCCCACAAGCCACCATCCATTGTCCGATGAAAGCTTCCGTTTCGCCACAGGCTTCGTCAGGAACCAAGATTAAGCGAAGTTCACAGCCAACTAAATTCCTTTTATGGACTTTTACAGCAATGTGTATATTTTGTTTTGGTGTGATATGTGAATTGTGTTGATGATTGTGGTTTTTGGTATGTTGGTGTGAGTGGTGGAGTGAATCCCTATATGAGGTTCTTGGTAGGGAGAGTTTTTGACTTATAGTGTTGTAGGAATTTTCTTGGTAATATATTTAATAAGTTATTGAGGTTAAGGACCTATGATGTAAGTGTCCACCATTTCCCTATGGTGATGAATTTCGCCAGATGGAGGGTGTATGAATCCTGAGGTCCGGTGAGAACCTGTTGTTACTGTTTCTAGTGATGTTTTGTAATTTATGAGAGTTTGACTAGAGTTGGTTTATATATTGGTGGTTTACTGAGGGGTATTGTTTTCGATGAGGTTAGAACGCAGCCACCAATGCGATCATGACCCAAAGCTCTTGGCAGTTTTGATGAAGGTAACTGAGGTAACTGGGTAGGCAGAGAGCGCAGAAAATGGAACACAAATTGACAGTGCTCAAGGAAGCCCATTTTGAATGGGTAACAGAGTGGGGAGACTCCTAGTCACACGGTTAAAAGTGAAAAAGTAGGTGGCCCAAATACATGGAATTAGGAATAAGGAGGGGAGGATGGTGGATCACATATCCGAAATACAGCAAGTTTTCAGGGAATTATATCAAGATCTGTATCAAAGTGAAATCATAGGAGGAGGAGAAGGGTGACCAATTCCTGATGGAGTTCAAGTTGCAGACACTCACAGAAAAGGAGAAGCAAGTGTTAGGGAGAGAGATAACAGAGAAAGAGGTCCAAACAGCTATAAAAAATCTTAAGCTTGGGAAGGCGCCTGGGTTAGATGGCCTAACACCTAAGTTTTACTGTTCAATGCAGGATATAGTGGCCACAAATCTAACAAAGGGCCTCAATGGGATTTTGATGGGGGAGAAGCTCCTGAGGTCCATGGAAAAGGCGGGAATCATGGTATTGCCGAAGTCAGGAAAGGATGTCACTGTGTGCGGGTCATACCGACCATTATCACGAATCAATTTGGATGCCAAACTATTGGCTAAAATATTGGCTACCTGACTACAAAGAGTACTGCCCAAATTGGTACCTAAAGATCAAATGGGTTTTGTACCAGGAAGGCAGTGGGGGGGGGGGGGGAACAATATAAGGAAAATTCTGACCACCACTTGGCACCTGAACCGCACAGAACAAGCGGTGTATTTAATGGTGGATGTGGAAAAAGTGTTCGATAGGGTGGAGTGAGGTTCATGTTCTAGGTGATGGCAAAGATGGGGCTAGGGGAGAACTTCATAAAATGGGTGAGAGCATTGTATGCTAATCCTACAGCACGTATCCACATTAATGGGTATTACACTGAGGGTTTTAAGTTAAGGAGAGGAACGTGCCAAGGCTGCCCCCTATTGCCATTGTTGTTTGCTTTAGTAATAGAACCCTTGGAGACATATATCAGGCAGCAGGAGGACCTACAGGGGGTGAAGGTGAATGGGGAAGTCACCAAAATAGCCTTATTTATGGACAATGTTATCTTTATGGTAGGTAAATCATTCATGACCCTGCCAATATTAATGAAATCTATAGCGCGATATAGTGAGGTAGGGGTCTACAAAATTAATATGAGCAAGACGGAAATACTAGGGTTTAATCTCCCTGTAGAATTCGTGGAGCGTCTGAAAGATAGCTTTCCATTTAAGTGGGTAAAGCAACAATTTAGATACTTAGGGATTCAGCTTAGACAATACACTAGACAAATTAAAGGAATGGAATTATAAGCCACTAATAGATAACATCAGACAGAATCTTTGTAGGTGGAAAGGGCTACACTTGTCATGGCTGGGACGAATAGCAGTGATAAAAATGAACATTCTTCCTCAATTGATGTTTTTGTTTACCTCCCTGCTGGTGATCTTATCAAGGACATAGCTGAAGCACCTTCAGAACATGGTTATGAGGTATATTTGGGGGGGCATGCTTGGTAACGTATAGAAGGAAAGAAGAAGGGGGATGCTTAGCTACCTATTATGATGCAGCATAGTTGAGGGCTTTGTTCACATGGAGGGGCATAGGTGAAACCAAACAATGGGTGCAGATGGAGGGGAGAGAAGAGGAATTTTGAGGCCCCACTATGGGACTTTGAGGGTACCCAACAGGGGGTGGTGAAGGAGAACCCAATAAAAAGGGCAACAATCCAAATTTGGCAGAAGTGGTGACACACATTGTTAAGGGGGAAGAAAATATCTAAGCGTGCCTTCAGCCAGGGTATTCAAAGTTTTGCACCAGGCATTTCGGAGTGTATTGAGAGGGGCTGCTATGGACAGGACAACTAGTGGAGCAAAATGGGCAGATAATGGGGTTCGAGGAGTTGCAAGAGAAATATGTGCTGAGGGAGGTAAATAGATATGCGTAGGTTCAGGTCTGGCACTTCCTACAGCAGAAGGGGATTAGGAGGACTTGGTAGCACCAACGACACCCTTTGAGGTGCTGATGGAGAAGAAGGAGAATTAAAAGGGCCAACTCTCAAGTCTATATCAGGTACTACGGGTGGAGAAAGGGGATAGTGATGACCCACAAAAACGGTGGGAAGAGGAACTACAGGGACCGTGGGGGGACATACATTGGAAGAGAACCCCCATTTCTGGAGAACAACTTAAAAATTTGATTAAGAATGTATGGACCCCAGTCAAGCAACAAGCCATTTAGAAAACAGGATCAAGTAAATGTTGGAAGGGATGTGGGGGTAAGGAGGACTTATTACTCTTAATATGGGGTACAAACAAGTGCAAGGACTATGGGCAGAGGTGGCAGGATTGTATAAGGAAATCACTAAGGTTCAAATAGGTCTGACTCCAGAGATGGTAATACTGAATGAAGTATGGGAGGGAGGGAATAGGGCATTGGAAACTTTCCTGGGATACTGTATAGGAGCAACGAGAATGACATTGTTAAAAAGGTGGAAATAGCCAGAGATTCCTACCTTGGGTGAGGTGGTGTGTAGCTTGACCAAGTGTGGGGCATGTGTGCGGTGGTAGCAAATAAACATCAACAGAAGTGTGCTTATCAGGAGACCTGCAGCTGATATGAGGAGTGGAAGAAGGAGGGCTTTCTGCAAACTGTGGGGGCTGTTAAGACTCAATGAAGAATCAGTCATGGGGAGGGGAAGGAGGAAATGGGGAGGGGAGGACAGAGGCCATTTGGGGCAATAAGGGTAAGAGAGGGACTGTAAGAAGGTGGATACAACCTTCCAAAGTGGGGGGGAAGGGGAAGGAACCATATGGGATTGGTAGAGGAAAATCAGTTACCTCTCGAAGACTGTAGGGGGAGGGGAGAGGGGAGGGAAGGAGAAAGCTGGTTGCTATTATTATTATTATTATAAATGTTGTTAATAAAAGTTCTGTATGTATTGGTAGGCAATTGTATAAAATGTTTTGGAAAAATCCAATAAAATATAAATAAAAATAAAATGCACATAAGCGCATATTTCACCCTCATACATTTACATCTACCCCTGAGTGGTATAAATATACATGCGTGCATTTTAAACATGATTTCCACAGGCTTTGTGAGGCTACTGCATAAAGACAGACACATAGGCCCCATGTATCTTTATAAAATAGCTTGAAAACAAGTGCCTATTTGCACTTCCTAACTAGATGACCTGTTATAAAATGACACCTCCTGTGCTCTGGCCACAGCACAAAGAGCATTTGTTGCAAAGCACCATTGCAAAGAACATTGACGCCAGGTTATTTTTCAGGGTTATCAATAAAATCACGTAATTCTCAGTTAAACATTATAAATATCGCTTTTGGTTTTCCATTTAAACAGACAGAAAGTAAATATATTTCAAGTTTATTTATGGCAATTTCTTTTTATACAGAAAAATAGAATTGGAATAATAGAATGAAATGGAAATAAACACGACCAATCAAAGTGAAGGTTTTTTAAATGAAGTATGTTCATGGGAGAGGCAGAAGGCCAGAGTGTCAACACAGAAATTATGGAGACCCATGCACTAAACAGCATTAAGGTTTTCCACAATGTATGTTAACAGTGAAAGTTAAGGGAAATTAAGGGCAAAACCTCCATGGTGATTGTACTATAGGTGGCATTCTTGGCACTTTGGGAAAGGCAGCTGTGCAAGTAATGTGGAGCAGTGGTTCAACTGCTATAAAGCAGTGGTAAGAGGAAAAGAAAGTATTTTTCACAGCCCTGTCCAAGACTGGAGTTTGGGATAGGTGGGACAGGATTTTGATTTATTATTATTATTATTATTATACAGTAATGAATATGTATCAGGACTTTTGGATGTGTCATTTCTGTTCTGTTTTATTTATTTATTTTTACCTAGTGATTATTGATTGTTATTTACATTTGCTGTTATTATAATGATGTGTTTGACTGTAAGCATTTAATTTATTATAAGTCAGTTCGATAGATGGGTTACTTTTACTTTCATTGGAACCTAGGTGCCTGTAAGTAAAAATCAGATAGAGTTGAAAGATTCCAAATTAACTCTGTCATCAAATAGCCAGACTGTTAATATTAGAAAAAACTAACTTTGGAATGCCTATATGCAAATTTTAGAAGTCTAAAAAATAAGATGGGAGAGTTAGAATATATAGCAAAGAATGAAAGGTTAGATCAGTGGTTCTCAACCCAGTCCTCTGGGACTCCCAGGCCAGTCAGGTTTTCAGGATATCCATAATGAATATGCATGAGATAGATCTGCATACAATGAAAGCAGTGCATGTAGATCTCTCTCATGCATATTCATTGTAGATATCCTGAAAACCTTACTGGCCTGGGGGTCCCAAAGTAGTGGGTTGAGAACCACTAGGTTAGATATAATTGGCATGTCAGAGACCTGGTGGAAGGTTAACCAATGGAACACTGATACCAGGCTACAAACTATATCAAAACGATAGGGTAGATCACATTGGTGGAGGGGTGGCTCTATATGTCAAAGAGGGCATTGAGTCAAACAGGATAAATAAAGGTTTTGCAGGAACAAATTACACTGTAGAATCTCTATGGACAGACATTCCATGTAAAATGGGGAAGGGAATGGCAGTGACCCCCACTGCCATTCCCTTTATCTTTATCTTTATCTTTATTAAAAACTTTTTATACCGCCTAAACCAGAAGGCATACAGCGGTGTACAATAAAATGAGGCTACTGAAGAAACAGAAAAAGAACGCCAATTAATTTATAAAGAGATAGCAGAGAATAGGATAGGTAAAAGAAAAAAGAGAGATGGGGACCAATCAGCTGTGGGAAGGAGGGGAGGGGAGATCAAAAGCAGTACAAAAGAGGTGAGTTTTAAGAGAAGTCTTAAAAGAACTAAAAGACGATTCCAGGCGTAGAGCAAGAGGGAGAGAATTCCAAAGACGGGGACCAAGAAAGAAAAAGGCAGAAGAGCGAGTTGACTCAAGATGAGCTCTAGAGGGTGGTGGAAGAAAAAGACGATTAGCGTGAATTGCCCGAAGTGCTCTAGAGGGACAATGAAAGTGCACCAGATCAGAAAGATAAAGAGGAACACCAGTGTGCAGAGCCCTGTGAACAAAGATCAAAACCTTATACTGAATACGGAAAGGAATAGGCAGCCAGTGTAGACGAATAAGAAGAGGAGTGATATGAGCAGAACGGGAAGAATTGGTCAGAAGACGAGCAGCAGTATGGTGAACTAGTTGAAGGCGACGAAGCTGAGAAAGAGGAAGGCCAGCCAAGGAAGCGTACTTTTTGCATACTATCATCCGTCTGGACAGAATGAACAGATGATGAAATGTTAACAGAAATTAGGGAAGCTAGCAAAGTTTACAACACAGTAATGGAAGATTTCAATTACCCCGGTATTGCCTGGGTAAATTTCACATCAGGGCATGATAGGGAGATAAAGTTTCTAAATGAAATAAACGACTGCATCATGGAGCAGCTGCTTCAGGAACCAACGTGCGTGGATGCTATTTTAGATCTAGTCCCAGTGGAACGTAGGATCTAGTGTGAGAGGTAATTGTTTTGGGGCTGTTTGGCAATAGCGATCATAACATGATCACATTTGATTTAATAAATGGAGTAAGGATAGCAAGGAAATTGACTGCTCTAGTATTTAACTTTCAAAAAGATACTATATAAAATGAGGAAAATGGTTAACAAAACACTAAAAGGAGCAACTGAAAGTTTAAGAATTTACATCAGGCCTGGGTGTTAATTAGAAATTCTATCTCGGAAGTCCAGATCAGATGCATTCCATGCTTTAAAAAAGGTTAAAGGAAGGTCAAACAATAGCCAGCATGGTTTAAAAGTGAAGTCACAGAGGCTGCTATAGTTAAGGGAGAATCTTTCAGAAAATGGAAAAAAGAACCAAATAAAAACAGGAAAAACCATAAGCACTGGCAAGTTAAATGCAAGGCAATGATAAGGCAGGCAAAGAGAACATTTGAGCTTGTCGTGAAAGCAAAAGCACATAATAAAAAACTTTTTCAAGTATACATTTGTAGCAAAACACCTGCGAGGGAGTCAGTTGGACCATTAGATAATGTAGGAGTAAAAAGTACACAGAGAGGACAAGGCCATAGCGGAGAGATTGAATTAATTTTTTGCTTCAGTCTTTACTGAAAAAGATGTAGGAAATTTACCCATGCTAGAAATGATATTTAAAGGTGATGTATCAGAGAAATTGAAATGAACAAAAAAAGCACCCCACCTGCAGAAAAACAGCACACAAAAAAAGAAAGCAGGCAACGAGGAACCCTTGGAAGGAACAAAGCTTATTGAGGGGGTCAGCCCTACACGTGTTTCGGCCACACTGGACTTCTTCAGGGGACTGTGACCACTAGTAAAGCACAGTTACTTACCTGTAACAGGTGATCTCTGGGAACAGCAGGAATTAGTCTTCACATATGGGTACGTCGGTACCGACTGAGCCTGCACAGGAATGCTGCCCAGCTTCCAATCAGAAAGCTTTTGGCAGCATCCCTCGCGCCTGCGCAGTGACTTCCCGCCTTCTCCACAGCCTCTCTTCAGTTGAGTTTCAGAGCTGAGACAAAGGCGAGGAGAGAAAAGGAAAAAGATAAAAAAATAAAAAAAAAGATGCAACTCCTAGGGGAGGTGGAAGGGTTGTGAAGACTAATTCCTGCTGTTCCCAGAGATCACCTGTTACAGGTAAGTAACTGTGCTATCTCTAGGAACAAGCAGGAATGAGTCTTCACATATGGGGACTCCCTAGCTGGAGATGCCAGGGGGAGATCCCATAAAAATGCAAGTGCCCGGATCAGGGGTGCATTTTGTCTCCAGGAATCCCCGGCATCCAATGTGGGATGGAGGGTAGGAGTTGACAATAAAGGAGCTGTGAGAAAAGAAACAGCATAGCCAAGGACTAGGTGTTCTACAGACTACAGGAGTCCTTGGTAGATATGATGAGTAGCATTAAAACACATTTAATGTACACTTAAAATATGCAGCTTACCTACTGTATTGTAGGAAGTAGAAAGCATGATGGAGTCTACTGGATAAGCAGTGGCGGAATCTTCAAGGTGACCTCTCAGTAGTGAGGATGAAGGTCCAGAACTGGAGGTAGTAGATGATCCAGGTGTCAAATGGGTAGGATTAGACGTCAGGTCTTCAATGGAAAGCTTTATGGGAAAAGCTGAAAAGTCCTTTAGGCATAAGGTCATTAACATTGAGGACTAAAGAAAGAAGACTGACGGAGTTGGAGAACTAGCCCAGTCCTGGCGGGAAGAGGGGGACTGGAAAAACCCCTATTCCCACGGAAAACAGTTGTGTACTCAAAGAGAAAGATGTACACTGTTTTTCCTAGATGGCGAGAGATAGGAAAAAATATTGAAGCTGGATGCTTCAAGGGCTTAAAGAAAAAATGGAAGATGTTAGCACCAAAGTGGTTATTGGTGCCTAACAGTTTCTGCATTGTAATATGGTATGGGCTGTAGGGCGACAGATTGTCTAAAACCTCTAGGAGGTAAAACATGTGTATAGACAGTAAGGGTGATAGTGTGTAAGACAGACCAACCCTTAAGAAGCCCCCCATCAAACACATATATAGGGAGGAATATATATATGTGGCTGGAATATATATATGTATATATTTATATATATATATATATATATATATATATATATATAGATATAGATATAGATATATAGATATGATATACCTAAATATATGTACATTTGTGGGGCATGGTTTTGCACCACCAGAGTAAGATAGGTATGTAGACATATATGGAGATGCTACATACCAAAGAACAGGTTGAAGATACCTGTCTACTACCCAGCCCCATAATTGTACATGGGGAATATAAAAGAAAAAGATTCTGCGTTCTACAAGAGGGTGAACCCACTTGGGATATGTATAGAGAATCTATTTTCGTGGATTGAGGGATGCAGGAAGACAATCCAACAAGATAACCGTGATGTTCGCGTGAAAACAGATGATCATATGAATCTGTAAGGAACAAGGTGGGAGTTCCACAGAACACTGACATGGCAGATGTGCAGAAACGCAGAAGATGATACCAGAGGGACATACTGGAGGGACCCAGAGGTAGCATGCGTAAACATCAGCCTTGGATTTTCACGCAGAAGAACTGATATCTCGTGTTAACACCCCAGGCTAGAGGGTGTGGAGAACCCTCACAGGCATGGGAAGGGTTTATAAGCTTTTCCCTACTAATAGAGAAGCTTCAGAGACAAGGTCAATGCTCTATAGCAAGGCCCTCATAGTAGAAAGCTTCTCTGAAGAGTGCAGAGAGCATTGTGCAGGAGAGATATGAGACAAACTGACTAAAGTCAGGTATGTTGCCATATCCTAGGAGAGTAGATGGTTAGAATAATGCGAGAAAGCCTAAACGAGTAGGAGGATCCAAGATAGATGACGAATAGCTTGGAATCACTACTGAGGCTAGACAAAATTTTGAACAAGGGACTGGAACTTGGAAAAAGTACCAGTAATACAATTACTGTAACTCCTGCAGGCACGGCTGCTGTCGGAAACAGCAGAGAGATTGTCTTGTGCCCAATAAAGAAAAACAGACAAGAAAAGAGAGGAGATATCCCTTCTCCTTGTCCGAGGAACGAGCTTGCTAGAGAAGCTTTTCAGTATGGTACTCCTCAGTCAGGGAAAAAAACCCGGTTGAGAGGGTAGAGTAAGTAATTGGAGGGTGACGTACCCATAGGGTAAGTCAACTGAAGGAAAAAACGTTCAGTTGGGACAGAACTATCAGGGGATAGTTGCAACTGCTCTTCTAGATAGTAAGAAGAGGAGAAGTCTGTAGTCCCTGAACAAAAATTTTCCGACAGGTTAGTATACTGAAAAAGAAGAGCACAGTGAATAAACTTCTAATGGGTAGAAGTGAACTGTAGATTACAATTCCCAGCCCCTATGGTTGCTGGGAATGCTGAGACTGGCCAGAGCTGGAGGACTTCAGGCTAGGCTGAGGCGTCCCTTGTTTAGGTACAGCCCAATGATGGGCAGGAGATGAATGAAACTTTCTTTTCTTAGGGAAAGAAGGTTTGGTAGGACATTTCCTACCCCTTGAAGAAGGAGGTGGCTTAGAATGGTCTTTAGTGGAAGGAGAGTCAGTGGAGCATTGAGCAACCTGACGTAAAGCCTCCTTATTGAAGAGACCTTCTCCTGTACAAGGAGAATGAGCCAGTATAGTTTGTGCCCATCTGCTCAAGTCTGAAGCTTCAAGCCAGGCTCTGCGACGTGCTGCAATGGCAATAGCAGAGGATCTGCTAACGGACTCAAAAGAGTCTATAAAAGCACGAGAAAGGAACCAGGATATATTCCGGCTGTGATTGATGAGCAAGGAATAATCAGTAGCCTTGGGCTCTGGTAAAAAAGGGGTCAAAAGAGATAATTTCTCTGTGACTTCCTGGAGTGTTAGACTCATGTGAAAAATATATGAAAGAATTCTGGAGGCCAGCATAGAGTTTTGGAAGGCTTGACGACCAAAAGCATCGAGTGTTCTTGAAGAACGACCCGGCGGATAAGAAGAATGCTTCTTCTTGCTCTTAACTTTCCTCAGTGCCGATTCCACTACAAGGGAACGATGAGAAAGTTGAGGCTTTTGAAACCCTGGAGAGGGTGGCACCCGGTACCGAACCTCAATGTCTGTAGAAAGTAGAGGAAGTCGTAAGGGCGATTTCCAGACCCTCAGAAGGAGATCCTGCAGAGCAGGATGTAAAGGAAGCTTGATATTTTCCATTTGTGCCGCTGAGCCATGAGTAGGATCACAACCAGGAATAGAGATATTAAGAAAGGTTGCCATATCCAGGAGAAAAGCTTGAAAAGACTGATCTCCTATGGGAACCATTCCTGGTAAGGCTAAAGAAAGAGCTTGAGCACCAGACGACGTAGAGGGTACTGCATTAATGCCAGGTATCGGTTCCAAACTAGGCATCGGTGCAAGGACAGGCATTGACATCGATACTGATACAGGATCAGTAGGTGAAGTTGCCATCGGGGACTGCTGCAGTGATACCGAGATCATGAGGGAGTTATGGCTAGGATCTTCGGAACTGCCCATCTGGAAACGACAGGAGTCGGTTCCGGGACACGTCGGTACCCAGTCCTCGAGACTAGATATCGATTCAAGACTCGGCATCGAAGAAAGCGAGACTATCGATGTATGTCACGAGGGTTCCGACGCCAGTGGCGGTATCGGCGATGCCGATACCACTAAGGCAGCCTGGGTTACATCGATCGGTACCGACGGTACTGAGGATACCCGATAACCCCCCCTTGCCAAGGGTAAGGCGGTCCACCTCGATGCCGATGCCAGGGTATTGGAACCGATCGATGCTGGTACCGTCCCGGAGCATGGCTGAGATTGAGAGACGTCAATGCGGTGCGTATCGATCGGTCCCGAAGGTACCGAGGATGCCCGATGACGATCCCTGGTGAAGAGTGGAACACTCGACACCGGTGCCGATGCCGGAGGCTCGGTACCGCTCGAAGCAGATACCACCCCCGCGCATGGCTCAGGTATGTTCTGTGAGGGGTGAGCCCCAGGAACAACCTGAAACCCCTTTAACGCTTTGGAGCCCGAAGACTCCTGCAGGGGTAATGCCAATGGATTCTTGAGGGTAAGACCGGAGCCGTCACCATGCTGGGCATGGGACATACCACTCAAGCATTGACTAGTCTTAACAGACTGTTTGTGGGTTACCTGATCCTGTGAAGTAGAGAAACCGGGTACCCTCACTGCCGAGGAAAAAACGGTATCGAGGGAAACTCTAAAAACTGAAGGTTTCCTCACAAAATTATCCCCTGACAAGTCAGGGGGGAAAAAGGGTCAGGACCCACACAGTTGAGACACCAACTATTGGTGTCTAAAAAAAACAGGTGTTTCTACATCGAATGCACTTCTTAGGAAAAGAAGGCTCCATAATGAAAAGGCCTAGTAGGCCCAAAAAGTTAAGGCAAAAAACTGAAGAAAAAGTTTCTCAGAATTTAGTCAAAAATCCACCGGCGGTACCGGTGGGAGCGGGAAATACAGCCGCGACCACAAGAAAACAAAAAACTAAAGTAATTAAAGTAATTAAAAAGAAAGGTTTCTGCGGTGACAGGAGGACGTCCTGCCGGCTCCGCGGAAAAACGAAAACTGAAGAGAGGCTGTGGAGAAGGCGGGAAGTCACTGCGCAGGCGCGAGGGATGCTGCCAAAAGCTTTCTGATTGGAAGCTGGGCAGCATTCCCGTGCAGGCTCCGTCGGTACCGACGTACCCATATGTGAAGACTCATTCCTGCTTGTTCCTAGAGATACATAAAAACACATAAAACATGTGATAAATAAATTAATAAACAAGCACTGATGACTTCTGAGTGTACAAAGTTAAATGATATAAAATTGTACATATAAATAATTAAAAACACCACAATCAAAGTCAATAGAAAATAAAAAAATAAAAACATCTAATAGATAACACAGGTACACTAAAAAAATTTTTTTTTAAGCTGCCTCTAATGTTTCGATTGATTTTTACGTTTTTTGGTGCGCTGAATCCAAATCTGGTAACCAATTTGCTCCATCACGTACAGATTTTTTGCTACATTGGGTTAGCAGTTTGAGGTGAACGTTTCAGATTGAGTGCGATCGAGATAAAAGTTTCTTGGATGAATTCTTTATACTAATTGTTTAGTAGTTATTCAAATAAGAATAAAGAAAATTGTAACAAGGCAGCACATAAGAATAGAGTAATGTCAACAAAACACACTGTGATGGTAGCAAAATTGTCTGCACTTAAAACAGCCACATACATGTGCACAAACACTGAGCATATAAGAGCGAGGTTAGACACAAAGCAAAGCAAAGAAATGTGCAAAAAATGTTGTACAGGTATGTATGTAAGAATAGAAAACGCAAACCGCACCATTGCAATACATGAAGACAAACACCCGATGGTGTGAAAATAAAATTCTAATAAATGAGATCCGACACTGTGGTAATAACTAGCAAATTTTTATTTCAAAGTTTAGCAAAAACACGATATTTGTCAACACAGTTTAGATTTTAAAGTCATTCTTGGGTCAATCAATCTCCTGGTGGGCCCGTTTCTTCTTCCCCTGAATGCTTCTCTTGGTGCGCTGCTTGGCGTATTTTTCATCTGGGGTTTCCCGCAGCAGCAACCAGCAGAAATCAGCCATCATAGTGGTGTTCCATCTTCCTTGGTACCTTCTCTCTGCGTCCTTGATGTCCTGGTGAAACCTTTCACCTTGTTCTTCACTGTACGCCCCCAAGTTTTCGGGAAAGTAGTTCACATGGGAGTGCAAGAAATGGACTTTCAGGCTCATGTTACAGCCTTGTTCTTTGAAGGCATTGAGCATCCTGGCAACAATATCCTTATAGTTCTCATCCCGCCTGTTCCCCAAGAATTTGAGAACAACATCCTTGAAGGAATCCCAGGCTTCTTTTTCCTTCTCAGACATCGTTTCAGCGAATGCTCCATCTGAAATGAGTTTCCTTATATCAGGGCCAACAAACACTCCTTCCTTTAGCTTTGCTTCAAAAAGTCGGGGGAACTTTGAGCAAAGGTACCGAAAGCACTCACCATCTTTTGGAAGGGACTTGATGAATTGCTTAATGAGACCCAACTTAATGTGGAGAGGTGGTAATAGAATTTTATCACGAGGTACCAAGCTCTCATGAAGAACATTTTTCTCACCGGGTC
The DNA here is from genome assembly GCA_033557465.1 of Ichthyophis bannanicus. NCBI lineage: Eukaryota > Metazoa > Chordata > Amphibia > Gymnophiona > Ichthyophiidae > Ichthyophis > Ichthyophis bannanicus. The sequence goes on from CM066033.1 coordinate 562,753,514, forward strand.
TCAAATACTCCCGAATTGGCCAGTCTTTTTTCCCCCAGTGTAGGTTGCGGGCCCGGCTATCCCACAAGCAAAGGAAGCAGGGATATTTGGTGAAACCGGATTGCTGCCCTAATAGCATGGATAGAATTTTAAAGTCTCCACAAATCATCCACTTATGCTCATCATAACGAATCTTCTGAAGAATCAGGGCCAAATTCTCGTATTTTTCTTGGAGAATAACAGAGTGAGCAATAGGAACTGAAGCAAATGTGTTGCCATTATGAAGAAGAACACCTTTTATGCTGTCTTTTGACGAATCAATGAACAGCCGCCATTCAGCAGGATCATACTTGAGTTTAAACTTTTCCATCACTCCGTATATATCGTTGCAAAATACCAAATCTTCCTCTTTGCTGAAATACTTCAAAAATTGTGTCTCGCGGTTGCGGTACCAATAAAAAGTTGTTCCTGGTGACAATAGATTTTTCTGTTTAAGCCGAGAACCTAGCAGTTGGGCAGCATCTTTTGGGAGTACTAAATCCCGGACTAAATCATTCAATTCAGCTTGAGAGAAAAGTTCAGGTTTCGGATCTGGTTCAGTTTCAAACTCGGAAGTACTGGACTCATCGGGAAAAGCCATCTGATGAGTCTCATCATGATCAGAACCGTCCACACAAATATGATCCAAAGATTTTGGTGGTTCAGGCACAGGTACTTCGTTGCTATGAGGCATAGGCCTAATTGCTGAGGGAAGGTTGGGGTTACTTATTACGTTCATATTTTTAAAGTTGTATCCCTTCACAATGCAAGAGCAAAAATAGCAGTCACTGCTGTGGTCTCTTTGTTCACGCCACATCATAGGTATTCCGAAACGAAATGCTTGTTTTTTACCTTTCATCTATAAGCGTAGATCTTCCTCACATGTCTTGCACACTTTGTGAGGAGCCCACGGTTTGTCTTGATCGCCTAACTTCAAACTGAAATAGGCGAAATATACTTTTTTAATAAATGCAGAAATGTTCCTCTGCCGCTTTTTCACGGTATATTCCCCACAAATAAAACAAAAACTGTCCGGAGAGTTGACGCAACCTCTGGCTCTGTGAGCCATCACAAATACACAGCACTGCAAACTACAACTGTAGTGAACCACTTCGGAATAAAGCTGGATTACGACTGAGCAAACAAAAGGTAATAATGAACTTGCAAGAAACTGAAATTTGACAGGAACGTTCATGTCGCAACCACCGTGTTTGAGCGAGCGAACAGGAAAGAACATGCGCCAGCGCGAGTACTGGATTTAGCCCCCCGCCTCCCAATTGTCCTGTTAATGTATAAAATGAATACAAAACACTGTAAAATATCATGAGGGAGTGTTTCTAGTTAGTTAACCATTACAACCTCTATTTTGGGCCAAGAAAATAAACTGCAGTCGGCTAAAAAGAAATTATGTGAACATTCCTTATATGGGTAAGAAATCTAATTTTGCAAGAAAACGTGACGTGATGGAACATTTTGGCTATTTTTCCTGGATTCAGCACCCCAAAATCTATAGGAATCAGTTGCAAAACTGGAGGCAGTTTTTTGGTAGTGTACCTGGGTAATCGTTAAAAATAATGAAAAGCATAATAATCAAACAAAGCATGCTGCATGCAACAGGAAAGGATAAAAGTTAGAGGTAAAAATTAAATATATATAGATATACATAGTGGCAGTGATAAACAATAATACAGTACCTTATCAACAGATGAGTTGAAATGAACATATACTCAATGGTACTTAAGAGTGCAGAATAAAACACTAACGACAGAACATAATAAAAACTGTTAAAAGAGCCTTGTTCTGTTCCCTTTCTTCTCCTTATACTGCCTTTCAAGGCTCTTTTTAACAGTTTTTATTATGTTCTGTCTTTAGTGATTTATTCTGCACTCTCAAGTACCATTGAGTATATGTTCATTTCAACTCATCTCTTGATAAGGTACTGTATCATTGTTTATCACTGCCACTATGTTATCTATATATATTTAAATTTTACCTCTAACTTTTATCCTTTCCTGTTATATGCAGCATGCTCTTTGTGTTTGGTTATTATGCTTTTTATTATTTTTAACGACTATCTATTAGATGATGTTTTTATTTTTTTATTTTCTATTGACTTTGATTGTGTTGTTTTTAATTATTTATATGTACAATTTTATATCATTTAACTTTGTACACTCAGAAGTCATCAGTGCTTCTTTATTAATTTATTTATTACATGTTTTTATGTGTTTTTATTTTTTCTAGTGGTCACAGTTCCCTGAAGAAGGCCAGTGTGGCCGAAACACGTGTAGGGCCTCCCCTCAATAAACTTTGTTCCTTCCAAGGGTTCCTCGTTACCTGCTTTCTTTTTTGTGGTCAGAGGAATTGAAATAAATCTCAATAAATTGGGAAGATGTAACACAGTTAATTGATAAATTAAAGAGCAGCAAATCACCTGGACTGGATGGCTTGCATCCCAGAATGCTGAACAACTGAAATATTAGATTGTAGAACTACTACTCATAATCTGTAATGAATCATTAAAATCATCTGTAGTACCAGAAACCTGGTGAGTGCAAAGCCAATTTTTAAGAGTTCCAGGGGTGATCCGGAAAACTACAGACCAGTGAGCTTGACATCTGTACAGAGTAAAATGGTATAAACCATTATAAAGAACAAAATTACTGAACATGTGGATAGTCATCGTTTAATGGCAGGAAGCCAACATGGATTTAGCCAAGAAAAGTCTTGTCTCACCAGTCTTTTGGAGCAGGACCTCAGAAAACACCCACAAATAAGAACAGAAGCGAGGGACATCTTGAACAATTTTCAGAAGACTGTGTTCGTGAGAAACTAGCTCAACTTAAAATAGACCGATGGGACCGGATGGGATACACCCTAGAATACTGAGGGAACTTGGGGACGTTCTAGCAACTCCACTGACTGACCTTTTCAATGCCTCGTTGGAGTCGGGAGTGGTGCCAAAGGACTGGAGAGAGGCTCATGTGGTGCCTTTACACAAAAGCGGTAGTAAGGATGTGGTTGAAAACTACAGGCCGGTTAGTTTAACTTCAGTGGTGAGTAAATTAATGGAAACGCTGTTGAAAGAGAAAATAGTGATGTTTCTGGAGTCCAGCGGATTACAGGATCCGAGGCAGCATGGATTCACCAGAGGCAGGTCTTGTCAGACAAATCTGATTGATTTCTTTGACTGGGTGACCAGGGAGTTGGACAGCGGGAGAGCTCTAGATGTGGTGTATTTAGATTTCAGTAAAGCCTTTGACACTGTTCCTCACAAGAGACTTATAAACAAACTGAGCACCCTAGGGATGGACCCTAAAGTTACTGCTTGGGTTAGAAATTGGTTGGGTGGGAGGCGACAAAGAGTACAAGTAAATGGAGCTCACTCTGAGGAGAAGGATGTTACCAGTGGTGTGCCCCAGGGATCTGTCCTTGGTCCGATTCTTTTTAACATCTTTGTTAGTGATATAGCGGAAGGGCTGTCGGGTAAGGCTTGCCTCTTTGCGGATGATACCAAAATCTGCAATAGAGTAGACACCCAGGAAGGTGTAGATAACATGAGGAGGGATCTAGCTAAGCTTGAAGAATGGTCTAGAATTTGGCAACTGGGATTTAATGTTAAAAAATGTAAGGTCATGCATTTGGGCTGCAGCAATCCAAGGGAGCAATACAGTATAGGAGGTGAAGTACTTTTGTCCACTAAAGAAGAGCGGGACCTAGGCGTAGTTGTGTCCGATGATCTTAAAGTAGCTAAACAGGTAGAAAAGGCAACGGCAAAAGCTAGAAGGATGCTTGGGTGCATACGGAGAGGAATGGCTAGCAGAAAAAAGGAGGTGATAATGCCTCTGTATAAGTCTTTGGTGCGACCTCATTTGGAGTATGGTGTGCAATTCTGGAGACCGCACCTTCAAAAGGATGTGAACAGGATGGAGTCGGTGCAGAGGGTTGCTACTAAGATGATTAGTGGTCTTCATTATAAAGCATATGAGGACAGACTTAAGGATCTTAATATGTACACCTTAGAGGAAAGGCGGGATAGAGGTGATATGATTGAGATGTTTAAATACCTCCGTGGCATAAATGTTCAGGGAGAGAGCCTCTTTCAATTGAAAGCAAGTTCTGCGACGAGGGGACATGGGATGAGGGGGAAGGGAGATAGATTCAGGAGTGATATGCGGAAATATTTCTTTACGGAAAGAGTAGTGGATCCGTGGAATAGTCTCCCAGTGGAGGTGGTAGAGATGAGGACAGTAACTGAATTCAAAAAAGCATGGGACCAACACAGAGGATCTCTAAAGGTAAAAAGTGGACTGTTGTAGTTGTTGTTATGGAAGGACAGACTAGATGGGCCTTGTGGTCTTTTTCTGTCATCATGTTTCTATGTTTCTATGTTTTGTATTTTTTTGAAGGTGTGAATAAACAGGTAGATAAAGGTAAGCCAGCTGATAAAGTATCTCGATTTTCATAAAGCCTTTGACAAAGTCACTCATGAGAGACTCTTGGGGAAATTAAAAAGCCATGGGATAGGAGGCAATGTACTATTGTGGATTAGGAAATGGCTTAAAGATAGAAAACAGAGAGTAGGGCTGAATGGCCAATTTTCTCAATGGAGAAAGGTGAATAGTGAAGTACCCCAGGGATCTGTGCTGGGCCTGCTGCTTTTTACCATATTTATAAATGATCTGGAAATGGAAATAATGAGTGAGGTAATCAAATTTGCAGATTATAGAAAATTATTCTAAGTTGTTAAAACACAAGAGAATTGAAAAAATTTGCAAAAGGATATTAATAAATTGGGAGAATGGGGCGTCCAAATGGCAGATGAAATTTAATGAAGACAAGTGCAAAGTTTTGCACTTAGGGAACAACAACCCAAACTACAGTTACATGATGCAAGGTTCAACATTAGGAACCACCACCCAGGAAAAGGATTTAGGAGTCATCGTGGATAAAACTTTGAAACCCTCTACTCAGTGTGCAGTAGTGGACAAAAAATCAAATAAAATGCTAGGAATCTTAAGGAAAGGGATGGAGAATAAAAAAAATATATTATAATGCCTCCTTATTGCTCCTTGGTGCAACCACACCTTGAATATTGTGAGAAATTCTGGTCACCATATCTTAAAAAGTATATAGCAGAATTAGAAAAGGTACAGAGAAGAGCGACAAAAATGGTAAAGGTGATGGAAGAATATCCCTATGAGGAAAGGCTTAAAAGATTAGGGCTCTTCAATTTGGAAAAGAGACAGCTGAGGGGAGATATGATAGAGGTCTATAAAATAATGAACTGCAATGAAGTCACAATATAGCATATTTAAGACTAATTGGAGAAAGCGTTGTTACTCACCTGTAGCAGGTGTTCTCCAGGAACAGCAGGAATAAGCCCTCACATATAGGTGACGTCACTGATGGAGCTCATGTGGGAGCGCTTCCCAACTTCCATAGGAAGCTTTTGGAAGGTGCTCTACGCATTCACGCCGGTCTTCCTGCCCGAAGGAGACATCTTACCTCAGTATGATGACATAGCTTAATGAAGTCCAAAAAGAAAAAAAAACTTCATGGGGAGGAGGGAGGGTTGTGAGGAATGATTCCTGCTGTTCCTGGAGAACACCTGCTACATGTCAGTAACAACACTTTCTCTGGGATCAAGCAGGAAGTCAGTCTTCACATATGGGACTCCCTAGCTACAGGCTACCGAAAAAACCTGTAGACAGCCCAACGGGGCAACCAGAAAAAGCGATCCAAGACGAACTGCGGAAAACGCTGAGGTTCCAAGAATCAACATCAGTCTCAAGCATCAACCAAGAGATGACTCATCTGTAGTCTACACAGACAGAAAAGCTGGAGGCTAGGAGTTGCATTAATTCCCAAAGAGGTGCCGGAGTACAGCTTGGCTGAAGGTGCTGTCATGCTGGGAATCCGCATCCAGGCAATAGTGTGCCGTAAAAGTGTGGATGGCCAATCACGTAGCAGCCCTACAGATCTCCACTGTGAAGGCAGAGTGCAACTAAGTCACAGAAGCTGTCATAGTGTGAACACTGTGTGTTGTAACATAATGCTCTAAGGAAAGGCCAGCCTGGACATAGGCAAAAGAGATGCAATCAGCCATCCAGGTGGAAAGAGTGCGCTTGGAAATCACTACACCCAATTTATTGGGGTCGTAGGAAACAAAGAGCTGAGTGGAGCAGCGATGGGACTTCATCTGCTCGAGATAAAAAGCTAGTGCTCTCTTATAGTTCAAAGTATGGAGGGAGGCCTCTGCCCTGTTAGCGTGAGGCCTTGGGAAAGGTGGGCAGCAACACCGACTGGTTGAGGAGGAAGGCTGAAATCATCTTAGGAACTTAGGATGAGTGCGCAGAACCACTCTGTTTTTGTAGAACCTGGTATAAGGTAGGTGTGCCATGAGCACCTGCAGTTTACCGATTCTGCATGCCAGAGTAAGTGCAACCAAAAAGATGACCTTACAGGTAAGGAACTTGAGAGGACAGGTAGCTAGTGGCTCAAAGGGTGGAGAGAGCAGCTGCCTCAGGACAACATTAAGATCCCACACTACCAGCTGCAGCCAAATCTGGGGATGAGAAAGCAGAAGGCCTCTCATGAAGCATCCTATGAGTGGATGAGCGGAAAGGGGCTGATCATCAATGCTATAGTGATATGCAGCAAGGGCACTTAAGTGAACCCTGACTGAGTTATACTTTAACCCTGATTTGGAGAGGTGTAGCAAATAGGTCAGCACCTCCTCCACTGAGCAAGAAAAGGGGTTAAGGGCCCTGGGCACACCAGATGGAGAATCTACACCATTTGAAAGCATATGCATATTGTCATAAGGTAGCGCCATCAGAACCCATGGAAGTAGGGGATTGTGAGCAAAATGTAAGGGAAACTGACAGCTCAGGTTCACACATGGGGGAAGGTTGCTATGAGCAACAGAGGAAAACAAAGCCACGTGGTGTTAGGGAACGCCCGAACAGAAAGGGAGCACAGAATTCATTAGAAAATGAAGAGCACCTGCATGGGGGCGGAGCCCAGGCTAACACCAATTTGAACATATTTAAGACTCACTTACCGACAGGTAGAGAGAGGAGGAAGGAGAAGGAGAGAAGTGTTAGGAACGGCTGAGCTTGAGAGCAGTGTCCGTGGAGCTGTGAGGACAGAGCCAAGGAGAATATCCGGGGCACATGAGGTTGGTGACTTCCAGAGAAGCTGTTGTGAACAGCAGTGCACAGCCTCCCAGTATCCCCAGGAGCATTGCTGTGAGGCAAATAGAGAAGGCAGTCCAACAGCCAAGGCTAGAGGATACAAATTACCTAACTCCCGAAGGGCAGAAGGGGAAAACTTTTACCCTGAAGCACATGTGAATGATTCAGATAAACACCGTGGAAAGGGAGCTTCAAGGCAGAGCTGTGTTCATCCGAGAAAGCAGGAAGTAGCAGTGCCTAAAGGTAGGCGTATTTACCCTAATAAGAGGGGTTTGAAACACCCTGACTTTCTCTGTACTTACCAGGAGCTCTGTAGCTCTCAAGAACCCAACTACAAGAAATACGGTAGTTTCCCACGGGCCACTAGTATAGTGGAGGAAGAGAATGTTTTAACTCCCCGACAGAGACATTTTAACTTCAACGGCAATTGGGAGCCAGAAGTTTACTCTGATGAGGAGGGAATGCAGGTTGAATTTCCTGAAGAAGTTTTAGAGGAAAATGAAATGGATTGCACGTACACGTACACTTTATCTGATTGTGTAACGTCTCTGTGTTAAAAGCAGCCAGAACTGTTTATGAGAAGAAACAGGTGCAAGAGTTACGTGAGTGAAAGGAACTGTTTTTCTGTTACTTTTTGTGCTGTTGTTTAATGCTGAAGAAAGCTGAGTTTTGTTCAAAGTATTTTTCTTTAATTGTGTTATCAGACGAATGGTCTGACCTCCTTTATGTTCCATGGTTATGAATCCACCCCGGACGGGGAATAAAGCCTGAGTTTAAACCTTACCCTCTGCTTCAACTACACTTTTTGGCTAATGGTGAAAACTACAGGAACCAGAAGGCTTTGCTAATGCCTTCATAGGAGCTTAACAGCCATAAAAATACTGCCCCATCAAACGACCCAAGCACTCTTTAGCCTCTGGGTACGTTAGTGGGTGACAATATGTGGTTGAGTCCTTGTAGGATGCAAGGATATTTTCCATCTCTGTGAGAAGGTGGAACTCAGCAAGAGCTACCTTCTCAGCATCCAAGTCGTGAGTGATAGGGTGTGGAGACTGGGGTGGGGTGCCCTTCTGCGACAGCAGATCCAGGGCACAGCCAAGGTGAAGGGGCAGTGACCAACATAACTGAAGCAGCAAGGGGTATCTCAGTGCCTGGGCCACCATGGGACAATGAGTATTAAGGAAACCCTGTCTGCCTGATCCTTGAACAGGGTCTTAGGCACTAAAGGAGTTGGTGGGAAAGCATAGAGCAGTCTCTTGCTCCAGTCCAGGTGTTGGGTGCTAGCCGATTGCAACAGGGAAATCTGAAGCAAAACAGTGGTAGCTGGGCATTGCAAGGGGACACAAAGAGGTTTATAGTTGGGGTGCCCCACATCCGAAAGACGTTGCAGGCCATCTGAGAATGGAGAGCCCACTCATGCAGTTGCAGGACTCTGCTGAGTCTGTCTGCCAAGGCGTTGTCCTTGCCTGGAAGGTATGGTGCTTGGAGAAGCATATGGTGTTGGGCGGCGAAGCTCCAGAGCTGGACTGTCTCCCAACAGTGGAGGTATGATCCTGTGCCCCCCTGTTTGCTTATGGAAAACATCACCAGCTGGTTGTCTGTTAGAATGAGGACAACCTGGTTGGGCAGCTGTGTCCAGAAAGCGTGCAGCGCATTTGCAGCAGCTCTGATTTCCAGGAAGTTTATTTGACGGAGGCTTTCCCTCTTTGACCAGAGCCCCTGGGTACAGAGGCTGCTGAGATGGGCTCCCCAGCTGAGCTTGGAAGCATCCGTTGTCAGAATCTGCTGATGTGGGGGTTCCTGGAAAGAGAGCCCTGTCAGAAGGTGCACAGGCTGTTGCCACCAGGAGAAGGATTCCTGCAGTGGTATAGTCACTTTGACCCTGTCAGAGAGGTGACCCGACGCCTGATGCCACTGAGTGCAGAGTGTCCACTGTGCTTGTATCATATGTAATCGGCTAAGGGGGTGACATGGCCTATTGAGGCTATGTTCCCCAGGAGGCAAAGCATCTGTCGAGCTGACACTACAGGGTTGCTTTGGACCTTGCTCACCAGGGAGATGAGACAGTGCGACCGGTCTGTCAGCAGAAGGGCTCTGAAAAAAGTCCAATGCAAAACGTGGTGTATAGGAAGGAAAACTTTATTTCTCACAACATATGCCCAATTGCCCGACACAGGCCGTGTTTCGAATATTTCTTCGTCAGGGGGATACAGGCACACAACGTGTTCAACACGATTAGATATGTATTTAGCTGCAAGAGCAATTTTTGCTCACAGCAACAAAAGGTTAAAAAACAGACTTCAATTTTCATAAATCAGATGGTTCGCCACGTTTTGCATTGGACTTTTCTCTATTCAAGTGGTATCGTGCTTTTTTGGTGGACTAGCAGATAGGCTCTGGCCATGGCAGTATCAAGAAGAGCCCTAATGAACTCGAGGGGCTGAGTGGGTTGCAGGTGGGACTTTGAGAAGTCGATGTCGAAGCCCAGCTGCTCCAGGACATGGATGGTGTGTTGGGCAGCCTGGCGAACTTCATCTGGAGTGCCGCCCCTTGCTAATCAGTCGTCCAAGTAAGGGAAGAAGAACATCTGCCTCATGCATAAAAAAGTGTCCATGACCGCTAGGCACTTTGTGAAGATCCTTGGAGCAAATGCCAGTCTGAAGGAAAGAACTCTGTATTGGTAGTGTCTTCCGCTGATGATGAAGCAGAGATATTGTCAATGTACGGTATGAATGAGGATGTGGGTGTATGCATCTTTTAGATCTAAGGAGCACAGTCAGTCCTCCCGCTGGAGGTAGGGCAGCAATGTTACGAGGAAAACCATTTTGAACTTCTCCTTTACGAGGAACCGATTGAGATTGCGAAGATCCAGAATGAGTTGGAAGCCTCTGTCTTTTTGAGTTCTAGGAACTATCGGGAGTAGAACCCTTTCCCTATCTGAGACGGCGGAACCAATTCCATCGTCCTGGCTTCCAAAAGGTTGCTCACCTCCAATTGGAGAAGGCCTCAATGGTGAGGTTCCAGAGGGTATTCCTTTAGAAAGAAAAGAGGAGGAGTCTGCTCAAAGTGTAGGAGGTAACCCTCCCTCACTATTTGTAATGAGTACACTATTTGAAAAGGCACTATTTGTAATGAGTACACTATTTGTAATAGTACACTGCTGACGTCAGATGGCTTCAGCAGCCATCTGGCAGTAGTATTGCATTGCATCAGAAAATGATGCAATCAACTCTGGATGATGTGTGCATGCTGGTATTATGCAATGTGATGCAATATTACATCATTCAAGGCTTACTTGGGATGTTGTTGATGTCCTACTAGATAAATTTACACAGTGAAACGTCAAAAATGAACTACATGCAATATCTTCAAAACGAGAGCCAATAAAATTTTTTAATGTTATATTCGTGTTCAGCTCACCAAGATACTACAGAGTAGGGCCTTTTAAAGTCAGTAACGATTTCAATGTTGACCAGTGTAATCAAACTCTGGAATTTGTTACCGGAGGATGTAGTAAAGGCTGTTAGTGTAGCTGGGTTTAAAAAAAGGTTTGGACAAGTTCCTGGAGGAAACCATAAACCATTATTAAGAAGGGACCCAGGATATCAATGCTTGTCCCAGTACAAGCATTGTGGAACCTGTGTCTTTTGGGGAAACTGCTAGGTAAGTATGACCTAGATTGGCCACTGTTGGCAACAGGATACTGGGCTTGATGGACCTTGGTCTGACCCAGTATAGCATATCTTATGTTCTTATAATGCCCAGGTGTCGATGGTAACATTGGGCCATCAATGGGCAAAGAATATGAGATGCCCCCCAATGTGCTGTGAAACTGGCCCTGAAAGGGGAGGAAAGGCCATGGTCCAGGAGTCAAAAGCCCCCCCCCCCAGGTTGTGGCTGTGGCACTGTTTGGGGCTGTGGGGTCTTAGGACTACACTCCTCTGGGGGAGACTGGTAGAAGTGGTATGTGGTGTATGCACCGTAGAACTTTTTCAAGTAGAAGGACTTTTTGCCCGAAGCCTTCCATTAGGAAGGGTCAGCAGTCTTCCTGGAGAGCTTGGTCATGGTGAGTTGTTCTGTCTCCAACACAACAGCCTTCTCAGTCATGGGTTTGCCGAAGAGGTCCGCCCCCCCTCCCCCCAGCATGGGACATCAGCTGTTCTGTCCTGAACCGATTGCTCCAGGTCCAAGGACTGTAGCCATGCCAGGTGGTGGGGGCACCAGTGCACACCGTAGCTACTATGGCCATAGACTCAAAGCCATCGTAGGCCGCTTGAGTCACAAATTTGGAGCATTCCTTGGTTTTACTGATCAGGCTCCGTAAGTGCTCGAGATGTTCACCGGAAAGTGCAGCCGAGAACCCAGCAAGCTCTCCTGCTAGGTCTCTCAAGTACATGCTCATTTACAGATGGTATACTACAAGCATCAAGCCCTGGTAAAGCATAGTTATTCACTTGTAGCAGGTGATCTCCGGGAACAGCAGCAATCAGTCTTCACATAAGGGTGACGTCAGCATCGATGGAGCTCAGCGCAGGAACACTCCCTGCATTCAATAGGAATGCTTTTGGGAGAATTGCTCCATGCATGCATGTCTGCCTTCCCGCCTTCCCAGTAATTCTCCTCAGTCAGGTATACAGTGGAAAGAAAAAACTCTCATAAGAGAACAGGTAAAGAACAAAGTGTGTATGGACAACTCCGAGGGGAGGTGGGCGTGTTGTGATGACTGATTCTTTCTGCTTCTGGAGATCACTTGTTACAGGTGAGTAACTGTGCTATCTCTAGGAACAACTAAGAATGTAGTCTTCACATATGGGACTCCCTAGTCCACAACTACCCAGCAGGAGGAAGGAGATCGGAACTACAGACTGGTAAAGCAGGGATTCATCAAGACTCAGCTCTTTGGACACACTCCTCTTGGAATAGTTAGAGATGTATGGTGGACGGAGTTGCTCCAAACCTGAAAAAGGATGTTAAAGACAGCTTGTCCGAATTGTGCATCTCAACTGAAGTCCCTGTCGAGGCAATAATGGGCAGCAAAGGTATGTAGAGGAGACCATGTGGCTGCTTGGCAAATCTTGGAAATAGAGACAGAATGAAGATTGGCTACTGTAGCAGCCATGGCTCATACATTGTGTGCCATGAGATTTCCCTGTAGGGAGAGACTGGCTTGCGCATATGTGAAATCCAGTTGGAAAGGGTCCTTTTGGAAACTGGGAGTCCAAGGTGTAGGGTCAAAAGACACAAAAAGCTGTGAGGATTGACGATGACCCTTAGTGCGATCGAGATAGAACAAAAGTGTTCTTTTGCAATCAAGAGTATGCAATCTTGCTTCCACCTTAGAAGTGTGAGGTCTAGGAAAAAAAATTGGAAGAGATATGGTTTGGTTAAGATGGAAAGGAGTAACCATCTTTGGAAGGAATTTAGGGCGAGTCCTGAGGGTTACCTTATCATGGTGGAAACAAGTGTAGGGATCGTAGTCTACCAGAGTTTGTAACCCGCTGACTCTATGGGCAGCGGTTAGAGCAATGAGAAAAACAACCTTCTAGATTAGAAATTTGAGGGGAGCCGTTGTTAAAGACTCAAAAGAGGGGTCTTAAAAGTTGTGCGAGGGAAACATTAAGGTCCCATGCTATGGTGGGGGTCGTATTGGTGGCTTTGTTAAAAGGAGCATGAACCCTACTACTAGATGAGAGGAAATTGGGTGAACCCCAAATGGGTGGTGAGAGGCTGAGATCGCACTCAAGTGGACTAAGACTGAATTAGTTTTCAGTCCAGATGAAGAAAGATAGAGAAGGTACTGCAGTAAGTACTCCATTGTACAAGAACATTGATTGAGAGCTCTCTGGAAACACCAGAGGGAAAATCTGCACCATTTAAAGACATAGGTACATCTAGTAAAATCATTTCTGGAAGCAGTAAGATGTGAGTCATGTCCTCCAGCAGCACAAGGTAAGAGAGGATGAAGCGTTCAGCTGCCGTGCTGTCAAGTGCAAGGTCCTGAAGTTGGGATGAAGTAGTGACCCGTGGTCCTGCGAGAGCAGATTGGGTGCACAGCCTAATTGGAGAGGTTGACCTTGTGTCAGACGAAGTAGACAAAACCATGACTGAAGGGGCCAGAATAGGCAATTAGAATCATTTTTCCCCTTTCCAATTGTAATTTGAAGAGTGTTTTCGGAATAAGAGGAATTGGGAGGAATGCATATAGTAGACTCCAACCCCAATGAAGAAGGAAAGCATCTGAACTCTTGCTGTTTGGAGAGGGTATCCTTGAACAGAACTGTAGCTGGGCATTCACCGGAGCATCAAAAAGGTCAATTATGGGTGTCCCCTATAAATAGAATAAGTGTTGTGCTGTCCGGTGATGGATTATCCATTCGTGTGGACGAAGGGCCCGGCTAAGCTTGTTGGCTAGCTGATTCTCCCCTCCTGGGAGAAAAACAGCATAGAGATGAATGTGATGTGCTATCACAAAACTCCAAAGATGTAGAGGAGGAGAGAGCCCATACCACCATGTTTGTTGACATAGAACATGGTAACTTGATTGTCGGTTTGAACTAGCACAGTTTGTCCCAATAGCTGGGGACAGAAGATTCGGATGACATTTGCAATTGCCCTGAATTCCAAGAAATTTATATGATGAGAGGCTTCCTGAGGGGTCCATTGGCCCTGTGTGGTGAGGCTGCAGAAATGTGCGTCCCAGCCGTGCTTGGATGCATCGGTGGTCAGGATACACTGCTGTATAGACCTTTGAAAAGGTAATAACCCGACAAGAATATTTTGGGCTGTGCACCACCACTGGAGGGAGTTCACCAGTTGAGATGAGATGGTGATCCTGTCTGAGAGATGACCTGTAGACTGCGTCCACTGCTCTGAAAGGATCCATTGTCTCGTGTGCATGCTGAGAGGGTATATGGAACAACATGGACTGTAGAGGCCATGTGGCCAAGGAGACGTAGTATGTCTCCAGCAGTGAGAGCTGTTTGTTGTTGACAGTGGTTGCAAGGGAGATAAGATGGTAAAGGCATTCTTCCAACAAGTAGGCCCAAGCTCTTATTGTGTCTAGACAAGCTCTAGTTAAGTATGATTTTGGATAATTTACCACAAACCCAAGATGTTGCAGAACTAGGATGGTATCAGGAAGTGATGTGGCGACTACTTGAGGAGTATCTCCCGTGATGAGCCAGTTGTCTAAGTAAAGGAAGACAAATATTCCCAAAAGTGGGCAGGTAGGCTGCTATGACTGCAAGACACTTCTTGAAGACCCTTGGAACCGAAGCCAGTCCAAAGGGGAGAACACAATATTGATAATGGTGCCCTTGGAAAACAAATCTGAGATATTTTTTGTACAGGAAATGGATCAAGATGTGTGTGTAAGCATCCTTGAGATCCAGAGAGCAGAGCCAGTCTTTTTCTTGAAGGTAGGGGAGAAGTGTGCCAAGTGAAATCATTGGTTGAGATTTCTCAGATCAAGGATAGGCCTGAATCCACCTGCCCTTTTTGGAATGAAGAAGTAACGTGAATAGAACCCTAGGCCTTGCTGAAGTGGAGGGACTTCCTCGCCAGTTCCCTGAGATGTAAGACGCATGATCTCCTGCTATAGTAGAGAGGAGTGTTGGAGATCCATATGGGCTTCGCCCACAAAGAAAGTGAGGGGTAGAGCCTTGAAATTGAGTTGATAGCCTACACTGACCAATTACAAGGTCCAGAGTTTTGAAGTTACGAGGGACCATTTATCTTATTTATTTAACAGGTTTTATATACTGCTTTATCATTTCAATCAAAGCGGTTTACATTGAAACTTAAACTTGGTAATGTACATTAAACAAAGACATTGATAACTTGGATTTTAGGGAGGCAATGGAAGGTTAAGTGACTTGCCCAAGGCCCCAAGGAGTGCTAGTAGGAACTGAACCCTTGTCTCTTGGTTCCCAAACCAGTGTTCTTAACCATTAGGCTACTCCTTCACTCCATTTATGGGCAAAGAGAGTCAATCTTCCTGGAATGTGTGAAGGGAAGGGAGATTTGAGAGGCCGACTGGCTATACCCTCCAGGAAGGAATCAAAAACTCATCAGAGGCTGGGCCTTAGGAGCTTTAGGCTTCCTGGGTTGACAAGTACCCTGTTGCTTTAGCTGTTACTGCTGAGGGTGACAGAAAGAGTAGGAGGTGTAATATGGATAATACTTCCTCTTTTTGGGGTAGAAAGGCTTCTTTGCAGAAGTCTTCTTTTTGGTCTGATCAGCTGTCTTTCTGGACAAGTGCTTCAGATGAGATCATCTGTTTCGATCTCACCTGCCTTTTCACGCCAGCCCTTCCCAAAGAGATTTTCTCCATTGCAAGGGATGTTGATAAGATTATCTTGTACCCACTGCTCAAGATCAGAAGACTGTAGCCATGCTGTCCTCCTTGCTCCAATACAGGCTCCTGCTGTCCTGCTGGTAGCCTCAAAGGCATCGAAAGCTGCCCTAGTCAGAAACTTGGAGGTGTTTCAAGCATGAGCAACAAGAGTCTCATGAGGGGTCTGCTTATAGGCTGGGAGAAGAAAGCTAAATTCAGAGAAGTCCTGGAGACATCCCTTAGAAACATGCCCATGTAGAGCATGTAGGAATTAATCCCGGACTCCAACATGACATCTTGGAATGTTTTGCTGCCAAAAGCATTGAGGGTTCTAGCGTCCTTGCCTGGAGGAACCAATGAATGGTTCTTGGTACTTTTAATTCTCCTTGTGGCCAATTCCACTACCATAGATAAAGCGGTGTGGTAGTTGTGGTTTTTGGAAGCCTGGGCAAGAAGGAACCCAATACAGCATATTCAACCTCTTTCTGATGGCAGGAGTTGAGAGTGGTGCTTCCCATATCCAAATCATCAGGTTTTTCAGGATGTTGTGGATGGGAAGAGTAGCCACTTCCTGCGGTGCAGAGGGATATTGGAGTATGTCTAACTCCTCTGCCCTCAGACCCGCCTCTGTTGTCACAGAGACTGAGAGGGCTCCCACCATGTCCTTGAGGAAGTCCTGAAAGAACATGTCTTTGGGTGGAGACCGAAGCCTCTCATGTGGTGGAGATGGATCCAATGGAATGTGTCTGAGGGACTCGAACTCAATAGACTCTGGTTCGGAATTGGAGGAAAGGGAATCCGATTCAGAAAGAAAAACAAAGTAATGCCTGTCGGTACCCCGGTACCGATGATGCTCAGTCCCCGGCATTGAAGGTCGATGCCCATGGTGTGCAGCATCGGAACTGGAATGCGCGATGCTCTGAATGAATTGGGTTTGGTGAAGCATCCAAGCGTGGTGAGACCGATACATCGAGCAGCCCTCCAGAAGCACCGGGCACATCGATGTCAAGGGATGGTATCAGAGCAGTAAGCTCGGAGGTTAAACCTGAGGGCCTTGAAGGCCCTGGCACAACGGCCACCAGGATCATGGCCAGACTCCGTTTGATGGCTTGCACATGCTCATCGAGGGTGACTGGAGAGGAATGAGTGAGTTTGGGCCCAGAGACCTGAGCTACCATCCCCAAGCAAGGTATCAGGGGCTCCACCGAGGACATGATCCTGGGAATATCCCCAAGCCCCCTGCAGCTTTGGAGGGGTATCCTCCTGCCATGGCTGTTTGGCCTGTCGGCCTATGTCTGGATCTGCAGATGAGTGTTGGTGCCGATGTCGAGCATTGGAGTCCGAGGCTGATGCCAAGGATTGGGAGCCCTTCGATGCTGAGGTAATCACTGCTTCTTGCTATGTTTAGAAGTGGAAGATGAATGTGAAGCATGTGACGATTTCAAAGGTGTGGAGGCCCCAGAGGAGTGTGCTGAAGGGGGTGAGTTTGACCGAAACAGCTTAACCCATGCCGTCATGTGTTTACAATGCGCACATGAAGAAACATCGTGGTAGGGGTCTAAACATTTTAAACACCGGTCGTGCTGGTCAGTGGCCGAGATGGTACTACGGCACTTAGTACATTTTTTGAACCCACTATGGGGTTTCTCCAGCTTTGAAAAAATGATGGAGGCCAAATCAAATTGGGCAAGGTAGCCCAATGTGAAAAACACGAAGTAAAAAGTTGGGAAAAATAGAAAAAGAAAAAAGGAAAAGGTACCGGAACAATATTGGACGCATCACATGACAGGAAGGCAAAAAGCAAGCACTGAGAAGATACTGAAAAAAGTTTGAAGAAGTCTCTTCACAGCGGGACTAGGACAAGGTCTTGATGGCTCTGCAGAAAAAAAGACTGAGGAGAATTACTGGGAAGGTGGGAAGGCAGACATGCATGCATGGAGCGATGCTCCCAAAAGAATTCCTACTGGATGCTGTGGAGTGTTACCACACCGGGCTCCATCGATGCTGACGTCTCCCATATGTGAGGACTGCATTCCTGCTTGTTCCTGGAGATCGTTTTCTGCCAAAACTATCCATGGTTTGGGTCTCCCAATCCAGGGGCACTGAGTACTACGTCTTATTACTCTTGATGCGGCGCATGGCCAACTCCACAACCATGGAGTTGTGAGGCAGTTGTGCTTTTTCAAAGTCTGGGCTCTTGCAGACTCGATAGATAGAATTGAGACGCTTGCTCACTGTAGGTGGGGTCTCCCACATCCTCATGAGGAGCCTCTCAAGAATAGGATGGACAGGGACAGTGATGGCTTCCTTGGGCGGAGTGGGGTACTGCAGGATCTCGAGCTCCTCGACTTCAGTCTCCTCTTCCACCTCAATTGTAAAAGGCAGGGCCTTCCCCATGACCTTTACAAACTCCAGGAATGAGAGGTCCTCAGGGGGGGACCTCAAACGTTCATAGGGAGGGGAAGAACCTGAGGGCACAACCCAGTGCCTCACTGTCTCCGGAGACTCATCCTCAGTCTCCCAGTCAGAGTCGGAGTCACTTAAGAACTCAAAGTACTGATGGGAGCAAGGACTCCATTGCTGACTTGAGGGGCACCTCAGTTCCCGGTGCTCGGAGCACCTGAGAAAACCAGTTGAAGTGACCAGGACCGAGATCGACCCCTGGAACCACAGGACAATGTGAGGGTCTTCAAAAAGGCACACACTATGGACAGGGCTGGTGCCAAGGAACCAGAGATGCCCAGTCCTTGGGGGGCATGCTACACCATGAAGGCAGCCAGACTGCGTTCCAGAGTGAGTATTCTCTCTGCCAGAAGGGAAAGCTCCACAGTTGCTGATGTTGGTGCCAATGCCGGCACTGATGGGGCCGATACTGGCTCCCCTCAGTGGGGACTCCACAAGGGTCACAGTCTCAGGAGCCCTGCGTCGATCCTCCAAGGTTTTAGGAGGCAACTTCTCCCACCGGAACAGCTTGGAAGGCTGCTCCTGGCCATCCCCTTTGGAGCTGCATCAAGGGTTTTGAAGTTGATGGCCTTGGGTCTTTCCCTTGGCCTCGGTATTACCCCTCAATGTCTACTCGGACGAAGTCCGTTCCTTTCGGGGGCACTCCTTATTGAAGCAGCTGATCCGGTGCCCTGCGACTTTGAGGCTCCGAAGTAGCCCGATCCCCCCTCAAAACTGAAGCCTCAAAGGGGGCCTTTGAGGGTATCAAAGCCGGGGCCTTGGAACTGAACAACGATTTCTGCTGCTTTTCCTGGTTCTTGAGCCCCTTGCATGTCATCTGCAAACAGAGAGGGCAAGTCAAAGGCTCATGGTCAGCTCTGAGGCACTGAAGGCATGAGCTTTGGCAGTTTGTAATGGAGATAGACCAGCCACACTGCACGCACTTCTTAAAGTCACTGTTGGATTTGACATGGCTGGGAAGATGGCTTCCACCAGGTCAAGGACTCCAATGCTCTTACCAACCAGGAGGGCATGAAAAAAAACCCACACACTGAAAAAATAAAAATAAAACCCCATAAACATGTGGCGCCAAGGCACTGACATTCCCAGGAATTCCATAGGTGGGAAAGGTGATACAAACAGAGGCTAACTCTATGCATAAGGCAAAAAAACTCCAGTAGTACCGAAATCTACTTATCTCCGGGACTCAGATGAATGTCTGAAGGACTCCATGGAAAAAAAATGAAGATGGCTCCTTCAGGTGGGAAGACAGGAACATATGCGTGGAGCATCTTCCAAAAGCTTCTTATAGAAGTTGGGAAGTGTACCTGCGCAGGCTCCATCAGTGAGGTCATCCATATATGAAGAAAGACTTCCTTCTTGGTCCCGGAGAAGAGATTTTTTCACTCAATGCGTAAGTAAACTCTGGAATTTGTTACTGGAGGATTAGTAAAAGCGGTCAGTGTAGCTGGATTTAAAAGAGGTCTGGACAAGTTCCTGGAGAAAAGTCCATAAACCATTATTAAAGAGAACCAGGGAAATCCATTGCTTACCCAATGGACAAGCAACTTGGAATCTGTATACCTTTTGGGAACCTGACAGGTACTTGTACCAGGATTGATCACTGATGGAAACAGGATATTGGGCTTGATGGACCCTTGGTCTAATCCAATATTGCATATCTTATGTTCTTAGGTGGTATAAAACAAAAATAGGAATAAAAATAAAAATGGGTCAAGGAGCCAAAGAAAATTACAGCACAGAAAGACCATTCTTCTGACAGGACAAAGAGTATTAAGAAACACAAAACCAAAGTTTGGACTGCTCTGTCCAACCAGGATGGAAGTCACTATGAATAATAAGCTAAAATATTTAATTCAGGATCCCGAAAAACTAGGATGCTATACTGATGTTTTTTTAGAAAAGAAAGCAGAGATTCAGACAGAGGCAGGAGTTCTTGTTAAGTGCCATCGAGTCGGTATCGACGCCTGGCGACCCTCTTGATAGTTGACCTAAACTTTGTTTGGTCTTCAGCCAAGCGGCTCATTGTTGATAAGAGTGGTAGCCATAGCTGCTGTTATTTTATCGATACATCTCATTGCTGGCCTTCCTCTTTTGCTGTGACCTTCTACCTTGCCAAGCGTTATGTCTTTCTCCAATGATCTCTCTCTTCGCATGATGTGTCCAAAGTATGAAAATCGAAGTCTTGTCATCTGAGCTTCTAAGGAAAGCTTAGGTTTGATCTCCTCTAGTACTGATTGGTTTATTCTTTGGGCAATCCATGATATACACAGTATTCGTCGCCAGCACCATAATTCAAAGGCATCAATTTTCTTCCTGTCTATCTTTTTCACTGTCCAACTTTCACATCCACATGACGTTATTGAAAATAGCATGGCCTGGACAAGTTGAATCTTTGTATGGAGAGAGACATTTTTGCTTTTGAGAATCTTGTCTAGGTCCTTCATAGCCGTTCTACCAACAGCAATACGTCATCGGATTTCTAGACTGCTAGTCCTTTCTTTATTGATCCAAGTAAGTTAAAGTTATCAACTATTTCAATTTCTTTTCCATCAATGATGAACTTATTGATTTTACCAGCTGTCAGAATCTTTGTCTTCTTAACCTTAAGGTGCAGGCCCATTTTAAGACTATGTTCCTCGATCTTGAGAAACAAATGTTTCAGATTGTCTTCACTTTCAGTCAGTAATGTGGTATCATCAGCATAGCGAAAGGTGTTGAGTTAGTAAGACAGTTTTATGTTATGTGACACTCATGATTTTTGATTTTGCTAATAATATAGAAGGTAAATTTCAAACCCATTTGTGCCGGTAAACAATGGATTTACCTGGTGGAAGTAATTTGGTTGAAAACTGGCTTCCTTGGAGCTGTTAAAAATATGCATGGACTTCTTCAAGCTGCATACTTATAGCATGTGAAAAAGAAACATTCCTGCGAACCAGGGGGATGGGGGATATACAGAAAAGAATATATAAAACACTAATGGGGTCATTCCGAGGCACAAATAGCGTTGGGATGTCCATCCCCTCTATTTGAGCCCCCTCCCGACCCCGACTAACTTCACCGCTCATTGTATGGGGAAGATAGACGGGGGCAGGAAAGGGGCAGATCGGGGGTAGCATTAGAGCGGGCAGTGGGCGGTCATCGGCCCCGGACGTACAGGGTCAATTCCAATGTTGGCCCTGTATGTCCAGAGCCAGTGGCTTGAACGGAGAACTTATTCCACCTCTGAGGTGGAATAAGTTCCTCTAGTAGGGAGGAACAGGCAGGCCCGGGGCTGGAAAGAGGCAGATTTTCCTGCCTTCTAGGACCCATCCTCTGAGGTGGCCTTCGAGGGCTTTGACTTCTTACGTTCTGCCTCTGGCGATTTCTTCGCGGAGGAACCGTGGCCGCAGGATTTTGAGACAGCCTGGGCATCACGGGGCACTGAGGTACCAGAGGGGGCCCTGGAGCCCGGTGTCACTGAAGACTCCAGGCCAGAGTCGAACTTGTGGAAAAGCTTTTCCTGCTGCAGCTGACGGCTCTTGATGGCCTTTGGGTCATGGCCTTGCAGAGTTCGTAGTTCGAGTCGACATAGTCCGGCTCAAGGCAACAGAGACAAGTCATGTGGGTCGGTGAGGGACATCTTACCACACCAGTCATGTCTCTTGAAGCCATTGGAGGCCATCGGAAAAAGGGGGCACTGCTGCCGGGCACGGGTCCAAAACCTGCTGCAAAAAGGGTGCGAAATGCTGGTCGAGGAATACCTCAAGAAAAACGAAAAAAGAAATGTGACGAACCCGTGGAGCGATGCCGAGACTATTTGGTTTAGGGGCGGGAAAGGAAACGGTATGCGTACCGGATAAAATAAGACAAAGAGAGACATTTTTTCCAGGGGGAAACTGGATAGACGTCCAGAGGGCTCCGTGGAAAAAGGGAGACTGAGGCAAGATGACACCCTTGGGTGGGAAGGGGATCACGCATATGTGGTGCATCTCCCAAAGGCTTTCTTTGAAAGCTGGGGAGATGCTTCCATGCAGGCTCCCCTATGTGAGTCAGTCCTCCCATATGTGAGGACTGACTTCCTGCTTGTTCCCGGAGAAAAGGTGTATTTTTCAAATCTAGTATTCAGTGATTTGTAATAACTTTACTTCTATAGAAATTCTTTAAAACTCTGCAGCAAACCTCCTTCAAGCTATAGTTCTCTTATGAAAGCAGGAAATACATATGCTGCTGGGTAACGTTTTAAAAAGTTACTAATCAAGCAAGATAGCTGGTTATGTTTAAACAGACATTCAGCCAGAACCTAGCTGGATATATTCTGGCTTAAAAATTTGAGTATGACTAAATTTTTTGATTAGATTTTAGCTGGCTAAGTGACAAAACCCAGCTGCCAAATGCACTACAGCCTTCATTTTAAATCTGCCTTCCCTCCACACCAGCTCCAAGCCCACTACTGTATCCAAAGCTTCTCCGCAGCACTTTGATATATACTTTAACTTTCCTCTTCCACCCATGAACTGGCAGCTACCTCTGATCCCTCTCCTGGCACAATGATATACATTTTACCTTTTCCCCACATCCTCCTCCTCCAATCCTTCCCACAGTACCCCATTGCACATTTTAACATTCCCTTCATCCCTAGACCAGTGACTGCCTCCAAACCCTACTCTCGGCTTTAGGATGGGAATGTTTAGAAATGTATACTGGCTTTTCCTCTTCTTACTTAACTCTTAAGCCCCATCAATCCTACCCCCTGAGCTGATCCTGCCAACATGCCCCACTCACCTGTTCTGACCGACCCCCCTCCCCGCAAGATTAAAACCTTCCTAACAGAACATAAGAACATAATATATGTCATACTGGGTCAGACCAAGTTCCATCAAGTCCAGCATCCTGTTTCCAACAGAGGCCAATCTAGGTCATAAGTACCTAGCAATTTCCCCAAAAGACACAGGTTCCACAATGCTTGTATTGGGTCAAGCAGTGATATCCCGGGTTCCTTTTAACAATGGTTTATGGACCTTTCCTCCAGGAACTTGTACAAACTTTTTTTAAACACAGCTACACTAACAGCTTTTATTATATCCTCCAGTAACAAATTCCAGAGCTTGATTACACATTGAGTGAAAAAATATTTTCTATTATTAGTCTTAAATATGTTACCCTATAGCTTCATTGCATATACCCGTGTCTTTTTATATTCTGATGACGTAAACAATCGATTTGTGTTTACCTGTTCCAGTCCATTCATAAATTTATAGACCTCTAACATATCTCCCCTCAGCTATCTCTTTTCCAGGTTGAAGAGCCCTAACCTTTTTAGCCTCTCTTCATAGGGATATCCGTCCATCCCCTTTACCATTTTGGTGGCTCTTCTCTGTACCTTTTCTAATAACGCTATATCCTTTTAAAGATACGGCAAACAGAACTGCACACAATAGTCAAGGTGTGGTCAAACCATGGAACGATACAGAGGTATTATAATATCCTTTGTTTTATTTTCCATTCCTTTCCTTATAATACCTAGCATTCTATTTGCTCTCTTGGCCACCGCTACACACTGGGCGGAGGGTTTCAACATGTTATCCACGATGATGCCTAAATCTTTTTCCTGGATGGACGGTCCCAATATGGAACCTTGCATCGTGTAACCATAGTTTGGATTGTTCTTTCCTAGGTGCATAACTTTGCACTTGTCCGCATTAAATTTCATCTGCCATTTGGATGCCCAGTCTTCCAATTTATCAAGATCCTCTTGCAATTTTCCACAATCCTCATGGTTTTTAACAACTTTAAATAGTTTTGTGTCATCTGCAAATTTGATAACCTCACTCTTTATTCCCATTTCCAGGTCATTTATGAATATGTTAAAAAGCAGCGGACCCAGCACAGATCCCTGGGATACACCTCTATTCACCTTTCTCCATTGGGAAAATTGGCCATTTAGCCCTACCCTCTTAGAAACATAGAATTATCACGACAGAAAAAGACCACATGGCCTATCTAGTCTGTCCTTCCATATCAACAACTACAATAGTCCCCTGTTTTCCTTAAGAGATCCTCTGTGTTTGTCCCATGCTTTTTTGAATTCAGTTACTGTCCTCATCTCCACCACTTCCACTGGGAGACCATTCCACGGATCCACCACTCTTTCCGTAAAGAAATATTTCCGCATATCACTCCCGAATCTATCCCCCTTCACCCTCATCCTATGTCCCCTCGCAGCAGAACTTGCTTTCAATTGAAAGAGGCTCTCCCCCTGAACATTTATGCCACGGAGGTATTTAAACATCTCAAACATATCACGTCTATCCCGCCTTTCCTCTAAGGTGTACATATTAAGATCCTTAAGTCTGTCCTCATATGCTTTATAACGAAGACCACTATTTTAGTAGCCACCCTCTGCACCGACTTCATCCTGTTCACATCCTTTTGAAGGTGTGGTTTCCAGAATTGCACACTATACTCCAAATGAGGTCGCACCAAAGACTTATACAGAGGCACTATCACCTCCTTTTTTCTGCTAGCCATTCCTCTCCGTATGCATCCAAGCATCCTTCTAGCTTTTACTGTCGCCTTTTCTACCTGTTTAGCTACTTTAAGATCATCAGACACAACTACTCCTAGGTCCCGCTCTTCTTTAGTGGACAAAAGTACTTCACCCCCTATACTATATTGCTCCCTTGGATTGCTGCAGCCCAAATGCATGACCTTACATTTTTTAACATTAAATCCCAGCTGCCAAATTCTAGACCATTTTTCAAGCTTAGCTAGATCCCTGCTCATGTTATCTACATCTTCCTGGGTGTCTACTCTATTGCAGATTTTGGTATCATCCGCAAAGAGGCAAACCTTACCCGACAGCCCTTCTGCTATATCACTAACAAAGATGTTAAAAAAAATCGGACCAAGGACAGATCCCTGGGGCACACCACTCTTGCTTTCTATCTTTTAACCAGTTCCTGATCCACAATAGTACATTGCCTCCTACCCCATGACTTTTTAGTTTTGCCAAGAGTCTCTCATGAGGGACCTTGTCAAAGGCTTTTTCAAAGTCCAGGTACACTATATAAACTGACTCACCTTTGTCTACCTGTTTCTTCACACCTTCAAAAAAACGTAAGAGATTAGTAAGGCAAGATCTTCCTTGTCTAAAGCCATGTTGACTGTCTCCCATTAAGCCATGACTATCTACATGTTTAGTAATTTTGTTCTTTATGATGGTTTCTACTGTTTTTCACAGTACTGACGTCAAGCTCACCGGTCTGTAGTTTCCCGGATCATCCCTGGAACCCTTTTTAAAAATTGGAGTTACATTGGCCATCCTCCAATCTTTAGGTTTTAAAGATGATTTTAATGATAGTTCACAGATTACTAATAGCAGGTCTGCAGTTTCATATTTCAGTTCTTTCAACACTTTTGGATGTATACCATCCGGTCCAGGTGATTTGCTACTCTTTAGTTTATCAAACAGTTGTAATACATCTTCCCGGTGTATCAACATTTCTTTCAATTCTTCTGCAGTATCACCTTTAAATACCACTTCAGTCATGGGTAACATCCCTACATCTTCCTCGGTAAAGGCCGAAGCAAAGAATTCATTCAGTCTCTCCACTGTGGCCTTGTCCCCTCTTCCTGCACCTTTTATCCCCCTATCACCAACAGACTCTCTCACAGGTTTTTTGCTATGAATGTACTTGAAAAAGTCTTTATTAGACGATTTTGTTTCCATAGCAAACTTCTTCTCAAATTCTCTCTTTGCCTGCCTTATCAATGCCCTGAATCTAACTTGCCAGTGCTTGTGGTGTTTCCAGTTTTCGTCATTTGGCTCTTTTTTCCATTTCCTGAAAGATGTGGTTTTGGCAACAACAGCCTCTCTGACCTCACCTTTAAACCATGCTGGCAGTTTTTTGGACCTACTTCCACTTTTCTTAAAAGCGTGGAATACAGCTTGATTGGGCTTCCAAGATAGTATTTTTAAACAACATTGAAGCTTGTTGTAAGTCTTTAACCTTTGCAACTGCTCCTTTTAGTTTTTTCTTAACTATTTTTCTCATTTAATCATAGTCTCCCTTTCGAAAGTTAAAAGGTAGTACTGTGGATTTCCTTACCATCCCTCCTCCATTAATTAAATCAAACGCGATCATGCTATGATCACTATTGCCAAGTGGCACCAACACCCTTATCTCTTGCACCAGATCTGTGTTCCATAAAGGACTAGGTTCAAAATGGTTTCCCCTCTGGTCGGTTCATGAACCAGCAGCTCCAAGAAGCAGTCAATTTTTTCATCTAGAAACTTTATCTCCCTAGCATGTCCTGCCATGACACTGACCCAGTCAATACCAGGGTAATTGAAATCACATTACTGTGCTCTAACTTTTGTTAGCTTCCTTGATTTCTTTGAGCATTTCATCATCCATTTGTTCATTCTGGATAGGCAGTCGATAGTATACCCCCCACTGCCATCGCCTTCCCTTTTTAACATGGAATTTCAATCCATAGAGATTCTACAGTGAATTTTGTTTCCTGCAAAACTTTAATCCTTTATGACTCAATGCCCTCTCTGACATAGAGTGCAACCCCTCCACCAATTTGATCTGCTCTATCATTACAATATAGTTTGTACCCAGGTATCACAGTGTCCCTCTGATTGTCCCCCTTCCACCATGTCTCTGAGATACCAACCATATCTAAGCTCTCATTTAGTGCTATATATTCTAACTCTCCCATCTTATTTTTTGGACTTCTAGCATTTGCATACAAGCATTTTAGAGACTATTTTATTCATATTAATCTGGCTATCAGTAGGCAGGGATCATTTGGAATGTTTAAACTCTGTCTGCTCCGTACTCAAGGGCATTTGGGCTAGTTTTGTCTTTATTGGAACCTCTCTGCTGATGTGCCCTATCTTCATTCTTTTGGTAGTGTTCTTCAAGGATACATTGTTCCGAACCATGCGTTCTTGGGTGACTGTCGGCTCTCCCCTATTGTCTAGTTTAAAAGCTGCTCTATCTCCTTTTTAAAGGTTAATGCCAGCAGCCTGGTTCCATCCCGGTTAATGTGAAGCCCATCCCTTCGGAAGAGCCCCTCCTTGCCCCAGAATGTTCCCCAGTTCCTAACAAATCCAAAACCCTCATCCTTGCACCAACATCTATTCTACAGATTGAGACTCTGGAGTTCTGCCTTCCTTTTGGGTCCTGAGCATGGAACAGGAAGCATTTCGGAGAATGCTACCCTGGAAGTTCTGGATTTCAACCTCCTACCTAAAAGCCTAAACTTAGCTTCCAGAACCTCCCTACCACATTTTCCTATGTCATTGGTACTGACATGTACCAATGCAGCAGACTCCTCCCCAGCACTATTTAAGACCCTGTCTAAGTGGCATGTGAGGTCTGCTACCTTCGCACTAGGGAGGCATGTTACCAGGCGATCCTCACGTCCACCAGTCACTCAGCTATCTACATGCCTAATGATCGAATCACCAACTATAACGGCTGTCCTAACCCTTCCCTCATGGGCACATGGCCCTGGAGAAACTTCCTCGGTACGAGAGGGTTTTACATCACCTTGAGGACAGGTCCTAGCTACAGGATCACTTCCTGCCACACCAGGGTGATGCTTTCTTGTCACGTGACCTCTCTCCTCCATGGCAACAGGGATGCTGCCAGATTGGAGTTGGGACTTCAGTACTATATCCATGTAGGTCTCATTTATGTACCTCTCTGTCTTCCTTATGTCCTCCAAGTCTGCTACTCTAGCCTCCAGAGATCAGACTCGTTCCCTGAGAGAAAAGAGCTCCTTGTATCTTGTGCACACGTAAGACCCCTCACCAACTGGGAGAAAATCATACAATGCAAAAGATGGGAAAACCCTCATTTCACTGCTGAACTGCTGTGTGTATCATAGTTTTAGGGTTGTGTTTAGGTATTTAAGTTCTTTACCTACTAAGGGTTGGCGGAGATACTTATACTACTAAACTACACCTAATACGTTTAAAGTACTTTGTTCACCGGAAGCTTAATTAATCTCAGGTCCTTAATGTATGTGTGATGAAGACAAACAGCTGCACCTGAGAGTGAATATGGCACCTCCTTTCCTTTGAGAGGTTTATACACCTATAAAGCTACAATTATTCCAGGGGTGGATGGGTGTCGGGGAGGGAGGGAGGGAAAAAGACTTATTAAAAGCTGGCTGCTACACAGTACCCTATCCTGTGCTTCTAAGGTAATCTGTGACCAATTTCCAGTGGTAGTCCCACAGCCCTTGCTTGGATAGAGGAGTCTTGGGTTTTAAATTTAACTAGAAAGCTTTCCTCTGTGTTTGAAATTTAAACTAAAAGCTCTTTGCTGCTACTAGGCCCTGACTGATTTAACAAATACACTAAGTTTACAGATTAATCAGCTTTAATTTAAAGAATTCCTTTTTCCCCAAGATTAAGAAATATTCTCAGAAGTAAATACTTACAATTGCAGATCTCTCTCCAGAAGTAACAGTCCCTTTTTGTAATCCCATCCTCTATGATCAGGACTGGCCCTAGAGTTGGTTCAAAGTGTTGGTACCCTAGGTGATCCTGAAGCTTTATACCCCCTTATCGCTACCAAAATCTATTATTTAACTTTGAATGCCCTGCTTTGATGCCCTCTGGAACCTGGTCAACACATTGTCCCACGGCATGCTGCGCAGCCTGTACATAGTTACCCCTGTTAGCCCAAGTTGCATAACCTGTTCATTGTAAGTACAGTACGGGTCCTGAATGCATTGTACAAATTTGTTGTTAACTGCAAACCGAGCTGATTTTAAAGAACGCGGTATAGAAAAAAAACTTTAAATAAATAAATAAAAACTTGCTGCCCTAGGCAAACACCTGCCCATGATCACCTCCTCCCATTGGAGACCCCCTACATGAATATGTCTCATTAGGAACCCCCCACAGAAAGAAGTTCTCCAAAGACCGTGACCCTCTCCTCACTGTGATTCCCTAATATCCAGTGGACTGGGGTAGGAACAATCCTCCTCTGTACTTGCCCCATACCCACCAATGTTCAAAATGGTGGCTATGACCCCTAACGGAGTCTCAAGATACTACAACTCAGGGTCAACCAGTCATAAAAGGAGTAACTTCCCTCATATGGCAGACTGAACCTTAGCCCTTTGGATGAAACAAAGGACTTTTTCAGGCAGTAACATGAATGTTCAGAGACTCCTTGAACATATGTGACCAATTAAGTGTTATTTTTCTTTATTGCTTCACAAGTAGATGAACTTTGAATGATAATGCGGTATTTAATATGAATTTTGATATCAGAATAATCTGTAAATACCGCAAGACTTCTGAAGTGGATTTTTTTAAAATAAAAATGCTGGGGAGATAAAGAAAAGTAATTAAAATATTAAAAGAAATAGAATAAAGCTTTTTTAGATATATAATGGATAAGATTTTCTGGATCCGTTACGGCAACCTTGAGCCTTATACATATGTTGTAAATGTCGATGGCTTGATGATGTAAATCCCTTTCCCCCTTATTATTATATACAAAGCTTTTTTTTTTTTTTTTTTTTAATATTGAAGGGGTCATAGCTGTTATTTTGAACCTGGCAGCACTGGGATGCGTGCAGATGTGGACCAGGCATGCAGAAGTAGACCACTCCTGCCTGAGTTCACTAGATAACCAGGGGAAACATTCAGGTGAGTTTGGCAGTGGGGTACGGCTGAGGTATCATTCTGAGAGAGGCTTCTATTGGGGAGCTTATCTTGGGGATCTTATTGGGGTGGGTGCATGATTGTTGGGGGGGAGGTGCTGTCCAAAGCATAGGTGCTGAAGTGCTGATTGGAAGTGGGTATTGCTGGGGAATATGGACTGGGTGAGGGCTTGAATTTGCAGAGTAATCAGATCAGGGGGCCAGTGTATTCAGAGGGGATTGTAACAGGGGGGATGGGTGGTGGTGGGGGTTGGATTGTACCACTGCGTGACACTTTTGTGGGCTTTTGTGTTGGGCCTCGCGTTCCATGCCTCAGTAGATAGTATAAGTCCACCTGATTTATCTGTTGAAGCATGGCACGCTGGCCTGTACAGTATCTGTCTACCCTGTGCACCAACTGAAGGGCAGATGCTAGGAATGCCCCCACCTCAGCAGGTAACATGCATTTGTTTTGCATGTAACATGCAGCAAGTATACAAAGGTACTGCACTTTAGTAAAAGGGCCCCTTAATAAGCATTAAATCTATTTATCATGCATTATTCTATGGATTCATCCATATACTGTACAAAGGCCAATTTTATATAGCATGTTGAGATTGGAATTGAGACTTGAAGATAAAGACATGCTCAATTCTAGCAGTATTTTACAAAAGGCTCTGCCAAACATGGATCCTTTTGTAAAATACTTGCAAGGATGTGCAGGAGAGCACATGTATATGCTGTCATATACAGTACAGAGAAACACCCATTTACAAATCTACTCATGGGAAACAGAGCGTAGCTAAGACAGCAACTTCCATCTGGAAGTGCTGATTTTGCAACTTCCACATATAGCCAGGCCATTTTGCAAACCTATACTTTTAAGTCCTGAGCCCACAATTTGTGCACATTTTCATCATGGAAAAGGAAATAAACAAGAGGGGATTATGAGGACTAACTCCCTTAATCACTTGTGCAAAGCCATGGATGAAATTAGAACTTTGTGAAAACCTATTCATACCTCAGAGCAGGTGTAAATCTCTATATGGAGAATTTTAGACATATACGTGGATTTCCTTTGGAAAACAGGGAATACAGTTGTAGATTTCTGGCTCACCCAAGCCTCACCTTTACCATGCCTCCTTGAAATTTCTGCAATGAGTGCATCTCCACATATAAAGAGTAGTTACTCACCTGTAACAGGTGTTCTCCAGGAACAGCAGGAATCAGTCCTCAAATATGCGTGACGTCGGCGCCGACGGAGCCCCCATGCAGAGCATTTCCCCAGCTTTCAAAGAAAGCCTTTGGGAATGCAGCCACGCATGCGCGGTCCCCTTTCCGCCCAAAGGTGCCATCTTGATCAGTCCAATGACATAGCTAAAAGAGAGCACGAAAAAAGAAAATGAACTATATACAACTGCAACTCCAAGGGGAGGAGGGAGGGTCGTGAGGACTGATTCCTGCTGCTCCTGGAGAACACCTGTTACAGGTGAGTAACTACTCTTTCTCCAGGACCAAGCAGGAAGTCAGTCCTCACATATGGGTGACTCCCTAGCTCTGGGCTACCAGGACCCCAGGCTGAAAAATAGAGCTCCCTCTAGAGCCTCAGCAACAGTGAGAGAATCTTCTCAGAGACCACACCTGAACGGTAGCCAAACACCAGGGCCGGAGGGTAGGAGTTGCCTAAACCTCAAAGAGATTACAGAGTACCGCTTGCCCGAAAGCACTGTCCCTATGGTACTCCCTCTCAAGGCAGTAGTGGTCCGCAAAAGTCTGGTTTGAAGACCAAGTAGCGGCCCGGCAGATGTCTGCCAACGGAACAGAATGGAAGTCAGCTACTGATGCGGCCTTCGCCCTGACCCGGTGGGCCGTGACTCGACCCACCAGGAAGAGGCCAGCTGCCCTGTACGCCCAGGCGATACAGTCTGCCACCCAGATGGACAACGTACGCTTAGTGACAGGCAACCCCAATTTATTAGGGTCAAAGGAAATGAAGAGCTGAGAAGCCCTTCTATGCCCCTGTGTACGTTCTAGGTAAAAGGACAGCGCCCTTCTACAATCCAGGGTATGCAAGACAGTTTCGGCCCTACTGGCGTGCGGCCTGGGAAAGAACGTCGGAAGTACCATCTCCTGGTTGAGGTGGAAGGAGGACACCACCTTGGGAAGGAACTTAGGAGGAGTCCTCAAGACTACCCTGTTCTTATAGAACCTGGTATACGGCCCATCCGAGACCAGGGCCTGAAGCTCACTCACACGCCTAGCCGAGATGAGTGCTACAAGAAACAACACCTTCCAGGACAGGAAACGTAAGTGGCAGGTAGCCATCGGCTCAAAAGGTGGGCGAGTCAGTTGCTGCAAGACCACAATGAGATCCCACTCAGTGGCCGGTGGACGAATAGGAGGCTTGAGCAGAAGCAGGCCTCTGAGGAAGTGAGACACCAGAGGGTGGCCCAAGAGGGATTGTCCATCCACCGGCGAGTGGTAAGCTGAGAGGGCACTGAGATGGACCTGGACAGAGTTGGACTGAAGTCCCAGGTTGGACAGGTGGAGCAGGTATTGCAGTACCACCGGGACCGAGCAGGAGAACACCAAGTGGAAAACCTACGCCACTTCAGAGCATAGGCCTTCTGAGTGGAATGCTTCCTGGAGGCCAACACCACCTCTTCAACCTCCTTTGGTAGGAGCAAGGGAGCAAGGACTAGCCTTTCAGCAGCCAGGCCATCAAATTGAGGGATTTGAGGTTGGGATGCAAGAGGGACCCTGATCCTGAGTCAGAAGGTCGGGTTGCAGCCCCAGAGGAAGTGGAGCATCCACCGCCAACTGCAGAAGAAGGGGGAACCACGGCTGCCTGCGCCACCTGTGGGCTATCAGGATCACCGTGGCTCGGTCCTGCTGGGTTTTGAATAGAGTCTGGACCACCAGAGGTGTGGGAGGAAACACATACAGCAGGCCTTCTGACCATGGGATCAGGAATGCATCTGCCGCTGCCCTCAGAGGATGCAGTTGTCTGGAACAGAACTTGGATAGTTGCCTGTTCAGCGGACTGGCAAACAGATCCATGGTTGGAAGTCCCCACTTCAGAAAGATCTGTTGGGCTACCCAAGGATCCAACTGCCACTCGTGAGGCTGCAGGAGTCTGCTTAGCCTGTCCGCCAGGTAGTTTTCCTGGCCTGGGAGGTAGACCGCCCTGAGGGTCATGCCCTGATTGATAGCCCAGGAGCAGAGAACTTGTGCTTCTAGGCACAGGAGTCGGGATCCTGTGCCTCCCTGCTTGTTCACGTAGAACATAGCCACCTGGTTGTCCGTCTGAACTAGGACAGACTGGTGAGAGAGGACCCGAGAGAAAGTCCGTAAGGCTAGTCGAATGGCTCTCAATTCCAACAGGTTGATCTGCTGGGCGGCCTCCCATGGAGACCACAGGCCTTGGGTGCAGGTCCCCTGGCAATGTGCCCCCCAGTCTTGCAGGGAAGCATCGGTTGTCAGTACCTGAGTGTGTGGGGAGGCTCGGAAAGGAACTCCCCCGACCAGGTTTGGGAGATGCCTCCACCAGCGTAGGGAGTCCACCAAGGGTTTGGACACTTTTATCCTGTCTGACAACTTCCCTGTGGCCTGTACCCTCTGTACCCTGAGGCACCACTGAGCCGGCCTCATGTGCAGACGGGCATTTGGGGTGACATGCACTGTGGAAGCCATGTGACCTAAGAGCCGGAGGAAGTGTCTGGCAGAGACCAGAGAGTTCGCCCGAAACTGGCCGGCCAACTTCATCAGCCTGTGAGCTCTGTCCACAGGCAAATAGGCCTTTGCATGGATGGTATCCAACCTCGCCCCTATGAACTCCACGTCCTGTGAGGGGACTAAAGTGGACTTTGGGAAGTTTATAATGAACCCCAGGTGCTGAAGCAGGGATATGGTTCTGAAGGTGGCCTGCCTGGCCTCTTGTGGAGACTGGCCCCTGATAAGCCAGTCGTCCAAGTAAGGGAACACAAAGATCCCCTGGTTCCTGAGGTAGGCCGCAACCATCGCCAGGCACTTTGTAAAAACCCTGGGGGCGGAGGTGAGGCCAAAGGGAAGCACTCTGTACTGGAAGTGGTTACCTCCCACCACAAATCTGAGGTATTGCCTGTGACTTCGATGGATGAGGATGTGAGTATAAGCATCCTTCAGGTCTAAGGAGCATAGCCAATCTCCCTGCTGGAGGTAGGGCAGTAAGATTCCAAGGGTAAGCATCTTGAACTTTTCCCTCTCCAAAAACTTGTTCAGATTTCTCAGGTCTAGGATGGGTCTGAGGTCTCCTGTTCTTTTTGGTACCAGAAAGTACCTCGAGTAGAAGCCTTGCCCTTCCAGGTGGTGAGGCACCGGTTCCACCGCCTGGTCCTGTAGCAGACCTTCCAACTCCTGAAGGAGTAAGTTTCTGTGCAGAGGGGGTCTTGGAGGCTCCCCTGGAAAGTAGGAGGGGAGTAGCTGGGTGAAGTGGAGTAGATGGCCAGCCATCGCAGGGGATACTTGGGTGTTAAGCATCATCGAGAGGGGCTAACTGTCTGCGTACAGGGTCAGCCGACCGCCTATGCCCTGAAGAGGAGGAGAGGCTATGCTGGCATAGTCAAAAAAAACCTCCCTGCTGAGCAGGAGCCGGAGTAGGAGGCTTGGGAGCCTTCTGCCTACGGGGCCCATGACCCTGCCCCTTGGTCTGCTGGCCCTGTTGGGGAGCTGCACAGGCCTGGTAGTGAGGGTAGGTTTTGTAGGCAGTGGTCCTCCTTGGGTAAAAGGCCTTTTTCCCCGAGCCCTTCTTCTTCTGAGAAGGGGCAGAGGTTTTCCAGGACAGCCTTGTCCGGGTAAGAGTCTCGGTCTCGAGTTCTGCAGCCTTTTCCGCCATGGGCTTGCCAAAGAGTTTTTCACCTCGACAGGGGACATCGACCAACTTGTCCTGTACCCATGGCTCGAGGTCTGAGAATTGCAGCCAGGCCTGGCGGCGTGCACCAATGCCGGCCCCTGCTACTCGGGCCAAAGCCTCAAATCCATCATAGGCTGCTCGAGAGATAAACTTCGAGCACTTTCGAATACCAGAAGACAAG
Organism: Ichthyophis bannanicus; assembly: GCA_033557465.1. Classification (NCBI taxonomy): domain Eukaryota; kingdom Metazoa; phylum Chordata; class Amphibia; order Gymnophiona; family Ichthyophiidae; genus Ichthyophis; species Ichthyophis bannanicus. Next base: position 562,788,262 of record CM066033.1, read on the forward strand.
GCCTTGAACCTCTGCAAGGGTTCCTCGGACAGACTAGCAGAGAACCTGGCAATCTCCTTTGCCAGGTCTCGAAGGTACATGCCCATGTACAGCTGATAGGTCTGGACGCAGCAAGCAAGCATAGAGCCCTGGAAGCACTTTCTACTGAGGGCATCCAGGTTCCGGGCTTCCCTGCCGGGAGGCACCGAGGAGTGCATCTTCTGACTCTTCAGGCGATGCATGGCCGATTCCACAACCATGGAGTGGTGCGGTAGCTGTGCCTTTTGGAACCCGGGACTCTTGCGGACTCGATAGATGGAATCGACCCGCTTGCTTAGAACCAGCATCGAGGCCGGTGCCTCCCACATGCAGAAGAGCAACCGCTCCAGCATCGGAGGAACCGGTACAGTAAAGGCCTCCTTGGGAGGAGAGTCATACTGCAGGGCCTCGAGCTCCTCGGCTCGAGGCTCCTCCTCGGGGTCCACCAGGAAGGCCAAGGCTTTGGCCACGTCCTGTACGAAATCTGAGAACCGGGTATCCTCCGGGGGGGGGGGGACCTCGTCCGAGGCTCGGATCCCAGTGAGTCAGAAGGGACGCACAGAGTCCGGAAGGTGTCCGGGGACTCCTCTTCCTCAATCTCCCACGTCGATTCCTCCGAGAAGGAATTGAGCGGCTCCGAGTGGGCAGGCACTGACGCCATCCGCCCCGATGCCGAGGGTACCGGCGTCAACGACCTCGGTCCCGAACGGGAGGTCGAGGGTGACCTCGGCTGAGGATCGACTCGAGTTCGCATGGTCTCGAGGATCAGCTCGGCCTCCGGGGTCAACTTGGATGTTGAGGTCCCGGTGGACGGGGAAGACGTGCCGGTGAGGCCGGCGATCAGCACCCGCTGCTGCTCCATGAAGGCAGACAATCTGCTCTCCAAGGCCGTCAACCTGAGTCCAAGCTCAGGAGACCCAGCAGCCTCCGACTCGGGCCCCGACGGCGGCTCCCCCGGAGAATCCACGAGGACTACAGTACTCACGTGATTCGGGGCCTCCGACTCTACACGAGGATGCTTTGCAGGCCTCTCCGACTCCGAAGACCTGGGACGGCGATCGGGGTTATGCGACCTGGCCCTCGAGGGGCCAAGAGCGTCCACCAATGCCGCCCTCGTGGGTTTCTTCTTCTTTCGGTGCTCCCTCGAGGGGGACTCCCTCTCAGAGGAGCCCCGACGATGCTCGGGGTCAGACTCTCGAGATGTCGAGGCCTCTGACGAAGTCCGGACCCGTCCAGACGCAGAGTCGGAGAAGATCCTCTCACGCTGGTGCTGACGGCTCCTCAATGCCTTCGAGGACATTTTGCCACAGGGACTACAGACCTTAGGATCATGGTCAGGCCCCAGGCACCGGAGGCAGCAGTCATGTGTGTCGGTGAGAGACATCAGTTTCTTGCACCGATCACACTTCTTAAAGCCACTGGCAGCCATCGGGGGAAAAAGGGCCCCTGTGAGATTAAAAAATCGGGCTGCCAAGGAAAAAAAAAAATTGGCGCGAATGCAGTCTCTAAGGACAAAAACCGAAAAAAAGAGATTTGGGCTCGGCACTGGTGTACCGAGTCCAGGTGGGAAAGTGAACCGACGTCGAACCGAAGAAAAAAACTCGTCTCAACGCAGGAAAATCCACTTTTACCACGGGTGACAAGGACACACGTCCGTAGGGCTCCGCGGAGAAAAGAAGACTGAGCAAGATGGCACCTTTGGGCGGGAAGGGGACTGCGCATGCGTGGCTGCATTTCCAAAGGCTTTCTTTGAAAGCTGGGGAAATGCTCCGCATGGGGGCTCCGTCGGCACCGACGTCACCCATATGTGAGGACTGACTTCCTGCTTGGTCCTGGAGAAACAGCAGTTTTCTAAAATAGCATCTATATTGCACCTGGGCAGACTAGATGGACCATACTTGTCTTTATCTGCCGTCATATACTATGTTACTATATATGTACATTACAGTCTCCACATGTAAATGCAGCTATATACATATGGAGACACTTCTAAAATAATCCCCTAAGTTTATTAATACGTGTTAAAACGTGCTAACTTGCATTAAATATTTTTTTAAATGAATGTTTGAAACAAACAAAAAAAAACGTCTGGAAACTGGGAAGGGGAGGGGAGGGGAGAGGTGGTCAGAAAATGACCTGAAAATATTTTCCATGTGCATCTTTAATGGTCAGGTACAGTATGTTAGAATGACCTTTCATTTTACCTGTGGAAATGTTCTACCCTTAGTGGTTTTGAATCAGTTCTGAATCCATACTTCATTAACAAGCATACTGTTAAATGTTTTACTAGTGACGCACTTAATGTATCATGTTGATGTCCCGTTGTTTAACTCTTGTTATGTTCCATGTATTTTGCTACCCCCACTTCCCCATACCTTCCTTTCTCGGAAACTAGGTGGAAAGATGGCTTAATCCGGCCTTCTTGGTAATGCATACAAAACAAAAACAAAATAAAACACTGTGTCTCTATAAAATCCCTTGATAAGTTTGCAAATAAATCAATAATACACTGCTAAATACTTACAGGAACATGAAGCAATGTTTTAGCTGCTGTTTTCTTCATGCTGTTCCTTTCCAGTGGAACATGCTCGATCTTTCCACTTTGGGCAAAAAGTAAGTGTGTCCCAGGAGTCAATGGATCTAAATCAGGTCGAACTGTGGGTCCAACAGGAGGACGAGGAGTGACAGTGTCCAGACCTGTGATGATAGATGAATACATGGAAAGCAGTACACAGAAACAATCTGGAGGTAAACTGCACCCCAAAAGCATTGTTAAATCTAGAGCTATATATCTGGAAGCAATTAACTCTGCATGTGATAAACAGAATGTTATATTGTATTATTTTATATTGTACCACCTTTCTTAGACCAAATTTCAACCCAAGGTACTTTATAAAATAATCAAATACACCAAAAATATATATTTATGAGCAATAATCTAAAAATATATCTATTAAACACAAGTGTCATTTTTTGTTTGAAGAGCTGTACTCAGTTCTATATAGCTTGCATGAGCAGGTACTAAAAGGCTATGGCACACATTTACTGAGCCATGTTAAAGTTTTGCACTTAATGTGCATAAATTGTAAACGTTTACCTACAATAGCTGTAAAACCTCGCCAGTAACTGGTAGAGGCATTTCTGGCACTTGAGAAAGACAGCCATAACACTAACACAGCAGTGATTGCTACTGCACAATTAACAATGGATACTGCACAATTAACAATGGAGTCGCTACCATGGAAAGCAGTTATCTACACGGTTCTTCATTTTCTGCAATGCTAGCAGGTAACATCTGTGTAAACTGTAAGATGCACTCCCCATCCACTAAAATGAAACTCTACCTTAGATGTTTAATATGGAAATTAACATGTACTATTTTTGCTGTTTTAGCAGTTTTTAAGATGCACAAAATGTTCACCATTAAGCCTAAAATAATATGAAACACCCATTGGCCTGTTATGTAAACACTGTGGTTGGCTTTCTTTTTAAAATGCTGGCCACAGCAATAAAATACAGATACTCAGCACAAGAATCTGGATTATGGCCAACACTGAATATCCAGATAAAGTGGTGAGCAGCCATCCTATCCAGATAGTGATGATATTCAGATCACTATCCAGATAGCTATCTGGATAAGTCAGGACAGCCTTTTTACTGTTCTACAGTTATCCACAGAGATATCTGGATAGTGGTCTTAATATCGCTGCTCTCTAGATAACGTTTTCCTCTGCCCACGCTCAACTCCGGTGCTGTCCTGGCATTATCTCAATAGTTCTGAAAGAATATTCAGCAGCACGATTCGTATGTGCCGCTTTATATCCATGAATAGCTCCTGTTGGCGCAAATATCCTAGTAACTGTAGCTGTTAAGTGGATACTTATTATTATTATTATTATTATTATTAATGAGCATTTATAAAGCGCTACCAGGCACTATCCCTGTTTTTTTAAAAGTGCATTTCCATACACCAAGCTTAAAACACATTTTGGTCATGATTTTAGACTGTTACATGTAGGTATATTGAATCAAGACATAAAAATGTTTACTTGTATTAATGTATAAGTTCTGTGATCACAGACTTGCTTAAAGAAACACTAATATGCCATGATAGTTTAAATACTAATTATGTAAAAACAAATTTTGCTTAAGATGCAGAGTCAGTCTTAAGGCTAACTTACATGGGGGTCGGATTCCAGAGCCTGTTCTGGTACCATCTATCTCATTGCCTTCTTTGTCAACACACCAACATTGCCTGGTGCTAGGATGGCATTGCACTGGGGTGTACTCCCCATACTCATCACACTGAGGAACAAACTGACCCACAGGCCGGGGACCCCTTGGCAAGACAGGGTCCCCAAGACCTAAAGCTGTCTCACGCTGGCGTTGGCATTTGGTCTTCTCTGGCTCTATGAAAAAAATATATAGAAATATCATACACTTCTAATTGCTTTTCTGAACATAAGGAAAAAACGCTACCAAATGCAACTATCTTGAATGAACCATCCCCCTTATCTGTCCTACAATTGCAAGTGCTCCACCTTTACCCAAAAAAATAAGAAGAAAATATTAGCAGGAAATAGAGTACTGTGAAGTACTGATCATTAGATTAAGTAGAAGACAAGAACATAAATCTTTTACACTGAAATCAAGAGTGTAAGAAGCCTTACACATAAGAAACCTTTGGCAATGCTAACAGACAAACACTTTAAAATGCCTTTTGCTGGAAGAGAGACATATGGTTTTAATATAAAATTTATCTAACAAGGAACTGTCAATTGAAGGAGAAATTTTACTTACCGATAATTTCCTTTCCTGGAATAATGCTAGACCAGTCCAGACAAACGGGCTGTGTCCCCCTGCCAGCAGATCTTGGAGACAGAGAACTCCACCAAAGCTCTGATAGGTTGCAGCCTGGTGCTATAGTCCTACCCCTAGGGGTCACCCTCAGTATTGTCTAGAAAGCCAACCCAAATTGACAAAGGGAACCGAACTGGAAGGCCACCATAGTGGTCACTGCCGTAACTATGTACAGTTGAAAGCTGTGTAACGCAACAAAAAATAATCTAGCCGAAGGGCACCCGTGGTGAGGCATCCTGACAAAGAATGCAGCAGTTGTCCGGCGGCTCCACTGCACCTACAACACTGCAACAGTAGGGCGGGTTCTGGACTGGTCTAGCAGTATTCCAGGAAACAAAATTATCGGTAAGTAAAATTTCTCCTTCCAAGTCATACTGCTAGACCAGTCCAGACAAACAGGCAGTACCCAAGCTATCGGCCTTTAAGGGGGGGTCAAAGCCGCCGACAGCACTGCCGCGCCAAAATGACTCTCTTGTCGAGCGTGAACATCCAGTCTATAATGGCGGACAAACGTGGACAAGGACGACCAAGTCGCCGCCCGACAAATGTCCAAAGGGGCCACCTGAGAGCGCTCGGCCCAAGAAGCTACTTGAGCTCGAGTTGAGTGAGCTCGGAGCCCTGCAGGTACCGGCTTCCCTTGAAGGATATAAGCTGATTCAACAGTCGCCCGCAACCACCTAGCAATAGTGGACTTGGAGGCTGCGGAGCCTCGTCGAGGACCGGCAAACAGAACAAAGAGATGATCGGTCGTACGAAACGCGTTGGTAATCTTAAGGTACCGATAGAGAACCCTCTTCAGGTCCACTGCCCGCAAGTGATCACAGTGACCGGAACTCTGCTCTTTCGAAAAGGTAGGCAAGAAAAGAGGCTGGTTGACATGAAACGGGGTAAGCACCTTAGGTAAAAAGGAAGGGTCCGTCCGAAGAGACACTCCCTCCGAAGAAAAAGAGAGATATGGGTCTCGACAAGAGAGAGCCTGAAGCTCGGAAATCTGCCAAGCCGAGGTTATGGCCACTAAGAACACTGTCTTTAGCGTCAAATCCTTAAGGGAACAGAGGCTCAAAGGGAGGAGACACCAGCGCCCAGAGTACAAGAGTGAGATCCCACGAAGGAACTGATGGCCAAACTGGGGGACGCACGGCCTTAACTCCCTTAAGAAACTGCGAAACATCCACATGAGAAGCAATAGAATGTCCCGCTACTGGTCCCCAAAAACAAGGCGGCCACCTGCACGCGAAAGGTCCCGAGGGCCAGACCCTTATCCAGACCGGCTTGCAAGAAGGAAAGAATATCGGAACGCCACAACACCAGGGTGATATGTGCCACCGCGCACACCAAGAGTCAAAGAGACGTCACACTCGTGCGTAAGCCAATGACGTTGAAGACCGCCGTGCCTTAAGCAGTGTCGCAACCACGGAAGGTGAATACCCTTTATGAGCTAATCTGCGGCGTTCAAGAGCCAAGCCGTAAGCGAGTAAGGAGCCGGGTCTTCCATCTCGACTAGCCCTTGTAGTAGAAGTCTCGGGAAGGACCCCAGCTGAAGAGGAGACGCTCGGGACAGACGGACGAGATCCACATACCACGGTCTGCGAGGCCAATCCGGAGCCACCAGGATCACCGGACTGCGATGTTCCCTGACTCGCTGAAGAACTTTGCTGATCATGGACCATGGGGGAAAAACATACAGAAGAAGACGGTTCGGCCACGTCTGAGAGAGAGCATCTATCCCCTGTGACCCGCTTCTCTCCATCGGCAGTAGTACAACGGTGATTTGGCATTCTGTGCCATAGCCATGAGATGCATTGCCGGCCGACCCCATCTTCGAACAATGGCCTGAAATGGATCCGGCGCCAGAGACCACTCCCCCGGATCCAGAGTATGACGGCTGAGAAAATCAGCTTTGACATTGTGTAGCCCGGCGATATGTTGTGCCAACAGCGCTTGAAGATGCCTCTCCGCCCACGGAAGGAGAAGACGCATTTCCGCCGATACCCCGGGACATTTTGTGCCCCCTTGTCGGTTGAGATAGGCCACTGTAGTAGCATTGTCTGAGAGAACTCGAACCGATTGAAGCCGTAGAAGAGGCCGAAAACAGAGGGTTGAGCTAAATTGCCAATTTTCCCAATGGAGAAAGGTGAATAGTGGTGTACCCCAGGGATCTGTGCTGGATCCGCTGCTTTTTGACATATTCATAAATGACCTGGAAAGTGGAATAACGAGTGAGGTTATCAAATTTGCAGATGACACAAAACTATTTAAAGTTGTTAAAACCCAAGAGGATTGTGGAAAATTGCAAGAGGATCTTGATAAATTGGAAGACTGGGCATCAAAATGGCAGATGAAATTTAATGTTGGCAAGTGCAAAGTTATGCACCTAGGGAAGAACAACCCAAACTATGGTTACACGATGCAAGGTTCCACATTAGGAACCACCACCCAGGAAAAAGATTTAGGCGTCATTGTGGATAGCATGTTAAAACCCTCGGCCCAGTGTGCAGCGGCAGCCAAGAGAGCAAATAGAATGCTAGGTATCATAAGGAAAGAAATGGAAAATAAAACAAAAGATATTATAATGCCTCTATACCGTTCCATGGTGAGACCGCACCTTGAATATTGTGTGCAATTCTGGTCGCCGTATCTTAAAAAGGATATAGCGTTATTAGAAAAGGTTCAGAGAAGAACCACCAAAATGGTAAAGGGGATGGAAGGATACTCCTATGAAGAAAGGCTAAAAAGGTTAGGGCTCTTTAACCTGGAAAAGAGACGGCTGAGGGGAGATATGATAGAAGTCTATAAATTAATGAACGGAGTGGAACAGGTAAACGTAGATCGACTGTTTACGTTATCAGAATATAGAAAGACTAGGGGACATGCAATGAAGCTACAGGGTAAACTATTTAAGACTAATAAAAGAAAATATTTTTTCACTCAACGTGTAATCAAACTCTGGAATTTATTACCAGAGGAAGTAGTAAAGGCTGTTAGTGTAGCTGGGTTTAAAAAAGGTTTGGACAAGTTCCTGGAGGAAAGGTCCATAAACCATTATTAAGAAGGGACCCAGGATATCAATGCTTGACCTAGTAGAAGCATTGCAGAACCTGTGTCTTTTGGGGAAACTGCTAGGTACGTATGACCTAGATTGGCCACTTTTGGAAACAGGATACTGGGCTTGATGGACCTTGTTCTGACCCAGTATCGCATATCTTATGTTCTTATGTTCAGCAGGACCAAGTGCACTGCTCGCGTCTCGAGGTGATTGATGGACCATCGGGCCTCTCGCGGAGACCAAATCCCCTGTGTCGTGTGCGAACCGCAATGAGCTCCCCAGCCGGAGAGACTGGCATCTGTCGTGACCAGCACCCAGTTCGGATTCTCCAAGGGCACTCCTCGAAGAAGATTGCGGGCCCGGAGCCACCAACGAAGACTGATCTTCACTGCCGGCAACAGAGGCAGTCGAACTTGATAATCCTCTGACACAGGCGACCATTGCGACAGAAGCGCCTGCTGTAACCGGCGCATGTGAGCCCTCGCCCAAGGAACCAGATCAATGGTAGCTGCCATGGTCCCTAACAGCTGAAGGTAGTCCCACGTTCGAGGCGCCTGCTGACACAGAAAATGCCGGAGCTGCAGGCTGATCTTCTGAACACGCTCCAGAGTGAGAAATACTCGTCCCCGGCAAGTATCGAAGCGAGCCCCTAAGAAGTCTATTACCTGCGACGGTTGAAGGCAATTTTTGGAGCGATTGATCACCCAGCCCAGTTCCTCCAAGGAGCTCACCACGTAGGCAACCGTCTCCCGTGCTTCCGATGCGGAATAGGCCCTGATGAGCCAATCGTCCAGATAGGGATGAACCCGGATGCCCCGTTTGCGCAGGGCCGCTGCCACGACCACCATAATCTTGGAGAAGGTTTGTGGGGCCATAGCCAACCCGAAAGGCATGGCTCGGAACTGAAAATGCTGCCCAGAACTGAGAACTTCAGGAAACGCTGATGCTCGGCCTGAATGGGAATATGAAAATACGCTTCCGCTAGATCGAGCAATGCCAGGAACTCGCCCTTGTGGACCGCTTGAATCACTGATCGAAGAGTCTCCATTCGAAAGTGTGAAACGCGTAAGCTGTGGTTCACTCCCTTGAGGTCTAGGATGGGACGGAACGAACCATCTTTCTTGGGCACCATGAAATAAATGGAGTAGCGACCAAGACCACGTTCGAGACGAGGTACCGGGCAAATGGCGTTTAAGGATAGAAGACGCCGCAGGGTGAGATGGACGATGCGCCTCTTCTCTGAGGAGCCTACTGGGGAAACCAGAAAAGTTTCGGGAATTGGCCGGCAGTATTCGAGAGCATAACCCCGAGAAATGCTGTCGAGAACCCATTGATTGGAGGTGATGAGTGCCCACTTGTGAAAGGACAATGCCAACCTGCCTCCAACTGGAGGCAAAGTCTCCAGTGGGCGCCCCGTCCCGTCAGCGGGAAGGCCGTGCGGAACCAGAGAACTTCCCCGAGCTAGAGAAGGAGTCGGAGCCTTTCCTGGCCCGCCGAAAGGACTGCGTCCATTGGCCATAATGATTGGACGAGACCGACGGTTGTGAAGACTTGAAGGAGCGAAACCTCCAGGAGTCCCTGTTCCTGGAATACCGGCGAAAAGTCTGCGCCCGAGTTGACCAGCGAAAGGAAGCCATCAGCTTATCCTCCGGGAGCCTCTGGGGCTTGACCTCCCCAAGATCTTTAACCAGCTTCTCAAGCTCTTCGCCGAAAAGGAGGTGTCCTTTAAAAGGCAACTTTGACAGCCGAGCCTTAGAGGCCACATCCGCCGCCCACTGACGGAGCCACAGCCAACGTCTAGCCACCGTCACGGCCGCAACTGAGCGAGTCAAAAGACGGAGCAGGTCATAAAAGGAGTCTGCAAGAAACGCCATAGCTGATTCCAAGTGACCGAGAGAGGAATCTTCCGGTAGTCGCTGAATCCAGCGTAATACGGCCCTAGCCATTAATCCCCTGCACACCGTTGCTTGCAAGGCAAGAGAGGACGATGAAAAAGCTGTCTTCAGCAGGTTTTCCACCTTGCAATCCTGCGGATCTTTGAGCGCCGCTCCTCCTTCCACCGGGATAGTGGTGTGCTTCGTAATGCCAGAGACCAAAGCATCGACCTTAGGATAAGCAAGCCAGCCCTCCAGAGTCTCCGGAGACCAGACATATAACTGACCGAGGCGGCGAGTGCTGCGCAGAGGTGTGTCTGGCGAATCCCATTCCCTTGACACCATTTGATGCAACTCTGGAGGAAAGGGAAAAGATTTGGAAGGCTTACGGATGCCCTGCAAGATGGGATATGGCTGAGACTGGGACTGGGAGGTCTGCGGCTCAGCCAGAGTGGAAAGACGGAGAGCCTCTGACACTTGCGCAATCAGAGCGGATATCTCTTCCTTTCGAAACAGACGAATGTCCTGGGAGTCGTCTTGCGCTGGAACCGAAGAATCGGACGGAGAATATTCCCTATCCTCCCGATCCGAGGACTCCGCAGAGCCGTCAGTAGAGGATTTATCTTCGTCAGCAACTATATCATCGTCTCGCAGAAGCTATAACTCCTTCGGAGGACGGGAGCCCTTATGACCAAAGGATTTCTTGGTTCACTTGCGGGCTGCAGCCGCAGGCTCTGCCTCCTGCGCCACGGGCCCGTGCATTGTCGCTGTAGTCGAAGATTCTGCATGCCACAGAGCCCACGCCTGGCGAAAAAGCACCAGAAGGTGATCCTCAGACGGCATACCAGGCTGAGAGGGCAATAGTGGAGCCAGGGGAAGCACGGAGCAAACCCCCTGCGTCTCTGCAGCGGAGGACAAAGGTATCGGACCATCCAAGACAGGCAGAGCAGGCACTGAAAGATCTGAAGTCAACCCAGCTGATGAAGATTCCCCCGGATGGGTAAAACAAGCAGAGCACAAGCGATCCCTGAGGTCCTTCTGCTTCTTGTGGCACACCATGCAGCGCTGCACTGAGGAAGGCATTTATGACAGCCACAAAAACAAACTCTGTTTTTTTTTGTTTGTTTTTTAAACAAGAACGAGCAGGGACCACGGTAGCTCAAACAAACAGGCTATAAAAAACAAAAACGGATGTGGCGCGCAGCACCCAGCTTCAACATCGGCTTTTTTTAACTCTTAAGCCACGGGTCCTTCAGCTGGGTGCTACCTTTTTCCTAAGGTTTCCTTGCAAATGTGTTGTAAATTATGACGGCGCTTCATTTATTTTCACTGATGTATCCCATTTGGAAAAATTTATTGCTGACAGAAGTGTCGGGTGAGAATTACAGGGGAGTATAACCGGAGGTCTCTTTTTTCCTCCTATATATGTGGGCTACTAGCCTTAGTTTCCTAATGATGTTTATGTTGTTGTTATTGTATATCCACACCTGAATCCCAATAATGTGGTCTACATCAGTTGTTTTCTTATACTTTTGGCATTGTGAGATGATTTTTCCTTTCTGATTGTCTTTATTTTTCAGTTGTTGTATAACTGCTTAAAATTCAAATAAAAAAAAAAAAAAGCTAACAGAAGAGTAGTTATGCTGAGAGGAAGAAAATGTGCTTCCCGCCGAAAATGGAGCTCCGCGGCACTTCAAAATGGCCACCGGCAATGAAAAACTCCAAAAAGGTGAAAATAAACACAAAAGAGAAAAAATTGGAGCGAAAAAAAGGCAGAGAAATGAAAGCCCGATGGAAAACTGCTCCAGAGAAGAACTGGAGTGTAAAACACGTTAAAATTAGTCCATTTGCTGCATGGAGCTGTAGACACCATGGAAGAGAGGGAAAAGCTATACTTACAGTACCGTTAGTGCAGGGACCCAAGAACAGCCGCTTCAAACAGTGCCCGATGCCAAACCACCAAAAAACAGCTCAAATTCTGATTTTGGGGAGCCCTTCGCCAAGTTAACAAGCCCTCATGGCCAGATACTGGGGATTCTGACAGTCAGCGAGCTCAACTGTGTCCCCACAGGAGCTCTGCTGAAACTTCCTGGAGCACAGATCAATATTCTGGCAACAACAGGGAAATTGGAAGAAATGATCTCTAACAGAAATCACATCAATTTTCAAGATATAGAAGGAAAAACAACAAAAGCCACCAGATCTGCTGGAGACAGAGAAATACTGAGGGTGACCCCTAGGGGTAGGACTATAGCACCAGGCTCCAACCTATCAGAGCTTTGGTGGAGTTCTCTGTCTCCAAGATCTGCTGGCAGGGGGACACAACCCGTTTGTCTGGACTGGTCTAGCAGTATGATTTGGAAGAACACATTTGAGCCCATTACTTCTTCTGCCCTTACTAAAGTTTTCACATCCACCCGTAAAACCTCCTGCCCTGCAGATCCTATTCCTTCCTCCTGGCTGCTGGAATCCTCTCTAGCTCTGTCCCCCTTTATCCTCTCCCTCTTTAACTCTAGTCTCTCTTCTGGTATCTTTCCCACCGCCTGGAAGCATGCTCACGTCCGCCCTATTCTTAAGAAAGGTTCTTTAGACCTCACTTCTCCCTCTAGCTGGCGTCCCATCTCTAATCTTCCCTTCCTCTCTAAACTCCTGGAAAAATTGGTCTTCTCTCAGCTTTCTTCTCACCTCAAGGTTTCTTTTACTCTCCATCCCCGACAATCAGGTTTCCGCCCGGGCCATAGCACAGAATCTGTCCTTCTTTCTCTTCTCAATGATCTTCACATTGCTCATGACCGTGGTTTGCTCTCTCTTGCTGTTTCTCTGGATCTCTCTGCTGCCTTTGACCTGGTCGATCATCGCACTCTCCTATCTCGTCTTCAGGATGCCGGCCTCTCCGGTTTGGTTCTTCACTGGTTTCACTCTTTCCTATCCAACCGCACTTTCTCAGTCCAAACTGGGTCAGGATCTTCACCTTCCACTCCTCTCCCTTGTGGTGTTCCCCAAGGTTCTGTCCTTGCTCCCCTTCTCTTTAATGTATTCTTGGCTCCCCTTGCTCTTCTTATTCAGCAACACGGTGTATCTGCCTATTACTATGCTGATGATATCTTCCTCCTCTATCACACTGACTCTGCTGCACCAGATATCACCTCCTTCAACTCTTGTCTTTCCTCTGTTGACTCTTGGCTCTCTACCAACTTCCTTCACATTAATCTCTCGAAAACTTCCGCTATCTGGTTCTCTTTCGGTAGTCCCTCCCCTCCCCTCATCCCTTTGTTTTCCTCATCACCCATCCCTATTGTCTCTTCACTACGGTACTTAGGTGTTATTCTTGATTCTTCTCTTTCTTTCAAAGAACACATCTCCTCAGTCGTCCAACGCTCCTTTTTCACCCTGAAACAACTTTGCGCCGTACATCCTTTTCTTACCCCCTCCGCCATGACCACCCTCATTATCTCCCTTGTTATGTCTCGCCTTGACTACTGTAATGTCCGTCTTGCCGGTGTTCCCCCATCCCAAACTCTTCGTCTCCAACGTGTTCAAAATACTGCCGTGCGTGTTCTTTCCCATGCTTCACGTTTCGATCATGTCACCCCCTTGCTAATACACTTTCACTGGCTTCCCGTTGTCTCTCGTGTTCAGTTTAAAATTCTTATTTTTGTTCACAGGGTGATCCACTCCGGTATTCCCCTGTATCTCGCCAACCAGGTTCATCTCCATACCCCGCACCGATCTCTTCGTTCTATCCATGCTAACCGTATGTTTCTTCCCCCCCTTCCCAAGCCCACTTAGAATCCACTCGGTCTTCAGCTTTCTTCTTCCTCGGTCCCAGGCTTTGGAAATCACTTCCCCATTCCCTTCGCTTAGAAACTTCTTATTTGTCTTTTAAAGCTAAAATGAAAACCTATCTTTTCTGCTCCACATTTAATCTCCCCTTCCCCGCCTCTCCCTCCTCTCCTCCCTAGTACTAGTATACTTGTTCCCCATCCCCTCTTTTCCCCTCCATCCTCCTGGTTGTCAACGTGTTTTCCCCACCTTCCCTTATGTCAGCCATCTTTTGCCCCCTCTCTACTCTCTGACCCTATCTCTATTCCTTTCCTTTTAAAGATTTTATGGCGTTCCTTTTTCTTTTTCTCTTTCGCAGCGCTCCCTTTCTTTTAATTTATTATTTTTTTTATGTATGTTAACCGCCCAGATGCCAATCGTTTATGGGCGGTATATAAAGATTTAATAAACATAAACATAAACATTTCTTTCACCCTGGGAGAACATCCCTGGATATATGTCCAAGTGTTTTGATGTTTCCAAATCAATTACCATTCATTCCTAGGGGGTTATTCTGAGACACGAATAACAGGATATCCATCCCCGCTATTCGTGCCGGCGGCCGCTATTCGTGCAGGTGGCAGCCCCTGACTAACTTCCCCGCTGGTTGTGCGGAGAGGTTAGTCAGGGGCAGGGAAGAGGCCAAGAGTGGGCAGGCAGTGGGTGGTTGCTGGCCCTGGACGTACAAGTCTGATTCTAATGTCAGCCCTGTATGTCCAGGGCCGGAGAAATAGCCAGGGAGGTTATTCCACCTCCGAGGTGGAATAAATAGAAATTACACTTACCTGGTAATTGTCGTTCCTTGAGTGACGACAGTTTAGTCCTCCACCTCTGGGTTGTGCACCTCTTCCTGCAGCTTGGAGACTGGGCATGTCAAAGTCGTGACATCACTGGATATAGCCTGCTGGTATCTCCCATCAGCCTCCAGTGTACTATTGACAAAGCAAACTCAAAGGAACAACAAATAAGTAACTATACCATAACTTTAAATAACTCCCCATTCCTCAAACTGAGGAACCTTTTTAACCGTATCCATCTTATATTTTCTTTTCTTTTTTTTTTTTAACTTTACATTCACGTCCCCCCTATGCAAACACGTTTCCTATACCATCTCCTCGTTTAAATAAGAGAGAAGGAAGAAACAACAGAGAGGGATACTCACTGCAATCTAGAAACTGAAAGGATCTGTCTACTCCTTGAGATTGATGCTCCACTCCGCCTGAAAATAAACTCTGAAGAAATCACACCCCCTGGGCGGGAATGAGGACTAAACTGTCATCACTCAAGGAACGACAATTACCAGGTAAGTGTAATTTTTATTTCCTTATCGTTCCTCCAGTTTAGTCCTCCACCTCTGGGATGTAACAGAGCAGTATTTATTTATTTTATTTATTTTAGTTTCTTATATACCGCACTATTTAGTATCAGCGCGGTTTACATGGAACAACGAACCATAATGAACAAATGTTAGGTTTTACAGAGAACAGGGAAATACAACTTGGATAACTTAGGGAAACATGCACATCAACTATCATTGGGAGGGACCTATCCAGCCAACTCACCACACCGTCGACCCGGAACAGGCATCCTTTACTGCCAAAACATTTAGGCAGTAGTGGTTACTGAGGAAATGAAGAGACGACCTGGAAGCTGCTCTACCAATCCCCCCTGGTGGAATGACACAGTGATTCACCCATGAAGCTGCTTGCGCCCTGGTAGCAAGAGTCAGAAAGCCCCCCGGAATCATACAACCTCGCCACCAGAAAGCTGAGGCAACCACCGCCTTAACCCAGTGCGAAATGGCCGCCTTCGCTGCTGCTTCCCCTTTGCGGAGACCTCCAACCAACACACAAAAACAAAGAAACGAACGCCGCACCCTGCATTTTATGTTTCCTATCGGCGTAAGCTACGAATAAAAATCTCCCCTTCCAGAAAAACTGAGAACTGGAAGAGAAACCATAGGCTCAGGAGAAAAATCAGATACCACCTTCTGGAAGGACGACGGAACTGCTCGCCAATACCACCCTCTATCCAAAAAGGGTGAAAACGGCTCATTACATGACAACACCTGAAACTCCGAAACTCGTCGCACCGAACAAAGAGCTATCAAAGCCACTGTCTATAACAGCAAATCCTTTACTGACGCCTGGAGTAAAGAATCAAAGGGCTCTTTAGTTAACACCTCTAAGGCCCAATCGGGATCCCCTGGCGGCACCCGAACTCTCCTTGAGGAGCGCAGTCGGGTCTCAACTTAAGGAAACACTACACATCGATCCGAACACCTAGCGCTATTCCCTCCACAGAACCTCTACAGCCGGAAACAGTCGCCCGCTAGACCCTCTAAGGAACTGGCCGCTAGTTCCTTCAGACACTGTCCTGCAGAGAACTCAGACCAAGGATACAGACACCTTTGTCGCCCGGACTTGCCGCCGTGAACAGCAGCCTTCAAAAAGGCGCTAAGCACGGACCTATGTACCAGAAGCAGCCTGCCTCCTCGCTCTCAACAAGGTGGTGAAGACTGCCGCAGAATAACCCTTCTTCTTCAGCCCCGCCCACTCAAAGGCCAAACCGTAGATGGGCAACAATCCACCTGAGACATTCGTCGCGGACCTAGCCGCAGCAGAACGTCCGCTACTGGCAACTTCTAGGAAAAGCCTGTCGAGTAGGCGAATGAGATCAGCCTAGTACGGCCGTCTCGTCCAACCGGGCGCTACCAAGAGTACCTTTCCCCGAAAGCCTCGATACGCCAACTAGTTGCCCTATGAGAGCCCACAGGGAAGGGACAAGACAAAGACTTAAATGGGAGCTTACTGAGCCTAGACTTGGACGAACCATCAGCCGCCCCATTCCTCCACCAGAGAGACCTCCGGGTGAACCCCAAGGAAGCCAATAATATCAGCTAGCGCTCGAATTAAGCCATAATGCACATTTGCCACACAAAGCAAATCAGGCTCTAGTCGATTCAACTCTCTGATCCTTTCCTGTTCCAGGCGAGGAGACTGCCGTAAACACTGCGACCACTTGAAGCATGCTCTCGCCTCCCCAGGCTCCACAAATGGGAGCTTGTAAGAACAGAGCATTGCCCCCAACGATCGCTTCAGTGAACCATCTACTTTCCTATCTTGTGCTAAAGAAGATTGCTAGGGCTCTCTTCCATACAGTGAGTCCACACCCCCTGGTAGTGCAAGGTGTGCACCCACCCACGGAGTACCCAGGCCTGCCCCTGCTTAGCCTCAAAATGTCAAACAAGAACAGGCGAATTCAGGACAGCTGAATACTTTTTTTTTTTTCACAAAGACATCTCTTAACCAAAAATTCCTTCAGCATATGTTAAGAGACGCTCTTTCCATGCCAACAATATGAAGTAGAAAGAACTCCCAAACACAGGCATACTAATCTAAGGCTTTCCTGCTAGAGTAACGCCCCATTCCGTCTGACTGCACAAAGATGGACTTTATATTTTAAGTTCAACTACCATCTGGTGTTAGGAAATACAGCTTTCTCATTCCGCAGTGGCAATTGAGTCAGCAATGAAGAAGCCGAGAAACTGCAGACAAGTTCCCATTATACCACCTGGTAAAGACACCACTTTTAGACGACTGAAGAAAAAAAAAGCATGCGAAAGTGCCTTGTGTCCTGCCAGAGCTGATCGAATTGAAATCATTCAGTGTATGCAGGGCATTTTCCAGAGAACGCAAGGTCCCTCATCCAGGCTTACTCCACATTCACAGTCTAAACCAGCAGCCATCTTGGCTGATGCCGATCAGCGCGGAAGCCATCTTGTAAGCCCCGCATATGATGTATGCCTACTAGAAACTGAGCTGCTGCCATTGCTGCTAGAGAACTAGCCTGGCTGCATGCTTCTGGCCCCCATTAAGGCATTCGCTGAACACTAGCAGAGACTCTCCGTACTGGAGATCCTCTGATAAATGGAATGGGAGCTTCAAAGGCCAGAGTTCTATTTTGTAACCTCTCTCCACTGAGCTGCCTTTTCCATATGTAAAATTAAACCACATATAGCCAAAATTAAGACATTACAAATCTACCGTAAAATCTTATAATTTGGGCAAAGCCAAACTAAATGGGAATATTTTCCATTAAGAAACCACACAGCTATAAAACCCCTCTCATGACATAATGCTTATGGCAGAGCATTCCACATCTGTGGACTGGCCATGGCACTCACCCAAGCACCTGTTACAACAGTCCAAGAGAGTTATCACCATAATTCCTTTTAACTTGAATATGTTTACAGCGGATCATAGCGCTATATCACCGCAGCTAAGTCAAAATATTACCCTGCCATATAAACCAACTTTAACGCTTTATAGGACCTTCTACGGATAGCGGAAGGAGATTCCTGTAAATCTTTTTTTTTTTTTTTAAGTATAGGACTCCAAAAACCAAGTTTCCGCCAACTCCAATGAAATCAAAGCAGATCAGCTAAAATTACCCGAACTACTCCTAAAGCTTTGCAAGAAGCTACCAGCCCCCGCTGCACCCAGTTTTCCTTCCCCCCTTATCCTGAGGGATTCAGCATTGTAGGACGCGTTGCGCACCCCCTGCGAGCCTGCTGCATCTGCCAGGGAGCTGAAGAGCAAAATAGAAAGAAGAACCCCTGGAAGCAAACAGTGTCCCGACCTTGGGGTTCAGGACGCAAAAGGCCACCGAATAAATCAACAGTGTTAGCTAAAAATTAACAAGGCTATCTCTCACTAAAGAGAGTTTCTTTTTCTTTTTGAAATCCCATCGAAGTCCGTGGGACCCAAGCTTTCAAACACAGCCCCTAACGCTGTGCATTAACCACAACCAGAGAAATGAAATGAAATGAAATCCTGCTCTAGAAATAGATGAGAATTTCCTGGGAAGGGCATGCTAAGTGGAGCTATGAAACACACAGGCACCCCCCGGCCTTCCTGCAGTCAGAGAAATAGCAGTGGAATACACCAACAACCTTGCAAATGGAGGTCTTAGAGGTTGCTGCCTGTGTGAACCTGATGAGTAATTCGATTTTGTATTTTACTACCCCTCCCCCAGGGATGGGGGCACTGAATACTATATGAGATTCATGAGCAGCGCTGCCATGCGGTGGCCTTTAGGGCACCAGAGCCCGACAAACGATACAGAAGTTAAGAGCTTTAAATCTTGGTCATATAATCTTGATTTGCATTACAGCTGCTTGTTTAGTCACTAACCCCTGAGAGCCCATGAGGTGGCTCTGTGGGTATTTCTTCCCTGACTTGCAGAAAATGATCAATTTGATAATGGCTGCATATCCACAGTCATAGAAAGGCACTATTGAGTGTACCAGCTGCCCTCTGGTGGCCATAGACCGTAGCAGAGGCACTTCTTGCTTGACAGTTTAACTGTCAGTCTATTTTTTTAATATCCTAAGGTTTCCTAAACCTGTCCCTGTGAATTTTGGGCAACTTTCACTATAGAATACATAAAAGCACACTTCCAGGCTGTCCCTCCTTCCAACTACAAGTTAGGGCTCTGCTCTTGAACCTAAAAACTGACAAGTTGCCTAATATCCTGGGACTTAACATGCTCCTCAGAGACATGATTAGGAGGGAAAGAACATATGGTATCAGGGATCAATGCCAAAACTGCTATCCTATAAAACTAAGAATAAACTTAAAAATAAAGAGGACTGATAACAGCCCCCCTTAAGGCTGAGGAACCCCCCCGAGCTTCAAAAATCCTACAAACAAAAGAAAGAAACACTAGGCCCAAAAATCTAGCTATCCTGCCTGTTGTCTTCCTCACACAGGCAGCTCCCTGCAACTCTCGCCATGCGGTCCAAATACCTAGAGAGAAAATGGCCGCCCCTTCGCCAATGAATTTTGGTGCCAAGAACAACAGCCGCTGCAAAAAGGAGGCCTCAGCAGACCGACAGAGCCCGAAGGCCTTACCTGCAGGGCAGAAAGCCACACAGCCTGCTCCTACCACCTTCAATTCCTCCGATCCTCAAGCCACGCTGATTCGCCTGGCAGCCGCGGCGAGGATCGCTCAGCCGGTTCCACGGAGTAAAATTAAAATCCCGCAGCAACGGAGAGGTTCCGTCCCACACAGCTTCAGTGTGGCTGTACGGGTCCCAGAGCTCTCTCCCGTACTGTCAAGGGAGAGAGATCCGCACCGGCAAATGCCTGCAGCAAGTGAAAATAACTGAGAAGGAGGGAAGGCAAGAGCTGCTACTCATTTAAAGAGCCAGGCTCAAATTTAAAATGACTGTAAATAAGGAAATTTGCCCCTAATTAAAGGGAACTAATCCCTGATTGCCAATTAACCAAAGGTAACTGAATTAAAAGTAAAATTAAAAGTAAATTAAAGGTAAAAATCAAAAGTAAAATCAGAATAGAATTTGTCACACTAAATGCTCCTTATCTGTTCCCCCCAAGTGAGCCCAGAAGCTAGGCTCACTATGTCCTCCTGCTGCATGGAGACTGGACACACTGGAGGCTGATGGGAGATACCAGCAGGCTATATCCAGTGATGTCACGATTTTGACATGCCCAGTCTCCAAGCTGCAGGAAGAGGTGCACAACCCAGAGATGGAGGACTAAACTGGAGGAACGATAAGGAACTTCCCTGGATGTCGTTTTTGTTAAAAGCCGGGGTGCAGAAGGGGCTGGCGGGGCCAGGGTTTCTTCCCCGCAGCCCGGCGGCATTTAAATGGAGCTGTGGTGCCATGGCAACTGGATGCCATGGCATCGCGGCTCCATTTAAATGCCTGACTGAGCTATCCAGGCAGTGCCTGCATATGCGGGCCGGGACTGAATCACAGTCCTGGCCTGCACGTACAGGCCTGATTGTGATTCTGATCCCGCAGGGCTAGACGTGCCCTGTGGGATAAGAATCACGATCCCCTTTGTATGTCCAGCTCAAACCGGACGTACCAAGGGGATAGATGTGTGGGACAGAATCAGGCCCTTAGTATACAGGAAGAAAAGCTGCTGATATACTGGACTATGATCCATAATGAAGACAGGAAATTCTGTACAAATTAAAGCTTCATTATTTAGAAGTATTTTTCAAGTCAGTCCTGGTGTACTCTCTAGTCAGTCTGTTTTTCAGGATACACAAAATGAATATGCATGAGACAGATTTGCATGTACTGCTTCCATTGCATACAAATCTCTTTCATACACATTCATTGTGAATATCCTAAAAAACAGACTGGGTAGAACTAGCCTGAGAAACACACCAGAACTAGCTTGAGAAAGCACAGTTACTTACCTGTAACAGGTGATCTCTGGGAACAGCAGGAATTAGTCATCACATATGGGTACGTCGGCACTGACGGAGCCCGCGCGGGAAAGCTCCCCAGCTTTTCAGATTAAAAGCTTTTGGGGCCTCCCACTGCACATGCGCGCTGCCTTCCCGCCTTCCTGACCAGCTCTCGTCAGTTCGAGTTTAAAGCTGAGACAATAGAGAGAGAGGACAGGAAGATAGATAGAGATACAACTCCTAGGGGAGGTGGGTGGGTTGTGATGACTAATTCCTGCTGTTCCCAGAGATCACCTGTTACAGGTAAGTAACTGTGCTATCTCCAGGAACAAGCAGGAATACGTCATCACATATGGGGACTCCCTAGCTAAGATGCCTGGGAGATCCCCCTCCAAGGGTAAACCATCTTCGCATGGATCTCAGGCATCCATCCAGGGAAGGTGGGCAGGAGTTGTTTAAGTATGGAACAGGTGTTTGAGGACAGCCTGACCAAACAAGGCATCCCGGCGGGAGTCCTTGTCCAAGCAGTAATGGGCTGTGAAGGTATGAACCGAGGCCCAAGTGGCTGCTCGACAGATCTGATCTATGGACACAGAGTGAAGATGAGCCATAGAAGTGGCCATGGCCCTCACATTGTGAGCTGTGACATGGCCCTCCATAGAAATGTTCTTACTCTGGTAAGCAAAAGAAATACACTGAGCGATCCAATTGGAAAGTGTACGCTTGGTGACTGGAAGTCCCAAATGAGAAGGATCAAAAGCCACGAAAAGTTGGGAAGACTTTCGATGTGGTTGAGTCCTGTTGAGGTAAAAGGCAAGAGCTCTTTTACAATCCAGAGTATGAAGGTTCCTCTCTGCACTGGATGCATGAGGAGCTTGGAAAAAAGACAGGTAGATATACCTCTTGATTAAGATGAAAAGGCGAGACCACTTTGGGCATAAAGTGGGGATTCGTCCTAAGGACCACCTTATCATGATGAAACCTAGTATAAGGTGGATGAGCCACTAAAGCCTGCAGTTCACTGATGCGGCGAGCCGAAGTGACTGCAATAAGGAAAACAACCTTCCAGGAAAGAAATTTGAAGGAGGTAGAGTCCAAAGGCTCAAAAGGTGGCTTCATAAGCTGACCTAGAACTAGGTTCAAATCCCATGCTACCGGAGGAGGTCGGATGGGAGGTTTAGTTAGAGTCAGGCCTCTCATGAAACGTGAAACAAGAGGATGAGAGGAGACAGGTTGTCCATTTATAGGTTTTAAGGATGCTGCAATAGCACTCAAATGGACCCTTACTGAATTCGTCTTAAGGCCTGCATTTGAAAGATGCAGGAGATAGTCCAAGAGGGAATTCAAAGGAAGTGCTAGAGGGTCAAGACCCTGCTGAGCACACCAAATGGAAAAACGTTTCCATTTGAAAGCATAAGAACGCCTCGTGGAAGGTTTCCTAGAGGCATGAAGGATATCTGTCACAGGTTGAGAAAGATTAAAGTCTTGAAGACTTAGGCCTTCAGTAACCAAGCTCTGAGATGTAGGGATTTGGGGTTTGGGTGCCACAAAGTCCCCTCCTCCTGAGACAGAAGGTCTGGCGCAGCTCCCAGGTCCAGGGAGGATCCCTGGGAGAGATGCAGAAGTAGAGGGAACCACACCTGGCGTGGCCAGCGGGGAGCTATGAGGATCATAGTCCCGTGATCCCTCTGGAGCTTGAACAGAGTCTTGGATATTAGAGGAATGGGTGGAAAGGCATAGAGGAATTCCTGACCCCAATGCAGGAGGAAGGCATCGTGGGCCTGAGCTCCCTGACACTGAGTTCTGGAACAGAACCGGGGAAGTTTGGCATTCCACGGACTTGCAAAGAGGTCTATGTCCGGGGTCCCCCATTCCTGAAAGATTCTGCGTATCTGGTCCATATGTAGGGACCATTCGTGTGGAAGCAGAACTCGACTGAGTCTGTCTGCACGAGAGTTTTGAACTCCTGGAAGATACACTGCAAGAAGGTGAATTTGATGCTCTCTGGCGAAGGCCCATATTCTGAGAGCTTCGTTGCAAAGCGACAGAGAGCCTGTCCCTCCTTGTTTGTTTGTATAGAACATGGCTACCTGATTGTCTGTCTGAACTAGGACAGTCAGGTTGACAAGGAGGGTATAGAAGACCTTGAGGGCAAGGTAAATTGCTCGCAGTTCCAGGAGGTTGATATGAAGGGTGGCCTCCTGTGGAGACCAAGTGCCCTGAGTGGAGAGGTTCTGAAGATGAGCTCCCCACCCTGTCTGGGAGGCATCTGTTGTGAGGATTGCTTGGGACAACAAAGGTTGGAAGGGGGCCCCCAACAACAGATTCTTGGTGGATGTCCACCATTGGAGGGACCAAAATAGACGGCTTGAGGTGAGTATTTGGTCGGAGAGCGCTCCAGATGCTTGAGTCCACTGGGTGGCTAAGGTCCATTGAGCTGCTCTCATATGCAGACGAGCGTAGGGCACCACATGTACCGTGGAGGCCATGTGGCCCAGAAGTCGCAGCATTTCCCGGGCTGTCAAATGACTGCTGGACTGAGCTTGGGAGGCCAAACTCAGCAGGCGTTGGGCCCTGACCTGAGGCAGGTAGGTCCTTGCAGTGATGGTGTCTAACTGGGCCCCTATGAACTCGAGAGACTGAGTAGGGATTAGTTGAGACTTGGGAAGGTTTACTACCAGTCCTAGATACTGCAGAAGACGCCTTGTGCGGTCCAGGGAAATTTGGGCCTGGGACTGAGAGGGAGCTCGGATGAGCCAGTCGTCCAGGTATGGGAATATGAAAATTCCCAGGCCTCTTAGAAAGGCAGCTACGACTGCCATGCATTTGGTGAACACTCTTGGAGCAGAGGCTAGACCGAAGGGGAGTACTCTGTACTGGAAATGTTTTCCCTGAAACAGAAATCGAAGGTATTTTCTGTGGGATGGGTGGATGAGTATGTGTGTATACGCATCCTTTAGATCTAGAGAACAAAGCCAATCCTGACTCTGAAGGTATGGAAGGAGAATGCCCAGAGAAAGCATTTTGAATTTCTCCTTGAAAAGAAATTTGTTCAATTCTCTCAGATCCAGAATTGGTCTGAAGCCCTCTGTCTTCTTTGGTATTAGAAAATAAGGGGAGTAGAATCCCGTCCCCTGTTGAAGAAGAGGGACCTCCTCTATTGCCCCCTGGGCAAGGAGGGAGGAGACTTCCTGACCCAAGAGGGCCAGGAGAGATGGGGGAGAATTGAACTGCCTCACCATAGTATAAGGAGGAAGGTCGGAAAAATGGAGTTTGTAACCCTCTCTGATGATAGAGAGGGTCCATTGCTCTGATGTAATTTGCTCCCATCTGGGAGCAAAGTGAGCTAACCTTCCGGGTATGGTGAGGGGCTCTGGTTGTTCTAGAGCCAGAAAAGTTAAGTTCTCTAGGGGCAAGTCAAAACCCCTGAGGGGGTGGAGCCTGCTGAGGCGTAGCAGACGCCGCAGGCTTTGACCTTGCCTGTTTAGGTTGCTGACGTTTAGCAGCAAAACGAGGCTGAGAGGATTGTTGGCCAGTATTCGTAGAAAATCTGGACTTCTTGTAATAAGGCCTCTTAAAAGACTTCTTCTTGGCAGGAGTGGAGGTAGACTTAGAAAGTCTATCTAAGGTGGCATTCTCTGCATCCATTTGAGTGGCCTTAATTTGCCACTCCTCACCAAATAAGTTTTCACCTGTACAGGGCAGATTTCGTAAGCCATCTAGGACCCAAGGTTCTAGATCAGAAGCCTGGAGCCAAGCAAGACGTCGGGCTGCTATAGCAATGCCCGAAGCCCTACCAGCACCCTCAAAGGAATCAAAAGCTGCCCTGTTGGAGAACTTTGAAATATCCAAAAGGTGTTTCACCAAGGAAATGAACTGCTCCCTCTTATCCTCAGGGAGAAAGGGGGCAAAATGCCGAACTTTTTAGAGCGATTTCACTGAGAAACATGCCCATGTAAAGACTATAGGAATTAATCCTGGCTATAAGCATAGTAGCCTGGAAAATTTTCCTGCCAAAAGAGTCTAGAGTCTTACATTCTCGCCCTGGAGGAGTAGAAGAGTGCCTTTTGGTACTCTTTATCTTCTTCATTGCAGACTTCACCACAATAGAATGGTGAGGCAACTGGGTTTTTTGGAAACCAGGAGAAGGGGGGACACGGTACATGGTGTCCAACCTGCGAGAAGAAGGAGACAATGTTAGAGGAGCCTCCCATAAGTCCATCAAGTGTTCTTGAAGGATTTCATGGATAGGCAGGGTGACTGCCTCTTTAGGAGACTTAGAGTATCCTAAAATATCCAGTTTCTTTGATCTGGGTTCCTTTTCAGAGGATGAAGCAATAGAAAGACCTTTAGCCATTTCTATGATGAAGTCCTGAAAGGACAAATCCTCTGGTGGAGACATTCTCCTGTTAGGAGAAGAAGGCTCCTCAGGAAGATCAAGGGAGAACTCATCAGAATCATCAGAGGAGTTAAAATCCTCTGAAGAAGCAGAGTATCCTCTATGTGCTTCCAACGCACGATACGCATACCGTTCGGTATCGACATCGGGCGTACCGGGTATGGGATCGGTACCGGGCAAAAGCCCGGATCCGGCATGCGAAACCGATCTGTGTTTGGAAGACGATGGCCTCGGTTCCGGTATGGAAGCCATTACCGGAACCGGACCCGGTACCGCTGGCTGCGGTACCGAGGGCGTAGCAGCATTAATAAAAGCCAGAATGGCCTGCTGCATGACTTGGACAGTATTGCCCATAGACGCCACTGCTGCCTGGATGTCGGTACCGGTATGGGCCGGTACCCCAGAGCAGTACAACAGGTGATCTGTCGAGGCCGCGCCATCGATGTCAACCTGTGACCCCATGATTGCTTTGGAGGCCGGAGCCTCCCGCCGGGGTTTTTTGGCCTGGGCAGAATCCTCGAACTCAGAATTGAGAGCCTCTCGATCTTTAGAAAGAGATTTGCTTTTAGAGGATTTGCCCACTGGAGTTTTGGTTACCTGAGATCCATCCGGAGAGGAAGACCTGGATGACTGTGATGCTTCTGAAGGAAACAGCACATGGAACTTGTTGGCCCGGTTCTGCAATCCACGTTTCGACATCTGGGAGCAGGATGGGCAGTCCGGTATGGAATGGTCAGGTCCTAAACATTTAAGACACCATTCATGGGTGTCTGTAAGAGGAATGACAGCACTGCACTTGGTACACTTTTTAAAACCAGGAACTGGCTTCTCCATGAGGAGAAATTGTGTAGGCCTGAAGGCCTAACAAAGTACCAAGCTGTGCTGAAGAAAAGAAAAATATATATTTTTTTTTTTAAAAGAAAGAAAGAGAGACCGGCAGTACCGGTTTCAGAATGGGGAAGGCAGGTACGCGGTCTAAAGAAAACAATAAAATTAACAATTTCTTCAGCGGTGACAGGAACACGACCTGCTGGCTCCGCGGAAAAAAAGAAACTGACGAGAGCTGGTCAGGAAGGCGGGAAGGCAGCGCGCATGTGCAGTGGGAGGCCCCAAAAGCTTTTAATCTGAAAAGCTGGGGAGCTTTCCCGCGCGGGCTCCGTCAGTGCCGACGTACCCATATGTGATGACGTATTCCTGCTTGTTCCTGGAGATACACTGATCTAGAAATTTAATTTATATTTACTGCACATATTTTCCCTCTGTTGCAGGTTTTTTAGCTTTATTTTTATCCATACTTTTAGTATAGCAACAGTTCAGTAAAACAGTACAAATACATTTTCTCCCATGTTCAACCTCTCTACCCCACCCACCCTTAATGCCATACTCAACCCCAGCTCCAGTCTGCATGGCAGGAATCCCTTCTCTGGGTTGCAATTTCAATTTATCCCATATTTCAAATGAAACCCAAACCTTCACAAAAGTCTCCACTCTTCTTCGCAGGGCTATCAGTTTACTCTTGAGGTAGTGTGTCCATAATCTCTAATGTACTGTGGCCATGGTTGGTACTTCTTGTGATCTCCACAGCCATACCACCTCACAACTGGCAGCTGTTACACAGCAAAAGAGAAGCCTGGCCATCTTAGCATTCAAGTCCATCCCTTTCCCCTTCTAGATCCATCATTTCAGCAAAAAGGTGCACAAATTGCCAAAACATCTGGATATGCGTACAATTCCATCATATATGCATTAATTGTTCCTGCCTTTCTTCCCACTTCTCCTCCAGCACTCTGCAGAAAGCGACATAGATCTTGCTCAATATGAAGGGTGTGAGGTACCATCTATATAATATCTTATATGCGTTCTCAACTAGATTAATTATCTTTTGTTATTGCTGAATAAATCTTTTGCCATTGTACATTTGTTAGACTAAACTCCATATCTGGTTCCCAGTCACATATAGTCAAAGCACTGCAGTCGTGGATAGATAAGTTACTTATAGATCCGCATAACCCGCATATTATTCATGACCTAGCTAGCCCTCCAATAGATCCATGAGCAATATCACATCCTCTAAGAGATCTCTCTTCACTCAGAATACAACCCATCTGCCCATAACCCCCAAAAATCTTGATCTCCTAGCCCATACTCTATAAGTATTCAAGAACACAAATTTTGTCATCTTCCCAAAGTTTACTAACTGTGACCAGCCCCTTTCTCTCCCACCTATCAAACTGGCATTCCCACCCCCACTGCCAGTAGAGTCCCTCACAACTTCTGGTTTTAGGGTTACTATTGTGTAGTGATTGACACTCTCTACCTTTCATCCACCCACAATCTCCCAAACAACCTCAACCAATTCCCTTCTCCTGTGGATGCTTGCTGTATCGGAACCCACAATTTACATAGCTTACGCACCCACTCCATCATGGATTGCACTTGCATTGTGCAGTAGTATCTCCTAAAACCTGTGACACCTATGCCCCACTCAGTCTTTATGTTGACACAAAACTCTCCGTGATACCACTGGGTCATCATCTGTTCCAGATGTTTCAAAATACATCTGACTGAAACCTCTGCAGCACCCTATCCAGGATCTCCACTGGCAGAGTCTGGCATAAGTATAAAAACTTGGTAAGGAGACCATTTTCAGTGAGCCATACACCCCATTCCTGGACAGGCTTAACTGCTACCACTTAGCAAGATCCTTCTTAACTTTTAGTGCAAAATAGTTCATAATTTAAAGAATATAATCATGACCAGTCCCTCCCATTATGGACCCTAAGGTAGCATATACCAGAATCACATGTATCTAAGTTAATGTTTCCATGTAACCAATCCAGCGTTATATGTACACTGCTTTGACCTGGTGAAAAGCGGTATAAAAGCACAGCTAAATAAATATACTTCCTTCCACTCACTTAAAATTGGCTTGGATTAACTCATGCAGCACCCCTTCAATATTAATATTCAGACTTATGATTTATTCAAAATTACTTTAAATCCAGACTCTCTCCCAAATGTTGCCAGTTCCCCCATTAATACGGGAAGTGTTGTAATTGACTGGGATAAGGTGAACAAGATATCCTCAGCAAATAATATTGTCTTATATGCCTTCCCGCCAACTTAGCTGTTTAATATCCCCATAACTACAAATACTGGCCACTAGGGATTCAACAATGAACAGTAGCAGTGATGGAGGCAACCTTGCTGGGTCCCTCCACCTAGAAAGAAGTTGCCCAAGTACCCTCAGTTTGTGAACATTCTAGCCTTTGGGTTCTGATATAATTCCCTTATCCATCTCAAATAATTTGGGCTGAATCCATATTTTTCCAGTACTTTAAACATGATCCTTCCACTCTACTTTGTTGAATGCCTTCTAAGCATCTATAGACAAGAGCAGCAGGGGCCCTCTCCTTCTGGGCATGCCAAATCAGATTAAGCACCTAGGAATATTGTTTCCTGCTTGTTGTCCTGGAATAAATCCTGATTGATCTCCATGTATAAGACATGGAATAACCTGATTCAAAAACAAAGTTAGCATTCGCACCAAAATCTTGCTAGCTAGATTGAACAATGAGATGGGTTTATAAGATCCACAGCAAGTAGGATCATTCCCCTCTTTAGGTATAACAGTTATACCTGCCTCTCCCATAGAATTCAGTAGAGGCCCCCTAACCTGCAAGAACTGAGCTATATTTATTTATTTATTTTCTCTTATATACTGTACTATTCTGCATCAGTGTGGTTTAGATTGAACAAACTGAAATTACATTAAACAGGGCATTATAACTTGGAGATAACTATTTTACAGGGAACATGGGCTATGGAGGGTTAAGTGGCTTGCCCAAGACCACAAGGAGCACCTGTGGGACTAGAAACCCCAGTCCTTCCGGCCCAAGGTTGCTGTCCTCTAGTGGGATTTGAACCCCCGACCTTCTGGCCTGAAGTACCTTGCCCCAACCACTAGGCCACTCCTCCACTCCATATATACTATGAAGGGGTGTTTTACTAATGGACACTAGCTGGCAGTGCATATTCTGGCGCATGCTAAAGGCGCAATGGGACACACGTTGCCAGCTAGCTCAAGGCCATGACAGCGTAGGATGATCCCTGTGCTAACTGTGCAACTTGTATTAGGATCACAAGTAGGCAGGCTAGGAGCGAAGAGTGGGCATGGTGAGCTCAGCACAGCTAATGATGTGTTCACACTGCGTGCTGACTGCATTAGCGCAGATTCATAAAACACCATCTCAATAGGTGGTGTTAGGAAAACCTGCACTAATGCAGTATGCACTAGGGAACAGAGCTCCACATTAACTGCTGATGAAATGCTTTCCACTCCCCTGACAGTTAATATGGTGGTGTTGCATGTAATACACCATGGTTTTGGTGCTATTTGGCATGTTACATGCAACAGCTTGACACCTATTAGTAAAAGACCCCTCCTTAAATCAGCATGGGGCTAATATATCTATAAATTTCTTGCAAAATTTATGAGACAGCCCATCTAATCCAGGTGTTTTACCTTTTAAATGAGCAACCAGCCTCCCTGTCTCCTCTGAAACAGGCCCTTCAAACTATCCTGCATGCAAAGGCAAGTCTATAGTCACCAAACACCTCTCCATTGGAGTTTTCCCTGCATTTCCAAACTGCACAGGTTCTGATAATATACAAAACTATCCTGCATATCCTCCGATCTCTTTGCCAACTTTCCCTTGGAAGTATGAATTTAAACTATATGTCCTCTCTGCTTTTGGGCCTGCAACTTCTCTAACAGTAATTAACCAGCTTTATTTTTTCCTTGTTTGAAATAAGTTAGTTTTGCGTGCTACAGATCAAATTCTATATCAGCTGCATTCAGGAGCTTCAGCTATCCCCTCAAACCACATGCCTTTTACTCTCTTGAGATGGCCACACATCATTTTGGAGGCGTTCTCCTGCTTTTCCCTCTCTTCTTTTGCACCCTCCCCCATTTTACCAATACTCCCCTAACCACTGCTTTCATAGAATCCCAGACAGTGCCAAGCCCTACCTCCCCATCGTCATTTATCCAGAAATACGAGTACTCAACAAGTGTTTGGTTACCTGCTGTCCCACTTCATCCCTCCCGGATGAACTTAGAGCCCTAAACGACATCAAGGACTTCTGCAAATCCCTCAAAACCCTCCTGTTCACAGAACACTTTGCACATGTAACAGAGTACCCACATCCCATGACATGCATAGAGAAGAACTAAGAACCAATTGACTAAAGTCTGTATGTACATCTTGTCACCCCTCCCCTTTTGTTCAATGTAGACCCTCTGTATTGTCAACCACTTTGATTGAAGGATAAAGTGGTATACAAAACTGGCCAAATAAATAAATAAATAAATTATCCTCCAGCAGGTGATCATTTAGATATCAACATTTCAGTACGCTCCCCCTGGCAGAGATTTTCAACTGCAGACAGATTTGTGCATGGTCTGATCATGATACATCCTCTATACCTGGTGAAGCTCTGTTCTATCTAAAAAGCATAGCAGGAGGAAACACCCTTCTCCCGTTACTCTTTCCACGTATAAGAATGCTCCACTAATGATCAAAAAGCTGTTAAATCATGCCAAACAGACCCATTATTCTTCTCTTATTAAGTCTCATAGCAACCATAGTAAAAATCTTTTCAGTAATATCTCTGACCTTACTCAGCTCACTATGCATATCTCTACCAGTTGTACTGATGTGAATACTCTGGCCATCTATTTCAAGTCAAAAGTTGGCACTACTTCAGACTGTCCTTTCACTCTGACTGCCACAACATAGTCACCCTACCTTCCCATGTAGAAACGCTTCCAGCCTCTCCATTTCCTCTATTTGATCCTGCTTCAATAATCCAACTCCTTTTCTTGTTGGGAAAAGTTTAGCTGCCATGAGACCCACAACATCCCCTTCAGACCTGCTCCCTCCCTAGCTAGTCAAAAAATCCTATTTTGAAATCATCTGCACCATGGCTAAGGGGAGGTACCCCCCACATGGAAACATGCTACCATAATCCCCAAGCTCAAAGAGCCTCACCTCAACCCTATGGACCCCTCCAATCATTGACCCATCTCAACTCTTCCCTTCCTGTCCAAACTGACTGAAAAAATCATAATGGCACAAATTAATCAACATACGTATTGTTACTCTTAATGCTCTTCATCCCAGACAATTTGGTTTCCTCACTGAATGTATCACAGAGACTATGATCACCGCCATGCTCAGTGACATTAAGCCCATCTTAGACTGCAATCATGCGGCCCTTTTTGTATCCCTCCATTTTTGACCTTGTGGACCATTCATTATTGCTAATCCAGTTGTTTAGGAAGGGTATTAAGGGTACAGTTCTTAACTTGTTCTTTTCCTTCTTAAGTGACAGATGTTTCTCTGTTTTCTCTCACTTCTCAATCTTCCCCGTCTACCCTCTTCATTGTGAAGTATCCCAGTTTGCTATTCTTTCCCTCCATCTCTTCAACCTTTCCTTTTGTCCGTTGGCTACTCTAATTCAGTCCCTGGGGATCAATGGTCACTATTATGCCGATTGACATCCAGCTCATATTCTCAGTCAACCTGATCTTTCCCCTTTAAACAACTGTCTTGATGCCACAGATGCATAGATCACTTTTCATAAACTCTCATTCAACATCCCTAAATTTCACACCATAAGAATCAGGGGTCAGGACTTCTGCCTCTCTCTAGCACTACAGCTTCGAGGAAATAATCTTACCTTGACTGACTCCCTTAAAATTCTTGGCTGTTTTCTTGATCCTCTCTTCTTGTTTGAATAAATCTCTTCAGTAGTCAAGTCTTGCTTCTTCTGCCTCTGCTACATTAGTTCCATTTTATTAGATCCTGCCTTAAATAAGATGTCCTTATTACTGCTGCACACGCTCTAAGCATCTCTTGGTTAGGCTACAGAATTGTGGTATTCTCTGTAAGTTTTTAAAGCACTTTCAGATGGTCCAGAACATTACAATAAGATGTAAAGAGTAGTTACTCACCTGTAACAGGTGTTCTCCAGGAGCAGCAGGAATCAGTCCTCAGATATGGGTGACGTCGGCGCTGACGGAGCCCCCATGCGGAGCATTTCCCCAGCTTTCACAGAAAGCCTTTGGGACTGCCAGCACGCATGCGCAGTCCCCTTCCCGCCTAAGGGTGCCATCTTGCTCAGTCTGATGACATAGCTAAAAGACAACAAAAAACAAAATAAATCATATGACTGCAACTCCAAGAGGAGGAGGGAGGGTTGTGAGGACTGATTCCTGCTGCTCCTGGAGAACACCTGTTACAGGTGAGTAACTACTCTTTCTCCAGGACCAAGCAGGAAGTCAGTCCTCACATATGGGACTCCCCAGCTTAAGGCTACCGGGGACCCAAAGCTGAAAAAATATGCTCCCTCTAGAGCCTCAGCATGTACAAAAAGAATCTTCTCTGAGAACGCCCCTGAACGGTAGCCCAACACCAGGGCCGGAGGGTAGGAGTTGCCTATACCTCAAAGAGATTACGGAGTACCGCCTGTCCGAAAGCACTGTCCCTGCGGGACTCTCTCTCGAGGCAGTAGTGGGCCGCAAAGGTCTGGCTTGAAGACCAAGTAGCGGCCCTGCAGATGTCTACCAACGGAACAGAGTGGAGATGAGCCACTGATGCAGCCTTCGCCCTGACACGGTGAGCCGTGACTCGACCCTGCAACGAGAGGCCGGCTGCCCTGTACACCCAGGCGATACAGTCTGCTACCCAAATGGACAGGTTACGCTTGGAGACAGGTAACCCCAACTTATTAGGGTCAAAAGAGACGAAGAGCTGAACAGCCTTTCGGTGTCCCTGTGTACGGTCAAGGTAGAAGGACAATGCCCTCCTACAGTCCAGGGTATGCAAGACCATCTCAGCCCGGCTGGCATGCGGCCTGGGAAAGAAAGTTGGAAGAACCACCTCCTGGTTGAGGTGGAAGG
This sequence comes from Ichthyophis bannanicus, assembly GCA_033557465.1. Taxonomy (NCBI): domain Eukaryota; kingdom Metazoa; phylum Chordata; class Amphibia; order Gymnophiona; family Ichthyophiidae; genus Ichthyophis; species Ichthyophis bannanicus. The sequence continues at coordinate 562,821,477 of CM066033.1, forward strand.
AGAAGACAACCTTAGGAAGGAACTTAGGGTGAGTCCGTAAGACTACTCTGTTCCTATAGAACCTAGTGTATGGTGCATCTGACACCAAGGCTTGAAGCTCGCTCACTCGCCTTGCTGAGGTAAGAGCTACCAAAAACAACGCTTTCCAGGAGAGAAAACGCAAAGGACAAGTAGCCATAGGCTCAAATGGTGGGCAAGTAAGCTGTTGCAAGACCACGTTCAAATCCCACTCAGGGGCAGGTGGACGAACTGGAGGCTTAAGCAACAGGAGGCCTCTGAGGAAGCGAGCCACTAAAGGGTGGCTTGAGAGAGACTGACCCTCCACTGGTGAATGGTGCATTGAGAGAGCACTGAGATGGACCCTAACCGAGTTGGATTTGAGGCCTAGGTTGGACAGGTGAAGCAAATATTGCAGCACCACTGGTACCAGGCATGAGAAAGGGTCCTCCTTGTGTTGAGCACACCAGGTGGAGAACCTACGCCACTTAAGGGCATAAGACTTCCGAGTGGACTGCCTCCTAGAGGCCAAGACCACATCCTCCACTTCCCGAGGCAGCAGTAAGGGTGCTAGAACTACCCTTTCAGCAGCTAGGCCATCAGATTGAGGGACTGGAGGTTGGGGTGCAAGAGAAATCCCTGCTCCTGAAACAGGAGATCGGGTTGCATCCCCAGAGGAAGAGGAGTGTCCACTGCTAGTTGCAAAAGAAGTGGGAACCAGGGTTTCCTTGGCCACCTGGGGGCCACCAGGATCACCGAGGCCTTGTCCCAGATAACTTTGAACAGTGTCTTGGACAATAGAGGCGTGGGAGGAAATGCTTATAGGCGGCCTGTAGACCATGGAATGAGAAAGGCATCCGCTGCTACTCTGAGAGGATGCGGTTGCCTGGAGCAGAAACTGGGCAGTTGACAGTTCAGTGGACTGGCAAAGAGATCTATGGTGGGAAGACCCCATCTTAGGAAGATCTATTGAACCACCAGAGGATTCAACTGCCATTCGTGTGGCTGCAGAATCCTGCTCAATCTGTCTGTCAGGTAATTTTCTTGTCCAGGGAGATAGACTGCCTTGAGAAGTGTGCCATGATTGACTGCCCAGGAGCACAGGTCCTGTGCCTCCTGACAGAGAGGTCGGGACCCTGTGCCCCCCTGCTTGTTCACATAGAGCATGGCAACTTGATTGTCCGTCAGAACTAATATGGACTGGCGAGATAGGACATGAGAGAAAGTCCGGAGGGCTGGGCGGATTGCTCTGAGCCCTAGGAAATTGATCTGTTGTGCGGACTCCCAAGGGGACCAGAGGCCCTGGGTGCATGCTCCTTGGCAATGTGCACCCCAACCTTGGAGAGAAGCATCGGTTGTCAGCACTTGAGAATGTTGAGGTGCTTGAAAAGGCACCCCTTTTAGAAGATTTGGAAGATGAAGCCACCACTGTAGAGAAGAAGCTAGTAGCTTGGACACCTTCACTTTGTCCGTCAGGTTTCCCGTGGCCTACAGCCACTGAGGCCCCACTGAGCCTCATGTGTAGACGGGCATTTGGAGTTACATGGACCGTGGATGCCATGTGGCCTAAGAGCCTCAGGAATTGTCTGGTGGAGGCCAGAGAATTGCTGTGGAATTGGCTGGCCAAGTCCATCAGTCTGTGGGCCCTGTCCACTGGCAAAAAAGCCTTTGCTTGAAGGGTGTCCAGTCTGGCTTCTATGAACTCCATGTTCTGTGAGGGGTGCAAAGCGGACTTTGCGAAGTTTATGACAAACCCCAGATGCTGGAGAAGAGCGACAGTGCGGAGGGTGGCTTGATTGGTCTCCTGTGGAGACTGACCCCTGATGAGCCAGTCGTCCAGGTATGGAAAGACAAAGAGTCCTTGAACCCTGAGATAGGCCGCCACCACCGACAGGCATTTGGTGAAAACCCTGGGGGCGGAAATTCCTCCCACTACAAATCTGAGATATTGTCTGTGGTCTGGATGAATGAGGACGTGAGTATAAGCATCCTTTAGGTCTAAGGAGCATAGCCAATCTCCCTGCTCGAGGTAGGGCAGCAGGATTCCAAGGGTAAGCATCTTAAACTTTTCCCTCTCCAGGAACTTGTTGAGATTCCGCAAGTCTAGGATGAGCCTGAGGCCTCCTGTTCTTTTTGGTACTAGAAAGTACCTGGAATAGAAGCCTTGACCTCTCAGGTGGTGAGGCACCGGTTCCACCGCCTGTTCCTTCAGAAGACTTGCTATCTCCTGCAGGAGTAAGTCCCTGTGCAGAGGGAGTCTTTGAGGCTCCCCTGGAAAGTAGGAGGGAGGTACCTGGTGGAAGTGGAGGAGACAGCCCCTCTGGACTATGCTTAGCACCCAGGTAACCCTTGTTATGGCTGACCACCTGTGGGCATACAGGGTCAGCCGGCCTCCTGTGCTGGGAGGGGCCAGCTGAGGAGGAGAGGCTATGCCACTGGAGTCAAAACCCCGCTCCCTGCTGTGCAGGAGCCGGAGCTGGTGGCTTGGGGGTTTTCTGCCTACGGGGCCCATGTCCCTGCCCCTTGGCCTGCTGACCCTGCTGGGGAGCTGTGGAAGCCTGAAAATGAGGGTATGATTTGTAGGCAGATGATTTCCTCGGGTAAAAGGTCTTTTTTCCCGAGCCCTTCTTCTTCTGAGAAGGGGCAGAGGTTTTCCTGGACAGCCTTGTCCGGGTGAGAGTCTCGGACTCGAGTTCCACAGCCTTTTCAGCCATGGGCTTGCCAAAGAGGTTTTCACCTCAGTAGGGGACATCGACCAACTTGTCCTGCACCCATGGCTCGAGGTCCGATGACTGTAGCCAAGCCTGACGGCGTGCACCGATGCCGGCCGCGGCTACACGGGCCGAAGCCTCGAAGCCATTATAGGCTACTCGAGACATAAACTTAGAGCACTCTCGGATCCCCGATGACAAGGCCTTGAACCTCTGCAAAGGTTCCTCGGAGAGACCAGCAGAGAACCTGGCAATCTCCTTTGCCAGGTCTCGAAGGTACATGCCCATGTACAGCTGGTAAGTCTGGACACGGCAAGCAAGCATAGAGCCCTGGAAGCACTTTCTACCGAGGGCATCCAGGTTCCAGGCCTCCCGGCCGGGAGGCACCGAGGAGTGCATCTTCTGACTCTTTAGTCCGAAGGAACACACCGGGTCCGAAAGGTGTCCGGGGACTCCTCATCCTCCGTTTCCCAGCCCGACTCCTCGGAGGAGGAATTGAGCGGCTCCGGTCGGGCAGGCACCAATGCCATCCACCCCGACGCCCTCGGTCCTGAATGGGAGGCCGAGGGAGACCTTGGCCGAGGATTGACTCGAGAGCGCATGGATTCGAGGATCGGCTCGGCCTCCGGGGTTGACTTGGACGTCGATGTCCCGGTGGTCGGGGCAGATGCACCGGTGAGACCGGCGATCAGTGCCCGCTGCTGTTCCATGAAGGCAGCCACGCTGCTCTCCAAGTTCGTCAACCTGAGTCCGAGCTCAGGAGACTCAGCAGCCCCCGACTCGTGCCCCGACGACGTCGGGCCTGACGTCGGCTCCCCCGGAGAAGAGTCCACAAGGACTACATCACTCACATGACTCGGGGACTCCAGCTCCACACGAGGTTGTTTTGCAGGCCTCTCCGACTCCGAAGACCCGGGACGGTGTTCGGGGTTATGCGAACTGGCCCTCGAGGAGCCAAGTGCGTCCACCGACGCCACCCTCGCGGGTTTCTTCTTCCTGCGATGCTCCCGTGAGAGAGACCCCCTCTCAGAGGATCCCCGGCGATGCTCGGGTTCGGAATCCCGAGACGTCGAGGCCTCTGATGAAGTCCGGGCCCGGCCGGACGCGGAGTCAGAGAAGATTCTTTCCTTCTGGTGCTGCCGACTCCTCATTCGAGGACATTTTCCCACACGGACCACAGATCATCGGGTCATGATCGGTTCCAAGGCAGCGGAGGCAGCAGTCATGTGTGTCAGTGAGAGACATACGTTTCTTACATCAATCACACTTTTTAAACCCGCTGGCAGCAATCGGGGGAAAAAGGGCCCCTGCGAGGTCAAAAGACAGGGCTGCCAGTGAAAAATAGAAAAATGGCGCGAACGCTAGTCACAAAGGACAAAAACCGAAAAAAGAAGTCTGGGCTCGATACCGGTGTACCGGCCCGAGGCGGGAAGGGGAAACCGGCGTCGAACCAAGAAAAAACACGAAAAATCAACTTTTTTCACGGGTGAACACGAACCACGTCCGTCGGGCTCCGCGGAAAAAAGAAGACCGAACAAGATGGCACCCTTGAGCGGGAAGGGGACCGCGCATGCATGCTGGCAGTCCCAAAGGCTTTCTGTGAAAGCTGGGGAAATGCTCCGCATGGGGGAGCATTTGGACAAGTTCCTGGAGGAAAGGTCCATAAACCATTATTAAGAAGGGACCCAGGATATCAATGCTTGAACCAATACAAGCATTGTGGAACCTGTGTCCCTTGGGGAAACTGCTAGGTACATATGACCTAGATTGGCCTATGTTGGAAACAGAATACTGGGCTTGATGGACCTTGGTCTGACCCAGTATGGCATATCTTATCTTATGTTCTTATGGGGCTCCGTCGGCACCGACGTCACCCATATGTGAGGACTGACTTCCTGCTTGGTCCTGGAGAATCATGGTTCCAAAAAGCATGATCATCTCACTTCTCTGTACATTCACCATTACTGGCTTCCCACCACCTACTGTATCAAGTATAAAATTTTTCTCATCACACACTCAGCCTTTTTAGATTGGACTTTCTCTCCATCTTTCCCCTCATCTCATCTCTTCCTCTACCCACCCTATCTGCTCCCAGCATTCAAACACGTTATGTCTCCCATCAGTCAATCAAGCCCACCTCATCACCATGCATCAATTAGTCTTCTATTTAGTGGCTCCCTCTATATAGAACTCCTTCCCAACTTTACTTCATATAGAATCAAACTACGAGAAATTTAAATCAGGTCCTAAAACTCATTGTTTTTATAACTTACGTTTTCAAGAGGAATACACGCAATTATTCCTCTTCCTGACATCTTCCTTCCTTCTCTTCTTTTCCCAATCCCCATCCCCCACCTTTAGGACCTTGCAGGCTATTTTCCCCCATCTATCATATTCCCCTAGCCTTTATAGTCTATCCACTGATGTTAACTGATCAGCTCGCTCTTCTTAATCACATAAGGCCCAATATTCAGCGGGGGCGGCTAGCACGAGTTCAGCACCTAGCTGTTGTGGCTGAGGAGTTAACCAAGATATTCAAACAGATATTCAAACATATCTGGCCACTGGCATTGAATATCTGGGTTTGCCACAAAGCTGCGCATGGCGCAGAAGCTAACCAGGCAGCGGCGATATTCAGCCGTTGCCTAGTTAACTTTGAGAGCAAATGTTAGGACAGCTTTTGCTGTACCTAACTTTCACCAATGAGGGATAACCAGGCAACGGCTGAATACTGCCACCAACCAGTTATCTCCGGGCACTGCCCCTGGAAAGCCCTGATGCTAAGCGGATAGCATCGGGACATATAGTGGCATTACTCAGGGATATTCAGTGGCACTAGAGGAAGGCGACCAAAATGATTTGGAGCCTGCGTCAGAAGCCTTATGAGAAGAGACTTGAAGACCTTAATATGTACACTCTGGAGGAGAGGAGGGACAGGGGAGACATGATTCAGACCTTTAAATACTTAAAGAGAAATAAACAAACCTCATCCAAAGACGGGGAAGCTGTAAAACTAGAGGGCATAACATGAAGCTGCAAGGGGGTAAATTGAAAGGCATTGTCAGAAAATACTTTTTCACTGAAAGGGTGGTGGATGCTTGGAATGCCCTCCCGATGGAAGTGGTGGGGGCAAATACTGTACAGTGACAGAATTCAAAATGGCATGGGACAGACACAATGGATCCCTTTACAGCAACAGGATAAAATCAAAATAAACTTAACTATCTAATTTCTCAACATACAGGGGGTGTCCTGCATGGAGCGGTGGGTTCACCCCTAAAACAAAGGCATAGGGAGGGGCCTGCATGGAGCGGCAGGTGCACCTATTCTTGCCACCTTATTGGGCAGACTAGATGGACCATACTGGTTTTTATCTGCCGTCATTTACTATGTTACTATGTTACTAACCGCTTAAGGGCATTTACATGGTTTACAGCTCTGATACGAAAATACGTACCTTGCAATATCGGACCCATAGTCTCTAAATTTCTTATTTTACTTCTTTTATTGTAAACAGCTTTGATATTTATGAAAAATGGTAAAAAAAGAGCCTATAAATAAATATAAAGAAATAGTCGATCTGTGTGTATGTTTCATGTGGATGGGAATAAAAAGCATATAACTTTCTGAGTGGATTGAATAACCTCCAAACATCTATCATCTCCACCCCTCCGCCCAAGTAAATCCAATAGTGTGATTTGGTCCTTGACATCTTCCTCCAGAGGTATCACTCCAGGGATACAGGGTCAGATTAAAGTCCCCCCCATCAGTACAAATATCCTCCCCAACATTAGCAAGAAGTGTGTCCATTGTCTCTCTGTACTCTCACTGATTGTGGTTAAGCATATATATGTTAATCAAATTATACGTTTCTCCCATTAATTCTATTTTAACCTATAAGAAATGTTCCTTTGCATCTGCTCTACAATCCAAAAGTGTGATGCCGCGGGATCAGAATCAGGTCAAGCTCTGCACAGCCCGATTCTGCCTGGACGTACAGGAGCTGGACGGCCTGAATGGAATAGGCCTCTTAGCATTTATTGAGACAAATGTAATTTCATGCCCAGCCATGGTTTGACCAAGATAATAATTTGCCCTGTTCCCATCTATTCCAAATGTACCAGACCATACAACCACTCATAGGCTTCTAAATCTCCCAAGTTTCCAATTCCACTAATATTTATTTATTTATATTCTCTTATATAGCGTGCTATTCTGCATCAGTGCGGTATACATTGAACAAACTGAAATTACATTGAACAGGGCATTATAACTTGGAGATAACTATTTTACAGGGAACATGGGCTATGGAGGGTTAAGTGGCCTGCCCAAGACTACAAGGAGCACCTGTGGGACTAGAAACCCCAGTCCTTCCGGCCCAAGGTTGCTGTCCAAGCAAGGACTGTTAATCACCCAGGAAGTTAGTCACAGCTTAACTCAGAAGCACAGGACAGGGTACTGTGTAGCAGCCCTCTTTAATAAGTCTTATTTCCCTCCCTCCCTCCCCAACGCCCACCCACCCACCCCTGGGATAATCATAGCTTTAGAGGTACTTACACATCTTAAAGGAAAGGATCTGCTCTCAGGTGCAGCTTTTTATCCAAATCATTCATACATTAAGGATCTGAGATTAATTAATGGGCGATTTCAATTACCCCGGTATAGACTGGGTCAGTGTCACGGTAGGACATGCTAGGGAGATAAAGTTTCTAGATGAAATAAATGACTGCTTCTTGGAGCAGCTAATTCATAAAGGTGGTACTGAAAACCATGGGGGGAAATAAGGGATCGAGTGTACAGAGAGAAAAGGAAAGGTCCCAAGATGGAGCCCTGAGGTATAACAACTGAAAGTGGGATGGCAGCAGAGGAAGAACCATCAGAGCATACACTAAAAATGCAATGGGCAAGATAGCATAGTTACTCACCTGTAACAGGTGATCTCCGGGAACAGCAGGAATTTAGCCTTCACATATGGGTATCGTCGGTAACAATGGAGTTGCTCGGGAACGCTCCCCAGCGTCCAATTAGAAAGCTTTTGGGAGCATCCCACAGCGCCTGCGTGCTGCCTTCCCGCCTTTCCCAACTGCCTCTCTCCAGTTGAGTTTTAAAGCTGAGACAAAGAGAGAGAGAGAGAGAGAGGGAAAGAAAAGAAAAGAGATACAACTCCTAGGGGAGGTAGGTGGGTTGTGAAGACTAAATTCCTGCTGTTGCTGGAGATCACCTGTTACAGGTGAGTAACTATGCTATCTCCAGGAACAAGCAGGAATGTAGTCTTCACATATGGGGACTCCCTAGCTACAGACGCCAGGGAGAGACCCCAGAAGTTGTGTGCCCCTGTGAAAGGGCTCCATTTCCCCTCATGGATCTCTGACATCCTACCGGGAAAGGTGGGTAGGAGTTGATTAAGTATGGAACAGGTGCTGTAGAACAGCCTGACCAAACAAGGCATCCCGGCGGGAGTCCTTGTCTAAGCAGTAATGGGCTGTGAAGGTATGAACCGAGGCCAAAGTAGCTGCTCGACAGATGTCGTCAATAGACACAGAGTGTAGATGGGCCATTGAGGCCGCCATGGCTCTCACACTGTGAGCCGTGACATGGCCTTCCAGAGAAAGGTTCTTACTCTGATAGGCAAAAGAAATACACTGTGCAATCCAGTTGGACAATGTTCTCTTGGAGACTGGATGTCCCAAATGAGAAGGATCGAAAGCAACAAAGAGTTGTGAGGACTTTCTATGTTGCTGTGTCCTCTGCAAGTAAAAGGCAAGTGCTCTTTTACAGTCCAAAGTATGAAGATTCCTTTCTGCATTTGAAGCATGAGGCCTTGGAAAAAATACAGGTAGGTAAACCGCATGGTTTAAATGAAAAGGTGAGACCACCTTTGGCATAAAGTGTGGATGAGTCCTAAGGACTACCTTATCATGATGGAATCTCGTGTAAGGAGGATCAGCAACTAATGCTTGCAATTCACTTATGCGACGTGCTGATGTGATTGCAATGAGAAAGATAACTTTCCAGGAAAGGAATTTCAAGGAGGTAGTAGCTAAAGGTTCAAAAGGCGGCTTCATGAGCTGCCCAAGAACCAGATTCAGGTCCCACGCCACTGGAGGTGGCTTAATCGGAGGCTTAGTTAGAAGAAGACCTCTCATAAATTTTGCTATGAGAGGATGAGAGGAAATAGGTTGTCCATTTAAAGGCTTTAAAGAAGCTGAAATAGCACTTAAATGGACTCTTACTGAGTTAGTCTTAACTCCTGCATTAGATAAATGCAGGAGATACTCCAGTAATGATTCCAGAGGTATTGCCGAGGGGTGAAGACCCTTTTGCGAACACCATATGGAAAACCTTTTCCACTTGAAAGCATAAGAGCGTCTTGTGGAAGGTTTCCTGGAAGCACAAAAGACATCCCTTACTTGTTGAGAAAGGTTAAGACCATGAAGGTCTAGGCTCTCAGCAACCAGGCCCTGAGATGCAGAGAGTGGGGAATGGGATGCCACAAAATCCCGTCCTCCTGAGACAGGAGTTAAGGAGCAGATCCTAACTCCAGAGATGGAGCTTGAGAGAGATGCAGGAGCAGAGGGTACCACACCTGCCGTGGCCAATGGGGAGCTATGAGAATCATGTGGCCTTTGTCTCTGAAGCTTGAAAAGGGTTTTGGGAATTAGGGAAATGGGTGGAAAGGCATATAGGAAGTCCTGACCCCAATGGAGGAAAGCATCCCTGGCCTGAGAACCCTGAGCCGGAATTCTGGAACAGAACCGGGGAGGTTTGGCATTCAACAGACTTGCAAAGACGTCTATGTCCGGAGTTCCCCAAATTTGAAAAATGTTTGCTACCTGGTCTGCATGGAGAGACCATTCGTGTGGAAGCAGAACTCGACTGAGTCTGTCTGCCCGAGAGTTTTGAATGCCTGGCAGAAATACCGCCAGGAGATGAATTTGATGCTCTCTGGCGAGGGCCCATAGTCGCAAAGCTTCATTGCAAAGCGACAGAGCGCCTGTTCCTCCCTGCTTGTTCAGATAGAACATAGCTACTTGATTGTCCGTCTGAATTAGGACTGTCTTGTAGCTGAGCTGGGTATGGAACACTCGAAGAGCAAGGAAGATTCCTCTGAGTTCTAGGAGATTGATATGTAAGTGGGTCTCCTGTGGAGTCCAGGTGCCTTGGGTAGAGAGATCTTGCAGATGAGCTCTCCAACCCACTTGTGAGGTGTCTGTTGTTAGAGTGACCTGGGGTAGGGGTTGCTGGAAACGGGACCCCACCAACAGGTTTTGGGTTGACTGCCACCATTGTAGAGACAAAATAAGGTGACTTGTGTTTGCTATTTTGCCTGACAGGCAGCCTCATGCTTGAGTCCACTGAGTGGATAGAGTCCACTGGGCTGCCCTCATATGGAGGCGAGCATAGGGAACCACGTGCACGGTAGAAGCCATGTGGCCTAGGAGTTGTAACATTTCCCAAGCAGTGAGATGAGTTTTTAACACTGCCTGGGAGGCTAACTGCACAATGTGAAGGCAGTGGGTCTGTGGGAGATAGGCCCTTGCTTTTCTGGTGTCCAGCAAAGCTCCTATAACTCTAGAGATTGAGTGGGAGTTAGGCTGGATTTTGGGATGTTTATGACCAGGCCCAAATACTGAAGGATACGCATTGTGCAAGATGGGGAAATTCTGGCCCCTGACTCTGATGGGGCTCGAATGAGCCAGTCATCTAAGTAGGGGAAGACGAATATTCCTAGAGTGCGAAGACATGCAGCCACTACAGCCATGCATTTCATAAACACCCTTGGTGCTGAGGCCAGGCCAAAAGGAAGCACCCTGTATTGGTAGTGCTTTCCTTGGAACAGGAAGCGAAGGAACCTTCGATGAGTTGGATGGATGAGAACATGAGTGTACGCATCCTTGAGATCTAGAGAACAAAGCCAATCCTGACTCTGAAGGTATGGCAGCAGAGTTCCCAGAGAAATCATCTTGAATTTCTCTTTGAACAGGAATTTGTTCAGTTCTCTGAGGTCTAAAATGGGTCTGTCTCCCCATGTTTTCTTTGGAATAAGGAAATAAGCGGAGTAAAACCCTGTACCCTGTTGGGAAATGGGTACGTCTTCTACTGCCCCCTGGGCAAGAAATAAACTGACCTCTTGACTCAACAGAGTGTTGAGAGAAGCCTGAGAATTGAACTGTCTTACCACTGTAGGAGGGGGCATGTTGAAGAATTGAAGCTTGTACCCCTCTCTTACAATGGAAAGAGTCCATTGTTCTGCTGTTATCTGCCCCCATCTGGGAGCAAAATGACACAATCTTCCTGGGATGGTGGAAGGCTCTGGCCCGTTCAGGGCCAGGAAGGCCAAGTTCTCTAGATGGGAGTCAAAGCCCTTGTGGAGGCTGAGACTGCAAGGCCGGCTGAGGCTTAGCAGTCTTTGATTTCCTTTGCTTTGGGGGCTGCTGTCCCTTTCGAGAGGAATGACCTGCAGAATGTACCTGCTGGGTATAGGAGGGATAAAACTTTTTCTTTTTAGAGAAGAATGGTTTCTTGTAGGATTTTCTCCTTGCAGGATCAGCTGTAGCCTTAGATAGTCTATCCAAAGTGGTGTTATCAGCATCCAGCTCATTAGCTTTCTCTTGCCAATTCTTGCCAAAGATATTTTCGCCTGTACAAGGGATATTCCCCAGTTTATCCTGTATCCAGAGTTCTAAGTCAGTCAATGGCAGAGGTTCTGCTTATGCACTCAAAGCAGTCGAAAGCTGCATGATTAACAAACTTGGAAACATCCTGGGCATGTTTGACAAGTGTAAGATAATTCTGCCTCTTATCATCAGGAAGGAGAGGTCTCATAAGCTCGAGATCTCCTATAACCTCCTTAAGGAACATTCCCATGTATAAGATGTAGGAACTAATCCTGGCAGAAAGCGTAGAGGCCTGGAATGTTCGATGCCCAAAGGCATCAAGAGTCCTACATTCACGTCCTGGAGGATTAGATGCATGTCCCTTTGCACTCTTGATCCTTCTCATAGCTGACTCCACCACTATGGAGTGGTGTGGCAATTGAGTCTTTTGAAATCCAGGACAAGGAGGTACTTGATACATGGTATCCAGTCTACGGGGATGGGGAGAGGTGGTAAGAGGTGTTTCCCACATTCTTAACATGAGATCATGCAAGATCTCATGAATAGGCAAAGTAGCCGCTTCCTTGGGAGCTTTAGGATATTGTAAAATCTCCAACTCCTTTGCTTTGGGCTCTGTTTCAGGAGCCACTGTAATGGAAAGACCCCTAGCCACCTCTCTGATGAAATCCTGAAAGGACATATCCTCTGGAGGAGACATTCTACGCTTAGGCGAAGAAGGCTCCTCAGAGAGAAGTACTCTGGCATTGACAGAGCTGTCAGAGTCCTCAGAGTCATCGGAGGACTCAAAATATCTTCTGTCCGGGTGCTCTTGTAAAGCACGATACCGGTACCGATCGAAGTCGGTACCTGAGGGGTCCGGTACTGGCCTGTCGATACCGGAGGAAATAGCATGACTCGGTGTTGGTAACATACTCGCCAATGTCAATGCTGTCGGTACCGGTACCGATATTGTTGCCGGAGCAGGTGTCGATACCGGTTGAACTGTCTGAAGCAGTCCCGAAGGCACCGATGCCGCAAGGAGAGCCGCCAGACTGTGCTCAATAGCCAGGAATTTCTGGTCAATTGACGCTGCCGATGCCTGGGTGTCAGTACCGAACGAAGCGGACGGTACCCCAGAGCAGGGCACCAGTAGTTCTGCCGAGGTTGAGGCCTTGAGAACATCCTGGAGCCCCGATAATGCTTTGGAAGCCGATGCTTCCCGCCGGGGCAATTTTGCCGGTGCAAGTTCCTAAAGGGCAACGCCAGAGGCATCTCGATGCTTGGAAGGAGATCTACCCTTTGAGGACCGGCCAGATTTATGTTTGGTTACCTGAGATCCATGGGAGGAAGACGAAGCCCTGGAAGACGTCGATGCCACATCGGAGGGAAAAAGGGTGCTAAGCTTAGCAGCTCGGTTCTGCCGACCCCTCTTTGACATCATCCCACAGACAACACTCTCTGAGATGGAGTGGTCAGGACCTAAACATTTGAGGCACCACTCATGTGTGTCGGTGACGGAGATGGTACCGCCACACTTGGAACTCTTTTTAAAACCCGGAGCGGGTTTTTCCATGTTGAGGAAAAATTGGGCCTAGTGCCCAAAATGGCGTGTGGCACCCGAGAGAAAAAAGGCTGGAAAATCCAGATAAAAGATTAGAATTTTTTTTTTTTTTTTTTTAGAAATAAAGAAAGAAAGAACCGGTGGTACCGGAATAGCGTCGAGGAAGGCAGACGCTACCATAAAAAAGAATGAAAAATACGGGATAATTTCTGCGGTGACAGTAAAACGACCTGCTGGCTCCGCAGAAAACGAAGAACTGGAGAGAGGCAGTTGGGAAAGGCGGGAAGGCAGCACGCAGGCACTGTGGGATGCTCCCAAAAGCTTTCTAATTGGATGCTGGGGAGCGTTCCCGTGCAGGCTCCGTCGGTACCGACGATACCCATATGTGGAGACTACATTCCTGCTTGTTCCTGGAGATAAGAAGTAAACCAAGACAGAACAGAGCTCCTAAATCCAAGCGAAGACAGGGTATCCAGGAGAAGGTGGTGATCGACAGTATCAAAGGCAGCAGAAAGGTCAAGAACAATGAGAATCGAGTAGAGGCCATTAGATTTGGCGAGAAACAAGTCACTGGAGCTGTTTCTATGGAATGTAGAGAACGAAAGCCAGATTACAGTGGGTCCAGAAGATCTTGAGAGGAAAGAAAGTCAAGACAGTGATGATGAAGAGCTCTTTCAAGTAGTTTTGAAGCAAAGGGGAGGAGAGAGAGAGACTGGAACTGGAACTGGTCACCAGCGAAGCCACCAACGCCACCTTGGCACGGACGCCATTCAAGGGGACCCGTCGACCCAATGGGGCCTCAGCCTTTGCCTTGGCAAAGGTGATGCAGTCCACCACCCAGATGGAGAGGGTGCGCTTGGTAACTGCCAGCCCCAGGCGGTTGGGATCGTAGGCGATAAAGAGCCGGTCGGAATTGCAATGATCCCAGGTGTGTTGCAGATAGAAGGGAGAGCCCTCTAGCAGTCGAGAGTATGCAGGACCACCGATGCCCGGTCGGCATGAGGTCTCATAAGAACATAAGATATGCCATACTGGGTCAGACCAAGGTCCATCAAGCCCAGTATCCTGTTTCCAACAGTGGCCAATCTAAGTCATAGGTACCTAGCAGTTTCCCCAAAAGACACAGGTTCCGCAATGCTTGTACTGGGTCAAGCATTGATATCCTGGGTCCCTTCTTAATAATGGTTTATGGACCTTTCCTCCAGGAACTTGTCCAAACCTTTTATAAACCCAGCTACACTAACAGCCTTTACTACATCCTCCGGTAACAAATTCCAGAGTTTGATTACACGTTGAGTGAAAAAATATTTTCTTTTATTAATCTTAAATAGTTTACCCTGTAGCTTCATTGCATGTCCCCTAGTCTTTCTATATTCTGATAACGTAAACAATCGATCTACGTTTACCCGTTCCACTCCGTTCATTAATTTATAGACTTCTATCATATCTCCCCTCAGCCTTCTCTTTTCCAGGTTAAAGAGCCCTAACCTTTTAGCCTTTCTTCATAGGAGTATCCTTCCATCCCCTTTACCATTTTGGTGGCTCTTCTCTGAACCTTTTCTAATAACTCTATATCCTTTTTAAGATACGGCGACCAGAATTGCACACAATATTCAAGGTGCGGTCTCACCATGGAACGATATAGAGGCATTATAATATCTTTTGGGGTTTTTTAGGTCTCGGAAAGAAAGTCGGCAAGACTATCCCCTAATTAAGATGGAAGTCCGAGACCACTTTCAGAAGGAACTTGGGGTGGCAACGAAGGACCACCCTATTCCTGTAGAACCTGGTGTAGGGGGCCTCTGCCATGAGGACTTGAAGTTCGCTGACTCGCCGCGCCGAGGTCAGCACCACCAGGAAGACCACCTTCCAGGAGAGATTCTGGAGCGAGCACGTCACCATCGGCTCGAAAGGCGGTTGCGTCAACTGCATGAGCACGATGTTCAGGTCCCACTCCGCTGGCGGAGGCCCAGTGGTTTACCCCCGACGGGGAAATGGTTGGCCAAAATGGAACTCAGGTGAACCCTGCCAAGTTGGATTTCAGCCCCACCTGCGAGAGGTAGAGGAGATACTGAAGAACCCACCGGGTGGGGCAGGAGAACGGGTCAATCTGCAGCTTGGAGCACCAGTTCGAGAAGCACCGCCACTTCAGGGAATAGGCCCGCCTCGTCGAGTCCTTCCTCGATGCGAGGAGGACTTCTTCAATCTCCTCCAGGAGATGCAGTGAGGCTAAAGAGACCTGTTCAGCCGCCAGGCCATCTGGCATAGCGAGGCCAAGTTCGGGTGGAGCACCCATCCCTCCTCCTGCGTCAGCAGAATTGGGGCACTGCCCAGGGGAACTGGAGGCTCCGCTGAGAGCTGCAGCAGAAGTGGGAACCAGGGCTGTCGGGGCCACAAGGATCACCAAAGTCCGGTCTTGCTGAATCTTGTGGAGAGTCCTCACAATGAGAGAAGTGGGAGGGAATGCATACAGAGGCCCGGAGGTCCAGTTCAGGAGGAATGCATCTGGGGCCACCCTGCTGGGGTGTGGCATCGGCCCGCAAAAATGGGGAAGCTGCATGGTCACTGGGCTGGAAAACAGGTCTATAGACGGAGTCCCCCAGCGGCGGAAGAGGTGGACAGCCACCTCTGGACTCAGGCACCACTTGTGCGGGCGAAGGAGCCTGCAAAGTCTGTCCACGAGGAAGTTGTCCTGGCCCGGGAGTTAGACAGCCCTCAAAGGTCATGCCCCGGTGCACCGCGAAGGAGCAGAGAAGGACTGCCTCCTGACAAAGGAGGCAGGAGCCCGTGGCCCCCTTCCTTGTTTATGTAGAACATAGCAACCTTGTCGGTCTGCACAAACACAAACTTGCCCTTCAGGTGGTACTCGAAAACCTTCAGGGCAAACCTGATTGCCTGGAGCTTGAGCAGATTGATCTGCTGCAGGGGCTCCTTGGGCGACCACTGCCCCTGGGTGTGTAGGCTGCCACAGTGGGCACCCCAGCCCAACAGCGAGGCATCCGTTGTCAAGATGAGCTCCTGCTGCTGAGTCTGGAATGGCATGCCCGAAGGCGGCTTTGGGGATTTTGCCACCAAGCCTGGGAACTGAACAGGCTGTGGGAGACCCGGATGGGGTCCCGGATGCGTCCCGAGGCTTGGGCCCATTGCGCCCTGAGGCACCATTGTGTCGCCCGCATGTGCATGCCGCTGTGGGGAACAACGTGGATGGTCGAGGCCATGTGCCCCAGGAGACACAGCATGGCCTGTGCCAAGACGCTTGTCTGGCCTTGGACCTCGGCCACCAGGGCGCGGAACCGATCCACGCAGGCTCGAGGGAGAAAGGTGGTCGCCCGGTCTGTGTCGAAAAGGGCACCGATGAACTCCAGTGTCTGCACCGGCTCGAGGTGGGACTTGGAGTAGTTGATCAGAAAACAGAGGCGCTCGAGAAAGAGGACTGTACGCGACATCGAGAGGCGAGCCTCCTCCGCCGATGTGCCTATGACGAGCCAGTCGTCTAAGTACGGGTAAACGGGTATGCCCTGCAGCCGGAGATGAGCTGCGAGCACTGGCAGGCACTTCATGAAGACTCGCGGGGCAGACGCAAGCCCGAAGGGGAGCACCCTGTACTGATAATGCTCCCTTTGCACCCTGAAACGCAGGTATTGCCTGTGCTTGGGGTGGACCGGGATATGGGCATAAGCGTACCTGAGATCCAAGGAGCACAGCCAATCGCCCTGCCGGAGGAAAGGCAGCAGGACGTCAAGCGATAGCATTCTGAACTTCTCCCACACCAGAAACTTGTTCAGGTTCCTGAGATCGAGGATAGGGAGCAGGCCCCTGAGGAAATATCGGGAGTAAAAACCCCAACCTCGGAGATGCGGTGGGACACTTTCCACCGCCTGCTGGCCGAGGAGGTTGTCGACCTCTTGTTGCAGGCAAGTCTGGTGCGAGGGAAGCAGAGTAGGCTCCGCTGGGGAGAAGAGAGGAGGGAGTCTGTCCAGACGAAGATGATAACCATCCCGGATCACCTGGAGGACCCAGGTGTCTGATGTAATGGTTGCCCACTCGGGGGCAAAAAAGGACAGGCATCCTCTCACGGGTGGATGTGCCGCCAGGGGACGAGAGGCTATGCCTTTGGCGTCAAAACCCTGGAGCCAGCTGGGGTGGCACCGGCGGTTGGGCCTTGGGCCGTTTCAGTTTCCGATGACCCTGAGCTCCCACTTTTCCCTGAGCGCTGGTCATCTGCGCCGGGGTAGGTGGGTAGGGTGGGTAACCCCGGTAGGGAAGCACCTTCCTCTGGAAGAAAGGCTTTTTGCTGTGCTGCTTCTTCCACGGAAGAGAAGATGTTTTACGAGAGAGACGGGTGCAAGTCACGAACTCTGTCTCAATCTCAGCAACTTTGTCTTCCATGGGCTTACCAAACAGCTGCTCACTGAGGCAGGGGACTTCCAGGAGCTTCTCCTGGACCCACAGTTCCAGATCTGAGGACTGGAGCCACGCCTGGCACTGAGCTCTGATGCCAGCTGCTGCCATGCGGACGGAGGACACGAACCCATCATATGCGGTGTGGGAAAGGTATTTCTTTTTTTTCTTTTTTTTTTATTATTTATTTATGCAATTTACAATACATTAGAGAAGATGCTTAATAAAAAGCCTTACTCAAGAAACAGGGTTACACCAAGAAAATCAACATTTCACTATACAAAATGCTCATATGACAGAAATAGTAAAAGCAAAAAAAAAAATACAGTGTTAACTCTCTCTAGTCCACAAAAAGAAGTGGGAGCATCACACCAAAAAGAAATTAACATCGAAGCTCAAAAGAAACAGATCATAACCACATATCCAGCATTACTACTTAACAGGAGCACTAAGAGGGAGCAGGAGAAGCTTCCAAACGTCTGGAACTAATAAAGGTAACCAATTGCGCAGGGTCAAAAAAAACATAAGAAACTGAACAATACTTGATCAGACATTTACAAGGGTGTTTAAGGAAAAATAACCCCCCCCAATTGCAAAACACCAGGTCGTAAAAGTAAAAAATCTCTACGACGCTTTTGAGTCTCCCTAGAGAGATCAGGGAAAGGTATTTTAAGCAGTCTGTGACCGACCTCAGGAGTTTCTGGAATCTGAGGAGGTGTTTGCCCCTGAGGCTTGCGGAGAAACCACCGCGCTCTTTGGCAAGGTCGCGAAGAAACACACTCATATACAGCTGATATGCCTGAATGCAGCATGCCAGCATGGCTCCCTGGTACGCCTTCCACCTGAGGGCATCGAGGGCGCGGGATTCCCTGCCCGGCGGGACCGAAAAGTGTGACTGGGCTCATCTGCTTCCACATGGCCGATTCAACCACCATGGAGGTATGAGGAAGTTGAGTCTTCCGAAACCCCGGGCCCTGCTGGACCCTGTACACAGCATCAAGCCTTTTGCTGACGATGGGGACCAAGGCGGGTGCTTCCCACATGCGGAAGAGCAGCCACGATAGGATGGGTGGCACAGGGACTGTAAGAGACTCCCTAGGAGGAGACTCATACTGCAAAATGACGACCCTCGGGATGACCCTTGGGAGACCGGGCGCCATCACCAGAGGCCTCCATATCCGTACGAGGTACCTTTCGAGGCCGCTTCTTCTCTGACTCTCGGGAACGCCTTGGAGGGTTGAGGAAACGAGCACGCACGAGACCGGATGCGCTTGTCTGGAGCCCCCGACAGAGACTTCGAGGTCTTCTTCTTCTTTCGCCACTCCACCTCGGGCGAACCCTGATCGGAGTGACGCCTGGGGTGAGGGGTCGCTGCGGGAGAGTGGGAAAGCTAGCGGGGACCCCAGGGCTGCCTTACAGAAAATGTCGCCAGACTTCTGCTTACGGCTTAGCAGGGCCTTAGCAGACATTTTTTTAAAGAGAGAACAGAGCTCTGGGCTGTGGTCAGCCCCCAGACACCAGAGACAATAGTCATGGGTGTCCGTGAGCAACATATTCTTGGAGCATCTGTCACATTTTTTTGAAACCGGAGGCCATGGGGGCAAAAAAAGCTCTTGCGAGGTCGAAGACCTTCGAGGCCAGCAGTAGGAAAAAGGGCGCGAAAAGGGCCCAAAGCAAAAAAATTATAAGAAGGGAAAAATATGGAGTCCCCTAGCCCGCCACTGAGGCAGAAGCGTAGGGGAGGATGGGAGAGGACCGGTGCAACCGGAAAGAGGCCAAAAGGCCAAAGACAAAAATACTTTTTCCAAGATACGAGGACGTGCATCCGAAGGGCTCTGCAGAAAAAGGGAGACTGAGCAAGATGGCACCTTTGGGTGGGAAGAGGACCACGCATGCGTGGCAGCAATCCCAAAGGCTTTCTTTGAAAGCTGGGGAATTGCTCCGCATGGGGTCCATCAGTGCCGACGTCACCCATAAGTGAGGACTGCTTGTTGCCGGAGAAATCCTATTTATGAAATGGTTTATATTTAGAGGTGATCAAAGTAGAAGTGGTCAACCTGGCTACAGAGGGTTTGGTTGTGGGTACTACTCTGCAAAATATGCTTTTATTAGAAAAAAAACCTATGCGTTTCGGCAAATGCCTTCCTCAGGGGGTAAAAGCCTCAAAACATAAAACAAACAAAATCATCTTTTTATTTATATTTTTATTAATAGCCTATGCCATCCCTTTATAGTTCATTGCATTTTTTATGGGCAATCTGTTTTTACTCATATGTATAGCCTGTGGCAACAGAGTTCTCTGTCATTTTTAATTTCACTTTTATTCGTTTTTATACATTACACTGGGCTTATTTTCTATTTTGTTTTATTTATTTGACCGTAGCATTTTTAAGTTTATGATTTTATGAACATAAGAACATAAGATATGCCATACTGGGTCAGACCAAGGTCCATCAAGCCCAGGATCCTGTTTCCAACAATGGCCAATCTAGGTCATACGTACCTAGCAGTTTCCCCAAAAGACACAGGTTCCGCAATGCTTGTACTGGGTCAAGCATTGATATCCTGGATCCCTTCTTAATAATGGTTTATGGACCTTTTCTCCAGGAACTTGTCCAAACCTTTTTTAAACCCAGCTACACTAACAGCCTTTACTACATCCTCCGGTAACAAATTCCAGAGTTTGATTACACGTTGAGTGAAAAAGTATTTTCTTTTATTAGTCTTAAATAGTTTACCATGTAGCTTCACTGCATGTCCCCTAGTCTTTCTATATTCTGATAACGTAAACAATCGATCTACGTTTACCCGTTCCACTCCGTTCATTAATTTATAGGCTTCTATCATATCTCCCCTCAGCCGTCTCTTTTCCAGGTTAAAGAGCCCTAACCTTTTTAGCCTTTCTTCATAGGAGTATCCTTCCATTCCCTTTAACATTTTGGTGGCTCTTCTCTGAACCTTTTCTAATAACTCTATATCCTTTTTAAGATACGGTGACCAGAACTGCACACAATATTCAAGGTGCGGTCTCACCATGGAACGATATAGAGGCATTATAATATCTTTTGTTTTATTTTCCATTCCTTTCCTTATCATACCTAGCATTCTATTTGCTCTCTTGGCTGCCGCTGCACACTGGGCCGAGGGTTTTAACATGTTATCCACAATGACGCCTAAATCTTTTTCCTGGGTGGTGGTTCCTAATGTGGAACCTTGCATCGTGTAACCATAGTTTGCGATGTTCTTCCCTAGGTGCATAACTTTGCACTTGTCCACATTAAATTTCATCTGCCATTTTGATAGAAACATAGAAACATGATGACAGAAAAAGACCACAAGGCCCATCTAGTCTGTCCTTCCATAACAACAACTACAACAGTCCACTTTTTACCTTTAGAGATCCTCTGTGTTGGTCCCATGCTTTTTTGAATTCAGTTACTGTCCTCATCTCTACCACCTCCACTGGGAGACTATTCCACGGATCCACTACTCTTTCCGTAAAGAAATATTTCCGCATATCACTCCTGAATCTATCTCCCTTCACCCTCATCCCATGTCCCCTCGTCGCAGAACTTGCTTTCAATTGAAAGAGGCTCTCTCCCTGAACATTTATGCCACGGAGGTATTTAAACATCTCAATCATATCACCTCTATCCCGCCTTTCCTCTAAGGTGTACATATTAAGATCCTTAAGTCTGTCCTCATATGCTTTATAATGAAGACTACTAATCATCTTAGTAGCAAACCCTCTGCACCGACTCCATCCTGTTCACATCCTTTTGAAGGTGCGGTCTCCAGAATTGCACACCATACTCCAAATGACGTCGCACCAAAGACTTATACAGAGGCATTATCACCTCCTTTTTTCTGCTAGCCATTCCTCTCCATATGCACTTTAGAACTACTGGTGTGGGGTATTATAACAAAACTTAATACCATTCACACATGAAAGAAACTATCTCTGGAGAGGTCTCAGACTCAATAGCGCTATGGGAACTTCAGTACTTATAATACTGTCGAACGCGCTGGCAGCATCAATGACCAATCCAGAGAATGTGAAGATTATAGAAAACACTATTAAATCCACGAAACCGGATAATGGAGGAAATTTCAGTTTTTACATACCACACTAAAACTTATTTGTTGAAGGGTAATACGTCGTGTGCTTCAGGTTCGGTGGTTTATGCGATTTGTTGTCCTTGCGGTCTTCTTTACATTGGTAAGACATCACGTTCTCTCAGAGTGCGGCTTAGGGAACATCGTAGCCGCCTGAGATGTAACGTTGTTACAGCACCTATCGTACAGCACTGTAAAGCTTTTTCCCATGCGTTTGAGGATTTACGTAGCTTTATTGTAGAACAGGTATGCTTTGCTAGACAGGGTAACACCTTAGACCAGTCTCTACTAGTATGTGAACAACGATGGATTTTTCGATTGCAGACATTAATTCCGATGGGCTTAAATACTAGTATTGACTGGGGGGTATGCTTGTGAGATCCTTTGGGTTAAGTTTAACTAGTGGATTTAATGGCTGTGTTAATTGAGTTGACGTCAGCAGGTTTAGTAGTTTAAATTGAGGCTTCCGCCGCCTAGACCGCATGCGCGGCGTTTTTGTGAAGACTACTTTAAACAGCTTGTTGCTAGAGAAACGTGGGCAGCATCGGCACTAAAGGTGGTTGTGCTCTAAAGGTATGTGGTTTTAGTGTCTGGTTTATAGTGTTTGGTTTTAATAGTGGGTAGTTGGCGTTGTGTTATTAGGAAAGTTATTTATATATTTGTTGATTCTTTTTGTAGACCCCCTGATGAAACTCTTTTTTAAGAGTGAAACGTTCGGAGTGGCACCAGAGGAGGCGTAGGGGCAATTCACACCACGATATGTTTCAAGATAAGCATTTTTTGTTAAAACTATGGTGTGGTTTTTAAATGCGATTGATATTCCAGTTTCGTGGATTTAATAGTGTTTTCTATAATCTTCGCATTCTCTGGATTGGTCATTGATGCTGCCAGCGCGTTCGACAGTATTATAAGTACTGAAGTTCCCATAGCGCTATTGAGTCTGAGACCTCTCCAGAGATAGTTTCTTTCATGTGTGAATGGTATTAAGTTTTGTTATAATACCCCACACCAGTAGTTCTAAAGTCACAACGCATCAGTTAAAGTGGAGCATTTTGTTTTCTGAAGAGTAATCTACTTTTTGCTCTGTTAAAGGACCATTAATTGAGCTTGTACTAAACAAAGCGCAGACGTTAATGATGCACATTTACCAGAGCTGACATATTCCAATTAATAAATTCAAAATAAAGAGATATTTTTCTACCTTTTGTGCATTTTTTTCAGCTGCAATTGCTCCAGCCACTTTCTTCTGGTTTCTTCATGTCTTCTGCTAACTCTCCATCGTCTGCTGTCCATTTGTCCTTTCTTCTCTCTTCTAGTTTTTTTCCATTCTCTCTCTACATCTGCTTTAACATACTAATCTTTCTCCTTTTGCTCTTTCTTCATTCCTATTTTATCCACTCAAATTTTACCCCTCCATCCTCAATCCCCACTTACTCTCCAAATACCCGGCCAATTGTAGATTTTTTATCCCTCCCACACAAAATATTTTTCCCTTCTCCATTTTACTCTTCCAGCCCCATCCCATTCTAATCCTCCCCCAACATCAGCTCCCTTCTAGTTCCAGCCTCACCCAGCATCCATTCCCTTCTAGTCCCTGCATCAGCCCATTTCCAGTCCTAGCCACCCATCAGCCCATTTCCAGTCCTAGCAACCCCCCAACCCAATACCAGTCCTAGCCCCCCCATCAACCCACTTACAGTCCTAACCCCCATCACCCCATTTTCAGTTTAAGCCCCCTCTATAACCCATTACCAGTCCTAACCCCCCATCAGCTCACTTCCAGTCCTACCCCATCAACCCATTTCCAATCAGCCCCCCATAGCCTATTGCCAGTCCTAACCCCCCCATCAGTCCACAGCCCATTACCAGTCCTAACCCCATCAGCCCACCTCAAGTCCTAACCCCATCAACCCATTTCCAGTCAGCCCCCCATAGCCCATTGCCAGTCCTAACCCCCCCAACAGCCCACAGCCCACTTCCAGTCCTAACCCCATCAACCCATTTCCAGTCAGCCCCCCATAGCCCATTACCAGTTCTAACCCCCCCATCAGCCCACAGCCCATTACCAGTCTTAACCCCCCCATAGCCCATTACCAGTTCTAACCCCCCTCAACAGCCCACAGCCCATTACCAGTCCTAACGCCATCAGCCCACCTCCAGACTTAACCCCCCCAGCCCATTTCCAGTCCTAGCCCCCCCATAGCCCATTACCAGACAGCCCCCATCAGCCCACAGCCATTACCAGTCTTAACCCCCCCATAGCCCATTACCAGTTCTAAACCCCCCCAACAGCCCACAGCCCATTACCAGTCCTAACCCCATCAGTCCACCTCCAGTCTTAACCCCCCCAGCCCATTTCCAGTCCCAGCCCCCCCAATAGCCCATTACCAGTCCTACCCCCCCCCCCATCGGCCTAAAGTAAAATTTAATTAAAAAAATAAAACGCTGGCTGCTACCGCTGCCGCCGCGGCAGCAGCAGCATGGACTGACCCGCGGGGCCCCCTCTGCCTGGCTGAATCCCTCCCTCCCTCCTTCCCTCCGCGACGGCTGAGCCCCTCCGTGCAGGTTTTGAGAGGCGCGAAGGGAGAGTGTCTCCCTCGCGTCTCTGTTAAGCCCGCAGGGGCTGATGGGAAATTTCCCATCAGCCCCTGCGGGCTTAACAGAGACGCGAGGGAGACACTCTCCCTTCGCGCCTCTCAAAGCCGGCACGGAGGGAGGGAGAGAGGGACGGACGGACGGACGGATTCAGCCGGGCAGAGGGGGCCCCGCGGGACAGTCCATGCTGCCGCGGCAGCAGAGGAGGCCCCGTGGGACAGTCCATGCTGCCGCGGCGGCAGCCAGCGTTTTTTTTTAAATTTAATTTTAAGAAGGCTAACAATTTTTTCAATTTTTGTGGGCCCTTGTCAGCTGTGGGCCCTACGCCACGGCGTAGTTGGCGTATAGGTAAATCCGGCCCTGAGTGTAACCAATCCAAGAAAAACAAAGAGCTCTTAATTTAAGACACAATTCGTCACCAAACTAATTTCCTAAAACCACTAGAAACTTCTTTATCTTAGGAAAATATGACCTCAGGATGGCTTATACCCTACATATAGTGAAAAATTACTATATGTAGGATATAAGCCATCCTGTGGTCATATTTGCCTAAGATAAAGAAGTTTCTAGTGGTTTTAGGAAATTAGTTTGGTGACGAATTGTGTCTTAAATTAAGAGCTTTTTATATTTAGGTCTGCCACATCCCTATATTAAAACCTTTGCTGCTTGAGCATAATGACATTACAAGAATGATTTTCAGAATTTTGATTTACAAGCAAATCACGCATTATATTTTGAAGGTTTACTGCTGCCTTTTGAGAGGCAGGAGGCATATAAGATATTGGTGGTGGTGTTTGAGGTCTGTCTCTTATCTATCTTCAGTCTGTACTTCACCCTTATAGTCCTATATATTCATTATGCTCTGTTAGTCATGCTGTTTTGCAAGTTCCTTAAGGGAAAGTTTTTTTGTAAAACGGAGAGTAGACTGTGCCTTTTCATGTGCTGTTCTAACATTATGTATTTCACTCCCTTTAGTTTTGTGAATGGAAGCAGACTTATTACAGTTTAGGAAAGAAGGTAAACGTTTTCATTTCTGGCAGGTTTTTTCAGCCATGCTAGGATCTGCTTTGTGTTTTGTTTAATGATTGGCAGTTCATTTATCTGTTGTTTTACTTGTTATATTTTGTAGTCTTCCAATGTATGCTTTATGATGTCATATGTGTAATTTATTCTGTCATATGTTCACTGTAAGCTGGTTAGCATCCAAGATTTGCGGCTACTAGTATTTTAAATAAACACATGATAAAAAAAAAAGCTAGTCTAGAAACAGACTAGTACAGAGAGATTGCACAAGCAGCTGAAAACAGCACTATGGAACAACATGGTTTACAGTTTGTGAAAGGACTACCACATTCTTAGATGTTGGTAGTCGAAAGACTCATCTGAAATATGTTGGTTCAGAAAGTATAGCTAATCACCTGTAACTGGTGATCTCCGGAACAGCAGAAATTTACTTTTCACATATGGGTGTAATTATCAGTACAGACGGAGCCCATGCAGGAACGCTCCCCAGCGCCCAATAGGAAAGCCTTTGGGAGCTCTCTAATACACCTGTGCGACTGCCTTCCCGCTCTCCCCTCCTCAGTTGAGTTTGTAACTGAGAAAAATGAAAGTGAAAGTGAAAATAACCCTACAACCTTGGGGGAGGAGGGTGGGTTGTGAAGACTAAATTCCTGCTGTTCAGGAGATCACCTGTTACAGCTGGGTAAATACGCTATCTCCAGGAACAAGCAGGAATGTAGTCTTCACATATGGGACTCGCGAACTTCCAGATCTTAGGAGGCGAAGGAACCAGGCCAAAATGGAGAATTCAGACAGGGTTCACGGACACATGGACATTCTCATCATCCCTGCCATGGTGATCTGGTAACAAAAGGTTCTGGGCAGGGGGAAGGAGCTGTAGTTATGTGCCAAATGCATGTTGGAGGACTGCCTGACTAAAGGCCACATCCTGGCGGGAGTCTTTGTTCAAGTAATAGTGAGCAGCAAAGGTGTGTAGGGAAGACCAGGTGGCTGCCCTATATATTTTGTCAATGGGGATGGAGCATAGGTTGGCAAATGAAGTTGCCATGGCTCGAACATTGTGAGCAGTAATGTGGCCCATGAGGGTGAAGCCTGCTCAGTCAAAAGCAAAGGAGATACAATCTGCTATCCACCTAGACAGTGTTCGTTTTGACAGAGGAATACCCAAGCAATTGGGGTCAAAGGAAATGAACAACTGTGAGGATTTGCGGAGATCCTAGTCCTTTGAAGATAAAGTGTAGTTACTCACCTGTAACAAGTGATCTCCGGGAATAGCAGGAATAAGTCTTCACATATGGGTAACCTTGGCACCTATGGAGCCGGCATGGGAACACTCCCCAGCATCCAATAGGAATGCTTTTGGGAGCATTGCTCCACGCATGCATGGCTGCCTTCCCGCCTTCCCTCCTGGTCTCCTCAGTTAGGTGAATAGCGGAGGAAACAAAAATCTTTCTAGACCAGGAATGAGAAAAAAAGGGGACAACTTGATGGGGTTCTGAAGACTGATTCCTGCTGTTCCCGGAGATCACCTGTTACAGATGAGCAGCTACGCTATCTCCAGGAACAAGCAAGAAGTCAGTCTTCAAATATGGGACTCCCTAGGCCAAGACAACAGAGTGAGAGAAGAATCCCGGTGCAGCTAGAGGTTGCAGGAGGGATCCGACAGACTCAGCCCGTTCAGAGCAGTCCTTGCGAGGTAGTCAGATGGCGATGGTTAAGTTATCTAAATCTAAAAAAGGTTACGCAGAACATCTTGTCCGAATTGAGCATCAGCTCTGGAGTCTTTGTCCAGGCAATAGTGCCCTATGAAGGCATGCAGGGAAGACCATCCATGTCGCCACTTGGCAGATCTCTGAGATAGGGACAGACTGGAGATGAGCTACAGTAGTAGCCATGGCTCTGACATTATGAGCTGTCACACGGTGTGGTAAAGACAGCCCAGCCTGCGAATAAGTGAAGGATATGCAATCTGACAACACAACAAATTGCACTATAGTGCTGGAAGATGAAACCCCCCAGGTCAGAAGGCACTCAACTGACTACTGGGGAGGAGCTGAAGACTTTTCAGAGTAAAGCCAGATTTATGATGTGGTTGGAACAAAGCCCTAGGGACGTCTGGCTGCTGATGTAGCTGTGCATGAAATGAGAGTCAAAAGCTGCAAAGATGTCTTATATATTGGGACATGGTACATACAAAGCGTGAATCAAGGGAAGTTGGAAGTGGTCAAGAATGAAATGGAATGTGTACAATGTGATCTGTTGGGTATCAGTGAAATGAAATGGACTGGCATCGGGCACGTTGCATCAGATGATCACATGGTCTACTATGCTGGAAATGAAAAACAAAGAAGAAATGATGTTGCATTTATAATTACGAAGAAACTTGCATGAACTGCAATGAAATACAATGCAGTCAGTGAACGCTTAATCTCTGTTCGTCTACGAGGAATGCCTATCAACAACTATAATTCAAGTATATGACCCAACAACAGCTGCAGTAGAGGATAAAATTGATGAGTTCTATGAACAAGTACAAGCTGAAAATGACAGAACATGCAAAGAGAATATCCTGGGTGAAAGCAAATGAATATCCTGGGTGAAGAGAATATCCTGGGTGAAAGCAAAAGTTGGCAACAAAGAAAGCAGCAAAATGGTTGGAAAATATGGACCTGGCAACAGAAATGAAGCTGGAGAAAGACTGATAGAATTTTGCAAGATCAACAAACTATTCATCTCAAACACCTTCTTTCAGCAACACAAGCAGCGTGGACTTCACCCAATGAATTGTATAAAAATCAAATTGACTACATCTGTGGAAGTCAATGATGGAAAAGCTCTATAACATCAACAAAGACAAAACCTGGAGCTACAGATCACCAACTACTAGTATGTAAACTCAAGCTAAAGTTGAAAAAGAGCAAGCCACTCATGAATGTAGCAAAATATGACCTTGAGAATATACCACTGGAATTTAAAGACTGCCTGCAAAATCAACTTGCTGCTTTAGATACAAATGACAGAGCTCCAGAAGAGTTATGGAATGACATCAAGAAGGTTGTGTTGGAAGAAAGCGAGAAGTCTCTACAAAAGGTGAAAAAGCAAAAACGGCCAAAATGGATGACGGAAGAAACTCTGAAAATTGCCCAGAAATGCAGAGAAGCTAAAGCCAGAGGAGAAAGAGAGGCAACCGCAGAACTCAGAGATGTCCAACGTGCAGCAAGACAGGTAAAGGAAAAGTACTACAATGACGCATGCAAGGAAATAGAAGCAGAAACTATTAAAGGCAGAACAAGATTGACTTTCCTAAAGCTATGAGAGTAAAAGAAAAAATTCCATCCTCAAATTAGAATGCTACAAGATGCTCAAGGATCTATGCTGAATAATGCTGAGAAGATCAAGAAAAGGTGGAAAGAATATATTGAGTTTTTATATGATAAAGATCAAGTGGACCAACCGTCGTTTCAACCTGTATCTTATGATCCGGAACCATTGGTGATGAAAGAAGAAGTCGAAGCAGCATTGAAAGCCTTATTAAAGAACAAAGACCAGTCATTGATGGCATTCCCATAGAAGTATTACAGCACTCTGATTCAGCTGTTACCATACTTACAAGGCTCTGCCAGGAAATTTGGAAGACAACAACAGGGCCAACTGACTGGAAAAGATCTGTGTCTATACCAATACTAAAGAAAGGTGATCCAACTGACTGTGAAAATTATTGCACAATTGCTCTGATCCCACATGCCAGCAAGATTCTACTGAAGATTATTCAACAGAGACTACAACCATACCTGGAACAAGAACTACCTGAAGTGTAAGAAAGGTTCAGGAAATGGCGAGGAATGAGAAACATCATCACAGATGTGAGATGGATCCTTGAAAAGACTAAAGAATATCAAAATGATATCTATTTGTGCTTTATTGACTACAGCAGTGCTTTTGACTGTGTAAATCATGAGAAACTCTGGGCCACATTAAGAAGCATGGGTATACCAGAACACCTGATTGTTCTCTTGCACAATCTGTACATTGATCAAGAAGCAACAGTTCAAATGGAACAAGGAGAAACAGAATGGTTTAAAATCAGCAAAGGTGTATGACAAGGCTGCATACTTTCCCCCTACCTGTTTAGTTTATATGCAGAACAAATCATCAGAGAAGCAGGATTGTATGAAGACAACAGAGGTATGAAGATTGGTGGAAGACTCATCAAACAACCTTCGCTATGCTGATGATACCACATTACTGGCTGAAAGTGAAGACGATCTGAAACATTTGCTTCTCAAGATCAAGGAACATTGTTTTAAATTGGGCCTTCACCTTAATGTAAAGAAAACAAAGACCATGACAACTGGCAAAATCAATAAGTTCATCATTGATGGAGAAGAAATTGAAATCATAGACAACTTTAACCTACTTGGATTAACTGTCAATAAAGAAGCAACAAGCAGTCAAGAAATCCGATGATGCATTGCTCTTGGCAGAATGGCTATGAAGGACCTAGACAAGATTCTCAAGAGCAGAGATGTCTCTCTCCATTCAAAAATTTGACTCGTTCAAGCCATGGTATTTTCAATATCATATGGATGTGAACGTTGGACAGTGAAAAAGATAGACAGGAAGAAAATTGATGCCTCTGAATTATGATGCTGGCAGCGAATACTGCGTATACCATGGACTGCCCGAAGAACAAACCAGTCAGTACCAGAGGAGATCAAACCTAAGCTTTCTTTAGAAGCTCAGATGACAAGACTTTGACTTTCATATTTTGGACACATCATGCGAAGAGAGAGATCATTAGAGAAGGACATCATGCTTGGCAAGGTGGAAGGTCAACACAAAAGAGGAAGGCCAGCAATGAGATGGATCGATACAATAACAGCAGCTATGGGTGCCAGTCTGTCAACAATAAGCTGCCTGACTGAAGACCTAACATGATTTAGGACAACTATCCAGAGGGTCGCTATGAGTCGACATCAACTCGACGGCACTTAACAACAGCCTGACTGAAAGTGTTCCTTTCGATACTGGTGTCCCTAGATGACTTTGGTCAAAAGAGGCAAACAACTAATTGGATTGGCCATAGTCCTTAGTACGGTCTACATAAAATGCCAACGCACTCTTGCAATCTAGGGTATGAAGGCTGGCCTCAGCCGGGGAGGTATGAGAACTTGGAAAGAAAGTTGGTAGCGAGACAGATTGGTTCAGGTGGAAGGAAGTGACAACCTTTGGCAAGAACTTAGAATGTGTGCAAAGGACAGTGGTATAGGGAACATAACTCATCAAAGCTTGCAGTTCACTGACTCTTTGAGCTGAAGTGACTGCTATGAGAAAAAGAAACTGCCATGTTACAAACTATAAAAGAGCTGAAACCATTGGCTCAAAAGGACTGCACATGAGTTGCGCAAGAACAACATTTAGATCCCATGGTGCAGAAGTGGATAGAAAGGCAGCTTGGTCAGGAGAAGACCACGCATAAATCTGGCTACTAAGGGGTGTGCCGAGATAGGGTGGTTCTCTAAAGAATGGAGGGAGGTTGCAATGGCGGATAAATGTACTCGCACCGAGTTGATCTTAAGGCCAGAGGAGGACAAATGGAGTAGGTATTGGAGTAAGTCCAGAATGGGACATGTGAAAGGATCTAGTGTTTTATGTTAACACCAGATGGAAAACCTGCGCCATTTAAAAGCATATGAACGTCTGGCTGAATCTTTTCTTGAAGATAAGAGTACATGCAACACGTTCTCTTGGAGATCTAGGTGTGAGAAGACAAAGCACTCAGCCTCCACACAGTCAAGCGGAACATCTTGAGGCTGGGGTGCAGAAGGGTCCTCTGTTCCTGAGAGAGTAGGGTTGGTGAATAACTGAGCCTGAGGAGAGATGCTTGAGAAAGTTGAAGAAGCAGAGGAAACCACGGTTGTCTGGGCCAGTAAGGGGCAATGACGATCTTTTGTTCCCGGTCGGCCTGGAGTTTGAAGAGTGTTTTTGCTATGAGTGGAAGGGAAGGGAAAGCATAGAGGAGATTCTGTCACCAATGGATGAGGAAGGCATCTGACGTCTCCCTGTGAGGGAAAGGAATCCTCAGGCAGAAATGAGGTAGTTGGGCATTGAGGGGAGAAGCAAAGAAGTTGAGTAGGAGCATCCCCCAGAGATAGAACAAGTATTGCACTATTGAGGATCCAGCATCCACATATGTGGATGGAGGATCCGGCTTAGTCTGTCGGCTAAGTGATTCTCTGCTTCTGAAATGTGTACTGCATGAAGGCAAATGGCTTCCATACATAGGGCTCGAGAGCCTGTTCCCCTCTTGCTTGTTTATATAAAATATAGCCACTCTGTTGTCCGCCTGTATGAGAAGAGACTCTTCCTTGAATTGGGGAGAGAAGACTCTGATGGCATTAAAGACCGCCATGAGCTCTAGGAGACTGATCTGGAGAAGTGCTTCTTGAGTAGACCAAAGGCCTTGTACTGTAAGGCCGTTGAGGTGGGCTCCCCAGCCTAGTTTTGATGCATCGGTCACTAGGGTATACTGTGGTGCAGACTTCTGAAAAGGTCACTCTATGACCAGGTTCTGTGGTATGCGCCACCACTGAAGTGCCATTCTCATTTGTGGAGTGATGTTGATGAGGCCGGATAGGTGAGGTTGAGTAGTAGCTGCAGGCTGTGGTTGGATGACCTTGGGTTTCCTGACTTGTTTCTGGCCCTGCTGCCTCTGTTTCTGTTTATGCTTCCATTGCTGTGAGAGTCCACTGCCCAATCCTCATTTTGAGATGGGCATGCGGCACGACATGGACTGTGGAAGCCATGTGGTCTAAGAAGTGTAGAAATGTTCTGGCCATAACTGATGATTGTTGCTGGACCTGTGTGGCTAAGGCAATGAGACAGAGGCATCTGTCATCTGGCAGAAATGCCCTGCTTCTTACCGTGTCTAATAGAGCTCCAATGAACTCGAGATCCTGGGTCGGCGTGAGATGTGATTTTGGATAATTTATTATGAAACCTAACTCTTGGAGGACATGAATGGTTTGATTTAGGGCAGAGGTGACTGTTGAAGTGGTATCTGTGCTTAGCAGTCAGTTGTCTAAGTAGGGGAACAGAAAGATCCTCAAAGTTCAAAGATAGGCTGCTACAACAGCCAAACACTTTGTGAAGACTCTGGGGGCTGAGGCCAGTCCAAATGGGAGGACTCGGTACTGGTAGTGGTTATTCTGAAAAATGAACCTGAGAAATATTCTGTAGTCTGGGTGGATCAGGATGTGTGTATAAGCATCCTTTAGATCTAGAGAGCATAACCAAATGTTTTCCTGGAGGTAAGGCAGAAGAGTGCCTAAAGAAATCATCTTCAATTTATCCTTGATGAGAAATTTATTGAGATTTTGGAGATCTAATATAGGCCTGTGACCTCCCATCTTATATGGAATTCGAAAATAACAAGAGTAGAATCCCAGGCCCTGCTGAGATGGGGGAACTTCCTCTATAGCCCCTTGTCTCAGCAGTGAGAAAATGTCCTGCTGAAGCAAGGAGGAGTGAAGGAGATCCAAGGAGGTTGTCCCACAAAGTGAGTGGGAGGAAGATTCTGGAATTTTAGCTGTAGGCCCTGACTGACTAGATGTAAAGTCAGGGCTCGGAACTGATGTTGATCCAACGGTGTGTAACATGCACCAATCTTCCTGGGTTCATAGGAAGAAGAGGGAAGATTATGGGATAATTGGCCATGCTCTTTTTAAAGCAGTCAAAAGCTGTGAGGAGGGTGAGTAGTTGCTGCAGGCTGTGGTTGGGTAACCTTGGGTTTACTGACCTGTTTCTGGCCCTGCTGTCTCTGTTGCTGTTGTGGGGTAGTGTAGGCAGAATAGGAATGATATGGAAGATAAAATCTTTTCTTAGGAAAGAAAGGTTTCTTAGTGGTAGTTTTCTTCTTAGAAGTGTCTGTCATCTTCCTTGAAAGCCTGTTCATGGTGAGGTCGTCAGTTTCTATCTCACCGGCCTTCTCCCCCCACCTCTAGCCAAAGAGGTTTTCACCATTACAGGGTATGCTGATTAACTTCTACTGGACCCACTGTTCCAGGTCAGATGCTTGGAGCCATGCTGTTTTCCTAGACCCAGTGCAGGCTGCCTGTTTGTCTGGGGGCAGCAGGCTGGTAAACTCTGACAAGTCTCTTGAGGCATCTTTAAGAAACATGCCCATATAGAGCTTATAGGAGTCTATTCTAGAGGCTAGCATGGTAGCCTGGAATGCCTTCCTTCCAAATGCATCCAGGGTCCTGGCCTCTCTCCCAGGGGCACTAAGGAATGATTGTTCTGGCTTTTTATCCTTCTCATGGCAGACTCCACAACCATGGAGTGGTGGGGGAGTTGTGGCTTCTGGAAACCTGGGGAGGGAGGGACCCTATAAAGGGTATCGAGCCTCTTACTCACAGCAGGGGTTGACATGGGGGCCTCCCACATCCGAGCCATTAGATTCTTTAAGATATTATGCACCAGGAGGGTAGCAGCCTCCTTCGGCGCCGATGGGTATTAGAGAATATCAAGCTCCTGAGCTCTCGGTTCCATTTCCATAGTCACTAAAACATCAAGAGCTGCTGCCATGTCCTTAATAAAATCATGAAAGGACATGTCCTCGGGCTGCAAACATCGATGTTCATAAGGTGACGATGAATCTGATGATACCTCTATATGAGTATCAGAATCGATGGATTCCACCTCAGAGGCCTTTGGAATCGGAGTCTTGAAGGAAGTCAAAATAATCTTTATGAGATGTTCAATACCTTCGCTACTCAGAGCTTCACTGTTTCAATGTAGAGGATATTGGACATGGTGGTGCCAAAGGCCTTGGTATCGGCTGCTCCATGTAACTATGCGAGGCAGGGAATGCCTGAGTAAGCATGCCAAAGTGGCTTCAGACACAGCTGTGTGGGCCACAACTCCCGATGCTGGTATTGGGGGCTCAACCGAGGATTGGACCTCCGGGGCATCCCCGATCCCGTGTGGCTTTGGAGGTTGATACCTCCTACCAGGGTTGCTTCGATGGACGGTCTGCATCAGAATGCGATGAATGACGTTGCCGATGTTCAGTGTCAAAGCTGACGTCGACCTGAAAGTCGAGGACCTCGATGCCAAGGTCAATGTCTTCTTTTTTTTAAGCACTGACTCCAAGTGATACTTCTCCTTTGCTGGTGAGGTCTTGGATGCATGGGAAGACTTTGATGGAGTCAACACCCCTGAGGAGTGCACTGAAGGAGCTGAGTCTCTGGGAAACTGCTTAGCCTTCTGTTTGTCCCGGTTCTTTCTACCTCTAGCAGTCATGTGGCGACAGAAGGAACAAGAATCGACATCGTAGTCTGTGCATAAACATTTTAGGCACCAAGAATGCTCATCAGTGATAGAAATTGTGCTGGAACACTGGGAGCATTTTTTGAAACCACCTCGGGGCTTCTCCATATTGGGGAATAATATGGAGTCAAAATCAGACTAGGCAATTGTGCCCGATAAGGCCATAAGCCTCAAACAAAGTTTAGAAAAAAACCCAGAAACTAAAGTAAAAATTATATAAAAGAAGAATAAAAATGGGAACCGGAATCAACAGGAAGGTAACCTAAATACTTTTGACGGTACTGCGAAAATGTTTTTGAAGTCTTTTGATGCAGCTGACAGGGATGAGGTCCCAATGTGAAAAAAGACAACTAAGGAGACCATGAGGGAAGGCAGCCACGCATGCGTGGAGGAATGCTCCCAAAAGCATTCCTATTGAATGCTGGGTAATGTTCGCACACTTGACTCCATCGGTGCCAATGTCACCTTATGTGAAGACTGACTTCCTGCTTGTTCCTGGAGATAAGGCCAGGGACTGTTTATAGTCAAGAATGTGAAGGGTCCCTTCTGCTCGAGAAGCAAGTGTTCTTGGAAAGAAGACTGGGAGTATCACAGACTGATTAATATGGAAGGGTGACACCACTTTTGGTAGGAAGTGGGGGTATGTCCATAGGACGACTGTCATGATGGAACTTGGTATATGATGGGTGTGGCACCAAAGCTTGGAGTTCACCGACATGCCTGGCTGAAGTCAGGGCAATGAGGAATATGACTTTCCAAGAAAGGTAACGTAGGTCAGTGGTAGCCAAAGATCCAAACGGTGGTTTGAGAAGCTGTTCCAGAACTACATTAAGATCCCAAGATACCAGAGGTCTGAAAAGCAGCTTGGAGAGGAGATAACCCCTAATGAAGCGTGCCACTAGTGGACGGGAGGAGATGGGTTGTCCATCGACTGGATTGTGGAAGGCTGTGATGGCACCGAGATGGACTCATACTGAATTGTTTTTTAGTCCTGAGGAGGACAGATGAAGCAGGCATCAAAGGAGCAAAGCTATTGGTGCGGCTAAAGGATCAAGGTCCTCATCTGAGTATCATGATGCAAATCTGCACCACTTGAAGGAGTATGCTCTTCTGGTGGAGGGCTTCCTGGAAGCTAGGAGAATATCCTTCATTGCTTGAAGAAGATTGAGATGCCATAGCATCATCCCTTCAGCAGCCACACTGTTAGACGGAGAGATTGTAGATTGGGATGCAGGACTGTTCTACTGTCCTGGGACAGAAGTCTGGGTTGGTAACCCAAGCGCATTGGTAGAGACTGTGCTAGTCAAAGGACTAGGGGAAACCAAGGTTGATCAGGCTAGAATGGGACTATTAGAAACATCTTGCCTCTGTCTGTTTGCACTTTAAAGAGGGTCTTTGGGATCAGGGGTGTGGGAGGGAAGGCATACAGCAAACCCTGACCCCAATGGAGGAGAAAGGCATTTGGTGCCTGGATGAGTTTGGAGAAGAGAGGGAACTGCCTGTTGTCGGGGGTGGCAAAGAGATTAATGGATGAGGTTCTCCATCTCTGAAAATTCTGAGCCAACTGCTCTGAGATGGATGCTGTGGGAGACTGCGAGTTTCCAAAGGTGACAGGCCTCCTCGCAGAGAGGAAGAGAGCCTGTCCCTCCTTGCTTGTTCACGTAGAACATTGCCACCTGGTTGTCTGTTCCGATTAACACATGGGAGCCTGTGAGATGATGCTGGAAGACTTGGAGGGCATTAGCGCCCTCAGCTCTAAGAGGTTGGTCTGCAGAGCTGCTTCCTGAGCTGTCCACAGCCTTTGTGTGGAGATCAAGTCCAGATGGGCTCCCCATCCGAGTTTCGACGCCTCCGTGGTGAGGATGTGGTGTGGTTGAGGCATCTGAAAAGGTGACCCTACGAGGAGATTTGCTGGGGTACACCACCAGAAGAAGGATTGGGTTAGGAGAGGGGTCATTTGGATCAGATCCCGTAAGCCTCCTGTGGCCTCAGTCCACTGGGAGGATAACATCCACTGTGCTAACTGCATATGTAATCGTGCATATGGAATTGCATTTACTGTGGATGCCATGTGGGCCAAGAGAGATAGGAAGTCCCGAACCATTGAAGTCTTCTGTTGCTGCATGTGGGTGGCTAGGCCCATTAGACGGGTCATTCGGTCTTCTGTGAGGAAGGCCTTGGCTTGTTACGTGTCTCATACAACACCTATGAACTCCAACCTTTGGGTTGGGGTAAGATGGGATTTTAGGAAATTTGCCATGAATCCGAGGTGTTCTACAACTGCGAGGGTTTGCTGAAGTACATGTCTCCTAGTCTTTCTATATTCTGATGACGTAAACAATCAATCTACGTTTACCCGTTTCACTCCATTCATTAATTTATAGACTTCTATCATATCTCCCCTCCGCAGTCTCTTTTCCAGGTTGAAGAGCCCTAAACATTTTAGCCTCTCTTCATAGGGGTATTCTTCCATCCCCTTTACCATTTTAGTGGCTCTTCTCTGTACCTTTTCTAATAAAACTGCGGAAATCCTTAATATCAGTTATAGCTCTTAATTCATCTAGAAGAGAATTCCAAAGTGCAGGCACAGAGAATGAAAAGGCTCTGTTGGAAGTAGATTGCTTAGTTTTATGGTGGCCTGAAGGTAGGCAAAGCTTTTTCATATTCCTAGATCGTCTAGGCCCGATAGTGGAGAGTTTAGACAATAATCCACAGAGGACATCTGCTGAACATAGGTTGATAATCTTGAATATGTTCAAGGTTGTCTTAAATCTTACCCGTGCAGTTATTGGTAGCCAGTGAAGCTGTTGGAGAATAGGTGTAATATGTTCATGCTTAGCTAAACCCATTATTTAACAGGTTTTATATACTGCTTTATCATTTCAATCAAAGCAGTTTACATTGTAACTTAAACTTAGTAATGTACATTAAACAGGGATATTGATAACTTGGCTTTTCTGAGGCAATGGAGGGTTAAGTGACTTGCCCAAGGCCACAAGGAGTGCTAGTGGGAATCAAACCCTGGTCTCCGGGTTCCCAAGTCAGTGCTCTTAACCATTAGGCTACTCCTCCACATAATGATGCATGCTGTGATATTCTGTACCAACTGAAGTGGGTGAATAGATTTTATAGGCAGACCCTGATATAAAGAGTTTCTGTAGTCTAAGATTGGGATAATGATTGCTTGACATACGATGCGAAAATGATTATGGTTGAGGATCGGTTGAAGTCGCCTGACAAGTATTATCTAGTTTAAAAGCTGCTCTATCTCCTTTTTAAAGGTTAATGCCAGCAGCCTGGTTCCATCCCGGTTAAGGTAAAGCCCATCCCTTTGGAAGAGCCCCTCCTTTCCCCAGTTCCTAACAAAGCCAAAACCTTCATCCTTGCACCATCATCTCATCCACGCATTGAGATTCCAGAGCTCTGTCTGCCTTTTGGATCCTGTGCGTGGAATGGGAAGCATTTCGGAGAACGCTACCCTGGAGGTTCTGGATTTCAACTTCCTACCTAAAAGCCTAAATTTAGCCTCCAGAACTTCCCTACCACATTTTCCTATGTCATTGGTACCGACATGTACCATGACAGCAGACTCCTCCATAGCACTATCTAGACCTTGTCTAGGTGGCGTGTGAGGTCCGCTACCTTCGCACCAGGCAGAAATGTTACCAAGCAATCCTCATGTCCACCAGCCACTCAGTTATCTACATGCCTAATGATCAATTCACGAACTATAATGGCTGTCCTAACTCTTCCCTCATGGGCACATGGCCTTGGAGAAACTTCCTCGGTGCGAGAGGGTTTTACATCACCTGGAGGACAGGTCCTAGCTATAGGATCACTTCCTGCCACACCAGGGTGATACTCTCCTGTCACATGACCTCTCTCCTCCATGGCAACTGGGATGCTGCCAGACTGGAGGTGGGACTTCAGGACTATATCCCTGTAGGTCTCATTTATGTACCTCTCTGTCTTCCTTATGTCTTCCAAGTCTGCTACTCTTGCATCCAGAGATTGGACTCGTTCCCTGAGAGCAAAGAGCTCCTTGCACCTTGTGCATAAGTAAGACCCCTCACTAACTGGGAGAAAATCATACATGTGACACTCAATGTAAAAGACTGGAAAGCCCCCATCTCGCTGTTGGACTGCTGTCAGCATTTTAGTTTTAAGGATGTGTTTAGATATTTAAGTTCTTTACTTACTAAGGGTTGCTAGGGATACTTATACTAATAAAACTATATCTAATACGTTTAATGTACTTTGTTCACCTAAAGTTTAATTTATCTCAGGTCCTTAATGTATGCTGATGAGAACAAACAGCTGCACCTGAGAGTGAATATGGCACATCCTTTAAGAGGTTTAAGCACCTATAAAGCTACGATTATCGCAGGGGTGGGTGGGTGTCGGGGAGGGAGGGAGGGAGTGAAAGAAGACTTATTAAAAGCTGGCTGCTACACATTTCCCTGTCCTGTGCTTCTAAGGTAATCTGTGACCAATCTCCAGGGGGAGTCCCACAGCCCTTGTTTGGATAGAGGGAGTCTTGGGTTCTAAATTTAACCAGAAAGCTCTCTGCTGTGTTTTAAATTTAAACTGAAAACTTTTTGCTGTTACTAGGCCCTGACTGATTTAACAAATACACGGGGTTCACAGATTAATCGGCTTTAATCTAAAGAATTCCTTTTTCTCCAAGATTTAGAAAAATTCCTAGGTAGTAAATACTTACAATTGCAGACCTCTCTCCAGAAGAAGCAGTCCCCTTTTGTAGTCCTTCAAGACTTGTCTTGTCTTGCTGCACATTGGAAGTCTCTGAGTTCTGTGATTGCCTCTATTTCTCCTCTGGCTTTAGCTTCTCTGCACTTATGGACAATTTTCAGAGTTTTTTCCGTCATTTATTATGGCAGTTTTTGCTTTTTCATCTTTTGCAGAGAGTTCTCACTTTCTTCCAACACAACTTTCCTGATATCACATAACTCTTCTGGAGCTCTGTCATTTGTATCTAAAACAGCAAATCAATTTTGCAGTCTTTAAATTCTGGTGGTATATTCTCAAGGTCATATTTTGCTACATTCATGAGTGGCTTGCTTTTTTTCAAATTAAGCTTGAGTTTGCATACTAGTAGTTGGTGATCTGTACTACAGTCAGCTCCAGGTTTTGTCTTTGTTGATGTTATAGAGCTTTTCCATCGTTGACTTCCACAGATGTGGTCAATTTGACTTTTGTACAATCCATTGGGTGAAGTCCATGTGTACAGTCGCTGCTTGTTTTGCTGGAAGAAGGTGTTTGAGATGAATAGATAATTGGTATTGCAGAATTCTATCAGTCTTTCTCCACTTCATTTCTGTTGCCAAGTCCATATTTTCCAATCACTTTAACATCTTCTTTGTTGCCAACTTTTGTATTCAGTCATCCTTGACTATCAGGATATCATCCTGTTTGCATGTTCTGTCAATTTCAGCTTGTACTTGTTCATAGATATCATCAACCTCATCCTCTTTTGTTGCTGGGGCATATAGTTGTGTTCATGGGTATTCCTCATAGATGAATAGAAATTAAGAATTCACTGACTGCATCGTATTTCATTACAGTTCTTGAAAGTTTCTTCTTAATTATAAATGCAACACCATTTCTTCTTTGTCTTTCATTTCCAGCATAGTAGACCATGTGATCATTAGATGCAAAGTGCCCGATGCCAGTCCATTTCAGTTCGCTGGCACCCAACAGATCGAGTTGTACACATTCCATTTCAATCTTGACCACCTCCAACTTCCCTTGGTTCATGCTTCATACATTCCATGTCCCAATATATAATATATGTTTGCAGCTTCTGACTCTCATTTTATGCACAGCTAAATCAGCTGTCAGACCTTCTGAGGGCTTTTATCCAACCACATCATAAATGCTGGCTTTTCTCTGAAAAATCTTCAGCTCCTCCCCAGTAGCCAGTTGAGTGCCTTCAAACTTGGAAGTCTCATCTTCCAGCACTATAGTGCAAGTTGTTTTGTTGTGCTATATAAAACGCAATCTTACTCTACAGCATCCAGAGAACTATAATCTCATAATTGTTCCCATCATTTAAACATTTCATTTTATAAAATGAAATGTTTAAATGATGGGAACAATTATGAGATTATAGTTCTCTGGATGCTGTAGAGTAAGATTGCGTTTTATATAGCTCAACTGTTACCTTACTCCAGAAGAATAGACCATACACTAGTGTAGTTGTTTTGTTGTGACTATCCATTGGGTTTTCATGGCAAGTTATGGAAGTACATTGCCAGGCCTTTCTTCCATGCAGCTAATTCTAGTGTTGTTGCTGTTGTCACAGCAATGTGATCCTCCGTCGCACACACTGTCCCATTCTGCTGCTGCCCAGATGGATGGTTTGTCTTGGTCTGGCACCTCAGCTGAGACCCATCCATCCTTGGAGAGCCTGCCAGTAGTCTCACTGCATATCAGGAGATGCCACCCAATGAATATAAAACAAAATTTGGTCCTCATTTAACTTCTTTTCAAGTTTGAAATACATACCATTTTAGGTTCAAGTGCAATAAAGCGTACTCACCTGTAACAGGTGATCTCTGGGAACAGCAGGAATTAAGTCTTCACATATGGATATCGTCGGTACAGACGGAGCCTGTGCGGGAACGCTCCCCAGCGTCCAATAGGAAAGCTTTTGGGTGCATCCCACAGCGCCTGCATGCTGCCTTCCCGCCATTCCAACTTTCCCTCTTCAGTTGAGTTTATAGCTGAGACAAAAGGAGAGAAGGAGAGAAAGAGAGAGAGAGACAACTCCTAGGGGAGGTGGGTGGGCTGTGAAGACTTAATTCCTGCTGCTCCCGGAGATCACCTGTTACAGGTGAGTAACTACACTATCTCCAGAAACAAGCAGGAATGTAGTCTTCACATATGGGGACTCCCCAGCTGACAGATGCCAGGGGGATGACCCCAGGAAGCTGCAAACCAATGGTGAGATGGGTCATGCTTCCTCCTTCCTCCCATGGATCTCTGGCATCCAAACCCAGGACGGCGGGTAGGAGTTGTACTAAGTCTGAAAGAGATGCTGAAGAACAGCCTGGCCAAACGAGGCATCCCAACAGGAGTCCTTGTCTAAGCATTAGTGGGCTGTAAAGGTGTGTACCGAAGCCCAAGTGGCTGCTCTACAGATGTCGTCAATGGACACAGACCGAAGATTAGCCATAGAGGCTGCCATTGCTCTCATATTGTGAGCTGTGACATGGCCTTCGAGAGAAAGTCCCTTACTCTCATAAGCAAAGGATATGCAATTTGCAATCCACCTAGAGAGTTCTTTTGGAAACTGGAAGTCCCAAATGACTAGAATCAAAAGCAACAAAAAGCTGAGAAGATTTTCTGTGTTGCTTAGTTCTTTGAAGGTAAAAAGCCAAGGCTCTTTTACAATCTAAGGTATGAAGGTTCCTTTCTGCATTAGAGGCATGAGGCCTCGGAAAGAATACAGGACGATAAACCGCTTGGTTTAAATGGAAAGGCGAGACCATCTTTGGCATAAAGTGAGGATGAGTCCTAAGAACTACCTTATCATGGTGAAATCTTGTATCAGGAGGATCCGCCACTAAGGCCTGTAACTCACTGATGCGTCTTGCAGAAGTGAGAGCAACTAGGAAGATGACCTTCCAGGAAAAAAACTTTAGAGCTGTAGTGGCTAAAGGCTCAAAGGGCGGTTTCATGAGCTCCCCAAGAACAAGATTCAGATCCCATGCCACCGGTGGTGGCTTAATGGGAGGTTTTGTTAAGAGTAGACCTCTCATAAATCTTGCTACGAGTGGATGAGAGGAAATAGGTTGTCCATCCAGAGGCTTTCAAGAAGCTGCAATGGCACTAAGATGGACCCTTACTGAATTGGATTTAAGACCAGAATTTGATAAATGGAGGAGATACTCCAGTAGAGATTCCACAGGCACCAAAAGGGGGTTATTTCCCCTTTGAGAACACCATGCAGAGAACCTTTTCCACTTGAAGGCATAGAATCGCCTTGTGGAGGGTTTTCTGGAACCACAAGGATATCCTTTATCTGTTGAGAAAGGTTGATATCCAGAAGTTCTAGGCTTTCAGCAACCAGGCTCTGAGATGCAGGGACTGGGGATTCGGGTGCAATAGTGTCCCGTCCTCCTGGGAAAGAAAATCTGGAGCATATCCCAACTCCAGAGGCGTGGCTTGAGAGAGACGTAGAAGCAGAGGATACCACATTGCCCTGGCCAACATGGAGCTATGAGTATCATACAACCTCTGTCTCTCTGAAGCTTGATCAACGTTTTGGGAATGAGGGGAATGGGTGGGAAGACATAGAGGAAGTCCTGACCCCAGTGGAGGAGGAAAGTATCCCTTGCCTGACAGTTTTGAGCCGGAATTCTGGAACAGAATCGGGGAAGTTTGGCATTCTGTGGACTTGCAAAGAGGTCTATATCTGGGGTTCCCCAGATTCGAGACACTCGAGCAAGCTGATCTGAGTGAAGAGACCATTCATGTGGCAGAAGTATTCGACTGAATTTGTCTGCCCAAAGATTTTGAATGCCCAGAAGATATATCACTAGGAGGTGGATTTGACGCTCTCTGGCAAGGGCCCACAGTCACAAAGATTTTTTGCATAATGAGAGAGAGCCCATTCCGCCCTGCTTATTCACATAGAACATGGCTACCTGATTGTCGGTCTGGACCCGGACTGTCTTGTAGCTGAGCTGGGCCTGGAATACTCAAAGATCATGGAAAATGGCTCTGAGTTCTAGGAGGTTTATGTGAAGACAAACCTCCTGTGGGGTGCAGAGACCCTGAGTCGAGAGATCGTGCAAGTGAGCCCCCCAACCCAACTTGGAAGCATCTGTTGTTAGGGTGGCTTGGAATAGAGGCTGCTGGAAAGGAGAGCCTATGAGAAGGTTTTCCAGCAATTGCCACCATTGAAGGGACAAAATGAGACGTGTAGAGTTTCTGATTTTGCCCGATAGGCGACCCGAGGCCTGTGTCCACTGAGAGGATAGGGTCCACTGGGCTGTTCGCATGTGAAGGTGAGCATAGGGAACCACCTGGACAGTGGATGCCATGTGCCCCAAAAGCTGAAGCATTTCCCGAGCAGTCAGGAAGACTTTCATAGCTGCCTGGGATGCCAGCTGCACTATACAAAGACAGCGGGGCTGTGGTAGGAAAGCCCTTGACTGTCTGGTATCCAGACGAGCCCCTATGAATTCCAGGGACTGAGAAGGGACAAGATGAGATTTTGGGAGATTTATGACCAGTCCCAAGTAGCGAAGAATTCGCATTGGGTGAGAAAGAGCGAAGCTGGCTTCTGGAGCTGTCGATGCTCGAATGAGCCAGTCATCTAAGTAGGGGAAGACGAATATTCCTAGAGTTCTCAGGAATGCTGCTATCACTGCCATGCATTTCATGAAGACTCTTGGGGCAGAAGCCAGACTGAAGGGAAGAACCCTGTATTGGAAGTGTCTTCCCTGGAAAAGGAATCAAAGGAATTTCCTGTGATCTGAATGGATGAGAATATGCGTATATGCATCCTTTAGATCTAGAGAACATAGCCAATCCTGACTGAAGGTATGGCAGGAGTGTTCCGAGGGAGATCATTTTGAATTTTTCTCGGAACAGATATCTGTTTAATTCTCTGAGGTCCAGTATGGGTCTGTGTCCTCCTGTTTTCTTTGGGATGAGAAAATAGGGGGCGTAGAACCCCGTGCCCTGTTGGGGTATGGGTACTTCTTCTATTGAGAACTGAACTGCTTTATGATTGTAGGAGGGGGCATGCTGTGAAAATGAAGTCTGTACCCCTCTCATACAATGGACAGAGTCCAGTTTTCTGATGTTATTTGTTGCCATCTTTTGGCAAAATGGCATAACCTGCCGGGGATGGTGGAGGGTTCTGGAACTTGCAGGAGCAGAAAGACTAAGTTCTCTAGGAAGGAGTCAAAGCTTCTGAGGAGGCTGAGTCTGCTGAGCTGGCTGAGCCCTTGGAACTTGTGGCTTCCTCTGCTGTCTGGTCTGTTGTTGCCCTTTTTGGGGAATATGAACTGGACAGTGACCCTGTTGGGTGTAAGATGGGCAAAACTTATTTTTCTTGTTGAAAAAGGGTTTCTTGACTGACTTCTTCTTTGCTGGGTTGGCTGTAGACTTTGATAGTCTGTTCAAAGTGGTATTTTCAGATTCAATTTGATTAGCCTTGTCTTGCCAATCCTTACCAAAGAGATTTTCTCCTGTGCAAGGAATGTTTCCCAGTTTATCTTGCACCCATATTTCTAAGTCTGATGCCTGAAGCCAGGCAATACGACATGCACTGCTAATGCTAAGTGTCAAATACAGTCTCTCATTCACCTACTGGACTCAAATATTGTATCCTTCTCCCCTCCCCTGGATTAGAAGAGTGCAAAACCCCACCACACCCCCTGCACAATTTTTGCTTGATAGCCTAAAATTTGCACTTACATGCCACCTAATGCCACAAACTCATTTGCTGGAAAATTTAATAAGAACTTCACCATAAAAGATTTTTGTGGGATTCCTCCTGAACAGTGATAACATTAGCAGCATCAGATCTAAGAGCCTTTGCTTTACTAACCAGCTCAGACTCAGTTAAGTTATGCAACACCTAAAA
Organism: Ichthyophis bannanicus; assembly: GCA_033557465.1. Classification (NCBI taxonomy): domain Eukaryota; kingdom Metazoa; phylum Chordata; class Amphibia; order Gymnophiona; family Ichthyophiidae; genus Ichthyophis; species Ichthyophis bannanicus. The sequence continues at coordinate 562,866,429 of CM066033.1, forward strand.
GCTTTCTTACCATTGATAATGGGGGAATTTCTAACTCTGGTCAAACATGCCCAAGATGTTTCAAAGTTTGTAAACCGTGCAACCTTTGATTACTTTGAATGCATTAACAGAACCTCTGCTATCTCCACCGGTGCACATCGTATTGCCTGGCTTCAGGCATCAGACTTAGAAATATGGGTGCAAGATAAACTGGGAAACATTCCTTGCACAGGAGAAAGTCTCTTTGGTAAGAATTGGCAAGACAAGGCTAATCCAGTAGGTGAATGAGAGACTGTATTTGACACTTAGCATTAGCAGCATCAGATCTAAGAGCCTTTGCTTTTCTAACCAGCTCAGACTCAGTTAAGTTATGCAACATCTAAAAGCTTTCTTACCATTGATAATAATCCTATCTGACAATCTCTTTTTTTGGGAATCACAAAGCTAAAGTAAAAATGTAGTACATAGATGTTTCAAATTAAATGAAATGGTATATGTGAAAGCAAGATGAATACAGATTAAATTAAAAGAAAACGAAAGCGGTGTACTCCTTCTTGGCAATCATTGAGAAGGGGACCTTAGTAAGTCCTGAAAGTTTGCATCTTTAAATAAAGCACAGTTACTTACCTGTAACAGGTGATCTCTGGGAACAGCAGGAATAAGTCTTCACATATGGGTACGTCAGTACCGACGGAGCCTGCGCGGGAACGCTCCCCAGCGTCCAATCAGAAAGCTTTTGGGAGCATCCCACAGCACCTGCGTGCTGCCTTCCCGCCTTTCCAATTGTCTCTCCTTAGTTGAGTTTTATAGCTGAGACAAAGAGGGAGAGAGAGGGAAAGGAAGAGAGATAGAGAGAGACAACTCCTAGGGGAGGTGGGTGGGTTCTGAAGACTTATTCCTGCTGTTCCCAGAGATCACCTGTTATAGGTAAGTAACTGTGCTATCTCCAGGAACAAGCAGGAATGAGTCTTCACATATGGGGATTCCCTAGCTTTTGATACCGGGAGAGACCCCAGAAGTTGTGTGTCCCTGGGACAGGGCTGCACTTCACCACCCGGATCTCTGGCATCCCATGAGGGATGGTGGGTAGGAGTTGATTAAGCATGATACAGGTGTTTAAGAACAGCCTGACCAAACAAGGCATCCCGGCGGGAGTCCTTGTCCAAGCAGTAATGGGCTGTGAAGGTATGAACCGAGACCCAAGTGGCTGCTCGACAGATGTTGTCGATAGACACAGAGTTCAGATGAGCCACTGAGGCTGCCATGGCTCTCACATTGTGAGCTGTGACATGGCCCTCCAGAGAAATGTTCTTGCTCTGATAGGCGAAAGAAATACATTGGGCAATCCAGTTGGAAAGAGTTCTCTTGGAGACTGGTTGTCCCAAATGAGAAGGATCAAAAGCAACAAAAAGTTGGGAAGACTTTCTATGTTGCTGTGTCCTTTGTAAGTAAAAAGCCAGAGCTCTTTTACAGTCCAGGGTATGAAGATTCCTCTCTGCACTTGATGCATGAGTCCCTGGAAAAAAGACAGGTAGGTAGACCTCTTGGTTGAGGTGAAAAGGCGAGACCACCTTAGGCATAAAATGTGGATTAGTCCTAAGGACCACCTTATCATGATGGAACCTTGTATAAGGTGGATTAGCTACTAGTGCTTGCAATTCACTGATGCGGCGTGCTGATGTGATGGCAATGAGAAAGATAACCTTCCAAGAAAGGTATTTCAAGGAGGTAGTAGCTAAAGGTTCAAAAGGCGGCTTCATAAGCTGACTAAGAACCAAATTTAAGTCTCATGCCACCGGTGGTGGTCTAATGGGGGGCTTTGTTAAAAGGAGGCCTCTCATGAATCTTGCTACAAGGGGATGAGAGGAAACAGGTTGTCCATTTAGAGGCTTGAGTGAAGCTGAAATAGCACTCAGATGGACTCTTACTGAATTTGTCTTAAGGCCTGCATTAGACAGATGCAGGAGATACTCCAGCAATGATTACAGAGGTATTGACCGGGGGTTAAGACCCCTTCCAGAACACCAGATAGTAAACCTTTTCCACTTGAAGGCGTAAGAACGTCTAGTGGAAGGCTTTCTGGAAGCATGAAGAATATCTTTCACTTGTTGAGGAAGAGGAATATCCTGGAGATCTAGGCCTTCAGCAACCAAACCCTGAGATGCAGAGACTGGGAATTGGGATGCCACAATTTTACGTCCTCCTGAGAGAGGAGGTCTGGAGCAGACCCTAGCTCGAGGGAGGGAGCTTGAGAGAGATGTAGAAGCAGAGGGTACCACACTTGCCGTGGCCAATGTGGAGCTATGAGAATCATGTGGCCTCTGTCTCTCTGAAGCTTGAATAGGGTTTTGGGAATTAGGGGAATGGGTGGAAAGGCATACAGGAAGTCTTGACCCCAGTGAAGGAGGAAAGCATCCCTTGCCTGAGCCCCCTGAGCCGGAGTTCTGGAACAGAACCGGGTAAGTTTGGCATTCCACGGACTTGCAAAGAGGTCTATGTCCGGGGTTCCCCAATTTTGAAAAATGTTTGACACCTGGTCCATATGTAGGGACCACTCGTGTGGAAGCAGAACTCGACTGAGTCTGTCTGCCCAAGAGTCTTGAACCCCTGGAAGATAGACTGCCAGAAGATGAATGTGATGCTCTCTGGCGAGGGCCCACAGTCGCAGAGCTTTGTTGCAAAGCAACAGAGAGCCAGTTCCCCCCTGCTTGTTTAGGTAGAACATGGCTACCTGATTGTCCATGTGGACAAGGACTGTCTTGTGGCTGAGCAGGGTGTGGACAAGGAAGATTGCTCTGAATTCCAAGAGATTGATGTGGAGACAAGTCTCCTGTGGGGACCAGATGCCCTGGGTGGAGAGGTCCTGAAGATGAGCTCCCCAGCCCATTGGAGAAGCATCTGTTGTAAGAGTTGCCTGGGGTAGAGGCTGTTGAAAAGGACACCCCAGCAAGAGGTTTTGAAGGGACTTCCACCATTGGAGGGACAAAATGAAGCGACTTTTGTTTGCTATTTTGTCTGACAGGCAGCCTAATGCCTGGGTCCATTGGGTGGATAAAGTCCACTGAGCTGCTCTCATGTGAAGGCGTGCATATGGTACCACATGAACGGTGGAAGCCTTGTGGCCTAGCAACTGTAACATCTCTCGAGCAGTTAGTAGGGGTTTCAACTCTGCTTGAGAAGCTAACTGCATCAAGCGAAGGCAACGGGCCTGGGGAAGAAAGGCCCTTGCCTTTGTGGTATCCAGCAATGCCCCTATAAACTCCAGGGACTGAGTAGGGATCAAATTGGATTTTGGGATGTTTATTACCAGCCCTAAATACTGAAGGATACGCATTGTGCAGGTTAGAGCAGTCTTGGCCTCTGATTGAGTGGGAGCTCGAATAAGCCCGTCGTCCAGGTAAGGGAAGACAAATATTCCCAGGGTGCACAGAAAAGCAGCAACCACTGCCATGCATTTCGTGAACACCCTTGGTGCAGAGGCCAGGCCAAAGGGGAGCACTCTGTATTGATAGTGCTTCTCCTGGAAAAGGAACCGAAGGAACCTTCTGTGAGTTGAATGGATGAGAACATGAGTGTACGCATCCTTGAGATCTAGAGAACAAAGCCAATCCTGACTCTGAAGGTATGGCAGCAGAGTTCCTAGAGAAACCATCTTGAATTTTTCTTTGACTAGGAATCTGTTCAATTCTCTGAGATCTAAAATGGGTCTGAAGCCCCCTGTTTTCTTTGGGATAAGAAAATAGGGGGAGTAGAACCCTGTGCCTTGTTGTTGAGAAGGCATTTCCTCTATTGCCCTTTGGGCTAGAAGAGTGGCAACCTCCTGCTCTAATAGGCTGAGGAGGGAGGTTGCAGAATTGAACTGGTGCACTCTTGTGAGAGGGGGCAAGCTGGAAAAATGAAGTTTGTACCCCTCTCTTATAATGGAGAGTGTCCAATGCTCTGCTGTGATTTGCCCCCATCTAGGAGCAAAGTGACATAGCCTTCCTGGAATGGTGGAGGGCTCTGGTCCTTCCAGAGCCAGGAAGGCTAAGTTCTCTAGCAGAAAGTCAAAGGCCCTGAGGGGGCTGAGACTGCTGGGCTGGAGCAGGCCTCGCAGCCTTTGCCTTGGTCTGTTTGGAGGATTGCTGAAGTTTGGAAGGGAACTGAGCTGCAGAAGATGCTCTCTGACTATAAGCAGGATAGGATCTTCCCTTTTTAGAAAAAGGTGTTTTCTTGAACAACCTTTTCTTAGCAGGAGCAGCTGTAGATTTGGATATTCTATCCAAAGCAGAATTTTCAGCATCCATCTGATTGGCTTTTGCTTGCCAATTCTTACCAAACAGATTTTCACCTGTACAGGGGATATTTCCCAATTCATCTTGGACCCAGGTCTCCAAATCAGATGCTTGAAGCCAAGCAATCCTACGTGCACCTATAGCTATAGCTGAGGCTCTGCTTACGCATTCAAAGGAATCGAAAGCTGCACGGTTGGAGAATTTGGAGATATCCTGGGCATGTTTGAGCCCAGAGAGAAATTCTTGCCTTTTATTGTCAGACATAAAAGGACTTAAAGTCTACAAATGGTCAGTGACTTCTTTTAAGAACATTCCCATGTAGAGACCATAAGAATTAATTCTCGCAGCAAGCATGGAAGCTTGGAAGACTCTTCTACCAAAAGCATCCAGGGTTCTACATTCACGTCCTGGAGGATTAGAGGCATGTCTTTTGGCACTTCTAATCTTTCTCATTGCAGACTCAACCACAATAGAGTGGTGAGGAAGCTGAGTTTTATGGAAACCAGGACAAGGAGGGACACGATACATGGTGTCCAACCTGCGAGAATGAGGAGAGGTGGTTAGAGGTGCTTCCCACACCCTTAACATGAGATCATACAGAATCTCATGAATAGGCAAGGTAGCTGCCTCTTTAGGAGTTTTAGGATATTGTAGAATATCTAACTCCTTAGCTCTAGGCTCTGACTCTGGGGCTACTGTAATAGAGAGACCCCGAGCCACCTCTCTGATAAAGTCCTGAAAAGACAAGTCCTCTGGAGGAGACATCCTTCGTTTAGGAGAGGACTCCTCCTGTGGAAGAAGCATTGCTGCATCGACAGACTCTTCAGAATCCTCAGAGTCATCAGAGGAATCGAAGTATCGTCTGTCGGGATGCTCTTGCAAAGCCTGATACCCGTACCGACCGGGGTCGGTACCGGGAATCATCGGTATCGGAGGGCTGCAGAGGGCAGGGTACCGACATGGCCAACACCGATGCCGATGTCGATGCCACCGGTACCGGAATCGGTACCGATGGCGATACCGGAGCCGGTACCTGCGGAGTAGTCTGTTGCGGTACTACGGGCGTCAATGCCACAAGGGAAGCCGCCAGACTGCGTTCCATGGACAGAATCCTCTGATCCATCGACGCTGCCAATGCCTGGAAGTCAGTACCGATGGAGGCCACCAGTACCCCAGAGCATGGCACCAGGAGATCTGTTGAGGCCACGCCATCTAGATCATCCTGGAACCCCGATGATGATGCTTTAGAAGCCGAAGCCTCCCGCCGGGGTAATTTTGCCAGCGCAGAATCCTCGAGGGCAAGACCAGAGGCATCTCGATGCTTAGAAGGAGATTTGCCCTTCGAGGACCGGCTGGATTTATGTTTAGTTACCTGAGATCCATGTGAGGAAGAAGAAGCCCTGGAAGACATCGATGCCACCGAAGAGGGAAACAGGGTACTGAGCTTGGCAGCTCGGTTCTGTCGACCTCTCTTAGAAATCATGGAACAGGACAGACAATCTTTAATGGAATGGTCAGGGCCTAAACATTTGAGACACCAGTCATGGGTATTGGTGACGGATATAGTACCGCCACATTTTGTGCACTTCTTAAAACCTGAGGCAGGTTTTTCCATATTTAAGGAAAAAGGTTTTGGGCCTAAAGCCCAAAACTGAAGTACACCTGAAGAAAAAATAGAAGGTCTTTTTTTTTTTTTAAGAAAAGAATAAAAACTGGCGGTACCGGTGTAGTGTCGAGGAAGGCAGACGCGTACAGAAAAGAAATAAAGAAAAAATAAGGAAATTCTTCTGTGGTGACAGGAACACGACCTGCTGGCTCCGCGGAAAAAGAACAACTGAGGAGAGACAGTTGGAAAGGCGGGAAGGCAGCATGCAGGCGCTGTGGGATGCTCCCAAAAGCTTTCTGATTGGACGCTGGGGACCGACGTACCCATATGTGAAGACTCATTCCTGCTTGTTCCTGGAGATTGCACTAGTCATAAGAAGACACAATCTGTAGCACACTACGGCACTGCATTGCTTTTCAGAAAACACACAGGGCCCGATTCCGAAGTACATCTCCTTTGTACATCCAAGCTGACCTGGAACTACAAAGGAGATCGCGATTCTGATCCCGCGGGGCATGTCTAGCCCCGGGGGATCAGAATCGCGAACAAGCCTGTACGTGCAGGCACTGCCCAGCTAACTCAGCCAAGTCCTTTAAATGGACATGCGGTGCCATGGTGTCATCTTGCCATGACACTGCAGCTCCATTTAAAAGACGCGATGCGGCCGCCTGCTACAAAGTCCACAGCCTGACCCCCGATCCGGCCTCCTAAGGTCAGGGTCAGGCTGCGGCAAATTAACTTGGTCCCCCTCAGCCCCTTCCGTTCCCTGATGCAGACCCAACGAAACTTTCCCGGACATTTCGCTGGCCCTGGACGTACAGGGCCAACATTAGAATCGGCCCTGTACGTCCAGGGCCAGCAACCGCCCACTGCCTGCCCCTGTGCCGCCCCTTCCCTGCCCCCATATAACTTCCCCACACAACCGGCGGGGAAGTTATACAGGGGCAGGAGCCAGCACGAATAGCGGCTATTTGTGCTTCGGAATGACCCCCACTACAAAAACGTCAGAATTAGATGGGGCCTATAAAAGGACACATTGGTTACAGAATACATTTATCTGAAAAGTAAAACTGAAGCTAGGTTTCAGGGAACAACCTCAGCTTACTACATCTCATACCATGTGAAAATGTGACTATCGATGATTTAACATGAAATGTGGGCAGTCACATGAGCTCAAAATTCTCTCAGAAACATGTCCCCTTAGAAGGTACTGAATAAGGCACATGTGGCATCATTTGCAATGTTTGTTATGTATAATTTCTTCATATATAAAAATACAAACTTTCTGCCAAACAACTGGATTATACTGTGCCCTGCCAATTTGTGCAGTTTTAAAGGACCTCAGAGACTGTCTGTATTCCACTCAAGAAAAGAGTTAGAGATGCAAAAACTACAAATCACAATATTCTTACCTCCCAAGACACAATGTAAGCCATCCCCTCGGTAGCCTGCCTTACACTGGCATACAAAAGATCCTGGCACATTGTAACAAATGGCATTTGGGTGACACTGGGTGGACTGGCATTCATCTACATCTGTGACAAACAATAAACCAGAAAATAAAGAAATCAATTCAAATTCGTAAAGCAGAAGAGCTAGCATTTTGGCATACCACTCCAAAAGAATGTTCTAGAAGCTGTGCTATTCCTGGGAAAATCAAAAAAAGAAAACAGAAATCTTTTGTATGCCCTTTTTGAAAGGGCCAAACACAGGGCTAAATTTACTGAAAGGCACTACCAAATTTCTGCACTTTGACATGCACTGATGAATTCAAAATGGCATGAGACAGACACAGTGGATCCTATTGCAAAAGGATAAAATCAAAATAAACTTCACTATTTTAATACTTCAACAAATAGGGAGAGGTGACCTGCATGGAGTGGCAGGTACATCTACTCTAGCCACCTTTCTGGGTACTAGATGGACCATACTGGTCTTTATCTGTTGTCATATACTATGTAACTACAATTATTTAAGGCAAGTCCCATTTTATGCAATGGAACCTATTTATTAATAACACACCTGCTGTAGCATGAGCTAAAACTTAATACACTCTAGTAAATCTGATTCAAAGATGGTGGTAATGTGCATGAGCTTCTGAGATAGAGTAGTTACTCACCTGCAACAGGTGTTCTCCAGGAGCAGCAGGAATCAGTCCTCACATATGGGTGACGTCGGCACCGATGGAGCCCCCATGCGGAGCATTTCCCCAGCTTTCACAGAAAGCCTTTGGGACTGCCAGCACGCATGCGCGGTACCCTTCCCGTCCAAGGTTGCCATCTTGCTCAGTCTGATGACATAGCCAAAAGACAGCAAAAAACAAAATAAATTGTATGACTGCAACTCCAAGGGGAGGAGGGAGGGTTGTGAGGATTGATTCCTGCTGCTCCTGGAGAACACCTGTTACAGGTGAGTAACTACTCTTTCTCCAGGACCAAGCAGGAAATCAGTCCTCACATATGGGACTCCCCAGCTTAAGGCTACCGGGGACCCAAAGCTGAAAAAATATGCTCCCTCTAGAGCCTCAACATGTACGAAAAGAATCTTCTCTGAGAACGCCCCCAAACGGTAGCCCAACACCAGGGCCAGAGGGTAGGAGTTGCCTATACCTCAAAGAGATTACGGAGTACCGCCTGTCCGAAAGCACTGTCCCTGCGGGACTCTCTCTCGAGGCAGTAGTGGGCTGCAAAGGTCTGGCTTGAAGACCAAGTAGCGGCCCTGCAGATGTCTACCAACGGAACAGAGCGGAGATGAGCCACTGACGCAGCCTTCGCCCTGACACGGTGAGCCGTTAATCGACCCTGCAACGAGAGGCCGGCTGCCCTGTACACCTAGGCGATACAGTCTGCTACCCAAATGGACAGGTTACGCCTGGAGACAGGTAACCCCAACTTATTAGGGTCAAAAGAGACGAAGAGCTGAACAGCCTTTCGGTGTCCCTGTGTACAGTCAAGGTAGAAGGACAACGCCCTCCTACAGTCCAGGCTATGCAAGAACATCTCAGCCCGGCTGGCATGCGGCCTGGGAAAGAAAGTCGGAAGAACCACCTCCTGATTGATGTGGAAGGAGGAGACAACCTTTGGAAGGAACTTAGGGTGAGTCCGCAAGACTACTCTGTTCCTATAGAACCTAGTGTATGGTGCATCTGACACCAGAGCTTGGAGAGAAAACGCAAAGGGCAAGTAGCCATAGGTTCAAATGGTGGGCAAGTAAGCTGTTGCAAGACCACATTCAAATCCCACTCAGGGGCAGGTGGACGAACTGGAAGCTTAAGCAAAAGGAGGCCTCTGAGAAAGCAAGCCACTAAAGGGTGGCTTGAGAGAGACTGACCCTCTACCGGTGAATGGTGTGCTGAGAGAGCACTGAGATGGACCCTAACTGAGTTGGATTTGAGGCCTAGGTTGGACAGGTGAAGCAAATATTGCAGCACCACTGGTACGAGGCATGAGAAAGGATCCTGCTTGTGTTGAGCACACCAGGTGGAGAACCTACGCCACTTGAGGGCATATGACTTCCGAGTGGACTGCCTCCTAGAGGCCAAGACCATGTCCTCCACTTCCTTAGGCAGCAGTAAGGATGCTAGAACTACCCTTTCAGCAGCCAGGCCATTAGATTGAGGGACTGGAGGTTGGGGTGTAAGAGAGATCCCTGCTCCTGAGACAGGAGATTGGGTTGCATCCCCAGAGGAAGAGGAGTGTCCACCGCTAGTTGTAAAAGAATGGGAACCACGGTTGCCTTGGACACCTGGGAGCCACCAGGACCTCCGAGGCCTTGTCCCGGATAACTTTGAACAGTGTCTTGGACAATAGAGGCATGGGAGGAAACGCATATAGAAGGCCTGTAGACCATGGAATGAGAAAGGCATCCGCTGCTACTCTGAGAGGATGCGGTTGCCTGGAGCAAAAACTGGGCAGTTGATGGTTCAGTGGACTGGCAAAGAGATCTATAGTGGGAAGATCCCATCTTAGGAAGATCTGTTGAACCACTAGAGGATTCAACTGCCATACGTGTGGCTGCAGAATCCTGCTCAACCTGTCTGCAAGGTAATTCTCCTGTCCAGGGAGATAGACCGCCTTGAGCAGTATGCCATGATTGACTGCCCAGGAGCACAGGTCCTGTGCCTCCTGACAGAGAGGTATGGACCCTGTGCCCCCTGCTTGTTCACAGAACATGGCAACTTGATTGTCCGTCTGCACTAAGATGGACTGGCGAGAGGACATGAGAGAAAGTCCGGAGGGCTAGGCGGATTGCTCTGAGCTCTAGGAAATTGATCTGCTGTGCAGACTCCCAAGGGGACCAAAGGCCCTGGGTGCATGCTCCTTGGCAATGTGCACTCCAACCTTGGAGAGAAGCATCGGTTGTCAGCACTTGAGAATGTTGAGGTGCTTGAAAAGGCACCCCTTTGAACAGATTGGAAGATGAAGCCACCACTGTAGAGAAGAAGCTAGTAGCTTGGACACCCTCACTTTGTTCGTCAGATTTCCTGTGGCCTGCAGCCACTGAGTTCTGAGGCCCCACTGAGCTGGCCTCATGTGTAGACAGGCATTTGGAGTTACAGGGACTGGATGCCATGTGGCCTAAGAGCCTCACGAATTGTCTGGCGGAGACCAGAGAATTGCTGTGGAATTGGCTGGCCAAGTCCATCAGTCTGTGGGCCCTGTCCACTGGCAAAAAAGCCTTTGCTTGAAGGGTGTCCAGTCTGGCTCCTATGAACTCCATGTTCTATGAGGGGTGCAAAGCGGACTTTGCGACGTTTATGACAAACCCCAGATGCTGGAGAAGAGCAATAGTGCGGAGGGTGGCTTGATTGATCTCTTGTGGAGACTGACCCCTGATGAGCCAGTCGTCCAGGTATGGAAAGACAAAGAGTCCTTGAACCCTGAGATAGGCCACCACCACCGACAGGCATTTGGTGAAAACCCTGGGGATGGAGGTTAGGCCAAAAGGGAGTACCCTGTACTGGTAATGGTTTCCTCCCACTATAAATTGGAGATATTGTCTGTGGTCTGGATGAATAAGGATGTGAGTATAAGCATCCTTTAGGTCTAAGGAGCATAGCCAATCTCCCTGCTGGAGGTAGGGCAGCAGGATTCCAAGGGTAAGCATCTTGAACTTTTCCCTCTCCAGGAACTTGTTGAGATTCCACAAGTCTAGGATGGGCCTGAGGCCTCCTGTTCCTTTTGGTACTAGAAAGTACCTGGAATAGAAGCCTTGACCTCTCAGGTGGTGAGGCACCGGTTCCACCGCCTGTTCCTTCAGAAGACTTGCTAACTCCTGTAGGAGTAAGTTCCTATGCAGAGGGAGTCATGGAGGCTCCCCTGGAACGTAGGAGGGAGGTACCTGGTGGAAGTGGAGGAGATAGCCTCTCTGGACTATGCTTAGCACCCAGGTATCCCTTGTTACGGCTGACCACCTGTGGGCATACAGGGTCAGCCAGCCTCCTGTTCTGGGAGGGGCCAGCTGAGGAGGAGAGGCTATGCCACTGGAGTCAAAACCCCGCTACCTGCTGTGCAGGAGCCGGAGCTGGTGGCTTGGGGGTTTTCTGCCTACGGGGCCCATGTCCCTGCCCCTTGGCCTGCTGACCCTGCTGGGGAGCTGTGGAGGCCTGAAAATGAGGGTATGATTTGTAGGCAGATGATTTCCTCGGGTAAAAGGTCTTTTTTCCCGAGCCCTTCTTCTTCTGAGAAGGGGCAGAGGTTTTCCTGGACAGCCTTGTCCGGGTGAGAGTCTCGGACTCGATTTCCGCAGCCTTTTCAGCCATGGGTTTGCCAAAGAGGTTTTCACCTTGGCAGGGGAATATGTGAGGACTGACTTCCTGCTTGGTCCTGGAGAAAAGGATATGTATATAGGCGTCTTTTAGGTCTAGAGAAAATAGCCAATCCTGACTCTGAATGTAAGGGAGGAGTGTTCCGAGAGAGATCATCTTGAATTTTTCTTGGAAGAGGTACTTGTTTAATTCCCTCAGGTCAACTATGGGCCTGTACCCTCCTGTTTTCTTTGGAATAAGGAAATAGGGGGAGTAGAAGCCCAGACCCTGTTGAGAAAGAGGTAACTCCTTTATTGCTCCCTGAGCAAGGAGTGAGGTGACTTCTTGACACAACAGAGTGGTGAGGGGGGTCCGAGAACTGAACTTTCTTGGAGTAGAGAGAGGAGGCATACTGTGGAAGTGGAGTTTGTACCCCTCTGTCACTATGGAGAGAGTCCAATGCTCTATGTTATCTGCTGCCACCTCTTGGCAAAGAAACACAGTCTGCCTGGAATGTTGAGAGGCTCTGGTATTTCTAGAGGAAGGATGACTAGGTTCTCTAGGAAGGAGTCAAAGACCTTGTGGAGGCTGTGACTGCTGAGCTGGTTGAGCTCTTGGGACTTGAGCCTTCCTTTGTTGTTTCAGCTGCTGCTATCCCTTCTGGGGAGCATGGACTGGACAGTGGCCAGCTTGGGTGCAAGACGGATCGAATTTCTTTTTCTTGTTGAAAAAGGGTTTCTTAACTGTCTTTTTCTTAGCTGGGTTGGCAGTGGTCCTGGATAATCTATTTAAAGTAGTGTTCTTGGACTCAAGCTGAGAAGCTTTATCCTGCCAATCCTTGCCAAACAGGTTTTCTCCTGTGCAAGGAATATTTCCCAGCTTATCTTGCACCCACTGCTCTAAACTGGATGCTTGTAGCCAAGCAATCTGACGTGCACTGATAGAAATAGCAGAGGTTCTTCTAATGCATTCAAAACAATCAAAGGTTGCCCTGTTCATGAACTTAGAAATATTTTGGGCATGTTTAACAAGAGTAAGAAAATCGGGCCTCTTGTCATCAGGGAGAAGAGGGGCCATGAGTTCCAAATCTTTAGTAACCTCTTGAAGAAACATATCCATGTAGAGTATGTAAGAACTTATTCTGGCCAACAGCATAGAGGCTTGAAAACATTGACACCCAAAGGCATCGAGAGTCCTCGCCTCACAGCCCGAAGGATTAGAGGAATGTGTCTTAGCACTTTTGATCCGGTGCATCGCTGATTCCACGACCATAGAATGCTGTGGTAACTGTGTTTTTTGGAACCCGGAACACTGAGGTACCTGGTACATTGTATCGAGTCTTCGGAAATGTGGAGACACCGTTAAGGGTGTTTCCCACAATCGAAGCATGAGATCATGCAGAATCCGGTGTATGGGAAGGGTTGCAACCTCCTTGAGGGCTGTCGGATACTGAAGAATTTCAAGTTCTTCAGCTCTCGGTTTCTTTTCAGGGGTCCCAGTGATTGAGAGGCCCCGAGCCACATCCCGTATAAAGTCTTGAAAAGACATGTCCTCCGGAGGAGACATCCGCTGTTATGGCGAAGGAGAGCGATTCTCCAGAAGAACCGCTCTGGTATCGATGGATTCATCAGAATCATCGGAATCGGAAGACTCGAAGTATTAACGGGCCAGGTGCTCCTGTACTGCCTGTCATAGGTACCGATCTAAGTCGGCATCAGAATGCCTTCTTAACGGACCCTCTTCGTCAGACACTGATTCTAGGGCTGGCATGGATGGTAGCATGGAGAGCGGCGGAACAGTAATTGCTGATATATCCGGTACCGGTATGGAGGCTGCTAACAAGGCCACTAGACTACGCTCGATGGCTAGGATGTGTTGATCCATGGAGCCTGCCGATGTCTGGGTGTCGGTATCGGTGGAGTGGGCCACGACCCCAGAACATGGTACCACGAGCTCTCCGGAGGCGGATGCCTCAGAAACATCTTGGGACCCCATTAATACTTTGGAGGCAAGGACCTCCCGCCGGGTTTGTTTGGCTGGTGTATTCTCCTCTAGAGCAATGCTGGAAGCATCTCGATGCTTAAAAGGAGATCTACCCTTTGAGGACTGACTGGTCTTCGAAGAAGACCTGGGTTTGGTTACCTGAGATCTATGGGAGGAAGATGAAGCCCTGGATGACGTTGATGCAATGGACACTGCATCTGAGGCAAAAAGGGTGCTGAGTTTAGCAGCTCTATTTTGCAGGCCCCTCTTAGTCATCTTTCTGCAGAGGAGACACTCCGATGGAGAATGGTCTGGGCCCAAACATTTAAGACACCAGTCATGGGTGTCGGTAGCGGAAATGGTACCGCCACATTTCGAACATTTTTTGAAACCACTAGATGGTTTCTCCATTTTGAGAAAAAACAGGGCCTAGTGCTCAAAATGGCGTCTTAGCACCAAGAGGGGACAGACCTTCAAGAAAAAGCTTTTTTTTTTAAAAAACAAGAAGAAGAAAATAAAGACGACACCGGTGGAACCGGTATGAGTGTCGACAGGAAGGCAGACGCGACCACAAAAAATAACATTTTCTGCGGTGACAAGAGTTGCTGCCTGTCAGCTCCACGGAAAACAAAAAAATGAAGAGGGAGAGTTGGAAAGGCAGGAAGGCAGCAGTGCAGGCGCAGTGGGATGCTCCTAAAAGCTTTTCTATAGGACGCTGGGGAGCGTTCCCACGCGGGCTCTGTCGGTGCTGACGATACCCATATGTGTAGACTACATTCCTGCTTGTTCCTGGAGATATATAGAAAGACTAAGTGGCATGCAATGAAGCTACAGGGTAACCTATTTAAGACTAATAAGAGAAAATATTTTTTCACTCAACGTGTAATCAAACTCTGGAATTTGCTACCAGAGGATGTAGTAAAAGTTGTTAGTGTAGCTGGGTTTAAAGAAGGTTTGGACAAGTTCCTGGAGGAAAGGTCCATAAACCATTATTAAAGTGGACCCAGAATATCCACTGCTTGCCCCAATATAAGCTTTGTGAAACTTGTGTCTTTTGGGGAAACTGCTAGGGACTTGTGACCTAGATTTGCCACTGTTGGAAACAGGATACTGGGCTTGATGGATCTTGGCCTGCCCCAGAATGACATATCTTATTTTCTTATATGCATGAAATGATAGCGCTGTATTTTTTTATGTATTTAAATTTAAATCCTAGAAAGCCTCCTGAAGCAGCATCCGGTGAAATGCCGACAGCGTAGAGGTGTTAGGATGGAATCAACTATAGTGTTTACAATGCAGAGATAAGTGCAAGTTTTGCTTCTAAGCATTTATTGCTTTGTGAAAATAAAATAAGAGAGATAGACCTGTGATGTGATTATAGCAAGGGGCAAGCTTATGATCTTATGGGTCATGTTCATTCAGCCCTATTCATATGTTACACTGAGGTCCCTTTTTTAAGTACCAGTGACAGTGGAAGTGCTATAAGGAATTCAATACACAGTTATTAGAAGCAGTTTTTTGTTTGATCACCTGCTATTTGGGAAGATGCTGTTACCCTCTGTAGCTCAACCAGAAGACCAAGGTAAGAAAGAAGGCTGATGACAGGTTCTTTTTCATTACTCACCCACGCAGGAACGGCCATCCCCAGAGAAGCCGGATAAGCATGCACAGATATAAGACGAGGCTCCAGTGTATATACACCGGGCACGCTCTACAATATCGCAGTTGTGAGTCCCAGTCACACAGTGATTTATGGGTCGATCAATACCTGAGAGTTCAAAAATCATCATCAGGATATCTTTTTCATGCAACTTTTGTTTTATCCTACCAAAAGTAAAGCATACAAATTCAAGCATAGAGAATGGTGTCAATAGTCTGTAGAGATGTTTCTCTCAATTCTAAATTATCAAAGACAAAACATAGATTGATTTGTTCTTGCTGTTTTCAGCCCTTTAGAGCAAAGGATATTCCAGGTATCTCAGGGCTGCCCCTACCAATGAGTGACTATTTTTCACACATGACTCTACTTTTCAACCTCTTATACAAATAAGATCCTGTGATGAGCCTGCTTATATCCCCCATAGGCCATCCCTGCAAATCACTGTTGTCAAAGGGACTATACCAGACTGAAATGAATATATTCATCATGACCTAAATACAAATCGGGACTATACCAGACTGAAATGAATATATTCATCATGACCTAAATACAAATCATTGGGGCAAACAGGAGGTGAAGACACAATTAATATTTTCACTCTTGAAGTGACTCAAGAGATATTATTCGCACAGATTTATGCCAGTTTTATTCAGCTCTCTGAATACAATGCTCTTGCCTAAGGTAGATGTGAATGTGAATACATAAATGGCAAAATACATTAATAAAAATAGTGAAAGCACTATAGGAATTGAAGAGTGAATGCAGATCACAAACTACTAGTATGCAAATTCAACTAAAGCTGAAAAACAGCACACCACTCATGAATGTAGCAAAATATGACCTTGAGAATATATTACCAGAAAAAGTAGCTGCTCACCTGTAGCAGGTGTTCCCCATGAACAGCAGGAATATGTCCTCATGTATGGGTGACATCACCGCCAGAGCCTCATGCGGGAATGCTCCGCAACTTCTACTGGAAGCTTTTGGGAGGCCCAACTGCACCTGTGCACCCATCTTCCCGCCTGCCACGGCTCCATCTTCTCCAGTATGATAATAAAGCTGTAGCAGAAGACAATTCCTCGGGGAGGTGGGAGGGCTGTGAGGACTTATTCCTGATGAAGCTCAAACTACAGGCTACTGAAAACCAAGGAGGCTGAGAAGCCCAGCAGGGGCAACTGAAATAAAAACTGGAGAATCAACTATATACAGCATTGGTAGTCTCCAAGGGGGAACTCATCTGATTCAGCTTCTTCACCATACAGTTTCATTCATGAACATTAATGCTCTGAGGTATGTCTTGTATTTATTTTGGTAGCCTGGACAGATAGTAGGGCCTTGGGGGGATGGAGTTAGATTCTACTCCACAAATATATGCCGGAGTACAGACTGACCAAAGTTGCTGTCATGTCGGGAATCACCATCCAGATATTAGTGAGATGTGAATGTGAGGACAGAAGACCATGTTGCAACCCTGCAGATCTCTTCCATGGAGACTGAGTGCAAGTTGGCCACCGATGCAGCCATAGCTCTGACACTGTGCACTGTGACATGATCATCAAGGCTCAGGTCAGCCTGTGCATATGCAAAAGAGATGCAGTCTGCTAGCCAAATTGAAAGAGTGTGTTTTGAAATGGCAGCCCCTAAGCTTGGTGGGGTCAAAAGAGATAAACAGCTGGATGGACTTATGAAGGGCCTTCATCCATTCTATTGGAAGGCCAAGGCTTGTTTGAAGTACAGTGTGTTCAACAGCGCTTCTCCTCTATGTGGTAAGACCACAGAAAGAAAGTTGGCAAAACGACTGACTGATTAAGATGGAAAGCCGATACCACCTTTGGGAGGAATCGAGGATGAATATGCAGGACCACTCTATTATGATGGAAACCGGAGTATGGCAAATGAACCATTAGAGCCTGGAGCTCACTAACACAGCATGCTGAGGTAACTGCCCCCAGGAACAAGACCTCCAGGTCAAGAACCTCAAAGGGCAGGAGTTGAGCAGCTCAAAAGGTGCCAACATGAGCTGCACCAGAACCACACTGAAGACCCAGGCCACCACCGGAGGCTTGAAGGGAGGTCTCAAGTGGAGCAAGTCTCACATAAGTGAACCACCCAAAGGCTGAGTCAATATGGACTTTCCCTCCAAACTGTGATGGTAGGTTCCAGTCAAGCTGAGGTGGACCCCGACAGAGTTAGACTTGAGACCTGACTTTGAGAGGTGTAAGAGATACTCAAGGAGTCCATCAAAAGAAAAAGTAAAGGTTTCCAGCACTCATGCTGTGTATCAGGAAGCAAATCTCTTCCATTTTAAAGCATAAGACCTTCTTGTCAAGGACCCCCTAGAGACCAACAGGACATCTGTTATACCATCAGGCAGATTAAGCTCCGACAGGACTAACCTCAACATCCACACAGCAAGGGCCATGGATCTGATGTTGGGGTGCAGCATCCTCCTATCTTCCTGTGATTTAAGGTCCGGGCCAGAGCCCAACCGCAGAGGCTCACACTGGGAGAGTTGAAGCAGAAGGTGAAGTCACAGCTGCCAGGGCCAGTATGGTGCATTGAGGATCACTTACCCTCTGTCTGTATGGATCTTCAGCGGGGTCTTTGGAATGAGAGGTTTGGGAGGATACCCGTATAACAGGCCCTTCTCCCAGTGCAGGAGGAAAGCATCCAGAGCCAGCCTGCTGCGCAAGGCGACTCTGGAGCAGAACTGATCCACTTGGGTGTTGTGCTGAGTGCCAAACAGATTTATCAAGGGGACACCCCACTTCTGAAAGATCTGGGCCACAACAGCCCTGTCCGGAGTCCACTTGTATGGCTGGAGTATGTGGCTCAGCTGGTCCATGATGATTTCTATTCACCTGGCAGATATGTGGCTCTTAATTCCATATTGTGGGTGATGGCAAACTTCCACAACCGGACCGCCTCCCAGCACAGGAGATACAACCCCATGCCCCTTTGCTTGTTTACATAATACATCATGACCTGATTGTTGGTCTGAATCAGAACAATCTGGTTGGTCAGAAGACACCTTAAAGCCCTGAAGGCATTCACTATGGATCATAGTTCCAAGAAATTGATCTGGTACAGGCTCTCTTGTATGGACTAGACGCCTTGAGTGTGGAGACCACCCAGTTGAGACCCTCCAACCTAGCTTGGATGCATCCATAGTCAGAGTCTTCTGAAGTTGCGCCTGCTGGAAGGGGAGACCCCTGAGCAGGTTCTGAAGATCCAACAACCAATGCAAGAGTTGGATAAGGGGTATGGTGACCATCACCCAGTCCCAGAGGTAGTCGGTGGCCTGCTTCCTCTGAGTATGTACCATCCACTGAGCTTGTCTCATTGACAGATGGGCCAGGGGAGTGAAATGCACTATGGAAGCCATGTGGCCAAGCTGTTGTCTGCCAACTCCACTGGGTATCGTGGACCAATGCCATCAATCTCTGGAGACAATCCAGTAGGAAAAAGGCCTTCGACTGAGTCGTGCTGAGGAGAGCTCCTATGAATGCCAGTCATTAGTAGGGCTGAAGGTGGGACTTTGGGTAATTGACAATGATACCCAACAGCTTTAGCACCAGTATGCAGGGTCAGCCCGTTCACTAGGTGAGCTAGGCAGCTTGGCCAGAGTAGGCAGCAGCAGTAGCACACACGGGTGGCCGAGCCACACACCAGCTGCTGCCAATTCCATTTGGGGGGGAGGCATGTCGCGGCAGTATTTCCAAAAACGGAGGCAAAAGGCCACCGCTTTTGGAAATACTGCTGCTGCCTGCCTCCCCCTCCCAAGATGGAATCAGTGGCAGCTGCGGAGGGACAGTGGCGGTGGTGTCAGCTGGGGGAGGGTGGTGTCAGTGAGGGGGGGCAGTGGCGAGGCCGGGTGGCAGAAACCCTTGGGCAAGCCCTGCCCATATGGTCAATTGTGTTGAATGCTGGACCCCGTTGGGAGCGGTGCTTTTTATGAGCCAGTCGTCTAAGTAAGGAGTCCAATATCCGAGCCTCCAGTTTTTAAAAAGGGTTCCAGGGGTGATCTAAGAAACTATAGACCAGTGAGCCTGACGTCCGTATTGGACAAAATGGTAGAAACCAATATAAAGAATAAAAATTACTGAATATGTAGATAGCCATGGTTTAATGGGAGAAAGCCAAATGGATTTAGCCAAGGAACGTCGTGTCTTGCTAATCGGTTATATTTTTTGAAGGTGTGAATAAATAGGTAGACAAAGGTGAGCTGGTTGATAAAGTGTATCTGGATTTTCAGAAAGCCTTTGAAAAGGTCCATCATGAGAGATTCTTGGCAAATTTAAAATTGATGGGATTGGAGGCAGTGTAGTATTGTGGATCAGGAACTGGTTAAAAGATAGAAAGCAGAGAGTAGGACTAAATGGCCAATTTTCTCAATGAAGAAAGATGAATAGTGGAGTACCCCAGGGATCTGTGCTTGGCCCACTGCTTTTTAAGATATTCATAAATGACCTAGAAATTGGAATAACAAGTGAGGTGATCAAATTTGCAGATGACACAGAATTATTAAAAGTTGTTAAAATGCAAAAGACTGTGAAAAATAATGGGAGAACCTTGAAAAATTGGAAGACTGAACATCCAAATGGCTGATGAAATTTAATGTGAACAAATGCAGAGTTATGCACCTAGGAAACAACCACCCAAACTATGGTTACATGATGCAAGGTACAACCTTAGAAACCACCACCCAGGAAAAAAGATTTAGGAGTCATCGTGGATAATACATTGAAACCCAGCGTGCAGTGGCAGTCTAGAAAGGAAATAGAATGCTAGAAATCATAAGGAAAGGAATGGAGAATAAAACAAAGGATATTATAATGACTCTGTATCGTTCCATGGTACAATTGCACCTTGAATACTGTTGCAATTCTGGTTGCCATATCTGAAAAGGGATATAGCTGAATTAGAAAAGGTACAAAGAAGAGCGACAAAAATGGTAAGGGGAAGTAAAGGGAATGGAAGGATACACCTATGGAGGGAGGCTTAAAAGGCTGGGGCTCTTCAATTTGGAAAAGGATAGCTGAGGGGGGATATGATAAAGGTCTATAAATTAATGAATGAAGTGGAACGGGTAAACGTAGATTGGTTGTTTATGCCATCAAAAAGTAGAAAGACTAGAGGACACACAGTGAAGCTACAATGCAGCCCATTTAAGACTAATAAGAGAAAATATTTTTTTACTCAATGCGCAATCTAACTCTGGAATTTGTTACTGGAGGATGTAGTAAAGCATAGCTACTCACCCGTACCAGGAGATCTCCGGGGACAGCAGAAACTAGTTCTGACATATGGGTGATGTTGGTGCCGACAAAGCCCTCGCGGAAGCATCCCCCCAGCTTTCAAAGAAAGCCTTTGGAAGATGCCACCATGCATGCGTGGTCCCCTTCCCACCCAAGGAGCCATCTTGCTTAGTTAGATGATATAGCTAAGGATAACAAAAATGAAGGAAGCAACTCCAAGGGGAGGAGGGAAGGTTGTGAGGACTGATTCCTGCTGTCCCCGAAGAACACCTGCTACAGGTGAGTAACTACGCTTTCTCTGGGAACAAGCAGGATGTCTATCCTTACATATGGGACTCCCTAGCTACAGGTAACCGAAAGCCCATAGAGAAAAAAATCACGGTTGCCCTCAAGGGAAGCCAAGAGCATAAGCAATTGAGTCCGCAGGTGCAGACTGCAGTAGGACCCATGTGTCTGATGGAAGCAATGCTCCGGTAGCCTGAACACAGAAGGGTCGGAAGGTAAGAGTTGTCTAGACCCCGAAATGTTTACGGAGCATGGCCTGGCCAAAGACACTGTCCGAATAGGACTCCCTCTCCAGGCAGTAAAGAGTAGTTACTCACCTGTAACAGGTGTTCTCCAGGAGCAGCAGGAATCAGTCCTCACATATGGGTGACATCGACGTCGATGGAGCCCCCATGCGGAGCATTTTCCCAGCTTTCTAAGAAAGCCTTTGGGAATAGACACCACGCATGCGCGGTCACTTTCCCGCCCAAAGGTGCCATCTTGCTCAGTCAGGTGACATAACTAAAAGACAGCACAAAAAACAAAATGAACTATGTGCAACTGCAACTCCCAGGGGAAGAGGGAGGGTTGTGAGGACTGATTCCTGCTGCTCCTGGAGAACACCTGTTACAGGTGAGTAACTACTCTTTCTCCAGGACCAAGCAGGAAGTCAGTCCTCACATATGGGTGACTCCCTAGCTCCGGGCTACCAGGAACCCAGGCTGAAAAATAGAGTTCCCTCTGTGAAGCCTCAGCATCAGGGAAAGAACTTAACTGAGAAAAGATCCCACCGGTAGCCCAATAAGAGGGCTGGAGGGCAGGAGTTGCTTACACCTCAAAGAGATTCCGGAGTACTGCCTGACCAAAAGCACTATTCCTACGGGACTCCCTCTCCAGGCAGTAATGGGCTGCAAAAAAGTCTAGCTTGAGGACCAAGTTGCAGCCCTGCAGATATCTGCCAGTGGTACAGAACGGAGACGAGCTACTGATGCAGCCATTGCCCGGACACGGTGGGCTGTGACTCGACCCTGCAAGGGAAGGTCTGCTGCCCTGTAAGCCCAGGCGATACAGTCTGCCAACCATATGGACAAGGTACGCTTGGAGACAGGCAACCCCAAGTTGTTTGGGTCAAAGGAAACGAAGAGCTGAGTAGCCCTTCTATGACCCCTAGTACGCTCAAGGTAGAAAGACAAGGCCCTTCTACAGTCCAGGGTATGCAGGACTTCCTCAGGCCGGCTGGCATGGGGCCTTGGGAAGAATGTTGGAAGAACCACCTCCTGAATGAGGTGGAAAGAGGAGACTACCTTCGGGAGGAACTTAGGATGAGTCCGAAGGACCACCCTGTTCCTATAGAAACGAGTGCATGGCCTGTCACAGACCAGGGCTTAAAGTTCACTCACTCGCCTGGCCGAAGTCAGTGCCACTAGGAAAAGAGCCTTCCAGGAAAGGAAGCGGAGAGGACACGTAGCCATCGGTTCAAAGGGAGGGCGAGTAAGCTGCTGCAAGACCACATTCAACTCCCATTCAGGGGCTGGTGGACGGAGAGGAGGCTTTAGCAAAAGCAAGTCCCTGAGGAAGCGGGACACCAAGGGGTGAAACGATAAAGAGTGCCCTTTCACCAGAGAGTGGTGGGCTGCCAGAGCAGAAAGGTGTACCCGAACAGAATTGGACTTAAGACCCTGATTAGACAAGTGCAGCACCACTGAAGCACCACAGGCACAGGGCAGGAGAAAGGGTTCTCCTGGCATTGGTCACACCACAAGGAGAACCGTTTCCACTTCAGGGCATAGGTCTTTCTGGTGGATTGCTTCCTAGAGGCCAAGACCACCTCTTCCTGAGGTAGGCCCAAGGGAGCCAGCACTACCCTTCCAGCCTCTAGGCCATCAAATTGAGAGTTTTGAGATTGGGGTGCAGAAGGGAACCCTGATCCTGAGAAAGAAGATCGTGTTGCAACCCCAGAGGGAGTGGGGTGTCCACCGCCAGCTGTAACAGCAGCAGGAACCAGGGCTGCCTTGGCCATCTGGGGGCTATCAAGATGACCGAGGCCTGTCCCTTAGAATCTTGAATAAGGTTCGGGCCACCAGGGGCGTGGGAGGAAATGCATACAGAAGGCCCTGGGACCATGAGATCAGGAAGGCATCCGCTGCGAATCTCTTGGGATGCGGTTGCCTGGAGCAGAACTGAGGCAGCTGCCGGTTTAGGGGACTGGCAAAAAGGTCCATGGCTGGAAGTCCCCATTTCAGGAAAATGTTCTGAACCACCAAAGGGTGCAGTTGCCACTCGTGAGGTTGCAGAACCCTGCTCAATCTGTCTGCCAGGAAGTTTTCGTGGCCAGGAAGATAGACTGCCCTGAGCAGCATATTGTGTTGAAGTGCAAAAGAGCATAGGGCCTGCGCCTCCTGACACAGGAGCCTGGACCCCGTGCCCCCTTGTTTGTTCACACAGAACATTGGCACCTGGTTGTCTGTATCAAGACAGACTGGTGGGCCAGGGTGTGAGAGAAGATCTTGAAGGCTAAGCGTATCGCACTGAGTTCCAGCAGATTGATCTGTTGCGTGGCCTCCCATGGAGACCAGAGGCCCTGAGTGCACTTGTCCAGACAATGCGCACGCCAGCCCAGCAAGGAGGCATCGGTTGTGAGTACCACAGTGGAAACAGGTACCTGAAAAGGAATTTCCTGTAGAAGGTTGGGGGGGGGGGGGTGTAGCCACCACTGCAGGGAGTTCAGGAAGGGTTTGGACACCCTTACTTTGTCTCTGAGGCTTCCTGTAGCCTGCCTCCACTGAGTTATGAGACACTACTGTGCAGGCCTCATATTCAGGCGGGCATTGGGGGTCACATGCACTGTTAAAGCCATGTGGCCCAGGAGCCTTAACAGAGTCTGGCGGAAACCAGTGGGTTGTCTAGAAACCGGCTGGCCAAGTCCATCAGCCTTCCTGCTTTGTCTTCTGGCAAGTAAGCTTTTGCTTGCAGGGAGTCTAACCATGCTCCTATGAACTCCAGGTTCTGGGAGGGGAGCAAAGTGGACTTTGCGAAGTTTTTGACAAAGCCTAGTTGCTGAAGGAGAGAGACAGTACGGAGGGTGGCTTGCCTGGCCTCCTGGAGAGTCTGACCCCTGATGAGCCAGTCATCCAAGTAGGGGAAGACAAAAATACCCTGGTTTCTCAAGGAGGCCACCACCACTGCCAGGCACTTTGTGAAGACCCGTGGGGCGGAGGTTAGGCCAAAGGGCAGTACCCTGTACTGAAAATGATTTCCTCCCACCACGAACCTTAGGTATTTTCTGTGGTCTGGATGAATGAGGATGTGAGTGTACGAATCCTTCAGATCTAAGGAGCATAGCCAATCTCCCTGCTGGAGGTAGGGCAGCAGTGTTCCAAGAGTCAGCATCTTGAACTTTTCCTTTTCCAGGAACTTGTTGAGATTTCTCAGGTCCAGAATGGGCCGGAAACCTCCAGTTCTCTTTGGCACAAGAAAGTACCCGGAGTAGAAGCCCTGCCCCAGCAGTTGGGAAGGTACAGGCTCCACCGCCCTGTTTTGAAGATGATCTTGCAGTTCCTGGAGAAGGAGTTCCTGATGCAGAGTAGGCCTTGGAGGCTCCCCTGGGAAGAAGGAGGGGGGTAACTGATTGAAATGGAGCAGATAGCCCTTCTGGACTATGCTCAGTACCCAAGCATCTCCAGTGATGAGCGGCCACTGGTGGGCAAACAGGGCCAACCGACCTCCCGTGCTGAGATAGGCCAGCAAAGGCGGAGAGGCTATGCAGTGGGAGTCAAAAACCCCCTCCCTGCTGAGTAGGAGCAGGAGCTGGAGGCTTGGGGGCTTTCTGCCTACAGGGCCCATGTCCCTGCCCCTTGGCCTGCTGACCCTGCTGGGGAGCTGGGGAGGCCTGATAGTGAGGGAAAGGTTTGTAGGCAGATGACTTCCTCGGGTAAAAGGTCTTTTTCCCCGAGCCCTTCTTCTTATGAGAAGGGCAGAGGTTTTCTGGACAACCTTGTCCTTGTCAGAGTCTCGGTCTCGAGCTCAGCAGCCTTTTCGGCCATGGGCTTGCCGAAGAGGTTTTCACCTTGGCATGGGACATTGACCTACTTGTCCTGTACCCATGGCTGGAGGTCCGATGACTGTAGCCATGCCTGGCGTCGAGCACCGATGCCGGCTGCCGCTACTCGGGCCAAAGCCTCGAAGCCATCGTAGGCCGCCCGGGAGATTAATTTGGAGCATTCCCGGGTCCCTGAGGACAAGGTCTTGAACCTTTGCAAAGGTTCCCCGGAGAGGCCAGCCGAGAACCCGACTATTTCCTTAGCCAGGTCCCGCAAGTACATGCCCATGCACAGCTGGTAGGACTGGACACGGCAAGCAAGCATCGAGCCCTGGAAGCACTTTCTGCTGATGGCATCCAGGCTTCGGGCCTCCCTACAGGGGGGCACTGCAGAGTGCATCTTTTGGCTTTTCAGACGATGCATGGCCGATTCCACAACCATAGAATGGTGCGGCAGCTGCGCCTTCTGGAACCCAGTTTCAGACTCGATACATGGAATCGATCTGCTTGCTCACAACCGGCGCCGAGGCCGGTGCCTCCCACATTTGGAAGAGGAGCCATTCCAGCATTGGAGGAACCGGCACAGTAAAAGCCTCCCTCAGGGGAGAGTCATACTGGAGGGCATCGAGCTCTTCGGCTCGAGGCTCCTCCTCGGGATCCGCAGGAACAGCCAAAGCCTTGGCCATGTCCCTGACAAACTCCGAGAACCGGGTGTCCTCCGGTGGGGACCTACTCCGGGGCTCGGACTGCGGTGAGTCCGAAGGGACACACCAAGTCCGAAAGGTATCGGGGGACTCCTCGTCCTCCGTCTCCCATGCAGACTCATACGAGGAAGAGTCGAGAGGCTCCGACCATGCGAGCTCTTGCAGCACCCGCCCCGATGCCGGGGGCATTGGTGTCGACACCCTTGGTCCCGAACAGGAGGCCGAGGGAGACCGTGACTGAGTCAGGACTCGGGACTTCATGGCTTCGAGAACCGGCTCAGTCTCCGGGGTCGACTTAGACGTCAACGTCCCAGTGGTCGGGGCAGATGCACCAGTCAAGCTGGCCATCAGTACCCGCTGCTGATCCATGAAGGCAGACAGTCTGCACTCCAAGGCTGTCAGCCTGAGTCCAAGCTCAGGAGACTCAGCAGCCACCGACTCGGGCCCCGGCAGCGCCGGACCCGACGTCAGCTCCCTGGGAGGAGAGTCCTCGAGGACAACAGGACTTACGTGCTCGACGGACTCCGGCTCTACACGAGGCACCTTAGGCGGCTTCTCCAGCTCCAAAGGCCCGGGGCGGCGGTCAGGGGTCCAGGACCTGGCCCTCGAGGAACCAGGGGTATCCTCCGACGCCGCCCTTACGAGCTTCCTCTTCCTCTTATGCTCCTGACTGGAGGACCCCCTTTCAGAGGAACCCCGACGAAGCTCGGGGTCAGACTCCCGAGACGTCGAGGCCTCTGACGAGGTCCGGGCTCGTCCGGAGGCAGAGTCAGAAAAAAATTCTCTCCTTCTGATGCTGCCGGCTTCTGAGTGCCTTGGTGGACATCTTTCCACATGGGACAGAGACCTTGGGATCATGGTCTGGCCCGAGGCAACGCAGGCAGCAGTCGTGTGTGTCGGTAAGAGACATGAGCTTCTTACACCGATCACACTTTTTAAAACCACTGGAGGCCATCGGGGAAAAAAGGGCCCCTGCAAGGTCAAAGGACCGGCCCTCCAGGGAAAAAGAAAAAAGAGCGCGAACGCGTGCCACGAAGGGCAAAAAAAACGAAAAATAGAGATTGGGTCGATACCGGCGTACCGAACCCAGGCGGGAAGGGGAACCGGTGTCGAACCGCGCAAAAAAGAGAGTGAAAATCGCAGAAAAAAATCAAACTTTTCTGGGTGACACGGACTTCACGTCCGTTGGGCTCCACGGAAAAAGAAAGACTGAGCAAGATGGCACCTTTGGGCGGGAAAGGGACCGCGCATGGGTGGGTCTATTCCCAAAGGCTTTCTTAGAAAGCTGGGGAAATGCTCCGCATGGGGGCTCCATCGACATCGATGTCACCCATATATGAGGACTGACTTCCTGCTTGGTCCTGGAGAATGAGCTGTGAAGGTATGAACTTCAGACCAAGTCCAACAGATGTCCACCATTGTCCTGACATGGTGCGCCGTGACCCAGCTTTCCAGCAGAAGCCCCGCCTGCTCATAGGTGAGGGTGATACAGTCCGTCACCCAGGCAGACAGTGTACGTTTGGTCACTGCCTCCCCCAGCCTACTGGGGTCATACGAGACAAAAAACTGAGAAGTTTTATGGTGGCCCTGGTTACGTTGAATGTAGGACAGGGTTCTCTTACAGTCCAAGGTGTGGAGGACAGTTTCCGCCCTACTGGCATGAGGCCTTGGGAAGAAGGTGGGCAGCACCACCTCCTGGTTGAAGTGAAAGGGTGATACCATCTTCGGAAGCAATTTGGGGTACGTGCAGAGTACAACCCTGTTTTTGTAGAACCTGGTGTAAGGCGCCTTTGCCACTAAGGCTTGGAGTTTGCCAACCCTGCGAGCAGAGGTGAGCGCAACCAGAAATACCACCTTCCATGAGAGGTATCACAGGTGGCAGGTGGCAGGTAGCCAGGGGCTCAAAAGACGGGCGAGTAAGCTATGTCAGCACCACAATGAGGTCCCACTTGGTTGCTGGGGGGTGCACTGGGGGGTTTTGGATAAAAGGAATACCCTCATGAAGCGGGTCACCAGAGGCTGAGTTGAGAAGGTTTATCATCCACCGGGAGATGATGCACCGCCAGGGAGCTGAGTTGCACTCTGACTGAGTTCGATTTGAGCCCGGAGTGGGAGAGATGGAGAAGATACTGCAGCACCAGCTGCACCGGGCAGGAGAATGGGTTAATCTCGTGCTCTGCACACCAAAGAGAAAATCTGCACCACTTGAAGGCATATGAAACATAGAAATATGACAACAGAAAAAGACCATATGCTTTCCTGGTAGACATCTTATGGGAGGCCAGCAGGATCTCCTCCACTTCTCCCGAGAGGTTGAAAGGGGCTAGGGTCACCCTTTCAGCAGCCATGCTATCAGTGACAGGGACCCCAGGTTGGGGTGCAAGAGAGAGCCACCCTCCTGAGACAGCAGCCCTGGTGAGCTCCCCAATGGGATGGGAGTCTCCACCGACAGCTGGAGGACTAGCGGAAACCACGGCTGCCTGGGCCATCGAGAGGCAATCAGGATCAGCGAGCTCTTGTCGCCGAGGGTCCTGAATAATGTTTTAGCAATTAGAAGCATGGGTGGGAAGGCATAGAAACGCATATGCTGCCACCCAGGAGGGGTGGTCTTGCTGGGAATAGAAGCGGGGCAACTGGTAGTTGTCTGGACTGGCAAACAGGTCTATCCATGGTTCCCCCAGAGATGAAAGAGCCAGCTGGCCACTCTGGGGTCCAGCTGCCACTCGTGTGGCTGGAGGACCTTGCTTAATCTGTCGGCCAGTGAGTTGTCCTGGCCTGGTAGGTACACTGCCCATAAGAGTATGCCCTGCTGGACTGCATAGGAGCAGAGGGCCATCGCCTCATGGCAGAGGACACGGGACCCTGTGCCCCCCTGCTTGTTCACATACAACATAGCTACCTGGTTGCTTGTTTGGACCAACACTGGTGAGCGCCGTAGGCAGAGGCAAAAGGTTCTGAGGGCTAGGCGTATTGCCTGCAATTCCAGGAGGTTGATCTGCTGGTTGTTCTCGTCCTGCAACCAGTTGCCCTGGGTGCAGAGTTCTTCACAGTGGGCTCCCCACCCCAGCCCGGATATGTTCATAGTAAGAACTCACAAGGGACATGGAGTCTGGAAGGGCATCCCTGCCTCGAGGTACTGGGTGTTTTGCCACCGGGTCAGGTTTCCACCAACTGGAAGGTCACTAAAACTCTGTCCCGGAGATGACCTGTGTCCACTGGTCCCGAGGGAATCACTGTGCAGTCCTCATGTGGAGGTGGGCATCCGGGGTGACATGGACCGTGGAGGCCATGTGTCTGAGTAGGCGCAGCAGAAGCTGAGCGGATACCGAGAGATGGTATTGTATGTCCCGGGCCAGTGTCTGAGGCGGTTGGCTCGGTCGCCTGGAAGGAAGGCCTTTGCCTGGAGGGTGTCTAGTCTTGCCCCTATGAACTCCAGACACTGAGTTGGGAAAAGGTGGGACTTGGGGCAGTTTATTACGAACCCCAGATGCTGTAGGACCTAGATGGTATGTGCGGTTGCCTGCTGCACTTCTAAGGCCGTGCCTCCCTTTATGAGCCAATCATCCAGGTAGGGGAAAAACAAAGCCCCCTGGATATGGAGGAAGGCAGCCACGACTGCCAGGCACTTGATAAAGACCCTTGGGGAGGAAGTCAAGCCGAAGGGCAACACCCTGTACTGGTAATGGCTGTCACCCACCATAAATCTTAGGTACTGCCTGTGGTTGGCGTGAATGAGGATGTGTGTGTAGGCATCCTTCAGATCAAAGGAACATAGCCAATCTCCCTGCTAGAGGTAAAGCAGCAATGTTCCAAGGGAGAGCATCTTGAACTATTCCCTCACCAGGAATCTGTTCAGATTGCATAGGTCGAGGATGGGCCGTAGGCCTCCTGTTCTTTTTGGCATGAGGAAGTACCTGGAGTAGAACCCCTTGCCCCTGAGATGGTAGGGAACTGGTTCTACTGCTCTGTCCTCGAGAAGACCTGCCAGTTCCTTCAGTAGAAGGTCCCGGTGAAGGGAAGACCTGAGGGGCTCTCCTGGGAAGAAAGGGGGAGGTGTCTGGGCCATATGGAGGGAGTAGCCCACCTTGACCTCCTGGAGTGCCCAAGAGTTGGTGGTGACAGGTGGCCACCATTGGGCACAGCGAATGAGACGTCCCCCTATGGACTGCTGACCTCCTTGGGGTGGAGAGGCTATGCCCAAGTAGTCAAAAGCTCCCCACTGGCTAGGCCAGGGTCAGGGCCAACGCCTGGGGCTTGGAAGCCTTCTGCTTATGAGGGCCTTGCTTATGTCCCTTGACCTGCTAACCCTGCTGGGGCACTGGGGAGGCCTGAAAAGGTGGGCAGCTTCTGTAAGCAGCCCCTTTCCTCGGGTAGAAGGACTTTTTATCCAAGCCATCGGGGCGGGGCAGCAGTCTTCTTACAGAGACTGGTCCTCATCATGAACTCTGTCTCCAACTCGGCAGCCTTGTTGGTCATGGGTTTGCCGAAGAGGTTCTCTCTCTGGCATGGGACATTGACCAACTTGTCCTGAACCCACTGCTTGAGGTAGGACGACCGTAGCCAAGCCTGGCGTCGGGTACAATGCCCGCCGCCACTACTTGTGCCGCCGACTCAAAGCCATCATAGGCTGCCTGAGACATAAACTTGGAGCACTTACAGATGGCCTTGGCCAGGTTCTTGAACCGCAGGAGGGATTCCTCGGAAAGACCAGCTGAGAACCTGGCAAGTTCCTTCGCCAAGTCTCTCAGATACATGTACAGATGGTATGCCTGGATCCAGCTGATGAGCATCAAGCCCTGGTAGCACTTTCTGCTGAGGGCATCCAGGGTGTGGGCCTCCATACTGGGGGGGCACCGAGGATTATGTCTTTTGACTCTTCAGATGATGCATGGCTGACTCCACTACCATGGAGTTGTGCAGCAGCTGTGACTTCTGAAAGCCCAGACTCCGGCGGACTCGATACATCAAGTCGAGTCGCTTGCTCACCACCAGCACCGATGCCAGTGTCTCCCACATACAGAGCATTAACTGTTCCAGGACGGGTGGGATGGACACTGTAAGCGATGAACTCAGAGGGGCCTTGTATTGGAGGATTTCTAGCTCCTCCGTCTGAGGGTCCTCCTCTGATCCGTTGGGAACGTTAGAGCTTGGACATGTCCCTAACAAAATCAAGGAACGCCATGTCCTCAGGCGGGGTCCGACGCAGGGACTCTGAGGGAGGGGACTGACGCAGGAGCTCCTTATCCTCCATTTCCCACTTGGAATAGTCCGTTGAGGACTCAAGGGAAGGATGACTCGTGGACTCCGGAGCTGATCCCTACCTGCGGCCCTCGGACGCCTTGTGGCTGGCGCTGAGCACAAGTCTGGGGAAGATCGCAGCCCTGTGGAATGGGGAACAGATTGAGACATTGGCCGAGGATCAGCTCGGCCTCTGGGGATGTCCTTGACATCGAGGGCCCGATGGTCTGGGCAAAGAAACCGGTAGTACCGAACAACAGCACCTGCTGCTGGTCAATGAAGGCACTACAATAGCACTTGGTCTACTTTCAGAGTGATTTGTACCCAAAACAAGATGATAGTCACTCCACTCTAACCTTAGTAAAACATGAAATTCTATTTTTCTTTCTTACTGTGGGTTTTTATAACTTACTGGTTTCACAAAGTTGTCACTTTTTTTACTTTTGCACGGAAGGTCTCAGTCTCATCGGCACTCTATTATAGATGTTTGGAGTTATCTATCATAGTGCCTAATAACATCAGTGACCTATCTGGCGTCTTTATAAACCCACAGATTAAATGTTTTAAAGTGTATTTGAACTTATTGGCTTTAAATCAATACTTAGCTTTAAGTGCTCCCCAACGCCGTCCGTTGGCGCCCTCTCTTGCGTATCACTCCTTCTGAGTGATCATAAAGTTCTAAAACCAACAACTCTATGTGCTCCCACGTTTACTAATAAAAACTTTAAATCCTAATGATTAGAAAAATACCACATACCCTTAAAGATTTTTAAACAAGTGCTGCAGACGTCATCCTCACTGAGGTTTTCTGAATTGGTGAATGATTTTGTGATTCTTTTTAGTTGCGAGTCCCCCTGAAGAAACTCAGAAGGAGTGAAACGCAAGAGAGGGTGCCAGCGGAAGGCGTTGGGGAGCACTTAAAGCTAAGCATTGATTTAAACCCAATAAGTTCAAATACACTTTATAAACCCACAGATTAAATGTTTTAAAGACGCCGGATAGGTCACTGATGTTATTAGGCACTACGATAGATAACAAAACCAACAAAAGCCCCCAAAATAACATCCCCATCATCCACAATCATTACCGGAACCCTTATAATAACTTCCCAATCACTTACAATCAGTACCAGAACCCAACACACAGCTATACACACACAAACTCCCACAACAATTACTCACGCCAAACCTCAGACAGACACCACCATAGACTCATCCAAATAAAGCTTCAACCACTTAGTGATATAAATGACCAAGCTGATAATACAAACAATAAACTAAAACTCATACTAATAAACATCCGATCCATACGAAACAAAATACCAATAATCAATGACATAATAAACGATACAACCCCTGACATTATCTGCATTACTGAGACATGGCTCTCTCCTACAGACACTATACTACTAAACCAACTAACCACACATCAATATGACATATTCAACTGCCATCGAAATATAAAAAGAGGAGGTGGCACATTGATACTCACCAAAAAGGAACTACAATTCACTCTAACAAACTTAAATAATATAGACGGAATGGACATTGTCAATATAGAAAATAAAACCCTTGCACTCACCCTCATATACAGACCCCCAACATCCGATCAAAAAAACCTCACCCCTATCCTTGAACTCGCATGCACAGCATCCCAAAGCAAACCACTCATACTCCTTGGTGACCTGAACCTTCCATCGCTGAACCACTCACAATCAGATAACTTCATTGATGCTATGACACAAATGGGTTACACACAGATAATACATACCCCCACACACAAAAAAGGTAACATACTTGACCTAATATTCCTCCCATCTACGCTTTACAGTCACTGGCTACATACCACCCCAACTATAACCGAAGTACCTTGGTCCGACCACCACCTCATCACAATCCACTTACCAGCACAAGTTCCAAAAACAACCACAAGTGCAACTCCACATACCTCACGCTTCGCACGCTTTGACAAAAGCACATTCCTCGACAAAGTATTGCCCAAACTCAACACTAACTCAACAGACATCAATTCAACTATAACACATTGGAACCTTACCATTCAAAATGCAGCTGTTCCCACACAAGCCTTACATAAACAAATAAAAAAGACGGAAAAATGGTTCACGAAAGAGCTAACAAAACTAAAAAAGCAACTGAGGAAACAAGAAAAGAGATGGAGAAAAACAAAATCAGATGAAAACAAATCCCAATACATGCTCTTACTTACTGGATATAAAAATGCAATCAACAAATCAAAAAGGGACTACCATTCTAAAGTAATAAACTCAGCCATCAACCGCCCTAGAGAGTTATTCGCGATTGTAAAAACACTAACCAAAACGAATAACACTGAGCCTAAACAACAAGCAATAAGTGTACAAACACTAGCAACACATTTTGCAGAAAAACTAAAAAGCAATACCACTACCCCGACATCACTACTAACAAGTACCAAAAACATTAACGAATGGACAAGTTTTCATTTGACCGATCAAAAACAACTCCTTAAGATCATAACAATGATCAACACCACAACCTCCCCACTCGATCCATGCCCTGTGTCTTGGATTAAGTGTGCAAAGGATGAACTGGCTGAATATTTACTACACATAGTCAACCAATCCCTTTCACAAGGCACCATGCCTGATGCCTTAAAGCTCACAACACTCCGACCAATAATAAAGAATAGTAAGCTTGACTCAAAAGACCCGAACTCATACAGACCAATAGCCAGCATTCCATTTATAGAGAAAACAATTCAACTACAGTTACAGGAACACATTGATGAACACAAACCACTTGACTCACACCAATTTGGATTCCGCCCCTTCCATGGAGTAGAAACTCTCTTAATCACCCTAATGGACTTCCTCATCCGTGGTACAGATGACAACAACCAAGGCTTCCTACTCCTCTTCTTAGATATTTCAGCCGCCTTCGACAACATCAACCACCTTACACTAATCAACAGGCTAGAGAACTTAGGAATAGGCGGGACTGTCCTTAAATGGTTCAAGTCCTACATCACACATAGACTAATACGCGTCCAAATTGACCAACAAGCATCAGAAACATTCCCCCAGGGACAGGGAATACCCCAAGGATCGGCCCTTTCAGCCCTCCTATTTAACCTGTACCTGCAACCTATAACAAACATATTTAAAAAACACAGGATTAAGCATTTTATATACGCTGATGACATCATACTTGCTATCGCCATAAACACTAAAACCCCCACTTATGACACACTATCCGAATGCATGGCAGAGACGTCCTCCTGGATGGAATCAAATTACCTTAGCATCAACCTCAGAAAAACGGAAGCAATGTTCGTAACAAGGTCATCTATGACTGAGAACACTTACCCGGAAACAATTACAATCAACAAAACTACCATACCTGTTAGAAAACAGGTAAAATACTTAGGTGTAATAATCGACCACACACTCACTATGCTACCACACATAAAACAAACAGTGAAAACCATTTTCTATAAACTTAAAACTATTCAACACCTAAGGCCATTCCTCGAAACACAAGACTTTAGATCTGTAGTAAGCACACTGATCACCCCACACTTCGACTATTGCAATAGTCTCCTAACAGGCCTTCCTCAAAAAAGCACATACCTTCTACAAAGAGCTCAGAACATCTGTGCAAAAGTAATTGCTAAAGCCCACCTAGCAGATCACGTAACCCCAATACTACGGGAACTACACTGGCTCCCTATAAACAGCCATATTAGATACAAAATTGTCCTAACAACCTTTAAACTCATAAATGACTTAGCCCCCTCACACCTATCTACACTACTGCACTCTCCAACCACAACTAGATCCCACAGACAAAATGCAGCTCACTCCCTCATCACACCAAAAGCTATCCGGAAGACTAAGAAAACCACCAGCTCCAGAGCATTCACATTTGCTGCCCCAATGCTCTGGAACGACCTCCCAATAGACATTCGAATCATAAAAGACCTCTCCCAATTCAGGAAAGAATTAAAAACCTACCTATTCACAGAGCACTTTGAAATCCCCTACTCCCCCAAAACATGCTACACAACAAACATGGACACACATACACAAACCCACTAACCCCCGTTAACTAACTCCCTGTCTGCCCCCTCCCCCTCACCCCTCATTTACGACATAAAAGGAAATTATGCATAAAAGGAAATAAATTCCAACTCCTACACTTGCCCTACTCACCACACATAGCCACTGTAAATATTTATTGTAAATAGTTTGACGATTGTTCTACTTTAATACCTTACAAAGTTAAATTTTATTGTTCAATGTAAATAGTTGAATTCTACTGTTCAATGTAAATGTATACAGATGTGTACAATACTGTTAAACTGTTACATGTAAACCGCCCTTGATCTCTGGAAGGGGCGGTATAGAAGAAAATAGTTAAATAAATAAAATAAATAAATATATAGATTGGGGGGCGTGCCTATGAACATGGTAACAATGAAGAGGATTTGGCCCCGATGATCTTATGCTAAAAATAAAAAGATAAATAAATAAAAAAGAACTGAGGAAATTGAATAGCGACGTAAGGAGAGTGGGGCATAAAAGGAAGTTTCGATGATATCACGCATGCGCGGCATTTTTTGAGCATTCACCAATTCAGAAAACCTCAGTGAGGACGACTTCTGCAGCACTTGTTTAAAAATCTTTAAGGGTATGTGGTATTTTTCTAATCATTAGGATTTAAAGTTTTTATTAGTAAACATGGGAGCACATAGAGTTGTTGGTTTTAGAACTTTATGATTTTGTGATTCTTTTGAGTTGCGAGTCCCCCTGAAGAAACTCAGAAGGAGTGAAATGCAAGAGAGGGTGCCAATGGAAGGAGTTGGGGAGCACTTAAAGCTAAGCATTGATTTAAAGCCAATAAGTTCAAATACACTTTAAAACATTTAATCTGTGGGTTTATAAAGATGCCGGATAGGTCATTGTTGTTGTTAGGCATTATGATAGATAACTCCAAACATCTATAATAGAGTGCCAATAAGACTGAGACCTTCCGTGCAAAAGTAAAAAAAGTGTCAACTTTGTGAAACCAGTACGTTATAAAAACCCACAGTAAGAAAGAAAAATAGAATTTCATGTTTTACTAAGGTTAAAGTGGAGTGACTATCGTTTTGGGTCAATGAAGGCAGACAACCTGCACTCCAGAGCTGCCATTCTGGACTCCAGGCCACCGAGGGAATCGGGCCCAATGCTGGTTCCCCTGAAGGGAGTCCTCAATGAGTATGGTGTCAGGCAACCAATGCCGGTCTGAGGTTGAGTCCTTTTAGGGGACCTTCACAGGCTGCTCCTTCTCTAATCCCTCGGAAGAGCGTCTAGGACTGCAGAACCTGGCTTGGGACTTACCCGGCCCATCGAAGCCATCCAGGGATGCTGCCTTCAAGGCCTTCTTCTTGAGCTCCCTTGAGGTAGACCCCTTTCCGAGGGAACCATGGGGTTGGTCAGGGTCCATCAGGCTGCCCCGAGATTCTGTGGTTTCGGAGGAGGCCTTGGCCTTTGGAGGTACCGGGGACTCAGAGAAAAACTTATCATGCTGCTGCTGGCGGCTCGAGGGCCTTGGTGGACATCTTTTTACAGAGGCCGCATGTCATGGGGTCATGGTCGGGTCCCAGGCAACAAAGGAAGCACCGATCACACCTCTTAAAGCCACTGGTAGCCATGGGAGAAAAAAGCATCCCAGCGAGGTCGAAGACCTGCGGTGCTGCCAGTTGGAAAAAAGGTGTGAAGGTGCTAAGAAGGGAAGAAAGAAAAACCTAAGAAACTAAGAACCCGAGACTCGATGCTAGGGCAGCAGGCTCGGGTGGCGGGAAGAGTAATGGTGCACTACCAGAGGAAAATATAAAACTCGGGTTGAGAAAATCAATTTTTTCTGGGGAAGAGCAGACAGACATCTGAAGGGCTCCACAGAAAAAAAGAGTAAGATGGCACCCTTGGGCGAGAATGGGACCATGCATTCATGGTGGCATCTCCCAAAGGCTTTCTTTGAAAGCTGGGGGGATGCTTCCACGAGGGCTCCGTCGGTGACAATGTCACCCATATGTGAGGACTGACTTCCTGCTTGTTCCCAGAGAAAAAACGTTAGTGTAGCTGGGTTTAAAAAAGGTTTGGACAAGTTCCTGAAAGAAAGGTCCATAAACCATTATTAAAGAGGACCTGGAAAATTCACTGCTTGCCCCGGGACAAGCATTGTGGAACCAGTGTGCCTCTTTGGGAACCTGCCAGGTAGTTGTGATCGGGACTGGCTACTGTTGAAAACAGGATACTGGGCTTGATGGACCTTGATCTGACCCAGTAAGGCATTTCTTATGTTCTTATGTCCCTATCCAGGGGCACTGAGGAACGAACCTCGGTGCTCCTAAACTTCTTAAGAGTGAACTCAACAACCAAGGACAGGTGCGGAAGCTGAGGCTTCTCAAATCCCAGGGCCTTCTGAATCCGGTACATGAGTCCATCCTCCTACTGACTGAAGGCACAGTGAGAGGGTTCTCCCACATACTCATTTGCAGCCTTTGTAGGATATGAGTCACTGTCATCGCTTCCTTAGGAGCCGAGGAGTACTGGAAGATCTCCAACTCCTCCTTCCTGGGTTCATTCTGCAACTCCAGTGAAAAGGGGAAGGCCTTGGCTATATCCCTCACGAAGTCCTGGAAGGACATGTCCTCTGAAGGAGACTTCCACTGTTAAGAGGGGAGGGGTCTGAGGGAAGTTCAATGAACCTAGCCTCCAACAGGTTCTCTGATTCCATGTCCATAAGCTAGCAATCAGAGTCAGACTCTGAGAGGAAATCAAAGTACCTCTGAGACTCAGACCAAAGCTCCCTCCAGATCTGAGGGGAGCAGGAGCATCAATGGGATCGATGCATTGAGTGCTTTCAGGGCTATGTCAGGACATCAGAACCTAATACACTCAAGAGAGAGATGGCTCCACTGGGAACTGGCATCGGGTCTCTCCGATGCCCCAATGTCAACGCCTCTGCAGGCAGGACAGGTATTTCGGGGATTGGCTGCACAATGGATGATGACGATGCCTTGGGCACTGAAGGACCAGCCAGCTGTTTCTCTAACATCGATGTGATGTGAGCCTCTAGCACCTGAAGGCATTTCTCCATGGCTGCCGTGTCTGAAGGCCTTGGGGGCCTGATCAGCTTCGACCAATGTCTCTGGCATCCCCACAGGGGTATCTACATGGCATCCATTGTCAGGAGATAGTCAGTGCCCCTCCAAGACTATGGAGGTTGATTACTCTCTGTGGGGCACCTTGGTGGGCTGTTTGCAGCCATCACTTTCGTCATCGCATTGGGAAGGGCACAGATGCCAATGTACAAGGGGCATCGCCCATTACTCAGAAGGGTCTCCCTTTGACATTGATGGAGTTGAGATCTTCTTCGATTCCATGTAGAGATCGACCAATAGCTGATGCTCCAGGGCACTATGGGCCCTCGGCTCCAAATGAGCTTGGGAACCTCTCAATGTCAATGCAACTTTGGCAGAACCAAGGGGAGCCATAAAGACCGATGTCTGTGCTGAAGATGCTGAATAAGATCTCTGGCCAAAGTGGGATTCTCTCTGTTTCTTTTGACCCTTGAGGCCTCTCTTTGTCATCTATAGGCACAAATTACAAGAAGAAGATTGGTGATTGGGACCTAGACAATGGAGGCACCAATTGTGCTTGTCAGTGACCGAGATGGTCTGGGCACATTTAAGGCATTTCTTGAAACTGCTGGCTAGTTTCTGGGACATGTCTGGGAAGACAGCCATGGCAAAATCAAATGGCTCAATTGCGATCAGAGGCCCAGCCGGGCCACAGGGAAAAACAACAAGAAAATAAAAGTACTGAAAAAATCACCGGAACC
Source organism: Ichthyophis bannanicus (assembly GCA_033557465.1). Classification (NCBI taxonomy): domain Eukaryota; kingdom Metazoa; phylum Chordata; class Amphibia; order Gymnophiona; family Ichthyophiidae; genus Ichthyophis; species Ichthyophis bannanicus. The sequence goes on from CM066033.1 coordinate 562,905,066, forward strand.
GTGGTGGAACCACGATCAATGAACCCAGAGCTACCAATGGCAGGCAGGAAAATTAATATAAGCAAAAAAAAGACCCTGAAGGGAAAAAAATGAAATGTTTACCAGAGGACGACCGATTCACATCTGTGGGGCTCCGCAGAAAAAGAAGTCTGGAGAAGATGGCACAGTGGCAGGTGGGAAGATGAGTGCGCAGGAGCGGTGCAGCCTCCCAAAAGCTTCCAATAGAAGCTGGGGAGCATTCTCACACGGGACTCCATCGGTGACGTCACCCATATGAAAGGACTTCATTCCTGCTTGTCCACAGAGAATTTAAAGACTGCCTGTAAAATCGATTTGCTTTGACAGAGCACCAGAAGAGTTATGGGACGACATAAGAACATAAGATATGCCATACTGGGTCAGACCAAGGTCCTTCAAGCCCAGTATCCTGTTTCCAACAGTGGCCAATCTAGGTCATACGTACCTAGCAGTTTCCCCAAAAGACACAGGTTCCACAATGCTTGTACTGGGTCAAGCATGGATATCCTGGGTCCCTTCTTAATAATGGGACCCAGGATATCAATGCTTGACCCAGGATATCAATGCTTGACCCAACATAACCCAAGCCCTCAATATGAAGTAGCAATTGTTCTGTCTCATGATGCACATCATTGTAAATAGAATTCTATCACTGTAAATAGTTGGCTACATTATATGTACAAAGTTTCCCAAAGTTTAAATCTGTGTTACTTTCCCCGTTGTATGTAAACTCAGGACAGTCCATTACCATCCGAGAGTCATTTTGTTCACTGTAAACCGCACTGATAATAAAGAGCGCAGTATAAAAGAACTGTTAAATAAATAAATAAATGGACCTTTCCTCCAGGAACTTGTCCAAACCTTTTTTAAACCCAGCTACACTAACAGCCTTTACTACATCCTCTGGTAACAAATTCCAGAGTTTGATTACATGTTGAGTGAAGAAATATTTTCTCTTATTAGTCTTAAATAGTTTACCCTGTAGCTTCATTGCATGTCCCCTAGTCTTTCTATATTCTGATAACGTAAACAATCGATCTACGTTTACCCATTCCACTCCATTCATTAATTTATAGACTTCTATCATATCTCCCCTCAGCCATCTCTTTTCCAGGTTAAAGAGCCCTAACCTTTTTAGCCTTTCTTCATAGGAGTATCCTTCCATCCCCGTTACCATTTTGGTGGCTCTTCTCTGTACCTTTTCTAATAACGCGATATCCTTTTTAAGATACGGCGACCAGAATTGTACACAATATTCAAGGTGCGGTCTCACCATGGAACGATATAGAGGCATTATAATATCTTTTGTTTATTTTCCATTCCTTTCCTTATGACACATAGCATTCTATTTGCTCTCTTGGCGGCCGCTGCACACTGGGCCGAGGGTTTTAACATGTTATCCACGATGACGCCTAAATCTTTTTCCTGAGTGGTGGTTCCTAATGTGGAACCTTGCATCGTGTAACCATAGTTTGGGTTGTTCTTCCCTAGGTGCATAACTTTGCACTTGTCCACATTAAATTTCATCTGCCATTTTGATGTCCAGTCTTCCAATTTATCAAGATCCTCTTGCAATTTTTTACAATCCTCTTGGGTTTTAACAACTTTAAATAGTTTTGTGTCATCTGCAAATTTGATAACCTCACTCGTTATTCCCCTTTCCAGGTCATTTATGAATATGTCAGCAGCAGACCCAGCACAAATCCCTGGGGTACACCACTATTCACCTTTCTCCATTGGGAAAATTGGCCATTTAGCCCTATCCTCTACTTTCTATCTTTTAACCAGTTCCTGATCCACAATAGTACACTGCCTCCTATCCAATGACTCTTTAGTTTTGCCAAAAGACTCTGATGAGGGACCTTGTCAAAGGCTTTCTGAAAGTCCAGATACACTATATCAACCGACTCACCTTTGTCCACCTGTTTCTTCACATCAAGAAAGCTGTGCTCAAAAAAAGTGAGAAGTTTCTATACAAGATGAAAAAGCAAAAACGGCCAAAATGGATGACTGAAGAAACTCTGAAAATTGCCCAGAAACACAGAGAAGCTAAAGCCAGAGAAGAAAGAGAGGCAATCAGAGCACTCAACAGAGATTTTCAACATGCAGCAAGATAAGACAAAGAGAAGTACTACAAAGATGCATGCAAGGAAATAGAATCAGACACTATTACAGGAAGAACAAGATCAGCTTTCCTAAAGCTACGAGAGTTAAGAGAATATTTCAGCCTCAAACTGGAATGCTACAAGATGCTCAAGATGCTGAGAAGATCAAGAAAAGGTGGAAAGAATATAGAGTCTGTCAGACGGCTGCCTGGGTGAGAATGTTCACAGTCTTGGCAAGTGCATATATCAATATGATTGGCAAGGGATTGTGGGCAATGCAGTCCATTCACACCAGACACAGCTGCTCACAATAAATAGTTGTGCTTGAGGGTAAAGCCAATAAGATATTTATTTATGGGGTTATTTCTCCCAACACAGATATGCTTGGTAGCACATAAATCAGGATACTTGCTTTCAGTGTTTAACTTGGAAAAACAAAATCAGGAAAACAACATTTGAACTTGTCAGGCAATCAAAGCAAAAGAATAAGACCTGGTTGGTAACAAACTGGTCTTTTCTGTAGGCTTTAGCTAATATTTTCTTAGCAGTGTATCAAACAACAAACAAAATCCACAAAGAAAGGAAAAACTGTTCTTTTCAGGTTAACTTCTTATATCTTCCACATAGATTCAGAAGTGATTCCCTCAGAGCTCACAAGCAATTAGGTAAGGCTCAATTGCTAGCAGTTACCCAGCTGAAACCCCTTAGCTGGCTTGCTTTCTACTGCGTGGCTAAAAATCCTACTCAGGAGCTTTTCTGAGCAGATTAAAGAACAAGTTTGTATTTCTTTGTGATGGTTGCTGTACTTTGTAACAGAAAATTACCAAAGGAGTTTAGACAGAGAGCAATCCATGTAAACGCAGTCTGTATCTAAGACCTCCCCCTCTTCTTCAACAATCATGGGTTCAATATCATGGATTGGCACAGATGAATTTCTCAATGGAGCACTTTCAGGAGAATACTTGTTTCCCTGCTGTCTTTCAAGGTTAGAGCTAGGGCATAGATCAGTGTTCATACCTGAGCTTCCATTGCTGTTAGAGTTCCTCTCTATATAGCCTGGCCAGTATGTAGTCCAGTTCCTATGTCCAGCCTTCCAATCCAGATCCCTGGACTCTGGATCTCTCTTCACATACCTTCTGGCAGGGGTCTTAGGGTCCCTTCCACGTGCAGCCGTCTCCCTCACAGGTACCGTCTGGAGATTCCTAGCTCTGCAGCACCATTCCTCTGGCTTTCCCCAGTCCAATGGTGTATGCTGGCCCTTGGAATGCCTCCCAGTATACGTACTGCTCCGGACTCCTCTAGATCTCCCAAAGGCTTTTCTCTTCTTTCTTCCAAAGGGTTTCTTGCCCTCTCTGTCCGTCCGGTTTGGCTTCTGCTTCTGATGATCCTCCAGATGAAACTGAGGACAATTCTGAAGATGAGGATGATGATGAGGATAAGGATCCTGAGGATGATTCTCTGTGGAATAAACTCTACCTTTATTCTGCTTAGATGAGTGCTCCACCTTAACACAGCGCAGCTGTGCTGAATCAGGCCCTGCCCTTTGAGATGAGTGCTTAGGGATTACCTCATAGCCCTCCTGATTGAACACACGTTTCCCCACTTCAGCTCCTCTAATGGCTGTTGGAAACCTGGTGCATTCTGGGACTGGTAGTCTTTTATGGGAAAATTCTGTTTTCTTATTTCTACCAGAACTGACAGGTTGCTTGTTCAGAGTCACTTCACCTTTTTTATAGCTCCTTCCTGAGCTATGATAAGCTTCCTTATCACAAGTCATTATACCATAATGATCGTGGACCAACAACCGTTTCAACCAGTACCTTATGATCAGGAACCACTGGTGACAAAAGAAGAAGTTGAAGCAGCATTGAAAGCATTACCAAAGAATAAAGCACCGCGCATTGATGGCATTCCCTCTGAAGTACTACAGCAATCGGATGCGGCTGTTACCATATCTACAAGGCTCTGTCAGGAAATTTGAAAGACAACATCTTGGCCAACTGACTGGAAAAGATCTGTGTTTATACCAATACTGAAGAAATCCGGCCATTCCTTTCTGAACACACTACTAAGACACTTATCCACTCCTTAATCACCTCCTGTCTTGACTATTGTAACCTACTACTTGCTGGTATCCCTTTGAATCGTCTCTCTCCCCTTCGATCTGTTCAGCACTCTGCTGCGCAGCTAATCTTCTACCAGCCTCGTCATTCTCATATTACCCCTCTTCTCAAGTCACTTCATTGGCCTTCTGTCCATTTCCACATCCAATTCAAATGTCTCCTGCTGACCTATAAGTGCATTCACTCTGCAGCTCCTCACTACCTTTCCTTATCTCTCCCTACACTCCCTCTCGGGAACTCCGCTCTTCTGGCAAATTGCTTCTATCTGTGCCCTTCTCTTCATCTGCTAACTCCAGACTTCGCACCTTTCACCTTGCTGCACCTTACGCCTGTAACAAACTACCTGAGTCTGTACGTCAGGCGCCTTCTCTGACCTTTTCAAATCCAGGCTGAAAACTCAGTTCTTCGCTGACGCTTTCAGATCTTGATTCACCTGATCTCCTTGTGTTTCCCTTGTGTTATGTGTCTTGACTAGATTGTAAGCTCTGATAAGCAGGGGCTATCTCTTACATGTCTGTGCAGCGCTGCATACATCTTATAGCGCTGTACAAATGCTCAGTAGTAGTAGTAGAAAGGTGATCCAACTGACTGTGGAAATTATCACACAAGTGCTCTGATCCCACATGCCAGCAAGATTCTACTCAAGATCATTCAATAGAGGCTACAACCATACCTGAAATGAGAACTGCCTGAAGTGCAAGTAGGATTCAGGAAAGGGGGAGGAACAAGAGACACCATCGCAGATGTGAGATGGATCCTTGAATAGACAAATACCAAAAGGATATCTACATGTGTTTTATGGACTACGGCAGGGCTTTTAACTGTGTAAACCATGAGGAACTCTGGGCCACATTAAGAAGCATATGTATACCAGAACACCTGATAATTATCTTGCACAACCTTTATATTGCCAAAGAAACAACAGTTTGAACAGAACAAGAAGAAACAGAATGGTTTAAAAACAACAAAGGCATACAACTAGGCTGCATACTTTCCCCTTACCTGTTTAATTTATATTCAGAACAAATAGAAGCAGGCCTGCATGGAGACAACAGAGGTGTGGAAATTGATGGAAGACTCATCAATAACCATCGCTATGCTGATGATACCACAATGCTGGCAGAAAATGAAGATGATCTGAAACATCTGCTTCTCAAAATCAAGAAACAGTCTTAAAATAGACCTACAGCTTAACATAAAGAAGACAAAGATCCTGACAACTGGCAAAATCAATAAGTTCATCGTTAATGGAGAAGAAACTGAAATAGTGGACAAGTTTAACCTGCTTGGATCAACAATCAATAAAGAAACGACAAACAGTCAAGAAATCCGACAATGCATTGCTCTTGGCAAAATGGCTAAGAAGGACCTAGACACGATTCTCAAAAGCAAAGATGTCTCTCCCCATATAAAGATTCGACTTATCCAAGTTATGGTATTTTCAATAACGTCATATGGATGCGAAAGTTGGACAGTCAAAAAGATATGACAAGAAGAAAATCAATGCCTTTGAATTATGGTGCTGGTGAAGAATACTATATATATCATGGACTGCCTGAAGAACAAACCAGTCAGTACTAGAAGGTGATGAAACCTAAACTTTCTTTAGAAGCTCCGAAGACAAGACTTTGACTTTCATACTTTGGACACATCATGTGAAAAGAGAGATCATTAGAGAAAGACATCATGCTTGGCAAAGTTGAAGGTCACCGCAAAAGAGGAAGGCCGGCAATGAGACGGATCGATACAGTAACAGCAGCTACAGATGCCACTCTCTCAACAATGAGCCACCTGACTGAAGACTGAACACAGTGTAAGACAACTATTTAGTGGGTCGCTATGACTCAACACCGACTCAACGGCACTTAACAATAACATGCTTTGCCAGTTAAGAGGCCAAAACTGTACCTTTCAGAGTAATTTTGAAAGGGATTTCTGTGGGTAAAAGCCCGTGAAACAGAGTCTGAGGCAAACAATGATCCAAATTGTCTGGCTCGATTCTTGAGGCCTCTATTTGTCATTTGTTGGCACAAAGGACAAGAATTGGGTTGATGTACAGAACCCAAACATTTTAGACACCAGTCATGTTTATCAGTGGCCGAAATGATACCAGCACACTTAGTACATTTTTTGAAACCACTGACTGGCTTTTCCATGCCTTAAAAAGTTGTTTTCAAGATGCAACATATGGCTATGGAGGCCTAGTTTAGTGGTGAAAACCATGATGAAAATCAGTAGAAAAGAAGATAGAAAATTTGATAAGAAAAAAAATGAAAGAATGATTGGGACCGGTGCTGGATTTGATGGAATTTGCATTGACAGAAAGGCAGAAGCATAATGTTCCACAAAAAAGAAATGCTTTTTCGGCAGTGACAGGATAATGCGCCTTACTGGTTCCATGGAAACGAAGAACTGAGGAGAGGAGTTGGGAAGGCGGGCACGCAGGCGCAGTGGAATGCTCCCAAAGGCTTTCCTATTGGACACTGGGGAGCATTCCTGTGTGGGCTCCGTTAGTGACATTCACTCCTAAGTGAAGACTGCATTCTTGCTTGTTCCTGGAGATAGGAAATGCCACTGCTACATAATCTGTAAGAGAGTGGGCCTAGGAGGGTGGGTGGATGGAGAGATTGTGTTTGGGGGAGGGGGTGAGTCAAGAGAGACTGAGCCGTGGGGGGGGGGGGGGAGGGTCATAAGAGAGAGAGAGAGGGCCTGAGGGAGGGGAGTCGTGAGAGAGACTGGGTCTGGGTGAGAAGGGGTCATGAGAGACTGGAGATGCAATGGAGTCGTTACAATGAGAGAGAGATTGGAGGAAGCAGGGGAGATCATTATTATATGTGTGGGAGAGAGAGAAATTGTGGGGAAGCAGGGGGGTTATTATTATGTGTGTGAGAGATTGAGGGGAAGCAGGGGTGTCATTATTTTGTGTGAGAGAGAGAGATTGGGGAGAAGCAGGGGGTCATTATTTTGTGTGAGAGAGAGATTGGGAGAAGCAGGGGATTATTATTATGTGTGTGTGAGAGAGAGACAGAGATGGGTGAAACAGGGGGATCATTATGATGTGAGAGATTGGGGGGAAGCAGGGGAGGGGGATCTTTATGATGTGGGTGTGTTTGTGAGAAAAACTTGGTATTTTTTGCTTCCCATATTGCCAGGCCAAGGTGATATGGGAAGCAAAAATGTAAATTACATCAGCTGCTCACTGGGGGTGGTGTGAGTGCGAGTTGGGGCACTACCTTCTGCTGATACACTATGCAGTAGCACGTTAAGGGCCTGATTTTTAGAAGCTATCTTTCCCATAGAAAATGGGAAACAATCTTAGTAAATCAGACCCCTAAACAAGGAACTGTGATACACCTTGTTTTGAGTGTGTGTGGGGGGAGAGGGGTTGCACACTATTAGCTTAGTCTTTGCACATTGTGGCTTGCTGGGGGGGGGGGGGCTGGAAAATAGCGCATGGGTCAAGTGGACCGAGCTGCCATATTACTCAGTTCTAGGAGGGAGATTTAAGGCCAGTCCTGGATTTCTAATAACCTTATCCTGATTCATTAAAGGACTCAAAAGCACTGATTTCAATGGGCAGAATTTGGGACTACAAATCCATATTCCCTTGGAATGTAAGTTCAAAACAGCACTGGCCAAAAGGTCTCCCTCTTTGACTGTAGTAATTTATGCAGTTCTGGGTGAGATTGCTGAGTTTCCATCATTTTAGTGGGGACATGTTAAGGTTTTAGAGCCCTGTGCATTATTCTTGTGGGGTGTGCTATGTAACATAACAGCCCCTACTCCCCCTCAAGAACAATGACAGTCTTGGCTTAGCATAATAGGAATGCATTTCTGTTTCTAGTTCTCAAGTTCCGCACTTCATACAGAGTGGTTTCTTGAGCTTTCATTTCAGCTTTTGTCTGTGCGTCTGTAATTGTGATTAACTATGTTCTGTATTTGGTAAAGGTCTGTTTTGTTCTATGTGCAACTGAAATGAGGTATTCTGCAAGTGCAGGGTTGGGGAACCTTCAGCCTTGCATTCCACCTGCTCCCAGCAACTCATGAGTGTTTGCACTGGTGCACTCATCCCCCTATTTTCCCCAGAATTATACAGATTTTCTTTTCTGCTCATTCTTCTCTGGGAGAACTTTGATTTTTCTCTTTCAATTTTTGGAAATGTTAAACTCAAATATCTTTTGGATTTTGTACAGTACAAGAGGAAGTGCATTTCTATGTCCTCTTTCTTTTGGGATGCTGTCTGGTTCCTTGGGGTTTCCAGTTTGGCGTATGTTTACATATTTCTATCTTTAATTTGTGTTCCCTCATTCTGCATTTGATGAAAGCGTCTGCTAGTTTGTGGTTTATGGGGATCTGCTGCACTTCAGCTTACATTTTCCTAGCAAAACGTATGTAAGTGTTAGAGAGCGCTGGGAGTTACTATTGTTTTGGAATGACAAGGTTACTTATACAGTAGTTGTATGATATCAGGGTGAGGAGTTTGCCACTGAACTAAGATAACATCAAAATGTGAATATTCTGTTTTGCATTACTGGTAGTAAATAGAAACATCCTAGTAGTAGACAATAACATGAAAACAAACTGTCCCATACTAGGCCAGACCAAAAATCAAGTCCAGGAAAGAGAGATTTGTGTGTTACAAAACTTGACATTTTTCAGTTTGTTTTTAATATATTTTGTAAATTAGAATGTGTATATTGTGAGCAATGTTTTCTAAACATTAGTATAGACTATCTGCTGAAACACCTATGTTACTCTATTGGCAGGGTGACCGACGGCATGCGATACTATATAGCAGGCATGTCCAACAGGTAGATCGCGATCTATCTGTAGATCGCGGAGGGGTCAGAGGTAGATCACCAGCCCCACTTGGCTCCATCTCTCCAGCAGCTCGCCCCGTCATTGGAGAAAGATTGTGCCGGCAGGTCGTCTGCCGAGGGCTTGCCGCCCCTGCTGATCCTTTGCCTGTCTTTTTTCCCTGCCTGCGGGAATCTTGCCTGCGGGTGTATAGGAGGCACTTGTTGTTTTCGTGCCAATAGTTTGTGGGTACCCCAGGGGGGGCGCTGCCTGCATCCCGCAACGAGACACCACAAGCCCGGTATCATACCTGGTCTCCTGCCTCTCAGAATCACCCACTCCTGCCCCCGCCCCAACACCCCTTAGAAGTGTGTTATATACCAGGCGATATCCATTCGCCCGGGCTTTACCTGAACACACTTGCTGTATTAGTTTTCTCATGTGCTGGTCGTTGGTCGCTTTATAGTTCGCTTTCATTAAACATTTTCGGGCAGACACAACAAAGTGTCAAGAATTTGGTGATTTTGGCAGGCTTTTCCAATTTTTTTCCAACTTGCCTATGCCTTGCCTTCAAATTGGTTCAAACCACTGTGACTTTTGCTTGCCTCTGCAATTTTATTTTGCCTAGCCTTTGCGTTGATTCTACACTGCAATTTTATTTTGCCTTGCCTTTGCGTTGATTCTACACTGTGTGCAGAATTTATTAAATTGTGTGTGGTGGTATTTGAACCTGTTCAGCGGTATGTGGTTTTATCTGGTTTGCTGGACAGGTGTTTGAGTTTTTTTGATGATTCTTTGGTGGTATTTAATTATTGGTGCCAGTATGATGAATTCTTATTTTTACTTTTAGAACTGCATGTGTGGTTTTGGCATCTCCAGTCCTGGTATTGCACATCATCCAGAGGTCTTCAGTTCCTGTTGATCTTTAATACTTTGGGACAGTGAGTGTTTTGGACCAGATTCAGCCAGTGTTTATACTAACTTAGCAGATTTGGCCTTCTTACATCCAGCCACCCCAGTAAAACGAAGATGAGTGTTCCAAAGAAGAGCAAAACCTACCATTTTCATGATGAATGAGAAATGGACTACTTCTTCATCAAGGTGAAAGACAAGTGTTGTTGTCTAATTTGTAACGTCATTATAAGGCTCTGCATAGCAATAAGTTTCATGCTGATTTTCCACCCAAAAGTGAAATTCGTAAACTGAAGCTCAAAGAACTTAAATCGAAATCGGCTACTCAGCAACAGTTGATGGCGAAGCCAAGGTCACATTCGGTCAATGCAACCATAGCATCCTTCAAGGTCAGCAACCTGATTGCAAAGAAATGCAAACCTTTCACTGAAGGGGAATTTGTAAGATTGTTTTCTTGAAGCAGCTGACAATCTTTTTGAAGGATTTAAAAATAAGAAAGAGATCATAGATGCTACTCAAGATGTACAATTGTCAAGAAACACCATCGTGAGGCGAACAGAAAAGATGTGTGGAGACACAACTGAACAATTGTTGGAGGATGTTTCAAATTGTGTTGCTTTCTCACTCCAACTGGATGAATCTACAGACATAAGAGACATAGCCCAGTTACTAGTCTTTATCGGGATGGTTTTTGAAGACTTCAGTGTTAAAGAAGAACTACTTGGAATGATTTCTTTAAAAGGAAGAACTACTGGTCAGGAAATATTCAGTTCTTTCCATTCTTTTGTGACAAAGGGTAATCTTCCATTGCAAAGACTTGTTTCCATCACTACTGATGGTGCAAGAGCAATGACAGGTAAGGTTAATGGTTTCATAGCCCTCTGTAGACAGCATGACAGCTTCCCAGATTTCCTTTCTTACCACTGCATCATTCACCAGCAAGTTTTGGCAAGCAAGAGACTCAATACAAAGACTGTCATGGACATCACTTTCAAAATTGTAAATTCAGTTCATGGAAGATCACTTCAAAGACGGATTTTCAATCTTACTCTTGATAAAGGGGCAGCGGAAATCATTTTGCACACAGATGTAAGGAGGCTAAGTAGGCACAAATTTCTGCAAAGATTTCGTGATTTGCTGAATGAAATAAGAAGTTTTTTGAAGGAGAGGGGAGATGACCAAGCAGAGTTGGAAGATGAGGAGTGGTTATGTGATCTGGCATTTCTCGCTGACTTTACAGGCGAACTAAGTGATATGAACCTTGAACTACAAGGTAAAAACAAATGCATTGGCGAGATGATGAGTACAGTTTCATCCTACAAGAGAAAATTTGAGCTGATGATGACTGACCTTGCAAACAACACTTTTGATCATTTTCCTAATATGCAGGACCATCTGGGACAATATCCAAATTTTGTTTTTCAGAACGAGAAGTATGTGACAGAAATCTGTTCTGTTATCCAGGAATTCGAAAACAGATTCTGTGACTTCCAAAAAATTGGAACAGTTGTGGAGTACTTGTCATACCCATTCAAAGTAGATGTGGACATTAAAGAAACTGCAGCTGCTATCAGTAAAAATTACTCATTGAACAAGCCATCTCTTGAAAACAAAATATTAACCCTTAAAAATGACATTTTTCTCAAGACCCATGCTGAGCAAGAATCGTTTTGGAAGCTAGTGCCTAGAGACAAATTTCCCAACTTGAGAAGATGCAGTGAAGCTGTACACTCCTGTTTCAGTTCAACTTATTTGTGTGAATATGCGTTTTCCCATCTGAAAATGACAGAGTACACAATGTTCCAACATGACAGATGAACATCTCCAGTATTCCCTGAGACTGGCCCTCATGCAATATTCACCCAACTTCAAAAAGATGGTGGATGAAATGCAGGCTCAGACGTCTCACTAATGAGAAAGAGCAAAATATTATTAAAGATTGTGCAAGATCAGCCTGGATCAATACTCGACCTAAATTTAACACAAATTACTTGATAAAAGTTAAAGAAAATTATTAAGACAGTTAAAGAAAGTTATTACTCAATAAAACTTTAAGAAAAAATGAGGGGGGGAATCCTCCAACTTTATTGGGTTAAAATTTAATTTGAAACTTAATTTTCATGGTGGTAGATCACCGGCACTTTTGGCCAGAAAAAGTAGATCACGACCTGTTCGAAGTTGGACATGCCTGCTATATAGCGTAGTTACTCACCTGTAGCAGATGTCCTCTGGGAACAACAGGAATCAGTCCTCACATATGGGTGACGTCAGCACTGACGCAGCCTGTACAGTATCCATGTCCCAGCTTTTATGGAAAACCTTTGGGAGTTATACCATGTATGTGTGATCACCTTCCCGCTCAAAGGTGCCATCTTACCTAAGTAGGATGACATAGCATAATCAAGCATAAAAAGAAATAACTCCATGGGGAGGAGGGAGGGTTGTGAGTTCTGATTCCTGCTGTTCCCGGAGAACACCTGCTACAGGTGATTAAATATGCTTTCTCCGGGAACAAGCATGAAGCAGGCTACCGGAAAAATCTGTAAAAAGGCCACAGATGACTGAAAAGGTGAACCCTGAATGCCAGCAGAGAGCACAGAGTGGCCCCAAGATCTCAGATGAGACCATGCGTCGACAAGGGAGTCAGTTCTCTGGACACACAGAGGGTCAGAGGGAAGGGAGATGCATTATTCCCCAAACAGATGACAGAGTATTGCCTGGCCGAATGCGCTGTCACGCAAGAAGTCTTCCTCCTCCAGGCAATAATGTGCTGCGAAGGTATGGACCAAGGACCAGGTGGCCTCAGGGAAGATCTCCAGCAAGGAGACGGAGTGCAAGTTAGCCACTGAGTCCGCCATCTCTCCCACATTATAAGCAGTGACATGCCGCTCCAGCGAGAGACCAGTCTATGCACAGGCAAAGGAGATGCCGTCCGCCACTCAGGAGGACAGGATGCGCTTAGAGACCGCGACCCCAAGCCTGTTGGGGTCAAAGAAGATGAGGAGCAGTGATGGGCTTTTGTCTGCCTGAGACAGAAAGCTAACATCCTCTTACAATCCAAGGTGTGAAGCACAGCCTCTGCCCGATTTGCGTGAGACCAAGGAAAAAAGGTAGGAAGGACCACCTCTTGGTTCAGATGAAAGGGGGAAACAACCTTAGGAAGAAACCTGGAATACGTGCACAGGACCATCCTATTCTTGTGAAACCTGGTGCAGGGGGCAGGTGTCACCAAGTCCTGCAGCTCACTGTCTCTGTATGCTGAAGTGAGCACCACTAGGAAGACCACTTTTCAGTAAAGGTACTTGAGGTAATACATTGCCAGCGACTCAAAGGATGGAGCCATGAGCTTACCATGAACCACATTCAGGTCCCAGGCCATTGCAGGCGTATGAATGGGAGGCCGCTTGAGCAAAAACCTCTGCATGAAGCGGCCTACTAATGGATGGAAGGACAGGGGCTGTCTGTCAACCAAGTAATGATGCACCACAAGAGCTCTGAGGTACACGTGCATTGAGTTGGATTTCAAGTCAGCCTGGGAAAGGTGCAGCAAGTACTGAAACACCGTCAACACAGGCGAGAAGGGGTTGATACCCCGGATCTGTGCACCAGAGTGAGAATCTACGTCATTTGAAGGCATATGCCCACCTTGTGGAATCCTTGCGGGACGCCAGAAAGCATAGTTACTCACCTGTAAAGCACAGTTACTTACCTGTAACAGGTGATCTCTGGGAACAGCAGAAATAAGTCTTCACATATGGGTATCGTCGGTACCGATGGAGCCTGCGCGGGAACGCTCCCCAGCATCCAATAAGAAAGCTTTTGGGAGCATCCCATGGCGCCTGCGTGCTGCCTTCCCGACTTTCCCAACCGCCTCTCTCCAGTTCAAGTTTTAAAGCTGAGACAAAGAGAGAGAGAGGGAAGGAAAGATAGACAGAGAGATACAACTCCTAGGGGAGGTGGGTGGGTTGTGAAGATTTATTCCTGCTGTTGCCAGAGATCACCTGTTACAGGTAAGTAACTGTGCTATCTCCAGGAACAAGCAGGAATGAGTCTTCACATATGGGGTCTCCCTAGCTGTAGATGCCAGGGAGAGACCCCAGAGTTGTGTGTCCTTGAAAAGGGCTCTACCTCTCCCCATGGATCTCTGGCATCCAACCAGGGTAGGTGGGTAGGAGCTGATTAAGAATGGAACAGGTGTTTGAGAACAGCCTGACCAAACGAGGCATCCCGGCGGGAGTCCTTGTCCAAACAGTAATGGGCTGTGAAGGTATGAACTGAGGCCCAGGTGGCCGCTCGACAGATTTGGTCGATGGACACAGAGTTTAGATGAGACATTGAGGCTGCCATGGCCCTCACATTGTGAGCTGTGACATGGCCCTCCAGAGAAAGGTTCCTACTCTGGTAGGCAAAAGAAATACACTGAGCAATCCAGTTGGACAGTGTTCTCTTAGAAACTGGAAGTCCTAAATGAGAAGGATCAAAAGCAACAAAGAGTTGAGAAGACTTTCTATGTTGCTGTGTTCTTTGTAAGTAAAAGGCGAGAGCTCTTTTACAATCCAAAGTATGAAGATTCCTCTCTGCACTTGATGCATGAGGTCCTGGAAAAAAGACAGGTAAGTATACCTCTTGGTTCAGATGAAAAGGCAAGACCACTTTGGGCATAAAGTGTGGATTGGTCCTGAGGACTACCTTATCATGATGGAACCTTGTATAAGGTGGATTAGCCACCAAGGCTTGCAATTCACTGATGCAGCATGCTGAGGTGACTGCAATGAGAAAGATAACCTTCCAAGAAAGAAATTTCAAGGAGGTGGTGGCCAAGGGTTCAAAGGGTGGCTTGATAAGCTGGCCAAGAACCAGATTTAAATCCCATGCCACTGGAGGTGGTCTAATGGGAGGTTTAGTTAAAAGAAGGCCTCTCATGAATCTTGCTACAAGAGGATGAGAGGAAATAGGCTGTCCATTGAGAGGCTTGAGGGATGCTGCAATAACACTCAAATGGACTCTTACTGAGTTCGTTTTAAGGCCTGCATGGGATAGATGCAGAAGATACTCCAGTAAAGAATTCAAAGGTATTGCAAGAGGGTTAAGATCCTTCTCTGAACACCAAATGGTAAATCTTTTCCATTTGAAAGCATAAGAACGTCTAGTGGAAGGCTTTCTGGAAGCATGAAGAGTATCTCTGACTTGCTGAGAGAGATGAAAAACTTGAAGGTCTAGGCCTTCAGCAACCAGGCCCTGAGATGGAGAGACTGGGGGTTTGGGTGCCACAACATTCCGTCTTCCTGGGATAGAAGATCTGGTGCATAGCCCAGCTCCAGGGAAGGAGCTTGAGAGAGATGCAGAAGCAGAGGGTACCACACATGGCATGGCGAATGTGGGGCTATGAGGATCATGGAACCTCGGTCTCTCTGAAGCTTGAAAAGTGTTTTGGGAATTAGGGGAATGGGTGGAAAGGCATAAAGGAAGTCTTGACCCCAGTGAAGAAGGAATGCATCCTTGCCTGAACTCCCTGACACGGAATTCTGGAACAGAACCGGGGATGTTTGGCATTCCATGGTCTTGCAAAGAGGTCTATGTCCGGGGTTCCCCAAATTCGAAAAATTCTGGCTACCTGGTCCATGTGAAGGGACCACTCGTGTGGAAGCAGAGCTCGACTGAGTCTGTCTGCCCAAGAATTTTGAACACCTGGAAGATATACTGCCATAAGATGAATCTGATGCTCTCTGGCGAAGGCCCACAGTTGCAAAGCTTTGTTGCAAAGCGACAGAGAGCCAGTCCCTCCCTGATTGTTCACATAGAACATGGCTACTTGGTTGTCCGTGTGGATAAGGACTGTCCTGTAGCTGAGCAGGGAGTGGAACACTCTGAGAGCTAAGAATATTGCTCTGAGTTCCAAGAGATTGATGTGTAGAGAAGTCTCCTGTGGAGACCAGATGCCCTGGGTGGAGAGATCTTGCAGATGAGCTCCCCAACCCATTGGAGAGGCATCTGTTGTAAGGGTTGCTTGGGGCAGTGGCTGCTGAAAAGGGGACCCTAGCAACAGGTTTTGAGAGGACTGGAGTTTGCTATTTTGTCTGACAGGCAACCTGATGCCTGAGTCCATTGGGTGGACAAAGTCCATTGAGCTGCCCTCATGTGAAGGCGAGCATATGGAACCACATGCACGGTGGATGCTATGTGGCCTAAGAGTTGTAACATTTCACGAGCAGTTAAATGGGACTTTAACTGTATTTGGGAGGCTAACTGCACCAAGCGTAGGCAACGAGCCTGAGGAAGATAGGCCCTTGCAGTTGTGGTATCTAGCAGAGCCCCTATAAACTCCAGAGAATGAGTAGGCGTGAGATTGGATTATGGGATGTTTATTACCAGTCCCAAATACTGAAGGACATGCATTGTGCAAGTTAGAAAATTCTTGGCCTCTGACTGAGAGGGAGCTCGAATGAGCCAGTCGTCCAGATATGAGAAAACGAATATTCCTAGAGTGCGCAGAAATGCAGCTACTACTGCCATGCATTTCATGAACACCCTTGGTGCAGAGGGAAATGGGACGGTGATGGTATATGACCGGAGGTAAAGAATCGCAAAAAAATCACAACAAAAATCACCTTTTTTGCAGAGACAGAGTCTACACGTCCAATGAGCTCCGCAGAACAACGAAGACTGAGGTAAGATAGCAGCTTTGGATGGGAAGGTGACCACGCATGCGTGGTGGAACTCCCAAAGGCTTTCCATGAAAGCTGGGGAGTGGATACCACACGGGCTCAGTTGGTGCCAACTTTACCTAAATGTGAGGACTGACTTCCTGCTTGTTCCCGGAGAAATATTTATAGGTTTAGTAATTGATTTAATGTTGCAAACTATTTACCTGAAAATCTGGCACTCTAAGGCATTAGAGTATAATTAGCACAGTTCAGCCTTGTGAGAGCCAGAGGAGAAAGAGTTAACACAATAATACAAGGAAAATCATTGAAATGTCTGAATGCTGGAATTGTACTGAGGTGCATACGTGCAGCTTTGAGAGGTATGTGACATCATATGGAAAAGTATGTGAAAAAGCACTTATCGGTAATGGTGGACAGAGAGCGGGTAAAAGGCAATCATGAGATATAAACATGCCAGCTTAGCATGAATAAGAACATATGGCCCCCCAGTATAGTTGTCAGAACATGGGGAGTTAAAGAGATATATTTCTTGGGGACTAAGGGGTGGGAGAGAACCAAACAAGAGAACCAAGCAAGAAAACCTGGTAAAGAATTGAGAGGGGGGCAGAGGTCAGATAACAATATAAATCTGACAAGGCCCAGACTGATAATTGCAGACATGGGCCCAAGAAAAGGTCAACAGAGAGGGGTACAGACATGAGTAGAACAACATCACACAAGCGGGGCCCCAGACAACTGTAACAAGAATGATCTAATTAAAGAAGAATGCCCCAATAGTAAGAACTGGTCCTGAGCAAAGGTATATATTGTGACAGGACCAGATGCACGAGGAGTCCGTTTCCTGCGCATGGAGGCTGTGTGGGGTATGGCTTCCCTGGGTTCTCCCCAGTCACTGTTCCCTCTAAGCTGTGCGCGTGTGCGCGCACACACACCTCGCTGAGTGAGCGCACATACTTTACAACAGAGCGCACAAAAATTACGGTTCTGATTCTGATAGAAAACACAGACGTCTTAAAATTTAAAAGTTGTGATTGTAATTACTAGAAATTTTCCGCTTCATTTAGTAATCGTCTATTTTCATTTAATTTGAATAAAATCAATGTCGTGTACATACTGTATTCTGATGTGTAGTCAAATTTTAAAGTATATAACTCCGAGTGTCATTATGTGGTGCACAAAAATTTAACCTTCCTTCAAAAGCTGCACAGCTGATATTTTATGCGCACACAACCAACAGAAAATTAGAGGGAACATTGTCCCCAGTATCTCTTTTTGTCGAGTGAGAGTTTTGTGTGAATGGCAGTATGTATTGTTTTGTGTATATGTCTATTACACCGTTTCTCTTGTGTCCAGGAAGGCCTGTCATACATTCTCTCACTAGCTGTTGAGTCAGGAAGTAAGACAGGCAGGCAGGCAGGACCAGACATTCTGACTTGTAATTGTTTAGAAATCTGCATCTAAGATAAGAAAGAATGACCCTGTTGGCTTGCAGTGAGAGGTGGTAAGATCTGTAATTCTACTGGACTGTTTTCCTTTGTTCTTAGTTTTCTGTTTCTGTAAGATAGGGAATAATAAAAAGATCCTTTTGGAAGAAAAATCTGTGAGATAGTTATTACCATGTACGAGTGTGTTGTCCTGTATAAGGAGAGATTTGTTCTGTATAAGGTGAGATTTTGTTGGTAATTGTAGGTCCTCTCTGTGATGTTTCTTTTGTTGGGAAGTGATATGTCCTCCCTGAGTGGTTTCCCTTCTGGACGGAGGAAGGTGTCAGCTTGGGAACTGTCTGGCCAACAGTCCAGCTGACCCTTGGTTCCGTACAGCCTGTGTATGCCTAGTGCCCAACCACGTTACCTCTGGGTCCCCAAGAAACTCAGGTCTGGCTATGCCACTGCTCTATTGCCCTGTCCTTTGTGCAATATACACTGTAATATGACACTTTATGTTTATAATGTATTGTAAAACAGAAAGAACTAATTTGTGAATTGGTGGTGTATAAACGATATTAAATGAAATAACTATTGATGGCTTCTACCAAGCACTTAACAGGAATGATTCTTCTCCTAGTTTTACTGTATATTTATTCAAAATACTTGTATAGGAATTAATCCAAATGTGATTGCAAATGAGAACAGGAAATGCTGAAAACAGCATCATTAGTACATCAAAAAAGGTCAGTACCACCCCACAGTACTGGATTTGAGAGCAACGTGCATATTTTGCAATATCAGAGAACTTAATATGAGGGGGATATTCAAAGGCATTTACACGATTTGCAGACCTGCAAACAATGTAAATGCCATTGGATATCCACTGGTGCCACTGCTACACACACCAATGCTAACTGCTTAGCATCAGAGCCTGTCAGAGGAGTTCCGCGGTGCAGCACTCCGTCACAACAAATAAATTAAATTAAAATTTACACATACCAATGCATGTCCGGCCATCCTCTGAAAACTGGTAACCTTCAATGCACTCACACCGGAAAGTTCCAGGCTGATTATTACAGGTTGCAAACTCTCCACAGATAGCTGGTTGCTCCCTGCATTCATCAATATCTGCAGTGTTAGAAGGTAACATTATTAATAATTATGACCTTTATAGGCTGAAAACTGTAAGATCATAGGCAGAAGTCATCCCAGATAGTACAGATCCATTACATATACTGGATTGCATTTTACGTTTTACGGATGATGATGATGAACCAATGTCTTAAGCAATAGACTGCCTCAGGAGATCATAAGAAGTTTTTTTTTAAGGCAAAAAAACAGAAATAAAGGTGAACAAACAAGTTACAGGCAATACCTCTCTGCTGAACTAACCTAATACATTTGTGACAGCACTTTCAGACTCCCTTTATGAGCTAAAAATCATGAAGCCTAACTGTAGGAGCATGGGGTTAGGTAGATAACAGCAGCATGGCTTGGTTTCGATCTTGTACACAATGTAGAGAAGAACTGAAAGGGGCTGTTTCATTAATATAAAATCTTTTTTAATATATGTTCTACACTGGATACATGATGCCTACTTCATTGCTAGTAGAGACCAATAGAAATACACTTCTCTCATCTTATTTTTTTTACATATTCAGTATATATCTTTTTATTTCCATGCTTGAAGGGAAATACAAGTCAGACAAAAAGAAAAGGAAACAAAGTTCTAGTTTAACAGTTCTGATACATCCATTATAACAACAATCTTACCGTCTTTAATTCAACATCCCCCCTCACACTTCATCAGTGAACACTCTTCCAGAGACAGAAATAAGCCATTTTAAGAATATCATCTGCTCTTGCTGTTCCAGTTTATATTTATTAAATACCCAACAGCTAGCTTGAGTGAAATTTCCGATATATTCCTCCAAACATTTCCATTTCTTTTTAACCTTTCATACTCAACCTATTTCAACATTTGCTCTCAGTCACCTCTAACATCTTACACCATGCTCATATCTACATTCATTTAGTCCCCCTCACCCCCTCCATTCTCCAGAAGCCATACCACAATTTTATATGCCATCCATCCCACTGCCATTTTCTCTCTATGGGTATGGAATTCCCATACAGTCATATCTATCACTAGACCTCTCCAATGTTGGTATAGAGGTGCAACCTCACCAATCCAGTACTTGAAGATTGTGTTTTTTAACTCATGCTTTATGGGATATACAATTTTTGAACTGGTTTATCGCGAATGGCTGTCTTTTTTCCTAACAAAAGTAGCCATATTCCAAACAATGTTTACACTAATCGCAGTCTCAATGTCGTCCAGCACTACTGACCACAGAGGTTTCAATAGATCACATTCCAAAAGGGCGTGTATGAGGGTGACTGTCCTAACAGTGTTACTCATCTGTAACAGGTGATCTCCGGAAACATCAGGAATCAGTCTTCATATAAGGGTATCGTCAGTACCGATAAAGCCCATGTGGGAATGCTCCCCAGTGTTCAATTGGAAAGCTTTTGGGAGCAATCCATTGTGCCTGTGCATCTGCCTTCCCAAGTCCTCTCCTCAGTTGAGTTTGTAGCTGAAAAAAAGAGGAAAAAGAAAATACCATGCAACTCCTAGGGAAGGAGGGTGGGTTGTGAAGACTGATTCCTGCTGTTCCCAGAGGTCACCTGTAACAGGGCAGTAACAATGCTATCTGCAGGAACAAGCAGGAATGCAGTCTTCACATATGGGACGCATTAGCTCCGAGGTACCAGACTGGAGTTGGAAATAGTGGTATCCCTGAGGCTAAAGGATAGAGCTAAGAAGGTGTGGATACAAAGTAGCCCCATTGAACTCAATTGCATTTGGCAAGGCCATCGCCAAGGAAGTCTGGTGCCAGAAGAAGTGCGGGACAGATGATAGGAGTTGCAGTTAAGTCCCAAAAAGGTGATAGAGGGCAGCCTGGCCAAAGATAGCATCCCGACGGGAGCCCCTGTCTAGGCAGTAGTGTGCAGTGAAGGTATGAATAGAAGACCAGGTAGCAAGCTGCTCGACAGATTTCATCAATGGAGATGGAAGGAATGTTGGCAAATGAAGTTGCCATGGATCACATGTTGTGAGCCATGACCCTCAAGGGAGAGTCCCATTTGAGCATAGGCAAAAGAAATGCAGTCCGCAATCCAGTTAGATAGGGTGTGCTTCATTACTGACAGTCCAAGGTGACTTGGATCAAAGGAAATGAATAACAGAGAATTTAATGTGATACTTGGTTTTGTCCAAGTAGAAAGCTAGTGTGCACTTGCAATCTAAAGGGTGTAATGCTGCTTCAGCCCTAGAGGCAGGCAGTTTAGGGAAGAAGACTGGTATTATCACAGATTGGTTGAGGTGGAAAGGTGAGACCACCTTCAGAAGGAAGTGTGGATGAGTATGGCGAACCACTTTGTCATGGTGGAACCAGGTGTATGGAGGATCCAACACTAAAGCCTGCAGTTCGCTGATGTGGCGTTTTGAGGTGAGGGGGATGAGGAAGATTACCTTCCAAAACAATAATATTAAAGAAATGGTGGCTAAAGGCTCAAAAGGAGGCTTTAGAAGTTGCATTAGGACCATGTTGAGATCCCAGGCCACCGGTGGTGGTTTGATCAGTGGTTTGGACAGCAGGAGACCCCACATAAATCATTGCACCAAAGGGTGCGAAGAAATAGGATGCCTGTCAACCGGCCTATGATAGGCTGAGATAGCACTCAGATGAACTCTGAGTTAGTCTTGAGACCTGCTGAGGACAAGTGGAGGAGATATTGTAAAAGGAATTCCATGGGGTAGACAGAGGGGTCAATATGCTTTGGGGGTACAACAGAGAGTGAACCTTCATCATTTGACAGCATAAGAGTGTCTGGTAGATGGCTTGCAAGATGCAAGTAGGATGTCCTTGACCTGTTGTGGAAGGTCGAGGTCTGCAAAGATTATGCTTTCAGCAGCCATGCTGTGAGACAGAGGGCCTGTGGATTGGGATGGAAAAGTGTCCCATGATCCTGAGAGAGGAGGTCGGGCACATGTCCCAGGCTGAGAGGTGGAGTCTACGCCAGATGAAACAGCCGAGGAAACCATGGTTGAGGGGGCCAGTAAGGGGCTATTAGGATCATAGAGCCCCTATTGGCCTGCAGCTTGAACAAGGTCTTGGGTATTAAGGGGGTGGGCAGGAATGCATAAAGTAGGCCCTTTCCCCCAATGAAGAAGAATGGCAACCATTGCCTGAGTGGCAAACAAATCTATTCTGGGAGTCTCCTACAGGTGGAAGATCCAAGATGCCATTTCCCAATTTAAAGCCCACTCATGGGGACGTAAGATATGGCTGAGTTTGTCCACAAGAAGATGGAGTTCACCTAGGAGATACACTGCCCTGAGATGGATGTGGTGTGCAATGGAGAAGAACCAGAGACGAAGGGCTTCCTGGCATATGGGATAGGAATCCGTGACCCCCTGCTTGTTCACAAAGAACATGGCCACTCAGTTGTCCGAAAGTTGGGGTTGAAAAACCCAAAGTGCATTTGAGAGAGCATGTAGCTCGAGGAAGTTGATCTGCAACTGAGATTCATGTGGTGTCTACTACCCCTATGTGGTGAGACTGCCTAGATATGTTCCCCACCTGAGTTTGGAAGCATCCACTGTCAGGGTGCACTGAGGTGAAGGCATCTGAAAAGGTGACCCTCCGAGTAGGTTTTTGAGAGGAGCACCACCACTGAAGGGAGTTGACAAGTGGAGGGGTGATGCAAATCTTGCCTGAAAGATGCCCGGTTGCTTGGTTCTATTGAGACAACAGAATCCGTTGGGCTTGCCACATGTGCAGGCTGGCATAGGAGACGACATGGACTGTGGAGGCCATGTGCCCCAGAAAACACAGCACATCTCAAGCTGTCATGGTACTATGACCCCTTATGCTGTTGGCTAGCTTGATGAGGTGGGCAGAGCAATCCTGTAGAAGGAAAGCTCAGGCCTGACAAATGTCCAGAAGTGCTCTGATGAATTTGAGCTGCGAGGATGGGAACCAGGTGCAATTTTTGGAAGTTTAGGAAGAATCCCAGATCATGGAGCACAGTGATGGTGCAATGAAGAGATAGTTTTACCTCTTGTAGGGATTCTCCCCTGATTAGCCAGTCGTCTAAGTAGGGGAAGCTGAAGATCCCCAAAGTATGAAGGTAGGCGGCAAGCACTGCCATGCATTTTGTGAACACTTGGGGTGCAGAGTCTAACCCAAAGAAAAGTACCTGGTATTGGTAGTGTATTTGCTGGAACCAAAAACGCAGATACTGTCTGAGGGTGAATCATCAAATGTATGTATGCCTCCATGAGGTCTAGAGAACTTAGCTAGTCATTCCTCTGAAGATATGGCAGATGTGTACCAAGGGAAATCATTTTGAATCTTTCTCAAATGAGAAATTTGTTTAGGTTCCTTAGATCTAGAATGGGCCTGAACCCTCCTGTCTTCTCGGGGATAAGAAGGTAAGGAGAGTAGAAGCCCCTTCCTTCTTGGATGGGTGAGCTAACAGGGTGGACACCTCGACAGACAGCAGGTTTGTCTGCAAGATGTTTTCAGGATAATCCTTTGTGAAGGTGGTGGGGGGCAAGTTTTCAAAATGAAGCAGACATCCAGGACGGAACGTGCAGAAAAACACCAGGGATGTCTGTCTCCATCAGATTTTAGGAACACAGATGTCCATACAGGAGAATATGCATCTGGACAATATATATCTTTCACTGAAATCCATCTGATTATCCTGCCACTGCTTTTGTGACAAGCCCCAAGTTGAAAGAAAAATAAAACACTTATTTCCCAAAATGTTGTTGAACAAGCTCTCATGCTATGTGTGTAAAAGAATTTCTTCCTGCCTCTGTTTTGTGACATGTGCTGATTGAAAGAAAAGAAAAGCATCACCTCTGTTCTGGTGACGCCAGTATAACCCAGTTGCAGTAACTTGGATTTCTGGGGTCAGACACCTTATTTCCAGTGAAGCCATCAAGAATGGTTGGTTCCCATTTCTTTCAATAGAGCCTAGCCTCTGAGTCAATTCATCAGAGAATAAGTATCAAAACTCTTTCAGTTCACAAACTTTATATATAAGTCTGTAAGTGTGGGTGCTAAGGATCTGGTATCTCCAAAGGTTTATGTGGGGCTCCCTAATCAAGCATCCTTCAACACTTCCGAACTACCTAGGAACTTTCATTGTGTGGGGTGATTGCTGGTAGGATCCCGATTTGCTTAGTCTTCTGTTCTCCAACTATGTGATTCCTTAGCATTCCCCTAGACATATCCTAATTCCAGTTGTTGTGTTGTTTGTCTTGACTAGATTGTAAATTCTGATGAGCAAAGACTGTCTTACATATCTCTGTACAGCACGGCATAAGCCTTGTAATGCTATACAAATGATTAGTAGTAGTAGAAGTTAGCTACAAAAGATCACATTTTTTTGGTGTCCTCAAAAGTGAAGGTCTTATTTTGAAATGTGAGACAAGCTTGTGCTGGAAACTGAAGTGCCACTTTAATTCCTTGGCAATAAAGCTTGTTACAATATGGAGTTAGAGCACATCTCTGCACTGTCACTTGGGCAGAACATCTTGAAAAATTAAGATCTTTCAGCTGTCATAGTTCATCTAGAGACTTTGCTTACAATATCACAAAACTTCTTTTTTGTCTGCATAATTCAACAGGGGTGCGATAACAGGTCATAGCCTCCTGCTGCAGGCCTACACAGTGTACCCGCTCAATCATAATATGCAGCCAGTCAGACTGATCCCCACACTGTTTTGTTAACCAAGCACTGAGAATGGATTGAGAATCCTCTTCTGCACTTGCTCCAGAGAAGCCTATGAATTGCAGATTATTTCTATGTCCTCAATTCTTCTGATCCTCAAAGCAATCAGTTAACTGCTTGTTAACTGCATCCTGGGCAAGGTTCTCCAATGTCGTTCTAATGGGCTGTATTAGAAGACATGACCATTTCATCTTATTTATTATCGCTGGCTTCAAGTTTTCTGATGTTTCGTTTCTTGATGGTTCATTGTGCTCCCTCCTAAATCTGTACAGTTCTGCGAATATATAGGCCTATGAGGGCCTTGAGATCAAAGGACACAAAGCTACTTCAAATTCCTGCAGCTGAGCAAATTCACTTTGTCAAGATCTGGGCTCAGGCTCTCTCTCTTTAACAGCTCCAGCTGAATGGAACAAATCACCAACTGAATTAAGGGCGAGGAC
Source organism: Ichthyophis bannanicus (assembly GCA_033557465.1). Taxonomy (NCBI): domain Eukaryota; kingdom Metazoa; phylum Chordata; class Amphibia; order Gymnophiona; family Ichthyophiidae; genus Ichthyophis; species Ichthyophis bannanicus. Next base: position 562,930,363 of record CM066033.1, read on the forward strand.
CGAGAGAACAAGTTTTGGAAACATCTAAAGCAGGGATGGTGAACTCCAGTCCTGGAGTGCCACAATCCAGCCTGTTTTCAGGATGTCCCTAATGAATATTCATGAGATATATTTGCAACCACTGCCTCCCATTGCATGCAAATATATCTCATGAATATTCAATAGGGACCTCCTGAAAATCAGGATGGATTGTGGCACTCCAGGACTGGAGTTTGCCATCCCCGGAGGCTTTCTTTTTTATATAAGCTTATGGGGAATGATTTATATGATATCAATATAATGTTTCTGGATGTTCAGTAAGCATTTGACAAGGTCCCTCGTGACAGAATCTCGAGAAAATTAAAAAGTCATGAGAGAGGAGGCAGTGTACTACTGTGGATTGGGAAATGGTCAAAAGACAGAAAACAGAGATTAGGGTTAAATGACCAATTTTCACAATGAAGAAAGGTGAATACTGGAGCACCTCAGGGATCTGTGCTGGGCCCACTGCTTTTTAACATATTCATAAATGACCTGGAAATAAGAACAATGAGTGTGATGATCAAATCTGCGGATGAAACAAAATTATTCAAAGTTGTAAAAACACAAGAGGAGTGTGAAAAATTGCAAGAGGACCTTTAGAAATTGGAAAACAGGGCGTCCAAATGGCAGATGAAATTGAATGTGGACAAGTGCAAACCCAAACTACAGTTACAAAATGCAAAGTTCCACATTAGGCATCACCACCCAGGAAATGGATCTAGGCATCATCATGGATAATACATTGAAACCATCAGTCCAGTGTGCAGCGGCAGCCAAGAAAGCAAATAGAATGCTAGAAATCATATGGAAAGAAATGGAGAATAAAACCAAGAATATTACAATGCCTCTGTATCGCTCCATGGTGTGACTGCACCTTGAATATTGTGTACAATTCTGGTTGTCATATCTTAAAAAGGATATAATGGAATTAGAAAAGGTATAAAGAAGAGAGACCAAAATAATAAAGGGGATGGAAGGATACCTCTATGAGTAAAGGCTTAAAAGGTTAGGGCTCTTCAGCTTGGAAAGGAGACATATTACTTACCGATAATTTCCTTTCCTGAAATCCTGCTAGACCAGTCCAGGCTAGTGGGTTGTGTCCACCTGCCAGCAGATGGTGAGACAGAAAATTCCCAAAGCTTTGTGACATCACCCAAGGGGAGCTTCAGTATAAACATAACAAGCAGAAGGAATTCAAACAGTCAAGGAAACACAAAATCAGACCAAAAATGAGTTCATAAATAACTCTTATAACAACAAGCTAAATTGAACAATGTGAAACGTGACCCACAGGCCAAGGAAATATGTACATGGTGAGGTACAGCGATGCCACCGATATGTAAAGAGAGTCTTAGCTAAGCGACAGACTAAACAGTTGAGGGGCAGGTCCTGGACTGGTCTAGCAGGATTCCAGGTAAGGAAATTATTGATAAGTAAAATTTCTCAATCCAAATATATCCTGCTAGACCAGTCCAGACTACTGGGGAGTACCATAGCTAAACCACTTCAGGGTGGGAGAAACAGCAGCAGCCAAGACAGAGGTTCCAAAGCAAGCTGCTTCTCGAGCTTGGACATCCAAGTGATAGTGATGTGCAAAACTAGAGAGGGAGGACCAGGTGGCCACCCTGAAAATATCTAGTGGAACTACCCATAAGCATTCTACCCAGCAGGTACCTGGGCCCACGTAGAATGTGCCCAAAGACCTACAAGCACAGGTTTGTTCAATAAAATATAAGATGACTCAATGGTCTGCTTGATCCAGCGTGCAATGGTCGCTTTAGAAGCGGCTGCTCCTTTTCGTGCCCCAGAAGCCAGGACAAAAAAGTGATCGGAGAGATGAAATGTATTAGTAAGTTTAAGGTAACGGCGTAACACCCTACCAGCATCCAACAGGTGAAGGACTTGAAAACTGCTCCTTAAAAAAGAAAGGAAGCACAACCGAAGGTTGACATGAAAATCCAAAAGGACCTTAGGCAGAAAAGAGGACACAGTTCAAATGGTAGCCCCCTCCGGGAGAAAAGACAGTAAAGGATTCTGTCAAGAATGTGCCTGGAGCTCCGAAATGCACCGTGCCAAAGTGACTACTATAAGAAAAACAGTTTTGAGAGTCAAATCTTTGAGAGATGCTCTACAGAGAGGCTCAAACGGGATACAGGTGAGCACATGAAGCACTAATGACAGATCCCAAGAAGGGACGACTGGATGAATGGGGGGACTGTAGTACAGTGTCACTACTTGCAGAAAGTAACCTTCGCGATGCAAGCGACACCGCTCAATAGCCAAGCCATAAGCGAGTAAGAAGCGAGGTCATCCAAGAGAACCAGCCCCTGAAACAGCAGACATCTCTGGACACTGAGGGGTAGGGCCAGTTCCTGCAAGACACGGGGGAGATCGGCATACCATGGACGCCGAGACCAATCCGGGACCACCATCACTACTCATCCAGAGTGTGACTCTGACTGAGTACACAGCCGATTAACGGCCAAGGAGGAAAGATGTAGAGACGCTCATTCAAGGGCCAGGTCTGACCCAGAGCATCTAGGCCATGAGAGTTTGGTTCTTTTCGACGACTGAAAAAGAATGACGTCTTGGCACTGGAAGAGGTGGCCATTAGGTCTAGAGTCCAATGACCCCACTGACGCACAATGTTTGCAAATGCCCACAGAGCTAGCTCCCACTCGTCGGGGTCGAAAATATGACAACTCAGGAAATCCGCTTGAACGTATTTCATTCCAGCAATGTGCTGTGCAGAAAGAGCTAGGAGGATGAATTCTGCCCAGGGAAATAGAAGACTCATTTCCAGGGTCACTTCAGGACATTTGGTCCCACCCAGTCTGTTGAGATAAGTCATAGTGGTGGAACTGACGGAAAGTACTTGGACTGCTTGACCCTGGAGATGGGATAGAAAGAACAACAGAGCCAGACAAACAGCCTGGGCTTCAAGGCAATTGATGGTCCAAGAGGCTTCTTGAATGGACCACGATCCCTGCGCTGCCTGTTCCTGGCAGTGCGCTCCCCATCTGCAAGGCTGGTATCTGTGGTGACCACCACCCAATGCGTAATTTCCAAGGGAACACCCTTCAACAACTGATGAGGACAAAGCCACCAGCAAAGACTGCAGTGAACCACTGAAGAAAGGGATAGAAGAATCTGATAGTTCTGGGTGGATGGGGACCAGCACGACAGGAGAGAATATTGTGAGCACAGGCCTAGGGTCTACGTCAAGAGCAGAAACCATGGTGCCAAGAAGCTGTAGGTAATCCCAGGCACTGGAAGGCATGGACCTGAACGCAGAGCTTCTTACATCTTTCATAAGAGAGGAAGATGCAATCCACTCTCATGTTGAAGTGGGCGCAGAGGAATTCCAGAGACTGAACTGGGCACAGAATGTTTTTGGCATAATTAACCACCCAGCTGAGATGGTCCAGAAAAGAGAGGACCTGAGAGACTGCAGAAGTAGCCTCCTCGAAACGTGTTGCTCTAATCAGCCAATCATCTAGATAAGGATGAACCTAAATACCTTGGCATCACAGGCAAGCTGCCACTACTACCATCACCTTGGAGAAAGTGCAAGGAGCTGTGGCAAGACCAAAGGGCAGGGCATGAAACTGATAATATTGACCAAGGACCACGAAACGTAAATACTGATGATGATCTTGGCAGATTGGAATGTGAAAATTTGCTTCTGCCAGGTCCAGGGATGTGAGAAATTTGCCTGGCTGAACAGCTTGAATGACTGTCCTGAGGGTTTCCATCTGGAATTGCGGCACCTGAAGACAACAATTGACTCCCTTGAGATCCAGGATAGGGCAGAAGAAGCTGTCCTTCTTGGGAAAGACAAAGTAAATGGAATAGTGACCAGAACCTCTTTCTGATGGAAGAACTGGGTATACAACTTTGAGCTGAAGGCAGCAGTGGAGAGTCAGGCGTACAATTGCTGCCTTGATGTGAAACCGAATGGAGAGATGAGGAAGACATTTGGCAAGGGCTTGGTAAAGCCGAGAGCACAACCCTATGTTACTATCTCGAGTACCCACCGGTCCAATATTATCTGGGTCAATTCATGGGAAAAATATCGTAAGCATATACCACAGGAGGCACCCCAGAATGGACCTGGAAATCGTCAATGGGAAGGTTTGGCCGAACCACAAAACTTGTTGGACGAGGAGAAATTGACCCAGTTGCAACCGATATCCCGTAAGGACTGAGGCATAGAACCAACTCTATTCAAAGAAGAACCAGATTTGCCAGGCCAGTAGTGACGAACGTCTCTGAAGCAGACTCTATAAGATGAGGATGCAGACAACGATGTGGCAGGATGACGAAAATTGGATTTGGGCTTATCCTCCAGCAAACATTGAGGCTTGACTTTCCCCAAACCCTTCACAAGTTTTTCCAAATCTTCACTAAAAAGAAAGTGGCCCTTGAAAGAAAGCTCAGCAAGATGGGACTTGGAAGCAGCATCTGCATTCCAATGACGGAGCCCCAGCCAAAGCCAAGCCACTGTAGCAGCAGCCAGATCATAAAAGGCATCTGCAAGAAAGGGAGTGACTGACTCTAAATGAGGCAATGCCAGATCACCTGGAAATGACCGAAGCTATCGGAGTAGAGTACGTGCCGCAAAACCTCTGCCAACAGAGGCCTGCAATGCCAAGGTCGATGACGAGAAAGTGGTTTTTAAGAGGCCCTCCACTTTGCGATCCATCTGATCACGGACAATGCCGCCCTCCATAGCAATAGTTGTGCGTTTAGTGACTGCAGTGACCAGGGCATCTACTTAAGGGAAATGAAACCACTTGTCAAGATAATCCAAAGACCAAATGTAAACACGCCCCAAGGGACGAGCGGAGCGAAGAGACACATCAGGAGAATCCCATTCTAAGGAGACCATTTGTTGTTGCTCCAGGTGAAAGAGAAAAGCCTTAGGTGGTTTCCTGATGCCCACGATGATGGGATCTGCTTGAGATTTAGAGGAATCCTAAGGCTGTTGCACTTGAGAGTCCAAGAGGTACAGACCCTCCGTAATTTGAGCAATGAGAGCAGGAAGCTCTTTCTATGGAATAACTGGATATTCTTGACAGTCTTCTTGAGGCTCCTGGTCATCTTCCAATGGCGAGAGCTCTCCTTCTTTCTGGTATCAGAAGTGATAAAATGTTCACCTGAAGGACTGCCACCGTCTTCCCCTGCAGGGCACCAGAGCCCTGGAGGAGGTGGTATCCGTGGCCAGATCTAAAAAAGCTCAAGTCAAACTTCAGTGGACATGCTTTCTAGACAGTGGATCAGTGGCAGTCGGAGTAGCTGAAGTCTCCCAGCGCCACATTTATTTATTTATTTATTTTATTTATTTAAAAGATTTTCTATACTGCCTTCTCCTTTAATCAAGGCGGTTTCCACAGCAAACAATCATAAGAGCGGTTCAAGTGTGTTCATGCAGTGATACAGATTGTGTGTTTGTGTTGGTGTATATTAGATTCTTTTGAGCTATTTATATTATGAGCTATATACATTCTTATGTACAATGGCTATTTACATTATGAGTTATCTACATTCTTAAGTACAGGGTCAGGGGAGGGGGGTTGGTCTTATGTTCTTGCTTTTTGAGTGGATCATGTGATGTGTTCATAGTGATCAATGAATAGTGTTGTCTTAAGCAGTTTCCGAAAGTCTTTGAGGTCTGTTGTTAGTCTTAGTTCATCTGGGAGGTTGTTCCAAATTGCTGGTGCAGCCAGGGAAAGGGCTCGTTCTGCCGTGTCTTTGCGGACCTTGGTGATGTCTTTTGGGGTGTTAACGCGATTGGAAGTGCCTCTCCTCCTTGGTCGTGTGCTTCTGTCTGTCTGTCACATATCCCAGGCCTGATGGAATAGCTGCATAAACTGGAGAGCAGAACCATCAGCTGAAGTCTGCATAGGCTGAATAGAGAGTTGTAGAAGGTGAGCAAGCTGCTCAGGCAACAAAACTGGAGGAAGGCGATCTTGAGATTTAGCATCACCCAGAGGTAACCCAGAGGGAGCTAAAGCAAGAGATCATGAAGGACTACCGGAACCAGGACCTGCAGGACCCCTTGATCAGAGCCACAGGAGGAACACAAACTACATGTCAAAGTCTTACATTTCTTTCCAAGCAGCACTGTAGGGAAGGCGGCATTTTCACAACAGGATAAAAGAAAAAGTCACAGGAAGAGCCAAGAAGCCAAACATCAACAGATTCTGAAGAAAGAATGGCAGCAGCTGCACAAAAATTATGGCGGGAAACAGCAAAACAGAGCCGGGAAGCAGCCGCCAACTGACCTCATGAAGAGAAGCAGGAAAAAGGCAACTGCAGAAAATGGAGCAAGATACCGCCGAAAAACAGATCGGGAAGTTGCTTTAAAAGAGAACTGCAAAAGAAATAAAACACTCACTGCTTTCTAAGGATCAAAAAACAAACTTTAAGGAGTTAGAAAAATAATGAAAGGCGACTGTCAACTTAGCTTGCATTACAGTCAGAACAGAAGGCTTCAACTGCTCCTCATAAGCAGGAGCACTTCCCTTCAGAGGTGCTCTACTGGTCCTCTTGACCAGGAGCAGCTCTGGAAAGTGAAGAAAGGAAAACTGTTGGCAAAGAAGAGGCACCACAGTGTGTACAACTGACAAAAATAGCTACACTGACACCAAATCTCTTCTCAGAGAATGCCAGGAGCAAGGAGAAGTCCACCATCTGCTGAGACAGAGAAAATACTGAAGCTCGCCTTGGGGGATGTTTTTTTATACCTAGGATGATGTCACAAAGCTTCGAGAATTTTTCTCTGTCTCACCATCTGCTGGCAGGGGGACACAGCCCACTCACTAGTCTGTGTCCCTCTGCCAAGTGTGGAAGGATATTTTAAAAACACCAACTACTAACAATTGCTGGAGAAAGCACAGTTACTTACCTGTAACAGGTGATCTCTGGGAACAGCAGGAATTAGTCCTCACATATGGGTACGTCGGTACCGACGGAGCCTGCGTGGGAATGCTCCCCAGCTTCCCAGAATGAAAGCTTTTGGGGCATCCCACAGCGCATGCGCGCTGCCTTCCCGCCTTTCCTACCAACTCTCCTCAGTTCAAGTTTAAAGCTGAGACAATAGAGAGAGAGAGAGTAAAGGAAAGACAAAGAGAGAGATACAACTCCTAGGGGAGGTGGGTGGGTTGTGAGGACTAATTCCTGCTGTTCCCAGAGATCACCTGTTACAGGTAAGTAACTGTGCTATCTCCAGGAACAAGCAGGAATAAGTCCTCACATATGGGGACTCCCTAGCTAAGATGCCTGGGAGATCCCCAAGGGTATGAGACCCAGAAGGGTTCCTCGTCTTCCTATGGATCTCAGGCATCCATTCAGGGAAGGAGGGCAGGAGTTGTTCAAGAATGGAACAGGTGTCTGAGGACAGCCTAACCAAACAAGGCATCCCGGCGGGAGTCCTTGTCCAAACAGTAATGGGCTGTGAAGGTATGAACCGAGGCCCAGGTGGTTGCTCGACAGATCTGATCGATGGACACAGAATGAAGATGAGCCATAGAGGTGGCCATGGCCCTCACATTGTGAGCTGTGACATGGCCCTCCAGAGAAAGGTTCTTACTCTGGTAAGCAAATGAAATACACTGAGCAATCCAATTGGACAGTGTTCTTTTGGAGACTGGAAGTCCTAAATGAGAAGGACCAAAAGCAACAAAAAGCTGGGAAGACTTTCTATGTTGCTGTGTCCTGTGTAAGTAAAAAGCTAGAGCTCTTTTACAATCTAGAGTATGAAGGTTCCTCTCTGCAGCTGATGCATGAGGAGCTGGAAAAAAGACAGGTAAATATACCTCTTGATTAAGATGAAAAGGTGAGACCACTTTAGGCATAAAGTGAGGATTTGTCTTAAGGACTACCTTATCATGATGGAACCTTGTATAAGGTGGATTAGCCACTAAGGCCTGCAGTTCACTGATGCGGCGAGCAGAAGTGATTGCAATAAGGAAAATAACCTTCCAGGAAAGAAATTTCAAGGAGGTAGTGGCTAATGGTTCAAAAGGTGGCTTCATAAGCTGACCAAGAACCAAATTTAAATCCCATGCCACCGGAGGAGGTCGAATGGGAGGTTTAGTTAAAGTTAGGCCTCTCATAAATCTTGCAATAAGAGGATGAGAGGAAACAGGTTGTCCATTGATAGGCTTAAGGGATGCTGCAATAGCACTTAAATGGACCCTTACTGAATTTGTCTTAAGGCCTGCATTGGAAAGATGCAGGAGATATTCTAATAGCGAATTCAGAGGAAGTGCCAGAGGGTCAAGACCCTTTTGAGCACACCAAATGGAAAATCTTTTCCATTTAAAGGCATAGGAACGCCTAGTGGAAGGTTTCCTGGAAGCATGAAGGATATCCTTCACTTGCTGCGAAAGATTGAAGTCTTGAAGGTCTAGGCCTTCAGTAACCAAGCTCTGAGGTGAAGGGACTTGGGGTTTGGATGCCACAAAGTCCCCTCCTCCTGAGACAGAAGGTCTGGAGCAGCTCCTAAGTCCAGGGAGGGGGCTTGGGAGAGATGGAGAAGCAGAGGGTAGCACACTTGGCGTGGCCAGCGTGGAGCTATGAGGATCATAGATCCTTGATCCCTCTGAAGTTTGAACAGAGTCTTGGGAATCAAAGGAATGGGTGGAAAGGCATACAGGAAGTCCTGACCCCAATGAAGGAGGAAGGCATCCTTGGCCTGAACTCCCTGACACGGAATTCTGGAACAGAACCGGGGAAGTTTGGCATTCCACGGACTTGCAAATAGGTCTATGTCCGGGGTACCCCATTCCTGGAAGATTCTGAGTACCTGATCCATGTGCAGGGACCATTCGTGCGGAAGCAGAATTCGACTGAGTCTGTCTGCCCAAGAGTTTTGAATTCCTGGGAGGTATACTGCCAGGAGATGGATTTGATGCTCTCTGGCGAAGGCCCATAATCTTCATTGCAAAGCGACAGAGAGCCAGCTCCTCCTTGCTTGTTTATGTAAAACATAGCTACCTGATTGTCTGTTTGAATGAGGACTGTCTGGTAGCTGAGGAGGGTATGAAAGACTGCTCGAAGTTCCAAGAGGTTGATATGAAGAGAGGTCTCCTGTGGGGACCAAGTGCCTTGGGTGGATAGGTCCTGTAGATGAGCTCCCCAACCTGTTAGGGAGGCATCTGTTGTGAGGATTGCTTGGGGCAACAAAGGTTGGAAGGGGGACCCCAGCAACAGATTTTGAGTGGACATCCACCATTGAAGAGACCAAAAGAGACGTTTGGAGTTTGCTATTTGGTCTGAGAGAGCTCCTGAAGCTTGAGTCCATTGGGTGGACAAAGTCCACTGAGCTGCTCTCATGTGTAGGCGAGCATAGGGCACCACATGTACTGTGGAAGCCATGTGGCCTAGTAGTTGTAGCATCTCCCGGGCAGTTAAGTGGTCCTTTGACTGAATCTGGGAGGCTAATTGCACTAGACGTTGGCAACGAGCCTGGGAAAGATAGGCTCTTGCAGTAGTGGTGTCTAACCAGGCCCCTATGAATTCTAGGGACTGAGTAGGGGTGAGCTGAGACTTTGGGAGGTTTACCACAAGTCCCAGATACTGCAGAATGCTCCTGGTGCTGTCCAGGGAAATTTGGGCTTCTGACTGGGATGGAGCTCGGATGAGCCAGTCGTCCAGATATGGGAAGACAAAGATTCCCAGAGTGCGCAGAAATGCAGCAACTATTGCCATGCATTTGGTGAACACTCTTGGAGCAGAGGCCAGACCGAAAGGAAGGACTCTGTATTGGTAATGTTTGCCCTGGAACAGAAAACGTAGGAATTTTCTGTGGGATGGATGGATGAGTATATGAGTGTATGCATCCTTGAGATCTAGAGAACAAAGCCAATCCTGACTCTGTAGGTATGGAAGGAGAGTGCCTAAAGAGAGCATCTTGAACTTCTCCTTGTATAGAAATTTGTTCAATTCTCGGAGATCTAGAATGGGTCTGTATCCCCCTGTTTTCTTTGGAATGAGAAAGTAGGGGGAGTAAAACCCTGACCCCTGTTGAAGAAGAGGAACTTCTTCTATGGCCTTCTGGGCCAGAAAGGAGGTTACCTCCTGATCCAGAAGGTCGAGGAGAGATGTGGGAGAATTGAAATGTCTCACCATGGTGTAGGGAGGAAGGTCTGAGAAATGAAGTTTGTAGCCCTCTCTGATGATGGAGAGGGTCCACTGCTCTGATGTGATTTGCTCGCATCTGGGAGCAAAATGAGCTAACCTTCCTGGAATGGTGAGAGGTTCTGGCTGTTGTAGAGCCAGAAAGGTTAAGTTCTCTAGTACCAAGTCAAAACCCCTGAGGGGCTTGGGACTGCTGGGTTGCAGCAGCCCCTGCAGGTTTAGGCCTGGCCTGTTTAGGTTGCTGACGCTTAGTAGCAAAGCGACCTGTAGAAGACTGTTGAGCAGAAGTGGAAGGAAATCTGCCCTTCTTGTAAAAAGACTTTTTTAAAAGATTTTTTCTTGGCCGGAGTGGAGGTAGATTTAGAAAGTCTATCCAGGGCAGCATTTTCTGCATCCATTTGAGTGGCTTTAATTTGCCACTCCTTGCCAAATAGGTTTTCACCTGTACAGGGCAGATTTCCTAAACCATCTTGAACCCAGGGTTCTAGATCAGAAGCCTGGAGCCAAGCAATTCTACGAGCAGCTATAGCAATGCCTGAGGCTCTGCTGGCACCTTCAAAAGAATCAAAGGCTGCCCTGTTGGAAAACTTTGAAATGTCTTGAGTATGCTTAAGCCAAAGAAGGAATTCATCCCTTTTATCTTCTGGAATAAAAGGGAGAAATTTGTGCAGTTTTTCTGCAACCTCCTTCAGAAACATACCCATATAAAGGCTGTATGAATTGATTCTGGCAATAAGCATGCCAGCTTGGAAGATCTTCCTACCAAAAGCATCCAAGGTCCTGCATTCTCTTCCTGGAGGAGTAGAAGAGTGTCTTTTGGAACTTTTTATCCTCTTCATAGCTGACTGCACCACAATGGAGTGGTGAGGAAGCTGAGTTTTTTGAAATCCAGGAGAAGGAGGGACACGGTACATAGTGTCCAATCTACGAGAATGAGGAGAAAGGGTGAGAGGAGTCTCCCACAAGTCAATCAAATATTCTTGAAGAATTTCATGAATTGGCAAGGTGACTGCCTCTCTGGGAACCTTAGAGTATCCCAAAATATCTAATTTTTTTGCTCTAGGTTCTTTTTCAGAGGTTACTGAAATAGAGACTCCTTTAGCTACTTCTATTATGAAGTCTTGAAAGGACAAATCCTCTGGAGGAGACATTCTCCTTTTTGGAGAAGAAGGCTCCTCAGGAAGGGTGACAGATACTGCAGGAGACTCATCCGATGACTCAGAATCATCAGAAGAATCGAAATATCGTCTGCCCGATTCCAAAGATCGATAGGCGTATCGATCGGTACCGACATCGGGTGTCCCCGGTACCGGGTTGGTACCGAGAAAGAGCCCAGGACAGGGAGCCGGAATCGGCATCCTGGCCGATGTCGATGCAGCCGGTACCGGTATCGAGGTTGGTACCGGTACCGGCGCCGGTACCGACAACATAGCTTGTTGCGGTACCGACGGCGTCGCAGCCTTGATGAAAGCCAGTATGGCCTGCTGCATGGATTGCACAGTGTGATCCATGGACGCCACGACTGCCTGGATGTCGGTACCGGGAGATTGTGCCGGTACCCCAGAGCAGTCTAACAGGTGAGCGGTGGAGGCAGTGCCATCGATGTCAACCTGTAACCCCATAGGAGGAGCTTTGGAAGCTGGAGCTTCCCGCCGGGGTTGTTTGGCTGGGGCAGGATCCTCAAGGGCAAGCCCGGAGGCATCTCGATACTTAGAGGGAGATGTGCCCTTTGAGGACCTGCTAAAAGTATGTTTGGTTACCTGAGATCCATCAGGAGAGGAAGACCTGGAAGATGTCGATGCCACCGCCGGTGCATCCGTGGGAAACAGCACATGGAGCTTGGCTGCTCGGTTCTGTAACCCTCGTTTAGACATTAGAGAACAGGACTGGCAATCCGGGACGGAGTGTTCAGGCCCCAAACATTTAAGACACCATTCATGGGTGTCTGTCACAGAAATTGTACCGCTACACTTAGTGCATTTTTTGAAGCCAGAGGCTGGTTTTTCCATGAGGGAAAGTTTCTTGTGGGCCTGAAGGCCTAAGAAGAAAAATACACCAAGTGAGGGAAAAATATTATTATTATTTTTTTTTTTTTTGAAGAAAAGAAAAGAAAAGACCGGCGGTACCGGTCCGGTGTCGGGGAAGGCAGACACGCGACCAAAGAAATAGATTAAAATAAAGAACTTCTTCAGCGGTGACAGGAACATGACCTGCTGGCTCCGCGGAAAAGAAGAACTGAGGAGAGTTGGTAGGAAAGGCGGGAAGGCAGCGCGCATGCGCTGTGGGATGCCCCAAAAGCTTTCATTTTGGGAAGCTGGGGAGCATTCCCGCGCAGGCTCCGTCAGTACCGACGTACCCATATGTGAGGACTTATTCCTGCTTGTTCCTGGAGATTAAATGTTTCTGTGTTACTCAGAGGTCACATTGCAATCCACTCAGGTATTTTGCAGTCTTTGCACAATCTAATTTAGTGGGCCTCCAGAAAGTAACAGTAAGCACAGACAGCTATGGGAGATGTAGGTTATTTTAGGATATGTTAGGGGAGGGGATAGCAAAGTATGTAATAATAAGCAGCAATCAATAAAAAAGCAATGCTGCACCACAATCCTCTCATCAATCAAACAAATATCTTATTTCGCACCCAGAAGTAAAGATACTCAGCTTAAAGTTCAGAAGTTCGGTCATAGATTTTTTTTAACAGAAATTCATTTTAAATCAGTGTCCTATCTCCTTTACCCTTTGTAGTATTCTTTACTAGACATCTCTTTTAGCTGTTAGTCCAATCTGCCTCTCCTGCCTATAAAAACAAGCTCAAGACCGAAGAGCTGTTCTACCATGAACAGGGAATGAGGTCTCTACAAATGCTTTAGGAATCTTATTCTTTTCAGCTGGTTTGTCTACAGCCCACTACTAGCAGGAAGATGGGCAGAGCAAAGGATGACATACTGGCTATGTGGGATAAACGTTTCCAAGAACCTTCCTATATGTCAATGGGACATCATCTCCTTCCCTGAAAGTCCTGTCTTCTAGTTTTTGGTGAAACCAGATAAACAAAAATGTCAGATATGTAATACAATATGTTGGCATGCCACTGCACTCCTTTCTACATAACTGGATAGGCAACCTACACTTACATATCTCTTATACCAGATCCAAGATGGTAGATACAATGTACAAGTCAAGATGCTGACATACCAAAACAGGTGATGCCATTTCCTCGGAAGCCTGCCGTGCATTCACAGGTGAACTGATTTCCTTGACCGGGGCGACATGCTGCATTGGTGTCACAACCATGAGTGCCAATGTAGCAAGGGTTGCGATTCGTCTCAGCAGAACCGTCTGGCAGAGAGAATAGAAAAGCTTATTATTGTACATTGCTATTGAGGATTAAAACATATTTGGGATGGGATATGGTATATTAGATCAAGCTTAAAAACCAAGATGCTGGAGCAAAAGATTTCTTATGATGTTGTGTATCTATATTCAATAATGTTCTAAAATTTGTTAATACAATTAAAAACAAAAAAAGCAGGGCTTAATTTGTGCCAGAACAGTATTCAGGCACTTCTTGAGCCTCCTAAAGGAAGTAAGGCAGCTTCCATCCCGATTGCCTCACTTAGCTTCCACTGAGACTACCATCCTTCATTGTCATGGTCTAGCTTGCTGCTGCTGCTGCATGTATCTTTTTCTTCTCTCTGCTGCTTGCAATGCGCTAACACCTTCCTGGATGAGTGGCAGTGACAAAGGAGAAGGTACGGAGCTGTTGAGCGTGCGCGTGCCTCTAAGGCTCTGCTAGTCCCGCCCCTCCAATGAACACTTCCTGTTTCTGAAGGGGCAGGTGGCGCACGCAAGCTCAATGGCCCCATGCCTTCTCTCTCTTCTGTTGCTGCCGCATGTCCAGGGAAGCAGAAGCAGCATGACTGACAGCAGAGGGAAGAAGAGATGAACACCTGATCAGTGTGCGGGCAGGAAAGAAGAGATCCTGGATCAGTATGGGAGGTCAAAACAAGAGGTATTAGAGGGAAGGAAGATGCTGACTCAGAAAAGGAAAAAAGAAGGGAAATGCTCAATTAGAAGGAGGGGGCAGTGGTAAATAGGGGAGGGGATAGAGACCCAACAGACAGATAAAGACAGAGGAACACTTGGAAGGAGGGAGTTGAGTAACAATGGAAATGCTAGACATGGGGCGGGCGGGGGGGGGAGGATAGGAAGGCAGAAGATGCTGGACCAGGAGGAAGACTGTAACAAGACAGAAGGGAATAATGATTATAATTATAATTATAATTGGGGGATAAGTTCAGACAAAGGGAATCTGAACATCAGGGGAATAGGGAGATAAGGTAAATACTAGACATTGGGGGAGGAGTATGAAAAGGGGGGAGATGCTGGACATTGGTGGGGGATAAGAACACAAAGAGGGTATGCTGGAAAAGCGTAGTTACTTACCTGTAACAGGTGTTCTCCAGGAACAGCAGGAATCAGTCCTCACACATGGGTGACATTGGCACTGACGGAGCACGTATGGAGCATTTCCTCAGCTTTCAAAGAAAGCCTTTGGGAATGTACAATGCATGCGTGATCTCCTTCCCACCCAAAGGTGCCATCTTGCTCAGTCAGATGACATAGCTAAGACGGAAGTCAGGCAAAAACGAAAGGATGGCAACTCCAAGGGGAGGAGGGAGGGTTGTGAGGACAGATTCCTGCTGTTCCCGGAGGACACTTGTTACAGGTGAGTAACTATGCCTTCTCCAGGAACAAGCAGGAAGTCAGTCCTCACATATGGGACTCCCTAGCTCCAGGCTGCTGAGGACCACACCACGACAGTACCAATGGCAACCAGTTGGGTGACCGTGAGTTGCAGAAAGTGAGCCCCCGCTGAGAGACTCTGCAAAACCCTAGTGTCCAGCAACACTATCACTCCGGTAGCCTGAACACAGAAGGTTGGAAGGCAGGAGTTGCCTACACTCCAAGAATATTACACAGCACTGCCTGATCAAAGGCACTGTCCTTGCGGAATTTGCTTTCCTGACAATATTGTGCTGCGAACGTGTGAATGGATGACCAAGTGATGGCTCTGCAAATTTCTGTCACCGGCACCATTGCCCTCACTCGATGGCGAGGGCAATACAGTTCGCCACCCAAGAGGATAGGGTATGCTTGGTTACAGGGAGCACCAGTCTGCTGGTGTCATAGGACACGAAAAGCTGAGGTGCTTTGCATTGGCCCTGGGTCCACTGCAGAAAGAAGGACAGAGCCTATTTACAATCCAGTGTGTGGAGTATGAGCTCCTCCCTGCTGGCATGAAGCCGCAGGTAGAGGGTGAGGAGTACCACCTCCTGGTTGAGATGAAACGGGGATATGACCTTCGGAAGGAACTTAGGGTGAGTGCAGAGCACTACGTTGTTCTTGAAGAACCTGATGTACAGGGGGTCCACCACCAGCTCTTGAAGCTCAGTGACTCTACAAACTGAAGTCAGGGCCACCAAGAAGGCCACCTTCCAGGATAGATATCTGAGGTGCCAAGTGGCCAGTGGCTCCAATGGTGGCATAGTCAGCTGGGAGAGCACCACGTTGAGGTCCCATTCTGCTACCGGAGGGCGGACAGAGGGCTTGGAAAGCAGAAGGACCCGTAGGAACCGGGAAACCAGGGACTGGCTGGATAAGGGCTTTCCCCCTACTGGGTGGCGGTGAACAGCTATGGCACTCAGATGCACCCGGACTGAGTTAGATTTCAGCCCTGCGTGTGACAGATGCACTAGGTACTGGAGTACCAGCTGGACGTGGCAGGAGAACGGGTTCTCCTTCCTATCTGCGCACCACAGGGCAAACCTGAGTCACTTAAAGGCATAAGTCCTCTTTGTGGAAGGCTTCCTGAAGGCTAGCAGAGTTTCCTCAACCTCTTGTGGTAGGTTAAACGGGGCCAAGGCTACCCTCTCAGCAGCCAGGTCATTAGAGTCAATGACCCCTACATTGGGGTGCAGAAGGGAGCCCTCTTCCTGAGTCAGGAGGTCTGGGGCTTGACCCAGGGGTACTGGGAGTGTCGCCACTAGTGAGAGCAGTAATGGGAACCAGGGTTGCCTGGGCCACCTGGGGGCGATCAGTATCACTGATGCCCTCTCGCTGTAAATTTTGAAGAGTCTTGGCGACCACGGGAGTCAGTGAGAATGCATACAGCAGTCCCTTGGACCATGAAATCAGGTACGCGTCTGCTGCTACCCTCTGTGGGTGTGGCTGCCAGGAGCAGAAGTGAGCCAGCTGTGCGTTGTCCAGAGAGGCAAAGAGGTCCATCTCGGGCCAACCCCAAAGGCGGAAGAGCTTCTTTGCCACTGCAGGGTCGAGATGCCACTTGTGAGGGCGCAGGACTCTGCTGAGTGTCCGCCAGGTAATGTCCTGGCCTGGGAGGTAGACTGCTTGCAGAAGCATGCCATTGCACACTGCAAAGCAGAGGAGGGCTACAGCCTCCTGGCAGAGGGAGTACGAGCCTGTATTCCCCTGCTTATTTATATAGAACATTGAGATCCAGTTGTTCATCTGGACCAGCACAGGTCTGTTCCGCAAGAGGGAGCAGAATGCACGTAGGGCGAGGATACTGCCCAGAGTTCTAGAAGACTGATCTGTAGTAGAGACTCCTCTCTGGACCAGCAACCCTGAGTGCGGTAAACTCCGCAGTGAGCTTCCCAGCCCTTGAGAGAGGCATCTGTGGTCAGGGTCCTCTGTGGTGGGGGTGCCTGGAAGGGCATCCCTGCCCGGAGGAGACCCAGGTTTTTCCACCAGTTGAAGGATCTCCCCAGCTGGCGGGAGCATCCTGACCCTGTCCCGGAGTCGGCCGTGGCCTGGATGCACTGAGAACACAGGCACCATTGAGCGGTATGCATGTGCAGGTAGGGCTATTGGTGTGACATGGACCATGGAGGCTATGTGTCCCAGCAGGCGGCGGAGAAGGCAAGCCGGCACCGTTTTGCAATGTTGGACCTCCCCTGCCAGCTGTTTGAGGCATTCTACCCTATACTGAGGGAGGAGGGCTCTGGCCCGCACCGTGTCCAGCTGAGCTCTGATGAACTCTAGGTCTTGCACCGGAGCGAGATGTGATTTGGGGTGGTTGATGACAAACCCCAGGTGCTGCAGGAGGAGGATGGTACATTCTGTGCCCTGACTGGCCTCTGCAACTGTGCCACCTCTGATGAGCCAGACATCGAAGTAGGGGAAGATGAACACCCCTTGTAGGTGCAGATGGCTGGCTACCACTGCTAGGCACTTTGTGAACACTCTTGGTGAGGAGGCCAGGCCAAAGGGAAGTACCTTGTATTGGTAGTGACTTCTCCCTACCATGAATCTCAGTTATTGCCGGTGAGATGGGTGGACCAGGATGTGGGTGTAGGCATCCTTTAGGTCCAAGGAACAAAGCCTGTCTCCCTGGTGGAGGTAAGGCAGCAGTGTCCCAAGGGAGAGCATGTTGAACTTCTCCCTCACCAGGAACTTGTTCAGGTCTTGGAGGTCCAGGATGGGCCTGAGACCCCTGGTTCTTTTGGGGACAAGAAAGTACCTTGAGTAGAAACCCTTGCCCCAGAGGCGCTGGGGAACAGGCTGTACTGCCCTGACCCTTAGTAGACCTGCTATCTCTGAGGGCAAGAGGGCCTGGAGAAGGAGAGGTCACATTGGTTCTCCTGGAAAATGCCCTGGAGGTGGCAGCTGGAAGCAGAGATGTAACCCTTCACCACCTGGAGCGCCCACTGGTCCGAGGTGACCTCAGGTCACTTATTTATTTATTTATTATACCACGATCTTTAGAATCAGTGCGGTTTACATGTATACTAAAAGTACTTTTTATTCCCTTGTCCCCGAAGGGCTCACAATCTAAGCCACTCCTCCCTCTTGTGGGAGAAGAGTGCCAGGCGGGTGAGGGTCTCCAAGAGGGAGGAAGGCCCTGCCCTGGGAGTCAAATGCTCCCTCCAGGTTGAGCCAGAGCTGGTGTCTGCAGTTTGGGGGCCTTTGGCTTCCTCAGTCCGTGTCCCTGACCCTTGGGCTGGGATAACTGCTGCTGCTGGCTTGGGAAGGCTTGGTAGTGGTGACTATGATGGAAAGAACCCTTCTTCCTCAAAAAAGTTGGTCTTTTCCCCAAGGTTTTCTTACAGAGAAGGTTAGAGGTCTTCTTTGAGAGTCTCTGCCTGGTCAATACCTCAGCCTCAATTTTGGCCACCTTATCGGCCATAGGTTTCCCAAACAGGTTCTCCCCAGTGCAGGGGACATCCAGCAGGGGATATCCAGCAGCTTTTCCTGGACCCATTTCTCGAGGTCCGAGGTCAGTAGCCAGGCTTGACAATGAGCACTATTGCCTGCGGCTGCTGCCTGGGCTGCAGCCTCAAACCCATCGTAGGCGACCTGGGACAGGAACTTAGAGCAGTTCCAGATGGTGACCCCAAGGTCTGGAACTATTGCAGGGGTTCCCCAGTGAGCCCTGCTGAAACATCCACAAGCTCCTGAATGAGGCTCTTAAGATACATCCCTATGTAGAGCTCACAGGGTTGTATCTGGCAGCCTAGCATGGACCCCTGGAAGCACTTGCAGCCCAGGGCGTTGAGGGCTCTGGCTTCTCTACTGGGGGTACAGACAAATAAGTCTTCTGACTCTTCAGTTTCTGCATCGAAGACTCCACCACCATGGAATTATGGGGGAGTTGGGCCTTATGGAAGCCTGGACTCCTCTTGATGCGGTAGATGGCATTGAGGTGTCGGCTGACCACTGGCACTGAGGCCGGGGTCACCCACATCCGTAGGAGCAGCCGCTCGAAGATGGGTTGCAATGGCACCGACTGAGCCTCCTTTGATGGAGACTCATACCGGAGGATCTCCAGTTCTTCAGTGCATGGATCCCCCTCGGACTCGGCCGGGATCGAGAGGGCTCAGGCCATTTCCCGGACAAAGTCGTGGAATGCCATGTCCTTGGGTGGGGAATGGCGCCAGAGTTCTGGAGGAGACGGCTCAAAGGGAATATCTCAGTGTCGAGAGGTCTCAGGGGAGGCCTCGAAGTCGGTCTCCCAGTCTGACTCCGAGGGCGTCGAGGAGTCCGAGGCTCGGAGCTCCTGCACCGTGAGGGCCTGCATCGGGGAACTGGGGTCCCCCAACCGGTCTTGGGTCAGACTCCCAGAAACTAGCCGGGGAGGACTGGACACCTGAGGATCGGGAATGGGATCTCAATCTGTGCCGAGGGCTAGCCCAAGGCCGATAGCGCTTGGGGTCCAGCTCGATGCCCGGGGATGCCACCACAGTCGGGGGCCCAGTTATCGGGGCAGATGACGTGGACAAACCTGACATCATCGCCTGCTGCATGGTCAGGATGGAAGAGATACTGTTTCATGACCGCCATTCTGGCCTCAATGTCAGAAGGCTCCGTAGCTTTTGGTGTGGGCATCGAGGGTTTCGGGCAAGCGTGTCCTCAATGAAGACAGTGGCCTTGGGGAGCCTTGCGTGATCACCGCTGACTGAGAACGCCTTCCTAGAGACCTAGGGGGGTCTGCCGGGAATCATCCAAGTCCCACCACAGGACTTTACCAGGTTTCCCCAGTGGAACCTCGACTTGCTTCAAGGATTTCTTCTCTCTCTTGCCAGGGTCCAGCATCTTTCCAGAGGAGCTGCTGCCGCGGGACTCCGAAGATGCCTAGGCCTCATGGGAGGTGCTCGGCTTTGGGCTCAGCCTCGGGGAAGCCAGGGAAGAAATGGACAGCGGGAACATCTTCCCCTGTAACTCCGACCTTTTCTGGTTGGTCTGAGGGGTCATGGCCTGACACAGGTCACAGGAAGTACTGTCATGATCCAGGCTGAGCCAATGCAAGCAGCAGTGGTGGGTGTCTGTGACAGACATAATTTGATTGCAACGATCACACTTTTTAAAGCCACTGGGAGGGGAGTCACGTGATGTGGTGAGCCGAGGCAGCAGCGTTATCCTCGGCTCCGGGGCAACCCGCTGGAAAATAGCGAAAATTCTCTCCCCGGGAAACTAAAACGTATCAGACCAAACTGGAGAACGTTGGGGAAGCTTTATGCAAATCCTAGCAACAGCGGAAAACTGAGAGACTCAATAGATGACCACTAAAACACCATGGGGGGAAAAGCCCCGGCCTGGAAGCTCAAAGATGGCAGATCTCAGCCCATCGAGTCTACCTGCCTTGCAAAGCGAGCACACTGCTGGCTTAGTAGAAGAGGTCACAATGGCGGTAGTAAAAGCGTTAAATGAAAGACTCCTTACCATTAACGCACAGCTCTCCCAGGTGGTGCAGGGAGGGCAGACTTCGGTGGGCAGCTGGAGAGTGCGGAACATCGGATTTCTGCAGATGGAAAAGATAACCTTGGAGTGGGCACATTGACTGGGTCAACGGCAAGAAGGGGAGAATCGGCCACGTGTGGTGATAGCATGCTTCTTAAGTTTCGTGCAGAAAGAGGCAGTACTCCAGGCGGCTAAAGCTCACTGGAAGGTGGACGCTGGAACTCGTGACTTTCTCATCTTCCAGAATTACTTAGCGGCAGTGAGCAGGAAGCGCAGGGAGTATGCCACAGTCTGTAAAGGCCTGAGCAAAAAGGGTATCCGATTCTCACTCCTATATCCTGCCAAGCTCCATATTGAACACCGGGGGACTCAAAAGTACTTTGGCACCCCAGCGAAGGCGAGTGGTTTCCTAAACACCTTACCGGGCTGATGTGCATGAAGGGGAGCCTAGAACTCGATTGTGTCATTGGCCTTCGTATGTCGTTCTTAAAAGCAGTGGCATCAGCTTGAGACTAAAGAAGGGAAGTGATATAAAGTTTACCTGAACAGCAAACATTCTGACTGGGTGGAGAAGACTGGTTGTATGGACATTCCAGCTGAATGCTGCCAGGTGGTTTGGAATATGTTTGTTAGGTTGTATGTTGTATGTTGCTAAAGACAGTTGTTTGATACTATGCCCCAATTGTGAATACTGGGGAACATGTATTGGCCTCTTCTCTTCTATATTCTCCTGACCCCCACTTTCTCTTCTCTCTTTTTTTCTTTGGCTCTTTCTCTCAGCCCTTTCGCTACCCCCCCCCCCCCCTTCTTTCCTCCTGGCCTTTTTGGGTTTTCTTCTTTTTCTTCCCTCCCCTCCGGCTTTCTTTCTATGCTGAGCTCCCTCTGGCTGGACTGTACATCTGCATGGGGCAGGAAAGGGGTGACAGCCCCCGGAACCTGGGGGAGTGAGAGCAATTCACGCATTAGAAGATGTGGCAGAGATCATACTTAAATGGACTTCATGTCTTAACTTTGTTCTAAGATATGACTGGGGCTGCTAGAGGGGGGGAGGGGTGGCCGGACGGGAGTGGGGTGGGTGATGAGGGCAGCAGGAGGGAGAGCCAGGTAGGAGGGGGTGGGAGGACCCGGGGGGGGGGGTTGACAGGGAGGGGGGGGCGAGTTAACGGCTGACAATGGGAACAAGTTTCAGTTCTGTTCATCGTCAGCTAGGAGGGTGGTAAATAGGGGAATAGTTTGAAGAGAGGGAAGAGATGTAGAGGGTGTAGCAATAAGAATAACAGCAGGCTCCTAACGCATCAGGACTCAGATGCAGGCTCCAGCACGGAGAGGCAGATGGTAAAAAGAAGGGGGTGAGGTGGGGGGAGGGGAAGGGAAGGGGTACCAGGAGGGGAAGGGAATTAATTGCAAGAAAAATAGATCTGGAACAAGGTTTGGCTGGACTGGGGGGGGAGGGCACCCATAGGGGATAATTGGATTGAGAATGGATATTCGCAGGATGATAGAAATGGAAACCGGGAAAGAGGCCCTGGGCTGCGGAGAAGAGATGGTGAGGACAGGGTCAGCTCTAGGCTGGGGGGGGCCTGACCCATGACAGCAATATGAAGTTCATAACTTTGTTGAGTCTGAACTGGAAGAATGGGTAAAGAGCTGAATTTGGCTTCATGAAATGTATGTGGGGTGGGAATGCCTATAAAAAGATATAAATTGTTGCAGCAGCTGAAAGCACGCCACACAGACATTGCATTTCTCCAGAAAACCCATCAATCGGAAATTGAGCATGCAAAATGGAAGCGGAGTTGGGTGGGACAGGTATATGGTGCTGCATCAGTAGGGAAGAAAGCAGGAATCGCTATTCTAATTGCCAAGGGTGTGGATTTTGAGATGAAGAAGGTGCATTCGGATCCAACGGGCAGATATGTGCTGGTAGAGGGGCAACATTTGGGCGCAAGGGTGGTACTGGAGTCTGTCTATGCCCCAAACACTTATGAAGCCTCCTTTTATTGAGCCAGTTAAGAATGCCTACGAGCATTGGGGGATAAGCCACTGCTCTTGGCAGGAGACTTCAACTGTGCCCTAGATCATGCAGTGGACAGATCACAGACCACCGGAGCACAAGCCCAGCGCCAAGCATGCAGAATTCTAGGAATAAGTGAAGCTTACAGCTTGCTAGACATCTGCCAGATACTCCATCCAAGTGAACGGGATTTCACACACTTGTCGAGGGCGCATAGCACATGGTCCCATATTGATTAGTTTCTCATCTCGGCCGGCTTATTTGAGCAGGTCACCAAAGCGAAAATAGGACCGATTATTATATCTGACCATGCTATAATATCCTTGGGTGGAGTGAGGTGGAGAGAGCACAGGGGCACACACCCATGGTGCCTCCCTATGGAGGTGATGGGAGATCCTGACTTTAGGCCTTTTCTTTGGGCAAAATGGGAAGAATATGCTCTGAACAATGCTCTGCATGTCACAGAGCCTGCTCCATTCTGGAAGGCTGTCAAAGCAGTCATTAGGGGTGAAATAACAGGGTATGTGGTGGCCAGGCGGAAACAGATGAATAACCGCATATTAAAGCTGGAATGTATGCTTAGAGAGCTAAGGCGAAAGCTGATAACACACCCTTGCAAAGAGCATCGTAAGGCTCTCCATGAGGTGCAGGTGGAGTTGAATTCACTTATTCACCAGAGAGCGAAGAAATCTTTATTTTATTAAAGATTACAATTATACAAGTTTGGCAATAAAACGGGCAAGCTCCTATCATAGCTGATAGGGACAAAGGATAGGCCAAGATGATGCGTGATGCGTGATGTAGGAGGAAACTTGCAACATTCCATGGCAGGGGTAGAAACGTTTTCAGAGATTTTTATCATTATCTGTACCAAGGAGAGGACCACCCAGGACCTGAGGGGAAGTGGTTTTTGGAAGAATGTGGGCTCCCTCAGTTGACTGGATCACAGTGGGTTCCGGAAGATTGCGACCTGTATGCAGAGACATCCTACACATCAAGAGATATCCCTGCAAAATGCCTTCTCTGCCTTGGCTAATGAGGATGCCCAACCCAAAGAAACTGAAGGGCCCTTAATTGAGTCAGACAATGCCCAATCTCCTGCTAAAGCACCAAATATGAAGAAAACCTCACCAAACAAAAAACTATTACTACTTGGAGATTCCATCATCAGAGGCACCAACTTGGAAACACAGTTCAAAGGAGAGAAGACAGTCATGTGCCTACCAGGCTCTTCAGCCAGCAGAAATACAAACCAAGTTGTTGAAATACTTAGCGCAAAAAGTGAGCACTCCAAACCAGATGTTATTATCCACTTGAGCACAAATGACCTGGCTAGAAACAGTGCCTCTACAGCCCAAAAGGACTTCCAATCTCTGGGAGAGAAACTCAAGCCCATTGTTAACACTGTTGCATTCTCAGAAGTTCTACCTGTTCTTGGTAAGGGGACAAAAAGGCTGCATCGCATTAACAACTTTAATACATGGCTCCAGACCTGGTGCAAACAAGAAGGATTCAGATTTATTGGCAACTGGGGCAACAGATGGACCAACAAGAGACTATACTGTGCTGATGGACTACATCTCTCTGTCGCAGGGAAAAGAAACCTGTGAAAAATTCAGGCAGTATGTGGATATGCATTTAAACTAGGAAAAGGGGGTGACGGATGTGGAAGGTCAACATCTGCATGCCACTCCCTGCAAAAGCAAAACAACATCAGAAACAGCCACACTCTTAAACCACACATCAAAAACAAGTGGAAAGAAGTGGGCAGAATAAAATCAATGCAAAATACACACAAGCCAGGTAAATGCTGGAAAGCAATGAGCACAAATGCTCGAAGCTTAGCCAAAAAAATTCCAGATCTGGAAGCCCTAATGGTGGAAACGGATTTGGACATCGTGGCCGTTACGGAAACATGGTTTAATGAATCGCATGATTGGGATATAGCCATAGCTGGCTATAATCTATTCAGAAGAGACAGAGAAAATGGAAAAGGAGGAGGAGTAGCCTTGTATGTCAAAAGCAGTATTAAAGCTACTGAAATGCACGGAACATGGGGAAAAGAAGAAGCGCTCTGGATTGCGTTGGAAAGAGGAGATGGCACTGTCATCCATATTGCTGTAGTCTACAGACCTCCGACTCAAATTGAAGAGAGAGATAATGAATTGATTATAGATATTGCCAAGATAGCAACAAAGGGGGAAGCGATCATATTAGGTGACTTTAATCTACCTGATGTGGATTGGATTACTCCTTCTGCACATCTGGAAAGAAGCAAAAAAATTGTGGATGCTCTCCAAGATGCATTACTTAGACAAATGGTGATGGAACCAACCAGGGAAAGCTCAACGCTGGATGTAGTGCTTACCAACAGTGATAACGTGTCGAATGTCTGCGTGAGTGCCCCTGTGAGCAACAGCGACCATCACACGGTGTGGTTTGAGATAAAAGCCATGGTACAGGCCAATCATAGCAAGCTCAAAGTCCTAAACTTCAAAAACACTGACTTCAATAAAATGGCCGAGTACTTAAAGGAGGAGATGACGGGGTGGAAGGAGATAAGGGAAGTGGAATTGCAATGGACTAAACTAAAGGCGGCAATAAAAGGGGCAACAGATAAATATGTAAGAAAAATAAATAAAAACAAGAGGAGAAGGAAACCTATTTGTTTTTCCAAAGAGGTGGCTGCGCAAATAAAGGCAAAAAACACAGCTTTCGCAAAATTCAAAAGCTTGCAAACAGAAGAACACAGAAATGAATACAGGATCCAACTCAAAGAGTCTAAAAGAGTAATAAGGATAGCAAAATCAAAGGCAGAAGAAAAGATGGCTAAAGATGTTAAGGGTGGCAACAAAACTTTCTTCAGGTATATTCAGGAAAGGAAGAAGATCAGAGTTGGAATTGCAGGACTCAGAAGTGCTGGGAAAGGACTCGTGGAAAGTGACACTGAAAAAGCGAAATTGCTAAACAAATACTTCTGCTCTGTTTTTACTAAAGAAGATCCTGGAGATGGACCAGCTGTGACTCCCAAATATAAAAATAGGACTGAAGTAGATACCACACCATTCACAGAAGATGAGGTGTTAGAACAACTTGCTAAACTGAAAGTGGACAAAGCCATGGGACCAGATGGGATACATCCCAGGATACTGAAAGAGCTCAGAGAGGTTCTTGCAGGACCATTAAAGGATGTCTTCAACAGGTCCTTGGAAACAGGAATGGTTCCTCAGGACTGGAGAATGGCTAATGTTGTACCTCTACACAAAAGTGGTGACAGGGAAGAAGTGTCAAATTACAGGTCCGTGAGCCTTACCTCGGTGGCAGGAAAAGTAATGGAGGCGCTCCTGAAAGAGTGAATAGTGAACTTTCTCAAAACCAACAGGTTGCAAGATCCAAGGCAACATGGTTTTACCGAAGGACGGTCTTGCCAAACAACTCTGATTGAGTTCTTTGATTGGGTGACCAAGGAACTAGATCTGGGGCATGCAATGGATGTCATCTATCTGGATTTCAGCAAAGCCTTTGATACTGTTCCTCATAGGAGGCTTGTCAATAAACTCAGTAGCTTGGGGATGGGTCCCAAGATAGTAAACTGGATTAGAAATTGGTTGACTGACAGACAACAGAGGGTGATGGTACATGGAGCTCACTCGGATGAGAGGAAGGTGATTAGTGGGGTGCCTCAGGGTTCGGTCCTAGGCCCGGCACTGTTCAATATATTTGTGAGTGATATTGCTGAAGGACTGAATGGAAAAGTCTGTCTTTTTGCAGATGACACAAAAATTTGCAACAGAGTGGACTCCCCCGAGGGAGTGGATAACATGAGGAAAGATCTACAAAAGCTGGAAGACTGGTCTAATGCTTGGCAACTACGATTTAATGTGAAAAAGTGCAGTGTCATGCACTTGGGTAGCAGGAATCCAAGGGAAAAGTACACAATAGGGGGTGAGAGGTTGGTATGCACGGTTCAGGAGAAAGACCTTGGTGTGATTATCTCTGATGATCTCAAGGTGGCAAAACAGTGCGACAAGGTGGTGGCAAAAGCCAGAAGGATGTTGGGCTGCATACAAAGAGGGATTACCAGCAGAAAGGAAGAGGTACTTATGCCACTGTACAAGTCACTGGTAAGGCCTCACTTGGAATACTGTGTTCAGTTTTGGAGGCCATATCTTGCAAAAGATGTAAAAAGACTGGAAACTGTTCAGAGAAAGGCGACCAAAATGATTTGGAGCCTGCGTCAGAAGCCTTATGAGAAGAGACTTGAAGACCTAAATATGTACACTTTGGAGGAGAGGAGGGACAGGGGAGATATGATTCAGACCTTTAAATACTTAAAGAGAAATGATGAACAAACAAACCTCTTCCAAAGACGGGGAAGCTGTAAAACTAGAGGGCATAACATGAAGCTGCAAGGTGGTAAATTGAAAGGCAATGTCAGGAAATATTTCTTCACTGAAAGGGTGGTGGATGCTTGGAATGCCCTCCCGATGGAAGTGGTGAGGGCAAACACGGTGATGGAATTCAAAACGGCATGGGACAAACACAGTGGATCCCTTTACAGCAACAGGATAAAAGCAAAATAAATGGTACCATCTAACTTCTGAACTATCTAGTGTCTGAACAAATAAGGGTGTCCTACATGGAGTGGTGGGTTCACCCCTAAACAGAAACAAAAACATGGGGAGGGGTGGCCTGCACAGAGCGACAGGTGCACCTACTCTTGCCATCTTGCTGGGCAGACTAGATGGACCATGCTGGTCTTTATCTGCCATCACTTACTATGTTACTATGTTACTATGACTGAGGAGCAAATAGCTGACCTTAACGGCCCCATAACTGCACTGGAAGTACAACGAGTTATTAAAGGTCTGAAAATGGGATGGGCCCCAGGGCCAGACGGGCAAAGATATTGGCGCATTGGCAGCACACTCGCCTCCACTAATACATGAGAATCAAGTGGGATGTGTGCAGGGCAGAAGCATAACAGAGTCAGAAGGGTACCTAGTTCCATGTATGTTAGTCTCCAAGAGACCTGGTCTTCCATGATGATCAACTTTGATGCCGTAAAGGCATTTGATAGGGTCAATTGGGGGTTTATGTATCAAGTTTTGGAAAACGCCAGGATCAGTGTCTTTTTTTGCTTCGGCGATTACACTGTTGTACTCTAACCCCCGTGGCATGGTATTGGTTAATGACCAACTGACGGAGGACTTCCCTCTAAGGAGAGGCACCTGACAGGAGTATCTCCTTTCACCAATGTTTTTTGTTTTGACCCTGGAGCCACTGTTGAGCCGCCTCTGTTCGGCCCCAAACATCAAAGGCATCTGTAAGGGACTTGAGGAATTCCGGGTGGCGGCCTTTGCAGATGACCTTTTGGTACACCTTGGTAATCCAGAGCAAGA
Organism: Ichthyophis bannanicus; assembly: GCA_033557465.1. Taxonomy (NCBI): domain Eukaryota; kingdom Metazoa; phylum Chordata; class Amphibia; order Gymnophiona; family Ichthyophiidae; genus Ichthyophis; species Ichthyophis bannanicus. Next base: position 562,958,206 of record CM066033.1, read on the forward strand.
ATTACCGACATTGCTAATTCTCATACATACTTATGGTAGAATATTGGGATTTAAGTTAAATCTTGACAAATCTGAAGCGCTCCCCCAGGACCCCTCCCTTCCAGGAGGTCAATGGAGGGGCTCTTTTCCACTTAAATGGGCTAAGGAGTGGTTTAAATATTTAGGAATTTACTTCCCTATTAAATTAGATGACCTTTATAAGGTCAGTATAGCAAACCTTCTGGAAGATCTTCGAAAGAGGGTTCAGCGGTGGCAAGACCTCCCTTTATCATTGGGAAGCCGGATAGCCCTCTATAAAATGGTCACCTTCTCAAAGTGGCTATATACACACTTCAGACATTACCACTGATATTGAAACAGAGGGACCTTAGACAGATGGAGAGGCAGGTTAATACTCTTTTACGGTAGGGATGCCAGCCACGAGTGAAGTTGGCTGTCTTGCAAAAACCGTGGTGGCAAGGAGGAATGGGGTTTCCAAACATGTGAAGATACAATAAGGTGTGTGCCCTGAGGCATGTGAGGGATTGGTTATGGGATCTTCCGGACTATACTCCCTTGGGACGGGACCAGGCCATAGCGGCCCATACCACCTGCGGCACATATTGCATGCAGACAGTCGCACTAGGCTTCCTCCAACACAAAAGAACGTGATTTTTCAGTCGACCCAGGAGACTTGGAAATATGTGTGTAGATTAATACCATGCAATTCCTCTAGTTCGTTGTACCTGCCACTGTGCGAGAATGCTGCATTCCCACCCAGAACTGGAAAATCAATTTTTGAGAAGTGGAGCCGGCTGGGCCTCTCAAATATTGAGCAGATGGTAGAGGAGTTGGGAGCTCCACTTTCCTTTACAGAACTAAGAAAGCGTTATGGGCTATTGGGCAACCACATTTTTCCATACTTACAGGTCAGAAGTTATATTCATAATCTACCGAGGATGGCACTGGGTGTATGCTCCCCTCGGTGGAAGAGACGCTCATGGGTGGGTATAGGGAAGTCCGTATTGCGCATTTACATCGGGCGTTGGCGGAATTAACGCTGGGGAGGGGGGAAGGGGGGAGATTGGAGGAGGCTTGGATGGCTGATTTAGGGGAACAGATAATAGGTGAAGATCTTAAGGCCCTTGGAGATATTCCCTGATGGATCACGTCTGTAACCCTTCAGGACATGCAGTATAAGTTAATGCGATGGCTGTACTATGCCCCACACTGGGCATGGAAGGCAGGGTTGATAAAGGTGGATGTATGCCCTAGATGTGAAGCTCCATGAGTAACTTTGGGACATATGCAGTGTCGTTGCATGTTGGTTAAGAAGTTTTGGATGATGGTACTGAATGCTGTTCAAAGAGTCTTGAATATGGGGGGAACAGTTGGTTCCCTCTCAGCTTTATTGGATATTTGGCTGGCAGAGGACAGTTTGATAGAGGGGAGGCTTATGTGGAGAAGGCAGGCATGACTGATGGTTCGCAAAGCGATAATGCAAACGTGGCTGACAAAGGAAGGGCCATCCTACACACACTGATTGAACAATCTCTATGACTTATTGCTTATGGAGCGGAAGAAGGCCTCAAACCTCAATATACTTAAGAAAAAAAGCAACTCTTACAAACCACGATTAATAATGAATGATTAATGTAAATAGTTACAGCATTACTAGCCAATGTTAATTGTATATAGTTATGAAAAAAACACTGTTCCATGTTATTGTTCATGAAAAGTTAATTGTACATAGTTATGAAAAACGCTGTTCCATGTAAAACCATGTTCATTATATGTTAAGTGTAAACCGCCTTTGATCTCTGGAAAAAGCGGTATAAAAGAAAAGCATAAATAAATAAATAAGGGGGCACACCAAGAGGTGGGAGGAATTCATGCGCATGTGGGAGCCATATGTCCAGACTCTGCAGCCCAGGGCACAGAGTAGGGTGTTAAATCACTGTGAATGAGTGGAAGTAAGGTACAATAAAGGTGCCTGGGGGGGGAAGGAGAAGTAGAGTATAATAGGAAAGATGTGGGGGGGGAGGGGGGACTAGCATAAAGAATAGTACAAATTTCTATACATCAAGAATGGAACGGAGGGTAGTTTTAAGTAGGAATATGGTTACACTCACAGACTTGGATAAAATCCTAGGTTGTTTTATAAGAATGGTCACTAACAGATTATAGTAGGAACTAGACAAGAAGGGGGGGGGCATAGGCAGTTAGAGGACTGGCTATTATATCCCTGGGGGTGTAAGAGTTCCCACTCCCAAGGTGGAGGGATTCTATGGGGCCAGGATAGGGGAAGGAGGATTTAGAGGATGGGGGGGGGGGGAGGGTGGGAAGGGGGGAAAAAGGAAAACAATGTTGTATCTTAATTTGTATGCTACAAGTTTGTTAAGTTTGGAATGTTACTGTAACAAATGGATATGTGGCATGTTATATTTTTATGGTTTAATAAACAGTTGAAACATAAAACCACTGGGAGACATGATGGATCACACCTGGATGGGGTCGATGACTCCTGGGCGAAAAAGGGCACGAATGCCAGTCAAGGCAAGCCTCACTGAAAAAAACAGAGAACAGCACCGAGGATGGCGCCGGCTCGAGGCGGGAAGAGGAACTGGTATGCAAATCGTGAAAACTCAACTAAGAGGATAATTTTTAAGGAATATTTCTGGGGAAACAGGACATGTGTCCGTTGGGCTCCGCAGAAAAAAGGAGACTGAGCAAGATGGCACCCTTGGGCAGGAAGAGGACCACGCATGCGTGGTAGAATTCCCAAAGGCTTTCTTTGAAAACTGGGGAAGTGCTCTGCGCGGGCTCTGTTGGCGCAGACGTCACCCATATGTGAGGACTGACTTCCTGCTTGTTCCCAGAGAATAGGAAATGCTGGCATGGGGGTGGGGTGCAGGGCAATAGAGATGCTGGACATAGAAGGGTGGATATAGACAGGGAGGATGCTAGACATGAGGGGAAATAAGGAACTGGAGGAATACTGGACAGCAGTGGGTATAGAGACACGAGGAGAATACTGGACACAGAGGAGACAAAGCAGAGTTGCTGGATGAAGGGAGGGATCGAGATTAGATATGCTGGACAAATGGTCGGAGAGAGAGATGATTGACAAAGGATGGGAAGGGAGAGAATATGCTGGATGAAGGATGGGGCATAGAGAGAGAAGATTCTGGACAAAAGATGGGAGAAGGGGGCATGCTGGATGAAGGGTGAGAGAGAACATAGAGTTTGCAAAGGACTGGGGAAGGGGAAGAAGAAGAAGGAGAATGGAAGGGCTGAGGTAAGTGAAATATGGAAAGCTGTAGGTAGATGCATTAAAAAGAAGGAGATTTGAAAAGTGAAATTTAAGTGGATAAAGGCAGAAAAATAAATGGGAAGAAAGCTGAACAAGAAATATCAATGCCAAAGACAGATGAAAGAAATGAAGAAGACAGAAGATGAGAGAAGTAGTAGCAGATGAGCTGGAGACTTTGGAAAGAGAGAGTTAAGTGAAGACAGAAGAGAGCAAAAAGAAGAGACTGGTACCAACATTTATTTATTTATTTATTTATTTATTTATTTAACAATTATTTCTATACCGCTCTTTCACAAGTATCAAGTGCGGTTTACAATGAACATTATGTTATATGGTATGGATAGTATCATACCAAGTCATTTTACATAGAACAGATTAGAAACACAAAATGGCCAGAAAAAAAGACATATTTTAATGGAGCGATTGGAATATGTCAGTTATCTGGATAGTAGCTGAATTTTACTATCATCTGGATAACCTCTCAGTCAACCCACATTCTGCCCCAATCCTGACCTCCTTCTTATACAGATAGTATTGGGCTGTTTGGTCAGATTTTCAGCCCAATAAAATCTGTATAAATTTCTAAAATTTACAAATAGTGAAACATGTTCACTTGCTGCCAGTGAACATACAGCTTCTTTTGAAAATGTGCTAGAGCATACTACTTGCTAGTGTTTGAAATGCTTACATTAACACTTTATAGGGCCTGTTTACATCTGCTGGAACTACTGAGAGCATTCCTAGCATTTCTGGAGGGCTGCTGTGCACTTAACACAGGGCAACATTCACTACCATGTGTTGACAGCATGACAGATAGTGTGGAATACAATTAACAATACCTATTAAGGTGTGGGTAACTACAGTGTGTTTTCTATCATGCTAGCAATTAACAGGCCTTAAAACCCTCTGTGTTAACTGCATGTCCCTGTCCATTTCCCTGTCCCAAAATCATGAGTCCCACATTAACATATTAATGCAGCAATTATTGCACTAACAGTTAACGTACTGTGTTAACTGTCAATAGAGCGCAACACAGGAGTTAACATGCACTAAAGTATAGTTACTCACCTGTAACAGGTGATCTCCGGGAACAGCAGGAATCAGTCTTCACATACAGGTGATATCAGCACCAACAGAACCCAGTAAGGGAACACTCCTCAGCATCCAATAGGAATGCTTTTGGGAGCGTTCCTCCATGCATGCATGGCTGCCTTCCCACCTTGTCGCCTGGTCTCCTCAATCAAGTGAATAGCAAAGAAATAAAAATCTTTGTCTTCCAGAAATGAGAAAAAAAGGGAACAACTTGATAGGGAGGTAGGCAAGTTGTGAAGACTGATTCCTGCTGTTCCTGGAGATCACCTGTTATAGGTGAGTTACTACACTAGCCCCAGGATCAATCAGGAAGTCAGTCTTCACATATGAGACTCCCTAACCAAAGACAACCGAGCGAGAGAAGAATCCCGGTGCAGCTAGAGGTTGCAGCAGGGATCCAACAGACTCAGCTCATTCAGAGTACTCCTCACGGCGTAGTCAGATGAATGGTGGGCAAGTTGTCTAAATTTGAAAAAGGTTACGCAGAACACCTTGTCTGAATTGAGCACTAGCTCTGGAGTCTTTGTCCAAGCAATAGTGCGCTGTGAAGGTATGCAGGGAAGACCATGTCGCCTCTTGGCAGATCTCTGAGAAAGGAACAGACCGGAGATTAGCTACAGTAGTAGCCATGGTTCTGACATTATGAGCTATTACACGGTGTGGAAGAAACAGCCCAGCCTGCGATTAAGCAAAGGAAATGCAAATCTGCTAGCCAGTTCAAAGTGCTCTTTTGGTTACTGGTGTCCCTATATGAGCTTGGTCAAAAGAGACAAACAATTGAGAGGATTGGCAATTGTCCTTTGTATGGCCTAGATAAAATGGCAACGCCCTGTTGCAATCTAGGGTATGAAGTCTGGCCTCAGCCGGAAAGGTGTGAGGCATGGAAAGAATGTTGGTGGCAAAACAGATTGATTCAGGTGGAAGGAGGTGACGACTTTTGGCAAGAACTTAGGATGTGTGTGAAGGACCACCTTGTCATGATGAAAAGTAGTATAGGGAGCATAGCTCACTAAAGCTTGCAGTTCACTGACTCTTCGAGCTGAAGTACCTGCTATGAGAAAAAGAGGCTTCCATGTTACAAACTTTAAAGGAGTTGAAACCATTGGATCAAAAGGACTGCGCATGAGCTGTTCAAGAACAACATTTAGATCCTATGGTGTGGGAGGTGTACGGAAAGGCAAATTGGTCAGGAGAAGACCACACATAAAGCTCGCTACTAAGGGATGTGTTGAGATGGGGCGGTTCTCCAAAGTATGGTGAGAGGCCACAAAGCATAGTTACTCACCTGTAACAGGTGTTCTCCGAGCAGGAATCAGTCCTCACATATGGGTGACGTCGGCACCGATGGAGCCCTTGCGGAAGCATCCCCCCCAGCTTTCAAAGAAAGTCTTTGGGAGATGCCACCACACATGCGTGGTCCCCTTCCCGCCCAAGGGTGCCATCTTGCTCAGTCAGGTGGCATAGCTGAAAGACGGCAAAAACAAGGTGGTAAAGGAGCAACTCCAAGGGGAGGAGGGAGGTTTGTGAGAACTGATTCCTGCTGTCCCCGGAGAACACCTGTTACAGGTGAGTAACTACGCTTTCTCCGGGAACAAGCAGGAAGTCAGTCCTCACATATGGGACTCCACAGCTACAGGCTACCAAAAGCCCATAGCATAAAACAGGTGCTCCCTTACGGGGAGCCACAAGCAGCAGCAATTGAGTCTGTATCTACAGACCACAGTAGGACCCCTGTGTCCGATGAACCAGCACGCCGGTAGCCTGAACACAGAAGGGTCGGAGGGTAAAAGTTGCCTAAACCCCAAAAAGAGTAAGGAGCACAGCCTGGCCGAAGGCACTGATCCGTTGGGACTCTCTTTCCAGGCAGTAATGGGCTGCAAAAGTATGGACTGAAGACTAGGTAGCTGCCCGGCAGATGTCCACCATCGGGACAGAGCACAAGTTTGCCACCGAGGCCGCCATGGCCCTGACATGGTGCGCCGTGACGTAGCCTTCCAGAGGGAGCCTCGCCTGCTCATAAGTGAGGGCGATACAGTCTGCCACCCATGTGGACAGTGTATGCTTGGTCATCGCCTCCCCCAGCCTACTGGGGTCATAGGAGATAAAAAGCTGAGAAGCTTTGCGGTGGCTCTGAGTGCATTACATATAGAAGGACAAAGGCCTCTTACAGTCCAAGGTGTGAAGGACCGTCTCTGCCCAACTGGAATGAGGTCTTGGAAAGAAGGTAGGGAGCACCACTTCCTGGTTGAGATGGAAGGGGATACTACCTTCGTCATGAATTTGGGGTGCATGCGAAGCACCAATCTGTTCTTGTAGAACCTAGTATAAGGCACCTCCGCCACAAGGGCCAGAAGCTCGCTAATTCTGCAAGCGGAGGTGAGCACAACCAGGAAAGCCACCTTCCAAGAGAGGTAGCGAAGGTAGCAGGTAGACAGAGGCTCGAAGGGTGGGCGAGTGAGCTGCCCCAACACTACGTTGAGGTCCCATTCGGTTGCCGGAGGACGAATCGGGGGCTTCGATAAGAGCAGGCCCTGAAGAAAACGAGTCACCAAAGGTTGGACCGAGAGGGGCTTACCATCCACCGGAAGGTGGTGCACCACCAGGGCACCAAGATGCACTCGGACGGAGTTAGACTTGAGCCCAGATTGAGAGAGGTGGAGAAGGTACTGTAACACCAGTGCCATCGGGCAGGAAAAAGGGTCAGCCCCATGCTTAGCGCACCAAACCAAGAACCTGCGCCATTTGAGGGCGTAAGCCTTCCTAGTAGAGACCTTACGAGAGGCCAGCAGAATGTCTTTCATCTCAATTGAAAGGTTGAAAGAGGCCAGAGTCATACTCTCAGCAGCCACACTGTCAGTGACTGGGACCCCAGGTTGGGGTGCAGAAAATAACCCCCCTCCTGAGACAGGCGTCTCGGGGCAGTCCCCAAGGGAATGGGGGTCTCCACCACCAACTGGAGGAGCAGCAGGAACCACGGTTGCCTGGGCCACTGAGGAGCTATCACGATGAGTGAGGCCCTGTCGTGGAGGGTCCTGAACAAGGTCCTGGTGATCAGCGGCGTGGGAGGGAAGGCATACATGAGGTCTTCTGACCATGAGACAAGGAACACATCTGCTGCCACCCTGGATGTTGTCCGGACTGGCGAACAGGTCCATCACGGGCTCCCCCCAGAGCTGGAAAAGCCAACTGGCTACCCTGGGGTCCAGGTGCCACTCATGTGGTTGGAGGACTCTGCTAAGCCTGTTGGCCAGAAGGTTGTCCTGGCCTGGCAGGTACACTGCCTGCTGGAGGATACCCTATTGGATTGCATACGAGCAGAGGGCCAATGCCTCCTGCCAAAGGGTACGAGACACCGTGCCCCCCTGTTTGTTAACGTAGAACATCGCCATCTGGTTGTTCATCTGGATCAGCACCAGCTGGTGAAGCAGGTGGTGATAGAAAACTCACAGGGCTAAGTGTATGACTTGGAGCTCCAGGAGGTTGATCTGCTGGGTGCTCTCATTTGGTGACCAGTTGCCCTTGGTATGGAACTCTCCACAGTAGGCTCTCCAGCCAACCAGGGAGGCATCCATGGTGAGGACCCTTGAGGGGCTTGGAGCCTGAAAAGGCATACCCGCCTTGAGATGCTGGAGAGTCTGCCACCAGACCAGGGAGTCTGCCAGTTGGCAGGTTACAGAGACTCTGTCTTGGAGGCGACCTATGGCCTGAGACCACTGCACCATCCCCATGTGGAGGTGAGCGCCTGGGGTGACATGGACTGTGAAGGCCATGTGGCCGAGGAGGCACAGAAGAAGCCGAGTGGGCACCGAGGGATGGCACTGTATGTCCCATGCCAGAGTCCTGAGACGGTCAGCTCGGTCCCTGGGCAAAAAGGCCTTCGACTGGATAGTGTCGAGCTTTGCCCCGATGAACGCCAGGCATTGTGCCAGGAGGTGGTGAGACTTGGGGTAGTTTATGACAAACCCCAAGTATTGCAGGACCTGGATGGTGCGTATGGTGGCCTGCTGCACCTCTAAGGCCGTGCCTCCCTTTATGAGCCAGTTGTCCAAGTAGGGGAAGACAACCAAGTAGGGGAAGACAAAGACCCACAGGAGGTGGAGGAAGGTGGCCTTGACTGCCAGGCATTTTGTGAAGACTCTTGGGGCCGAGCCCAAGCCGAAGGGGAGGACCCTGAACTGAAAATGCTTGCCCCCCACTACAAACCACAGGTACTGCCTATGGTGGGGGTGGATGAGGATGCGAGTATAAGCATCCTTGAGATCTAAGGAGCATAGCCAATCTCCCTGCTAGAGGTATGACAGCAATGTTCCATGAGAGAGCATCTTGAACTCCCTCACCGGGAATTTGTTGAGGTTGCACAGGTTGAGGATGGGCCTTAGGCCCCCTGTCCTTTTTGGCATGAGGAAATGCCTGAAGTAGAACCCCTTGCTCTTGAGATGGTTGGGCACTGGTTCCACCGCTTTGTCCTCGAAGACCTGCCAAGTCCTTCAGTAGAAGGTCCCGGTGAAGGGGAGACCTGAGGGGCTCTCCCGGAAAGTAAGGGGGAGGCATCCGAGTCAGGGGGAGGAGATAACCCTTAGAAACTCCCCCCTGGCTGGGCCAGAGCCAGTGCCTGGGGTTTTGGAGTCTTCCGTTTACGAGGGCCATGCCCATGTCCCTTGGCCTGCTGAACCTGTTGGGGAGCTGGGGAGGCCTGAAAGGTGGGAAGTTTCTGTAAGTAGCTCCCTTCCTCAGGTAAAAGGACTTTTTACCCAAGCCCTTCCATCGGGGAGGGGCAGCGGTCTTTTTGGAGAGCCTAGTCCTCGTCATGAACTCGGTCTCCAGCTCGGCAGCTTGTCGGTCATGGGTTGGCCAAAGAGGTTCTCTTCTTGGCAGGGGACATCGACCAATTTGTCCTGAACCCACTGCTTGAGGTTGGACTGTAGCCAAGCTTGGCGGCATGCACCACTGCCCGCTGCTGCTACTCGAGCCACCAACTCAAACCCGTCATAGGCTGCTTGAGACATGAAGTTGGAGCATTCACGGACTGCCTTGGCCAGGTTCTTAAACCGCTGCAAGGGTTCCTCGGAGAGACCAGCAAAGAACCCGGCGAGTTCCTTTGCCAGGTCTCAGGTACATGCCCATGTACAGCTGGTAGGTCTGGATATGGCCGATGAGCATTGAACCCTGGTAGCACTTTCTGACAAGGGCATCCAAGGTGCAGGCCTCCCTGCCAGGGGGCACCGAGGAGTGTGTCTTCTGCCTTTTCAGCTGACGCATGGCCAACTCCACCACCATGAAGTTATGTGGCAGCTGTGATTTTTGGAAGCTCGGGCTCCAGTGGACTCAGTACAGTGCGTCGAGCCATTTGCTCACCACCGGTACCAAAGCCGATGTCTCCCACATCTGGAGCATCAGCCGTTCCAGGATGGGAGGAATGGGCACTGTGAGCGATTCCCTTGGAGTAGCATCGTACTGGAGGATTTCCAATTCATCCACCCAAGGGTTCGCCTCCAATTCGGTAGGGAACACCAGGACCTTTGACATATACTTGATGAAATCAAGGAAGCTCATATCCTCCGGCAGAGACCGCTGTCGAGGCTCCAAGATGGGAGAGACAGATAGGATGTCGTGGTAGCGAAGGGTATCAGGGGACTCCTCATCCTCCATCTCCCATTCGGAATAGTCCATAGAGGACTCATAGGAGGGCTGCTCCGCGGGCCTTGGGGCCCCTGAAGCCCTGCAGCCGGCGCCCAGCATACTTGCTGGGAATGCCCATGGTCCCATCGAGGGGGACTCGGATCGTGACCTCAGCTGAGGATTGGCTCAGCCTCTGGGGACGTCGTGGATGTCGAGGGCCCAGTGGTCAGGGCGGATGAACCGGTCGTGCTGGACAACAGCGCCCGCTGCTGATCCATGAAGGGAAACTGTGCTCCAGGGCTGCCATTCTGGATTCCAGATCAGAAGGCTCATCAGCCTTTGGCACAGGCACTGAGGGACTCTGGCCCAACGCCAGCTCCCCCGAAGGGGAATCCTCGATGAGGGTCGTGTCTGGGGACCGAGGCTGGTCTGCGGTCAGATCCTTTCAGGGGACCTTTGCCGGCCGCTTCCTCTCCGAAGCCTCAGACGAACGTCTCAGACTGTGGGACCGGGGCTGGGGAGCATCTGGCCGGTCGGAACCGTCCAAGGATGCCGCCTTCTAGGGTTTCTTCTTCTTCCTTCATTCCCTCAAGGGAGACCCCCTTTCTGAGGACCCACGACTGGGCTCGGGTTTGGGAGGTTCCACCTGAAACGTCGGGGTCTCAGATGAGGCCCTGCCCTTCGGAGGTACCAGGGACTCAGGGGAAAAAAACAAACAAAAAAAACCTTATCGTGCTGCTGCTGGCGGCTCTTGAGGGCCTTACTGGACATCCTTTTGCAGAGACCGCAGGCTACTGAGTCGTGGTCTAGCCCAAGACAGCAGAGATAAAAGTACCCAAGAGGTTGATGACTCTCCGGGGCTGCCAGTGGGAGAAAAAAGGTGCAAAGATGCCAGGAAAAGAAAGAACAAAAACTACAAAAATAGATCCGAACTCAATGCCGAGGCAAAGAGGTCGGTGACGGGAAGAGTTCCAGTGCGATACCGGAGATGAACATGAAACTCAGAGAAAAATCAACTTTTTCCGGGGACAAGACAGACCAACATCTGAAGGGCTCCATGGAAAAAATAGAGACTGAGCAAGATGGCACCCTTGGGCAGGAGGGGGACTAAGCATGCGTGGTGGCATCTCTGAAAGGCTTTCTTTGAAAGCTGGGAGGATGCTTCCGCGAGGGCTCCGTCGGTGCCGATGTCACCCATATGTGAGGACTGACTTTCTGCTTGTGCCCGGAGAATGGCAGATAAATGTACTTGCACTGAGTTAGTCTTAAGACCAGAGGACGACAAATGGAGCAGGTATTGGAGTAAGTCCAGAATGGGACATGTGAAAGACTAGTGTTTTATGTGAACACCAAATGGAAAACCTGTGCCATTTAAAAATGTATGAACATCTGGTTGAATCTTTTCTTGAAGATAGGAGTACATGCAACACGTCCTCTTGAGATCTAGATGTGAGAGGACAAAACACTCAGCCTCCACGCTATCAAGATGGGTTTGAGAAGGGTCCCCTGTTTCTTAGAGAGTAGGGCTGATGAATAACAGAGCCTGAGGGGAGGTGCTTGAGCAAGTTGAAGAAGCAGAAGTTCTCTGGACCCAGGAAGGGGCAATGAGAATCATTTGTCCCCAGTCGGCCTGGAGTTTGAAGAGTGTTTTTGCTATAAGTGGAAGAGGAGGGAAAGCATAGAGGATATTCTGTCCCCAATGAATGAGGAACGCAGAAATGAGGTAGTTGGGCACTGAGGGGAGAAGCAAAGAGGTTGAGTAGTGGCATCCCCCAAAGGTGGAACAAATATTGTGCTATTTGAGGTTCCAGCATCCACTTGTGTGGATGGAGGATCCGGCTTAGTACTTCAGCTAAGTGATTCTCTAGTCCTGGAAGGTATACTGTATGAAGGTGAATTTCTTGAGGAATTGCCCAGTTCCAAAGGTGAATGTCTTCCATACATAGTGCTCGAGAGCCTGTTCCTCCTTTCTTGTTTATATAAAACACAGCCGGAAGAGACTATCCCTTGAGTTAGGGAGAGAAGACTGACAGAAGACTGCCCTGAGCTCTAGGAGATTGATCTGGATAAGCACTTCTTGAGTAGACCAAAGGCCTTGTGTTGTAAAGCCATTGAGATGGGCTTCCCAGCCTAGTTTTGATGCATCGGTCGTTAGGATATACTGTGGTGCAAATGTCTAAAATGGAGATCCTATGACCAGGTTCTGTGGTGTGCACCACCACTGAAGGGCCGTTCTCATTTGTGGAGTGATGATGAGGTCAGATAGGAGACATGTGGACTGCTTCCATTGTTGCGAGAGAGTCCACTGCCCAATCCTCATGTTGAGATGGGTGTGGGGCATGACATGGACTGTGGAAGCCATGTGGCCTAAGAGGCATAGAAATGCTCTGGCTCTAACTTATGATTGTTGCTGGACCTGTGTGACTAAGGCAATGAGATGGAGGCGTCTATCCTCTGGCAGGAACACCCTGCTGCTTACCATGTCTAATCAAGCTCCTATGAACTCGAGGTCCTGGGTTGGCATGAGATGTGATTTTGGATAATTTATCACAAAACCTAATTCCTGGAGGACATGAATGGGCTGATTTTGGGCGGAGGTGACTGCTGAAGCAGTATCTGTCCTTAGCAGTCAGTCGTCTAAGTGGGGGAACAGAAAGATCCCCAAAGTTCGAAGGTAGGCTGCGACAACAGCCAAACACTTTGTGAAGACTCTGGGTGCTGAGGCCAGTCCGAATGGGAAGACTCGGTACTGGTAGTGGTTATTCTGAAAAACAAACCTGAGTCTGGGTGGATCAGGATGTGTGTAAAGCTTCTTTTAGATCCAGAGAGCGTAGCCAATCGTTTTGTTGGAGATATGGCAGAAGAGTGCCTAGTGAAGTCATCTTGAATTTCTCCTTGACGAGAAATTTGTTGAGATTTTGGAGATCTAATATAGGTCTGTGACCTCCCGTCCTTTTTGGAATTCGGACGTATCGGGAGTAGAATCCCAGGCCCTGCTGAGATGGGGGAACCTCCTCTATAGCTCCTTGTCTCAACAGTGAGAGAATTTCCTGCTGAAGAAAGGAGGAAAGCGTAGTTACTCACCTGTAACAGGTGATCTCCGGGAACAGCAGGAATTTAGTCTTCACATATGGGTATCGTTGGTGCCAACGGAGCCTGTGCGGGAACGCTCCCCAGCGTCCAATAGGAAAGCTTTTGGGAGCATCCCACAGCATCTGCGTGCTGCCTTCCCGCCATTCCAACTCTCCCTCTTCAGTTGAGTTTATAGCTGAGACAAAGGAGAGGAGAGAGAGAGAGAGAGAGAGACAACTCCTAGGAGGAGGCGGGTGGGTTGTGAAGACTAAATTCCTGCTGTTCCCGGAGATCACCTGTTACAGGTGAGTAACTACGCTATCTCCAGGAATAAGCAGGAATGTAGTCTTCACATATGGGGACTCCCCAGCTGAAAAATGCCAGGGAGATGGCCCCAGGAAGCTGCAAACCTATGGTGAAAATGGGTCATGCTTCCATCCAAACTCGGACGGTGGGTAGGAGTTGCATTAAGTCTGAAAGAGATGCTGAAGAACAGCTTGGCCAAACAAGGCATCCCGATGGGAGTCCTTGTCTAAACAGTAGTGGGCTGTAAAAGTGTATACTGAAGCCCAAGTGGCTGCTCTACAGATGTCGTCGATAGACACAGAATGAAGGTCAGACATAGAGGTTGCCATGGCTCTCACACTGTGAGCTGTGACATGGCCCTCGAGAGGAAGTCCCTTACTCTCATAAGCGAAGGATATGCACTGTGCAATCCATCTAGAATGAGTTCTTTTGGAGACTGGAAGTCCCAAATGACTAGAATCAAAAGCAACAAAAAGCTGAGAATATTTTCTATGTTGCTGTGTTATTTGCAGGTAAAAAGCTAAGGCTCTTTTACAGTCTAAGGTATGAAGGTTCCTTTCTGCACTAGATGCATGAGGCCTGTCAGACGGCTGCCTAGGGTGAGAACTTACACAATCTTGACGATGCATATATTCATATGATTCTTGCAAGGTATTGTGGGTATTGTAGTTCATTCACTCCCAAACACAGCTGATGACAATAATTTGAGTTGTGAAACCAAGTGGTAAGATCAATAAAATACTTCTTTTATTGATGGGGTTTAATTCACCCAGCACATGTATGCTTGATAGCACTATAAATGAGGTTACTTGCTTGCAGTGTTTAAAATGGATAACAAAAAGTCACAAAGTAAACCAGAAAACAACCTTCAGCTTGTCAGGCAATTAGCTAATGTTTTCTTAGCAAATAATTACCAAATACAAAGGCACAAAGAAAAGAATAAACTTTGCTGGTTAGGTTAACTTCTGCTTATTTTCCACGCAGATCTCAGCAGTGATTCTCCCTTGCTCACCCACACAATCAGGTGCAGCCCTAATTACTATCAATGGACCAGCTGAAAGCCTTTAGCTGGCTGGCTGCTACTGTGTGAGCCCAAATCCTGCTTTAAGAGCTGTTTGCAGTGGAAATAAAGAACAAAGTTAGGTTTCTTTGTGATGGCTGATGTGTTTGCTCAGAGAAAGCTAGCAATAGCATTTAGATAGAGAACAGTCCATATAAACTGTACTTTCATCTGCTGTATCAATCAGCATAGGGTCATTATCATACATTGGCACAGACGAGTCTTTCATTAAGGCACTATCATGAGAATGCTCATTCCCTTGCTGCCATTCTCTATTATAGATAGGGTCTGGATCAGTGTTCATACCTGAGCCTCTCCTGCTATCATTATTCCTCTCTGTATAGCCTGGCCAATATGTAATCCAATTCTGATGTCCAGCCTTCCAATCTTGATCCCTGGACACTGGATCTCCTCTCACATACCTTCTGGCCTTGGTCTGAAAGTCCCTTCCACATGCAGTCTTCTCTCTTCCAGGTAGCCACTGGTGATTCCTATCTCTGCCACTCCATTCCTCTGGCTGAATCCAGTCCAATGGACTCTGCTGGCTTTTGGAATACCTCCCAGTATGAGTACTGCCTTGGAATCTCCCAGACCTTCCAATGGCCTTTCTTCTCTTCCTTCCAGAGAGTTTCCTTCTCTCTCTATCTGCGTGGCTTTTGCTGAAGCTGTTCTTCAAACTCTCCCTGAAGCCGGGCTGGAGCTTGTAGAAACTGTTATCTGAAGAATCAGCTCTATTCTTATCCTGTTCTAATGTGTGCTGCTCCCTAACACAGCGCAGCTGTCTTGAATCAGGCCCTGCCCTTTGAGATGAGTGCTTAGGGATTACCTCATAGCTCTCTTGATTGCACACACATTTTCTCACTTCAGCCCCTCTCATGGCTGCTGGAAACCTGGTGCATTCTGGGACTGGTAGTCTTTTATGTGAAAACTCTGTTTTCTCACTTCTACCAGAACTGACAGGTTGCTTGTTCAGAGTCACATCATCTTTTCTATAGCTCCTACCTGAGCTATGATAAGCTTCCTTATCACAGGCCTCGGAAAGAATACAGGAAGGTAAACCTCTTGGTTTAGATGGAAAGGCGAGACCACCTTTGGCATAAAGTGAGGATGAGTCCTAAGAACAACCTTATCATGGTGAAATCTTGTATAAGGAGGATCAGCCACTAAGGCTTGTAACTCACTAATGCGTCGTGCAGAAGTGATTGCAATTAGGAAGATGACCTTCCAAGAAAGGAATTTTAGTTATAGTGGTTAAGGGCTCAAAGGGCAGTTTCATGAGCTGCCCGAGAACTAGAGTCAAATCCCATGCCACCGGTGGTGGTTTAATGGGAGGCTTTGTTAAGAGTAGACCTCTCATAAATCTTGCTATGAATGGATGAGAGGAAATAGGTTGTCCATTTAGAGCAGGGGTCTCAAACTCAAATTGCTTTGAGGGCCAAATGAGGACTTATAAAGTAACCCGCGGGCCGCATTGTCGGAAGTGACGTTGTGTGGCAAAGCGAGCACCACACACATACACAACATACATCGCAACAGCTGCTCCCGTCACTACTCAAAAGCTGAACCTACCCTTCAGGCTGCTAGACAGACCTGATTCCTCTCCATAGTTGCTTAACACGCCGGAAAAGGAAGAAACGGTCGCTTACAAACAGCGTGTTCTGTTGCGCGGAAGGAGTTTGTCCCTGCCCCCAAATGCGTCGGCCCGCAGGCCGCGTGTTTGAGACCCCGGATTTAGAGGCTTGTAAGAAGATGAAATAGCACTAAGATGGACTCTCACTGAATTGGTCTTAAAACCAGAATTTGATAAATGGAGGAGATACTCCAGTAACGATTCCAAAGGTATCGCAAGAGGGTCAAGTCCCCTTTGAGAACACCATATAGTGAAACGTTTCCACTTGAAAGCATATGACCACATTGTGGAGGGCTTTCTGGAAGCCTGAAGGATATCTTTTATCTGTTGAGAAAGGTTGAGATCCTGACGTTCTAGGCTTTCAGCAACCAGGCCCTGAGATGCAGGGACTGGGGATTCGGGTGCCATAGCATCCCGTTCTCCTGGGAGAGAAGATCTGGAGAATACCCCAACTCCAGAGGTGTGGCTTGAGAGAGACATAGAAGCAGAGGCTACCATGTTTGCTGTGGCCACCGTGGCACTATGAATATCATACGACCTCTGTCTCTCTGAAGCTTGAACAGTGTTTTGGGAATGAGGGGAATGGGTGGGAAGGCATAGAGGAAGTCTTGACCCCAGTGAAGAAGGAAAGCATCCCTTGCCTGACAGTTTTGAGCCGGAATTCTGGAACAGAACCGGGGAAGTTTGGCATTCTGTGGACTTGCAAAGAGGTCTATGTCTGGGGTGCCCCAGATTTGGAATACTCGGGCAATCTGGTCCGAGTGGAGAGACCATTTGTGTGGCAGCAGTACTCGGCTGAGTTTGTCTGCCCAAAGGTTTTGAATGCCTAGAAGATATACCACTAGGAGGTGGATTTGATGCTCTCTGGCGAGGGCCCATAGTTGTAAAGCTTCGTTGCATAATGACAGAGAGCCTGTTCCACCCTGCTTGTTCACATAGAACATGGCTACTTGATTGTCGGTCTGGACTAGGACTGTCTTGTAGCTGAGTTGGGCTTGGAATACTTGAAGAGCAAGGAAGATTGCTCTGAGTTCTAGGAGGTTTATGTGGAGACAAGCCTCCTGTGGGGTCCAAAGACCCTGGGTGGAGAGATCGTGCAAGTGGGCTCCCCATCCCAACTGGGACGCATCTGTCGTTAGACTGGCTTGGAATAGAGGTTGCTGGAAAGGAGAGCCTATGAGTAGATTTTCCAGTGACTGCCACCATTGGAGGGACGAAATAAGTCATTTTGAGTTTCTTATTTTGTCTGACAGGCAACCTGAGGTCTGTGTCCACTGAGAGGACAGGGTCCACTGGGCTGCTCGCATGTGAAGGCGAGCATAGGGAACCACATGGACGGTGGATGCCATATGTCCCAGAAGCTGAAGCATTTCCCGAGCAGTTAGGGAGGCCTTTGCTGCTGCTTGGGAAGCCAGCTGTACTATATGTAGACAGCGGGTCTGTGGAAGGAAAGCCCTCGACTGTCTGGTATCTAGGTGAGCTCCTATGAATTCCAGGGACTGAGAAGGAGCGAGATGGGATTTGGGGAGGTTTATGACCAATCCCAAGTAGCGAAGGATTCACATTGTGCGAAAAAGAGCGAAGCTGGTTTCTGGAGTAGTGGGTGCTCGAATGAACCAGTCGTCCAAGTAAAGGAAGACGAATATCCCCAGAGTTCTTAAGAATGCAGCTACTACAGCCATGCATTTTGTGAAAACTCTTGGGGCAGAAGCCAGACCGAAGGGAAGAACCCTGTATTGAAAGTGTTTTCCTTGGAAAAGGAATCAAAGGAATTTCATGTGATCTGGATGGATGAGAATATGCGTATATGCATCCTTTAGATCTAGAGAACACAGAAGGTATGGCAGTAGTGTTCTGAGAGAGATCTTGAACCTTTCTCGGAACAGATATTTGTTCAATTCTCTGAGGTCCAGTATGGGTCTGTGTCCTCCTGTTTTCTTTGGGATAAGAAAATAGGGGGAGTAGAACCCTATACCTTGTTGAGGTATGGGTACCTCTTCTATTGCTCCTTGAGCAAGAAGTGCTGTGATCTCCTGACTCTAGAGATCGGTGACAGGGTTCTGAGAATTGAACTGTCTTATGATTGTAGAAGGGGGCATGATGTGAAAATGAAGTCTGTACCCCTCTCGTACAATGGACAGAGTCCAATTTTCTGATGTTATTTGGGGCCATCTGCTGGCAAAATGGCATAACCTGCCGGGGATGGTAGAGGGTTCTGGACCCTGCAGGGGCAGGAAGACTAAGTTCTCTAGGAAAGAGTCAAAGCCCCTGAGGAGGCTGAGCTGGCTGAGCTCTTGGGACCTTTGGCTTCTTCTGTTGTCTAGTTTGTTGTTGTTGTCCCTTTTGGGCAAAATGAACTGGACAGTGACCCTGATGGGTGTAAGAAGAATAAAACTTCTTTTTCTTGTTGAAGAAGGTTTTTTTTAATTAGATCTCTTCTTTGCTGGGTTGGCTGTAGACCTTGACAATCTGTCCAAAGTGATATTGTCAGAGTCAATCTCATTAGCCTTTTCTTGCCAGTTCTTGCCAAAGAGATTTTCTCCTGTGCAAGGAATGTTTCCCAGTTTATCTTGTACCCAAATTTCCAAGTCTGATGCCTGAAGCCAGGCAATACGACGTGCACCGATGGAGATAGCAGAAGTTCTGCTGATGCATTCGAAGCACTCAAAGGCTGCATGGTTCACAAGCTTGGAAACATCCTGGGCATGTCTGCCCAGAGTAAGAAAATCCTCTCTTTTATCATCAGGAAGAAGAGGGCTCATAAGTTCCAAGTCTCCTGTAACCTCCTTGAGGAACATCCCCATGTAAAGGATGTATGAGCTGATTCTAGCTGACAGCATGGAAGCTTGGAAGCATCGACGGCCAAAGGCATTGAGAGTCCTCGATTCTCGGCCTGGAGGATTGGAAGAATGTCTTTTTGCACTCTTTATCCTACACATCGCCGATTCCACTACCACTGAATGGTGTGGTAACTGAGTCTTCTGAAAGCCAGGACAGGGTGGAACTCGATATATGGTATCGAGTCTCCGAGAGTGTGGAGATGTGGTTAAAGGAGTTTCCCACATTCTCAGCATGAGTTCATGAAGAATCTTATGAATGGGCAGAGTAGCTGCCTCTTTAGAAGCCTTAGGGTATTGAAGAATTTCTAACGCTTCTGCTCTAGGTTCCTTTTCAGGAGTCACCATGATTGCAAGGCCTCGAGCCACATCACGTATGAAATCCTGGAAGGACATGTCTTCTGGAGGAGACATTCTCCGCTGAGGAGAAGGAGATGGATCCTCCAGAAGGACTGCTCTAGTACCGGCAGAGTCAGAGTCATCGGAATCGGAGGATTCAAAATATCTCTGATCTCGATATATCTTCTCAGGTGGAAAAATGTGAAAATCAATGGGTTTCTTTTCAGGCAGTTAGTGCTTCAAATGTTAAGGATAATTCATAAAAAGCTAAAATCCTTTGAAATGTTCTTAGGCGTAAAAATATTGTTTTATTAATTTTCCTTGTTGTCATTTATTATCTGCAGAGATCCTCATGCGTAAGTACTTCAAAGAAATTTTGTCTCTTTCTAATTTCGGAATCTATGCTTTTTCTAATTTGTATTATTTAACGAGTAAGAAAACTATCAATGACCCCAATACTGAATTAGATTTATTTATTTATTTACTTTTATATACCGCGCTCTTTGAAATCAGTGCAGTTTATATAGAACGAGAAAAAAGAACAGTTTACATTGAACTTAAAATAACTTGAACAATAAACAGTTTATATAGAACAGAACAGTTTACGTTGAACTGAAACAATGGAATGGTAAATACTGAGGTAGTAATGGCATAGGCCTTGTTTATGGTGGCTGGTTGTAAGCTTGTTGGAACAAGTATGTCTTTAATGCCTTACTAAAAGATATCAGATCAGGGATGGCTCGGATTGCTGGGGGTAGAGCGTTCCAGCGGGTTGGTGCGTATAAGGAGAAGGCACGATTCTTGGTGGACTGGGTACATGTCCTTATTGCTGAAGGGATGATGAGCGAGTTCACCATGCATGACCTCCTAGTTCTGGTCTCAGGGGTACATTGTATGAGTTCTGTGAGGGAAGTTGCAGACATGCCATGAAGAGCCTTGAAGGTGAGTAGGAGGGCCTTGTATATCAGGCGGCATATTACAGGGAGCTAGTAAAGCTGAATCAAGAGGGGTGTGATGTGTTTGTTATCTGGACGCAGTGTTCAGGCAGCTGTGTTCATGGCCAGTTGTAATGGTTGGAGAGCGTGCTTTGGCAGGCCATGGTAAATTATGTTGGAGTAGTCCAAGTGGGGAAAGATGAGGGCTTGGCATACTGTGTGAAAATCTGAGGGCTCAAGGAGAGGGCACAGGTGCTAGAGGGTTCTTAGTTTATGGTAGACTGCCTTGGTGACATTTTGTATGTGGGCTTTGCAATTCAGGTGTTAGTCCAATGTGATTCCAAGATAACGTACTTCTTGTTTAACCATGAGATCGAAATCTTTCAATCTGAGGGAAGTTGGTGGGGTGAAAGTTTGGTCTTTAGTTATGAATAAGGCCTCTGACTTTCTGCTGTTAACCATCAGGTTGTGGGTGGCGAGCCAATCTGAGACCGCATTGAAGCACTCTGCGATGGAAGAGTAGTCAGGGCTGTCTATGGAGAAAGGGGTGTAGAGCAAGACATCATCAGCATAAATGTGGTAGTAAATGTTGAACGATTGTATAATGGTACAGACTGGCTGTATATAAATGTTAAAGAGCAGGGCGGAGAGGGATGAGCCCTGTGGGACTCCTTGTGTCTGCTGGAAAGTTCTGGATGTTTGTGTTTCTAAGCGGACTTGTTGCTGGCGATTAGACAGGTATGATTTGAACCAGTTGAGGGCCAGGTTCCTTATACCTTTTTGATGCAGGTAGGTGAGTAGGAGATTGTGATTGACGGTGTCGAAGGCAGAGGTGATGTCCATGAATATCAGGATGAATCCTTGTTTTTTGTTGTCTAGGCCTGTGTAGAATCTGTCCAGGAGCGTCGCCAGTAGGGTTTCCACACCATGTTGCAGGCGAAACTCATGCTGCTGTGGGTCCAGAGGTGCGTAGAAGTCAATGTGCTCCTGGGTAAATAATCTTTTCTAGAATTCTGGCCAAGAGGGGGAGGCTGGAGATGGGTCTGTAGGAACTGATCTCTGATGGGTCAAGCTTGTTATTTTTTATCAGTGGTCTGATGGAGACGGTTTTGAGGGGTGGTGGAAGGATGCCTTCAGCCAGTGAAAGGTTAGCGATTCTGGCGATGACTGGACTGAGGTGGATCAGGATTGCTTGATCCAAAATGCTGGACATGGGTCTGCTGGGGAGGTGGTGGTGGTGATTCCACAGATGATCTTATGATCTTATGAGATGATCCTCTCTATTTGCTCGGGAGAGTATGGGCAAAAGGCCTCTAGTGTGGGTATAAGTATGCCACTGGAAGGGGGGACGTGCCTGGGTGAGTTTTCAAGGTCCCGGGGTTTGCACGGTGGGTATTAGGCCTTGGAGTTGTGTGAACGAGCCTGCCCATGAAATAAGTTGGGTTAGGCAGAGGAGGTGCAGCCTGATTGCAAGATGCCCCGATGTCATGAGGGCTTGCCAAGGGAAAGCTTGGGGAAGAGGTTGTGTATTCCGAGTATGTACTCGGATGGCACCACGAGACGTGGTTGCGAGCATGACGCGTTGGTCACAGGTTGGGGGATAGAGCGTGGTTAGGAGGGTAGCAGGTTGCTAGTGCTAGAGGTGTAGCTCGTGCATAGCAGTGAGGCTGGTGGGGAGGAGAGGTGGTGTAATTCGTTGGAGGATGTTCTCAGGTTTGTTAAACATAGAAACATAGAAAAATTACAACAGAAAAAGACCATATGGCCTATCTAGTCTGTCCTTCCATATCAACAACTACAACAGTCCCCTTTTTGCCTTTAGAGATCCTATGTGTTTGTCCCATGCTTTTTTGAATTCAGATACCGTCCTAATCTGTACCACCTCCACTGGGAGACTATTCCACGGATCCACCACTCTTTCCTTAAAGAAATATTTCCACATATCACTCCTGAATCTATCCCCTTTCACCCTCATCCCATGTCCCCTCGTAGCAGAACTTGTTTTCAATCGAAAGAGGCTCTCTCCACATGCATTTATGTCACGGAGGTATTTAAACGTCTCAATCATATCACCTCTATCCCGCCTTTCTTCAAAGGTGTACATATTAAGATCCTTAAGTCTGTCCTCATATGCTTTATAATGAAGACCACTAACCATTTTAGCAGCCACCCTCTGTACCGACTCCATCCTATTTATATCCTTTTGAAGGTGCGGTCTCCAGAATTGTACACAAAACTCCAAATGAGGTCGCACCAAAGACTTATACACAGGCACTATCACCTCCTTTTTTTCTGCTAGCCATTCCTCTCCGTATGCACCCAAGCATCCTTCTAGCTTTTGCTGTCGCCTTTTCTACCTGTTTAGCTACTTTAAGATCATCAGACACAACCACATCGAGGTTCCGCTCTTCTTTAGTGGACAAAGGTACTTCACCCCTTATACCGGATGTGGACAATTCCGGCCCTCATGCACCACAATCCAGCCTGGTTTTCATGATGTCCCTAATGAATATTCATGGACCTATTTCCATACAATGGAAGGCAGTGTATGCAAATAGATCTCATGAATATTCATTAGGGACATCATGAAAACCAGGCTGGATTGTGGTGCACGAGGGCCGGAATTGCCCACCCCTGCCCTATACTATATTGCTCCTTTGGATTGCTGCAGCCCAAATATATGACCTTGCATTTTTTAACATTAAATCCCAGCTGCCAAATTCTAGACCATTCTTCAAACTTAGCTATATCCCTCCTCATGTTATCTACACTTTCCTAGGTGTCTACTCTATTGCAGATTTTGGTATCATCCGCAAAGAGGCAAACCTTACCCGACAGCCCTTCCGCTATATCACTAACAAAGATGTTGAAAAGAATCGGACCAAGAACAGATCCCTGGGGCACACCACTGGTAACTTCCTTCTCCTCAGAGTGAGCTCCATTTACTTGTACTCTTTGTCGCCTCCCACTCAACCAATTTCTAACCCAATCAGTAACTTTAGGGTCCATCCCTAGGGTGCTCTGTTTGTTTATAACAGTCCCCTGTTATAAACGGATAGTGAGCCAATGAAGTCACTTCATTGGCTCACTATCCATTTCTGCATCCAGTTCAAACTTGTCCTGCTGACCTATAAGTGCATTCACTCTGCAGCTCCTCGCTACCTTTCTTCTCTTATCTCTCCTTACACCCCTCCTTCGGGAACTCTGCTCTTCTGGCATATTGCTTCTATCTGTGCTCTTCTCTTCTATTGCTAACTCCAGACTTCGCTCCTTTTATCTTGCTGAACCTTACGCCTGGAACAAACTACCTGAGTCTGTACGTCAGGTGCCTTTCTGACCCTTTTCAAATCCAGGCTGAAAACTCACCTCTTCACTGCTGCTTTCAGATCTTGACTCATCTAATCTCCTTGTGTTTCTTTACCATTCCCCCTAGATATATCCCTGTCTACACCTACTGTGTTGTTTATCTTGACTACATTGTAAGCTCCGATGAGCAGGGACTGTCTTTTACATGTCTATGCAGCGCTGCATACGTCTTGTAGCACTATACAAATGCTCAGTAGTAGTAGTAGTTTACACTTATATAAAAACATTTTAATATAGGTAAACACAAATCTTTATGCAAAGCAGTAGAAGGAAATTTCTATTTTGTAGAATCAGAAGAATTAATGAATGCCACAATACATACCACTGATTGGGCCAATTGAGTTGCTCATTGCATAGCGTAGAATCTTTTCTTCTTTGTTATACAAGACAAAAATGCGATCCACTGAAAGCTGCTGAGTAGCAGGAATTGTATTTTGTGTAGTATCATAGATGCATTCCTGAAAAGACATGGTCTGCTTCCACTGATAGGTGTAAGTCTGAGTGTTGCCCTGGGGAAATTCCACTGTGTATTCCCTGGTCGATGAAGACGTGATAACTGAAACGTAATAAACAATATTAGAAAGAGAAGAAATAAAGTCAAGTATTTTACTATTATTTACAAGCATGGAGCGATGAATAATGGAAATATAACATTATAAGCAGTTCACAAAAATCACATTTTAACTAGTATGGATAGAATGGTACGAGAATGATGAGGAGAGGAGGGGAAAAAAAGAAAGAAGTGGGGCTGAAGTGCTGGAAAGAGAGAGCACAAAACAGATGAAGGGATGAAATGGAAAGAGAGACTGGGGACAGAGAGAAACTGATGGGGACTGGATGTAGAAGGAGAATATGGATGGTGAAAAACTGGGGTAAATGGCCTGGGGCAGCGAATAGAGAGAGATTGATGGGGTGGGCTCAAGAGGAGATAAAGAAACCGGTGAGATTAGGCTAGGTGACAGAGAAAGGAACTAGTGGAAGCAGGTTGGGGGTGAGATTGGTTGGGGAAAACTGGGGGACTGTGAGAGAAATTAGTGGGGGAGGACTGGGGGCCCCATATAATATTGAAGGTTGATAATGGATCTGCATAATGAAAAAGAATGAGAACCCCCTACTTTGTACTATTTCACTGGAAGAGAAAGTGACTTTGTTCTGTTTCTGCTTCAGTCCCTGTAGAAAGTAAGCCCTTCTTTTTATCCATTGTCTGAACCGTAACTAACAAAGATTTGACCCCCTACGTTCGGTAATAAATATACACAAATCCAAAAAATCACCAAACAACGTGAACCCTATTTACTATCATCATTGTCGGAACCTGCCGGAGGAGGGAGAAAGAGTAGTTACTCACCTGTAACAGGTGTTCTCCAGGAGCAGAAGGAATCAGTCCTCACATATGGGTGACATCGACGTCGATGGAGCCCCCATGCGGGTAACATTGACGTCGATGGAGCCCCCATGCGGAGCATTTCCCCAGCTTTCTAAGAAAGCCTTTGGGAATACACCCACGCATGCGCGGTCCCCTTCCCGCCCAAAGGTGCCATCTTGCTGTCAGATGACATAACTAAAAGACAGCACAAAAACAAAATGAACTATGTACAACTGCAACTCCCAGGGGAGGAGGGAGGGTTGTGAGGACTGATTCCTGCTGTTCCTGGAGAACACGTTACAGGTGAGTAACTACTCTTTCTCCAGGACCAAGCAGGAAGTCAATCCTCACATATGGGTGACTCCCTAGTTCTGGGCTACCAGGAACCCAGGCTGAAAAAGAACTCCCTCTGTGAAGCTGTAGCATGAAGGAAAGAATTTCACTGAGATCAGAACCCCTCGGTAGCCCAACAAGAGGGCTGGAGGGCAGGAGTTGCCTAAACCTCAAAGAGATTCCGGAGTACTGCCTGACCAAAAGCACTGTCCCTACGGGACTCCCTCTCCAGGCAGTAATGGGCTGCAAAAGTCTGGCTTGAGGACCAAGTTGCAGCCCTACAGATGTCTGCCAACGGTACAGAGCAGAGATGAGCTACTGATGCAGCCACGGCCCGGACACGGTGGGCTGTAACTCGACCCCGCAAGGGAAGGTCTGCCGCCCTGTAAGCCCAGGTGATACAGTCCGCCACCCATATGGACAAGGTACGCTTGGAGACAGGAACCCCCGAGTTGTTTGGGTCAAAGGAGACAAAGAGCTGAGTAGCCCTTCTATGACCCTTAGTACGCTCTAGGTAGAAAGACAAGGCCCTTCTACAGTCCAGGGTGTGGAGGACTTCTTCAGCCCTGCTTGCATGGGGCCTAGGGAAGAATGTTGGAAGAACCACCTCCTGGTTGAGGTGGAAGGAGGAGACCACCTTCAGTAGGAACTTAGGATGAGTCCTAAGGACCACTCTGTTCTTATAGAAACGGGTATATGGCCTGTCACAGACCAGGGCCTGAAGTTCACTCACTCACCTGGCCGAAGTCAGTGCCACTAGGAAGAGAGTCTTCCAAGAAAGGAAGTGAAAAGGGCACGTAGCCATCGGCTCAAAGGGTGGGCGAGTAAGCTGTTGCAAAACCACATTCAACTCCCACTCAGGGGCAGGTGGACGGAGAGGAGGCTTTAGCAAGAGCAAGCCTCTGAGGAACCTGGCCACCAGGAGGTGAACCGACAAAGAGTGCCCCTCCACCATTGAGTGGTGGGCTGCCAGAGCAGAGAGGTGCACCCTAACCGAATTGGACTTAAGACCCTGATTAGACAAGTGCAGCAGGTACTGAAGCACCACTGGCACAGGACAGGAGAAGGGGTTTTCCTGGCGCTGATCACACCACAGGGAGAACTGCCTCCATTTAAGGGCATAGGTCTTTCGGGTGGATTGCTTCCTTGAAGCTAAGACAACCTCCTCGACTTCCTGAGGCAAGCCCCAGGGAGCCAGCACTACCCTTGCAGCCTCCAGGCCATCAAATTGAGAGCTTTGAGATTGGGCTGCAGAAGGGATCCCTGATCCTGAGAAAGAAGATCGGGTTGAACCCCCAGAGGAACAGGGGTGTCCACCGCCAGCTGTAACAGGAGGGGGAACCAGGGTTGCCTTGGCCATCTGGGGGCCACCAGGATGACCAAGGCCCTGTCCCTTAGAATCTTGAACAAGGCTCGAGCCACCAGGGGCGTGGGAGGGAACGCATACAGTAGGCCCTGGGACCATGAGATCAGGAAGGCATCCGCCGCCAATCTTTTGGGATGCGGTTGCCTGGAGCAGAACTGGGGCAGCTGCCGGTTCAGGGGACTGGCAAAGAGGTCGATAGACGGAAGTCCCCATCTCAGAAAAATGGTCTGGACCACTAAAGGGTGCAGTTGCCACTCGTGAGGTTGGAGGACCCTGCTCAATCTGTCTGCTAGAAAGTTTTCCTGGCCAGGAAGATAGACAGCCCTGAGCAGCATATTGTGTTGAAGTGCAAAGGAGCAGAGGGCCTGTGTCTCTCGACACAGGAGCCTTGACCCTGTGCCCCCCTGCTTGTTGACATAAAACATTGCCACTTGGTTGTCTGTCTGCACCAAGACAGCCTGGTGGGCCAGGGTATGGGCGAAGGCCTTGAGGGCTAAACGTATTGCCCCGAGTTCTAGCAGGTTGATCTGCTGAGTGGCCTCCCATGGGGACCACAGGCCCTGTGTGCACTTGTCCAGGCAATGTGCACCCCAGCCCTGCAAGGAGGCATCGGTTGTGAGTACCACTGTGGGAACAGGTACCTGAAAAGGAATCCCCTGTAGCAGGTTGGGGGAGTGTAGCCACCACTGCAGGGAGTTCAGGAAGGGTTTGGACACCCTTACTTTGTCTCTGAGGTTTCCTGTGGCCTGCCTCCACTGAGTTCTGAGACACCACTGTGCAGGCCGCATATTCAGGCGAGCATTGGGGGTCACATGCACTGTCGATGCCATATGGCCTAGGAGCCGTAGGCAAAGCCTGGTGGAAACCAGTGGGGTGCTTATGAACCGGCTGGCCAAGCTCATCAGCCTTTCCGCCCTGTCCTCTGGCAAGTAAGCCTTCGCTTACAGGGAGTCCAACCTTGCCCCTATGAACTTCAGGTTCTGGGAGGGGAGCAAAGTGGACTTTGCGAAGTTTATGACAAAGCCTAGTTGCTGAAGGAGAGAGACAGTACGGAGGGTGGCTTGCCTGGCCTCCTGGAGAATCTGACCCCTGATGAGCCAGTCGTCCAGGTAGGGGAAGACAAATATACCCTGATTTCTCAAGTAGGCCGCTACCACAGCTAGGCACTTTGTGAAAACTCATGGGGCGGAGGTTAGGCCAAAGGACAGTACCCTGTACTGAAAATGGCTTCCTGCCACCACGAACCTGAGGTACTTTCTGTGGTCTGGATGAATGAGGATGTGAGTGTACGCATCCTTTAGATCTAAAGAGCATAGCCAATCTCCCTGCTGGAGGTAGGGCAGCAGTGTTCCAAGAGTTAGCATTTTGAACTTCTCTTTTTCCAAGAACTTGTTGAGATTTCTCAGGTCCAGAATGGGCCGGAGACCTCCAGTCCACTTTGGCACAAGAAAGTACCGGGAGTAGAAGCCCTGTCCCCACAAGTGTGGAGGTACAGGCTCTACCGCCCTGTCTTGAAGCAGACCTAGCAGTTCCTGGAGAAGGAGTTCCTGATGCAGAGGAGGCCTTGGAGGCTCCTCTGGGAAGTAGGTAGGGGGTACCTGATTGAAATGGAGCAGATAGCCCTTTTGGACTATGCTCAGTACCCAAGCATCCCTTGTGATGGGTGGCCACTGGTGGGCAAACAGGACCAAGCGACCCCCCGTGCTGAGGTGGGCCAGCAGGGGTGGAGAGGCTATGCAGAGGGAGTCAAAAGACCCCTCCCTGCTGAGTAGGAGCAGGAGCTGGAGGCTTGGGGGCTTTCTGCCTACGGGGCCCATGTCCCTGCTCCTTGGCCTGCTGACCCTGCTGGGGAGCTGGGGAGGCCTGATAATGAGGGAAAGGTTTGTAGGCAGGCGCCTTCCTCGGGTAAAAGGCCTTTTTCCCCGAACCCTTCTTCTTATGAGAAGGGGCAGAAGTTTTCCTGGACAATCTTGTCCTCGTCAGAGTCTCAGTCTCGAGCTCAGTGGCCTTTTCGTCCATGGGCTTGCTGAAGAGGTTTTCACCCCGGCATGGGACATCGACCAACTTGTCCTGCACCCATGGCTCGAGGTCTGATGACTGTAGCCATGCCTGGCGTTGAGCAGCGATGCCGGCCGCCACTACATGGGCCGAAGCCTCGAAGCCATCGTAGGCCACCCGGGAGATGAATTTAGAACATTCCCGGACCCCTGAGGACAAGGATTAGAACCTCTGCAAAGGTTCCCTGGAGAGACCAGCCGAGAACCTGGCTACCTCTTTAGCCAGGTCCTGCAAGTACATGCCCATGTACAGCTGGTAGGCTAGGACACGGCAAGCAGGCATCGAGCCATGGAAGCACTTTCTGCCGATGGCATCTAGGCTTTGGGCCTCCCTGCCGGGGGGCACCGCAGAGTGCATCTTCTGGCTCTTCAGACGATGCATGGCCGATTCCACAACCATAGAATGGTGCAGCAGCTGTGCCTTCTGAAAACCAGGGCTCTTCCGGACTCGATACATGGAATCGATCCGCTTCTCAAAACCGGCTCCGAGGCCAGTGCCTCCCACATTCAGAAGAGGAGCCGTTCCAGCATCGGAGGAACCGGCACAGTAAAGGCCTCCCTCGGGGGAGAGTCATACTGGAGGGCATCAAGCTCTTCGGCTCGAGGCTCCTCCTTGGGGTCCGCAGGAACATTCAAGGCCTTGGCCATGTCCTTAACGAACTTCGAGAACCGGGTATCCTCCGGAGGGGACCTACTCCGGGGCTCGGACTGTGGCGAGTCCGAAGGGACACACAGAGTCCGAAAAGTATTGGGGGACTCCTCGTCCTCCGTCTCCCATGCAGACTCATCCGAAGAAGAGTCGAGGGGCTTCAACCGCGCGGGTTCCGGCAACACCCGCCCCGACGCCGGGGCCATCTGCGTCGATGCCCTCGGTCCCAAACGGGAGGTCTAGGGAGACCGCGACCGAGACCGGACTCGGGCCTTCATGGCTTTGAGAACCGGCTCTGTCTCTGGGTTCGACTTAGACGTCAACGTCCTGTGGTCAGGGCAGATGCACCAGTTAGGCTGGCCATCAGCACACGCTGCTGATCCATGAAGGCAGACAATCTGCACTCCAAGACTGTCAGCCTGAGTCCAAGCTCAGGAGACTCAGCAGCCACCGACTCGGACCCCGGCAGCGCCGGGCCCGACGTTGGCTCCCTAGGAGGAGAGTCCTTGAGGACAACAAGACTTACGTGCTCAACAGACTCCAGCTCTACACGGGATACCTTAGCTGGCTTCTCCAGCTCCAAGGGCCCGGGGCGGCGGTTAGGGGTCCGAGATCTGGCTTTCGAGGAACCAGAAGCTTCCTCTGACTCCACCCTCACGAGCTTTCTCTTCCTCTTATGCTCCCGACTGGGGGACCCCCTTTCAGAGGAACCCCGCCGAAGCTCGGGGTCCGACTCCCGAGACATCGAGGCCTCTGACGAGGTCCGGGCCCGTCCAGAAGCCGAGTCCGAGAAAATCCTCTCCTTCTGATGCTGCCGGCTCCTGAGTGCCTTGGTGGACATTTTGCCACATGGGACACAGACCTTGGGATCATGGTCAGGCCCGAGGCAACGCAGGCAGCAGTCGTGTGTGTCGGTAAGAGACATGAGTTTCTTACAACGATCACACTTCTTAAAACCACTGGAGGCCATCGGGGAAAAAAGGGCCCCCGCGAGGTCAAAGGACCGGCCCTCCAGGGAAAAGAAAAAAGAGTGCGAACGCGTGCCATGAAGTGCAAAAAAACAAAAAATAGAGATCGGGTCGATACCGGCGTACCGAACCCAGGCGGGAAGGGGAACCGGCGTCGACCCGGACAAAAAGAGGCACGAGAATCGCAGAAAAAATCCAACTTTCCAGGTGAGAAGGACAGAAGTCTGTTGGGCTCCACGGAAAAAGAAAGACTGAGCAAGATGGCACCTTTGGGCGGGAAGGGGACCGCGCATGTGTGGGTGTATTCCCAAAGACTTTCTTAGAAAGCTGGGGAAATGCTCCGCATGGGGGCTCCATCGACGTCGATGTCACCCATATGTGAGGACTTTCTTCCTGCTTGGTCCTGGAGAAACAAATATCCACCCACACCAGACGGCCTGTTCCCTTTTAATTATTTTTATTCTATTTTTTAATCAAAATCTTATCTGTAATGGCTTTATCCTGTTGAAGCGTAGCCTCCAAAGCTGCACAGTGTTGTCTTCAAGCATATACACAACGTGCACGTTTCGGGACCAAAGCCCTGTTTCAAGTGTTGACGTCCTTCAGCTAACAAAAAACATTCCATATGACCGGTTAAACATCTCCACTGGTTTAAAAAGGGCCGAAAAAACAGCAATTGGCCAATACAATTTGTCAATCAATGGGGAACACCAATTAGATACCAGGAAAACCCCACTTCAACCAGGGAATCCCTTGGCATCACTGATGACCTCAAAGTAAGCTAGACCATTCAATTTCCTTATTAAGTCCTGATGGGTGAACGGTGTTAAATTCAAAAATCAAGCGCTGCTCCCGTTGTTGTAGTAAGGCAATGCGATCACCTCCCCTGGGTCTTAAGGGAATATAGTCCAGGACCGTCCAAGATATGTCCTCAAATGTATGATTAGTAGCTAAACAATGTTCAACTAATGGAGCGGAGAGCACCTTTTGTCAAATCCGAGAAGCATGTTCACTTAACCGGACCTTGATCATCCACGATGTCCTCCCTATATACACCAAGGGGCAATCACATTGTAAGGCATAGACCACAAATGTAGATTCACATGTCGTGGCCCAACGTCGTCTAAAAGATTGCCCGATATTCGGGTGAATCCAGATTACACCCGTCAGAGCTGTGGTACAATAGGTGCAAGAATTACAAACTGAGTGACCGCTATGAGGTGAAGACGGACCGATCAATCGGTCAGTCGCAACTGCTGATTGTACTAACTTATCCCATAGGTTGAAGCCCCTTGAGTAAGCAATTCTAAGGGGTTTTTGAAAACATGAATGTAAATTTAAAATAGACCAATATTTCTTGAGGATTCGTACCACTTGTGTGCTCCGGGCCGTATATGGGAAAACCCCCACAAAAAATTCAGACGGTCCAGTGGATTGCGTTGGTTCCAAAGATTCATTCATAAGCCATTCATGATGTATATGAATGGCCTGGCGGTAAGCTTGTTGTATCACTCTGTGCGGGTATCCCCTCTCATATAACCGTCTCATGAGGTCTGAAGCATTAGTTTTAAAACCAGCCAAAGATGAACATAATCATCGCAGACGAAGGAACTGGCCAAATGGAAGTCCACGTCTTAGAGAGCTTGGATGATAACTGCTATAACTCAATAAACTGTTACGTTGGACACTCTTACTGAATAAGAGTGAATTTAACACCGTTCATCTATCAGGACTTAATAAGGAAATTGAATGGTCTAGCTTACTTTGAGGTCATCAGTGACGCCAAGGGATTCCCCAGTTGAAGTGGGGTTTTCCTGGTATCTAATTGGTGTTCCCCATTAATTGACAAATTGTATTGACCAATTGCTGTTTTTTCGGCCCTTTTTAAACCGGTGGAGATGTTTAACCGGTCATATGGAATGGTTTTTGTTAGCTGAAGGACGTCAACACTTGAAACAGGGCTGTGGTCCCGAAACGTGCGCGTCGTGTATATGCTTGAAGACAACACTATGCAGTTTTGGAGGCTACGCTTCAATAGGATAAAGCCATTACAGATAAGATTTTGATTAAAAAATAGAATAAAAATAATTAAAAGGGAACAGGCCGTCTGGTGTGAGTGGATATTCGTTTCTCCCTCCTCCGACAGGTTCCAACAATGATGATAGTAAATAGGGTTCACGTTGTTTGGTGATTTTTTGGATTTGTGAACCGTAAATAAGCCATATAGGGCCCGATATTCAAAGGCACTTACAAGGTTTACAGACCTGTAAACCGTATAAATGCTGCTAAGAGGGATAATCAGCGGCACTAACCTGATTCGTGCCGCTGAATAACCCCGATTATCTCTGCTACATGCCCCAGTGCTAACCGCTTAGCATCAGGACGTGTCGTGGGCATTCCAGGGGTGACACCAGTCACTAATTGGGCAGCGACGATATTGCATCGCGGCCTGGTTAGCATCCACGGCTTAAAGATAGGTGCAGCAAAAGCTGGCCTATCTTTACCTGTGGGAGCTAACTGGGCAGTGACTCAATATCGCCACTGCCAGGTTAGTTCTGCGGGCTTTTGGGTTGTGCGGTGACACCGGATATTCAATGTCAAGGCTGCATATGATCCTGACACTGAATATCCAGAGTTACAGGTTAGTGGCGACAGCTATGTGCCCTAGCAGCGCATAGCCATCCCAGAAGACTATCAAGCCCGTATTCTTTAAGGCCTCCCAGTATAAAAGTCAAAGGGCTTAATGCTGCAGGGTTCCTTCCATCCCACCTTTCCAGCACAAAATCAAATTTAATTTAATTTGTTATAATTGAATGTAATAAAATTCTTATATTCCATGGATCTGATATTCAACAGCAGCAGCTAGCCAATCTAATGCAGCTAGCCATTGCTGTTGAACTTTAAACCCACATATTCAATGCAAGGGCCATATTTGGCCCCAGCACTGAATATCTGGGTTGCCCGGATTGGTGTGAAGCTAACTGGGCAATGGCAAGCTGCTGCCCGGTTAGCTTAAGAAAGCGTAGTTACTCACCTGTAACAGGTGTTCTCCAGGAGCAGCAGGAATCAGTCCTCACATATGGGTGACCTCGGCGCCGACGGAGCCCTCGCGGAGCAATTTTCCCCAGCTTTCAAAGAAAGCCTTTGGGAATTGCAGCGCGCATGCGCGGTCTCCTTCCCGCCCAAGTGTGCCATCTTAGCCAGTCTGATGACATAGCTAAAAGATAGCATAAAAATTTGCAAAAAAACTTAAGCAGATGATTGCAACTCCAAGGGGAGGAGGGAGGGTTGTGAGGACTGATTCCTGCTGCTCCTGGAGAACACCTGTTACAGGTGAGTAACTACGCTTTCTCCAGGACCAAGCAGGAAGTCAGTCCTCACATATGGGACTCCCAAGCTCAAGGCTACCGGAGACCCTAAGCACAAAAATGAGCTCCCTCTAGCTCAGCGGTACAGAAGGAAGGAATCTTCACTGAATTATTACCCACCGGTAGCCCCCATCCGGGATGGAGGGTAGGAGTTGCTCAAACCTTGAAGAGATTTCGGAGAACTGCCTGTCCGAAAGCACTGTCCCTGCGGGACTCCCTCTCAAGGCAGTAATGGACCGCAAAAGTCTGGCTCGAAGACCAAGTAGCGGCCCGGCAGATGTCTGCCAACGGAACAGAGCGGAGGTAAGCCACTGACGTAGCCTTCGCCCGAACACAGTGAGCCGTGACTCGACTTTCTAACGAGAGTCCGGCTGCCCCATAAGCCCAAGCGATACAGTCAGCAACCCAGATGGACAGAGTACGCTTGGAGACCGGGAGCCCCAATTTATTGGGGTCAAAAGACACAAAAAGCTGAGCAGCTTTACGGTGCTCTCGCGTACGGTCAAGGTAGAAGTTTAATGCCCTTCTACAGTCCAGGGTATGCAGGACCATTTCAGCTCGGCTGGAGTGTGGCCTGGGAAAGAAGGTCGGAAGTACCACCTCCTGATTGATGTGAAAAGGGGAGACCACTTTTGGAAGAAATTTTGGGTGAGTCCGTAGGACTACCCTATTTTTGTAGAACCGAGTGTAAGGGGGATCAGACACAAGGGCCTGCAATTCACTTACGCGTCTAGCGGAAGTGAGGGCTATCAGGAACAATGTTTTCCAAGAAAGAAAACGGAGAGAACAGGTAGCCATAGGTTCAAAAGGCGGACAGGTGATCCGCTGTAAAACCACATTCAGATCCCAGTCAGGCGCTGGCGGGCGCAGAGGTGGTTTAAGGAGAAGGAGACCTCGGAGAAACCTTGCTACGAGAGGGTCGCTGGAAAGAGGTCTGCCGTCCACCGGCACATGATGTGCTGAAAGAGCACTGAGGTGAACTTTGACGGAGTTGGACTTAAGTCCCAGATTAGAGAGGTAGAGCAAGTACTGCAAGATCACCGACACCGAGCAGGAGAAGGGATCCTGAGACTGCGGGGCACACCAAGCGGAAAAGCGACGCCATTTAAGGGCGTAGCATTTGCGGGTAGAAGGTCGCCGGGAAGCTAGGACGACCTCTTCCACCTCTGCCGGCAGTAGAAGGGGAGCAAGGACTACCCTTTCAGCAGCCAGGCCATCAGATGTAGAGATCTGAGGTTGGGGTGTAGTAGGGACCCCTGATCCTGTGTGAGGAGATCTGGTTGAAATCCCAGAGGGAACGGATCCTCCACCGCCAATTGCAGCAGGAGTGGAAACCACGGTTGTCTGGGCCAGCGAGGAGCTATCAGGATTATGGAAGCTTTGTCTCGGAGAACCTTGAAAAGAGTTCGAGAGACTAGCGGTATGGGAGGAAAGGCATACAGAAGGCTTTTCGACCATGAGAGCAGAAAAGCATCCGCCGCTACTCGAAGGGGATGCGGCTGCCGAGAGCAGAAGCGAGGAAGTTGCCGGTTGAGAGGACTGGCAAAGAGATCTATCGTGGGGAGGCCCCACTTTAGAAAAAGTTTCTGAACTACGAAGGGATCCAGGTGCCACTCGTGCGGCTGGAGGATCCTGCTGAGTTTGTCCGCCAGGCAATTGTCTTGGCCTGGGAGATAAACGGCCTTGAGAAGAATGCCGTGGCTGACGGCCCAAGAGCAGAGCTTCTGTGCTCCTCGACAGAGAAGGAAGGAGCCCGTGCCTCCCTGTTTGTTCACATAGAACATGGCAACTTGATTGTCCGTCTGGACAAGGACGGACTGGTGAGAAGTCAGGTGGGAGAAAGCCTTGAGAGCCAGACGGATTGCTCTGAGCTCCAGGAAGTTGATCTGCTGCGCAGACTCCCACTCGGTCCAGAGACCCTGAGTACATGCCCCTTGGCAATGCGCTCCCCATCCCAGGAGAGAAGCATCGGTCGTCAGCACTTGAGCCGGCGGAGGAGACTGGAAAGGCATTCCGAGCACCAGGTTCGGCTGATGAAGCCACCACTGTAGAGAAGAGGCCAGCGGGCCGGAGATGCGCACTAAGTCGGTCAGGCCGCCCGTGGCCTGTTGCCACTGCTTGCGAAGGCACCACTGAGCAGGCCGCATATTCAGGCGGGCATTGGGGGTCACGTGGACGGTGGAAGCCATATGGCCGAGCAATCTCAGGAAGTGCCTGGCTGAGACCAGGGACGGGCTGCGAAAACGACCGGCTAGGTCCATGAGCCGTTGAGCCCTGTCGAGAGGCAGGAAAGCTCGTGCCTGAAGAGTGTGCAATCTTGCGCCGATGAACTCGAGATCTTGCGAGGGGAGCAAAGTGGACTTTGCGAAGTTTATGACAAAGCCCAAGTACTGCAGAAGAGTCACAGTGCGGTGTGTGGCTCTTGTGACTTCTGGAGAGGACGACGCTCTGATGAGCCAGTCGTCTAGGTACGGAAAGACATAGAGGCCGTGAAGCCGGAGATAAGCCGCCACCACCGCGAGACATTTTGTGAAGACTCTCGGTGCGGAGGATAGGCCAAAGGGCAGTACTCTGTACTGGTAATGATTTCCTGCCACCACAAACCTTAGGTATTGGCGGTGGCTGGGGTGGATGAGGATGTGCGTATAGGCATCCTTTAGATCCAAGGAGCATAGCCAATCTCCCTGCTGGAGGTAGGGCAGAAGGATTCCAAGGGTAAGCATCTTGAACTTCTCCCTCACGAGGAACTTGTTGAGGTTGCGCAAGTCCAGGATGGGTCTGAGGCCTCCTGTTCTTTTTGGTATTAGAAAATACCTGGAATAAAAGCCTTGACCTCTCAGGTGGTGGGGCACCGGTTCCACAGCCTGTTCCTGAAGAAGACTTGCTAACTCCTGAA
Organism: Ichthyophis bannanicus; assembly: GCA_033557465.1. NCBI lineage: Eukaryota > Metazoa > Chordata > Amphibia > Gymnophiona > Ichthyophiidae > Ichthyophis > Ichthyophis bannanicus. Next base: position 562,994,757 of record CM066033.1, read on the forward strand.
GGAGTAAGTCCCTGTGCAGAGGGAGTCGTGGAGGCTCTCCCGGGAAATAGGAGGGAGGGACCTGGTGGAAGTGGAGAAGGTAGCCTTCTCTTACAACCTGAAGCACCCAGGCATCTGAAGTGATGTTGGACCACCTGTGGGCAAAGTGAACCAGCCGGCCTCCTGTGCTGGGAGGAACCAGCTGAGGGGGAGAGGCTATGCTGATGAAGTCAAAAACCCCCACCCTGCTGAGCAGGGGCCGGTGGTGCAGGCTTGGGGGCTTGCTGCCTACGGGACCCGTTACCCCGTCCCTTGGCCTGCTGACCCTGTTGGGGAGCTGCGGAGGCCTGATATTGAGGGTAGTGTTTATAGGCAGCCGCCTTTCTCGGGTAAAAGGACTTCTTTCCCGAGCCCTTCTTCTTCTGGGAAGGGGCGGAGGTCTTCCTAGAAAGCCTAGTTCTGGTGAGAGTCTCCGTCTCGATCTGTGCGGCCTTTTCAGCCATGGGCTTGCCAAAGAGGTTCTCACCTCGGCAGGGGACATCGACCAACTTGTCCTGCACCCAGGGTTCAAGGTCAGACGATTGAAGCCAAGCCTGTTGGCGGGCACCGATGCCGGCTGCGGCCACACGTGCCGATGCTTCAAAGCCATCATAGGCTGCTCGAGACATGAATTTGGAGCATTCCCGAATACCAGTTGTCAAGGCTAGGAACCTCCGCAAAGGTTCCTCGGACAGCCCAGCGGAGAATCCGGCTATCTCTTTAGCCAGGTCTCTGAGATACATGCCCATGTAGAGCTGGTAGGTCTGGACCCGACAAGCAAGCATAGAGCCCTGGAAACACTTCTTACCGAGGCCATCCAGGTTGCGGGCCTCCCTGCCAGGAGGCACCGAGGAGTGCATCTTCTGGCTCTTAAGCCTATGCATGGCCGATTCCACCACCATGGAATGGTGCGGTAGCTGTGCTTTTTGGAAGCCAGGACTCTTGCGGACCCGATAGATGGAATCGACCCGCTTGCTTAACACCGGCGACGATGCCGGACTCTCCCACATGCGGAAGAGTAGTCGTTCCAGCATGGGAGGAACCGGTACAGTAAAGTGCTCCCTGGCGGGAGAGTCGTACTGAAGGGCATCGAGTTCCTCGGCTCGAGGCTCCTCCTTGGGATCCGCAGGGAAGGCCAAAGCCTTGGCCATATCCCTGACGAAGTCCGAGAACCGGGCATCCTCCGGAGGGGACTGTTTCCGAGGTTCGGACTCAGGTGAGTCCGAGGGGACACACCGAGTCCGAAACGAATCAGGTGACTCTTCCTCTTCAGACTCCCAGGCCGACTCCGAGGAGGAATCGGTGGGGTCGGTTCGGGCGGGAGGAGGCGTCGGCCGCCCCGACGCCGAGGGAGTCGGCGTCGACGACCTCGGTCCCGAACGGGAGGCCGAGGGTGACCTCGACCGAGGATCGACTCGAGCCCTCATGGACTCGAGGATCGGCTCGGTCTCCGGGGTCGACTTAGACGTCGACGTCCCGGCGGTCGGGGCAGAGGCGCCAGCGAGGCTAGCGATCAGTGCCCGCTGCTGGTCCATGAAGGCAGATAGTCTGCTCTCCAAGGCCGTCAACCTGAGTCCGACCTCAGGTGACCCAGCAGTCCCCGACTCGGGCCCCGACGGCGTCGGGCCCGACGTCGGACCCCTCGGAGGCGAGTCCAGGAGGACTACAGGACTTACCCGAGCAGGCAACTCCGACTCCAGACGAGGTCGCTTCGGGAGATGTTCCTTCTCCAAAGACCCGGGACGGCTATCGGGGCTATGCGACCTGGCCCTCGCGGAACCAGGGGCGTCCACCGACGCCGCCCTCGCGGGTTTCACCTTCCGATGATGGTCCCCGGAGGGAGAACCCCTGTCGGAGGAACTCCTGTGACGGTCAGAGCTGGAACCTCTTGACGCCGAGGCCTCCGACGAGGTCCGGGTACGGGCGGGATCAGCGAAGATTCGTTCCCGCTGATGCCGCCGACTCCTTAACGCTTTGGAGGACATTTTGCTGCAGGCCCCACAGATCAGTTCCTCGTGATCCGGGCCGAGGCAGCGGAGGCAATTATCATGTGTGTCAGTGAGTGACATATTTCTGTCACACTGAACACACCGCTTGAAACCACTGGCAGCCATTGGGGGAAAAAGGGCCCCTGCAAGGTCAAAGGACCGGGCTGCCAGCGAAAAACCGAAAAACGAAACTGACAGAAAATCAGAAAAACCGAAAAATAACAGAAGGACTCGCAACGGCGTCGCGAGTCCGGGCAGGAAAAAGACCGGCGTCGAACCGAAGAAAAAATAGAAATAAATCACTAAAATCAACTTTTTCAGCGGGGACACGACGGGTACGTCTGTAGGGCTCCGCGGAAAAAAGAAGACTGGCTAAGATGGCACCCTTGGGCGGGAAGGAGACCGCGCATGCGCGCTGCAATTCCCAAAGGCTTTCTTTGAAAGCTGGGGAAAATTGCTCCGCGAGGGCTCCGTCGGCGCCGACGTCACCCATATGTGAGGACTGACTTCCTGCTTGGTCCTGGAGAACATAAGATATGTCATATTAGGTCAGATTAAGGGTCCATCAAGCCCAGTATCCTGTTTCCAACAATGACCATTCCAGGTTTCAAGTACCTGTCAGATTTCCAAAGGAATACCCATTGCATGCTGCTTGTTCCAGGGGTAAGCAGTGGATTTCCCCAATCCTCTTTAATAATGGTTTATAGACTGTTCCTCCAGGAACTTGTCCAAACCTGTTTTGAACCCAGCTACACTAACAGCTTTTACTACATTCTCCGGTAACAAATTCCGGAGTTTGATTATGCACGGAGTGAAAAAATATTTTCCTGGTTAGTTTTAAATGTGCCACATTGTAGCTTCATTGTGTGTCCCCTGGTCTTTGAAGGAGTAAACAACCAATCTATGTTTACTCGTTCCACTTCATCATTATTTTATAGACCTCTTTCATATCTCTCCTCAATCATCTCTTTTTCAAGTTGAAGAGCCCTAACCTTTTAAGCCTTTATCCTTCCATCCCTTTTACTATTTTGGCCACTTTTCTCTGTACCTACTCCAAGTCTGCTATATCCTCTTTAAGATATGGCGACCAGAACTGTACACAATATTCAAGGTATAGTCACATTATGGAGCGATACAGAGGTATTATAATATCCTTGGGTTTATTCTCTTCCTTTCTTTGTGATTCCTAGCATTCTATTTGCTTTCTTGGCCGCAGCTGCACACTGGATAGAGGACTCCAACATACAGTTGTGGTCAACATTATTGGCACCCTTGCAGTTCAACTGCTTAATGTCCAATATATCCTAAAAAGAAAAGTGGCCACTGAAATGGCTTTGGACTATATATGCACACATATTAGGCACATAAAAGAATCAAATATCCAGAGTTAAAGGTCGGTGGCAACAGCTATGTGCCAAGACCAATTAAGTAGGAAACTGTATAAAAACTGGGATATTGCCAGGACAAGATTATTCACCAAAAAAGTTAAACCTTATCTAATATTCTCATTCCCTATACCTGAATCGGTGATAACTATTTTAAAAGTTATTAATTTTTCGTTGGAATACTTGCCATTGAAAGGATACCCTCTCTTGTAGCAAGCTTTCCATTTAATCTTATAGTGAAGGCTAAATAGCCTAAAGCACAGTTACTTATCTGTAACAGGTGATCTCTGGGAACAGCAGGAATAAGTCTTCACATATGGATATCATTGGTACCGACGGAGCCTGCGCGGGAACGCTCCCCAGCGTCCAATCAGAAAGCTTTTGGGAGCATCCCACAGCACCTGCGTGCTGCCTTCCATGAGAGGGCTCCAACCAGGGAAAGACCAAGTGGTATGAAGAGGTGGGGAGGTCGTAGGCCCGACAGAAAAGGTGAGTCTTGAGTAGTGCTTTGAACCAGGGGAATGATGATTCAGTGCAAAGGGAATGTGGGAGTGAGTTCCATAGGGCGGGGCTTAAGAAGAAGAATGCGGAATGACGGGTAAGTTCAAGATGGGCCTGGGAAGGAAGAGGTGGGGTGGGGGGTGGGCTGGAGGTGGATGAGGTCAGCCAGATACTGAGCCAGATAGCTGGATGGAGCAGGAGAAGGGTTGATCTGCCTCTCTGCGCACCAGATGGAGCCCTCTCTGACCATCTGGAGGGGCCATGCATCGATGGTGATGGCAGGCCACCTGTGGGCATAGAGAACCAGACAACCCCCCCCCCCCCCGATGTGCTGCAGAGTTGCGCCTCCTGAGGGAGGAGAGGCTATGCCCAAGGAGTCAAAAAACCCCTCTCCAGGTTGCACTGGGGCGTGGTCTGGGGCTTGGTGGCCTTAGGCTTATGTGGGTCATGCCCCTGTCCATTGGCCTGCTGGCCCTGTTGGGGAGCTGGGGGTAGTTTCCATAAGCCTTCCTCTTCTTCAGGTGAAGACTTTCTCCCAAAGCCTTCCTCCAGGAAGGATCAGCAATCTTCTTGGAGAGCTTTATCCTTGTTGGGTACTCAGACTCCAACTCGGCGGCCCTGTCCATCATGGGCTTGTCAGAGTTTCTCTCCTTGGCAGGGGACATCAACCAGCTTGTCCTGTATCCACTGCTCCAGATCAGACAACAGTGGCCAGGCCTGGCGTTGTGCACTAATGCCCGCTGCAGCCACTCTAGCCGCTGATTCAAAGCCGTCATAAGCTGCCCAAGTCATAAACTTGGAGCACTCTCTGACTGCAGAGGCCAGAGTCCAGAATCACTGGAGAGGCTACTCCGAAAGATCAGCCGAGAACCCGGCGAGCTCCTTCACCAGGTCCCGCAGGTATATGCTCATGTACAGCTGGTAGGCCTGGATCTGGCAGACAATCATCGAGCCCTGGAAGCACACAGGCCTCCCTACCCGGGGCACCGAGGAGTGCATCTTCTAGCTCTTGAGCCTGTGCATGGCCGACTCCACTACCATGGAGTTATGAGGCAGTTGGGCTTTTTGGAAGCCAGGGCTCCGGCAAATCCGGTACATCAAGTGCAGCTGCCTGCTTACTATGGGCACTGAGGAAGGTGTCTCCCACACACAGAGAAGCAGCTGTTCCAGGATGGGGAGAAGGAACACCGTAAGTGCCTCTTTCAGAGGGGCCTCATACTGGAGGATCTTGAGGTCCTCTGAGTGAGGGTCCTCCTCTGATTTGGTGGCAGTGAGGGCCTTCGCCATATCTCTCATGAAGTCGTGAAAGGCTATGTCCTCGGAAGGGGAGTGTTACCAAGGGATTTCTCGAGGCCATGGATGTTCAAGCATTGGCTCGACCTCTGTGGAGGTCCCTCAACATGGAGGGCCCCATGGTTGGGAGTGATTACCAGGAGAAACTGGGCATCGGAGCCCACTGCTGGGCCAAGAAGGCAGACAAACTGTGCTCCAGGGTCCCCATCCTGGCCTCAAGAACAGTTGGCTCCACAGCCTTTGGCACAGGCACCGTCATAGGGGAGTTCTTGATGAGGATGGCCACGGGGATCCGAGGCCGATCCCTTGATGTCGACAGCTCCCGTAGGGGCAACTTGGAAGGCCTATCCTGGCCTCACATCGAAGGCCATGGGTCCTGAGCACGTGGGATTTTCCCACTTTCCCTTACTTGTCCCCTAATGTGGTCTTCAAGAGTTTCTGGCTGTTCTGGCGGCCCTTGTTGGTGGAGCTCCTGCTGGAGCTCCTTGGCCGCTTGGTCCCCACAAGGGTCAGAGGTTCCGGAGGAGGACGGAGTGAGGTCTCACCGTTGACTTCGGGGCTGAGTAAACTTTGTGGAAGATGGACTCACACTGCTGCTGATGGCTCCTAAGGGCCTTGGGAGTCATCTGCTTACAGAGATTGCAGACCAAGGGATCATGATCTGGCCAGAGGCATCGAAAGCAGCTGTGGCGCGGGTCCGTGCGTGACATGCTGTGTGTGCAGCAGTCATATGGCTTGAAGCCACTGACCGAGGCAATGGCAGGAAAGATGGCCCCCATAAGGTCAAACTCACTTGGCCTGGTCAGAAAAAGAGATACAAAACTGTGCCAAACGAAAAAAAATGAGAAAAAAAAGAAAAAGATCTTGAAAAACGCAGTGCTGAGGCAAGCGGACTTGAGGCAAAAAGGGACCAGATGTGACCAGAGAAGCAACGAATTAAGACAAAAAACTACCAACTTTTTCCGGGGGAAACAGACACATGTACGATGGGCTCCGCAGAAAAAAGGAGATTGAAGCAAGATGGCACCCTAAGGCAGGAAGGGAACCATGCATGCATGGTGCATCTCCCAAAGGCTTTCTTTGAAAACTGAGGAGACGTTATCGTACAGGCTCTGTCTGCGCCGACATCACCCATATGTGAGGACTGACTTCCTACTTGTTCCCAGAGAAAGGACTGCAATGCTCACAAGTATACTAATAAACCTATTTACAAATTATAATTGTGTTTATGAATACAGTTTCTCCTTGGTGACATGTTTGAAAGTGGTAGCTGTGTTAGTCTGGAGTAGCAAAAATGACCGAAGCAGATGCACCTTATAGACCAACCAACTTATGAAGACATGAATTTTGGGTACTAGAGTCTACTTTGTCAAATGCATGAAGTGCAGCTCAGGAGGTGGGGGGAGGTGGGTGGCTACAGAGTATCGCAAATTATTGAAAAGTGCAGAACAAGGTGTGGAAAAGGAGTGATAAGGGCACGATAGTTCAGTTAGCTTGTCCATGTGTTGACTGCAATATACCAGATGCTAAGGGTCATGTTTACTAAGCTAGGCTAACAGCATGGGCTATTTGTATCTAGGTCCCACTGAATAACATGGAACCTACTTACAAACAGCCCATGCTAATCAATTGCCCAGCTTAGTAAACATGACCCTAATATTGGTCACAAAATTGCAAATATATGTTGATGCTCCTAACAAAAATAAGTAAGACACACTGCAACTTATTTCCTGAGAACTAGGTTTTTCATATGATACTTCAGCTATTTACACATTTGCTGAAAGACAAAAAAAAACTTACCAGAACTCGAAGAATGATAAAGTTCTGTGTATGGTTCAAGGTGGACCGATGCCCCATGGGGGATTTGGGGCACTCTTCCTTCCAGCACAGTGCTGATTGTAAGATGGCCATGTTCATCAATACCAGTGAACTGCTGTCTAATAAGCAACTTGTCATTGCTAGGTAAGAAATTAACTTCAGCTTGCCGTGTAAACTCTCCACCTACGAAGCAAGATTAATTAAATAAACATATTAAACATCTATAGTGCTCTAGATCACTATGTGATCTTGAAGTGCTAAATGTTTTCCCTGGGACTGGTCTAAGGGTTGAGACTTGAGCACCTCAACTTCAGGTTTGGATCTCTCATCTGTTGGGATCAATTAGGCCTGAATGCATCATAGAGGTTACACACAGTGGCCTAGGGAAAGAATGAAGGTGGCTGCCTCTACTGTACTAAATCTTGTCAGCAATCAAGATATAGCTCCCTAAGCAGCAATGAAATTGTACTCAGAGGAGGATCCTTTCTTGGGCCAATGAGAAACACGGAAAATGATGGCAGATAAAGATTACATGATCTAAGTCTATCCATCCATTATCAGCTACTAAGTTCTACAGTCCCTTCCTCTCCCTTGGAGATTCTCTGTGTCCCATGCATTCTTGAATTCAGATACAGTCTTAGTCTTCACCACCTCTGCCGGTAAGCTGTTCCATGCATCCACCATCCTTTTTGTAAAAAAAAAGTACTTATTTAGATTACTCCTGATTCTATCCCCTTTCACCTTCATCCTATGGCTTCTCATTCCAGAACTTCCTTTCAACTGAAAGAGGCCTGCCTCATTTACTTTTATTCCATGGAAATATTTAAATGTCTGTATCATGCCTCTCCATTTCTATCTGGCTTCCAAAGCACACTGTATATATATTTAGACCTTTAAGTCTATCTCCATATATTGTATTTTTTAGATCACTGACCATTTTAATAGCCACCCTCTGGACTGACTTCATTGTTTATATCTTTTTGAAGGTATGGTCTCTAGAACTGTAAACAGTACTCCAAACGAAGTCTTGTCAGGGCCTTAGACAGAGGCACTATCACCTTCTTTTTCTCTCTATGCCTCCTGGCTTTTTCTGTTGCTTTTACTACCTGCTTGGGCACCTTAACCTCACTAGATACAATCACCTCTAACTCCCGCTCTTCTTTCATTTACAGAAGTACTTCACCCCCTGTACGGTACTGTTTCCTTGGTTTTGCAGTCCAAATACATGACCCTACATTTTGCATGAAAATACCTTGGGCTGCCTAGGTTTGACATGTGGGATGCGGAAGTGGCAGAGACTGCTGAGGGAGAAAACAAATGAAAAACAACCAACATTTCCTAAATTCAAAACATGGTCTTAAAAGTCGTCAGTTTATCTAAAGACCGTGAGACAATAGGGCTGTTAAAATCCATTCAAAAGCGAGGGTCTCATACTTTAGGAAAGCTAACTTTGTCAAGATGGGCAAATACCTCAGAGTGTCGTTAGCAGGATGGGAACAGCTGGGGGATGTAGAAAAACAGTGGGCAAAACTGAAAGGGGATATTTTAAGGGCAACCAATCTTTTTGTTAAAATGGTAAATAAAGGTAAAAGGAATAGGAGACCGCTATGGTTTTCGAAAGAAGTAGCTGAAAAGGTGAAGAAAAAGAGGGAGGCCTTCATGAAATATAAGAGATCACAGAGAGAGGAAGACAGGCATCTATATTTGGAAAACCTTAGAGAAGCTAGCAAAGTAGTCAGGAAAGCAAAGATTCAAAAAGAGGAGGAAATAGCCAATGCAATAAAATGGGGGAATAAGACAGCTTCACTCACCGTCCCACCGAAGCTCCCCAGATCGGGTTGAGCGCCTGAGCGGAAGTTCTCCCGCTCAGAGGCTCCTGCCCAATCAGGGCAGTGGGAGACACATAAAAGAAGGCACAGCCGACGAGGACTAGCAGGCTTCACTCAACGTCCTGTCCCGGCCGGCATCGGATCACTCACCGTCACGCTGAAGCTCCCCAGATCGGGTTGAGCGCCTGAGCGGGAAGCTCTCCCGCTTAGAGGCTCCTGCTCAATCGGGGCAGTGGAAGACACATAAAAGAAGGTGCAGCCGATGGACGCACCTGTGCCTGAGGGCCTCGCCAGAGGGCCCTTTGGCATGGCCCTTAGGGTGGGCACGGAGGCAGCACGACAAACCGAAAGGAACAGAGCTCCCCAGCAAACAGCCTCCAACGACGACAAACACACAGCACCAACTTGAACTCCACGGACAAAATGACGAGAACCGCTGACGGCCGAAAGAACAAGCTCAACACCACCCAAGAACTCACACCCCCATGCGTCCAACAAGGTAACCACCTATAGAGCCAATATGCTTACCATACAATACTTCCACACAGCACTCCTCCTCACACAGCTGGTTCCTTGCAACACTATACACATGAACTCCATGCAAGCACACGCATGGAGCTACCTCCACACTCCACAGCACCAAGTAACCCCCAAGGATGCAACCACTTATCACCTTAGAACTCATCAATGCCAGGTCAATAAGAAAAAGTCAACACTCTAGCGGACCACATAGAATCACAGCAGACCGACATACTCTGCATCATGAAAACGTAGCTCACACAAACAGACAACGTGCTCCTCAACCAACTAATACCCCCATCCCACACAGCTTTCAGCTGCCCTCGCACGCACAAGAGAGGTGGAGTAGTCCTGATCCTAGCAAGAAGCAGCCTGAGATTCAAGTCAACAACCTCAGCAAATACAACGCAATGCGAATCAATCATGATAGAGAACAAGCACCTAGCCCTGTGCCTCACATATAGAGCTCCACACAACTCTCTGGACGGACTATCGACTATCCTGGAAGCAGTCTGCGCAGTAAACAGTCAGAAGCCTTTGATTGTACTGGACGACTTCAAACTCAATTTATCATCCAACAAGGACTCAGAATCCTTCCTAAAAGCAATGAGCTCTCTGCAATTCACACAAATCATAACAGCCGCTACTCACAGACACAGAACCTCACCGGACCTCATCTTTGCTCCCAACCACCTAGTAGAAAAGAACAGAATCTCGAACCCAACAATATCACCAGTACCATGGTCAGACCACCACTTAATCAAAATCAACATACAGTCAACATCCCCAAAGGAGAATCAGACCAAACATCATGTGGACAGAAGATTCAAAAACTTTGACAAAGACCAATTCCTACAAGCTATACTACCTGACCTGAACTCAATCAATAACAACTCAACCAACCAAATAGAAAGATGGAACAAGATCATATCTTTGGCTGCCAAAGTCCCAGAAACCAAGACCTCCGAAGCCCACCGTGCTAAAGCTAAAAACACCCCATGGTACTCAAAAGAGATCCGGATAAAAAAGAGAGTTCTAAGGAGACTGGAGCGACGCTGGAGACACACCAAATCTGAAAGCTCCCAGAAACTATATCAGATAAAAAGAAGGAATATAATGAACTCATCAACCTGCACAAAAAGGAATACTATACCAACATGATACTCAAATCCCCCAACAGATCCAGGGAACTATTGAGATAGTAAAGACTCTCACCAAGGAACCAACACCAGAGAGAGAGGCAATAATACATCCGCGGACCACCTACAAATCAAACTTTCCACCCCCACCACAACAACCACGAACACACCTCTCAAGCCATCAGCTCCCGACCAGAAGTGGGACAAATTCAGCATCTCATCAACAGAGCAGATCTCACAAATAATCACTAAGCTCAACACCAGCACTGCCCCGACTGACCCATGCCCAGTGGCATGGATCAAATCAGCTAAGGACAAACTTATCAAAAATATCCACAGCATAGTACACAACTTCCTAACCCTTGGGACTATGCCGGAAGCGCTAAAGCTGGCGACTATCCGCCCCATCCCAAAGAAATGCACCCTGAACAAAGACAACCCGGCCAATATCTAGCCTTCCACTAATGGCAAAGATCATCGAGAAGACGGTACAACACCAGCTACAGGAACACAACACCACCCATGCCCCACTGAACCAACACCAACATGGGTTCCGCCCAAATCACAGCATCAAAACGCTTCTCTTACACCTCTTTGACAACCTTCTCAAAATGATCGACAACATAAAAAGAGACATAATCATAATTTTCCTGGACATCACAGCAGCCTTCGACACAATAGACCACAACATCCTCATCTCAAGACTCCAGCAAATAGGACTACAAGGCATCACCTTGAACTGGTTCACCTCCTACCTCACAAACAGACAGCTCCAAGTCAAATGCGGCCCCAACACCTCCTGACCATTCAAAGCAGAACAGGGAGTACCATAAGGATCCACCCTTTTGGCACTGCTATTTAATCTATACATACAGCCCATCTGCGACATCATCAAGGAACACAATATACAATACTCCATTTATGCAGATGATATAATGATATACACACTGATTATCCTGGACAACCCAGACTACACAAAAATAGCAGACTGCCTCCAATGAATGACTAGTTGGCTACTACAAAACAACTTGACAATAAACCACAACAAAACAGAAGCTCTACTAATGACCAGAAACACCACCTACACCCCCCCCCCCACTTCAACCATCAAACTCAACAATATCACAATACCCATAAAACCAGAAATAAGCTACCTCGGAATCACCCTGGACAGAGAGCTCAACCTACAGTCCCAGATCAACAAAACCATCAGAAACGCATACTTCAAGATGAGAATCATCAGACGCATCAAGCCTATCCTCTCCCAAGAGCACTTCAGAACAGTCTGCCAAGCCATCATCACACCGATACTGGACTACTGTAACCAAATTTACCTGGGTCTCCCAAAATACACACTCCGACCCTTACAGTTGGCGCAAAACACAGCTGCACAAATAATAACAGGATCCACAAGACATGATCACATCACCCCCATTATGAACCTCCTACATTGGCTGCCAATAGAGTCCCGCATCCGATCCAAAACAATACTGAACCTTTTCAAAATCAAACAGGACATCTCAACAGACAGTCTGCAGGCTATCATCAGCTTTGACTCCAGCCTCAGACCCAGAAGACGATGTACCACAAACACCATCACAACCCCTAAAGAATTCACCAAAATGAGACAAACCACTTCAAAGACAGCTATATCCCTGGCAGCACCCGCCATTTGGAACTCCCTCCCTGACAGCTTGAGATCAACGATCAATATTAAGGACTTCCGAAAATCACTCAAAACAATGCTCTACACAGAACATTACGGAGAAATCATGTGACTCTAACATTTTACCTAGTATACCCCCCTCTTGTACATAGCCCACTGTATATAGCTCACCCCTGTAGATACAGCACCCCAAATTAAGATGTACCTACCCACACACCCAAGAACACTACCTACACCACCACTGCATGCCAACACCCCCGCACCACCCCAACTCATTGATTTGCAATGTAAAACCGCTTTGATTAAAGGATAAAGCAGGATATAAATACTTATAAATACATTTTTCAGATATGTTAGTGAAAAGAAGGGCAAAAGTGGTATTGTCAGATTCAAGGGTGAAGGGGAGGAATATGTAGAAGCTGATGAAGATAACGCGGAATTTCTTAACAAATATTTCTATTCTGTGTTCACAGATGAAGAACCAGGAGCAGGACCTCAGAAAACACCCACAAACAGGAACAGAAGCGAGGGGCATCTTGAACAATTTTCAGAAGACTGTGTTCGCGAGAAACTAGTAAACTTAAAGTCCTAGAATACTGAGGGAACTTGGGGACATTCTAGCATCTCCACTAACTGACCTTTTCAATGCCTTGTTGGAGTCGGGAGTGGTGTCAAAAGACTGGAGAGAGGCACATGTAGTCCCTTTACACAAAAGCGGAAGTAAGGATGTGGTTGAAAACTACAGACCGGTTAGTTTAACTTCGGTGGTGAGTAAATGATTGGAAGCACTGTTAAAAGAGAAAAAAGTGAGGTTTCTGGAATCCAGAAGATTACAAGATCCGAGGCAGCATGTATTCATCAGAGGCAGGTCTTGTCAGACAAATCTGATTGATTTTTTTGACTGGGTGACCAGGGAATTGGACCGAGGGAGAGCCCTAGATATGGTGTATTTAGATTTCAGTAAAGTCTTTAACACCATTCTTCACAGGTGACTTACAAACAAACTGAGCACCCTAGGGATGGATCCTAAAGTTACTGCTTGGGTTAGAAATTGGTTGAGTGGGAGGCGACAAAGGGTACAGGTAAATGGAGCTCATTCCGAGGAGAAGGAGATTACCAGTGATGTGCCCCAGGGATCTGTCCTTGGTCCAATTCTTTTTAACATCTTTGTTAGTGATATAGCGGAAGGGCTGTCGGTTAAGGTTTGTCTCTTTGCAGATAACAAAATCTGCAATTGAGTAGAGACCCAGGAAGGTGTAGATAACATGAGGCGGGACCTAGCTAAGCTTGAAGAATGGTCTAGAATTTGGGAGCTGGGATTTAATGTTAAAAAATGTAAGATCATGCATTTGGGCTGCAGCAATCCAAGGGAGCAATATAGTATAGGGGGTGAAGTACTTTTGTCCACTAAAGAAGAGCGTGACCTAGGCGTGACTGTGTCTGATGATCTTAAAGTAGCTAAACAGGTAGAAAAGGCGACAGCAAAAGCTAGAAGGATGCTTGGGTGCAAATGGAGAGGAATGTCCAGCAGAAGAAAGGAGGTGATAGTGCCTCTGCATAAGTCTTTGGTGCGACCTCATTTGGAGTACTGTGTGCAATTCTGGAGACCACACCTTCAAAAGGATATAAATAAACTGGAGTCAGTATAGAGGATGGCTACTAAAATGGTTAGTGGTCTTCATTATAAAGCATATGAGGACAGACTTAAAGATCTTAATATGTACACCTCAGAGGAAAGGCGGGATAGATGTGATATGATTGAGATGTTTAAATACCTCTATGGCATTAATGCAGAGGAGGAGAGCCTCTTTCAAATGAAAGCAAGTTCTGCTATGAGGGGACATGGGATGAGGGTGAAAGGGGATAGATTCAGGAGTGATATGTGGAAATATTTCTTTATAGAAAAGAGTGGTGGATCTGTGGTAGTCTCCCAGTGGAGGTGATAGAGATGAGGACAGTATCTGAATTCAAAGAAGCATGGAACAAACAGAGGATCTGTAAAGATAAAAAGGGGACTGTTATAGTGGTTGATATGGAAGGACAGACTAGATATACCATGTGGTCTTTTTCTGTAGTCATGTTTCTAAGTTTCTAATATGCTTTCACTTTTCTTGCTTTGCCACTTTGAAATGCCTCTGAACTGAGATTTCACACTTCTCTCACAAATTTCAGAAAGAGATTGAAAGATTAGGCACTCTTAAAAAAAGACAAAAAAACCTATCATTGTGCCATGATAGAAGATGGGAACAGGCTACCTCCTTCCTCTCATCTCTCTCCTTTCCCTTTTTACTCTTCTTTTTTCTTTACTTTGTTTTTTATTGTTTTTAGAACTTTTTCATATTGATTTTATGTAAATTTCTTTATGTCTTTTGACTATGAAAGGTGTAAGTATTAGCGTATGTGTGTCATATCCCCTCGTGTTAAATGTATCTCCCAATTGACCGCTTTGACCCGGTGAAAAGCGGGATATAAATACAGCTAAATAAATAAATAGTAAACTTATGAATGGAATAGATTGCAGATCCTTCCTCCATATATGGTACTGTCCCTTTAGGTTATTCAGTACTTCCAGTGAGATCCAAGTTATGCAAATTACCTTAAACCAAAACATTTGTGTTGTAAATTATATGTGCAAGGCTGAAAATTTGATTAAAAAGAGAGATAACTGGCTCATAACTGTTTTCATTATCCCTACCCCCCATCCCTGATCAGCACTTACCATTTTATTTTTTTAGTGCCATCAAGTCAGTGCTGACTCCTGGTGACCCAGCTGCCCCTGGGTGGGCATCAAATCCTTGATCTTCTGGGTACTAGGCAGTTGCTCTAAACACAGGCTACTCCTCCATGCCACTTACCATTTACAACTATCAAAACCTAGTCTATCATAGCAAGTACTACTTGCTCCATGTGTAATGATATTGAAAGGGCCCTTAAAATCCAGTTTAGTGAACATGCAGGAGAGAGAAATTTTCTGAAATGTTATTAGTTCTATTTTTGAACAGGTTACAATACAGACGCTGCACTGATTATTTTGGTTGATGACTTATGTAGATCACTGGAATGAGATGGCGATCTGGTCAGTGTGATCCTCGATTTAACCTCTTCCTCTGACATGGTGGATCATAATGCCCCTTTCTATGTCTTGTGGAGTTTCTATTCCTCCCAAGAGTTGAGATAAAAATTATTACATGGAACATGCAATAAAGTCTCATAATCCTTCATTTTAAAACACACAAAGGTCTGTGATCCCACCAAAATTGTATGGAACCACATATCACTATATCAGCAACTTGACCATACAACCAGTAAAACTTACTAAAGCAATTTAATAAATATAAGCCAAAATCATTTATGTCCTCTCGGTCTCCTCCCAAACTAGTACCATTAAGCACATTCATTTCACACCTGTCTGCAGTTAACTGGCAGAACCAAAAGGCATAATAGAGAACAATGTGGCTTCAAATACTGGTGTAGCAACCTAGCTTCAAGTGCTGGTGTGGTAACCTGGCAGTGCAGGCATGGTAGGGATCATCAAAAGTCTGGGACAATGCTTTTTTTATTTTAATTTGTGCCTTTTCAGTAGTAGCTCAAGGAAAGTGCATTCAGGTACAGTATTTCAAGGCATTTCCTTGTGCCCAGAGGACTTGTAAGATAATTTTGTACTCAAGAAAATGAAGAGTTAAGTGACTTCCCCAAGGTCACAAGGAGAGTCAGTGGGATATGAATCTTAGCTTCATTGGTTCTTATTCTACTGCTCTAATCACTAGGTTACTCCTCCACTCCATGATGGAAAGCCTCCCAATTGGGGATTGTTACACTAAGCCACTAATTGTTCTGAGGGTAAGGACTCTTGTCCTGTACTCCAGTCCCAACTCCAGTTCAAGCCCTCATTGGGGTATTTTCTTGATACTACTTCATTGGAGTGGAGAAGTAGCCCAATGGTTAGAGCACCAGGGTGGGAATCAGGAAAATCATGGTTCGGATCCCACTAACATTCCTTGTAGCCTTGGGCAAATCACTTACAATAACTTTGTACCTGAGACAAAGGAAGGTTAAGTCCTCTGGTAACAGGGAAATGCCTATTGTACTTCAAAGTGAGGTTACTTACCGTAACAGGGGTTCTCCATGGACAGCAGTATGAGTCAGCCACATATAGGTGTGTCACCCTCCGGGACTGGAGTAGCTCTCCAATAGCTCAGAGGAATTCAAATTCTTAATTGTTTTTTAAAATTCCTCTGAGCTTCCTGTCCTTCCCCTTCCTGCTGGGTCCCAGCCCTTCCTGCCTCAGTGGCTTCTTAGCCGAGCGGGCTTGATCCAGGGGAGAAGGGCAGGATGGCGTGGCTGACTCATACTGCTGTCCACGGAGAACCCCTGTTTTGGTAAGTAACCTCACTTTCTCCATGGACAAGCATTATGAGTTGACCACGCATAGGTGACTCCTGAGCCAGGGTGAAGTGGGGAGGCAAAGAAGTGTGCTGCTATGAGAAGTGGTACCCCACCGCACCCGAGGATGCCGTGGAGGGGAGAGCATGCGAAAAAGAGGCCTGTATGTCCAGAAACAGAATCAAGGAGCCTGATAACTGTGCCAACCAAAAAAAAAACCCCACGGGGGTATTTATTGGAGAGCATAACCGTGAAACAAAACAGGCAATAAGTGCAACAAGGTAGTAAGAACAGTGCAACAAGGGCAAAACTAGGAGGCCACATGAACAACAACAATAGTGGCAACAGTGTGGATCAGCAAAGACAGTGAGACAACAGCGCCGGTAATTAAGGGAGCAGAAAAAGAAAACAGGCAAAGGTATTGCAAGTCAGTCTTAGTGCAAGTCCGCAATTGTGCAAATTAGCATTAGCGCAGTAAACAATAGTGAAAATCAACGGCGTACAGTCCATGACAATAGCGGGGCATCAGGGTTTGATGTCTGAGGTAGCTGTCTGGAGATGTGCGGCGGCTGCCAAAGTGGCTGACCCCTGAGCAGGGGGCGTTCGCTATACGCTCGTGTGTGTCCTCGCGGAAGTTGGAGGCTCTTAGCCATGCCACCCGCTGAGCGGCTATCGCTGTTCCTCTGGTCCTGGAGGCAGTTTCAAAGGCATCAAAGGCTGATCTGATGAGGTGCTTCCCCCCATCCCCGAGGTCTTGTAGAAAGAGGCCGAGGGTGTCACGGGTGTCTGGGGATAGGGAGGCAATTGCGTCCCTAGCTTTAGAGAGGATGGTGCCATGGTATATTATCTGAAACTGATGGGCGGCGATTCTAGCATTGAGCATGGCACCCTGGTAGACTCTTTTCCTAACTCCATCCAGGGTGCGGGAATCTTTCCCCGGTGGTGCGTTGGCTTGGGGGCATGAATTCTTGTTGCACTTCAGGGTAGATTCCACCACAATGGACTGATGTGCAAGCTGAGGTTTGTCAAAACCGGGTGCTGGTCGGACCTGGTACTTCAGGTTGATACACTTGGTGGTGGCAGGAGAGGCTGCGGGAGTCTTCCAGAGGCACTCCCTGCAGTCCAGGAGTACCTGATGGATGGGGACTGCCACCAAAGCCTTGGGGGCCTCCAGGAATTTGAGGATCTCCAGAACTTTGTTCCTGGGGTCGGGGGTGTCTTCTGGCGGTAGCCCCAGGTGCGCTGTGATTTTCTGGAGGAATTCAGGGTATGTCAGGTCTTCCGGGGGAGAGGCCGGTGTGGAGAAAGGCATAGGGGTGTCCAGAAGTGGTCTAGGAGAGGACAGAAAAGTGGGAGGGTCCTCATCTTTTGATTCCCAGGCGGAGTCCAGGATCTCGCCCTCCTACCCTGGCAGGAGGTCCTCCAGGGGAGAGTGGAGAGGGGAGCGTTGAGGAGGTAGTGCTCCAGGGTTCGAGGTGCCCTATACTCCCAAGAGTTGCTGTGCCATCAATCTGCCCCACAATTCCGTTAGCTCGGGGTGTTGCATGGCGTCTCTGGGCTCACAGTTGTTGCTGGTCAGTCCTGTAGCTGAAGGAGGGTGAGTTCCGGTGGTAGCCAGTAAGTAGCGTGGGAGGGCTGAGCTCGTTGCAGAGGGGTCATTGTAGCAGGGTTGAAATGCTGAGGATGTACCTCCCGGCCAGAAGGGGAAGCAGAGGAACTGTTGGTGCAGGGATGCCGGTGATGGGAGCTCCTGGAGCAATGATGTGCGGAGGAGGAGTGCCGGCGTCGGGAAGAACTGCTCCGGTGGGTGTGTCTGCTCCTGTGGCTGCTAGTCCGGGAGGGGCTGGAGCTGCGGCAGCGGCGGCGGTGCGCTGGGGAAGTCCGGCAGGAGGCCTAAAGAGGAAAGGCAGCTGTGAGAGAGGCACGATGCAGGAGAGGGGGCTCCGAGGATCCAGGGAGAGAGATTGCAGTGATGGGGAAGTCGGCGGAGGATCTGTGGGAGGAGGCGTGCAGGAGCTGCGGTAAGGGGAGAGAGCCGGGGAGGCTTACTTCGGGGCCCGTGGAGCATGTGGAAGGGATCATGGGGGGGCTCTGACTGTTCCCTGGCAGTGCGATTGGCCTGCTTGCTCCTCCGGATGTCTGCGGAAGTGGTTGAGGCCCTGTGCTCTTTGCTGCTTTCTGCGCATGTGTGGGTTCAGGCATTTGGGGCACTGATCCTGGGCAGCGCTGAAGGAGAATTTCCTTTTGCAGTTACTGCACTTCCTGGCCTGGCCCATCTTGCCTGAGGTTTGGTTTATTGTTGGGTTTTCTCTTCTTTTTTTTTTCTGGAGAGCGTGGTTTGTCCATCTGTCCTGAGCTAAATATAAATAAATAAATGGTTTTGGAAGCAGGCTGTGCAAATGTGCTACTAAATGTGGCAGCCTAGGCTGAGAACGTAGAGAAGTTTTAGTTGTTGCACAAGACTTAGGTCAACCTGTATATGAGATATCTGGTTGCACTACTTGGAAGGTTTTAATATTACAATAAATGGAACTGTACTGCTCTTTGTAGATCACTCCCTAATCTAGCCATAGAGGTGTGCCTAATCATTCTCTTCATCTGCATCACTCTAATCCAGTTCAGACATAGAAACATAGAATCATGATGGCAGAAAAAGACCACATGGCCTATCTAATCTGCCCTTTGGGTTGTGTCCGCCCACCAGCAGCTGGAGACTGATATGCACATTTTTTTCACTGTGATGTCACCCCCTAAACCTAGAGGAATTTCCCCCCTCTTGTCAGTATTTTCTGTCTCCAGCAGCTGGTGGGCAGACTTCCCGATGTCTGTCTGACTGATTTTGAGTCACCCCAGGTTAGGTAATTGATTGCTGTGTGGATTGGAGGCAGAGCTGTCCCTACCGGAAGTCTCACTGCACTAGTGCAGCTTCAGCAGGAAAAACCCATGCAGTTCAACTGGAGCCCTTTAGTAGGTGAGAAGAGACCTCCGTGGGCCGTTCAATTGGCCTTGGATCTCCCGATGGCAGTACTGTATGCTTGTCAAGTTCTTAGCGCCTGTCTGTGAGTCTTTCGTTACGCCGACGAAAACCGGTTAGTCAGCTTGGATGAGTATGAGTAAAGCGTCGGATTGCATTGCAAAGTGTGTTTGAGTGAGTAAGCAGCTGCGCTTTCATTTTCCATTATGCCCAGTGTGAAAGCCGTGTATGCTGCGTGTAGTGCACGCTGCAGTTCGCTTTCACAAGCAGGCTACTGCTGCACTTGTGAAAGGGAAAGTGTAGTTATTCACATTTTATTTTTATTTTTTTATTTAGACAGTTTTGTATACCGCCTTATCCTTCAATCAAAGCGGTCACAACACAATTGGGGGATACATTTAACACGCAGGGATATGAGACACATACACTAATACTTACAGGGAACATGGGCAAATGGAGGGTTAAGTGGCTTGCCCAAGACCACAAGGAGCATCTGTGGGACTAGAAACCCCAGTCCTTCCAGCCCAAGGTTGCTGTCCTCTAGTGGGATTTGAACCCCCGACCTTCTGGCCTGAAGTACCTTGCCCCAACCACTAGGCTACTTCTCCCTCCCTCTCTCACATGTAACAAGTGATCTCCAGGAACAGTAGGAATCAGTTTTCACATATGGGTGACGTCGGCACCAACGGAGCACAGCACTGGAACACTCCCCAGCATCCAATAGGATGCCTTCCTGCCTTCGCTCCTGATCTCCTCAAGTCAGGTGAACAGGGGAGACAATGAGACCAAAAAGAAAAAAAATGGGACAACTTGAAGGGGAGGCAGATGGGTTGTGAAGACTGTGTGGCAAAGTCAACCATTTTGAGCATGGGGGAGGTGAACAGCATAAGGAATTCACTTTAATCAAGGGGCCTCTGTTAGGTGTGCAGGGTCAAAAGGCCAGAGCCACAGTTCAAAGGCAGAAAAAACCCAGCTGGAACAAGTTCCAGGAAATGCTTGACAGTGTAAGAAGGATAGATTGCAAGCACGAGGACAAAAACCCTCACTCTGATAATTGCACTGATTATTCTGATGTCAGAAGGCAGGGGGATTACAAACACCTGGGAGAGAAAGAGGTGGGGTTGGATCCCAGTGAGTATAAACCTTGGTTAAATTATGGAGATAGCAGCAGTAGGAGTAGGAACTGGAAGAGGAGTGATTGTAGAGGACAGACTTCAGAGCAGCAAGGACGATGGAATGCTGGAGAAGCCAGAGCAGGTGTTAACTTCTGGAGACAGGCTGAGCTACCCATTGCTGAGAAAGGTGATTTCCCTGAATCACATTTGCAACTCACCTTTCTGAGCTCTAGAGAGCACTCCCGCACCTACGGCGCCGCCCGGAGGACGTCACCATGTGTGGCTGACGCAATCCTGCTAGTCCATGGAGAAAGGTGGGAGCCAGGAAGGAGAGAAGCTTTCAGGCCACCAGACAGGTTGTCAACAGGGCACTCTGATCAACTGGGTGAGTCAAAACCTATGCAATTGGGAGAAGCAGGGGCAGAGCTTGGGGCAGAAGAATATATGTTGATGGATTGTTCTTTAAGCGGTAAAGGGAACAGAAGAAGGTCTTCCGCAGGAGAAACAGTAGAGCAAAGCGGAAGCTAGAAACCATGGCCAAACACAGAGAAGTGGTATAAAAATTCTTTATTAGCAGACTCTGGAAGGTGCCAGTGCCCCAGAGGAGGAAGAGGACCCTGGAAAGGGTCCACCCATTTCAGAGGTAAATCCTCCCCATTTGGGTACCGCAGGGTGAGGTTCCCTTGGAGGACCCTCTTCTTCAGGGCATAGTGCCTCAGAACTCTTTTCTGACCCATAAAGCCATTATGCAGATGACCGAGGCTGAATGGGAGGCTCCGGAGGCCGGACTTAGGGGAGGACAGTGATGGCTTGCCTCTACCCAGTGCCTCCTGCAGAAAAGGAGCTTTTTCGGATGCCTAAGGTAGACTCTTTGGTCACGGCTGTGACTAAAAAGATCACGATTCTGGTGGAAGGAGGCACAGTCCTCAAGGATCTGCAGGATCGTCGCTTGGAAGCACTCTTCCAATTGTGGAGCTTATGTGGCCAGAGCCTGCATGAGATGGAGGCAGGCGCTTCTGGGTCTAGCCCAGGGGGACATGGACCTGGCAGAGATCCCAAAACTAGAATCAGCCACGATCTATTTGTCAGACTTTAGTTCTGATCTAGTTCAATCATTGGCGAAAAGTATGGTGCTAGTCGTGGCCATGCAGAGGTTTCTCTGGTTGAGAAACTGGTCAGCAAATATGTCCTCCAAGATCTGTTTGAGCAAGCTCCCATTTAAAGGGAAGCTGCTGTTCGGGGAGCCCCTGAAGGAATTGGTCAAGGATTTGGGAGAGTCTAAAGGGGACAGGCTGCCCGAAGACAAGCCTCATGGAGGCCAAGGGCAATCGGCCCCATCGCAAGGGGCTGCCTGGGGCATCAGTTGGTTTCGGCCCACTAGGTTCTCTCTTCCCTGCAGGGACATTTCCCATTCTGGAAGCAGTCCTTTCAGTTCCATAGCGCCAGTCATGGATATTATGCAAGCACCACTGGACGGGCCAAAAAGCTGCAATAAAAGCAGGCAGAGCCAGGAGGTGGAGGAACGCATAGGCGGGTGACTAAGGCAATTCTACCACTCCTGGGTCCAGATAACCTTGGATCAATGGATCCTGGAGGTTATCGGCTATGGTTATGCATTAGAGTTCCAGTATCCCCTACAGGAAGCGTTCATGTTCGCCCCATGCTCGATGCCAAGCAAATGTCACACAATCTGTGTGACGCTGGAGCGTCTTCTGGCACTGCAAGCTGTGATACCAGTACCGCACAGCCAGGGTGGTGCAGGGTGATACTCTATTTACTTCGTGGTTCCCAAAACGTAAGGCACGTTCTGTCCCATCCTTGACCTCAAACATGTAAATGCAGCATTGAGAGTACCTCAGTCAGTTCTGGTGGCCATGCAATGCGACGAGTTCCTCATGGCGCTGGGCTTAACCGAGGCGTACCTTCACATCCCAATACACCCGGAGCATCAACGCTTTCTCAGGTTTGCGACTTTTCTGGGTCATTTCCAGTTCCAGGCAATGTCCTTTTGGGCTAGCAATGGCTCCACGGACCTTCACCAAAGTAATGGTGGTTGCCGCAACGGCTCTGTGGAAGCAGGGAATTTTGATGCATCTCTACCTGGATGATTGGCTCATCTGAGCAAAATCAAGGGACGAAAGTCAGCGCCTGACGCAGAGGGTAGTCACCTTTCTGCAGAGTTTGGGCTGGGTAGTCAACTCAGCAAAGAGCAAACTGGTTCTGTCTCAACAGTTGATATACTTGGGTGCCAGGTTCAACACGCAGGCTGACTTAGCTGAGGGACGAGTGTGTGCTCAAGCTCCAGTCACTCTTTGCCAGTTTCTATGGATGTCACGGCCTTCGGCATGACATTATCTGCAGATGTTTGGTTTGATGGCAGCGGTACTGGACTTAGTTCCCTGGGCCAGATTTCACATGCGACCACTGCAGAGGGTGTTGCTCTCGAGGCGGTCACCCCATCATCACTCATTGTCTCAAAGGCTTCAGTGCACAGAGAGTACAAAGAGAGAGTTGAAATGGTGGCTGAAGAAGGTCAATTTAGCGAAGGGAGTCTTGCTAGAGCAGCCACAGTGGATGGTGGTGACTACGGATGCCAATCTGAGTGGCTGGGATGTGCATTGTTGTGTGCAGGTGGCTCAGGGGTTGTGGATGGCGAAGGAAAGCTCTTGGTCCATCAATCGACTGGAGATATGGGTGGTCTGGAACTCACTTCAACACTTCACGCCGATGCTGGAAGCTCACATGGTCAGAGTGTTCTTAGACAATGCCTCGATGGTAGCGTATATCAACAGGCAGGGCGGCACTGGCAGTGCTCTACTGGCAGCAGAAATAGTGCCTCTGCTGATCTGGGCCGAGTGGCACCTCAATGCGATCTCAACGGCTCACGTGGCAGGAAAAGACAACGTCCAAGCCGACTATCTCAGTCGACATCGGATGAATATGGCAGAGTGGGCCCTGGAAGATGCGGTCTTCAAGTAGATCATTCAATGCTGGGAGCAGCCAGTAATGGATCTGATGGCAACTGCTGTCTCAGAAGGCTTGGATTCACTAGCACAGCGGTGACCTGGAGAGGGGCTTCTTTATTTTTTCCCTCCCTGGGCTTTAATCAGTCGGCTGCTACATTGGATTGCATGACATAGAGGTTGAGTAATCCTCAGGGCACCAGATTGGCCGCAGAGGCAATGGTACGTGGACCTAGTCGTGGACAAGCCATGGTGGCTTCCACAGAAAGCCGACCTGCTCTCTCAGGGATCTATAATGATGTCCCAGGTGGATCGCTTCTCGCTTATGGCCTGGCTCATGAGGGGGCATGACTGTTGTAAGGAGGGTATTCCCCTGGCATGATTACCACATTGTTGAAGGCCAAGAAGAAATTCACATCGCTGTCCTATATTCGTGTCTTGCGAGTATTCAAAGCCTGGCGTGAGCAGCGGACATCAGTGGTACACATTCTGGCTGTTCTGCAGGACTGTCTGGAGAAGGGGTTAGCGCTAAACTCCCTGAGGCGAAAAGGAAGACTTTCAGTTGCACTGCCTGGATGTTCGGAGAACATTGCGCTGCTGTTTGAAGTGCACGCAGTGCTTCCAGCAGTCTGATTGCCTCTTTGTATTGTTTGGAGGCCCACGACAAGGAAAGGCCACATCCAAGGCTTCATTTTCCAGGTGGATAAAAGAAGCAATTGCATCGGCTTATCTCCTTAAGCTTCAATCTGTGCCAGAGGGGCTATGAGCTCACTCTACACGCTCTCAGGCCGCTTCCTGTGCAGAGGTCAGTTTGGTGCCACTGGCAGACATCTATCGAATGGCGATGTGATCATCTTTGCACACATTCACTAAGCATTATCGTCTCGATGTGCAGGGAGGAACAGAGGCACGTTTTGGCGCTCGGGTGTTATGGGCAGGACTCGCTGGTCCCTCCCAGTAATAGATACTGTTATGGTACATCCTGATTATCTGGACTGGATTGGAGGGATGCAGATGAAGGGTAAATTAGAGCTTACCTGCTAATTTGTTTTCATTTAGTCCCTACAATCCAGTCCAGGACCTGCCCTTGTGTTGTCTGGTTTTTGGAGTAACGAGCAGCCCATGTCAGAGTTCAGCTAGAGGTATCCTGGTTAGGAGCACGTGGACTGCTGTTGTGTGCAGTCTGCTCTTGGATCTGCAGGGGGGCTCATTGCTTGGCTGCAAAAGGTAAAAAAAGAAAAAAATATATTTTGGCCGCAAAGGCATGGCAACATTGGTAGATGTCAAAGGGGCATGGTACCAATTGTGATAGTGCTTCAAGGGAAGCAAGGGGACGTGCTCTCTGGTATTTCAGCTCTATTTCAAGTGTTTTGTGAGTTCTTCTGAGTTAGTTGGGATTAGTCTGTAGTTGTTTCTTTGTTGGGGACAGTGTAATTGTGCTGCTTTGACAGGATGATTCTGACAAGAGGGGGGAAATTCCTCTAAGTTTAGGGGGTGACATCACAGTGAAAACATTTGCATATTAGTCTCCAGATGCTGGTGGGCGGACACAACCTAATTGTCTGGACTGGATTGTAGGGACTAAATGAAAGCTAACAGGTAAACTCTAGTTTACCCTTCTTTCAAATATCCATAACAAATATGCATAAGATAAGACTGTAGGCACTGCCTCTATTTTATACAGATCATCTCATATGTAGTTATACTGGATATCCAGAAAATCAGATGAACTAGAAGATACTCTAAAGCTAGACTGAGGACTACTGATAGTAGCCTAATAGTTAGAGCACCAGCCTAGTAACCAAAAGCCTAGGTTTTGATACCCACTAGCACTCCTTGTGGCCTTGGGTAAATCACTTCACCCCCCCCCCCATTACCTCAGAAGAAAGGTCTACCAATCTACTTCTGGTCACACCTTGCCATGAAAACCCAGGGTTTCTGGGTTATCAGGTGTCAGCATGACATGTATTGGCATTATATTTTTGATATAGAAAATAGTTTTATAACCTTCTGTCTGTTTTCAATGATCTGACAGTGATTCAAGGCAGTCCATGAGCAGTGAACTGCCTCATTTTATTGATTTATTTATTTTATTTAAAAGGTTTGTAGCCCTCACAAACACTAAGGCAGGTAACAAAAAACGAAAACATAATACATGATAACATACCAATAAGATCATATAGCATAAAATTAAATACAGAAAATAACACAATCTAAAATTAAAAATAAAAACTAGAAAGACTGCCACTGAGAATACAAACTGGATTATTAGTTTTTACCATAAGTATGATTGCCCAAAGACCTATCAATCAAACAAATCCAGGAAAAGCCTGCTTAAAAAATAAGTTTTCAGCTTTCGCTGAAAGACCATCAACTCTGCTTCAGCAATAGATGGAGCACTCACTTTAGTATTTTACTCTTGAAGTGTTAATAAAAGAGATATCTAAAGCAAGCTGAACTATTGTATTTAAAAGAATGAGTGAGTGTTTAGAGGAAGCAGAATATAGGATTACTTTAGATCTAAGAAATCTACCAAGTAAATTATTTAAATGGTTTCTTAAAATCATTTTAATGGCAGGATGCAAAAAAATATATATAACCATCCAGTTTCAGGATAGATCCTAACTTATAATAAAAGGGAACACTGTCCAATACATGAAGTTACCTGTGATGCTGAATCCATTTTTATATTGCGGCTGCTCTAGTGCAAACATCCAACCGATGATGCCTCCAATAGAGGCAAGAGGGAGCAAGGAATAACCCAGCGACTCAGAGATTGTGCTAATGGCAGTGTATGCACGCCCGTCATTTACCACAACATAGGAATGGAGATCAATGTTCTCAAACACCACAGGAACTGGGTTATTTCCCACAAGCAGTCTCCCTTTGACTTTTCCGTTCACACGCTGAGGTGTTCCTGACAAAGAAATTAAGAAACTTTCAAATTAGAAAGTCAAACGCTTGTATTATATTATATCACTTTAACAAGATGACAATGTTTCAGAAATTAGGCTTGAGAATGAATGAACACATTTATTAAACACATGCTGTACAGCTTGCAGTTAGGGTAGTTACCCTTATGCTTTCTTTGTCTGTCTGTCTGTGTATGGAGTCTCATCCTTTGACTTCTGACTGCTCAATGTTGCTGTTTCCAAAACCTGAGGTGGATCATAAGCAAAACTGAACTATTAGGTATTCCAAAATAAGCCTTGCTCAGGAAGACTAGACCATGGCTCAAAGGACATTCCATTTAGCAGCCAGAAGTGTTGGCCTGTAAGTTTTGAGAGTGTGGAAGAAGATGGTTCTGACAGCACCAGTCCTTATCTCTCACACATTTTGCCAGCATTGCCCCTACTTGAAAATAGTGAAGTTCATTTGCTTTTTGGAATGATTTAGTGTTCATGCATGTATGTTAGAAAGCGTAGTTACTCACCTGTAACAGATGATCTCTGGTAGGAATCAGTCTTCGCATATGGGTGACGTCCCCGACGGAGCCTGTATGGGGATGCTCCCTAGCATCCAATAGGAAAGCCTTTTCGAGCACTCCACTGCACCTGCATCCCTTCCTTCCTGCCTTCCCAACTCCTCTCCTCAGTTGAGATTGTAGCCGAGAAGAAAGAAACATGTACTGTCTGTTTTTCTGAGCTGCATTTGTTTATTCTACTTTGGTTTGTGACTGGATATTGTTCTTGTAGGTTTCTCTCTGCTCCGTTTAGCTCTGCCTCCAAGTAGTGACGCAGCCATGTTCACAAGGCTGCACTGAACAAGATAACCCTGGGGGACCATTTAAGTTTGACACCAGTGGTGTTCTGCACCACGGCAGCACACGCCATGGGCATGCACCCAAGGAGCAGGTCTTTGGGGCAACTCCAGGGGCAACATTAATATTGCTGAGGCTCCAATTATGCTCTACTGACTTTTGGGCTTATCGTTCTGTTGCTACTGTGTTTTGGCGTGTATTCATTTATTATGGCTTCCATTCCTGTCCATTATGGCTGGCTTCCTCAATGCAGGGATGCCTCAAATTGCCACTGTAAATTGCAGCAGCCTTCTAATCTCAGTGTTTGTCCACTTACATGGTCATCTTAAAATGATCATATTTCTGTGTCAGTGCCCCTGTATACTGCTTTGTTAAACTGCCGTTCCTTACGTACTAAGACTCTACTTTTCCATGATTTTTTTGAATCGCACTACTGATATTCTCTGTTTAACTGAGACATGGCTGAAGGAAGGTGAGGACCTGCTCCTTCATCGGTGTCTCCGCCCTGGCTATGTCAAATTGTCTGCTCCACACTTTGACCACTGCAGTGGTGGCGTAGTGGTTCTCTACTGCTCCACCCTACTGATTTCCATGGTCCCTTCTCCAACTGTGACATATACTGAATCCTTATTGTTCCATCTAGATGGGTCACCACAATTGGTCTTTTTCTTAATCTGTGCTCCCCCATTTCTATGCCCCCTATCTATGGGATTCCCTTTTTTACACTCTTTTAAAGGCTTCACTTTTTATCCTCACCTGATAGTACTGAGTGACTTCAATATTCATTATGATTCCCTTATTTCCCGTGACACTAGTTTGCTCCAGCTCTTTACAGATCTTTCATTTACCCAACACGTCTCTTTTCCAACACACTCCGCAGGTCATATTCTTGACCTAGTTTTATCTTCCTCTAGACTGTCGGACGTACTCTCCTCTTTCTCCTCACTGACACTTCCCTGGTCAGATCATCACGCTGTACTTTTCTTAGTCTCTCATTCTCTGGCCACTAATGCGCCTGGTTTTGTTTTATCTTATATTGGAAACCCTGCTAAGCTCTCTCATAACATCTCATCATCTACTTGCCATTGCTTCCCTTCTGCCATTCAAATCTTTCCCCCCGATTTTCTCCTCCCTCCCGGTGGATTCCCATGCTCACCTGTGGTTTACTACATTATCTGGTGCTCTTGATCAAATTGCCCCATTGCGTTCTTGCCATCATACTCCTTGTACCAAACTCCTTGGTACCATCATGGCCTCTCTTTCCACCACCGCCAATTACACCATGTTGAATGTCATTGGTAGAACTACCCTGCTCCATCTTCTCTTCTTCAGTTCAAACTCTTATATCAAGAATACCGTATTCAGGTGCACTCAGCAAAAAAGACTTATTATTCTGAGTTGATCACCTCAGCTCCACACTCCACCCATCAGCTATACTCTGTTATAAATATTCTAACAAAATCTTCTACTCCATCAACGTCAATAACTCCAAGTGTTTTACCTTCACCTTCCATCCTTGCTAGCTACTTTTCTAACAAAGTGCAAACTCTTAAGTCTGGTTTTCCAGACTGCCCTTCACCTTTGGCTCCTTCATGCTCATCTATTCTAGCTGAGGATTCTTTGGGATCATCAGGTGATCCCTTTATTGCCTTATCTCATTCCCGGGATTCCTTCTCACGTGGCACGGCTCCAGAACTGCTTAAAGTATTAGTCTTCTCAAAAGATAACCTCGGCTGCAGATCCATTTCCATTCTCTTGGTTGTCGGTTCCATCACTGGACCTTTTTCCTCTTATTCTGTCCTTGATGAACAATAAACTGTCTACTGGCATATTTCCCAGCTCTTGCCCATTCTAAAGAACCCCATTGCAAATTCCTCCATACCCTGTAATTACCGTCCAGTTTCTAATTTACCTTTCTTAACAAAATTACTTGAAAAACTTGTTTTTTCCTCAACTCACCGCACATATGACTTCTATTCATGCTTTTCACTCAAGTCAGTTTGGCTTCCGTTAAGGTCACAGCACTGAGACTATTCTGCTTTCCCTCACCAGTGAACTTCATCAGCACCATGATCAGGGTGAAATCTTGGTGGTAGCTTCGCTCAACCCTTCTGCTGCTTTCGATCTCGTGGATCACTCTACGCTTCTCACTCATCTTCACGACTTTGGCCTCCATGGCACAGTTCTATCATGGTTTCACTCCTTTCTTTCCCAGCACTCTTTTTCAGTCTTGATTGGCGACACCTACTCTTCCCCTTTTCCGTTTTCCTATAGTGTTCCTCAAGGTTCAGTGCTGGCCTCTTTGTTCTTCAATGTATTCCTGATTCCTCTGCTTCTCATTATTCTGCAGCACGGTATCTCTTCACACTTTTTTGCAGACGATATTCTTCTTATTCATCATACAAACTCTGTTTATCCAGATCTGTTCTCTTTGAGCATCTGTCTGTCCAGCATTTCGCAATGGCTTTCAATTTTCTTCATTTGAACCCTGCTAAATCCACTGTACTCTGGGTAACTTTTAGTAGCGCCTCCCCCTTCCTTGGCTCCTCCTTAATCCCAATTGTCCTATTCCCCTTCGTAGACACTATGAGATACCTTGGTGTTATACTGGATTTATTACTCTCCTTTTGGGCTCACATTTCCTCCGTTGTTCGTCACTCCTATACATTCCACAGGATTCATATCGTTCACCCATTTCTCTCCTCTTCATCCCTGACTACTCTGCTTCTCTCTCTTGTACTATCGAAATTAGATTATTGCAATACAATCTATCCTGGCTCCATCGGCTACAACCCATGCAAAATACAGCAGTTCGCATCCTATCACATTCACCCAGTTTGATCATGTTATCCCTCTCCTGACCTGTCACCACTGGCTTCCTATTGAATCCCCACTGCATTTTAAACTCTTGACCATAGTTTTTTGTGGACTACACTCAGGTACTCTCAATATTTATCTGATCTGTTGCTTCCCTACTCTACTCATTGATGCATTTGTGAAATTCATGCAAATAGACTCCATCTTCCATCTGTAAACCAGGCCCATCTCATGTCGACATGCTCTGCTGCTTTCTATTTTCTCGCTCCAACTTCATGTAACATGTTACCTCAGGCTTTACAACTGGAATTATCATTTGCAAATTTTAAGCCCATGTTAAAAACTCACTTATGGCTGCTTAGTTTGCCACTCCTGCTGGGCTGTTTCTCATGATGCCTTGTAACCAGTTTTTCTGTCTTTATATCCTGTAAATAGTTCAGACTCAGCTACCACAATACCTCTGTATAGGTGCTTAGCTGACATGTAAATAGTTCGGTGTATCATAGTTTTGATATGTTCTCTGTAACCAATTTTTGGAGCTATTGTTCAATGTAAACCGCCCCTGACTGACGGAAGGGGCAGTATATAAAAAAAACGTTTAAATAAATAAATAAAAATAAGGGAAGACCCATCTAAAGCCTTCTTTAAAGTCAAGAGCCCTCTTATCCTTGGTTGCCTTGGATCAGTTGGATTGCTTTTTATCCCAGGGGAGTCACGGATGGATTGCCGGGCTTGACAACGCCAGGGCTGGAGAGCTTATAACCAGCTGCAAGCTATCACTGGTGCTGCGACCTCCCCCTGCTGTCTTTCTGGTTTGTTCACTGTGGGAGGACTTGAGGTGGCCCGCCTGGTGAGGGAACGGGCTGTTGCCTCGGTAGAGGGCAGTTCTCCTGTGCTGGCCCCAGCTGAATTACGGGCTGTTGATACACTTGAGCCTGCATCGGGAGTGGTTGTATCCCTCCTGGAGAGAATGGCGGCTAGCTTGGCTGCAGAATATGTAGCTGGAACTTTGATGCTGGATTCATCGGTAGAGAGCCAGACTACTCTTGGGCAGGAGTTTGCTTTTTCCTTCAGCTTGGAGAAACCTGCGGTCATTTCCCTTGATTCAAATTAGATGGCCATTTCTTCTTTAGGTACTGCTTTGGTTCAACAATCTAACAAGTTAGACTCTCAAGTGCTTAGAAATGTTGCTCTGGTGATGGATATTAACTCTGAAATGGTACAGGT
Organism: Ichthyophis bannanicus; assembly: GCA_033557465.1. NCBI lineage: Eukaryota > Metazoa > Chordata > Amphibia > Gymnophiona > Ichthyophiidae > Ichthyophis > Ichthyophis bannanicus. Next base: position 563,026,152 of record CM066033.1, read on the forward strand.
TAAGGAAACTGTTCAGAATTTGCAGTCAGAGGGTTAAAGCCTGACAATTACTACTCGGCCGTTGTCAAAGACTGTCTGCAATCAAAATCAAGTTATAATTTTTCAGGCTCGTTCTTCCAACCTTGGCTTGGTGAACTTTCCTCGATCTACTTTGATTACTCCGAGAGATATGTAAAGACGTTATATGATTGAGGCATTGGATATCTCTTCAGAGTTATTGTCTCCTTTATCTAGGGTGTATTATGTGCCTAGTGGTAAGAAGTGTTCTGCTGGTTCTCAGCAGACCTCTTCCCCTTGGGACTTGCCTATGAATGTACTGAATGTATCGGAGTTACTGGAAACATCAGTTTCTGAAGTTAATGTTTTTCCTGCTACAATGTTGTTTACTTTTGCATTGCCCACTGATAAAGAATGGTTCTTTAAGTTATATTTTCAGAAATGTGCATTACCCTTTAGGGGACTCAAAAATAGCATCAAGAGTTTTTGCTTTATAAGCCAGCCATTGTCCAAATGGGAGGTTTACATTTTTTTTTAATTTCCATGTAAATGTTTAGTGAACTAAACTCTGGAAGTTATATTTTCTATGACCCCTCCCAACTTGGTATGTTCATTAGTTCCTGTTTGCCCCGGCCCAAGGGGGAGAATGAACACAATATTTAATTAGGTTTGCTGGCTAGGCAGTCTGCACATACCCCCATGTATTAGGTACAATTATTATTTCCTTCTGTTCTGGATCTCCCCTTGTTATTGGGTTAGTGGGCTATTGCATTGGATTGGGTTTTCTTTTATTTATTGTTGGATGTATTATTTCCATTATACAGTCCTTTTCTTTACAAGTGAATTTGCTTGTTTAATTTGTGGAAACTGCATAGATATACATTTTTTTTAAAATCTCCTTTTTTTAAATCAGGCATACAATATACCAGTACCTTGATACATAGTCCCTAGATCTCTCTCATTATTTATTGTCTGTATCTATCTCTTTTTGTGTGTATGAATGAGTACCTGTCCTATCCAACCACTGTAGTTCTTTTGTTTCAGTTTGTGTTTTTATTCTGGTTTTTAAATTGTAAACCGCTTTGCTGTGTTTTTATCAAAGGACAGTCAATCAAATTGAATAAACCATAAAAGAAGCCTATAATTCCTAGGAGAGGAGGGCAGGTTGTGAAGACTGATTCCCGCTGTTCCCAGAAATCACCTGTTACAGGTGTGTAACTGTGTTATCTCTAGGAACAAGCAGGAATGCAGTCTTCACATATGGGACTCACTAGCCCAGATACCAGACTGATATGGAGGGGAGAGTAATGGGATCCCTGAAACAAAAGCTGTAACCAATGAGTTTCAAAGAGTTGTGGCCTACTGGACTCTATTCCAGATGGCGATACTCCCACAGTGATAGTCTGGTATCTTGTAGAAGTCAGGACGGAGGGTAGGAGTTGAGTTTAAGTCCCAAAAAGGTGCTGGAATATGACCTGGGCAAAGATAGCGTTCCAACGAGAGTCTCTGTCTAGACAGTAGTGTGCAGCAAAAGTATGAATGGAGAATCAGGTAGCTTCCAGGCAGATGTCCTCAATGGCTACTGAATGCAGGTCAGCTACGGATGTTGCCATAGCCTGCACATTATGAGCAGTGAAATGACCCTGCAATGAGAGTTCTGTGGTGTATAACCAAAAGAGATGTAAACCGCTATCCAGTTAGACAGAGTATACTTCATCACCGGTAGACCCAGGTGGCTAGGATCAAAGGAGATGAATAACTGAGAGGATCTTCTGTGATCTTCTGTAAATGGATGTCACTCTGAGGAGAAGGATGTTACCAGTGGTGTGCCCCAGGGATCTGTCCTTAGTCCGACTCTTTTTAACATCTTTGTTAGTGATATAGCGGAAGGGCTGTCGGGTAAGGTTTGCCTCTTTGCGGATGATACCAAAATCTGCAATAGAGTAGGCACCCAGGAAGGTGTAGATAACATGAGGAGGGATCTAGCTAAGCTTGAAGAATGGTCTAGAATTTGGCAGCTGGGATTTAATGTTAAAAAAATGTAAGGTCATGCATTTGGGCTGCAGCAATCCAAGGGAGCAATATAGTATAGGGGTGAAGTACTTTTGTCCACTAAAGAAGAGCAGGACCTAGGCGTGGTTGTGTCTGATGATCTTAAAGTAGCTAAACAGGTAGAAAAGGCGATGGCAAAAGCTAAAAAGATGCTTGGGTGCATACGGAGAGGAATGGCTAGCAGAAAATAGGAGGTGATAATGCCTCTCTATAAATCTTTGGTGCGACCTCATTTGGAGTATAGTGTGCAATTCTGGAGACTGCACCTTCAAAAGGATGTGAACAGGATGGAGTCGGTGCAGAGGGTGGCTACTAAAATGATTAGTGGTCTTCATTATAAAGCATATGAGGACAGACTGAAGGATCTTAATATGTACACCTTAGAGGAAAGGCGGGATAGAGGTGATATGATTGAGATGTTTAAATACCTCCATGGCATAAATGTTCAGGGAGAGAGCCTCTTTCAATTGAAAGCAAGTTCTGCTATGAGGGGACATGGGATGAGGGTGAAGGGAGATAGATTCAGGAGTGGTATGCGGAAATATTTCTTTACAGAAAGAGTAGTGGATCCGTGGAATAGTCTCCCAGTGGAGGTGGTAGAGATGAGGACAGTAACTGAATTCAAAAAAGCATGGGACAAACACAGAGGATCTCTAAAGGTAAAAAGGGGACTGTTGTAGTTGTTGATATAGAAGGACAGACTAGATAGGCCATGTGGTCTTTTTCTGTCATCATATTTCTATGTTTCTATGTTTCTATGATCTTTAGTTCTAGCCATGTTGTAGGCTAGCGCTCACTTGCAGTCTAAGATCTGTAGCACTGCTTCAGCCCGAGACACATGTAGTCTAAGGAAGAAAGTTGGGATGATTACTGACTGGTTTAGATGGAAGTAGGAAACCACCTTTAGAAGAAAATGCAGGTGGCTACACAGAACTGAGTATAGGGCAGATCCCTCACTATAGCTTGCAGTGAGCTGAAGTGAGAGCAATAAGGAAAATGACCTTCCAGGATAGAAACATCAGTGACGTGGTGGCTAGAGATGGCTTTAGAAGTTGAGCCAGAACCACAATGAGATCCCAGGCTACTGGAGGTGGTTTAATGGCTGGATTGGACAGCGGAAGACCCTGAATGAAGCATGCTACTAAAGGGTGTGAGGGGATAGGGTGTTTATCCACTGGTCTGTGAGAAGCCGCAATGGCACTAAGTGGAAATATTGTAGAAATGATTCTACTGGGCAAGAAAAGGGTCAAGGTCCTTTGGGGAGTGCCAAGGGGCAAGCCTACACTATTTGAATGCATAAGATCTCCAGGTGGAATCTTTATGTGATGCTAGAAGGACCTCTTTGTCCGCCTGTGGTAGGTCAAGTTCAGTGAGCACTAGCCTTTCAGCAGCCATGCTGTCAAGCATCATGAGTGAAGATTGGGATGGAGGAGCATCCAGTGGTCCTGAGACAGGAGGTCGGGCACACATCCCATGTTGAGTGGCTGAGTTTGTGCAAGGCAAAGAAGCAGAGGAAACCACGGTTGATGGAACCAAAAAGGGAGCTATGAGAATCATCAAGCCCGTCGGCCTTTCACTTGAACAGCATCTTGGCTATCAAGGGATTGGGAGGATATGCATATAACAGTCCTGTCCCCAATGGAGAAGGAAGGTATCCAGAGCCTCAGTGCAGCGATGGAACCCTGGAGCAGAAGAGGGGATTCTGCGTGTTTTGTGGAGTGGCAAAAATATCTACAAGTTGGGTTCCCATGTTTGGAACATCCGAGCAGCTGTCTCCTGATGCAAGGTACATTTGTGCAGATGAAGGATATGGCTTAGCCTGTCCACTAGGACACTGAGTTTGCCCGGGAGGTACTCCACTCTGCGGTGGATGCGGTGAGAGATGGCAAAGGGACTATAGGCGAATTGCCTCTTTGCAGAGTGGATAGGACCCCATTTCCCCCTGTTTGTTTATATAGAACATGGCAACCTGGTTATCCATTCTGACTAGCTGCCCTGATGGCTGGGGTTGAAAAACCCAAAGAGCATTTGCCAGTGCCAAAGTTCTGGCAGGTTGATCTGCAGGGCAGATTGCTGCTGTGTCCAGGTCAATTCAAATATGCCCCTCAACCCAGTTTGGAAGAATCCGTCATTGGGGTGCATCGAGGTGGAGGCATCTGAAAAGATGACCCAACAAGAAGGTTTTTGTGGGAGACACCACTACTGAAGGGACATGATAAGTTGAGGGGTGATGTGGATCTTGTCCCTGAGATGACCCTTCACGTGTCCATTGGGAAGACAGAGTCCACTGTGCTTGTCACATGTGTAATGGAGCATAAGGAGTGACATGGACCATGGAGGCCATGTGACCCAATAGCCAGAGTATGTCTCAAGCTGTTAACCGGTTTTGCTGCTGTACCCTTTTTGCCAACTTGAGAGCGATCCTGTGGGAGGAAAGCTCAGGCCTGTTGAGCATCTAACAGCGCTTCGATGAACTCCAGTCTGGGTTGGAAAGAAGTTGGACTTTGGGAAGTTTATGACAAAAGCAGGTGTTGGAGCACCTGATGGTGCAAATGAAGGGAAAGTGTTATCTCTTGAGGGGAGTCTCCTCTGATGAGCCAGTCATCTAAGCAAGGAAAGACAAATACCACCAGTGTGCATAGGAAGGCAGTGATGACTGCCATGCATTTGGTGAAGACCCTAGGGGCAGAGGCTAGACCAAAGTGGAGAACCCGGTATTGATAATGGTTTTCTTGAAACATGAAGCTCAGATACTGTCTGTGCAAGGGATGTATCAGTAAATGTGTGTATGCCTCTTTTAGGTCTAGAGAACAAGCCAATCATATCTCTGGAGGTATGGTAGAAGGGTTCCTAGGGAAATCATTTTTGAATTTTTCGCTGACCAAGAACTTGTTTAGGTCTCAGAGATACAAGATGGGCCTGAAGCCTCTTTTCTTTGGAATGAGAAAGTATGGAGAGTAGAAGCCCAACTTTTCTTGAGGAGGAGGAACTCATTGTATGGCACCATTTTAAGAGAGTGCTGTGAATCCCCTGTGGAGCAGGTGGACAGTAAAGTTTCGAAGTGAAGCTTATAACCTTTCTGGACAATCTGTAGTGTCCACTGCTCTGATTTATGAGGTGCCACCTGTGGGCATACTGACAAACTCTGCCTGCAACGTAAAACGTTTAGGGGTCCTCCAGAGGCAGACTGGCAATGCTCTCTAGGAAGGAGTCAAAAACCAGGTGTAAGCTGTGCCTATGCGGCTGGTTGAGGCTTAGGAGCTTTGGGTTTCTTAGGTTGACAATGACCTTGCTGCCTCTGCTGAGGTAGATAGGCAACATAAGGCAGGGAAGAAGGACAGTTTCTCTTCTTTTTAGAACAAAAAGATTTCTTGGGAAGAGCCTTCCTCTTGGATGGGTCAATTGTCTTCCCGGAAAGGCATTTTAGGGTGAGATCATCTGTTTCAATCTCCCCTGCTTTTTCCCTCTAATCCTTGACAAAAAAGGTTTTCTCCAGTACATGGGATACTGGCCAGTTTATCCTGGACCCATTGCTTGAGGTCTGATGCCTGTAACCAAGCCATTCTATGAGCCCCAATGCATACTGCTGAAGCTCTGCTGGTGGATTCAAAGACAACAAAAGAGGCCCTGTTAAGAAACTTAGAAGTATTCTGACCCTACTTAATGAGGGTTTGGAATGCATCCTGATTATTCTCTGGAAGCAGGGAGGCGAAAGTCTCCAGATTTCTGGTGACATCCTTCAAAAACATGCCCAGGTACAACATGCAAGAGTTGATTCTGGAGACCAACACGCATGCCTGGGACATTGATGCCCAAAGGCATCGAGTGTCCTCGATTCTCTGCCAGCAGGCATGGATGAATGGTTCTTTGAGCTCTTCATTCGGCGCATCACTGATTCCACCACCATTGAGTGGTGGAGAAGCTGAGGATTTTGAAAACCTGGGCACCCTGGTATTTGGTACATGGTAGCAAGTCTCTTGCTAACAGGAGGGACCATGAGCAGAGCCTCCCACATGCGGAGCATAAGATCTTGCAGGATACGATGCACTGGTAAGGTAGCAGCCTGGAAGTCAACTGTTGATGCTGATACCAATACGTAGAGGTATTGGAACCGAGAGAAATAGGAGCCTGAGTCTGTTGGATACTGGGGGCATTGACAGGTTCCAACTGAGGAATTGGCTTCATGTGCTCTGACAATGCCGGTTCAAGGGTCGGTATCGGGGCCGATACGCTCAGCTGTAGGCTCAATACTGAAGCCTGTACTTTTGAAGCTCTCAATTTTATTGGTACCGAGGCTGTCAGGAGTGCTGCCAAAATCCTTTCAAGAGCCAGCATGCACTGGTCTAGAGAGACGGTAGATATCTGGGTAGAACACATACCCGGCTCTGAGCCACCATTCTAGAACAAGGAACTGGTAGCTCTTCAGAGGTCGATGCCTCGGGAGCATCCCAGAGCCCCACACTTATGCCTTGGAGGAGAGATTCTCCCGCCAGGGCTATTTGGCTGGCCAGTCTGCAATGGAAGCAACTCTAGGGGAATCACGATGCTTATGTTGTGACTTTTCCCTGGCATAGGAATCAGTCTTTGATGCCGAAGATTTGGAAACGGCCACAGATTTTGATTTACTTCTGTGTTTGGATTTTTAAGAAGTCTGAGACCCATGAGAAGAAGTTGATGCCCTCGATAAAGTGGAAGCCACTGAAACAGAGTCCAAGGCAAACAATGATCCAAACTGCCTGACTTGGTTCTTAAGACCTCTCTTTCTCATTTGTTGGCACAAAGGTTCATGGTCAGGACCCAAACATTTTAAAAATCAGTCATGTTTATCAGTAGCCGAAATGGTACTGGTACACTTGGTACATTTTTTAAAACCACTGACTGGCTATTCCATGCCTGAAAAAATTGTCTTTGAGAGTGAAGACAAGGCTATGGAGGCCTAGAAGTCTATGCTAGCGATGAGAATCATGGTAAAATCAATAGAAAAGAAAAAGAAAAAATTGAAAAGAAAAAAGAAAAAGATATCAGGACCAGTATTGGATTCGACAGAACCGACATTGACAGGAAGGCAAAAGTACGATGTACCCCGAAGTGCTCAAAAAAAAGAGAATTTTTCAGCATTGAAAGGAAGGTGTGTCCTACTGGCTCCGCGAAAAATGAAGAACTGAAGAACGGAGTTGGAAAGGCAGCAAGGCAGGCATGCAGACGCAGTGGAGTGCTCCCAAAGGCTTTCCTACTGGATGCTGGGGAGCGTTCCCACACGGGCTCCATCAGGGACATCACCCATATGTGAAGACTGTATTCCTGCTTGTTCCTGGAAATTACAACATACAAGTATTCCATGTGGTGCTAAATGTTGGGAGCGTGCATTATAATTTTTAATGTATAGGCCACTAAATCATCTCTTCTGACCAATGATATTTGCTCTATTCCAGATGCAGACCATTAACAAATTATGATTTTTAGTCATAAGATGTTGCTTATAATTAAAGAATTCATTTACAGTGAAATATTACAGTAAAAGGACCATGATTTAGGTTCTACAGTATGCATACCTTCCCTACATTAACACATTTAGAACTTAAGTTATTGAATTATGGAATACACCCATGACATATTAATATCCATACAATTTATTATTGGCTTTAAAAATCAATTTTTGGCCAAGCTGTACACAGTGGTGGGCTACTGCAGGATAGCAAGAGGAGCAATGGAAGCCTGAGTCATGAACAGAGGCAACTGCACGACAATGTTTGTAGTATGCACAGATGCTGGAAGTCTGCTGCACAGCCTATACACCTTAAAGGAAACACTGGCTAGGAGACCAGCAGAGGGAAGCGATAAGCACTTATGGCTGAGCTCTTGTTGGACCAATCTTGAAGCAGGAGACAGGTTAGAAACAAACTCAGAACCTTGAACCAATTGAGGAACAGAACATAAATTAAGAATTGTACAAATCAGAAGTAGAAGACCAGGGAGTAAATGAACTCTCTTCCTCAAATCAATCAGAATTTCCAGATGTCTGCAGCTCTAGATGTCCATTAACATATCAAAAGTTCTATTTTGTTCTTTTTTTTTCTGGTGCCATTTTCAATTTTCAATGAATTTAAAATTAATTTTAAACACCCCTATATATTTGTGCATTTATTAAAGTGCACTGTTAGCATGAAGTTTGATAAGCGGTAAGCACACAAAAATCCTGTGCTAACCAGTTAGAATGTGATGGGTGGGTTAGGGTGGAACATGGGCAGTAACAGAGCAGCATGGCTAGTGCAAGCATTTTTGGTACACACTAATGATGGCTATACGTAACACTTTAAGTGCACCCACGTGTCAGTTAGTGCAGTACCACATGGTTGCTATGTGCTAATGGCAGGGGAATATAGATGCGCAGAGCTCCTAAGTTTAGCGCAGAACTCCGTGCTAGAATCACAGCCTTATCGCATGCTAAATTAGTGCACTTTATTAAATATGCCCCATAGTGTAATTTATTTACCACAGAGAAATCACTAACTTGGGTACATGTCAAATACATGACTCTGCATGGACGGTTGCAACAATATATCCATTTTATATATACTGTGTATAGGGCTTGATTCCATCCCACACGTCTGGGCCCTCTCTGCGCCCTGCTGGAACCGGACGCACAGAGGGGAGTCGTGATTCTGATCCTGCGGGGCACGTCTAGCCCTGCGGGATCAAAATCACAAATAGGCCTATACGTGCAGGCCGGGACCCCAATTCTGTCCGGTCTGCACGTACAGGCCTTCCCTGGCTAAGTCAGTCAGTGCTCGTCAATGGACCTGTAGTGCCATGGTGTCCGGTTGCCATGGTACCACGGTTCCATTGAAGAACCGCGATCCCTGGCCGCCGGCTTTAAAAGTGAATTCCCCGCAGCCTGACCCCTGATCTGCCCCCCCACCCCATCCGTGCCCCGGGCCCACCATCCTGCGATGACTAGAGGAACTTATTCCACCTCCGAGGTGGAATAAGTTCCCTGTGTAAGTCATTGGCCCCGGATGTACAGGGCCGACACTGGAATTGGCCTTGTATATCCAGGGCTGACGATCGCCCACTGCCCGTCCCAACACTGCCCTGATCCACCCCTTTCCCGCCCCATTTACCTTCCCCATACAAGATGCAGGGAAGGTAGTGGGGCCCAGGAAACGGCATGAATAGCAGGGATGGAAGTCCCAATAGGACATCCATCCCAACTATTCATGCCTCAGAATGACCCTGTTACTGTATATAGTCATCATCCAAGCTGAGGGACATCGGTAAAAAATTCTGCAATATAGATACTGAATTCCTGGTCTCATATGACGAGGCCTTTACTGGATGCTTCACAAAATCAGAAATGTTTTTTTTTTAACTACCCTCCAGGTCTTAAACTTCACCTAACTGGTGACTGCATTCACTCACATGGCAAGTCATACTTTGGAGCTCAATTTATTATTGACCACATAGCTCATCAGTTTCTTGTATCAATCACTCTTCAGTTTCCTTTAGGTTTCAGTGGGCTGCACCTATAAATTTCACCACTTTAGTCACATGCTCATTTACGAATTTTCAGGAACAGTCTCCCTCCCTGATTCCTCTTAGATTATTTATTTATTTGAGAAACATGCAGTAGATACCGCTATCAGCATATGCATTGTAGCCATTTACAGGATAATCAGTAATTGCATATGGAACAAACAAAGCTCACAAATTTGAAACAAACTCATCTCAAATTAATATATTCAGCACTTTTTTGTCGGATCACTCACCATAAGGGATTACTCCCTCTCGAAGTGAGTCCTCCTTTTTAATCAAAATCTTCATAAAAACTGAAAACCTGTCTTACACGCGGGATAACACTCACCTGAATGTTCCCACAAAAATCCTAACCAATTGCACCAACTTTCAATGGTAGGAAAATTCCAAAATCTCAACGAGATCACCGTCACAAAGTCCTCACACTGTTCTGCGTGATACTGTAATTCTTAACTTGTGAAAATGAGTCACAAAAATCGATATGAACAGACCCAACATACATTCTAAGTTCTTCTCTCCCCAGAGATGTACCTATCTGAGGTCCATAGGAAACGTATTGGGTCCACTTTGTTTCATATGGACCTCAGATAAGCTTGAAAGTTAGGATCTTATTTGCTTTCACTTATTTTGTAGGATCAAAACTTTTGACATTATGAAATAACTTTTTTTTATTTTATCTTTATGCAATTTTACAATGAGACCAAGATAACAATCTTGTACAGAAATTGGGAAATGATGAAACAAACATATATAGGAAAATACAGTTGAGGTAAAAAAAAACAAATAAAAAGACATTAAATCCTACTGTAGCCCTCAAATAGGGAGATCCAAGTACAAATGAAAATTAAATAACCCAATATGAAGGAAAATAACACAAGCATAAACAACCAGTAACTAACAATCACAGAGATTCAGTAGGAAGGCATCTCAGCTTGGCCTACCCCCGCAACATCCCTTAAGACATTATCCTTTTTTGAAAACGGAAGATAATAAGCCTTAACAACCGATGGGTGAGATTCTGCAGGAATACCTAAAATATCCGTGAAATAAATGCAGAGCATGTCCTTAGCAGGTATAAGCACCACTCGAGGAAAGTACACCAAATGCAAGTTAGCTGCTCTTGCAGTTTTCCAAAGGTTCCAACTTAGCAGTAATTAAGGCAGTCTCCTTAATATGTGCATCAGACTGTTCCTCCACCAGCTTAACTTGTGTTTGAACCACAGCACGTGAATTTTGGAGTTGAGGTTTCTTCAATGGCCCTTAGTTGAGGTTTCTTCAATGGCCCCTGAATATTGTTGCATCGTCTGAGCCAACGAAGTTACCTGCAGTAGCAGAGCTGTAACCAGCTGGATAATAGCATTCCAGATCGATTCTAAGGTGAAAGTTTCCAGGCCCTGAAAAGAGAAATCCAAAGAGGACACCTCCATCATCACAGAGCGCCCCTCTAACTCTCCCAACGTCAGTGTCCGACTCTGTACGGCAGTCTCCTCTACTGCCAGTTCTCTGCCTGACAATACAGGAAGGATATTGTGCCTCTGCTGAACCAGAGAAAGGACCACTCTCTGCTGGGAGCCTCAGGGCAGCCCCTCAACTGCGGTTATCCGAAGCACTCAGAAGAAGTTTTGACTACGAAATATACAAGTTGTGAGTGAGGGTTTACTGACCGCCAGTTATGAGAACGTGCTGTTGTATGCGAACTCCCCCTGATGAAATTACAGAAACGCAATGAGGTGCCTATCAGGTGGCGTCGGGGACCGCTTTTCAACGAAAACACAGCTAAGTTAAGCACAGTTTCTCAATTGTAAAACGTTACAAAATGACAGTTTGATTAAATGTTGGAAGAGTCAGACATATAGGATAAGCATAATAACTATAAAAAACAGTGAATGTTATTAAGGTCATTGATGCGATCTGGCGCACAGTGCGGAGAATAAAAATTCCCGACGTGGCAGCTGTAAGTCTGAGACCTATATTCACTGAGCCATATATGTCTGCAGAATCCGTTGTTATAATAGAGGGACTTTATATATTTTGATAGCTATAGCTACCCTCTGGGAATTGACCAAAACGTTAGGGTATGCAAACTGATGCAATCAGTGTCAGGATGCTGCAGCTCCTCCGGAGACTCCCGAGTGCACAGCTCCTTCATTGGTCGCCATGTTGCGGGGGAGACAGAATCACTGTCTGAAGACAGCTCCAAGTCACCCAACTCCAAAACTGGCCCAATCAGGCTTAACTCCCCCACCAAAACTGGTTGATGAGCCAGATGGCTAAGAGATGCATCCATTGGACCAAAGGCTTGAGGTAAAGGAGAGGAGGTCGGGGGAGCCAGAGAGGGACATCCAGCCCCCTTTCCCTTCCGTTTCCTGCCCATTCAGAAACACCAGCTGCTCAGACATGCTTGTGTTCCGCTATCTTGGATCACTAAGAATGAATTTGGCAGCCGTGTTTTGTATTGTTTGTAGTTGTCCAAGCTGAAATTGGGAGACACCTGAGAGCAAAGAGTTGAAATAATCGTATTTATTACAAAGGAATGAATCAAGATTTTGAGGGCCTAGTTGTCGAGATATGATTTTACTGATCTTATTCTCCTCAAGGAAAAGAAGCATTTTTTGACGATGGTCAAGACATGGGGCGCAAAGTGAGTTGATCATTAAAAAGGACTCCAGAAAGTGGCTGGAGTCCCTAAAGGAAATAAGAGATCCAGTTAAGTTGGGATGATAGGAAGGTGGCTTTCGGGTGTAGGAGATCCAAAGGGCCTTTGATTTATTAGGATTAAAAATCATTTTGTTCGGTGTAAGCCAGGCTTATATCAATTGTAATTTGGTTTCCAGTTTGGCCTGAAAACACGAGTCCCAGGTCTCATGGACAATGACTAGCTGGATGTCATCAGCATAGAGAAATGAGCTGATGTTTAATTCTTGAATATGGAGGGCTAGGGGGAAAATAAAGAGATTAGAAAAGGCGGGAGCAAAAATGGAACCTTGTGGGATCCTGAAAGATTGAGGGATAGGGGCTGATGTGTTGTCATCAATACAGGTCTGAAAGGTGCTGTCAGAGAAATATGAGTGGAACTAGTTGAGAACGAAATGGGTAATGTCAGAGTCCTTTAGTTGTTGAAGTAGAAGGAGATAATCTATGACATCAAAAGCAGAGTTTAGGTCCAACTGGATGATCATGTCTCTGGTATTGTCTGAGTCCATGGTAGCTTCATTCAGAAGACCTATAAGGGCAGTCTCAGTGCTCAAAGACTGCTTTCTCAAGAAGTTTGCTAAGAAGGGGAGGTTGGATAAAGAAATAGTAATTACACTTACCTGGTAACTGTAGTTCCTTTAGCGACGACAGTGCAGTCCTCAACTTCTGGGTTGTCAACCTCCTCCTGCAGCTAGGAGACTGGCATGTGCAAATTTATGACCTCACCGGATATATCCTGACAGCTTCCCTCCTACTTCCAGTGTGAACTAACAAAGCAGACTCAAAGGAGCAAGAAATAAGTAGCCTTTCATGATATCCAAAAATAAAACGTTTCTGAAATAATTCCCCTTTTTTTTTTTAAAAAAAAAAAAACCACCATACTAAGCGTGCTCACGCCCGGCCTTCCATCTCTGCGCCCCGAGCCAGAGAAGCAGAGGCAAGAGACAGACCATAAAGACAGAGACAAACAAACAAGAAGCGGAGTCGGTTCACCTGTAAATATTCTTCAGACCTCACTCCACGCCGGAAACCAGTAAAGGACCGAAAGAGGGCGGGATGGAGGACTGCACTGTCGTCGCTAAAGGAACTACAATTACCAGGTAAGTGTAATTACTATTTCCTTAGCGCTCCACAGTGCAGTCCTCAACTTCTGGGATGTACCAGAGCAGTACCTAATGGGCGGGATCTTTCCGGCCGACCGACAACACCGCCGACCCGAAGCGAGAATCCTTAGCCGCCTCCACATCTAAACGATAATGCTTACTGAAAGTATGCAAGGACGACCAAGTAGCCGACCTACAAATATCCCCCGGCGGAACCAAGCGATGCTCCGCCCAAGAGCAAGCCTGCGCCCTGGTGGAATGTGCCCTTAATCCTGACGGCACTGTGCGACCTTGAAGCAGATAAGCCGCCGAAATTGCCTCTTTAATCCACCGGGCGATGGAAGCCTTCGCCGCGGCTTCCCCCTTACGGACTCCCCCAAACAGGACAAATAACCGATCAGACTTGCGAAAAGAGTCCGTGACCTGCAAATAATGACGCAACACCCGCCTAACATCCAACCGGCGGAGATCGCGATCAAGAGGAAGCGCATCGCGCGCCCTGAGAACCGGCAAAGAGACCACCTGGTTCATGTGAAAAGGCGAGACCACCTTAGGTAGGAAGGAGGGCACGGTACGCAACACCACCTTATCCGCCGAGAAGGACAGGAACGGCTCCCGGCAAGACAGAGCTTGCAACTCGGAAATACGCCTCGCCGAGCAAATCGCCACGAGAAAGACCGCCTTCAAAGTCAAATCCTTCAGAGAAGAGCGCTTCAACGGCTCAAAGGGAGAACGAGACAAAACTCGAAGAACTAAATTAAGATCCCAGGACGGGACGCCCACCCGAAGGGAGGGTTGCAACTTAGAAATCGCCGATAAGAAGCGCCGAACATCTGGATGAGACCCTAACGACACACCGTTGACTTTACCCCGATAACAGGCCAACGCCGCCAGCTGAACCCGCAAGGAGCTGGCCGCCAGTCCTTTAGCGAAGCCGTCCTGCAGAAAATCCAGAATAACTGGCACGGCCACCGTGGCCGCCCGAATCCAACGCCGAGAACACCAATCCTCAAAAATGCGCCAAATTCTCACGTAGGCTAACGACGTGGAACGCTTCCGAGAAGCCAACATCGTGGAAATCACCGCCGCAGAGTAACCCCGCTTTCTCAAGCGTGCCCTTTCAATGGCCAAACCGTAAGCGAGAACCGATCCACCTGGGGCATGAAAAGGGGACCCTGAACCAGGAGATCCGCTCGCTCTGGGAAACGCCAGGGACGACCGTCCAGCAGACGAACCAGATCCGCATACCAAGGACGCCGGGGCCAATCGGGAGCCACTAGAAGAACTCTCCCCGGGTGTCGGCCTATCCTCTGAACAACCCGAACCGATCAATGCCCACGGGGGGAACACGTAGAGGAGACCCTGGGTCGGCCAAACTTGCAGTAGCGCATCTATACCTTCCGACATCCTTTCCCTTCGCCTGCTGTAAAAGCGAGGGACTTGTGCGGAGAGAAAGGACGCCATCAGATCCATCACTGGCGTTCCCCAGCGCTCCACAAGCTGACCGAACACCTCGGGATGCAACTGCCATTCCCCGGCCTCCACGCGAACCCAGCTTAGGAAGTCGGCCATCATGTTGTCTTTTCCGGCAATGTGGGCCTCTGAAATCAACGGAAGACGAGGTTCCACCCAACGGAACAACTGATCCGCCTCCAGCTTCATGGCGGCGCTGCCCGTGCCGCCCTGCCGATTGATGTAGGCTACCGTCGCCGAGTTGTCGGACAGAACCCGTACCGCCCGACCTTAAACTAAGTGCTGAAAAGCCTGAAGAGCGAGAAAGACGGCTCGAAGTTCCAGGCGATTGATCGACCACGCCGCCTCCATCTCCGACCAGAGGCCCTGCGCAAAGCTGCCCTGGCAATGCGCCCCCCAGCCCGCCAGGCTGGCGTCCGTCAATAGAGGCAACCAATCGGGTTGATCCAGCGGCATCCCGGCCGCTAAAGTCCGGTGAAGAAGCCACCACCGGAGAGACCTGCGCACCGCTAGAGGACAAGGTAGCCTCCGGCTCAGGGGATCCGCCTGATGAGACCAGCGACGGAGCAGGGCCCGCTGCAACGGTCTCATGTGCACCTTCGCCCACGGAATCACTTCCAGAGTCGCTGCCATGGTACCCAGTACCCGCAAGTAGTCCCAGGCTGTTGGAGCCGGAGTGGCTCGGAATTTGCGAATGAGAGAGCGCAAGGCTTCGGCACGCGGGGAAGGGAGGAACACTTGACCCAAGCGCGTGTTGAAACGGACTCCCAGGTACACGAGTTCCTGAGTGGGTTCCAGATGACTCTTTGCAAAATTGATCACCCAACCTAGACTCTGTAGAAAACGCACCACCTTGGCCGTAACCTGAAGACGAGGACCCTCAGGGCAGCTGTTTTTAGCGGCGGCTAGCTGATCGCGGTTCTTGGCGCCTTTTTTGCCTCAGGCCTTTTGCCGCGGCGGCCATTTTAGAGCCTGAGTCCACCGCGTGTATTTCAGCACCGCGGGGCTCCCGGGATCGGGTAAGTCCCTCTGTTTCTGTTAACTCTTTCAAACGCTGTTTGCATTTTATTTATTTAATTCAGCCTTTTACTTTTCATTTTATTTTTGCCTTTGTTTTGGCATTGCTGGCGACCGCTCCCCGTACCTTCACGAAGATCATGGTCGTCGTGCTTCTAAGTTGCGACCCTCCCTTCGGGTGGGCGTCCCGTCCTGGGATCTTAATTTAGTTCTTCGAGCTTTGTCTCGTTCTCCCTTTGAGCCGTTGAAGCGCTCTTCTCTGAAGGATTTGACTTTGAAGGCGGTCTTTCTCGTGGCGATTTGCTCGGCGAGGCGTATTTCCGAGTTGCAAGCTCTGTCTTGCCGGGAGCCGTTCCTGTCCTTCTCGGCGGATAAGGTGGTGTTGCGTACCGTGCCCTCCTTCCTACCTAAGGTGGTCTCGCCTTTTCACATGAACCAGGTGGTCTCTTTGCCGGTTCTCAGGGCGCGCGATGCGCTTCCTCTTGATCGCGATCTCCGCCGGTTGGATGTTAGGCGGGTGTTGCGTCATTATTTGCAGGTCACGGACTCTTTTCGCAAGTCTGATCGGTTATTTGTCCTGTTTGGGGGAGTCCGTAAGGGGGAAGCCGCGGCGAAGGCTTCCATCGCCCGGTGGATTAAAGAGGCAATTTCGGCGGCTTATCTGCTTCAAGGTCGCGCAGTGCCGTCAGGATTAAGGGCACATTCCACCAGGGCACAGGCTTGCTCTTGGGCGGAGCATCGCTTGGTTCCGCCGGGGGATATTTGTAGGGCGGCTACTTGGTCGTCCTTGCATACTTTCAGTAAGCATTATCGTTTAGATGTGGAGGCAGCTAAGGATTCTCGCTTCGGGTCGGCGGTGTTGTCGGTCGGCCGGAAAGATCCCGCCCATTAGGTACTGCTCTGGTACATCCCAGAAGTTGAGGACTGCACTGTGGAGCGCTAAGGAAATAGTAATTACACTTACCTGGTAATTGTAGTTCCTTTAGCGACGACAGTGCAGTCCTCCATCCCGCCCTCTTTCGGTCCCTTACAGGTTTCCGGCGTGGAGTGAGGTCTGAAGAATATTTACAGGTGAGCCGACTCCGCTTCTTGTTTGTTTGTCTCTGTCTTTATGGTCTGTCTCTTGCCTCTGCTTCTCTGGCTCGGGGCGCAGAGATGGAAGGCCGGGCGTGAGCACGCTTAGTATGGTGGTTTTTAAAAAAAAACAAAAAAAAAAACAAAAGGAGAATTATTTCAGAAACGTTTTATTTTTGGATATCATGAAAGGCTACTTATTTCTTGCTCCTTTGAGTCTGCTTTGCTGAGGGAGAAATGAGCCCCGCGATCTGCAGTATTAAAGCCCAGCACCCGGGGGGAGAGAACTTCCACGAAGCCCTCAGCTGCCCGCTCAGAAATTGAGGAAATAAAAGAAATAAACTGAATAGAAAAAATAAAAGAAATAAACAGAAGGAGCAAGCTAGGCAGGGCTGACACGGAGGAGAGACAGGAGGCCCCAATAGTGCTGAGCACTGACCCCTCCTCCCTCCAAACAGGCTGACCGAAATTTAAAGGAAAAGAAGACCACTAATTAAGGAAGGGAAAAAATAATAAACCAAATGACCAAAAAGCTAATAGCTGCTTATTTGATTCCCACAGTGAGCCCCCTCCTGGGCTCACACGTCCTCCTGCTGCAAGGAGACTGGTCACACTGGAAGTAGGAGGGAAGCTGTCAGGATATATCCGGTGAGGTCATAAATTTGCACATGCCAGTCTCCTAGCTGCAGGAGGAGGTTAACAACCCAGAAGTTGAGGACTGCACTGTGGAGCGCTAAGGAATGATAATTACAAAGCAGGGATGGATCCAAATTCTGATGCTTTAGGAGTGGACATACAAAGGAGTGTTTCCAGGAGGGTGGGACAGTTCCACTGGCTAGGCTGTTGATTAAATTTAGGACAGTTGGCACAAACTGATCCCAACAGGATTTTAACACTGTAGGGGGAATAGGATCAGCTAAGAACTTGGATGGATTCAAGGAGTTTATAAGCTTTGTCAAATGAAGCGGAGTTAAAAGGGTAAAAGATGAGAAATTACTGGAGTGGATGCCTGGTGGGTCATTTAGAGAGTGATCTGGAAGACAACAGTTCAAATCACAATCACATGGACAATAAAACACCAAACAACCTCTCCCACAATACCTCTCACACAGACCAATGTAAATAAGTTAAGTTAACATATATAGTTATATTCCATGTATTCAATATGTTCAGTTAATTGTAAATCACTTTGACCTGGCAAAAAGAGGTATAGAAGCACAGTCAAATAAATAAATAAAGTTATGATCTATTGCATTGTGCAGTCCATGGTGGGTCAAAATTTAAGATGTCAGGGAGTTGGCAAATTGATCTAGTGCCATAGTGATGGTGTCAATGGTCCAGAGGGCCTTGGGGGCAAGATATTGAAAGATCAAGAATTTTGTTGTGGAAGACTTTCATGAGCATGAATAACTTTAGAGTAGTGGAAGATTTTGGCCAGCATAATGAACTGCCTCTATTCAACCTGAAGGGTCTTGTAAGAAATTTTGTTTGTGGCTGTCCTGTGCCAGTAGCACCCAAAGTGCCTGACCCTTTTCCTGAATTCTCTCAGTTCCTGGGAGAACCAGGCATGAAGTTTATTAGCACCTCATACCTGTTGGAGAGGAACATGGCATTATACATGGCATTAAGGGTTTTGGCAAGTAATGAGTTCCATCGGGAAATCTTATGATCTAAGGGGAGGGTTAGAAAATTGGATGGAAAGTTCAAGCTATCACTTGCAAATTGGTCTTTGTGTCACTATGCTTGAGGCGTCTCTCTTTACAAGTCTTAGACTGTGTCCATGGAGAGGATGAAAGGACATAGGGACAGAGTGGAAAGAACTGGGAGGGAGGAGACAGTCCCTAGAAATGACAAGAACATAAGAACATAAGATATGCCATACTGGGTCAGACCAAGGTCCATCAAGCCCAGTATTCTGTTTCCAACAATGGCCAATCTAGGTCATATGTACCTAGCAGTTTCCCCAAGGGACACAGGTTCCACAATGCTTGTATTGGTTCAAGCATTGATATCCTGGGTCCCTTCTTAATAATGGTTTATGGACCTTTCCTCCAGGAACTTGTCCAAACCTTTTTTAAACCCAGCTACACTAACAGCCTTTACTACATCCTCCGGTAACAAATTCCAGAGTTTGATTACACGTTGAGTGAAAAAATATTTTCTTTTATTAGTCTTAAATAGTTTACCCTGTAGCTTCATTGCATGTCCCCTAGTCTTTCTATATTCTGATAAGGTAAACAATCGATCTACATTTACCCGTTCCACTCCGTTCATTAATTTATAGACTTCTATCATATCTCCCCTCAGCCGTCTCTTTTCCAGGTTAAAGAGCCCTAACCTTTTTAGCCTTTCTTCATAGGAGTATCCTTCCATCCCCTTTACCATTTTGGTGGCTCTTCTCTGAACCTTTTCTAAAATCGCTATATCCTTTTTAAGATACGGCGACCAGAATTGCACACAATATTCAAGGTGCGGTCTCACCATGGAATGATATAGAGGCATTATAATATCTTTTGTTTTATTTTCCATTCCTTTCCTTATCATACCTAGCATTCTATTTGCTCTCTTGGCTGCTGCTGCTGCACACTGGGCCGAGGGTTTTAACATGGTATCCACAATGACGCCTAAATCTTTTTCCTGGGTGGTGGTTCCTAATGTGGAACCTTGCATTGTGTAACCATAGTTTGGGTTGTTCTTCCCTAGGTGCATAACCTTGCACTTGTCCACATTAAATTTCATCTGCCATTTTGATGCCCAGTCTTCCAATTTATCAAGATCCTCTTGCAATTTTCCACAATCTTCTTGGGTTTTAATAACTTTAAATAGTTTTGTGTCATCTGCAAATTTGATAACCTCACTTGTTGTTCCACTTTCCAGGTCATTTATGAATATGTCAAAAAGCAGCGGACCCAGCACCGATCCCTGGGGTACACCACTATTCACCTTTCTCCATTGGGAAAATTGGCCATTTAGCCCTACCCTCTGCTTTCTACCTTTTAACCAGTTCCTGATCCACAATAGTACACTGCCTCCTATCCCATGACTCTTTAGTTTTGCCAAAAGTCTCTCATGAGGGACCTTGTCAAAGGCTTTCTGAAAGTCCAGATACACAATATCAACCGACTCACCTTTGTCCACCTGATTATTCACTCCTTCAAAAAAACATAACAGATTAGTAAGACAAGATCTTCCTTGTCTAAAGCCATGTTGGCTGTCTCCCATTAGTTCATGACTATCTACATGCTGAGTAATTTTATTCTTTATGATGGTTTTTATCATTTTTCCCAGTACTAATGTCAGGCTCACTGGTCTGTAGTTTCCCGGATCACCCCTGGAACCCTTTTTAAAAATTGGTGTTACATTGGCGATCCTCCAATCTTCAGGTATTAGAGATGATTTTAATGATAGTTCACAGATTACTAATAGCAGGTCTGCAATCGCGTATTTCAGTTCTTTCAACACCCTTGGATGTATACCATCCGGCCCAGGTGATTTGCTACTCTTCAGTTTATCTAATAGTTGTAATACATCTTCCCGATGTATCGATATTTCCTTCAATTCTTCCGCACCTTTAAATACCACTTCAGTCATGGGTAACATCCCTACATCTTCCTCAGTAAAGACTGAAGCAAAGAATTCATTCAGTCTCTCCGCTATCGCATTGTCGCCTCTTAGTGCTCCTTTAATCCCTTTATCATCTAATGGACCAACTGACTCACAGGTTTTTTGCTACGAATGTACTTGAAAAGGTCTTTACTTTGCGTTTTTGCTTCCGCAGCAAGCTTCTTCTCAAATTCTCCCTTTGCCTGCCTTATCAATGCCTTGCATTTGACTTGCCAGTGCTTGAGCTGTTTCCAGGTTTCGTTGTTTGGCTCTTTTTTCCATTTCCTGAAAGATGCTTTTTTGGCAACAACAGCCTCTCTGACCTCACCTTTAAACCATGCTGGCAGTTTTTTGGACTTCCTTCCACTTTTCTTAAAGCGTGGAATACAGCTGGTCTGGGCTTCCAAGATAGTATTTTTCAACAACAGCCAAGCCTGATGTACGTCTTTAACCTTTGCAACTGCTCCTTTTAGTTTTTTCTTAACTGTTTTCCTCATTTTATCATAGTCTCCCTTTCGAAAGTTAAAAGGTAGTACTGTGGATTTCCTTACAATCCCTCCTCCACTAATTAAATCAAAGGCGATCATGCTATTATCACTATTGCCAAGTGGCCCCAACAACCTTATCTCATGCACTAGATCTGGTGTTCCACTAAGGATTAGGTCTAATATGGTCTAGGCAGTAGCCAGCTAAGTGCGCAGGGGAGGTGGAGAGAATGGCAAAGCCAAGGTCTGTTAAGAAAGACTGGAAGTCACTGCTGAAAGGTAACAAGGGAAAGCCAAGAGGTTGCTGCATGAGCCCCCAGGGAAGTTTTACAGTGGCGAGTTGAGGATACCCCTACAGGGCCTTGCAGCACCTTAACAATCCCTCCATCCCAGGCTACCAAACTTTATCATCCTTTGCCATGGCTGGGAACATAGAATTCACCCAGCTGTGGAAAAGTAAACAAATTCCCACAGGAATCTTTATGTGGCTAAACAGGATGGGAATGTGCTCTTTTACCACAGCTTAATAAAATGGCCATTAAGAAAACTAAGCAACTTGCTGCTGTTAACTTTCAATAAAGGAGTCTAATTATGAAGCATTTTTCTTTTGCTAAATGTTTTCTTCTTTGTTTTTTGTCTATCATTGTGAGCACTAAACATTTTTTTGGCAAACCAGTGAAAAAAGAAAAAAAGAAAGAACTATGTATCCAGTGTAACTCTGTCAGACTTGGGTTAGTTACACTGAAATCCCTCACACAGACTACCAGGACAGGATGCAGGGCAATAGCTGCTAAATAAATCAGTTTGAATGGATGCTAGTGACAGAGACAGCAGCAGTTACATTTTTGGAATACCTCTGGTGTTTTTTCAAAATTTCAGAGCTGCACACAACTAAGATAAGGATAGAATAATCATCCTACTGTTTCAAGAAAGCAACTTTCATTATAGGGTATATAGTTTTCTGCAAATTATTATTCAGAGAAAATTCCTACATTACTTTTGCTACAATAGACTTGTAAGGTATGCTTTTAAATATAGGGAATAAAAAATTTGACACATATAAACGAAGAAAAAATCCTCAATCCATATATCTACATTGTCTGTCTTCCTTTCAGAAAAATCTTACATAGGGTAAATGGTGTAAGCTGTGTTTAAATCGGCTGACTTAACACGAGAGCTATTTCCTACAGAACCTCGCATTAATTGCTACAGTTACCAACACACCTTACTGCGTTAATGCGCGTCACTATTAACTAGGTCCCATTGTATTAAATGGTATCTATGGTGAAATAATGCATGTTGTCATTAGCATGTACTAAAAAGGTAGCCCATTAGTAGCTCTAGCTATACATGCCCGATGTACTCATGGATCCCTGGTTTTGCAGAAGGTAACATGATGCATTACTCCTATGGGAAGGTAATGCAAAAACTTAACTATGCCTCAGGAAGATGTAGTGAAGTTTTTGAATACTGGTGGGCTAATGCAATTTGTGTTAACCCCATTTTAGAGAGTTATTTTGTATGCATATGTACATGATGCAGCTAATTAATATTTTTATCACATCGGTCTGTATTAACTCCTGGTGATGGTTCATATTTAAAAGGTTTTTGGAATCTTTTCCTACATAGACACTTCTGTCACTATGAATCCAAGTAAATTTGATCTCAGCTGTTCATTCTCATCAGAATCCCATCCAGGCTTTGTTCTTCTACTTGTAAAAAATAAAGTAGGCTTTAAAAGATTTACTAGGAAGATCCAAGATGGTGGCATACAACTCTCAGTGCTCCAACAGCTGTTCCTAATGGGGAAGAAAGGGAAGGGGAAGCCGAGCAGCAACCCCAGACTGCCCAGCTTACTTGAACCCTGGGTGCCTTGGGTCTGATTGATGCATTTTTGAGCAGCCAGGAGCAGCAGCCAGCTCAAGCGGGGGCTGTATTCTTGGCTGTGAGACACCTGGAGCAGGCTAGCTCAGGATCTCCTTCGAGCAACAACTTTACACCCCCAGATGCGCAGCAACCTCAGAAAAAGTTGTATGCTGAGCTGTGCCCAAAGATGTCTGGCACTCATTTGGCTGGGGCCTCTCTGCCCCTGTTGGGGCTGTCTTCAGAGCTCGACGATGAGTAGAAGGAGTGCCTCATGGGATCAACTACTGTCTCACCCGCTGTCCGAGAGTGGAAGCTCATCTGAGTCGACTGCTTGAGTCGACTTTTCCCCTCCAGAGATGCCCATGCCCGATGCCGCTACTATAGATGCTGAACGGGGCCCTGCACTTTTTTCCTTCGAGTTGACACGGCTGATCAGTTCAGTTTGAAAACCATTTGGAATGTCATTAAATAGCTTACGCCACAGGTGAAGGTGCTTCAATTGCAGGTACAACAAAACTCGGAGGCTTCTTTATCAAATGCTATAGCAATTGGAACAGTTCAAACTTCTATGGATGAACTAACTTTGCATGCTGAATGTTTTGACTCCTGGTCGGAAGCTTTTATTAAAGATGCTAATAATATTAAAGCACGTTTGGAGCAGTTGAACAATCATTCCTATGCGTTCCTCCAGTCCAGTCCCTTTACCTCTGGGTTGTGCTCCTCCACCAGCAGCTTTGGAGACTGAGCTCTTCAACTTTTTCCTGATGCACCTCCCGTATAAATAGCACTGGCTCCTCCCATCAGATTCAGTTTAGCTCAGTCTCCAAAGCAGCTGGAAGGAGCGCTAAGCCAGGGAAAGGCTTAGTGGAGAGATTTAGGATAGTGAGGATTGGTGGAAGTTTTCTTTTTTTTTTCTTTCCTCCCTGTTTGGTGCACCTTTGTGCTGGTTTGTTTGGGGGTGGGGGGGAAAGAAAGTGGTTTAGATAGTGTAAGATCGTTGGCGAGAGAGATCCCTTCCCCTTCCTCTTCTCCTTCCTTCTCTCGTTCTTACCTTATGGTGGCAGGAGAGCCCAGGGGGGCGAGCGCAAGAGGAGAAGCTCAGCGGCGTCTCTCGAGCCGTCGGAGTTGGGAGTGGCGGCGAGAGGCAGCTGTGTTGAGGTGAGCAGGGGCTGTCGGACAAGCCGATCCGGGCCCGTGCCGAAGCCCTTGTGGAGGCTGAGCACATGGTCGGGAGGCGGCAGGCGCACAGGAACTCAGGCTCGCTGTGAGGAAAGCGGCTGAGTGAAGCGCGAAACCGTGGGGCACAGGGCCGCGGTACCGGCAGTTTTTTCTTTTCACGGGGTGGACCCATGCCAACTGAAAGGCAGCGCTGGAGGTACGTGCCGGCGTTGAAGGGGAGAGGCCCTTTGTTTTTGCACGCGTGTTTTCGGCACGCAGGGGGGGGGGCCAGACAGCAGGCTGCTCTCCCGGGGGCTCAGATAGTTCGGTTGTTTAAATTTATTTCGTTTATTTAATTTATATAGTTAAGTTTGAAAGAAAAAAAAAAAAGAAAGAAGACAAAGGTCTTGGGAAGGAGTCAGATCCTCAAATTCAGTTTGGTGTTTGGGGGGTCTTGGGCCCCAAGGACATTATACCAGCCAGGCCTCAGTGCTTAGTGTGTGGAGCTAAGCGTGGGGCAGTATCGTCGGCAGGCATTTGCAGGGGGTGTGAGATGGAAGCCGCCTCCGTGGAGCAGGAGATCCAGGCTTCTTTGGCTCTGGATGCAGTAGATGCCACGGCTCAGAGTTCAGGGGAGGTGGTGGCTTCAATGTTGGGGCCAGAGGGTATGTCGGCCTCGGGCTTGGAGCAGCCGGCCTCTACCCTTCATATCCCAGGTCCTTCCTCCTTGCCAACGGGACAGGAGGGGGTGGGCTTGGGTGATTTCTCCCCAGAATTTGTGTTGCTTCTACATAAAGCGTTTTGTCTTAGGAAGCAGGAGCAGAAGCAGGGCGCAGGAGATGGCCCTCTCAAAAGAAGCATGGACCCCAGTGAAGGAGGACTGTCTATATCGCATAAGCGGCAGAAGCTGGTTAGGGACGGGTCGCCTTCCCTGCCTTTGGTCGAGGAGCGGGAGGCGGAGCTGTCAAAGCCAGAGCTAGGAGAAGATGAGGAAGAGCTCGAAGAGGGCGAGATTCAGAAGGAGCAGAGAACCCGAATTGTGCGGGGTTTTCGCCGAGAGGAGTTACTGGCTTTGATCTCTGAATCCTTGAAGGCTCTCAATATGGCTCAGAGTGGACCAGCAGAGGGGGAAGCCCTGGAGGACCAGCTTATCCAGGCGGTAAGGAAGTCTCAGAAGGTATTCCCGGTGCACTGTGTGGTGAAACACATGATCCAGGAAGAATGGGATCGGCCAGACTTGGGCCTGAGGGGGGTGAGGTCCATGGCCCGTTTGTACCCTTTACCGGAGTCCGATAAGGAGCTGTTGAGGTCGCCTTGGGTGGACGCGGTGGTTTCAGCAGTCACCAAGAAGTCAACTATTCCAGTGGAAGGTAGTGCGGCTCTGCGGGATGCGCAGGACCAGAAGTTGGATACGCTGTTGAAACAGGCTTTTGACATCAGTGCCTTGGCCCTTCAGGCCTCCGTGTGTAGCGCGTGGGTGGCACACACTTGTCTGAGGTGGTCGCAACAGCTTCAGCCGTCTAACAACTCGGCCAGTGGTTCGCAGGGGGAGGCGGATAAAATTGAGTCAGGGACAACTTACTTGGCTGATAGCCAGTATGACTTGGTCAGGAGCTTGTCGAAGAACATGGCTTCGTTGGTTGCAGCCCAGCGATATCTCTGGCTACGTAACTGGGCAGTGGATGGTTCCTCTAAGACTCGACTTAGCAAGCTGCCGTTCAAGGGTAAGTTGCTGTTTGGCGAGGATTTGGACAAGTTGGTGAAGGAATTGGGAGAGTCCAAGGGAGGCAGGCTTCCAGAGGACCGTCAGAAGTAGGCTCGCACTCCCGTTCCCGCGAGGACTCAGCTACGGGATGCCTGCAAGTTTTGGACATCACGGTATGCCCCGTTTCAAAGGGGTCATTTTAACTCTAGAGGACAGGGCTTCCGTGGGTTTTGGGGAGCAGGAAGAGGTTTCGGTGCCTCCTCCTCCTCCTCCTCGGAACCTAGAAAGTCTCAATGAAGTGAGGGGGTCCGAGCAGGGGGACTGCTGATAGGAGGGCAGTTATGGCGGGTTTCTTCCCGTCTGGACCCGGGTCACGTCCAACCAGTGGGTTCTGGAGGTGATTCGGGAGGGTTATGCTCTCGAATTCTCCAGCTCGGTCTCCCCAGCGTTCATACAGTCTCCCTGCAGGTCTCGAACAAAGAGGGCTGCAGTGGAAGAAACTCTGGACAGGTTGCTGGAATTGGAAGCGGTAGTGCCAGTGCCCAATGACCAGTGCGGGTACGGTCGGTACTCCATCTATTTTGTGGTGCCCAAGAAAGAGGGCACTTTTTGTCCAATTCTAGAATTGAAGCGTGTCAATCGGTGTCTAAGAGTCCCGCATTTTCGTATGGAAACCCTGCGGTCTGCACTTTCACCAAGGTAATGGTGGTGGTGGTGGTGGCGGTGGCGCTGCGCAAGGAGGGGATCCTAGTCCATCCGTATCTCGACGATTGGTTGATTCGGGCCAAGTCCGAGGAGGAAAGTCGGAAAGTCACGGATAGGGTTGTAGACCTCCTTCATAGTCTGGGATGGGTGATCAATCTGGCAAAGAGCAGACTGTTTCCGTCCCAGGTGATAGAGCACCTCGGTGCAAGGTTCAACACACACAAAGGAAGGGTGTTTCTCCCGGTTCAGCGGGCAGAGGCGTTATGACTGCTGATTCGTCAGTTTCTAGCCAGGAAATCTCCCTCAGCGTGGCATTTCCTACAGGTCCTGGGGACGATGGCGGCAACGATCGAGCTGGTGCCATGGGCCAGGGCTCACATGAGACCCCTTCAGCAGGCTCTTATCTGTCGGTGGTCGCATCAAAGTCAGTCCTTGTCGGTGCAGCTTCCCTGCCCTCAGGCCACAAGGGAATCTCTGCAGTGGTGGCTCCGGGAGGGCAATTTAGAAAGGGGCAAGGCCTTAGAGGTCCCGAGGTGGATACAGTTAGCGACGGATGCCAGTCTAGCGGGCTGGAGAGCGCACTGCAAGGGGCATTTCGCACAGGGGACATGGACGTCGGTGGAGGCCCAGTAGTCCATCAACAGGCTGGAACTGCGGGCGGTAGTTCTGGCTCTCAGGGCCTTCGAGCAATGGGTCCACCAGAAGGCGGTCCGGGTGTTTTCGGACAATGTGACCATGGTAGCCTATATCAATCGGCAGGGTGGCACAAGCAGCATTCCCTTGGAGGAAGAGGCAGAGGGGCTGCTGGATTGGGCCGAAGACCATCTGGTGGCGCTGTCGGCGCAGCATGTGGCTGGTGTGGAGAATGTGGAGGCGGACTTCCTGAGCAGGCGCAGAGTGGATCCAGGAGAATGGGAGCTCTGCCATCAAGTGTACGAGATGGTAGTTCGCCGGTGGGGTCAGCCCATCATGGATCTTATGGCATGGTTTGAGTCAACCAAGGCCATCCGTTTCTTCAGCAGAAGGAGGGAACGGATGTCGGAAGGACTCGATGCTCTGGTCCAGAGGTGGCCAATGGAGGGACTGCTATATGTGTTTCCCCCTTGGGCGCTGATAGGAAAGGTGCTGCAAAGGGTGGAGGGTGGGTGATCCTCATAGCACCGGATTGGCCGCGTCGTCCTTGGTATGCTGATCTAGTAAGACTGTTGGCTGACAGGCCTTGGCATCTGCCGGCAAGGGAAGATCTGTTGTTCCAGGGGCCTTTACGGATGCCGCAAGTGGATCGGTTCTCACTTACGGCCTGGCTATTGAGAGGGTGCGGCTGCTTAAGCGGGGATATTCAGAAGCAGTGATTGCCACCCTGTTGAGAGCTCGTAAGCGTTCTACTTGCCTTTCTTATGTTAGGGTTTGGCGCATCTTTGAGGGTTGGTGTGCGGACCGTGAGATTTGGCCCTTGGAGGCCTCGGTGCCAGAGGTGTTGGAGTTTTTGCAGGCTGGCTTGGAGAAGGGGCTCGCTGCCAGTTCTCTCCGGGTGCAGGTAGTGGCCATCTCTTGTTATAGGGGCAAGATCAAGGGGAAGACGCTGGGTCAGCACCCAGATGTAGCTAGATTCCTGAGGGCGGTAGGGCGTGTACGTCCTCAGCGGGTAGTGGCGGTTCCCCCCTAGGATCTTAATCTGGTGTTGAATGTCTTAGCGGGGGAACTGTACGAATCGATCGAGCGTTCTTCCTTGAAGGATTTGACTCTCAAGAGAGTCTTTCTTGTAGCCATCTGCTCGGCGAGGCGTGTTTCGGATGTGCAGGCGTTGTCTTGCCAGCCTCCCTTTCTGTCGTTCTTTAAGGAGAAGGTGGTCTTGCGGACGGTGCCTTCGTTTTTGCCCAAGGTGGTCTCTCCATTTCATGTGAATCAGTCAATTTCCCTTCCGGCATTTTTGGGGGTAGGGAAGGGGATGGAGGAGTGTCTTCTCCACAGGCTGGACGTGAAAAGAATCTTGAAGTGTTACGTGACGTGTACAGCACCGTTCCAAAGGTCGGAACATCTGTTTGTGGTGTTTGGGGGACCACGTAGAGGGAAAGCGGCGGCAAAGGGTTCTATTTCTAGATGGATCAGGGAGGCCATTGCCGGGGCATACATTCAGAAGGGTAGACCGGTTCCGGTGGGTTTCCGGGCCCATTCAACCAGGAGTATGGCTACCTCATGGGCGGAGTTTAGCTTGGTTCCACCCAGGGAGATTTGTAGGGTGGCGACTTGGTCGTCGCTGCATACTTTCGTGAAGTTCTACCGGTTGGATGTTCTGGTCTCAGAAGATGCGGAGTTTGGGTCAGCGGTGATTTGGACTGCTCTGTCAGGACCCGCCCGGAGGTGAACTGCTCTGTTACATCCCAGAGGTAAAGGGACCGGACTGGAGGAACACATAGGAAAGAGTAATTAGACCTTACCTGCTAATTAGCGTTCCTGCAGAGACTACAGTCCAGTCCCTGATCCCACCCGTTGGTCAGATCGTTCCGAAGTTTCAGGTAAGTCAAGAAATAGGAAGTTGTTGGGGGGATGTGGTCACAGGTGTTCTGGTGTCAGTGGAATTGTTCCATAGGCACGGAACTAGTGGACCTACGGATAAGTTCATGTCAGGTACTCCTTCTCTCTTGGGGGAAGTGGGACGAAGATCTTTCTCTCCAAGGGGCCGGGAGGAGTTGGTTCCTTATGAGGCCGTTAAGGGATACGCTTAACAGTCTTCTAGATTGAGGTGAAGGGACAGTTGGAAGTTCAGTTAGAAATATTCAGTTTTTTGGTTTATTAAGAATTAAAGTCTCTCCATTAAGTCAGCTTTGTCAACAGTATATTGAATCTGATGGGAGAAGCCAGTGCTATTTATACAGGAGGAGCATCAGGAAAAAGTTGAAGAGCTCAGTCTCCAAAGCTGCTGGTGGAGAAGCACAACCCAGACGTAAAGGGACTGGACTGGAGTCTCTTCAGGAATGCTAATTAGCAGGTAAGGTCTAATTACTCTTTGTAGACTGGCTAATTTAAGTTTGGTAAATTTTCCTTGGTCTCCTAATATTTCCGCAAAGGAAATGTTTAAGCAATATCTAATTGAAGTTTTGGGTATTCCTGTAGTGTCATGTCTACCTCTTGTAAATATTTAGTATCTACCTATGGGCCAGAAGGTCACGGCAGGTGCCTAGATCCCTGGGTGCAGGTGGCAGATATGTTAAATATTTCTGATTTGTTGGAAACCTCCGATTCTGAGATGATTATTCCTGCTACATATGTGTTAAATTTAGCCCTTATATCAGCTAGAGAATGGCTTTTCAAGTTATTTATCAGGAAAGCACAGTTACTTACCTGTAACAGGTGATCTCTGGGAACAGCAGGAATAAGTCTTCACATATGGGTACGTCTGGTACCGATGGAGCCTGCGCGGAAACGCTCCCCAGCATCCCAAAAGGAAAGCTTTTGGGAGCATCCCACAGCGCCTGCGCGCTGCCTTCCCGCCTTTCCTAACCGCCTCTCTGCAGTTCGAGTTTTAAAGCTGAGACAAATAGAGAGAGAGGAAAGGAAAGATAGATAGAAAGATACAACTCCTAGGGGAGGTGGGTGGGTTGTGAAGACTTATTCCTGCTGTTCCCAGAGATCACCTGTTACAGGTAAGTAACCGTGCTATCTCGAGGAACAAGCAGGAATGAGTCTTCACATATGGGGACTCCACAGCTAGAGATGCCTGGGAGATCCCCAAGGTTGTGAGACCCTGAGAAGGGCTCTACCACCTCCCATGGATCTCGGGCATCCAACCAGGGATGGAGGGCAGGAATTGATCAAGCATGGAACAGGTATTTGAGAACAGCCTGACCAAACAAGGCATCCCGGCGGGAGTCCTTGTCCAAGCAGTAATGGGCTGTGAAGGTATGAACCGAGGCCCAGGTGGCCGCTCGACAGATCTGGTCGATGGACACAGAATTTAGATGAGCCATAGAGGTTGCCATGGCCCTCACATTGTGAGCTGTGACATGGCCCTTCAGAGAAAGATTCTTGCTCTGATAGGCGAAAGAAATACCCTGAGCAATCCAATTTGACAGTGTTCTCTTAGAGACTGGAAGTCCCAAATGAGAGGGATCAAAAGCAACAAAGAGCTGAGAAGACTTTCTATGTTGCTGTGTCCTTTGTAAGTAAAAGGCAAGAGCCCTCTTACAATCCAGGGTATGAAGATTCCTCTCTGCACTTGATGCATGAGGACCTGGAAAGAAGACAGGTAAGTACACCTCTTGGTTAAGATGAAAAGGTGAGACCACTTTAGGCATAAAGTGTGGATTGGTCCTAAGGACTACCTTATCATGATGGAACCTTGTATAAGGTGGATTAGCCACTAAGGCCTGCAGCTCACTGATGCGGCGAGCTGAGGTGACTGCAATAAGAAAGATAACTTTCCAGGAAAGAAATTTCAAGGAGGTAGTGGCTAAGGGTTCAAAGGGAGGCTTCATGAGCTGACAAAGAACCAGATTCAAGTCCCATGCCACTGGAGGTGGTCTAATGGGAGGTTTAGTTAAAAGAAGGCCTCTCATGAATCTTGCAATAAGAGGATGAGAGGAAATAGGTTGTCCATTGAGAGGCTTGAGAGATGCTGCAATAGCACTCAAATGGACCCGTACTGAATTTGTTTTGAGGCCTGCATGGGAAAGATGCAGGAGATACTCTAGTAAAGAATTCAAAGGTATTGCTAGAGGGTTAAGACCCCTCTCAGCACACCAAATGGAAAACCTTTTCCATTTAAAAGCATAGGAACGCCTTGTGGAAGGCTTTCTGGAAGCATGAAGGATATCCCTCACTTGCTGAGACAGATGCCAATCTTGAAGGTCTAAGCCTTCAGCAACCAAGCCCTGAGGTGGAGAGATTGGGGGTTTGGGTGCCACAACGTTCCCCCCTCCTGAGACAGGAGATCTGGAGCAGATTCCAAGTCCAGGGAGGGAGCTTGAGAGAGATGCAGAAGTAGAGGGAACCACACTTGGCGTGGCCATCGTGGAGCTATGAGGATCATAGTCCCTCGGTCTCTCTGAAGCTTGAACAGGGTCTTGGGAATTAAGGGAATGGGTGGAAAGGCGTATAGGAAGTCTTGACCCCAATGAAGGAGGAAGGCATCCTTGGCCTGAACTCCCTGACACGGAATTCTGGAACAGAATAGGGGAAGTTTGGCATTCCACGGGCTTGCAAAGAGGTCTATGTCCGGGGTTCCCCAAATTCGAAAGATTCTGACTATCTGGTCCATATGAAGGGACCACTCGTGTGGAAGCAGAACTCAACTGAGTCTGTCTGCCCAAGAGTTTTGAACTCCTGGAAGGTATACTGCCAGAAGATGAATTTGATGCTCTCTGGCGAAGGCCCACAATCTCAGAGCTTCGTTGCAAAGCAACAGATTGCCAGTTCCTCCCTGCTTGTTCACATAGAACATGGCTACTTGGTTGTCCGTGTGAATGAGGACTGTCTTGTAGCTGAACAGGGTATGGAAGACTCTGAGAGCCAGGAAGATTGTTCTGAGCTCTAAGCTACTTAATCTGTGAACCCACTGTTTTTTGTTGGATCAGTTAGGGCCTAGTAGCAGCAATTAAAGTTTGCATTTAAAACACAGAGGAGAGCTTTCTGGTTACATTTCATACCCAGCAGAGAGCTTGTAATTTAAATTTCATAAGAAGTTAGAGCTTAGCAGCAGCTAAGAGCTATAATTTAAATCAAATCAGAATTTAGCTTACCTCAGCAGCACAAGACAGGGTACTGTGTAGCAGCCCTCTTTTAATAAGTGTTATTTCCCTCCCTCACTCCCCACACCCACCCTCCCCTGGGATAATCATAGCTTTATAGGTACTTACACATCTTAAAAGACAGGAGGTGCTTTCAGGTGAAGCTCATTACCCAAATCAGTCATACACTAAGGACCTGAGATTAATTAAGCTTCAGGTGAACAAGGTATATTAAACATATTAGGTACAGTTTTATTGGTATAAATACCCATAGCAACCCCTAGTAAGTAAGAACTTAAAGATCTAGACACAAACTTAAAACTAAGATGCAGACAGCAGTCCAGCAGCGGGATGGGGGCTTTCCAGTCTTTTGCATTGAGTGTCACATGTATGATTTTCTCCCAGTTGGTGAGAGGTCTTACGTGTGCACTAGGTGCAAGGAGCTCTTTTCTCTCAGGGAACAAGTCCGTTCTCTAGAGGCTAAAGTAGCAGACTTGGAAAACATAAGACAGACAGAGAGGTACATAGACGAGACCTACAGGGATATAGTCCTGAAGTCCCACCTCCAGTCTGGCAGCACCCCTGTTGCCATGGAGGAGAGAGGTCACGTGACAGGAGAGCATCACCCTGGTGTGGCAGGAAGTGATCCTGTAACTAGGACCTGTCCTCCAGGTGATGTAAAACCCTCTCGCACCGAGGAAGTTTCTCCAGGGCCATGTGCCCATGAGAGAAGGGTTAGGACAGTTGAAATCCAGAACTTCCAGGGTAGTATTCTCCGAAATGCTTCCTGTTCCACGCGCAGGACCCAAAAGGCAGGCAGAGCTCCGGAGTCTCAATGCATGGATGAGACAATGGTGCAGAGATGAGGGGTTTGGATTTGTTAGGAACTGGGGAACATTCTGGGGAAAGGAGGGGCTCTTCCGAAGGGATGGGCTTCACCTTAACCGGGATGGAACCAGGCTGCTGGCATTAACCTTTAAAAAGGAGATAGAGCAGCTTTTAAACTAGATATTAGGGGAAAGCCGACAGTCGCCCAAGAGCGGATGGTTCGGAAGAATGTATCCTTGAAGGATACTACCAAAAGCAGAGAGGTTCCACAAAAGAGTAAAGTCGCCCAAATGCCCTCAAGTATGGAGCAGACAGAGCTTAAAGATCCCAATTTACCCATCTCTAACAATAGCCAAATTAACATGAATAAAATACATTCTCTAAAATGCTTGTATGCAAATGCTAGAAGTCTAAAGAATAAGATGGGAGAGTTAGAATATATAGCACTAAATGAAAGGTTAGATATGATTGGAATATCAGAGATATGGTGGAAGGAGGACAACCAGTGGGACACTGTGATACCTGGGTACAAACTATATCGTAATGATAGAGCTGATCAAATTGGTGGAGGGGTTGCGCTCTATGTTAGAGAGGGCATTGACTCAGAAAGGATTAAAGTTTTGCAGGAAACAAAATCTGCTGTAGAATCTATATGGATTGAAATTCCATATAAAAGGGGGAAGGCGATGGCAGTGGGGGTGTACTATCGAGCACCTGGCCAGAATGACCAAATGGATAATGAAATGCTCAAAGAAATCAAGGAAGCTAACAAACGTTACAGCGCAGTAATAATAATGGGTGATTTCAATTACCCCGGTATCGACTGGGTCAATGTCACGTCAGGACATGCTAGGGAGATAAAGTTCCTAGATGAAATGAATGACTGCTTCTTGGAGCAGCTGGTACATGAACCGACCAGAGGGGAAGCCATATTAGACCTAGTCCTTAGTGGAACACCAGATCTAGTGCAAGATATAAGGGTGTTGGGGCCACTTGGCAATAGTGATCATAGCATGATCGCCTTTGATTTAATTAGTGGAGGAGGGATAGTAAGGAAATCCACAGTACTACCTTTTAACTTTCGAAAGAGAGACTATGATAAAATGAGGAAAACAGTTAAGAAAAAACTAAAAGGAGCAGTTGCGAAGGTTAAAGACGTACATCAAGCTTGGGTGTTGTTGAAAAATACTATCTTGGAAGCCCAGACCAGCTGTATTCCACGCTTTAAGAAAAGTGGAAGGAAGTCCAAAAAACTGCCAGCATGGTTTAAAGGTGAGGTCAGAGAGGCTGTTGTTGCCAAAAAAGCATCTTTCAGGAAATGGATAAAAGAGCCAAACGACAAAACCTGGAAACAGCAAAAGCACTGGCAAGTCAAATGCAAGGCATGGATAAGGCAGGCAAAGAGAGAATTTGAGAAGAAGCTTGCTGCGGAAGCAAAAACGCGAAATGAAGACCTTTTCAAGTACATTCGTAGCAAAAAACCTGTGAGAGAGTCAGTTGGTCCATTAGATGATAAAGGAGTTAAAGGAGCACTAAGAGGCGACAAGGCGATAGCGGAGAGACTGAATGAATTCTTTGCTTCGGTCTTTACTGAGGAAGATGTAGGGATGATACCCATGACTGAAGTGGTATTTAAAGGTGCGGAAGAATTGAAGGAAATATCGATACATCGGGAAGATGTCTTACAACTATTAGATAAACTGAAGAGTAGCAAATCACCTGGGCCGGATGGTATACATCCAAGGGTGTTGAAAGAACTGAAATATGAGATTGCAGAACTGCTATCAGTAATCTGTGAACTATCATTAAAATCATCTCTAATACCTGAAGATTGGAGGATCGCCAATGTAACACCAATTTTTAAAAAGGGTTCCAGGGGTGATCCGGGAAACTACAGACCGGTGAGCCTGACGTCAGTACCGAGAAAAATGGTAGAAACCATCATAAAGAATAAAATTACTCAGCATGTAGATAGTCACGACCTAATGGGAGACAGCCAACATGGCTTTAGACAAGGAAGATCTTGTCTTACTAATCTGTTATGTTTTTTTGAAGGAGTGAATAAACAGGTGGACAAAGGTGAGTCGGTTGATATTGTGTATCTGGACTTTCAGAAAGCCTTTGACAACGTCCCTCATCAGAGACTTTTGGCAAAACTAAAGAGTCATGGGATAGAAGGCAGTGTACTATTGTGGATCAGGAACTGATTAAAAGATAGAAAGCAGAGGGTAGGGCTAATTTTCCCAATGGAGAAAGGTGAATAGTGGTGTACCCCAGGGATCTGTGCTGGGTCCGCTGCTTTTGACATATTCATAAATGACCTGGAAAGTGGGATAACGAGTGAGGTTATCAAATTTGCAGATGACACAAAACTATTTAAAGTTGTTAAAACCCAAGAGGATTGTGAAAAATTGCAAGAGGATCTTGATAAATTGGAAGACTGGGCATCAAAATGGCAGATGAAATTTAATGTGGACAAGTGCAAGGTTATGCACCTAGGGAAGAACAACCCAAACTATGGTTACACGATGCAAGGTTACACATTAGGAACCACCACCCAGGAAAAAGATTTAGGCGTCATTGTGGATACCATGTTAAAACCCTCGGCCCAGTGTGCAGCGGCGGCCAAGAGAGCAAATAGAATGCTAGGTATGATAAGGAAAGGAATGGAAAATAAAACAAAAGATATTATAATGCCTCTATATCGTTCCATGGTGAGACCGCACCTTGAATATTGTGTGCAATTCTGGTCGCCGTATCTTAAAAAGGATATAGCGATTTTAGAAAAGGTACAGAGAAGAGCCACCAAAATGGTAAAGGGGATGGAAGGATACTCCTATGAAGAAAGGCTAAAAAGGTTAGGGCTCTTTAACCTGGAAAAGAGACGGCTGAGGAGAGATATGATAGAAGTCTATAAATTAATGAACGGAGTGGAACGGGTAAACGTAGATCGATTGTTTACCTTATCAGAATATAGAAAGACTAGGGGACATGCAATGAAGCTACAGGGTAAACTATTTAAGACTAATAAAAGAAAATATTTTTTCACTCAACGTGTAATCAAACTCTGGAATTTGTTACCGGAGGATGTAGTAAAGGCTGTTAGTGTAGCTGGGTTTAAAAAAGGTTTGGACAAGTTCCTGGAGGAAAGGTCCATAAACCATTATTAAGAAGTGACCGAAGATATCAATGCTTGACCCAGTACAAGCATTGTGGAACTTGTGTCTCTTGGGGAAACTGCTAGGTACATATGACCTAGATTGGCCACTGTTGGAAACAGAATACTGGGCTTGATGGACCTTGGTCTGACCCAGTATGGCATATCTTATGTTCTTATGTTCATATGTAGAGAGGTCTCCTGTGGGGACCAAATGCCCTGGGTGGAGAGGTCGTGAAGATGAGCTCCCCAACCCTTTGGAGAGGCATCTGTTGTAAGGGTTGCTTGGGGTAGCAACTGTTGGAAGGGGGACCCATGCAACAGATTTTGAGCGGACTTCCACCACTGGAGAGACCAAAAGAGGCGCCTGGAGGTTGCTATTTTGTCTGACAGACCCCCTGATGCCTGGGTCCATTGGGTGAACAAAGTCCATTGAGCTGCTCTCATGTGAAGGCGAGAATAAGGGACCACGTGAACAGTGGATGCCATGTGGCCTAGCAGTTGTAACATCTCTCGAGCTGTTAAATGGGTTTTTAACTGAATCTGGGAGGCTAACTGCACTAAGCGTAGGCAAAAGGCCTGGGGAAGATAGGCCCTTGCAGTTGTGGTATCCAGCAAGGCCCCTATGAACTCTAGAGACTGAGTAGGAATGAGTTGGGACTTTGGAATGTTTATCACCAGTCCCAGACACTGCATAACACGCATTGTGCAGGTTAGGGAAGTCTGGGCCTCTGACTGGGATGGAGCTCGGATGAGCCAGTCGTCCAGAT
Source organism: Ichthyophis bannanicus (assembly GCA_033557465.1). Lineage (NCBI taxonomy): Eukaryota > Metazoa > Chordata > Amphibia > Gymnophiona > Ichthyophiidae > Ichthyophis > Ichthyophis bannanicus. The sequence continues at coordinate 563,063,098 of CM066033.1, forward strand.
ATGGGAATACGAATATTCCTAGAGTGCGTAGGAATGCAGCTACTACTGCCATGCATTTTGTGAACACTCTTGGAGCAGAGGCCAGACCAAAAGGAAGTACCCTCTATTGGTAATGGTTCCCTTGATAAAGGAACCGAAGGAACCTTCTGTATGCTGGATGGATGAGTATATGGGTATACGCATCCTTGAGATCTAGAGAACAAAGCCAATCCTGACTCTGCAGGTATGGAAGGAGAGTACCTAGAGAAATCATTTTGAACTTCTCCTTGCATAGAAACTTGTTCAATTCTCTGAGATCTAATATGGGTCTGTAACCCACTGTTTTCTTTGGGATAAGAAAGTAGGGGGAGTAGAACCCTGAGCCCTGTTGAAGAAGGGGTACTTCTTCTATTGCCCCTTGGGCAAGAAGGGTGGTAATCTCTTGACTGAGAAGGTCGAGGAGAGATGTTTGAGAATTTAACTGTCTCACCATGGTGTGAGGAGGAAGGTTTGAGAAATGAAGTTTGTACCCTTCCCTTATGATGGAGAGGGTCCATTGCTCTGCTGTGATTTGTTCCCATCTGGGAGCAAAGTAAGCTAACCTTCCTGGAATGGTGAGAGGCTCTGGTTCTGCTAGAGCCAGAAAGGCTAAGTTCTCTAGATGCAAGTCAAAGGCCCGGAGGAGGCTGAGGCTGTTGGGCTATAGGAGTCCTTGCAGCCTTAGGCTTGGCCTGTTTAGGTTGTTGACGCTTTGCAGCAAAACGACCTGCAGAAGATGTCTGTTGACCATAAACAGGATAATATCTTCCCTTCTTGGGAAAATATGGCTTTTTGAATAACCTCTTCTTGACAGGATTAGAGGTAGACTTTGAAAGCCTATCCAAAGCAGAATTTTCTGCATCCATTTGTGTGGCCTTTGCTTGCCAATCCTTGCCAAAAAGGTTTTCACCTGTACAAGGAAGATTTCCCAATCCATCTTGGACCCAAGGTTCCAGATCAGAAGCTTGTAACCAAGCAATTCTGCGTGCACCTATGGCAATAGCCGAAGCTCTGCTGGCACCCTCAAAAGAGTCAAAGGCTGCACGGTTGGAAAATTTGGAAACATCTTGGGCATGCTTAAGCCAAGTGAGAAACTCTTCCCTCTTATCTTCTGGAAGAAAAGGGAGAAAGGTTTGCAGATGATCTGTATGTAACTTCTTTTAGAAACATCCCCATATAGAGACTATAGGAGTTGATTCTAGCAACAAGCATGCTGGCTTGAAAGATTTTTCTGCCAAAAGCATCTAAAGTTCTACATTCTCTACCTGGAGGGGTAGAAGAGTGCCTTTTTGTACTCTTTAACTTTTTCATGGCAGACTCCACCACAATAGAGTGGTGAGGAAGCTGAGTCTTATGAAATCCAGGACAAGGCGGGACACGGTACATGGTGTCTAGCCTACGAGAGTGGGAAGAGATAGTAAGAGGGGTCTCCCATATGCCCAACATGTGATCATAAAGGATCTCATGAACTGGCAAAGTGGCTGCCTCCTTAGGAGCCTTAGGATATTGCAAAATATCCAACTTTTTGGCTCTAGGCTCTGACTCAGGGGCTACTGAAATAGAGAGCCCCTTGGCCACCTCTCTTATAAAGTCCTGAAAAGACAAATCCTCTGGAGGAGACATTCTTCTTTTTGGAGAAGAAGGCTCTTCAGGAAGGAGTACCGATGCTTCGACAAACCTCCGATGCATCAGAGTCTTCGGAGGAATCGAAGTATCGCCTGTCTGGATGCTCCTGTAGAGCCCGATACGCGTAACGAGTGGTATCGACATCGGGAGTGATTGGTACCGGTTCGGTACCGATGGGCATCATCGGACAGGGTACCGTTGCAGTCGACACTGAAGCCGATGTCGATGCAATCGGTACCGGCACCAGAACCGAGATCGGTGCCAGTGCCGGAGCCGGTACCGGCAACGGAGCCTGTTGCGGTACCAGCGGCGTCGCAGCTCGAATGAATGCCGTGATGGCCTGCTGCATGGTCAGAATATTCTGATCCATCGATGCCATCAATGTCTGGACATCGGTACTAGCAGATTGTACCGGTACCCCAGAACATTGTAACAGGTGATCAGTCGAGGCCGTGCCATCGATGTCAGCCTGTGACCCCATAGGAGGAGCTTTGGAAGCCGGAGCTTCCCGCCGGGGTACTTTTGCCGGTGCAAGATCCTCGAGGGCAAGCCCGGAGGCATCTCGATGCTTAGAGGGAGATCTACCCTTCGAGGACCGGCTGGATTTATGTTTGGTTACCTGAGATCCATAGGAGGAAGAAGAAGCCCTGGACGATGTCGATGCCACCGAAGCTGCATCAGAGGGAAACAGGGTACTGAGCTTAGCTGCTCGGTTCTGTAAACCTCTCTTAGACATCATGGAGCAGGACGCACAATCCGTGATGGAATGGTCAGGACCCAAACATTTAAGACACCAGTCATGGGTGTCGGTAACAGAAATGGTACCGCTGCACTTAGTGCATTTTTTAAACCCGGAGGCAGGCTTTTCCATGAGGAAATTTCCCTTAGGCCTAAGGCCCAAAGAGACAAAAAATATACACTAAAGTGGAACGGAGAATTATATTTTTTTAAGAAAAAAAGAAAAGACCGGCGGTACCGGTCCGACGTCGAAGAAGGCAGACGCGCGACCAAAGAAATAAAATAAAATAAAGAACTTCTTCAGCAGTGACAGGAACACGACCTGCTGGCTCCGCGGAAAAGAAGAACTGGAGAGAGGCGGTTAGGAAAGACAGGAAGGCAGCACGCAGGCGCTGTGGGATGCTCTCATAAGCTTTCCTTTTGGGACGCTGGGGAGCATTCCCACGCAGGCTCCGTCGGTACCGACGTACCCATATGTGAAGACTCATTCCTGCTTGTTCCTGGAGATACATAATATACGTTTCAAAGGCTGCTTAGTCTGGATCTTTCCTGACCTGGCTAAAGATACTCAACACTGGAGGAAAGAGTATTTGATCCTGAGGCCTAGGATTCTGCAGCTGGGGGGAACCTTTTTCCTTAAGTACACCTGGAAGTGCCTAGTTAAGCTGAAAGGCAATTCACTATTTTTTTATATCCTTCTCAACTGATTTCCTTATTGAATGCTCATGGATCTCCTGGGGTGGGCAGGGAGATGTTCTACTCTGTGATTTTGGATTTTGCTGACTGTTTTGGGTTGTGAATTTCCTTTAAATCGTATCAATATTTGATTACCTATTCTAGGGTCCTCCTACTGTGGGCTAGAGGTGGGATTGCATGAATTTAATGTACAGCAATTTGTTTTTTCTTATTGTACGCGTTAATCGTGTTTTGCATTGTAACCCACATTTCCGGTGTAAGTTTCTTTGCTTGTATTAATTGTTTGAAATTATAAATATTAAATTTAAAAAATGTACTAGGATACCATGAACAATGCATGCCTTTTATTCCAAAATAAGTTGCAGCCATATACATCACCGGCTCAAGGGGGATGTGATACCCTGAACCAACCTTTGCTTTTGCACCCCTATCTTGGGAATAACCTCACACCAGGAGGAAGCTTGTGTTGTAGCTTAAATATCATTGCTTACCCAATTTTTAAACTTTTAAAGTATTCCACACATTTAGATGCCAGAGCTCCTCACCCTCCATAAAACTAGCACTTTCTTAGCTTCCAGTTTTGCTGCCATGTTGTGCCTGCCCATGGTGTCTGTGCTTGTATGACTCTGCACACTCCCTCCCCTCCTGGGCTACCCTTACTACTCAACAGAATCCAGCAGCAGCTCCCAACTAATTTAAACCACAACCAATAGGAAGAGAGCAAGGCACATAGGGCATTAATTAGCTCAAAGTAGAAATGCAAACCCAGCTCCAATTGGCCACTGAGCTTTTTCTTCATTGGACACTTCTAATTATATTCTAGCCTCAACCAGTTCCAGTCACCCACTAAAACTACATTACAATTTAATTTAATTAATATCATTTTTACATACAAATTTATTATAACTCATATACAGGCTGATGCAGAAATCCCATGCTAAGCTCTGTGCTTAAAACTCTAGCACAGGGTTTCCTAGCACAAGTTGATATAACCTAAGGTTTTCTTGCCTCACCTCCTCACACCCTTTAACCAATATTAACTACCGAAGTCCCAAGCCAAATGGTTAAGTTCCTCATGCTCTGTATTACAACAAGAAAGTAAACTTGGCTATATCACCGACTGCTTGTATCAAAAATGTGTGTAAAACATCTATATCTGGTTTCAAAGTAGATGACAACGTGGTCTCAGTATTACCGGGCTTAAGTCAGAAAAACCAACTAAACGCCCTACCTTAACATCAATGACCACTATCCTGTTGTCAGCTATTTTTCCAAAAAATACAAAACTTTAAACATGTCTTTAAAATGCTTAGCTTAAAATGCTTAGCTTTGAAGGGCTTTCCAAGCTTAGGCAAGGGTGTTGCTTCCCTAAGCTTGGAAAGCCCTTCAAAGCTAAGCATTTTAAGCTAAGCATTTTAAAGACATGTTTAAAGTTTTGTATTTTTTGGAAAAATAGCTGACAACAGGATAGTGGTCATTGATGTTAAGGTAGGGCGTTTAGTTGGTTTTTCTGACTTAAGCCCGGTAATACTGAGACCACGTTGTCATCTACTTTGAAACCAGATATAGATGTTTTACACACATTTTTGATACAAGCAGTCGGTGATATAGCCAAGTTTACTTTCTTGTTGTAATACAGAGCATTTTCAATATTTTGTAGTATTTACTCTGTGAAACACGGACCAATTTGTAAGTTCCTCATGCAACAAGCGTCAAGGTAATGCACCGAAATAGCTCAATGAGTCCAATCTATATTACAGCAAAAGGCAGGAAGTTTAAAAGTTTTAAGGATAAAGCTTAATCAGAGAAAGGTGTTTCTCCTTCCTGCTATTATCAGTTTTATGACAGTCATTTACCCTACTGTGAAGAAGGCTGTTCAGAGAACACTGATAGAGATACCGGACTAAGAAAGGTGCAAACTTTCTGTTCTAATGAAAATACTGTAAATGATAAAGCAAAGTGTGAGCCTATGATTACTGAGGCTGGTATTGAAGGTCCATGTGATGAAGCCATGGATTGTACGCTGTTGTTATCCAATATGGTTTCCTCCTTATGCTGAAGCCAGAATAAGAGTGCCTTGTGAGTGCTGAGAAAGCTAAGAAGAGACAGCTAGCATATCGGATAAGCTTTATACTGTGATTTAGGAGTTCTGTTGAAGCAAGATGCTATATTTAAGTTTTCTTCAGTTTACCAGAAGTATGGTTGTATCCTGAGTTTTTTTGTATTATAACCTTTTTGAAAATCCAACCCCGGGAGGGGAATAAAAATCCTTTTGAAAAACCTGACCACTTGACTCACAACTACAACTTTCTATAAGAAAGGTCAGGCCCAGCAGTCTGGCTGTTAGCTTAGGCCACAGTCCAGCTCCTGCTGGTGACAATATGGACAGTAGACAAATCTTTCAAAGTCAGATGTTGTATAGAGATTGACGCAATAACAAGAAGGATTAAGACCTACTTGAGAATATTGATGGAGAATCTCTGTCTGGTTAGATATGGAAGAACTATAGAGAAAGTTTCATGGAAACTGGTATTATGTTCTTCACTTACAGGGATAGGACTAGACTTCTTGAAAAGATCTAGCCCCTGAAATAACCAGGTCTCGAGACGTACGTGAATGAGTGCAGAGGAGATCCTTAGTCTTAAGACAGCAAGTCTGGATCCTTCTATAATTTCAAATAGCAGCTGTAGAAAAGATGCAATATAAGGGGATACCATGTTTGCCTCTTAATGAGGGCAATATGAGTATCATGCGTTTTCTTGTTCAACATAAGCTACCATGAAGTATAGGAATTAGAAGGAAAGTAGTGAATAAGGACCAACTGCAGTGAAAAAAATGCATCCCTGTTGTGGAAGTTCCAGTGAGATGTGGAACAAACCAGGGAATTGTGCAAGTTTCTATGCTTTCACGTGGTCTAAACCCTGGTTAACTTTTCTTAAAAGGAAAATTTTAAGGAATATCATAAGAGTAGGAAAAAACCAGTTAAGTAGGAGCATGACTGGCAGAGTCTACCAGCTGAAGCCCTTCTTAACTATCTGGCCATCTACTTATTAGGAGTAGCTCTGAGGCTCTCTGGCAAAGGCCCACAGTTGCAGAGCTTTGTTATAGAATTGCAGAGAGCATGTTGTAGGTTGCTTAGATCTGGCTGTTGAATTGCCAGTGTGCAACCTAATCTATTCTGTTGGAGCCAAAGAGAATTGAAGGTGGCTAAGAATAGTAGACAGGCCTGATGCCTGCAACAATAAATGAGTTCTGGACCTCTTTTGGAATTATCTGTTATTAAGGCAGCATAAAAAGTTAGGTCCTATAGATTGGAGAGGACCGACAGACACAATTTGGAGTAGTGATACCCAACTTCTGTCCGAAAAGCTGCCTTACAAAAAATATCTGAGAAGAAGATAAACCGCAAAGGGGAAGAAAACTATGTATGGAAACTACTTACTGGAGTAGGTATTGAAGAAAATCCTATGGCTTAGAGAATAAGCCCTCCAGTTGATTAGTAGTACTCTTAGAGACTGAATGTTTGGGCTAAGAGGAATAGAAAGCAATACAGAGTTGCTTCGACAGACTCGCTTCCTTCGATGCTGAGCCTGGAATCCATCTCTAACATGGAAGATTCGGTACCGACTCGTCTCTGTCGAAGCAAGCATGGACGGTACCGACACCGATGGCAATGTCGGTACCGGTACCGAAGCCGATACTGATACTCGAGGAACGGTCTGCAGCAACTCTAGCGGTACCGAAGTATCCGAGAGCGCTAGACTACGTTCATCGGTGAGGAGTGTTTCATCCATCACCATAGCCGATGCCGGGGTATCGGTATCGCTCGAAGCGGCCACAACCACCGAGCATGGCCCAGGTGTGTTCATCGAGGTAAGAACCCTGGGAACAACTTGGAGCCCCGTTAGTGCTTTGGAGCCCGAAGACTCCCGCCGGGGCTTTATTGCCAAATTGTCCTCGAGGGCAAGGCCGAAGCCATCTCAATGCTGAGAGGGAGATCTACCACTCGAGGACTGGCTAGTCTTTACAGACTTTTATTTGGTTACCTGATCCTGTGAAGAAGAAGATATTCTAGCTGGTGACATCGAGTGCGATGTAAACTGGGTATCGAGTTGTGCTCGATCCTGAAGACTTCTTCTGTTTGAGCTCCAGCAGGAGAAACACTCCAGAGGGCAATGGTCAGGACCTAAACATTTTAGACACCAAGTATGAGTGTCTGAAAATATATTTGTACCGCCACACTTTGAGCATTTCTTAAGGATAGTGGCTGGCTTTTCCATAATGAAAAGATAGAGGCCTAGTGGCCTAGAAACCGTCAGGCACTAAACAGGAAAAAATTTCTAAGAAAAGAAGAAATTCTTCAGTAGAAAGAAAGAAAAGCACCGGCGGTACTGCTGGTGTCGAGGGAAGGCAGACGCGACCACAAAAGAACTAAGAATAAAAAGAAGAATTTTCTGCGGTGACAGGAATACGTCCTGCCGGCTCCGCAGAAAACGGAAAACTGATGAGAGGGAAGTAAATGGGCGGGAAGGCAGCGCACATGCGCGTGGGATGCTCCCAAAAGCTTTCTTTTTGGATGCTGGGGAGCGTTCCCGCCCAGGCTCCATCAGTACCGACGTACCCATATGTGAAGACTCATTCCTGCTTGTTCCTGGAGATAGTCATCATTAAACAAGGAGAGCAAGCCAAATACATGCGCACAGGAGTCTGAGCAAGTTTGGCATACTGTCCCAGAGAAACAGGGTCATCTGAGGTGAGGGCGAAGTTTGACACTTCACCTCAGACGATCCAGATATCAGGAAAAGCCCTCGATGCCATCGGCACAACATTGGGGGGCCAGTGCCCCCTTAAACAATGACTCTCCCCCCCCCAACTGAAGTAAAAGGATTGGTGTCCCAATCCCTCCTCCTGCCCCTTAAAAATCATTGGTGGCCCCATGGGCCCTGACCCTGAAGCCCCCTCTCCTCCCAAAAAAATCACTGGTGGCCCATGAGCCCAGGTAGAACCCCCCAACCTTGCTATAATCATTGGTGGCCTGTGGGCCTCCATTAAACACCTCTCCCACCACAGTACCTTTGAGAATAATGGGAGGTAGGAGTAATGCCTACACACTCCTATCCCCAGTTGCCATTTTTCAAAATAGCAGCACCTGGCCCAACACAGTGCATCTTAAGGATGTACCACCCAGGGAGGGTGGGCCCAGTCTACCAAATAAGGAAGAAAATTCCTTATTTGGCAAATGACCACCCCTCCCCGCTGTGCATCCTGAGATACACAGCGTGGGGGTTCGTCAGTCAGTCAGTAGTTCAAGGCGAGTTAAATTCAGGTACCATAGCTATCATCTCCTACCTCCACACCCCTTAGCATGCAAACAACTAGTTTTTCAGCTTCTTCTCCGCTACAAAACATCCACTATCTGATGATACTGAAAATCTCTCACATGATTCAACAGGTTCTATAATTGCCAAAACTCATTTCATATACTTCTCAGCAAGGAAAAGGGTGCACCTGCTACTCTGATGGCAAAGGCTTTATCAAAATCTTGGGGGGAGGGGTAAGGCTGAAGGTTTGCTTAGGGCTCCCAGTACTCTTGCACTGGCTCTGCTCTTCTGCTTGGCTTGTGTACCATAGGAGATTGAAGACTTTCCTCTCTGTTCATCCCCACTAATGCTGCTTTTGGACCTACATGATCTTATATGTCTCAGAAACCCTTTACTCCCTTGCTTCTACAACCATTTCCATACTACTGTATCAAAGTATTGTGATTCAGTTAGTCATGTTTATAAGCTGTAGAGGAAAAATGGACTGCTCATGCTTTCACTTTTCTGCTGAGCTGCCATCATCAGTCATGGAATTTGGGAGAAGAAAAGCAGGAATAGGTTTATTTAGATACTTGCCAAAAATTCTCAGCATAATTGAACTGACTCTTGCTTCTCCCCTTCCCAAAGCAGCTCTACTGTGTTTGGCCCCCTTGACCACAAAATTATGCCAACAATACAAATTACTTTTTGTCTCATTCCAGTCTTATGGTCATTTGGCTCATTTAAAGGGATACAAATCAAAAGCATTCTTATTAATTGTGCTTTACCATTAGTTTTAGAATGAATGAATGCAGATCCCTAATAAATAATATATTCTTCAATTTGGAGCAGCGATGCCTGGTATTCAAATAATACTCTTTGAGTGAATTTCCAGAGAACGGCAACATTGGTATCTACAACATCTACTCCAATTTCTTTGTGCAGCCTGTTCAAATAACTATTCCTGCTGGGGGTCATTCTGTGCTATTCGTGTCGGCTCCTGCCCCCCACTAACTTCCCTGCCGGTTGGGAGGGAAAGTTAGACGGGGACAGGGAACGGGTGGTCACTGGCCCTGGATGTACAGGGCCAATTCTAATGTTGGCCCTGTACGTCCAGGGTCAGCAACATGTGCGGGGAAGTTATTCCACCTCCGAAGTGGAATAACTTCCCTGGACATGAGGTTCTGAGGTGCCCAGGGCTCGGATGGGGAAGGGGGTCCAGGAGACATTCCCCACAGCCCAACCCTGGCCTTAGGAGGCCAGATCGGGGGTCGGGCTGCAGGGAATAAACTCCTTTTTCAGGCGGCCGGCATTGCGGCTTTTAAATAGAACCGCAGTACCATGGCAACATGACGCCATGGTGCCATGGCTCCATTTAAAAGCCGGACTGAGTTAGCCAGGTACAGTCCTGCATGTGCAGACTGGACAGAATCACAGTCCCGGCCTGCACGTGCAGGACTGTTTGCAATTCTGATCCCGTGGGTCTAGACGTGCCCTGTGGGATCAGAATCACAATCCCCTCTGTGCATCCGGTTCACTATGGGCCCACTATGTTTAATGTATGTATGTTAACAAAACAGTGACTATAGTGTGCAGTCAACATTTGTAGTCATTGGTGATTAAAACTGATATACTTTAAAATGTAGTGAAAAATAGCTTTAGCTTTTAAATACAAGAATGACAACCTAGCATATGTTCTAAAGGAGGTTATTCTTGATTGAATACATAAAAAATTAAACTACCTTCTTCAACACATTGCCGTCCATTACCATAATAACCCGGTAGACATCGGCAGCAAAAGCCAGTTGAATAGTCTTGGCACACAGCATGTATGGAGCATCGATGGCGGTTGGCAGCACAGGACTGTTGATTGCCTGTATTATAATGGAATACTGAAAAGAAAGAGCATGATTAGTGTATTTCCTTGGTACAGACTTTTGCACATAGTTATAACACCACCCATCATGTGAGTTTCTCTGCAATAAGTACACAGTTAAACATTGCAAACAGATTTTCCTTATCAAAAGCTAAGCAAGAAATGTAATTAATTTCCTTGTTTATATTACGGAGCTTTAGGTAAAAAAGGATTGTACAGCATGTATTACAAAAGCACATTAAAATTCCATTAAAAAACAAATCTCTCATTCAAATAAATCAGCAGGTAACAAGCATTAAGCAATAGCAGGATAGTTCTAGAAATGTTTGACACCACATTTTGTGCTGACCTTTCTGAGATTTCAGTAAGACTGGCCCATTTCCCTATGGGAAATAAGAAAAAAGGATTCCTAGTATCAGGGTATCAAAGTGTCATCTGTGGCACAGATTCGATTTGTATTAGATGAATAATTCAAAAGTTATTTAAGGGAGAGAACAATATGCACAGAGAAAAGAGAACAGACAGAATATAAAAAGGCTGGTTTTCATATAGGAAACAAGTCTTAAAATAGTTAAAACATCCAATACATTTGCATAATTTTGCTCTATCATCTGTTCAAGTCTGTACTGCTGTAGGATTCTGAATCCAAAGGGCTTTATAATTAGATAAAAAACAAACCAGCATGGAAATGAAGTCTCTAGATTAAAAAATAAATGATTCGGCAAATCTGTTAAGACCTCCTAAGTTCTGCAGTTTCATTGACCTTACCAATTCCAGTATTGTCAAATTCTTCATCCACGACTACAACTTGAGGATTTTGCTGGGGGAACTGTGGGACATCAAACGGAGCAGGCTGAATTTCCAAGGGAGTTAAGTTTGTGTCTTGGCCAATGTAAGGATTCTCAGGGGATATGTACCGATGAACATTATATTGTGAATCTTCAGGTGCAGCTGGTTGGGGATTACTATGGACAACATACTGCTGGTCTTCTCGGTTGTTGGGAGCTTCATATAATACTTCTTGCTGGCCTTCATCAGTTGCATCAGGGGATTGGTAGTTGGGTGGAGTTTGATATTCTTCATTATAATTCGGGTCAGATTCTCCATTCTCTGGCCCCTCGCCATGAGAGCTGGGCTGGTCAATAGTCACAGCAACTCCTTCAAAACCACTGGTGTTCTGGGCCACCACAATGTTGCTAGATGAACTGCCAATGTCATAGATCCAAACTCCTTGCTTACCCGAATTGCTGCTCCTAAAATGAAAATGCAAATAAAAATGCTGAATCAATGAGTCATACACATCTGCAAAACATTATTATTACTTAGAGCAGAGGTTAAATGCAGGTATCTTGGCATTATAGCTGTTGGAGATACACAGAGGCATAGAGAGAATAATTATGCCAAGTTTAAAAAAGAACATATAATACTGGTTCCAATCATTGAAGACCAAACTAAACACCACTTATAATATAGGATTTTAGACGTGGCACGTTTCGGACCCTTAGGTTAAGGCGCTGCTTCAGACATATGGGATTCCAACAAAGGCATCTTACTTTTTGCGCTAAAAGCATTAAGTGCAACTCGTGAGCATTTACGGTTAAATCTTTTTTATTAATATACCAACATCAACATGACTCCTAGCATGTGGGTACACTTACACATTGCCAGGAGTTACAACCAACAAAGAAGCACAGTTACTTACCTGTAACAGGTGATCTCTGGGAACAGCAGGAATAAGTCTTCACATATGGGTATCGTCGGTACCGACGGAGCCTGACCGGGAATGCTCCCCAGCGTCCAATAAGAAAGCTTTTGGGAGCATCCCACAGCGCCTGCGTGCTGCCTTCCCGCCTTTCCCAACCACCTCTCTCCAGTTCGAGTTTTAAAGCTGAGACAAAGAGAGAGAGAGAGAGGGAAGGAAAGACAGAGAGATACAACTCCTAGGGGAGGTGGGTGGGTTGTGAAGACTTATTCCTGCTGTTCCCAGAGATCACCTGTTACAGGTAAGTAACTGTGCTATCTCCAGGAACAAGCAGGAATGAGTCTTCACATATGGGGACTCCCTAGCTGCAGATGCCAGGGTGAGACCCCAGAGTTGTGTGTCCTTGAAAAGGGCTCCACCTCCCCCCATGGATCTCTGGCATACAAGCAGGGTAGGTGGGTAGGAGTTGATTAGGAATGGAACAGGTGTTTGAGAACAGCCTGACCAAACGAGGCATCCCGGCGGGAGTCCTTGTCCAAACAGTAATGGGCTGTGAAGGTATGAACCGAGGCCCAGGTGGCCGCTCGACAGATTTGGTCGATGGACACAGAGTTTAGATGAGCCATTGAGGCTGCCATGGCCCTTACATAGTGAGCTGTGACATGGCCTTCCAGAGAAAGGTTCCTACTCTGGTAGGCAAAAAAAATACACTGAGCAATCCAGTTGGACAGTGTTCTCTTAGAAATTGGAAGTCCTAAATGGGAAGGATCAAAAGCAACAAAGAGTTGAGAAGACTTTCTATGTTGCTGTGTTCTTTGTAAGTAAAAGGCGAGAGCTCTTTTATAATCCAAAGTATGAAGATTCCTCTCTGCACTTGATGCATGAGGTCCAGGAAAAAAGACAGGTAAGTATACCTCTTGATTCAGATGAAAAGGCGAGACCACTTTGGGCATAAAGTGTAGATTGGTCCTGAGGACTACCTTATCATGATGGAACCTTGTATAAGGAGGATTAGCCACCAAGACTTGCAACTCACTGATGCGACGTGCTGAGGTGACTGCAATGAAAAAGATAACCTTCCAAGAAAGACATTTCAAGGAGGTGGTGGCTAAAGGTTCAAAGGGTGGCTTCATAAGCTGGCCAAGAACCAGATTTAAGTCCCATGCCACTGGAGGTGGTCTAATGGGAGGTTTAGTTAAAAGAAGGCCTCTCATGAATCTTGCTATAAGAGGATGAGAGGAAATAGGCTGTCCATTGAGAGGCTTGAGGGACGCTGCAATAGCACTCAAATGGACTCTTACTGAATTCGTTTTAAGGCCTGCATGGGATAGATGCAGAAGATACTCTAGTAAAGAATTCAGAGGTATTGCAAGAAGGTTAAGACCCTTCTCTGAACACCAAATTGTAAATCTTTTCCATTTGAAAGCATAAGAACTCCTAGTGGAAGGCTTTCTAGAAGCATGAAGAATATCTCTGACTTGCTGAGAGAGATGAAAAACTTGAAGGTCTAGGCCTTCAGCAACCAGGCCCTGAGATGGAGAGACTGGGGGTTTGGGTGCAACAACGTTCCGTCTTCCTGGAATAGAAGATCTGTTGCAGAGCCCAATTCCAGGGAGGGAGCTTGAGAGAGATGCAGAAGTAGAGGGTACCACACTTGGCGTGGCCAATGTGGTGCTATGAGGATCATGGAACCTCGGTCTCTCTGAAGCTTGAAAAGTGTTTTGGGAATTAGGGGAATGGGTGGAAAGGCATAAAGGAAGTCTTGACCCCAGTGAAGAAGGAAGGCATCCCTGGCCTGAAGTCCCTGACATGGAATTCTGGAACAGAACCGGGGAAGTTTGGCATTCCACGGACTTGCAAAGAGGTCTATGTCCGGGGTTCCCCAAATTCGAAAAATCCTGGCTACCTGGTCCATGTGGAGGGACCACTCGTGTGGAAGCAGAACTCGACTGAGTCTGTCTGCCCAAGAGTTTTGAATGCCTGGAAGATATACTGCCAAAAGATGAATCTGATGCTCTCTAGCGAAGGCCCACAGTCGCAAAGCTTCGTTGCAAAGCGACAGAGAGCCAGTCCCTCCCTGCTTGTTCACATAGAACATGGCTACTTGGTTGTCCGTGTGGATGAGGACTGTCCTGTAGCTGAGCAGGGAGTGGAACACTCTGAGAGCTAAGAAAATTGCTCTGAGTTCCAAGAGATTGATGTGTAGAGAAGTCTCCTGTGGAGACTAGATGCCATGGGTGGAGAGATCTTGCAGATGAGCTCCCCAACCCATTGGAGAGGTATCTGTTGTAAGGGTTGCTTGGGGAAGTGACTGCTGAAAAGGGGACCCCAGCAACAGGTTTTGAGAGGACTTCCACCACTGGAGAGAACAAAAAAGGCGACTGGAGTTTGCTATTTTGTCTGACAGGCAACCTGATACCTGAGTCCATTGAGTGGAAAAAGTCCATTTAGCTGCCCTCATGTGAAGGCGAGCATATGGAACCACATGCACGGTGGATGCCATGTGGCCTAAGAGTTGTAACATTTCCCGAGCAGTTAAATGGGACTTTAACTGTATTTGGGAGGCTAACTGCACCAAGCATAGGCAACGAGCCTGAGGAAGATAGGCCCTTGCAGTTGTAGTATCCAGGACAGCCCCTATAAACTCCAGAGATTGAGTAGGGGTGAGATTGGATTTTGGGGATGTTTATTACCAGTCCCAAATACTGAAGAACATGCATTGTGCAGGTTAGAAAAGTATTGGCCTCTGACTGAGAGGGAGCTCGAATGAGTTAGTCGTCCAGATATGGGAAAACGAAAATTCCCAGGGTGCGTAGAAATGCAGCTACTACTGCCATGCATTTCGTGAACACCCTTGGTGCGGAGGCTAGACCGAAAGGAAGCACCCTGTATTGGTAGTTCTTTTCTCCAAAAAGGAACCAAAGGAACCTTCTGTGTGTTGGATGGATGAGGACAGGGTGTATGCATCCTTGAGATCTAGAGAACAAAGCCAGTCCTGACTCTGAAGGTATGGAAGCAGAGCACCGAGAGAAATCTTCTTGAATTTCTCCTTGAATAGAAATTTGTTCAATTCTCTGAGATCTAAGATGGGTCTGTAGCCCCCTGTTTTCTTTGGAATAAGAAAATAAGGGGAGTAGAACCCTGTGCCTTGCTGAAGAAGAGGTACTTCTTCTATTGCCCCTTGGGCAAGAAGGTGGCAATCTCCTGACCCAGAAGGTCGAGGAGAGATGTTGGAGAATTGAACTGTTTCACTATGGTGTGAGGGGGAAGGCTTAAGAAATGAAGCTTGTACCCTTCCCTTATGATAGAGAGTGTCCATTGCTCTGCTGTGATTTGTTCCCATCTGGGAGCAAAGTAAGTCAACCTTCCTGGAATGGTAAGGGGCTCTGGTTCTTCCAGAGCCAGAAAGGCTAAGTTCTCTAGCTGCAAGTCAAAGGCCCTGAGGAGGCTGAGGCTGCTGGGTCATGGCAGGCCTAGCAGCCTTTCATTTGGCCTGTTTAGGTGGTTGCTGACGGTTTGCAGCAAAACGACCTGCAGAAGATGCCCGCTGACTATAAGCAGGATAGTATCTTCCCTTTTTAGAAAAAGATGTCTTTTTGAACAATCTTTTCTTAACAGGAGCAGAGGTAGACTTTGAAAGTCGATCCAAAGCAGAGTTTTCAGCATCCATCTGATTGGCCTTTGCTTGCCAATCCTTACCAAAAAGGCTGTACAAGGGATATTCCCTAATTCATCTTGTACCCAGAGCTCCAAATCAGAAGCTTGTAGCCAAGCAATTCTGTGTGCCCCTATGGCAATAGCCGAAGCTCTGCTTACACACTCAAAAGAGTCAAAGGCTGCACAGTTGGAAAATTTGGAGGCATCTTGGGCATGTTTGAGCCAAGTGAGAAACTCCTGCCTTTTATCCTCTGAAATAAAAGGGGTTAAAGTCTGCAGATGATCTGTGACTTCTTTTAGAAATATCCCTATATAGAGACTATAGGAGTTGATCCTGGCAGCTAGCATAGAAGCTTGGAAAACCCTTCGGCCAAAAGCATCTAGGGTCCTGCATTCACATCCTGGAGGACTAGATGAGTGTCTCTTTGCACTCTTTATCTTTCTCATGGCAGACTCTACCACAATAGAGTGGTGAGGGAGCTGAGTCTTGTGGAAGCCAGGACAAGGAGGGACACAATACATAGTGTCTAACCTGCGAGAATGAGGAGAGGTGGTAAGAGGTGTCTCCCACATCCTCAACATGAGATCATACAGAATCTCATGGATAGGCAAGGTAGCTGCCTCCTTAGGAGTTTTAGGATATTGTAAAATATCCAATTCCTTGGCTCTGGGTTCTGACTCAGGGGCCACTGTGATGGAGAGGCCCCTGGCCACTTCCCTGATGAAGTCTTGAAAAGACAAGTCTTCTGGAGGAGACATTCTTCGCTTAGGAGAAGAAGACTCCTGAGGAAGAAGTATGGATGCCTCGACAGAACCCTCAGACTCATCAGAGTCTTCAGAGGAATCGAAGTATCGCCTGTCTGGATGCTCCTGTAAGCCCGATAACCGTACCGAGTAGGATCGGTATTGGGAGTAACCGGTACCGGTTCGGTACCGATGGGCATCATAGGACAGGGTACCGTTGTAGCCGACACCGAAGCCAATGTCGATGCGATCGGTACCGGCACCGGGATTGATGCCGGTGCCGGAGCCAGTACCGACAACAGGGATTGTTGCGGTACCGGAGGCGTCGCAGTCTGTATGAATGCCGTTAGGGTGCGCTGCATAGTCAGGATCTTTTGATCCATCGACGCCACCAATGTCTGGATGTCGGTAGCAGTGGGAGCCATCGGTACCCCAGAACACGGCAACAGGTGATCTGTCGAGGCCGAGCCATCGATGTCAACCTGTGACCCCATAGACAATGCTTTGGAAGCCGGAGCTTCCCGCCGGGGTAATTTTGCCGGTGCGGAATCCTCGAGGGCAAGCCCGGAGGCATCTCGATGCTTGGAAGGAGATCTACCCTTCGAGGACCTGCCAGATTTATGCTTGGTTACCTGAGATCCATGGGAGGAAGAAGAAGCCCTGGAAGACGTTGATGCCACCGAAGCTGCATCAGAGGGAAACGGGGTACTGAGCTTGGCTGCTCGGTTCTGCCAACCTCTTTTAGACATCATGGTACAGGACATACAATCCATAATGGAATGGTCAGGCCCCAAACATTTTAGACACCAGTCAAGGGTGTCGGTGACAGAAATAGTACCGCCACATTTTGTGCATTTTTTAAACCCGGAGGCGGGCTTCTCCATGAGGAAAATTATTTTTAGGCCTAAGGCCCAAAAACTGAAAATGCACAGTGAAGAAAAGTTTTGTTTTGGGTTTTTTTAAGAAAGAAAGAAAAGAAAAGACCGGCGGTACCGGTCCGACGTCGAAGAAGGCAGATGCGACACAAAAGAATAGGAAAAAATAAAGAACTTCTTCTGCGATGACAGGAACACGACCTGCTGGCTCCGGAAAAGAAGAACTGGAGAGAGGTGGTTGGGAAAGGCGGGAAGGCAGCACGCAGGCGCTGTGGGATGCTCCCAAAAGCTTTCTTATTGGACGCTGGGGAGCATTCCCGCGCAGGCTCCGTCGGTACCGACGATACCCATATGTGAAGACTTGTTCCTGGAGATTATCCTTTTCACAGATAATTACATGTAGTATATACTTACAATCTTTCACCCCTCCCCCACCCCCCTATACTATTAACCCCAGGACAGTCAGTTACATCTCCAGATGAGTCGAACTTGCAATCTGTCCTTGTCCATAATCACAATCCAGGCATTAAATTGCATGCCTTTACTCCCCTAACAATAAACTCTTAGAATGTGCCTTATATGCATGGGCTCAATTCCTAAAACTTATAGTCTTGCCCTATCCCTACCCCCCCCCCTTCCCGACATTTCTTCAAGGATCAATGAGGAGTCTATCCCACTAAAGGTGTGGACCTGAATCCTATCCAATCCAAGGCTAACTGATCACTATTCATAGAGTAAGAATATCATTCCGGGTCCCTGATGAAAGGGTATGTAAATAAGGTTCCCATGTACTTAAAAAGGTATCACGTTTCTTCCCCCCCTTTTTGGAGGCTATTCCTTCCCATATAATGAATTGATGGAGAGTGTTCCGCTATTTCCAAAACCCAGGCCCTTCTGTGTGTCACCAATGTTTCAAGATACATAACTTAGCAAGGAGACATGCCTTCTGGACCATTAGGCGTCCCCCGCACCCCTTACTCCCATAGGCTCCAAAGCATCCAAGATGGCTAAACCGGGCATAAGGGTCACTAGCTGTCCCAGCAATTGTCCTAAATAAGTTTGAATTTTATTCCAGAAAGCTTTGGTTTTGGTGCACCTCCAAAACATGTGCCCCAGATCCGCTGACTCCCTGTCACACCATGGGCACCTAGTAGATTCAGCAGTACTCACCCTCCAGGCTCGCTGTGGGGAAAAGTAGGCTCTCATCAGAATTTTAAATGGCATTTCTCGAAGTCTAGCTCCCTGAGCAAGTCTTGGTATACGTGCCACTGCAGGGTCCCATATAAGCCCTTCCAGCAGACTTGCCAGTTCTGCCGCCCATTTCTGAAGTCCTTGATCATACATGCATGTTCTGGGGCAATCTTGTAATTTTTGGCTATACTGGGCCACAGAAACCTTTGTACGCTCTTCAAATTCAAACCATGTTTCCAGTTTATCGAAAACGTTCCTCTCCAGTCCCATTCTATTCAAAGAGTTAATATAGTGCTGAAGTTGAATATAGGGGAACTGTTGGTCCCTGGGCAACCCGAATCACCTTTGAAGCTCTGATAACGATAATATAAAACCCTTCTCATTAACCACTTGCCACAAATGTGATACTCCCAATGAAGCCCAGGTACGAAAGTTCCGTGACTCAGAGCCTGGAGAGAAGGCCCCATTCCCTTGAATCGGTAAATAGCCCATGGTGGTATGAGGCATTCCCAGCAACCTACAGAGGGCTTTCCATCCGTCACAAACCCCAGTTATCAGTAAACTCTCAGGCCTGAGAGGGAAGTTGAGCTCTCGGGGTATGGAGACCATAGGCCAGCGCCAACGGAGCGACCATTGCTGCCTCCATCTCCCAAAGCGTGAAAACTGATCTCTCCCCTATCCAATCCCAGACATGCCAAAGGATACATGCCAGATTATAATGTTAAGTCCGGGAGGCCCATACCCCCTTCTCTGCCACGGCCTCTGCAGTCTCGCCACAGCCAATCTAGGTCACTTCCCTTTCCAAAGAAAACTTGGTAGATATTTCTCTATTTCCCGTATATCACGGTGTCATAACTGAAAGGGTACTAAAGCATAGTTACTCACCTGTAACAGGTGTTCTCCAAGGACAGCAGGAACCAGTCCTCACTTATGGGTGACGGAGGCACCGACTAAACCCACACGGAGCAATTCCCCAGCTTTCAGAGAAAGCCTTTGGGATTGCTGCCATGCATGTGTGGTCTTCTTCTTGCCCAAAGTTGCCATCTTGCTCAGTCAGGTCCCTTAGCTAGAGCCCTACTAAGCAGATGGCAAGGGAAAGTCAAAAATAGGAACTCTTCAGGGGAGGTGGGAGGGTAGTGAGGACTGATTCCTGCTGTCCCTGGAGAACACCTGTTACAGGTGAGTAACTACGCTTTCTCCAGGAACAAGCAGGAAGTCAGTCCTCACTTATGGGACACCCCAGCTACAGGCTACCGAACCTGTAACCAAAAATGCCTCCGCAAGGCCATGAGCAGAAGTCGATTCCCAAAGGAGGCCAAGTCCTCAGGTCCCCGGAGCGAAGCTCTCGGTTGCCATCGAGAAGGGTCGGAAGGCAGGAGTTGCTTATACCCCGAACAGATTACAGAGAACAGCCTGGTCGAAGGCACTGTCCTGGTGGGACAACCTCTCCAGGCAGTAGTGCACAGCGAAAGTGTTCGCTGAAGATCAGGTCGCGGCCTGGCAGATGTCCATCAGGGGCATTGAGCACGGTGAGGCCACCGAAGCCACCTTGGCTCGGACGCCATGTGAGGTGACTCGCTGATCCAGCGGGGCGCCCGCCTTTGCCTGGGCAAAGGCGATGCAGTCCGCTACCGAGATGGAGAGGGTACATTTGGTGACTGCCTGCCCCAGACGATTGGGATCGTAGGCAACAAAGAGCCAACCAGACTTGCGATGACCTTGGGTGTGCTGGAGGTAGAAGGCAAGAGCCCTCTTGCAGTCAAGTGTATGTAATACTGCCGATGTCTGATCGGTATGAGGTCTCGGGAAGAAGGTTGGTAAGACTATCTCCTGATTTAGATGGAAATCCAAGACAACCTTCGGTAGGAACTTGGGGTGGGTGCGGATTACCACCCTGTTCCCATAAAACCTGGTGTAGGGAACCTCAGCCATGAGGGCCTGAGGTTCGCTGACTCAGCAAACCAAAGACCTTATTACTCACTTTCAAAGCTGTTAACAATCTCTCCTCTGCATCCTTAACTGCCCTCATCCATACCACATCCCCAAATAGAGCAAGAAGATCCATATCTATAAATTCTCTGAAAGTCCCGAAAGCACTAACAGTTTGCACTAAATCGACAGCCAATAGGGCCTTTAGTCTCAGTGTGCCAAGATGCTGGAATGCATTACCTCCTGGTATCCGGGCTATTAAGAGCCTATCACAGTTTAGGAAAGCCCTAAAATTCCACCTTTTCAACAAGTACCTCATTGAACCCAACGACGTCTCCTAGAGCACAAAACCCAGCGATACCATTCGCCAGGCAAATATATGGTATCTCAATAACACACCAAGATTGACCCATAGCGGTGCATATGTTTCTATGAAACCTCTGTTCACATGATTCCATGCAGTAAGTTTTGTAAATAGTTTACCCCTGTTATCCAAGTTTTTTGTGCCCTGTTATCTGTAAACTCATGCTTGTTAACTGTACTGAGCCTTTTTGTTCCATGTAAACCGTGCTGATGCTGAATAGTGCGGTATATAAGAGATTGTAAATAAATAATAAATAAATAAATAAATAAAAGTCAAAGCCACCAGGAAGACCACCTTCCAGGAGAGGTGCTGAAGCAAGCACGTTGCCATCGGCTCGAAGGGTGATCGAGTAAGCTGCATGAGCACCATGTTGAGGTCCCACTCCACAGGAGGAGGTCAGATGGGAGGCTTGGAAAGTAAGAGGCCTCGCATGAAGTGGGAAACCAAGGGCTCCCCCGAGAAGGATTTCCCCTCAATGGGGAGGTGGTTCGCTGAAATGGCGCTCAGGTGTACCCTGACCAAGTTGGATTTCAGCCCTGCTTTCAAGAGGTGGTACTGGAGAACCCATTGGGAAGAGCAGGAGAATGGGTCAATCTGGAGCTTCGAGCACCAGACCAAGAAGCGTCACCACTTAAAGGCATATGCCCATCTAGTTGAGTCCTTTCTCAATGCGAGGAGGACCTTCTTGACCTTCTCCGGGAGGTGCAGCGGAGCTAGGGAGACCCGTTCAGCCACCAGGCTGTAAGGGACAACAAGGCCAGGGTTGGGTGGAGCACCCGACCCTGCTGCATTAACAGGTCTGGGGCACAGCCCAGGGGGATTGGAGGCTCGGACGAGAACCGGAGCAGAATGCTGTTGAGGCCACGAAGGAGCCATGAGGATCACTGACGCTTGTTCCCGCTGAACCTTGTGGAAGGTCCTCGCAATGAGAGGAGTGGGAGGGAAAGTGTAAAGAAGCCCGGAGGTCCAGCTTAAGAGGAACGCATCTGGGGCCACCCTGCTTGGGTGTCGAACAAGGCCGCAGAAGCGGGGAAGCTGCACATTCACCGGGCTGGCGAACAGATCCATGGATGGAGTCCCCCACCGATGGAACAAGAGACGGACAACCTCCAGATCCAGGCACCACTCGTGTGGGCGGAGGATCCTGCTGAGTTTGTCCTTGAGGACATTTTCCTGGGCCGGGAGGTAGACCGCTCGTAAGGTCATCTCCCAGCGAAACGTAAAGGAGCAAAGAAGGATCGCCTCCTGGCAGAGGAGACGGGATCCTGTTCCCCCCTCCTTGTTTATGTAGAACAAGGCTACCCGGTTGTCGGTCTGTACGAACACCGACTTCCCCTTCAGATGGGTCTCGAAGGCCCTCAGGGCCCACCGGACCGCTCGAAGCTCGAGTAGGTTGATCTGCTGCTGAGACTCTTCAGGCGACCACTGCCCTGGGTGCACAAAGCGCTGCAGTGGGCTCCCCAGCCGAGCAGGGAAGCATCTGTCATCAGGACGAGCTCGTGCTGTGGGGTCTGGAAGGGCATTCCCCGAAGGAGGCTTCCCACCACCAATCCAGGGAGTTGTGGATACTGCAAGAGACCCGGATAGGGTCCCTGAGGTGGCCGGAGGCCTGGCTCCCTTGCACCCTGAGGCACCACTGGGCTGTCCGCATGTGCATGCAGGTGTGAGGGACCACATGGACAGTGGAGGCCATGTGCCCTAGGAGGCGCAGTATGGGCCATGCCGTGATGCGAGCCCTGTTCTAGACCTGGGCCACCATGGCTTGGAGGTGGTCTGCACAGTCCACGGGCAGGAAGGTGGTCGCTCGCTCTGTGTCGAGGCATGTGCCAAATAACTCCAAGGTTTGCACCTGTTCAAGGTGGGACTTGGGGTAGTTGACCAAGAAGCCGAGCCGTTCGAGGAGAAGGATCATGTGCAACGCTGCCAGGCGGGCTTCGCCAGCCGAGGTCCCCGTGACAAGCCAGTATTCAAGGTAGGGGAAGATGGGTATGCCCTGCTGCCTGAGGAAGGCGGTGGCCGCGGAGAGACACTTTGTGAAAACCCATGGCACAGACGCAAGCTCGAAGGGGAGCACTCTGTATTGGTAGTGTTCCCCCTGCACCCTGAAGTGCAGATATTGCCTGTGTTGGGGATGGACTAGGATGTGGGCATAAGCATCCCTGAGATCCAAGGAGCATAGCCAATTGCCCTGCTGGAGGAAGGACAGCAGGAGGCCAAGCGATAACATTTTGAACGTCTCCTGCACCAGAAACTTGTTTAGGATCCTGAAGTCAAGGATGGGGCATAGGCCCCCCATTTTTTTTTCAGAAGGAGGAAGTAGCGGGAGTAGAACCCACGGCCTTGAAGGTGCAGCGGTACCTTCTCGACTGCCTGCTGGGCAAGGAGGTTGGACAGCTCCCACTGCAAGTAAGTCTGGTGTGAGGGGAGCCGAGTAGGCTCCGCTGCGGAGAAGGGAAGAGGGAGCCTGTCCAGGTGAAAACGATATCAGTCTCGGGCAACCTGGAGGACCCAGGTGTTTGACGTAATTGACGCCCACTGCGGGGCGAAAAGGGACAGACGTCCTCCCACTAGCGGAAGTGCTGCCGGGGGCGAGAGGCTATGCCGTCGGCATCAAAAGCTCTGAACGGGTTGGGGTGGTGCAAGTGGTTGGGCCTTGGGCCCTTTAGGCTTGTGGTCACCATGCGCTCCTCCCTTCCCCTGCGTGCCGGAAGCCAGCGCATGGGTGGGCAGGAAGGGCAGGTATCCCGGTAGGGGAGCCCTTTTCTTTGGAAGAACGGCTTCTTGGTTTGATGCTTCTTACGAGGGAGAGGGGAGGTCTTACTCGAGAGGCGGGTCCGAGTCACAAACTCTGTTTCTATCTCAGAAGCCTTATCCTCCATAGGCTTACCAAACAGCTGTTTGCCGAGGCAGGGGACATCCAGGACCCACTGCTCCAGGTCAGAGGCTTGGAGCCATGTTTGGCATCGGGTCCTGATGCAAGCTGCCACCACTCGGGCGGAGGACTCAACTACATCATATGCGGTGCGGGAGAGGTATTTTGAGCACTCCGCAACAGACCTCAGGAGGGTTTGCAACCTGAGAAGGGGTTCATCCCCGAGACCTGCAGAGAACCCGCTGAGCTCCTTGGCGAGGTCGCGCAGGAACATGCCCATATACAATTAGTATGCCTGAATGCGGCATGTGAGCATGGACCCGATAGGCTTTGTGCCCGAGGGTGTCAAGAGCTCTAAACTCCCTACCCAGCGGGACCGAAGAGTTTGACTTCAGGCTCTTTTGCTTCCACATCGCTGATTCCACTACCATGGAGGTGTGTGGAAGCTGGATCTTTGGGAAACCCGGGCCGCGTTGGACCGTGTCCATGGCGTCGAGGCTTTTGCTCACAATGGGAACCAAAGCAGGTGTCTTCCACATGTGGAGGAGCAGCCTGGACAAAATGTGAGGAACTGGGACTCCCGAGGCAGGGACTCATACTGTAAGATGTTGAGCTCCTCAGCTCGTGGCTCCTCTTCAGCCTGCGTAGCCAGGTTGAGAGCCCATGCCATGTACCGTACGAGCACTAGAAAGGATGTGTCCTCAGGCGGCGAACGCCTCTGAGAGGCGGGCAGGGACGGGTCCGAAGGGAGGTCCCTGTGGGCACGGGTCTCTAGGGAGGTATCCCCATCCAACTCACAGCTCGAGAAGGAGTTTGACTCGGGCTGGTTGCCCTGTCCAGAGGCCGAGGCCTGCTTGGAGCCAGAGGCCTTGGAGGATCTTGCTCCTGAGGAATGGGAAGGCGAGCAAGACAGATGCTGAGGACCCTCACGAGGCCCACGGTTCTCAGGGATTTCCAGGGCAGGTTTGGGTGTCCCTCTCGAGGGAACCTCAGTCTCGAGGCGCGGACCAGCCGTGCTGGGCATGAGCGCCTGCTGGGCAGCTAAGAAGGCAGAAACGCTGTGCTCTAGTGCCAGCATTTGGGTCTCCCACGTGGACGTGGGTCCCTGTGAAGGAGGAGAGGGAGTCCTCACTGGGATGACCCTCAGGAGACCGGGCGCCATCGCTGGAGGCCTCTGTGTCTGTACGAGGTACCTTTTGAGACTGCTCCTTGTCTGACTCTCGGGAACGCAGGGGGGGCTGAGCGACCGAGCGCGGGAGCGCTCGTGCTTGTCTGGAGCCCCCGACAGCAACTTCAAGGTCATCTTCTTCTTCTTATGCCTCTCCACTTCAGGAGACCCCTGATCGGAGTGCCGCCTTGAACGTGGGGCCAAAGTGGGGGATCCCACCAGTGGAAGGGCGATCCAAGGTGCCACCGGGGATTCCGGGGCTACCTTCCGGAAAATGTCATTAGACTTCTGCTTATGACTTAGCAGGGCCTTGGAGGACATTTTCTTACAAAAAGTGCAGAGCGCTGGGTCATGGTCGGCCCCAAGACACAAAGACAGCAGTCATGGGTGTCCGTGTGTGATAGGCGATGGCCTAGCATGTAGCAGAGCTAGGTCTGAAGCCCTTTTTCTCCTGCTTTAAAATGTTATTGCTGATTTTGGAAAATTACAGAATGCTGTTAGCTGTTAGAAAGAAATACCGTTCTATTCTGGTTTGATAACATGCTCTGCTCTCCTGGAGATAAGAGAATTAAAACTTTCTTACTGTTTATTGTTTAGGTAAGCCAGATGTCTGCTTTAGTAGGAATGTCCTCCACTGTATCTTTGCTAGATGTACACTGACCTTGCAATTAGGATGAAAATATAGCAGAGAAGCTGACCAGTGTAAGAATATTTTGTCTAGCATTATGAAGATTGTTTAGTGTTTTGAGCCAGGGCTAGAGATACATCTTAGCCTTGCTTGTTTGGCCTTGCTTTGTTTTGCTTTTGATGAGAATGCTTCTGATATGCCTTCCACTATCTTTGCAAGCTAACTGACCTTGCAAGAGTAGCGAAATATACTGAATACTTTAGCAGAAGTATTATGTTTAGTGTTATGTCTACCAAGACCAGGACCAATGAGAAGTTTTGCCTGTATTAGGCTGGAGAAGAAAGGTATATAAACTGTCATTTTTCTGAGCTCTGGGCTCAGACATTTTGTATGCCAGTGCTGAGACTGTATATACAATAAAAGGGAGTTGAATCCTCGTCCATTGACTCCGGGTATTATTGGGGTTGCGGGCCCTTCGCTATTACATGTGAGCGACATGTTTTTGGAGCACCTGTTGCATTTTTTAAAACCAGTGGCCATCGGGGCAAAAAGGGCCCCTCGCTAGGTCAAAGACCGTTGCGGCCAGTGGTTGAGGGGAGAAAAGGGTGTGAAGCCCGCAAAAGAAAATTTTTCACACGAAAGGACATCCCCTCACTCAAGGGAAAAGAAGAGCAGGGGACGTACGGACAGAGGACTGGTGCTAACGGAAAAAAGAAAGGCCAGAGGCCGAAAATGAAACACTTTTTCCGAGGGACAAGGACGTGCATCTGAAGGGCTCCATGGAAAAAGGGAGACTGAGCAAGATGGCATCTTTGGGCAGGAAGAGGACCACGCATGCGTGGCAGCAATCCCAAAGGCTTTCTTTGAAAGCTGGGGAATTACTCCACGTGGGCTCCATCGTTGCTGACGTCACCGATAAGTGAGGACCGACTTCCTGCTTGTTCCTGGAGAACCACAGCATATACAAAATCCTGGAAAAGACTACCATTTTATATGCTACTATCTATCCCGCCAGAGAGATGGGAAGTGGGTTCCAGTCCCTCAGCTTATCTCGTATCCATCCAATCAAGGGGGAAACATTTAAGTTATACGGGCGCCTTGGGTCGGATGGCAACCAAATCCCCAGATATTTAAATTTGTCTCCTACCCATCTAAGAGGGAACTGCCCCGGCCAAACAGTCTGAAGGGTACCCAACACATCCAGGACCTCTGACTTGGTCTTATTTAGGCGTAGGCCTGCCAATGCTCCAAACTCCTCTATTTCTGATAAAGGCATGGGCAAGGAGACTTGTGGATTTGTGATCAATACCAATAAGTCATCCGCAAAAGCAGAAAGTTTAAAGGAGGTGTCACCGATATGAACACCAGAAATGTCTCCCTTGGCATGCACCAGTCTCAAAAGCGGTCCTAAGGAGAGGACAAAGAGCAAGGGGGATAAGGGGCATCCCTGTCTCGTTCCCCTCTCCAAATGGAAACCAGAGGTAAAGCCTCCATTTACACCTATCCACGCTGTGGGGTCATGGTACAGAGCCCGTACCCCTTGAAGACATACCTCTTAAAGGCCCTCCTAAACCATATGCCCCCAATGCCTTTAAGAAGTATGTCCAATTAACCCTGTTGAATGCTTTCTTGGCATCAAAACTTATAAGGGCTGGGGTCTGAGTTAGATGGACCCCTTCCAACGAGGCAATGATCCTTCGCAAATTACTAACTGGGTACCTACCTTGAACAAAGCTAGTCTGAGTCGAGTGATCCAAACCCAGGAGACATGATGCTAAGCGCTCCGCCAAGATTTTAGCATACAATTTCAAATCTACATTAAGAAGAGATATCGAGCGGTAAGATTCCGCCACCCTCGGATCCTTGCCCAGTTTGCAAAGTAATGCAATGTGTGCCTTCGAGTCAGTCCTGACTCCTGGCGACCCAGAAGCTCCTGGGTTTTCTTGGCAGTGTCACCGGAAGTAGATTGCCAGGCCTTTCTTCCGAGGCAATGGAGGGTTAAGTGACTTGCCCAAGGCCACAAGGAGTGCTAGCGGGAATCAAACCCTGGTTGCTTGGTTACCAAGCCAGTGCTCTAACCACTAGGCTACTCCTCCTGCCCAGTTTAGGCAACACTATTATATGTGCTGTGTTGACCTCATACTTCAACTCCCCCCAAGTTATCAATGTATTAAACATATCTACTAGTGGTACCACAACATACGCCGACAAAATTTTATAGTACTCTGCTCTATAACCGTCTGGCCCTGGAGCTCTGCAAAGAGCAGTTCTTGCAATGGCAGATTCAACTTCATCGGCTGATATTGAAGCCCCCAACCGTTCCCACTGGCTTTTCGTGACCTGTGGGAGTGCCATACAGCTCAGATAAGCTTGTATGCGGATAAAGCACAGTTACTTACCTGTAACAGGTGATCTCTGGGAACAGCAGGAATAAGTCTTCACATATGGGTATCGTCGGCACCGACGGAGCCTGCGCGGGAACGCTCCCCAGCGTCCAGTAAGAAAGCTTTTGGGAGCATCCCACAGCGCCTGCGCGCTGCCTTCCCGCCTTTCCTAACCGCCTCTCTCCAGTTCGAGTTTTAAAGCTGAGACAAAGAGAGAGAGAGGAAAGGAAAGATAGATAGAGAGATACCACTCCTAGGGGAGGTGGGTGGGTTGTGAAGACTTATTCCTGCTGTTCCCAGAGATCACCTGTTTCAGGTAAGTAACTGTGCTATCTCCAGGAACAAGCAGGAATGAGTCTTCACATATCGGGACTCCCCAGCTAGAGATGACAGGGAGATCTCCAAAGTTGTGAGTCCCTGAGAAGGGCTCTACCTCACCCCATGGATCTCGGGCATCCAACCAGGGATGGAGGGGTAGGAGTTGATTAGGTATGAAATAAGTGTTTGAGAACAGCCTGACCAAACAAGGCATCCCGGCGGGAGTCCTTGTCCAAGCAGTAATGAGCTGTAAAGGTATGAACCGAGGCCCAGGTGGCCGCTCGACAGATTTGGTCGATGGACACAGAGTGTAAATGAGCCATAGAGGCTGCCATGGCCCTCACATTGTGAGCTGTGACATGGCCCTCCAGAGAAAGGTTCTTACTCTGGTAGGCGAAGGAAATACACTGAGCAATCCAATTGGACAGAGTCCTCTTAGAGACTGGAGAGGGATCAAAAGCAACAAAGAGTTGAGAGGACTTTCTATGTTGCTGTGTCCTTTGTAAGTAGAAAGCAAGTGCCCTCTTACAATCCAGGGTATGAAGATACCTCTCTGCACTTGATGCATGAGGTCCTGGAAAAAAGACAGGTAAATACACCTCCTGGTTCAGATGAAAAGGTGAGACCACTTTAGACATAAAGTGTGGATTAGTCCTGAGGACTACCTTGTCATGATGGAACCTTGTATAAGAAGGATTAGCCACCAAGGCTTGCAGCTCACTGATACAGCGAGCTGAGGTGACTGCAATGAGAAAAATGACCTTCCAGGAAAGGAATTTCAAGGAGGTAGTGGCTAAGGGTTCAAAGGGTGGCTTCATAAGTTGGCCAAGAATCAAATTCAAATCCCATGCCACTGGAGGTGGTCTAATGGGAGGTTTAGTTAAAAGAAGGCCTCTCATGAATCTTGCAATAAGAGGATGAGAGGAAATAGGATGTCCATTGAGAGGCTTAAGGTATGCTGCAATAGCACTCAAATGGACTCTTACTGAATTCGTTTTAAGGCCTGCATGTGATAAATGCAGCAAATACTCTAGTAAAGAATTCAGAGGTATTGCAAGAGGGTTAAGACCCTTCTCTGCACACCAAATGGTAAACCTTTTCCATTTAAAAGCATAGGAACGTCTAATGGAAGGCTTTCTGGAAGCATGAAGGATATCCTTCACTTGCTGAGACAGATGCCAATCTTGAAGGTCTAGGCCTTCAGCAACCAGGCTCTGAGATGAAGAGACTGGGGATTTGGGTGCCATAACGTTCCCTCCTCCTGGAACAGGAGGTCTGGAGCAGATCCCAAGTCCAGGGAGGGAGCTTGAGAGAGATGAAGAAGTAGAGGGTACCACACTTGGCGTGGCCAACGTGGAACTATGAGGATCATAGACCCCTTGTGTCTCTGAAGCTTGAACAGTGTCTTGGAAATTAGGGGAATGGGTGGAAAGGCATAGAGGAAGTCTTCCCCCCAGTGGAGGAGGAAGGCATCCCTGGCCTGAACTCCCTGACACGGAATCCTGGAACAGAACCGGGGAAGTTTGGCATTCCACGGACTTGCAAACAGGTCTATTTCTGGGGTTCCCCAAATTCGAAAGATCCTGGCTATCTGGTCCCCATGGAGGGACCATTCGTGTGGAAGCAGAACTCGACTGAGTCTGTCTGCCCAAGAGTTCTGAACCCCTGGAAGATACAGTGCCATGAGATGAATCTGATGCTCTCTGGTGAAGGCCCACAATCTCAAAGTTTCGTTGCAAAGCGACAGAGAGCCAGTCCCGCCCTGCTTGTTCACGTAGAACATGGCTACTTGGTTGTCCGTATGGATGAGGACTGTCTTGTTGCTGAGCAGAGTGTGGAAGACTCTGAGAGCTAGAAGAATTGCTCTGAGCTCTAAGAGGTTGATATGTAGAGATGTCTCCTGTGGAGACCAGATGCCCTGGGTGGAGAGATCTTGTAGATGAGCTCCCCAACCCTTTGGGGAGGCATCTGCTGTGAGGGTTGCTTGGGGTAGCAACTGTTGAAAGGGGGACCCCAGCAACAGATTTTGAGTGGACCTCCACCACTGGAGGGACCAAAAGAGGCGACTGGAGGTTGCTATTTTGTCTGACAGGCAACCTGATGCCTGGGTCCATTGGGTGGACAGAGTCCACTGAGCTGCCCTCATGTGAAGCGAGCATAAGGAACCACATGCACGGTGGATGCCATGTGGCCTAACAGTTGTAACATCTCTTGAGCAGTTAAATGGGATTTTAACTGAATTTGAGAGGCTAACTGCACCAAGCGTAGGCAACGGGCCTGGGGAAGATAGGCCCTTGCAGTTGTGGTATCTAGCAAGGCCCCTATGAACTCCAATGACTGAGTAGGGGTGAGTTGTGATTTTGGGATGTTTATTACAAGTCCCAGATACTAAAGAACATGCCTTGTGCAGGCTAGGGAAATCTGGGCCTCTGACTGGGATGGTGCTCGGATGAGCCAGTCGTCCAGATATGGGAACACAAATTATTCCTAGAGTGCGTAGAAATGCAGCTACTACTGCCATGCATTTTGTGAACACTCTTGGAGCAGAGGCCAGACCGAAAGGAAGCACTCTGTATTGATAGTGCTTTCCCTGATAAAGGAACCGAAGGAACCTTCTGTGTGTTGGATGGATGAGGACATGGGTGTACGCATCCTTGAGATCTAGAGAACAAAGCCAATCCTGACTCTGAAGGTATGGAAGGAGAGCACCGAGAGAAATCATCTTGAATTTCTCCTTGCATAGAAACGTGTTCAATTCTCTGAGATCTAATATGGGTCTGTAGCCCCCTGTTTTCTTTGGAATAAGAAAATAGGGGGAGTAGAACCCTGAACCCTGTTGAAGAAGGGGTACTTCTTCTATTGCCCTTTGGGCAATAAGGGTAGCAATCTCCTGACCCAGAAGGTCGAGGAGAGATGTTGGAGAATTGAACTGTCTCACCATAGTGTGAGGAGGAAGGTTTAAGAAATGAAGCTTGTACCCCTCCCTTATGATGGAGAGGGTCCATTGCTCTGCTGTGATTTGTTCCCATTTGGGAGCAAAATAAGCTAACCTTCCTGTAATGGTGAGAGGCTCTGGAGGAGACATTCTTCTTTTTGGAGAAGAGGGCTCTTGAGGATGGAGTACCGATGCCTCGACAGAAGCCTCTGATTTATCAGAGTCCTCGGAAGAATCGAAGCATCGCCTGTCTAGATGCTCTTGCAGAGCCCGATACGAGTGGTATCGACATCGGGAGTGATCGGTACCAATTCGGTACTGATGGGCATCACAGGACAGGGTACCGCTGCAGTCGACACCGAAGCTGATGTCGATGCAATCGGTACCGGCACCGGAACCGATATCGGTGCCTGTGCCGGAACCGGTACCGCCAATGGAGTTTGTTGCGGTACCGGAGGCATCGCAGCTTGTATGAATGCCGTGATGGCACGCTGCATCGTCAGAATATTCTGATCCATTGACGCAACCAATGTCTGGATATCGGTACCAGTGGAGACCACCGGTACCCCAGAACATGGTAACAGGTTATCGGTCGAGGCCACGCCATCGATGTCAACCTGTGACCCCATAGATGAAGCTTTGGAAGCCGGAGCCTCCCCCCGGGATAATTTTGCTGGTGCAGGATCCTCGAGGGCAAGCCCGGAGGCATCTCGATACTTAGAGGGAGATCTACCCTTCGAGGACCGGCTGGACTTATGTTTGGTTACCTGAGATCCATGGGAGGAAGACGAAGCCCTGGAAGATGTCGATGCCACCGAAGCTGCATCAGAGGGAAACAGGGTACTGAGCTTTGCCGCTCGATTCTGTCGACCTCTTTTAGACATCATGGAACAGGACTCACAATCGGTGATGGAGTGGTCAGGACCCAAACATTTTAGACACCAGTCATGGGTGTCGGTGATAGAAAGAGTACCGCTGCACTTCATGCAATTTTTAAACACGGAAGCGGGCTTTTCCATGAGGAAAAATCTTCTAAGCCCAAGGCCCAAAAGAAAAATTTACACAGAAGTGGGAAATGGTAGTTTTTTGTTTTTTTTAAAGAAGAAAGAAGAAAAGACCGACGGTACCGGTCCGACGTCGAAGAAGGCAGACGCGCGACCAAAGAAATAAAGAAAAATAAAGAACTTCTTCAGCGGTGAGAGGAACATGACCTGCTGGCTCCGCGGAAAAGAAGAACTGGAGAGAGGCGGTTAGGAAAGGTGGGAAGGCAGCGTGCAGGCGCTGTGGGATGCTCCCAAAAGCTTTCTTACTGGACGCTGGGGAGTGTTCCCGCGCAGGCTCCGTCGGTACCGACGATACCCATATGTGAAGACTCATTCCTGCTTGTTCCTGGAGATAGGAAACCTCCTCTTTACTATAGAGGGAGCGGTAAAATTGCATAAAGATATCCCCAATGCCCTTAGTATCCCGGTGTTCTACCCCAGTCCCATCCCTAAGAACAGTTACATAACTCGAGTCCTGGGTTTTCCGAAGGCAGTGTGCTAGTAGCCTCCTTGGCTTGTCTCCATATTGAAATAAACAATATTTATAGTAAACTAGGGATTTCTTTGCCCTTAGATGCAGCACTGTGTTCAATGTAGCTGGGATGCCAGGAGCCAAGCCTTATTTGTAGGGGTAGGGCTTCTGGCCAACACTCTATGGTCTCAACAAATTTTCTTTTCCAGGGCAATACTTTGTGAGGCCATATCCCGCCGACATTTAGCTACATAGGAGATAATATCACCTCTGAGTACCACCTTAGATACCTCCCAAAAAAAGCTCTGGATTTTCAACGTGGCCCCCATTAAAATGGCAATGATTCTGCTAGCATTCTAAAAGATGAAACCCCTCATCTTCATACAATTCAAGTGGGAAATGCCAAGAGGCCAGCTCCCTTTGGGGATCTCCCCAGGAACAATCCACCCAGACCGGAGCATGGTCCGATATCTCATAGGGCCCTACTACTGCCATCTCCATATGTTGAAAAAGAGGGGTAGACAAGAAGATGGCATCTATCCACGCACTAGTGTCTTGGGCTCTGGAGAGATGTGTATAATTACATTCCTCAGGGTGTAACATCCTCCACACATCAGTAAAATGCAAGCGCCTCAAAAAACGGCCTAAATGTCATGATATATACTGACGGGACCCACTGGCATCTCCCAAAACATCTATACAGGGGTCTAACACCCCATTCCAATCCCCTCCCAGACTCAGAGGATAGTCGGGCAGACTCTAGCTGTGCCATCAGCCTTGCAAAAGAGTTGGGGTCTGGGGTATGCGGGGCATACACTGCTCCTGGGATCTTCCCTTTAAATCCCCTACTACCAACACATATCTACCCAGGGGGACTCTAATCTCTTAGGTACACTGAAAGCCCACTCCTCTCGTGATCAGCACTGTAACTCCGCCTTTCCGCCCCTGAGCTGAGGCCCCATACACTTGCTCAACCTGGGCCCTTTTCAGCTTAAGTCCTCCACTGCCTGGTGAGCTTCTGCACCATTATGATCTCTCCCCGGTGTCTCCGGATAGCCCCCAGAATTTTCCGTCTCTTAATCGGACGAGCTAGCCTGCAAACATTCCAACTAAAGATTCTCACCCTAAGTCAGTGTAAAAATCAACTTGAACTAAAATGTACATCTCTATATCCCAGAGAGTCCCCCCAGCCTAGGATCCCCCCCACCACCCAATCTTTGTTCCCCTCCAGCATCCACACCCACCATCTGCTCATTTACTCCCACCCCTCGGACCCTCCCCCCCCCAACATATCCAAGACCTAAGTTGTTCCCTATCCCTCCCCCCTGTCCCCACATTCCAATCTTAAGTCACTTCCCTATGTTAGAATCCCCAACCACCACTCAGCCCCATCCACTTACTCATATCCACATACTCCTTGCCCCAGTATGGTCTATTCCGTGCCAAGCACATCACACACTAGAGCTCTATACATGCACCCTCCATTGGTCAACAGCCCAAGGGCCAGACTCAATGAGCATAAACCCAGGAGCACCACCTAGGAGCACTCACAAAGAAGCATCCTCCATTACACAACTGTACAACAGTTATCAAAATTACAACAAACAGAAAAACCCCCCCCAGAACTATAGGGAAATGAAAACCACACCCAAGCATTTCGTGGAGGCAGCCGTGCAGTTCATTTAGCCGTTTGCACATCCCACTAAAACCCTCCAAATTGCCAGGTTGGGATTACACGCGTGCTTTATGTGGGCAGCACGCTCCCCACATAAAGCACAGCGCTATCAGGCACTAAGGGACACACTTGCCACCATCTTCAGCTCTCCCCGCAGTGGGATCGAGCCTCCAGCAGGGGCAGCAGCAGGAAAGTCGGACATCTGCAGAGTGCTGTCCAATCGGGGCAGCACGCTCACCACATAAAGCACAGTGCTATCGGGTGCTAAGGGACACACTTGCCACCATCTTCAGCTCTCCCCGCAGTGGGATCGAGCCTCCAGCAGGGGCAGCAGCGGGAAAGTCAGACATCTGCAGAGTGCTGTCCAAATGAGGTAGCAAGCTCCCCACATAAAGCACAGTGCTATCGGGCGCTAAGGGACACACTTGCCACCATCTTCAGCTCTCCCCGCAGTGGGATCGAGCCTCCAGCAGGGGCAGCGGCGGGAAAGTCGGACATCTGCAGAGTGCTGTCCAATTGGGGCAGCACGCTCCCCACATAAAGCACAGCGCTATCGGGCGCTAAGGGACACACTTGCCACCATCTTCAGCTTTCCCCACAGTGGGATTGAGCCTCCAGCAGGGGCAGCGGTGGGAAAGTCGGACATCTGCAGAGTGCTGTCCAATTGTGGCAGCACGCTCCCCACATAAAGCTCAGTGCTATCGGGTGCACCCGCGCCTGAGGGCCCTTTGGTGTGGCCCTTAGGCGTGGACTGCAGGAGCAGGAACCATCCTACGCACCCAGAGATTTCCTACAATCAGACCAACGGCAACAAATAACTATAAGCAGTTTATATCTTTCAAGTATTAGGCTCTACGCTCCACTGATACACTGCCCTCGAAGACTCTCAAGATATCAGAAACCTGCACATGGCCTAAGGTGCACTGAGATCACCATCGAGAGCACACAATCGCATTCACGACCTTGGCCCATAGACCCCTATTCTTATTGGACAAAGACAACGTCTCAGAGATCGCCCTCCTGCTAGGTAGAACAGCCTGCGCTTGATCCAACTGCCAGAACATCGAGAAACACCCCTGCACTCCATCTGTTCTCCTGCCGAGGATCGAGCAGGCCGGAGCACCTACAACAGCTACACGAGCTATCCTTACTATGAACACTTCCTGCTCCAAATGTAAGCAGCCCTTTTATATTGCAACAATTTATATACATTGTTACCTATGATTCTAAACAATTTAGCATTGCTACAATTTATATACATTGTTTTACATTGCTACAGATTATATACATCGTTACCTAAGACTCCAATACAACCGGTAGTTTTCCTTACATGCAAAATATACATCAGCTCTTGCTACACTGTTACAAATTTATGTTACGAATATATCCAACTTATTCTACTTTATTCTTATTGTGTTGATGTTTTTCCACCCTGTTTCACTGTACCATTATTCTAAAGTGTTCTTATCATATCATCCAAACTCGTTAGCTTATTCACACCAGGCAGATCCACCTCATTCACACCATAAGATCGACTCAACATTTACCAGACCACCATGGCCCTCTCAATACTTACCCTCTCCATCTTATACCTCCTAGCAAACACCATACAAAACACTAGCGCCCTCTCAAATGAACATAGCCACATCCCCACCCTACCTCACCTGCTGCCCGCGTTCTCTGTGGTATGACCAGAATGGACCACATCACTCCGATTCTTAAGGAGCTCCACTGGCTACCGATATACTGCAGGATAACATATAAAATTCTACTCATTACCTTCAAGATCATCAATAACCTAGCCCCAATGACACTCAGCGACCTCCTTACCCCTACCCCGAACAACAGAACTAGGAGGACAGTAACAGACAACACGTTAATCATCCCTAAAGACTCCATAAAGTGCACCCAATCCACCAGAAAAAGAGCATTCACCTTCTACGTCCCAAAATGCTGGAATGACCTCCCACTTGAAATAAGATCGATCAAAGACCTCATTCAGTTCCGGAAGGCAATTAAACACCACATCTTCCTCCTCCACTTCTCACAAGCACCCACCCTGCACCATTTAACTCTTCCAACCCCCACAAACTCCTCATACACTAAATAGACAAATGGACAGAATTAATAATAACACTGCCCATTAATAATGTCACGACTTAACCGGCCAAGCTCTTATATTATGTTCTATACCAATTGTATATAGTTACCCTGTATTGCTCTATGTCAATATGTATATAGTTACCCTGTATTGGCTCCAAGTTTTATCCCCTGTTACAATGTAAGCGCAAAACAGTCTCGACTGAATTGAGCAACCTTTGTTGAATGTAAACCGCGCTGATAACAAATAGCGCGGTATATAAAAGATGTTAAATAAATAAATACATGGCAGATCGCACTCCTGAACTAAGCACTCTGTCCATACCACAATAGTGTCATCTGTTTAAGAAGCCCCAGATGTGGATGCACGCGCAGAGACTGTTGCGCTGCTCCGGGCTAGCAAATGTTCGTGGTTCACCAGTAAAGAAAATCTTAAGTTTAGCAGGATACAGAACAGCAAATTTCACTTGTTCCTCCACCAGCTTCTGGCACACTGTAGCCCTCCTTTTGGCACTCCTTTTGGCACTCCTTTTGGCCCTCCTTTTGGCACTCAATTTGACAGAATAATTCTGATATGCTGAAATTTTAACATTGACACACACAGTGAGGCCTTGGGCTCACATCTGCTTCAACACCTTTTCTTTTTGCAAAATGTTCAGAAAGCGTGCGATAACCATCCTTGGCCGTGTGTCAAAGGCCCATAGTGGTCCAATCCGGTGGATGCGCTCCATAATCAGCAGTCTGCAAACCTCTCCCAAAATCAATGAGGTAGCTAAAAAAGTCTCCAGATAGCCTCGAAGTTCACTGTCCTTTACCGATTCCGGGATACTGATGAATCTCATGTTTTTGCACCTCCCTCGGTTCTCGATATCATCCAACTTTGCAGCCTGTTTCCCTAGCACCACCTTTAGTTGCTTGATTTCTGCCTCTGCTTTTCCCTGGATGTCCTCTAACAGCGATATCCGCTCCTCTGCTTCAAGGAGCCGAGCTCCAACAGCTTCAAACGACTGCGCCAAGCTGTCCAGCTGGCCTGTGATTGCATCAAATCGCCCCGACAACTGCAACTGTCATTTCCTCCACCAATGAGGCCTGCCCTGGAAAGCTCAGCGGGGGCAGGAAGTCGGCCATTTTACTCACTTGCACCACCAGCTTTTCGCAACCTCTCCAGGCGGATTTCATAATGGCCGTAAAGGTTTCTCTGCTCTGTGGTCACCACAGATTTGTCCAGTTCTATGTATTCGCCACCCGTGTGTAAAAATATGCTGGGTTTGTGTATCGGGACATAGATGATGGCCGGGGACTCCAGAGAGAGCACAGAATACGTCTATGTACTCTCAGCACATCACATGACTCAACTCATGAGCATTTAAAATGTATGGCGTCTGACATCAGTCATTCATCAGAGGCGGACCAGACCTGACCAGTACCATTAAAGGGAAGATCCATTAATAAGGAAAGTTTCTTTAATGTTATTATTGATCTCAGAATCTAAGCCATCAGAAGGGGGCCTATAAGACCCAATTCACAGCAGACTGGACCATTCTAGTTCAGCATTAAGTCCTGAAGATGACACAGTCTGTAGTCTGAAAATCCATCTTTGCTCTCTTTTCTGGAGTCTATATAATAGTCACCCTCCCCCCCCCCTGTGGGTCTACAGGAATATGGTCAGGTATCCACCACCTCAGTTGACCGAATCAATGTCCAAGAGATATGCAATGTTCAACTATTGGAGCTGACATATTGGATGTATGAAGACAGGATGCATGTTCGCTCAGTCGCTTTTTAATCTGCCGTGTCGTGTGACCAATGTAGTATAATTGACAAGGGCAGAGCATGAGATACACAACATATAAAGTTAAACATGTTATGTGCCACAGAGAGAATAGCTCACATTTGCCTCGTGCATCAAACCACGATGGTCCTTGGATTGTGAGGGGGCAATTATGGCATTGGCCGAATGCAAAATGGCCCCAGTCAGTATGAGACCCTCAGGTCTGTCAAACACAGTTGCAGAGTGCACCGACTTATTCCTGAGGTTGAAACCTCAAGAATAAGCTAACATAAGTGGTTTTCTGAAACATGGACGTAAACTTAGAATTGGCCAGTGATTATGTAGCAGCGAAGTAACCATGTGTTCTACAATGCCTAAAAGTTTGTTTATTATCCAGAAGATATCCATTGAGGATTATTACTAAAGCTTTTAAGCGAGCCAAGTATACACACCGAGAATGGCTCTTTACAAAATCCGATGAAGCTAAAAAGCAGTCTAGTTCAAATAACATGGATAAGGTGGTAGGAGTACTACTACCCATGGCGAACATCCACATGGTTACTTCGCTGCTACATAATCACTGGCCAAGTCTAAGTTTACATCCGTGTTTCAGAAAACCACTTATGCTAAGCTTATTCTCGATGTTCCAACTTCAGGGATAAGTTGGTGCACTCTGCAACTGTTTGACAGACCTGAGCAGTCTCATAGTGACTGGGGCCATTTTGCATCCGGCCAATGCCATTATTGCCCCCTCGCAATCCAAGAACCATCATGGTTTGTTGCACGAGGCAAATGTGAACTATTTTCTCGGTGGCACACTATTCATGTTTAACTTCATATGTTGAGTATCTCATGCTCTGCCATTGTCAACAATACTACACTGGTCGCACGACATGGCAGATTAAAAAGCAACCGAGTGAACATGCATCCCGTCTTCATACATCTAATATGTCAGCTCCAATAGTGGAACGTCTAGCAGAAAACCCTCCAAGAAAGGCACAGAAAAAACTCAAAGAAAGAAAGAATTAGAAAAATAAGAGTAAAAAATAAAACAAAAGTGAAAATAAATGGAACATTGCATATCTCGGACATTCATTCGATCAACTGAGGTGGCAGATACTTGACCATATTTCTGTAGACCCACAGGAGGAGGAGCGGGGGGGGGGGAGTGACCGATTATGTAGACTCCAGAAAAGTGAGCAAAGATGGATTTTCAGACTATGGACTGTGTCACCATCAGGACTTAATGCTAAACTAGAATGGTCCAGTCTGCTGTGAATTGGGACTTATCGGCCCTCTCCTGATGGCTTAGATTCTGAGATCGATAATAATGTTAAAGGAACTTTCCTTTTTAATGGATCTTCCCTTTAATGGTATTGGCCAGTCTGCCTCTGATGTATGACTGATGTCAGACACCATACATTTTAAATGCTCACGGGTTGCACTTAATGATTTTAGTGCAAAAAGTAAGACACCTTTGTTGGAATCCCTATGCCTGAAGCAGGGCCTTAACATAAGGGTCTGAAATGTGCCACATCATCAGGTGGATTCCTTGATGTTCTGGCACTATGACTGCAAAAGATAAGTCAATTTTCTAGTTAAATAAAAATTTAAATAAAAAGCAAAAGGAGGGAATAAGCTGCTAGCACCGAGGGAATAAGCTGCTATCTTTCCCCTTTTGGTAGTTAGTCTCCGAGATTTGAAAAATAGTTAGTAAGCTGTGCTTTCACCCATTTAAGTACGATTTGATACCTCATTATAAGTGAAGTTTAAAAAAGGAGTCAAATGTATTCCCAGGGTTTCATTTAGATTAATATTTTTTCCCTTCCCTTACCTCATTGTTCCTCCGTTAACAGTATGTCTTGGATTCTTCTTGTTCTATACTCATCCTTTCTCTTGTGTTTTAGTCTGTATGTTTTTAACCATCTTATTAAAATCTTGTATTATTATTTTATTGTTTTTATTGTGTGTTTTTATTACCATTGCCCTTCAGCCTTCTATAACTGTAAACTGCTATGATGTATAATTCGAATGTCAGTATAACAAATCATGTTAAATGAAATAAATAAATATGTAACAAGGCATCGTATCAGAGAAGGCATGTATAGCAGGTGCATACATTAGTCCGATTTTTTTAAGGTAATATATGCGTCTTTATAAAACTGCCTCCTTGAGATCTCCCACAGTCACACCTGCTTCAAAACAGGTGTCACTCTGTGTATGGGGGTCAATATGCACATGATAACATTCTTAAGTGCTAATTCCATCCTATTCAACTTATTCTCTATCCTTGGGAAAGACTGCAGAAAAGTGGGTGCTGCATTTTCTTAGCGTCTATTTTTTGTGTATATATGCCATGGCAGTTTTATAAGCATTTACATGAGCATGCAAAATGTTGTTCTACTTGCTCAACACAGAAACCTTTCCCCTGAGAAGTCAATTTTCAAAGCCATTTCTATGAGCAAAATGGTGTTTTACCTGCAGAAATGGCCTAGTTGAAAACTGATTACCTTATAAGTAGATAAAGTATTAGAATAATGCTATTTTGTGTACAGTTGTGCTAAAGAGAGACGCATTCCTGGGGTGGGGTTTTAAATTATGCATGCACTTTTGAATTTTCAGATGCATGCTGGTATTTCTTCTCAGATTGGTGCCTACAAAAATTGGGGTAAATATGTGCAGGTAGTTTTTCCCTCGGCAATTTTCAAAGTTAAAGTATGTGTATAATTTCACTTTGAAAATAAGTGCAAAGTTCATAGGTATAAAGTACCACAGACTTTACAGATAAGCAGGCCTTAACATTAACCCCTAAGAAATGCAGTATTGAATTTAGGTAACTAGGAAAATCTCTCTATACCCTTTTTAAATCACCGAGCATCCTTTTTGGTGCGTACTTTGCATCTGTTTTTCCTTTTACAAATGAGCTTTCAGATCCACAGGCACAAGGTCATATACTGTTGTATTTGGTTTTTCTATATATCAAAAATAAACAAAAATAATCCAGTCTTGTCATCTAGTTCTGACCTCACGATTAAAAGCCCCCAGCCCCGCTGGCATCATACCAAATGCACCCTCAAATGCATTTTTACTTTCAATATGCCCACCTCACTTTAAATGCATCTTGTGCTATCCTGTAACCAAAAGCTGACGAAAGAACCACCTTGAAAGCTGTTCCCTTGCTACTCTTTTGTTCCCTCGTCTACCCAGGGAAAATGTGCGAGGTATGATCAAAATGTATTGAGACTTGTACAATATAGCACTGATGATTATTGCACTCATTCTCCTTCAAAGTAGTCCCGATAAAACACACTTCCTCCGGCATTCTTGCCACTGCTGGAAACAATTTTGAAATGCCTCTTAAAATGCTATGAAGCTGCTGTGTCGAATTTTGCTTAATTGTCTCCAAATCACTGAATCTCCTTCCTTTCAGTGATAATTTCAGTTCTGGAAACAAGAAAAAAAGTCACAGGGTGCAAGATCAGGCGAGTATGGAGACTGACAGACTTGCTCGATTTGGTGTTTGGCCAAGAACTGCTGAACAAGATGTGATGGGCGAGCTGGGGCATTATTGTGATGATGTAATCATTCAATATTCCTGTGCAACTCTGGCTCTTACAATGGACTGTATCTCTCAAACAAATCAGAACTTGGACATAGTACTCCTTATTGATGGTTTGACGAACAATTCCCCGATAATCAAAGAAAACTGTGAGCATGACCTTTACATTGCTCCTCCCTGACGGGCTTTCTTGGGTCTAGGAGGGTCTGGAGTCTTCCATTGGGAGGACTGAGCCTTAATTTCCATGTCATAACGATAAACCCATGATTCATCACCAGTAATAATCTTTTTGATGAAATCTGAGCCATTTTCTTTTTTTAAATTATAATTTGCGAAGTATTATACATGCAATAACTTGTAATAATGAAAGCGCAAAGGAAATAATTTCAAAACAATCTAGTTACTTAAGTTAATAGTTACAAAGTGCATATTAATCCAATAAAAAGGAGAGCAGGGGGAAAGATCCAACACCAGGCGAAGTGTATTATAAAGGAGAAGAAAACAGAGGGACTGCAAATGTATTTCAACTATAAGAAGGCCTCAACCCACCAGAGTGAAAGTCTGGCTAAGCAGTCACCTAGAATCAAGAAAAAATCTGAATTGAGAGGGCTCTAAAAACAGATACCTATTATTTTCAATCACATAACACATTTACAGGGAAAGCGGAGACTAAAGGAAGCGCCAATGTCTAAGACAGCTTGTCTCATCTCCATAAATTTCTTCCTATGCTCCTGAGTAGATCTGGCAAAATCTGGAAATACCATATTTTTGTCCCCATAAACAACTCAGACCGATGGTTAAAAAATAATCGTAAAACATGATCCTTGTTTTGTGGAAAAACAAACAAAACTAACAAAAATCCTCACTGCAGCACTTCAGATTGGTAACTCTCAAGCAAGCCAACTAGATTCAAAGACTCCGATACCTGTATTCCCCCTGCACCCAGAGGCCCCCATCCAGGACTAGATACATGTATCCTAACCGATAGATACAAAATCTTAGCAGTGTGGGGGGAAGGCGTTATCGGGAATTTTAAGGACCTCCACAAGGTACTTATGCAAAATAATTTGAGGAGAAAGCAAAGCAGATTTAAGAAAATTAACAAATCACCCGAACAGCATTGTCCAAAGTTTCTATTTTATAAGCAGTTAATAATTTATCCTGAACCATAGTGGATTACGCCTCACCAAGCTCAGCAACAAAGTCCTCCACTTTTTTCAAACCTGTGTCCAACAATGAGAGTTCTGTGTCCTTGGCCTACAGACAAATATGTATATCCAAAGTCAAGTATCTATTGCTGTAGCCATCTGATCAATAGGAGCCACCGCCTGCCAGAGATTCTCCAGGGACACTTTCAGAAGTTTTATCAAGGGAGCCTTGTGCAGTATAATGGCAACGGTGGTCTGCAGCTCCGCACTCCCTGCCAAACCCTCAGAGGAGACTGAGGGGAGGCACAGAGATGCTGTCGCACCAGCCGCTCTGATCATCTCTGCAGGGTCCACCTCCAAAATTGGCTGCAAAATGCTTCCGGATGTTGTCTCTACTCCAGGAACCTCCCCTACAGCCAGGTTGGGCTCCACACCATTTCGGTCAGCTTTCCGGCTGAGGTTTTCAGAGATTTCCCAAGTCCTGTTGCAGCGATGAAAAGGACCTTCCACCAGGGCTCAAAGAGATATCTAGGCCAAAGAGGGAGCCCTCTCCTGAAGGCTCCGACGCAGCAGCCATCGCTCCCGGTACCACAAATATTTCAGAGGTGAGCAACTCAGGAATACATGACTGTCGAGCAGCAGGCTTAGGGAGCAAAGAAGGGGTATTTGCCATGATTTTAGCCTTCCATTTGCCCATTAGAACAAGGTAAAAGGAAGCAAAGGAAAGAGCGGCTCACTCTTGTCCCTCAGCAATGCCATCTTCCAAATTTGAGTCATTTTCAGCGCATTCCAACAACTCCCTGGCTGCAGACACTCAATCTTCTTTTTGGTCAGGGGACAGGAGTTTCAGCATGAATTTTGCAGACACACATCTCAACCCCAAATCAACAGTAAGAATGGACTGTACTGTCCTGAAACTGATATCCATGTCCTTAGCAAGCTCCCTGATAGTCAATTGACAATTTGCACATATT
Source organism: Ichthyophis bannanicus (assembly GCA_033557465.1). Taxonomy (NCBI): domain Eukaryota; kingdom Metazoa; phylum Chordata; class Amphibia; order Gymnophiona; family Ichthyophiidae; genus Ichthyophis; species Ichthyophis bannanicus. The sequence continues at coordinate 563,106,861 of CM066033.1, forward strand.
GCAGCACGCACTGCTTCAACTTTGTCTTCATTCCTGCTCATGGATGGCCTTCCAGAACGTTTATTACTGTTAACACTTTGGAGGCCATCTTGGAAATGTCTTTACCAGTCATACTCGAGCATAACTCATGCATTCAGTGCCAAACACTTGCTGTAACTTGTCATACGTCTCTTTACATGAATTTCCAAGCTTCTGGCAAAATTTAAAGCAAATTCGCTGGTCAATTTTTTCACTCATCGTAAATCTGACAAACTGCTTTTACAGAATATCAAACATCACGTGATTAAAAAAAAGTACAGGTGCGCTGCAGCCACATTACACTCTGCACATGCACAGCACATAACTAGGTCACTGCATGCTTAACAGCATCATGGTGTGGCGTATTGATATATAGTTACACAACAAATCGATACTTTTTCATCACACCGCATAAGCTTGTCCAGTGAAATATCCTATTAGTTTTGCAGCACTATACAGAATGTATTCTCTCATCCTGATTTAGAAGAACTCATAAATGAAATAAGGATTTGTAAAATTGTTGCCCAATCGCAACTACATAAACTGAGATGAAAGGACGAAACGTTTTTCTCCCTGCCATAGAGAGTCAAACCATTTAGAGCACAATTGAGAACCCCCTGCTGTACTGTCTTGGTCTTCACTCCCAGTCTTCAAGGGCCACCAACAAGGCTTCAGGATATTCCTAATTAATAGCATGAGAGAGATGAGATCTACATGTCTTCTACCCCATGTATGCAAATTTCTCTTAAACATATTCATTAAAGATATCCTCAAAACCTGCCCTGTTGGCAGCCAAGGCTCTACTAGCATATATGAATAAAACTGTACAAAGGCCTATATAACCACAGTTTTACTGTAACGTAAGAACTATTTGAAAAGTAAGGAGCACATAATATTGATGCAAGAATACATACCTGACCAAGTTTTCCAAAGACTGCTCATCACTGGCAAATTCATTATAGGGTCCTTGTTGTGTCCAGAAAAGGAATGGTTCAGTGCCTTTGCCAAATCCAACTTTAGCATATATCTTTTCATTGCCACTATAGGCCTTCTTAGACTGTGTGCTATAGAACTGCAAACCATCTTCTGGATACAGAAATATGGCATAGGAAGTAGAATCATCAGAAGCTAATACAGCCTGAAAGGTGTTTCTCTGTGGAAAGAAATCAAACCCATTTCAGTTGCAAGAATATTTTGAGGTTTGGAAAAACTGCAGCAGGTTTTTTGCATTGGGAAAGTATCACACCACACCATGGAGAAACATGCAGACTGCGTCACAGTAACAGGGTTCAGCCTTTGTCTGTTATAAATGGCCACTGTTAATTCTGCATTTAAAGTAGCAACTCATTGACAATTGAATACAAGAGATAAGTAAGGAGAAGAGAAAGACAGTGAGATGCACTCATTTGTCCAATAGTTCCAGGACCTCTGGTTTCAGCCCTGATCTAGAAGCAGGAAATAATCATCCAAGTAGGAGAGAAGGGGAAGAGTGTTTTTGGTACAAATATAATGTCAGATTTGTGCTACTTATCTGCACATGGTGCCAACAATAAAGCAAACTAAAGTAAAGATGAAAAGACCAGTCAACAGAGCAAGTCTGCAGGTTTACAGAACCTCTTCCCCTTTGCAATGGAATCTACCTGTAGTAAAGAGTAATGGAGTCTAAGTCATTATGCAGACTAGACAGGGCCGGCCCGTCCATTGAGCGAGAATGTTTTTTGCACAGGGCCCCGCGTTTCAGGGGGCCCCGCGCAAAAAACATTCTGATCTAAAAGTAAAATTTAAAAAAAAAAAAAGAAAAGCTGTCTGCTGCCACTGCCGGGGCCGCCGCGGCAGAATCGAGTGTGCCGCGGGGCCCCCCCTGCCCAGCAGAGCCTGCCCTCCCCTGTATCACCTCTCTCTTTACAGCTGCAGTCACACGCGCCGGCTTTCAAGCGCAAGGGGAGAGTTTCTCCCTCACTGCTCTGTTAAGCCCGCGGGGGCTAATGGGAAGTTCCCATCAGCCCCCGCGGGCTTAACAGAGCCGCGAAAGGGAAACTAGTTCCTTCGCGCTCTGAAAGCCGGCGCGTGTGACTGCAGCTGCAAAGAGAGAGGTGATACCGGGGAGGGCAGGCTCTGTTGGGCAGGGGGGGCCCCGCGGCACACTCGATTCTGCCGCGGCGGCCCCGGCAGCGGCAGCAGACAGCTTTTTAAAAAAAAAATTTCCCTAGGCTGGGCTGGGGGGGGGGGGTAGAGTGGTGATGGGCTGGCGGGTTCGGAGTGGTGATGGGCTATGGGGGGGCTGGGGGGGGGTTAGGAGTGGTGATGGGCTATGGGGAGCTAAGTCTGTATATGGGCTGATGGGATTAGGACTGGAAGTGGGTTGATGGGGGGTTAGGACTGGTAATGGGCTATGGGGGGGCTTAAACGAAAAATTGGGTGATTGGGGATTAGGACTGGAAATGGGCTGGTGGGATTAGGACTGGGAGTGGGCTATGGGGGGCTAGGACTGGTAATGGGTTGGGGGGGTTGCTAGGACTGGAAATGGGCTGGGGGATTAAGACTGGAGGTGGGCTGATGGGGTTAGGACTGGTAATGGGCTGTGGGCTGTTGGGGGGGGGTTAGGACTGGTAATGGGCTATGGGGGGCTAGGACAGGAAATGGGCTGATGGGGAGGGGTTAGGACTTGAGGTGGGCTGTTGGGTGGGGTTAGGACTGGTAATGGGCTATGGGGGGCTCGGACTGGAAATGGGCTTATGGGGGGGTTAAGACTGGAGGGGGGCTGATGGGGTTAGGACTGGTAATGGGCTGTGGGCTGTTGGGGGGTTAGGACTGGTAATGGGCTATGGGGGCTAGGACTGGAAATGGGCTGATGGGGGGTTAAGACTGGAGGTGGGCTGATGGGGTTAGGACTGGTAATGGGCTGTGGGCTGTTCGGGGGGTTAGGACTGGTAATGGGCTATGGGGGGCTAGGACTGGAAATGGGCTGATGGGGGGGAGTTAACACTGGAGGTGAGCTGATGAGGTTAGGACTGGTAATGGGCTGTGGGCTGATGGGGGGTTAGGACTGGTAATGGGGGGGTTAGGACTGATAATGGGCTATGGGGGGCTAGGACAGGAAATGGGCTGATGGGGAGGGGTTAGGACTTGAGGTGGGCAGATGGGGTTAGGACTGGTAATGGGCTGTGGGCTGTTGGGGGGGGGGTTAGAACTGGTAATGGGCTATGGGGGGGTTAAGACTGGTAATGGGCTGTTGGCTGATGGGGGCTGTCTGGTAATGGGCTATGGGGGGGCTAGGACAGGAAATGGGCTGATGGGGAGGGGTTAGGACTTGAGGTGGGCTGATGGGGTTAGGACTGGTAATGGGCTGTGGGCTGATGGGGGGGTTAGGACTGGCAATGGGCTATGGGGGGCTGACTGGAAATGGGTTGATGGGGTTAGGACTGGTAATGGGTTATAGGGGGGGCTTAAACTGAAAATGGGGTGATGGGGGTTAGGACTGGAAGTGGGTTGATGGGGGGGGCTAGGACTGGTATTGGGTTGGGGGGGTTGCTAGGACTGGAAATGGGCTGATGGGGGGCTAGGACTGGAAATGGGCTGATGCAGGGACTAGAAGGGAATGGATGCTGGGTGAGGCTGGAACTGGAAGGGAGCTGATGTTGGGGGAGGATTAGAATGGGATGGGGCTGGGAGAGTAAAATGGAGAGGGGAAACATATTTTGTGTGGGAGGGATAAAAAATCTACAATTGGCCGGGTATTGGGAGAGTAAGTGGGGATTGAGGATGGAGGGGTAAAATTTGAGTGGATGAAATAGGAATGAGGAAAGAGCAAAAGGAGAAAGATTAGTATGTTAAAGCAGATGAAGAGAGAGAGAATGGAAAAAAACTAGAAGAGAGAAGAAAGGACAAATGGACAGCAGATAATGGAGAGTTAGCAGAAGACACGAAGAAACCAGAAGAAAGTGGCTGGAGCAATTGCAGTTGAAAAAAATGCACAAAAGGTAGAAAAATATCTCTTTATTTTGAATTTATTAATTGGAATATGTCAGCTCTGGTAAATGTGCATCATTAACGTCTGCGCTTTGTTTAGTACAAGAGCAAATTAATGTATAGTTTTATTTCTACAGTGTTGTACATTCCAAGTTTGGCTTTTGGGATTCCCAGTTTAATTATTGTCTTCCTGTTTCTAAATTGTGATTCCTTGTTTGGTGATGGTCTATGTTCTGCATGTGTAACTGAGCTGAGGTATTCTGTTTATGTAATTCTTATTTGACATTGCCACTTGTTCTCTTTCCCCAGTAGGTCATGTATTGTTGTTCTCTGAAATGTATTGGTTTAATATTTGCATGTTTCCTTTTGATAGGTAGGGTATGGTGCTTTGTGAGTCCTGGTAGTGCTGTTAGGATACGGCGGGTTTGCTATGGGTTCTAAATGGGCAGTGTTTGTAGTAGTTCCTAATGTGTCTGGTGGTTCGCACTGGATTATAGTAACGTAGAAATCTTTTAGTCTTTCTTTATCCATACACTTATTAAGAGGCATGTTTACTAAAAGTTAGTATATGGTAACATTATGCAAATATTTATGCAAATGAGGCCCCTTATGCAAATGAGGCCCCGCACCGAGTCTCCGCACATGGCCCCACACCCCCCTTGGGCCGCCCCTGAGACTAGAACATTCTGAATGACAGTTTCCTTTCTGTTTCCCACTACACTCAGAGTGCAAAAGCCCCAACAAAGTTTATGACAGGCCCAGAAAGTTGGGAGAGGAGGGAGGGAGATGCTGCTGTTGTTGCCAGTAACTGTCTAATGGTCCCAGAAAAACTGATAGGGGTATGGGACGTTTAATCAGATGTCAAATAAAATTCTTGAAAGGGAGGGGGAGCAAAAGAGCCCTTGGTTCAAGTGACCAAAATGTTTATTCATTTATTAAAATCTATATATCACTTCCCCGATTTAAAAGAGCACCCAAGTCAATGAATTTAAAAAAAACATACATACAGCAATAAAAATAAAATTGACTAAAATATACAAACACAGATACAAACTAAGGTCATAAAATGTTTACAAATACAGATGTTTCTATAGCATTCATAGCACAGTTTACTGCATTGACCCCTTAAAGTATGAGGAGCTTTATAACATCCCCAATGAAGTGAAGTGAACTGAACTGAACAGCTATAAGGGTAGGATGGGAAACGGGAAGTGTTGCAAAATTTGGCATCACCTTTGCCACTGAACTCTGAAATCCTGCTACCCTTGACCTCCAGATCCCCAGACCTCAGCAAAGCCACAGTGCCCCTGCCCAACCACTGAAAAGACAGCTTTGCCCTTGACAGACTGAAAGCTTCAATTTTACTTTTCAGAGTAAAGTCAGAGGGAAACAAAACACTCATCTACATCAAAGAAAAACATTCCCCCATTCAGCAAATAACATTTCAACCTGCCCCCTTCAACCCTCACCTCATTGCTATCTCCAGCACAAACATTCGTAGAACCTGCATGCCAGACTTCATTAAGTCATGTTTTCCAATGCATAGCAGAGACAAGATAGTTCTGATCAGATAAACCATAAACCAAAGAAAAAATCTTCAGGCAAACAATTTCAATTTTCAGAACATTAGCCAGCACACAACAGCTACTGCTTGATTCCACATCAGTCAAATGGCAGCACGCCAAGTAGGGATGTGCATTTATTTAAAACATTATGTTCCATCTCGTTTCATGTTGTTTTGAACTTTTACTAAAGTGCGCTAAGCAGTTAACACTCATTTTAGCACATGGGAAATGTCCACTTGGACCTGTGGTAACAGTTACCTAGGGCATGACAGTTACTGTGTGGTAATTTTAGTGGTAACTGCAAATCATGCGATGAAAGTGTAGTTACTCACCTGTAACAGGTGATCTCTGGGAACCGCAGGAATCAGTCTTCATATATGGGTGACGTCCTCGATGGAGCCTCCAAGAGCCTTTACTAGATCCTCATTCTTCTTGACCTTTCTGCTGCTTTTGACACTGCTGACCAGAACCTTCTTCTTGATACCTTATCTCACTTGGTTTTAAAGGCTCTGTGCTATTCTGGTTCTCTTCTTATCTCTCCCATCGCTCTTTCAGTGTTTGATCTGGTGGATCCTCCTCTACTGCTATCCCGCTCTCAGTTGGTGTACCCCAAGGATCGGTCTTGGGTCCACTCCTTTTCTCTCTCTATACCCAGCCTCTTGGTGCACTCAACTCTTCCCATGGCTTTCAGTACCATATTTATGCTGATGACTCCCAGATCTACCTCTACACATCTGAAATCTCTCCGGCAATCCAGGCCCAGATCTCTGCCTGCCTTTCTGACACTGCTACTTGGATGTCTCAATGCCGTTTGAAATTGAACATGGCCAAAACTGAGCTTCTTATTTTTCCCCCTAAACCTTCCTCTCCCCTTCCTCCTTTCTCATTCTCTGTGGATAACTCTCTACTCCCTGTCTCCTCAGCTCGCAACCTTGGGGTCATCTTCGACTCCTCTCTCTCCTTCTCCACACACATCCCACGGATAGCTAAAATATGCCATTTCTTTCTCTACAACGTCAACAAAATTCACCCATTCCTTTCTGAACACACTACTAAGATGCTTATCCACTCCTTAATCACCTCCCATCTAGACTATTGTAACCTTCTCCTTGCTGGTCTCCCTCTGAGTCATCTCTCTCCCCTTCAATCTGTTCAACACTTTGCTGATGGCTAATCTTACGCCAGCCTCGTCATGCTCAAATTACCCCTCTTCTCAAGCCTCTTCATTGGCTTCCTATCCGTTTCCACATCCAATTTAAACTTCTCCTGCTGAACATAAGTGCATTCACTCTGTAGCCCCTCACTACTTTTCCTCTCTCATCTCTCTCTACACTCGTCCTCGGGAACTCTGCTCTTCTGGCAAATTGTGTCTATGTGTGCCCTTCTCTTCTACTGCCAATGCTAGACTTCGCTCCTTTCACCTTGTTGCTCCTTATGCCTGGAACAAATTATCTGAGTCTGTACGGTGTGCGTCTTCACTGACCCTTTTCAAATCCAGGCTGACAACTTACTTCTTCGCTGCTGCTTTCAGATCTCAACTCACCTGATGTCCTATGTGTTTCCCTACCATTCCCCCTGGATGTATCCCATGTCTACAGCTACTGTGTTGTCTGTCTCGATTAGATTTTAAGCTCCGATGAGCAGAAACCATCTTTTACATGTGTCTGGGCAGTGCTGTCTATACCTTGTAGTACTATACAAATGCTCAGTAGTAGTAGTAGTAGTACTACTAGTAGTAGTAGTAGTAGGAACACTCCCCATCATCCAATAGGAAAGTCTTTGGGAGCCTGCCTTCCCAACTCATCTCCTCAGTTGAGTTTGTAGCTGAGAAGAAAAAGAAAGACAAAAAGAACCCTACAACTCCCAGGGGAGGAGGATGGATTGTGAAGACTGATTCTTGCGGTTTCCGGAGATCACCTGCTATAGGTGAGAAACTAAGCTATCTCCAGGAACAAGTAGGAATACAGTCTTCACATATGAGACTCACTAGCTCCCAGATATCAGACTGGCATGAAGGGAAGAGTAGTGGGATTCCTGAGGCAAAAACCTTTAACCGATGAGTTTGGAAGAGTTGTGGACCATTGGACTCAATTCCAGAAGCCAATACTCCCCAGATGATAGTTTGGTATCTTATAGAAGTAAGGGACAGAGGGTAGGAGTAGAGTTTAAAGTCCCAAAGAGGTGTTGGAGTATGGCCTGGCCAGAGACAGCACCCTGAAGGGAGTCTCTGTCTAGACAATAGTGGGCAGCAAAAGTATGAATGGAGTACCAGGTAGCTGCCCGGCAGATGTCCTCAATGTCTACTGAATGGAGATTAGTTATGGATGTTGCCATGACCCTCCAATGAGAGTCCTGCTTGCGGCATAAGCAAAAGAGATGCAATCTGCAATCCATTTAGATAGAGTACGCTTGTCACCAGTAGACCGAGGTGACTAGAATTAAAGGAGATGAATAACTGAGAGGATCTTCTTTGATCTTTAGTTCTATCTAAATAGTAGGCTAATACTCAAATATAGGCTAAAGTGTGTAGTGCTGCTTCAAACTGAGACGTGTGTGACCTACGGAAGTAGTCAGGAGGATTACACACTGGTTTAGATGGAAGGAAGAAACCATCTTCGGGAGGAAAACCTTGTTGTAGTAGAACACACATCACTAGAGGGGCCGCTCCGGCAGCGCAGGCTGTGCGGCCGTCCTGCTGCCTTTACTTTTCTTCTTTGCTGCTTACTGTTCTGCTTCCACCGAAACTGCGTCCTTATCTATTTTGCCTGCTCCGTTTCAATCTGCTGCTTCTCCCCCACCCCTCTGCTCTGCAGCGTGTGCCCTCTCTTCATCCTCTGGTGGTATTGTGATATCCTCTCCCTACCCTATGTCCTCTATTCCTGTGATATGGGGTAGGCGTCCGGGCAAATCGCTCCACTTCCACTCCCGTTGTCCCTCCAATCTCCTTCCATGTTTGCTCTCCTCAGTCTCTGTTCCTCCCGTCCCACCCGCTGTCTCCCCATCCTCTGTCTCTATTGGTCTGCTTAATTGCAGATCCATCCGGAACAAGACCCTTCTCATACAGGATCTTGTTCTCCAATCTTCTTTCGATCTCATGCTGCTAACTGAAACCTGGCTAAAGGACGGAGAGGACACCCTTCTGGCCCGCTGCCTTCCTCCTGCCTTTTCAGCTCTTTCCACCCCCCGCCTTGGCCGTTCCGGTGGGGGTGTGGCAGCCCTTATTCGTACATCTCTCCCCTTCACCCAGCTTACCTCCCCATCTTTGCGTTACCCTGAATCTCTTCTGTTTCAGCTTCATTCTTCCCCCCCGATTCAGGTCCTTCTTGTCTACTCTCCCCCTGCTCTGCGATCCAACCTTTGGGACTCACTTCTCTTAACTATCACCGATCTATCCTTGGCTTTCCCTCACTTACTCATTGCCGGGGACTTTAACCTCCACCTTGATTCTCCTTCCTCGTCCCGTGATCATGCTTTTCTCTCCTTGCTTCATGATCTGTCTCTCTTACAACATGTCACCTTTCCCACCCATCAGACCGGTCATACTCTTGACCTGTTTCTGACTTCTTCCTCATCCTCTCTTTTAATGTCCAATCTCTCCTCTGTATCCCTTCCGTGGACTGATCACGTCTGTCTCTCTATTTTCTGTACCCATTCTCCTGGGTCCTTGTCCTCCACTTCTTCTGCCTCGTCTCCGGTTGTCTCCCCTCCACCTCAACTCTCACGTGTTCTCTCGTCTTACATTCGTGAACAATTCCCTGCTGCCTCTGACCTTCTTCCCTCCAACTTCTCTTCTCTTTCTTCTGACTCCCAAGCAGCCTTATGGTCTTCATCCCTTTCTACTGCTCTTGACCGTCTTGCTCCCCTTCAACCCCGAAAGTCCCGTCGCCTCCCTAGGCATCCATGGTATCATCAGGGCCTGCGCCTCTTGTGTACCCAGCTCCGTAGGGCTGAACGCAGGTGGCGCAGGAATCCTTCTCCTCCTGCCTTAGCCTTCTTCAAGTCTACTTACTCTCACTACCGTTTAAATGTTCACCAAGCTAAGCGTGCTTATTTTTCCGATGCAATCCTGACTGCCCCAAATCAAACCCGGCATCTTTATTCGACTTTGCGCACTCTGACCTCTCTTCATTCCCCCACGTCTATAGCTCTTGCTCCTTCTGCCCCTTCTCCCTCTCTTCTGGCTTCCTTCTTTGACAACAAGATTTCCTCCCTGCGAGCCTCCTTACCCGTCTGCCCTGACCCGATTCATTCTCCCCCTCCAGTGGCTTCCCCTCCCCCTACTGCTCAGCTTTCCCACTCTTGGGCTTCTTTCTCCTTAATTACTTCCTCTGAGCTTCATCACCTTATTTCCTCTTCTAAAAAGACTTCCTGTCCTCAGGATCCCATCCCCTCCACGTGGCTTCTCGACCCATCTCTTGCACTCTTGCCATATATCCTCACTATGTTTAACACTAGCTTGTCCACGGGTATTTTTCCTTCCCCCTGGAAGCATGCCCTAATCCGTCCCATTCTTAAAAACTCTTCACTTGATCCTTCAGTTCCCTCTCACTATCGTCCTGTATCTAACCTTCCTTTCCTTTCCAAGCTACTCGAAAAGTTTGTTTTTGCCCAACTCTCACACTACCTCGATTCTATTAATTTTCTTCACCCCCGCCAATCGGGTTTCCGCACGGGTCACAGTGTTGACACCATTCTTCTTGCATTCACCAATGCACTACACACGGCTCACGATCGGGGTGATATCTCGGTGGCGGTTGCTCTAGATCTCTCAGCAGCTTTTGATCTTGTCGATCACTCTCTTCTCCTCCTTCGTTTACGGGAAGCTGGTTTATGTAGTACTGTGCATCACTGGTTTCACTCTTTTCTTTCCTCTCGTTCCTGTTCTGTGCTCTCCCCCTCTTCTTCTACCCCCTCTTCTAACTCTTTCCCTCTTACCTGTGGGGTACCTCAAGGCTCTGTTTTGGCTCCTCTTCTTTTCAACCTTTTCTTAGCACCCCTTGCACTCTTAATTCAACAATCAGGAATTTCTGCTTTTCTTTATGCAGATGATATTGTTCTGCTCCATCACACCTCTCCCTCCTGTCCCGATCTCACTGCGCTTAATTCATGTCTCTCCGCTGTAGCCAACTGGTTGACCCTTCACTGTCTGCACCTTAATCTCACTAAGACCGTTGCCATTTGGTTCTCCTATGGGTCTACACCCCCTACCCTTGCCCCCTCCTTTTCTGGGTCCCCTGTCCCATTAGTCTCTACCTTTCGCTATCTTGGTGTCCACTTTGATTCTGATCTCTCTTTTCAGTCACATCTTTCTCACATTACCAAATCTTCTTTCTATTTCCTCCGGCAAATACGTGCAGTACGTCCCTTCTTGTCCTCGGCAGCCCTCACCACCCTGGTGTTGTCTTTGGTTATCTTGCGTGTCGACTTTGCAAACTCTGTTCTTATTGGTCTTCCTAAGTCTCGCTTATCCCGTTTACAACGCATACAACATACTGCCGCTCGCCTTATTTGTCATGCCTCCCCTCGCGATCACATCACTCCCCTCCTGTTTCACCTCCACTGGTTACCCTTTCCTTACCGTTCCCAATTCAAGCTCCTCACCCTGGTACACAAAGTACTCCACACTGGCTCCCCCCAATATCTTGCTGATTTACTTTCTCTCCACTCCCCTCGGTACACTCCCCGTTCCTTTCATCTTCACCGTCTAGCCCTTCCTTCCCCCTCCCACGCTCATCTACAGACCACCTGCTCCTCTGCTTTTTTCTTTATTGGCCCCGCCCTCTGGAACTCTCTACCTCCCTCCCTCCGGCTCGAACCACTTTTCTCAACTTTTAAGCAAAACCTAAAAACACACCTTTTCTCTCTGGCTTTCGATGTGCCCTCTCCTTTTGTGTAATTTCCTTTTCCCGTCCCTAACCTCCCCTTGTTGTCTCTTCCCTACCCCCTCCATGTCTCTCCTGTCTACTCTTTTAAACAGAAATTGTACTCTTTTAAACGGATATTGTATTTCTTTTCCTTTCCAGGCTTCGGCCTCTTTTTAGACAATTGTTTTTATATTGTACATCGCTTTGATTTTTGTAGAAAGGCGATTTTATCAAAACTAATAAACATAAACATAAACATAGAGCTTGCAGCTCGCTGATGCTGCGAGTTGAAGTGAGGGCAATAAGGAAGATGACCTTCCAAAATAGAAACTTAAGTGAAGTGGTGGCTAAAGGTTCAAAAAGTGACCTTCGAAGTTGAGCCAAAACCACATTCAGATCCCAGGCCATTGGAGGGGGCTTAATGGGTGGTTAAAGCGTGCTACTAAGGGGTGTGAGTAGATAGGCTGTCCATCCACTGATCTGTAAGAGGCTGCAATGGCACTAAGGTGAACTCTCACTGAGTTGGTCGGAAAACCTATCAAGGATAAGTGGAGGAGATATTGTAGAAGTGACTCCACCAGGCAAGAAAAGGGGTCAAGGTCCTTTTGCGAGCACCACAGGGCAAATGTGCACCATTTGGATGCATAAGATCACCTGGTGGAATCCTTACGTGATGCAAGGAGGACATCCTTGACCACCTGTTGTAGATCAAAGTCAGTGAGCACTAGCCTTTCAGCAGCCATGCTATCAGGCATAGGAAGTGAAGATTGGGATGAAGAGCATCCCGTGGTACTGAGAGAGAAGGTTGGGCGCACATCCCAGTCTGAGAAGCTGAGTCTGTGCAAGGCGAAGAAGTAGAGGACACCACTGTTAACAGGGTCAAAAGGGGGTTATGAGAATCATCAAGTGGGTATGCATAGAGCAGTCCCTATCCCCAGTGGAGAAGGAAGGTGTCCGGGGCCTGTTGGTGTAGAGGTGGAACCCTGGAGCAGAAGCAAGAAAGCTGCATGTTTTGTGGAGTGGCGAATAGATCTATGAGTGGAGCTCCCCACATTTGAAAGATCCAAGAAGCTGTATCTCGATGCAAGGCCCATTCGTGTGGACGAAGAATATGGCTTAATTTGTCTGCTAGGACATTGAGTTTGCCCAGGAGGTACACCGCTCTGAGGTGGATGTGGTGAGAGATGGCAAAGGACCATAAGTGAATTGCCTCTTCACAAAGGGGATAGGATGCCGTTCCCCCCTGCTTGTTTATGTAAAACATGGCAACCTGGTTGTCTGTTCAGACTAGAACAGATTGCCCCGATAGCTGGGGTTGAAAAACCTGAAGAGCACTTGTCAGTGCCATAGTTCTAGCAGGTTGATCTGCAGGGCAGATTCTTGTTGTGTCCACAGTCCCTATGTGGTCAGGTTGTTCGAATGAGCTCCCCAACCCAGTTTAGAAACATCCGTCATCAGGGTACATCCAGGTGGAGGCAACTGAAAAGGTGATCCAATGAGTAGGTTTTGTGGGAGACACCACTACTGAAGGGACGTGATAAGTTGAGGTGTGATGTGAATCTAGTACCTGAGGCGACCCTTTGTTTGTGTCCATTGGGAAGACAGAGTCCACTGCGCTTAACACATGTGTAATCGAGCATAGTGGATGACATGGACTGTGGAGGCCAAGTGTCCCAATTGCCATAGCATGTCCCGAGCTGTTACATGGTTCTGATGTTGTACCTTTTTTGCAAGCTTGATGAGGTTGGCACAGTGATCCTCTGGGAGGAAAGCTCAGGCCTGTCGAGTGTCTAGGAGTGCTCCGATGAACTCCAGTCATTGGATGGGAGCGAGGTGGGACTTTGGGAAGTTTATGACAAAACCCAGGTGTTGGAGCAATGTGATGGTGCGATGAAGGAAGAGTGGTACCTCTTGGGAGGAGTCTCCCCTGATCAGACAGTCATCCAAGTAAGGGAAGATGAATACCCCCAGGGTACATAGATAGGCAGCGACGACTGACATGCATTTTGTGAAGACCCTTGGAACAAAGGCTAGACCAAAGGGGAGAACCCAGTATTGATCATGGTTACCTTGAAACATAAAATGCAAATACTGTCTGTGCAAAGGATGCATCAGTAAATGCATGTGCGCTTCTTTTAGCCAATTGTGTCTCTGAAGATATGGCAGTAGAGTTCCTAGGGAGATCATTAGAATTTTTCTCCGACCAAGAACTTGTTTAGGTATCTGAGATCTAAGATGGGCCTGAAGCCTCCTGTTTTCTTTGGAATGAGAAAGTATGGGGAGTAGAAGCCCAACTTTGATTAAGGAGGAGGAAGTCTTTCTATGGCACCCTGGTGGACAACAGGGTGGCCATCTATTCTTGTAAGAGTGTGCTGTGAACGGTTGTATGGGATAATATTCTGTGAAGCAGGTGGGGGTAAGGTTTTGAAGTGAAGCTGATAACCCCTTTGGACAATCTGAAGTGTGCACTGCTCTGATGTCATGAGGTGCCACCTATGGGCATAGTGAAAAGGTCTGTTTGCAATGTGGAGGGGCTGGGGGCCCTCCTAAGCAAATTAGCAATGCACTCTAGGAAGCAGTCAAAAAAAAGCAGGTAAGATGTTTTTAGAATAAAAAGAATTCTTGGGAAGAACCTCTCTTTTGGATGGGTCAGTTGTCGTCCTGGAAAGGCATTTTAGAGTGAAATCATCTGTTTCAATCTCCCCTGCTTTTTCCCTCCAATCCTTGCCAAAAAGGTTTTTGCCAGTACATGGGATGGTGGCCATTTCATCCTGGACCCATTGCTTGATGTCTGAGGTCTGTAACCAGGCCATTCTGCGAGCCTCAATACAGATTGCTGAAGCTCTGCTTAGGGACTCAGACATCAAAGCGGCCCTGGTAAGAAACTTAGAAATGTTCTAACTTTGCTTAATGAGGGTCTGTAATGCACCCTGCTTATACTCTGGAAGCAGGGAGGAGAAAGTCTCCAGATCCCTGATGACATCCTTCAGAAACATGCCCATGTAAAGCATGTGAGGCTGACATGCATACCTGGAAACACTGACACCCAAAGGCATCAAGTGTCCTAGATTGTCTGCCAGGAGGCAGGGATTAATGTTTTTTGGAACTTTTTATTCAGTGCATCGCCAATTCCACCACTAGGGAGTGGTGGGGAAGCTGAGGTTTTTGGAAAACTGGGTACTCTGGTACTCAGTACATGGAGTACAGGGGGAACTGTGAGCAGGGCTTCCCACATGTGGAGCATAAGGTCTTGAAGGATACAATAAACTGGTAAGGTAGCAGCCTTTTTGGGCATTGGAGGGGTCCAAAGGGATGTCAGAAAGTTCCCGGGAATCAAGTGACCCCATGTCAGTTTCTGAAGAACCTGAATTAAGAGTCCAGCAAGAAATCAAAGTATCAGCAATCATAGCTTTGACCTCGATGCTTCGTGGAAGTTGACGGTTGATGTTGTTACCGATACTCTGAGGTATTGGAACTGACAGGAATGGGAGCCTAAGTCTTTTGGATACCAGGGGCATGGATCAGTCCCAAATGAGAAATAGGCCTCGGGTGCTCCGATGATGCCAGCTTGAGGGCCTGTATCAGAGTCGTACAGTGCTCGGCAGTAGGCTCGGTACCAAAAGCCTGAACTCCTGAAGCTCTTGATGTTACAGGTACCGAGGCTGCCAGGATTGCTGCCAAACTCCTCTTGAGAGCCAGTAAGCGCTGGTCCAGGGAGATGGCAGATGACTGGGTGGAATCAAGTAGGGGTCTCTGAGCCACCATCCAAGAAAAAGGAACCGGTAGCTCTCCGGAGGTCAATGCCTCAAGAGCATCCCAGAACCCCATATGTGTTTTGGAGAACACATCCTCCCACCAGGGCTGTTTGTCTGGCCAATCTGCATCAGAAGCATCTCTAGGGAAGTCACGATTCTTATGTTGGGACTTTTCCCTGTCATCGGAATCGGTCTTTGATACAAAGATTTGGAAATAGCCACAGATTTTAACTTACTTCTGTGTTTGGACTTTGAAGAAGTCTGAGACCCATGAGAAGAAGTCGATGCCCTCCATAAAGTGGAAGCCACTGAAACAGAGTCCAAGGCAAACGATGATCCAAATTGCCTGGCTCGGTTTTTGAGACATCTCTTTGTCATTTGCTGGCACAAAGGACAAGAAGTGGATTCATGGTCAGGATCCACACATTTGCAACACCAGTCATGTTTATCAGTGGCCGAAATGGTACTGGCACACTTGGTACATTTTTTAAAACTGTCTGGCTTTTCCATGCCTGAAAAAATTGCCTTTGAAGAGTGAAGACAAGGCTATGGTGACTTAGAGGACTAGGCCAGCGGTGAGAATCAATAGAAAAGAAAAAAATTAAAATAAAAAGAAATAAATATCAGGATTTGTGTCTGACTCAACTGTACCAACGTCAACGGAAAGGCAAAAGCACAATGTACCCCAAAGGGCACTAAAAAAAGAGTTTTTCAATGGTGAAAGGACGGTGAGTCCGCGGACAACGAAGAACTGAGGAGATAAGTTGGGAAGGCGGGAAGACAGGCACTCGGGCATAGAGGAGTGCTCCCAACGGCTTTCCTATTGGATGCTGGGGAGGGTTCCTACGCGGGCTCCATCGGGGATATCACCCATATGTTAAGACTGCATTCCTGCTTGTTCCTAGAGATAGTACATTACAGTTAGCATAGGGAACACAGCATGTGCTGTCAATGTTGCAATTATCACCAGTGTACATAATGACACCTCAATGGGTGGGATTAAGTACACCCACGCTAACTGCACCCATGTTATTATATGCTTCCTGCGGTAACTTCTGACTGGCAACATCCCTGACTTATTGGCAACACCCCTGATAGTTACCACGGAGGCTTTGCATATTAGTTCTAGCACTAAGTGCAAAAACCTAATGCACTTTAGTAAAAGGGCTACTCCTCCACAAAAAGGGCCCCTTAAATGACAGGAAAAAAATGAACATTTCAGGTTTTTTCCCGTCTCGTAGTGTGCAGTATTACTTAAATAGGGAATACTATTAGTGACATAGCACCAAAGATGAAAATAAATAAATAAATAAAATAAAATAAAATAGAAAATCCTGTAAATGTCACAGGAATGAAACAAAACAAAACGTTTTAGCCTGCATATCCCCAGAAGCATGAACAGAAATAATCCATAGTACTGAGAGCAAGGGAAATGCCCAGCTCCCAGGCCAGGTCTGCCTTATGAAAAAAGCAACTACTAATGACAGAAGAGTAAATATGCCTGATTCCAAAGAGCTCCAAAGAGCCTTGCCCAGGTGGTATTCTCTCCTAGATGATCCGCTGCTCTTCCTAAAAGATGGTCATGCACACACTGTTACTGAATCACCTCATGCACTTGCCTATCCATCCCATTCCAGCTTGCTTCTACAATACTAGATTGTTTACTCTTTCAAAAAGTAAAAAAACTAGGAGACATGCAAAGAAGTTATGAGAACAAATTGGAAAAAATTATTTTTTCACTTAACACAAGCTCTAGAATTTGCTGCAGAAAAATGTGGTCAAAGCTATTATTGTACCTGGTTTTAAAAAGGTTTGGACATTAACCATTAAAGTGAACTTAAGGAAATCCACTGTTTATCCCTAGATTAAGCAACCTGGAATCAATAGATCTTTTGGGATCCTGCCAGGTACTTCTGACCTTGATTGGCTACTACTGGAAACAAGACAGAGTTTGATTGACCTAGGGTCTGAACCAGGATGAGCATTAAACTTCTTTGGTTCCTATAACGCTTTATTATTCTTTTATCTTAATAGTTATCGCTTATCTGCCCCTTCCCTCACTCCTAGCCCCAACCATCTAGCCTTCTCCAAAATACAGAATAGATCACAGTGGCTGTCCTAGGAATAAAGGTCTCAATGAAGACCTTGCCAGGATTTGTTCTGAACACTATATTTACTGGGGCTAGAAAACGCCAACCACATTTCATTCACCCAAATTTTCATTTCAAGGGGGTAAATCAGCCTGATATAAAAGACCCAATATTCAAATGGGTTTATCCTGTTACCAGGGCTTGATGAAATCCCCTCTAACCACTATGGCCCTTTCCAGAAAGTACCGGGGCAGTCTGTGGGTGGGGAAATAGCAGTGCAAGGACCTATCCTGTTAGTGGTGATTGTCAGTCCATTAACTGGAAAAGTGAACACATAAAATTGGAGATACAAAAGTATAAGGGTGGGGTCCTTTTTCCCTTCCAGCACTTATATCACTTACCCTGGGACGTCCGTTAATCCTCTGGGTTGAGGAATTACCTTACCTTCTCTGTCTGGGATCCCAGGGGAACAAATACACACACACGCACATAAGTAGCATGCAAGTTTAAGGATCCCACCCTTACAAAAAGGAGGACTAACTTTATGCAGTCAGGCTATCCGGATAGCTGGCAGTGGTCACCGCTGAAACTGGATATTCAGCAGAGGCCACTATCCAGGCACCTCTGTTATATCAGATTTCATTATTGGTCTGCTAACTGCATTAATCCCTTTCAATATCAGGCCCCAAGAATTTTATCATTCAGACACTTCAAAAATACAGCCTTCGAGTGTCCAAACTTTTAGATGATTGAAAAGTCTACATGCACCCAAAGTATTCTAATGAATGCACACGTGCATAGGAACTAATTAATCATTGTATATATTCAGAATGGACTGAAGCTATGCCCCTCAAATTTCAGTTCTCTGAGCTCTCTCACTCTGCAGAGGAGCCACTCCTTTGCTTGGAATTTGTGAAATGTTAACATGAGCATGCACATCCTTGTCTCCCCTTCTCTGTATACCCCCAGTGTAACCCCTTTTTATCTCCTTGAGATGGCATATCCTATTTAGAGGTTAATAACAGGTGTTCACCTTCAGAGGCTGCACTAAGTAGATGCTTCTACTGTGTCTGGAAACAGGTTCTTTGGGATGGGACTGGCAGATGCCTGGAGGCCTTAGGCTTAGGGAGTCACACTCTGGCATAGTCCACTACAACAAATAAATTGCCCTGACTGTGCATTTGTTTCACAGTGGAAAAGTCTGCCTACCATTAGACAGTACAAGCATAAAAATAACAGAATGGTACGAAGTTCAAAAACATCTGCAAAGTTACAGCTTCCAGGCCTCAGGGAGAGACTCCACTACTGAAGCAGAAGAAGATGTCATTCATAGACACAATACCTGAAAGCTTCTTGAACACTCACCAAAAGGAAAACCTGAGACTCCCGCCATTCCCTAAGGTTTTTCTCTCTTTCCTCAAGAAAACTCTGAGATACTCCCTTTCTCATCCAATTCACACCCAAAAAGTTTAAAAGCTTGTAGATGTATGTCTGCAGACTGGCTCCTTTCCCTTTAAAATAGAGACTGGCACCCTCTGTGACACCACTAAACTACTTCAAACTGGAGAAGGAATCTCCTGCACTTTTACATAGAAAGAAAGGGCAGCTCCCTTTGCTTCTGAGAACCAGACGAAAGCACAGCCCTCCAGGCCATCCCTCTCTGCTCCTCCCAGACAACAATCTTCAGGGAATACAGAACCCTGTTTTTTATAGAGATATTCTACTCTCTGGGGAACAGTAGATCCTCCCTTTCTCTTATATCACCTCTGCTGAACCCTTCCAAACCTGAAAAGCTCCTCATTTCAATTATAGGGGTCACTCCACATGTTAGAGAGTCTTCCTCAATCTGTAGTATCTTTCAAAATCCATTTTACAAAAAATATATATATATCAGCACATCTGGGCTTCTGTTCTTCTAGGCTCTCTGATAGCATGCAAATTACTCTTTTGAAATCTATCCTTTGTGTTCACCACATTTCATGACAAGGCACTCACCTGTTTTTTGAGTTCTGACACAGCACTGTTCTATGCTGCTTTCAGTCACCTATGTAGCCTAGTGATTAGAACACTGGCTTGGTAACCATGCAACCAGGGTTTAATTCCCACTAGCACTCCTTGTGGCCTTGGGCAAGTCACTTAACCCTCCATTGCCTTGGAAGAAAGGCCTGGTAATCTACTTCCGGTCACCCTGCCAAGAAAACCCAGGAGCTTCTGGGTTGCCAGGAGTCAGCATTGACTCAAAGGCACACATTGCATTTTTTTGCACGTTGCTTACCAGTTCCCAGATTAATAGATCTATTGTTTGACTCAGACTTCCAAATTGTCTTTACAGCCCTGAAATCAGCCATAAACTATGCTCTCAGTGCTCCTATTAGTGATAATGAAAACAAAGCTTTTGTGGGAGTGATCAGCCTTCCCAGCTTCCTGATAACTAAATTGTTCCACCAGTTCCATCATGTTTCTGGTTCTCATTCCTATTCCTTTGACATTCAATCTGGGGCATAATCTCACTGAAGTAAACTTGATATGCATCTCCTTTGCAGGGGAAATCAGAGGATTTCAACTGGGCTGTCAGTTGTCATTTTATCAAACGGCATCCACCTCCACAGCACCCTCAAAATGTATTTTAAATATTAAAAGGATAATTTTTTAAAAGTTAGCACTACTTCAAAATTGTTTTTAAATATACAGTAGCTAAAAATTCTGCAAAATGCAGAAAATCACAATGGGTCAATATTACTAAAGCTTAGCACTCACTAATGGGTGTTAGCATGCATTGCTGCCATGCCCATAGAAATAAAAATGGGCTTGGGAGCTGCTTTACTTTCTGCTTGCCACCTGAGGGCATTCCATCTGCCTGCCTGATCTTCCAGCATTGCTGCGGACAGCTCAACTCCACCCAAGGGCCCTATAAAAGCCATGTTGGTTTGTGTTACCATCAGGAGCTGCTTTACTTTCTGCTTGTCACCTGTGGGTGTTCCATCTGCCTGTCTGGTGTTCCAACATTGCTGCAGTCAGCTTGATTCCACCCAAGGGCCCTATAAAAGCTATTGCTATTTACAGCACGCGGCCGGGAACGTGCACTAAGGGGCATGCAACAGGGGGTAGGATCTGCCCCTTGTGAGCCCCTTAGGATTGCAAGATTGAGGTGAGCTGAGGTTATTCCATTTATCAACAGGGATGCCTGGAAAGAGGAAGCCAAAGGTCAGTAAACAGATGTCTATGGGAGTGGGCCCTATGGATAAACATTTGGTGATGAAAGTCAGTGACTATCAACATGCTGGCTTCCTCTGAGGGACCTTCTTTAAGTTCCCTACAGCAAACTCTGTCTCCCCCGCCCAGACCTTCTTTGCAGCAAAGTTCCTTAGATGCTTCTGCAGAACCTGTTTTTGCTCTGAAAAATTCTGGAACTGTCACCACTTGCCCTAAACCAGTTATTTGTTCTTTGGAAAAGAATATGGTTCAACTCCCTGGACCTCAGGTGTCTTAGGATGTATGGGAAGTGGTGACACATATTGAGAAGTTTATGTCTACTACTGTATTTCAGCTTTATGATTTTTCTCAAGAGACTGCTACAAAGTTTACACAGGTGGATGTCCAATTGGAGACTTTGGATAGGAAAGTCTCCTTATTGAATACACAGGTGACTTCCTTGAGTAATGTTGGTATGTCCTCTATTAAGGATAGCCTTGTAATGCACCACAAGCTTGAAATTCTTGAAAATTCAATTTGTTGTAAAAATTAGAGTTTTTGCAATTTCCAGTTACTCGTTTATTATGCCTGAGATTCTTGTAAGGAAGTACTTCAGGGAAATATTGCTTTTATCAAATGCAGATGATATTTTGATTTCCAAACTTTATTATATTCCTGATAAGTTAGTGAAGGCTTCCTCTGGACAGGAGGGAGACGATAATCTGGTTCTAAAACCTGACTTGAATCTTTCTGCCTTTCTAGAGGATTCCTAGGATGTCGACACTAGAGCCACTTTAGTGGGGTTTTTGTTAAGGATGCTGATAAAGTTTGATGCTGGATTTAGTACTCACCAACGGAGATAGGTGTCGAATGTCCAGGTGGATGCCCATGTGAGCAGCAGCGATCATCATATGGTGTGGTTTGAGATAAAAACCAAGACAGAGTCCAATCACAACAAGCTCAAAGTCCTAGACTTCAAAAATGCTGACTTCAGTTAAATGGCCAAGTACCTGAAGGAGGAGTTGGCAGGGTGGGAAGAGGTAAGGGAAGTGGAATTGCAATGGGCTAAACTAAAGGAGGCAATATAAAGGGGCAACAGATATATATGTAAGGAAAGTAAATAAAATCAAGAGGAAAAGAAAATCTATTTGGTTCTCCAAAGAAATAACTGCACAAATAAAAGCAAAAAACACCGCTTTCACAAAATTCAGAAATTCACAAACAGAGGAACACAGAAAAGAATACAGGATAAAGCTAAAAGAGACAAAAAGAGAAACAAGGATAGCAAAATCAAAGAAGGAAGAAAAGATGGCTAAAGATCTAAAGTGTGATGACAAAACTTTTTTCAGGTATATTTGGGAGAAGAGGAAGATGAGAGGTGGAATTGCAAGACTCAAAAGGTTCTGAGAATGGATTTGTGGAAAGTGACATTGAAAAAGCAAAGAATGCTAAACTAATACTTCCATTCTATTTTCACTAAAGAATATCCTGGAGAAGGTCCACCTATGACTGACAGATATACAAATGGAATGGAGTAGATACTACACCATTCACAGAAGATGAGAACAGTTTGAAAAACTGAAAGTGGACAAGGCCATGGGACCGGATGGGAAACATCCCAGGATACTGAAACAGCTCAGAGAGGTTCTTGCAGGGCCTTTAAAGGATGTTTTAAATGGATCCTTGGTGACAGGAGAAGTTCCACAGGACTGGAGAAGGGCTGATGTGATACCTCTTCACAAAAGTGGTAATAGGGAAGAAAGCGTAGTTACTCACTTGTAACAGGTGTTCTCCAGGGACAGCAAAAATCAGTCCTCACATATGGGTGATGTCAGCAGCGATGGAGTCCGCACGGAAGCATCTCCTCAGCTTTCAAAGAAAGCCTTTGGGAGATGCACCACGCATGCGTGATCCCCTTCCCGCCCAAGGGTGCCATCTTGCCTTGGTCTCCTTTTTTTCCCGGGGCCCTCCAGACGTCTGTCCAATTTCCCCCAGAAAAAGTGTCTTTTTATCTTGTTTTATCTGGTACATGTACCAGTTCCTTTCCCACGCCCAAGCAAGCTCGCCTCAGTGTCGCTCTTCGGGTTCATTCTCATTCTTCTTTTGTTTTTCTCGAGGTGTTCCTCAACCGGTGCTTTGTGACCTTTTTTGGCCACAGGTCTCACACCAATGTCCGGGTGGCAGGGTCCCTTTTTTTCCCCCAATGGCCTCCAGTGGCTTCAAGAAATGTGTTATCAAGTTATCATGCCCTGTTCAATGTAATTTCAGTTTGTTCAATGTAAACCGCACTGATGCAGAATAGCGCGGTATATAAGAGAATGTAAATAAATAAATAAATAAATAAATGATAGGTGCAGTAACATGATGTCCCTCACATGACTGCTGCTACGACGACTTGGACTGCGAACTTTGCAAGGCCATGATCACAAAGGCCATCAAGAGCCATCAGCTGCAGCAGGAAAAGATCTTTCACAAGTTCAACTCTACCCCGGAGTCTCCACAACACCGATCTTCAGGGCACCCTCCTGTACCTCAGTGCCCGCGATGCGCAGGCTGCCTCCGAGTCCCGCAGACGCGGTTCCTCTGAGAGGGAATCCCTGGAGGTGGAACACAAGAAATCAAAACCCTCGAAGACTACCTCAGAGGATGAGTTCAGGAAGACAAGGAAATCCCATTCCAGGCCCTGCAGTCCCCAGTATGATTCCAAGGGGTCGGAGCGAGAGCAGCATCACAAGCTGCCCCAGAAGGAGTTGTTGGCATCCAGTGACCAGCCTCGGACACCGGAAGCCATTTTCATCGAGGACTCCCCATAGACAGAGCAGACGCTCAGCCTGAAGTCTTCGGTGCCTTCGTCGAAGGCTGCAGAGCTAACTGGTATGGAGACCAAGATAGTGGCCTTAGAGCATAGTATCTCTGCCCTCCTGGCCCAGCAGTAGGCGTTCATGTCCAGCTCCTCCAGTTCATCCGTCCCAAGAACTGGACCCTCTGTCCCTTGACCTCTTTAGTAATTTTTGTTGGCTTGCCTGCTCTGTATGATTGGACTTTTCTCGTCTTTCCTTTTTAATTTTGTAGTTCTTTTCTGTTTTCCAAGGCTCGGCCTTATGCTCTTTTGTTTAAAAATAAATTGTAAACCACCTCGACGTAACAAGAGGCAGTATATCGAATGTCAAAATAAACATAAACATACAAGACTTATCAATAAACTGAACAGCCTGGGGATGGGTCCCAAGGTGGTAAACTGGATCAGAAACTGGTTGATTGACAGACGACAGAAGGTGATGGTAAAAGGAGCTCACTCGGATGAAAGGAAGGCGAGTAGTGGCATGCCCTAGGGATTGGTCCAGGGACCGGTACTGTTCAATGTATTTGTAAGTGATATTGCTGAAGGAGTGAATGGAAAAGTCTATCTTTTTGCAGATGAAACGAAAATTTGCAACAAAGTGGACTCCCCTGAGGGAGTGGATAACATAAGGAAAGATCTACAAAAGCTGGAAGAATGGTCTAATGCTTGGCAGTGAAGATTTAATGTGAAGAAGTGCAGTGTCATGCACTTGGGATGCAGAAATCCAAGGGAACTGTTGGTGTGCACGGGCCAGGAAGGACCTCGGAATGACTGTTTGAGGACCTCGAGGTAGGGAAACAGTGTGACAAGGCGGTGGCCAAAGCCAGAAGGATGCTGGGTTGCATACAGAAAGGAATTACCAGCAGAAAGGAAGAGGTACTAATGACCTTGTACAAGTCGCTGGTGAGGCCTCACTTGGAACAGTACATTCAGTTCTGGAGACCAAATCTCACAAAGGATATAAAAAGACTGGAAATGGTTCAGAAGAAGGAAACCAAAATGATTTGGAGCCTTCGCCAGAAGACGTATGAGAAGAGACTTGAGGACCTAAATATGTATAAGCTAGAGGAGAGGAAGGACAGGGGAGATATGATACAGACCTTTAAATATTTAGAGTATTAATGAACAAACAAACTTTTTTCAAAGACAGAGAAGCTGTAAAACTAGAGGGCATAACATGAAGCTGCAAGGGTGTAAACTGAAAGGCAATGTCAGGAAACACTTTTTCACTGAAAGGGTGGTAGATGCTTGGAACGTGCTCCTGATGGAAGTGGTGGGGGCAAATACAGTGGCAGAATTCAAAACGTCACGGGACAGACAGTGGATCCCTTTATAGCAATAGGATAAAATCAAAATAAATGTAACTATTTCTTATATCTCAACAAATAGGGGTAACCTGCACGGAGCGGTGGGTACAACCCTAAACAAAGGCATGGGGAGGGGTGAACTGCACAGAGCGGCAGGTGCACCTACTCTTGCCACCTTGCTGGGCAGACTAATGGACCATGCTGGTCTTTATCTGCCGTCATATACTATGTTACTATGTAAAGTGTTAGTTTTGAAGTATTATTTTAAATTCAAGGATTCTTTGTTTTGTGGTGCTAGATTACAAATATTTCCAGATGTTTCAAAGGTTACTTAAGTAAGAAGAAAAGCTTTTCTTTCCTTGAAACTACGGGTACTATCTCTTGCTGGCACCTTTTACCTTAGGTTCCCCTGTAACTGTGTAATTACATTGAGTGGGGTTATATTTGTTTTCCTAGATCCTTCCTGCTTGGAAAAAGCATTTGGTAGAAAAGGAAACTGCCACACCTTAGGTCATGGCATTAGGCAGGTACTGCACCATTATCTCTGGTGCTATATTGGAGTGAAATTGGTTAGCAGTATTTGTATGGCTTTGTTGCCATTTGATTCTCCTTAGGGGAAAAAAATAACTTTCTTGTATAACTAATGTTCCTCATGATGTGAGCTGATTTCTTTTGTTTTATTTGATAAAGAGAAATTAGATATCCTGGCTGGCACCTCCCACCAGCTCCCAGTGATCTAATGACAAAGCAGACTCAAAGGAGCAACAAATAAGTAGATATAATATTAAATACAATTTAACTCTTAACACTGAACTAAAACGCCGTAAATGAGAAGATAACTCTCCCGCTCCCGTTTGCAGAAATAGGACAGAAAGGAGAGAGAAAAAAGAATACAAGTTATACTTTACCTGAATAGAGAGCACATTTGCTGAACTGGATTGTAGTCATCGTGCATCACACAGCATGCTTTGCGGAAGCTGACCAAAAGCCCCCCCGGGTGGGAATCGGGACTGGAGTTCCTCAAGGAACAACAACTAGCAGGTAAGTCTAAATTCTCTTTCCTTATCGTCCCTCCAGTTCAGTCCCTCACCTCTGGGATGTAACAGAGCAGGTGGGAGGGACCTGTCCACCTGAACCGCAAAACTGCCAACCCAAAACAGGCATTTCCCGCCGCTTGAACATCCAGGCGGTAATGTTTACTAAAAGTATGCAAGGAAGACCAAGTGGTTGCTCTGCAAATCTCAACCTGTGGAACTAAGCTATGCTCCGCCCATGAAGCCGCTTGAGCTCTAGTAGAATGAGCCCACAGACCCAAGGGCACTTGACGACCTTGCAAGATATACGCTGACGTTAATGCTTCACAAACCATCCGGAAATTGAAGCTTTGGCCGCCACCTCACCTTTACGCGGCCCACCAAAGAGAACGAGCAAACGGTCAGACTTGCGGAAGGACTCCAAGACCTTCAAGTATCGCCGAAGTACCCTCTTAATGTCTAACAAACGCAAACTACGGTCCGACGTGGTCTCCCCCGAAACACCCAAAATGGGCAAAGAGACCGACTGATTCACATGAAATGGCGAAACTACCTATGGTAGGAAAGACGGTATGGAATGCAACACCACTTTTTCCCTAGAAAAAATCAGAAACGGTTCCCAACAGGACAAAGCATGCAACTCAGATTCGACGTGCAGAGCAAATGGCTACCAAAAATACTGTCTTCAAAGTCAAATCCTTTAGGGAAGCCTGATGCAAAGGCTCAAAAGGCTCCCTTGTCAAGGCTCCTAAAACCAGGTTGAGATCCCACGGAGGAGAAACCACCCTGCGCGAAGGACGAAGACGGGATACCGCTCTCAAGAAACGTACAACATCGGCATAGACCCCCAAAGGAACACCTTGCACCTTTCCTCGGAAACAAGAAATAGCTTCCAACTGCACCCTTAACGAACTAGCAGCCAATCCCTTATCGAACCCGTCTTGCAAGAAACTCAACACTGTCGGTACAGATACTGAGGCTGGACAAAACTGACGTTGAGCACACCAGTCCTCAAAAACACACCAGACGCGCACATATGCTAAGGAAGTGGACCTCTTTATGGCCAGAAGCAAGGTGTCAATCACTGCCTTGGAATAACCCTTCTTCCATAACCGAGTCCTTTCAATGGCCAAACCATAAGCGAGAACCGATATACCTGAGGCATTCGTAGAGGACCCTGAAGCAGCAGATCCTCCCTTAGCGGCATGTGCCACATTTCCCTGTCGAGCAGACACACCAGCACTCGTCCTATGAGCGCCCAAGGGGGAAACACGTAGAGGAGACCGTGAGCGGGCCATTGTTGGAGTAAGGCATCTAGACCTTCCGACATTTGTTCTCGTCGCCTGCTGTAAAAGCGACTGGCTTTGGCCAACCGAAAGGTCGCCATGAGATCCATAACCGGAGATCCCCACTTGAGGACAATCTGAGCAAACACCTCCAGATGAAGCTCTCATTCTCTGGGATCCACTTGAACCCGGCTGAGAAAGTCCGCCGTCACATTATCCATTCCCACAATGTGCGCCGCCGACAGAGCCTGAAGCCAAGGATCTACCCAATTGAAGAGACTTTCCGCCTCCATTTCCAGAGCCGCACTTCCCATGCCCCCTTGACAATTGAGGTACGAAACCATCGCGGCATTGTCCAAGAGCACTCAAACCGCTCGACCCCGTAAGGTGGATTTGAAGCCAAAAAGCACTAGAGCTACCGCTCGCAACTCCAGCCGATTGATGGACCATTTGGCTTCCTGTTCGGTCCAGCTGCCTTGCGCAAAGAGCTCTCCGCAATGAGCTCCCCATCCTGCAAGACTGGCATCCATTAACACTGGCATCCACTGCGATTGTTCGAGAGGCATGCCTGCCACAATGGACAGGGGAGGTGCTTGGACAGAGAGTCGTTCTGGTGACACCATCGATGGAGCAGCGACCTCTGTAAGGGATGCATGTGAGCTCTGGCCCACGGTACAACTTCCAGAGTCACCGCAATTGTCCCTAACACATGGAGATAGTGCCAGGCCGATGGTGCAAGAGTCTGCAAAACATCACGCACCAGAAGCCGCAGGCCCTGGGCTCAGAGATCCGGCAGGAAAACCGATCTGACATGAGTGTTGAAACGAACTCCCAAATACTCTAGAACTTGCATCGGAATTAATTGGCTCTTGGCTGTATTGACCACCCAACCGAGCCTCAGCAGGAACGCTACCACTTTGTCTGTCACTCATACACTCTCGGCCCTGGACTTTGCCCGAATCAACCAATCGTCGAGATAGGGATGAACTAATACTCCCTCCTTCCAAAGATCCGCCACCACGACCACCATAACCTTGGTGAAGGTGCGCGGAGCCATCGACAGACCGAAGGGCAACGCCTAAAACTGAAAATGCCCCCACAGTAGCGCAAATCGTAGAAACCTCTGATGCTCTGGCCTGATCGGAATGTATAAATATGCTTTGGTGAGATCGAGAGATGTCAAAAACTCCCCTTGACAAATCGCCACTATAACCGAATGTAAGGTCTCCATTCGGAAATGAGGTACCCGCAAACAGCAGTTTACCCCTTTGAGATCCAGAATCGGGCGGAAGGCCCCGTTTTTCTTTGGCACCACGAAATAAACTGGAGTATCGGCCGATGCCGTAGTGCTCTTGCAGAACCGGAACCACTGCTCCCAGCTGCAAAAGATGAGCCAGAGTCTCCCATACCACAATCGTCCTTTCTCGCCCCCTGCACGGCGAAATGACAAAAGAGTCGACCACCAGACAAGCAAACTCGAGAGAATAACCTTCAAGAACGACCTCCAACACCCACTGATCAGATGTTATCTGGACCCAGGCAGGAAGAAACTCCCAAAGTCGACCCCCTACCGGCTGAATTCCTGCCTGGGTCTACCTCGCTTCATTGCACTGTCCGAAAAACAGAGGAAGAGGGACTAGCAAATCCTCTGCCCACTCCCCAGAATCCTCTAAATCTTTGCCCTCAAGAGGAAAACCATCCTCTTTGAAAACCTCCCAAACAGGAGGTACGAAAATGCCTAAAATCCCGAGGTTGCCCACGGGAAGGTAATGGGGCTCGGCCCTGCTTCGGTTTATTCTCCAGCAAGCGACCTCCTTTAGAATCTCACAAATCCTTGACCAGCTTATCAAGATCTTCTCCAAACAATAGCTTCCCCTTAAAAGGAAGCTTGCTCAGACGTGACTTGGAGGAACTGTCCGCCACCCAGTTCCTGAGCCAAAGATAGCGGCGTGCGGCTACCAAGGAAGCCATGCTATTTGCCAAACCTCTAATAAGATCATAGAGGACATCGGCCAAATATGCGGAACCTGACTCTAGTCTTGTCACATCAGCTAGCTGCTCCTGCATTTGCTGAACTGGTTGCTGCAAACGCTGCGACCAGCGAAGGCATGCTCTCGCAACCCAAGCTCCACAAATAGAGACCTGCAGAGCCAGAGCATTAACCTCAAAAACTTGCTTCAATAAGGCGTCCACCTTCTGATCCTGTATGTCCTTCAAAGCCACACTGCCTTCAACTGGAATGGCAGTCTTCTTCATGACCGCTGAAACTGCCGCATCTATACACGGAAAAGGAAACGCTTCCCGTTCTTGATCCGCCAAGGGATAGAGACGATTCATGGACCTCACACCATGCAAGCCTGCCTCTGGCACATCCCATTCATCCTGAATCATCTGCTTAACCACACGGTCAACAGGAAAAAACGCCTGGGACTTTCATACCGCCTGAATGAGAGGATCTACTACTACTACTGAGCATTTATATAGCGCTACAAGTTGTACGCAGCGCTGCACAGAGATGTAAGAGACAGTCCCTGCTCATCAGAGCTTACAATCTAGTCAAGACAAATACAGAAGGTGTAGGCAGGGATAAAGCAAGGGGAAAGAAAAAGGAGATCAGGTGGGTCAAGATCCAAAACCAGCAGCGAAGAGGTGAGTTTTCAGCCTGGATTTGAAGAGGGTTAGAGAAGGTGCCTGGCGTATAGACATAGGTAGTTTGTTCCAGGCGTAAGGCACAGCAAGGTGAAAGGAGCGAAGTCTGGAGTTAGCAGTAGAAGAGAAGGGCACAGATAGAAGCAGTTTGCTTGAAGAGTGGAGTTCCCGAGGGGGATTGTAAGGAGAGATAAGAGAAGAAAGGTAGAGAGGAGTCGCAGAGTGAATGCATTTATAGGTCAGCAGGAGAAGTTTGAACTGGATGCGGAAACGGATTGGGAGCCAATGAAGTGACTTGAGAGGAGGCGTAATATGGGCATGACGAGGCTGGTGAAAGATTAGCCGTGCAGCAGAGTGTTGAACAGATTGAAGGGGAGAGAGATGATTCAGAGGGAGACCAGTAAGGAGTAGGTTACAGTAGTCAAGACGGGAGGTGATTAAGGAGTGGATAAGCGTTTTAGTAGTGTGTTCAGAAAGGAAAGGGCGGATTTTGCTGATGTTATAGAGAAAGAAACAGCAGGTCCTAGCTATCAGATGGATATGTGTGAAGAAAGAGAGAGAGGAGTCAAAGACATCCCCCAGATTGCAGGCTGAGGAAACAGGAAGGAGAACAGAGTTATCCACAGAGACTGAGAAAGGAGGAAGAGGAGGGGAGGTTTTAGGGGGAAAGATAAGAAGTTCAGTCTTGGCCATGTTCATTTTCAAGCAGCGGTGAGACATCCAGGCAGCAAAGTCAGAAAGGCAGGCAGAGATCCGGGTCTGGATTGCTGGAGAGATTTCAGGCGTAGAGAGGTAGTTCTGGGAGTCATCAGCATACAGATGGTACTGAAAGCCATGGGAAGAGATAAGCACACCAAGGGACTGGGTGTAGAGAGAGAAAAGGAGCGGACCCAAAACAGATCCTTGGGGTACACCAACTGGGAGCGGGGTAGCAGAGGAGGAGCAGCCACCAGAACAGACACTGAAAGAGCGATGGGAGAGATAGGAGGAGAACCAGGATAGTACAGAGCCCCTAAAACCAAGCGAGGACAGGGTATTGAGGAGAAGGTTGTGGTCAACAGTGTCAAAAGCAGCAGAGAGGCCAAGAAGGATGAGGACAGAGTAAAGGCCCTTGGATTTTGCCAGGAACAAGTCACTGGAGACTTTGGCAAGAGCCGTTTCAGTAGAGTGTAAAGGACGAAAGCCAGACTGTAAGGGATCCAGGAGGGCATGAGTGGAGAGGAATTTGAGGCAGCGGCAGTGAACTGCATGTTCAAGTAGTTTAGAAATGAAGGGAAGGAGAGAGATGGTTTGATAATTAGAAGGACAGGTGGGGTCAAGTGAGGGTTTCTTGAGGAGAGGTGTGACCACAGCATGCTTGAAGTCTGCAGGGACTGTTGCAGAGGAGAGTGATAGGTTAAGAATATGAGAGATGGAAAGGACAACAGTGGAGGAGATGGGGCTTAGGAGGTGGGTGGGGATAGGATCAGAGAGCAGGTGGTGAGTTTGGAGGAAGAAAGAAGGTGTGCAGTTTCCTCTTCAGAGATCACATGAAAGGAAGAG
The DNA here is from genome assembly GCA_033557465.1 of Ichthyophis bannanicus. Taxonomy (NCBI): domain Eukaryota; kingdom Metazoa; phylum Chordata; class Amphibia; order Gymnophiona; family Ichthyophiidae; genus Ichthyophis; species Ichthyophis bannanicus. Next base: position 563,137,974 of record CM066033.1, read on the forward strand.
AGGGTAGCAGAGATAGGGGGGGGGAGAGTTGGAAGTGAAGAGGAGGAGGAGGGGAAGTAGCTGACTTTGTGGGGAATTGGAGGGTGATTTTGTGGATTTTGTCATGGGAATAGTCAGCCAGGGTTTGGGCAGAAAGGGAGGGAGGGATCAGAGGCGGAGGCACTTTGAAAAGAGAGCTGGGAGTAGTAAAGAGACGGTGAGGATCAGAGGCAAGAGAGTTAATCAGATGGACATAGTAGTCTTGTTTGGCAAGAGCAATGGCTGACTGGAAAGAGACAAGCATGAATTTGAAATGTAGAAAGTCTGCAGGGGAGCAGAATTTGAGCCAAGCATGCTCAGCAGAACGGGCACAGGAACGTAGATAGCGGGTAGTGGATGAAAGGCAGGGCTGGGGTGCAGAACGTCTCACAGGATGTGGCATGGGCAGAGCGAGAGCATCCAGAGCCAAGGAAAGTGCAGCATTATAAGAAGCCTCGTCAACAGACTTAGATGACATAGTGGAAGAAAGAGATGAAGAAATAGTGGAAGAGAGATCCAAGGGATCAATAGCATGACGATTTCTAAATAGGTTAGAGGAGACAGGAAGAGGCTGAGGCAGCAGGTGATGAAGATTAAAGCTTAAAAGGTGATGGTCAGATAAGGGAAGAACTGAGCTACAGAGGTTCGAGGGTAAGCAACTAGAGAAAAATATCAGGTCAAGGCAGTGGCCATGTTGGTGAGAGGGGGCAGTGGAACAAAGTTTAGATGTCAAACGAGGAGGTAAGGGAGAGGAGGTTTAAAGCATAAGGATCAGAGGGGTTATCGACATGAATGTTAAAATCCCCAAGAATAAGAGTGGGGGAAGAGGAATCCAGAAAGAAGGAAAGCCATGAGTCAAAGTCAGTGAGAAAGGTAGAAGCAGACTTGTCAGGAGGTCGATAAATAACAGCTACCTGGAGAGGAAGTGGAGTGAAAAAGCGGATGGAGTGGACTTCAAAAGAGAGAAAGGAGTGAGACTGAGGCAGCAGGAGGGCTTGGAATTGGCAAGAGGGAGAAAGCAGAAGCTTAACACCACCATCACGGCCAGTGGGAAGAGGCGTGTGGGAGAAATGATAGCCCCCATGACAGAGAGCAGCAGTAGATGCAGTATCATCAGGGAGGATCCAGGTCTCAGTTAGAGCAAGAAGATGTAGAGCATTAGAGATAAAGAGATCATGAGTAAAAGCAAGTTTATTAGAGATGGAGTGTGCGTTCCATAAGGCACATGAGAAAGGGAGAGTGGAAGGGGAAAGGAGAGGGATATGGATAAGATTAGAGATGTTGCATGAAGATCTCTTCTCAGAGTGAGACAGAAGTCTAGGGGGGACCAGGATTGGGGTTGATATCTCCAGATGAGAGAAGGAGTAGCAGTAGCAGAGTACGGGGCAGAGAGGAGATGGTGCGGCGGAAACGAGGGTGAGGTTGCCTTAGAGAGAGAGGAGATGGTTGAATGAGAGAGAGAAAGTGATGAAGCTCAAGAGCTGATGATATAGGGTAGAAGACAGAATGGAGGGGGAAGTGAGGACAGTAAAGGGGAGATAAGGAGGGGAGGAGTGAAGATGCTGGTAAGAGGGGAAACAGTTAGGGAGTATGAAGAAGAGGAAGACAATGTGGTGAGGAACCATAGAAGAGGAATAGAGAGGAGAACAAAGGCCAGAGAATATAGAAGGTAGGAGAATCAAAGGATTAGGTGCACCTGTGCATAAATTAGATAATGAGCAGATAAAAGCTATAAAAGACAGCCAGTCAGGGGGTGGGGTATAAGTTATTCAGCTGAGAAGAGCTCAACAAAAGTGCAAAATTAAAGGGAGCAGTAAGGTAAGGGAACACACGAATAATGACAAATAAATAAATAAATATGTGGAGACAAACAGACAGAACACACAACGAAGCAGCAAATGCAGCAAAAGTCACCTTTCGGGAGAGGTCTACGAGAGCACTGCTCTTCTCAAAGAACAGAAAGGCAATCCAAGCAAGCACACGTTGAGGACAGGAAATGGGGTCTGAAACAATACCTCAGCAGGGGGGAGGGGTAGGCTCTCAGGTAGACTAAAAGCAGAGAGAGGAAAATAGTTTAAACTCTACAGCAATGGAGTAAGGTAAGGGAACACATGAATAATGACAAATAAATAAATAAATATGTGGACACAAACAGACAGATAGAATGCACAGCGAAGCAGCAAATGCAGCAAAATCACCTTTCAGGAGAGGTCTATGAGAGCACTGCTCTTCTCAAAAGACAGAAAGGCAATCCAAGCAAACACACATGGATCCTCCAAACCCTCATCCTCCGCTGGTACCACCGATGAAAGGTTGAGAGCCTGAAGGGACTCCGAAATGAGCGCTGTCAGCTCCTCCCTTTGAAAGACTCTGATAATCCTTGCTTGATCTTCAGGTACCTGAATCTAACCTTCCCTCTAAACCCTCAATCCCGGCTTCCAGCTACAGCTCAAGGTCCTCTGCATCCGGCCAGTCTGAACCAAGAGGCTGATCTTCCACTGACCGGGCCCTCTTAACCGGTCTGCCATCACTACTACCAAACCTGTCGGTGGCCGTTTGGTCTCCTGCCACCCCAAGAAGCGAGGCCTCCGCGTCTACCCCCTGCTGCCGCAAGCAGTAAGCCTGATGAAGCAGCAGCACAAAATCTGGGGAGAAACCCTCGAAAGCTGCCCCCGATACCATGGGAGTTGCGGGATTACCGGGCAAAGCCAAATTTGAAGTAGGAAGAGCGGACGGAGACTCCCGCAGAGACTCCCCTTCCGCAGAAGTGGCAGCACCCTGCGCCACCAGAGCCGTGCCTTCTTTAGACTGATCCTGCATTTCTTGCTCCATAGTAAGTGCCTCAGATGTGCAGCCACGACACACCCCCGCGTCCGAGACCGAGCCCCTACAGGTGCCACATACTAGGCATTGTGGCTGCGTAGGCATTAGTGCTATGGGATCCGAGAGACTGTATAGTAAAGGAAATGGCTCCCGCAGACCACCAAAAAGGGCAACCAAACAAAAACATGCAGAATCTGCTCTTATTTTATTTTTTTTACTTTTCTCTACTGGACCTTTAAGAGCTCCAAAGCATTGAAAATTAAAAGTAATCAAAATTAATTCCAAGAAAGCAGAAAACTACAAGTATTAAAGAAAGCTGTCAGCAAAAAGAAAGAGCACTGTGAAGAAAGAACGGCGGGAAAAATGCCCGCCAAGATCCTGAGCTCTGCTAACCTACAGAACCTGCTTCACACGCATCAGCAGGCCTCAAAAACGCTCACAGGACACTAGCAGCAAAGATTTAAACACTCACCTCTTCCTCCGAGACCTTCGGATCCTCTCTGCACCCTGATAAAAATAACGGGCTTCCTGTGTGCAGCACAGCTGAGAAAGGCTGTCAGCCGGCAGCAGCAGCAGAGAAACAAGGCCTGACGACAGTTTCTGAATGGAAATCTACAGCACAGAAAACTGAGCTGGTAAGGAGATGAAAAGCCTGCTAAAGAACTCCCCTCTGTGCTAACAAGGAGGGGAGAGCAGGCAAAGGGGAAAGAAATAAACGGAAGGGAGAAAAGAGACTCCTCTAAATCCCTTCTGATCCCCTCTCAGCCCTTGCTTTTTTTTTTTTTAACAAGCTTTAATGAGATTTAAAGCTACAGATCAAAAGAAAAAACGCTATAGGGAGAAAAGAAAAACTAAAAACCCTAGCTAAGCTGCCTAAAACTCCTTATCTGCTCCTCTAGTAAGCCCAACACATAGGCTCACTACCTCCAGCTGCATGGAGACTGGAGACATTGGGAGCTGGTGGGAGGTGCCAGCAGGATATCTACAGTGGTGTCACAGTTCTGACATGCTCCATCTCCATGCTGCGGGAAGAGGTGCACAACCCAGAGGTGAGAGACTGAACTGGAGGGACGATAAGGAACAGAAGGGGGTTTTTTTTGTTTTTTAAAGAAAGAAATTAGAAACAGAAGAAACACCGACGATGCCGGTGCTAGCGTCGATGGGAAGGCAGTCGTGACCACAAAAGAAGTAAATTTTCTGCAGTGACAGGACTTGCTCCCTGTTGGCTCTGCGGAAAATGAAAAACTGATGCGGGAGAGCTGGAAAAGCAGGAAGGCAGCTACACAGGCGCAGTGGAATGCTCCCAAAGGTTTTCCTATAGGACACTGGGGAGTGTTCCCGCGTGGGCTTCGTTTTTATTTATTTTTATTTAGACAGTTTTGTATACTGCCTTATCCTTCAATCAAAGCAGTCACAACACAATTGGGGGATACATTTAACACGTGGGGATATGAGACACATACTTACAGGGAACATGAACAATGGAGGGTTAAGTGGCTTGCCCAAGACCACAAGGAGCATCTGTGGGACTAGAAACCCCAGTCCTTCCGGGCCAAGGTTACTGTCCTCTAGTGGGATTTGAACCCCTGACCTTCCGGCCTGAAGTACCTTACCCCAACCACTAGGCTACTCCTCCCTGTCACCCATATGTGAAGATTACATTCCTGCTTGTTCCTGGAGATATCAGAGATGCACATTTTGGCAAGCTGATATACTCAAAGAAATAAATTCAAAATAAAATACTTTTTCTACCTTTCTTGTCTGGGCTTTTTATTTTTCTCTTCCTTTCTTCTGTTTTCTCTTCCAGGATTTGCTGTCCATTTGTCATTGTTCCTCTCTCCTATCTTCATCCATTCTTCCCTTATATCTGTCTCTGTCATTTATCTCTCCCTTTCAATTCTTCCTTTTTAAACTATCCACTCAAACTGCATCCTCCTTGTCACTCTCCAGTACTCGCTCCCTCTTTTTACCTCATCTCCTTCCCACTCTATCTCCCCATACTTACCCTCTCACTAGCCTTCCCATTCCATGTCTTGCTCCTTCCTAGCCTTTTACACTCTTTTGTCTTTCACAGACTCCCCTTCTTCCTCCTACATTCACCCTCTGTACTCATTCCCTTTCGTCATAATCTACTTTTCTCTATATCTCATTCCCCTCACCAGACCCAGGTCTTTTCGTTATTCCCTATCATCTCTTTCTTCTCTCTTATCCCAACCTAGTCTCCAACTACCTGTTTTTACCATCTCCCCAGCTTTATCTCCCCTTCCCACTCCAGCCCAGCATCTCCCCATCTCCTCTTCACCTCTCCCCTAGTCCAGGATTTCCCTCTGTCAGGGAAGGAACAAACCCTGACTTTCTTTTCTTTAAAGTTTTTCTTTGCCCAAGAACAGGATTAACCCTTTGGTGGGCTCTAGACAAACTAAAGTGTTGGCCCCCTCTTATAACAACATAAATACATTTTAAAAGTCCCACAAATGGAGTCCTGTGTGGTTCTGACTGAAGAGTAAAACCAAACGAGAAGAAAACAGCAGGTAAGAAGTGCTGCTCACCGACTCCTTCTGCTGACTAGAGGACAATGGACAGGAGATAGAGAGAAAAACGGGGTTACTTACCTGTAACGGGAGTTCTCCGTGGACAGCTGGATAAGTCAGCCACACCTGATGAGTCAGCCACACCTGGTGATGTCATCTGACGGCGTCAAAGATGGAAGTACTCTCCATAGCTCAGAAGGGCTTCGCCCTTCCAAGCATGAGCCCCCTTGGCCCCACCTCCAGGTCGGCCCTTGCCAGCCACTGTGTCACTAGCTGAGCCTAACTGCTAGGGGCATTGATAGAGTAGGAGACCGGCCCCTTGCAGGGCAGGAGGGTGGAAACATGTGGCTGACTTATCCTACTGTCCACAGAGAACTCTTGTTACAGGTAAGTAACCCCGTTTTCTCCTAGGACAAGCAGGATGAGTCAGCCACACCTGGTACATTCCTAGCTACGTTGAGCTGTGGTGGAAGGGGACCGGTTGGTGTCATGAGATGGAATAACAGACACAGAGGTAAGGAAGCTCAGGGTGTTTATTGCAGATTTTATTACAGTCCAGACGTTGTGCAAATTATCGTGCATAATTCTTGTGCAAAAACAGACATCAAGTGCAAGTGCAGAACAGGGCAGATGCGGCATTTCTTGATACGTAGGTGAAAGTACCATTTTTATTTATTTATTTAATTTGGTTCTTCTATAACAATAAGGTGTGAGAAACAGTGCAATGTGCAATAAAGCATAGTTACTCACCTGTAACAGGTGATCTCCGGGAACAGCAGGAATTTAGTCTTCACATATGGGTATCATCGGTACTGACGGAGCCTGCGCGGGAACGCTCCCCAGCGTCCAATTAGAAAGCTTTTGGGAGCATCCCACAGCACCTGCGTGCTGCCTTCCCGCCTTTCCCAACTGCCTCTCTCCAGTTGAGTTTTAAAGCTGAGACAAAGAGAGAGAGAGGGAAAGGGAAAGAGATAGATAGAGAGATACAACTCCTAGGGGAGGTGGGTGGGTTGTGAAGACTAAATTCCTGCTGTTCCCGGAGATCACCTGTTACAGGTGAGTAACTATGCTATCTCCAGGAACAAGCAGGAATGTAGTCTTCACATATGGGGACTCCCTAGCTTTAGATGCCAGGGAGAGACCCCAGAAGTTGTGTGTCCCTGAACCAGGGCTTCAGTTCCCCCCATGGATCTCTGGCATCCAACAAGGGATGGCGGGTAGGAGTTGATTAGGTATGGAACAGATGTTGAAGAACAGCCTGACCAAACAAGGCATACCGGCAGGAGTCCTTGTCCAAGCAGTAATGGGCTGTGAAGGTATGAACCGAGGCCCAGGTGGCTGCTCAACAGATGTCGTCGATAGACACAGAGTGTAGATAAGCCATTGAAGTTGCCATGGCTCTCACATTGTGAGCTGTGACATGGCCCTCCAGAGGAAGATTCTTACTCTGATAGGCAAAGGAAATACACTGAGCAATCCAGTTAGATAGTGTTCTCTTGGAGACTGGAAGTCCCAAATGAGAAGGATCAAAAGCAACAAAGAGTTGAGAGGACTTTCTATGTTGCTGTGTTCTTTGTAAGTAAAAGGTTAAAGCTCTTTTACAGTCCAAAGTATGAAGATTCCTTTCTGGATTTGATGCATGAGGTCTTGGAAAGAACACAGGTAGGTAGACCGCACGGTTTAGATAAAAAGGCAAGACCATCTTTGGCATAAAGCGTGGATGAGTCCTAAAGACTACCTTGTCATGATGGAACCTTGTATAAGGTGGATCAGTCACTAGTGCCTGCAACTCACTGATGCGACGTGCTGAAGTGATTGCAATTAGAAAAATAACCTTCCAAGAAAGGAATTTCAAGGAGGTTGTAGCTAAGGGTTCGAAAGGTGGCTTCATGAGCTGACCAAGAACCAAGTTTAAGTCCCATGCCACAGGTGGTGGCTTAATGGGAGGCTTAGTTAGCAGAAGGCCTCTCATAAATCTTGCTATAAGAGGATTTGGGGAAATAGGTTGTCCATTTAGAGGCTTGAAGGAAGCTGCAATAGCACTCAAATGGACCCTCACTGAGTTAGTCTTAAGTCCTGCATTGGATAAATGAAGGAGATACTCCAGTAATGATTCCAGAGGTAGTGCTAGGGGGTTAAGACCCTTCTGCGAACACCATATGGTAAACCTTTTCCACTTGAAAGCATAAGAGCATCTTGTGGAAGGCTTCCTGGAAGCATAAAGGATATCCTTTACCTGTTGAGGAAGGTTAAGATCATGGAGATCTAGGCCTTCAGCAACCAAGTCCTGAGATGCAGAGATTGGGGATTGGGATGCCATAACATTCCGTCCTCCTGAGATAGAAGATCTGGAGCAGACCCTAACTCTAGGGAGGGAGCTTGAGAGAGATGTAGAAGCAGAGGGTACCACACTTGTCGTGGCCAATGTGGAGCTATGAGAATCATATGGCCTGTGTCTCTCTGAAGCTTGAACAGGGTTTTGGGAATTAGGGGAATGGGTGGAAAGGCATACAGGAAGTCTTGACCCCAGTGAAGGAGGAAAGCATCCCTGGCCTGAGCCCCCTGAGCTGGAATTCTGGAACAGAACCGGGGAAGTTTGGCATTCAACGGACTTGCAAAGAGGTCTATGTCCGCGGTTCCCCAAATTTGAAAAATCTTGGCCACCTGGTCTGCATGCAGAGACCACTCGTGTGGAAGCAGAACTCGACTGAGTCTGTCTGCCCAAGAGTTTTGCATGCCTGGAAGATACACTTCCAGGAGATGAATCTGATGCTCTCTGGCGAGGGCCCATAGTCACAAAGCTTCATTGCAAAGCGACAGAGAACCTGTTCCACCCTGCTTGTTCACGTAGAACATGGCTACTTGATTGTCCGAATGAATAAGGACTATCTTATAGCTGAGCAGGCTGTGGAACACTCGAAGAGCAAGGAAGATTGCTCTGAGCTCCAAGAGATTGATATGTAGATGAGTCTCCTGTGGAGTCCAGGTGCCTTGGGTGGAGAGGTCTTGCAGATGAGCTCCCCAACCCATCGGAGAAGCATCTGTTGTGAGAGTTGCTTGGGGTAAGGGTTGTTGAAAAGGGGACCCCAGCAACAGGTTTTGAGTGGACTTCCACCACTGGAGGGACAAAATAAGGCGACTTGTGTTTGCTATTTTGTCTGACAGGCATCCTGATGCCTGGGTCCATTGAGTGGATAAAGTCCACTGGGCTGCCCTCATATGTAGGCGAGCATAGGGAACCACATGCACGGTGGATGCCATGTGGCCTAGTAGTTGAAGCATTTCTCGGGCAGTGAAATGAGGCTTTAGCACTGCTTGAGAAGCTAACTGCACTATGCGAAGGAAACGGGCCTGGGGGAGGTAGACCCTTGCCTTTTTGGTATCCAGCAAAGCTCCTATGAACTCTAGAGACTGAGTGGGAGTTAGACTGGATTTTGGGATGTTTATGACCAGACCCAAATACTGAAGGATACGCATTGTGCAGGACAGAGAAGTCCTGGCCTCTGACTCTGTTGGGGCTCGAATGAGCCAGTCGTCTAAGTAGGGGAAGACGAATATTCCCAGAGTGCGGAGAAATGGTGCTACCACAGCCATGCATTTCATGAACACTCTTGGTGCTGAGGCCAGGCCAAAAGGAAGCACCCTGTATTGGTAGTGCTTTCCTTGAAAAAGGAACCAAAGGAACTTTCTGTGAGTTGGATGAATGAGAACATGAGTGTACGCATCCTTGAGATCTAGAGAACAAAGCCAATCCTGACTGAAGGTATGGCAGCAGAGTTCCTAGAGAAATCATCTTGAATTTCTCTTTGAACAGGAATTTGTTCAATTCTCTGAGGTCTAAAATAGGCCTTTGTCCTCCTGTTTTCTTTGGGATAAGGAAATAGGGGGAGTAAAACCCCGTACCCTGTTGAAGAATGGGTACTTTTTCTATTGCCCCTTGGGCAAGAATAGTGACCTCTTGATCTAACAGGTTGATGAGAGAGGTTTGAGAATTTTACTGTCTTATCATTGTGGGAGGGGGCACGCTCAAAAAATGAAGCTTGTACCCCTCTTTTATGATGTAGTGTGTCCAATGCTCTGCTGTTATCTGTCCCCATCTGGGGGCAAAATGGCACAACCTTCCTGGAATGGTGGAAGGCTCTGGTCCATTGAGAGCCAGTAAGGCTAAGTTCTCTAGTTGAAAGTCAAAGGCCTTGTGGAGGCTGAGACTGCTGAGGCGGTTGAGGCTTAGCAGTCTTTGCTTTCCTTTGTTTGGGTGGTTGCTGACCCTTCCGGACAGGTTGACCTGCAGAACGTCCCTGCTGAGAATAAGCAGGATAAAACCTTTTCTTTTTAGAAAAGAATGGTTTCTTGAAAGATTTCTTTCTTGCAGGATCAGCTGTGGCCTTGGATAATCTATCCAAGATGGAGATGTCAGCATCCAACTCATTGGCCTTTTCTTGCCAATCTTTGCCAAACAGGTTCTCACCAGTACAAGGAATGTTTCCTAGTTTGTCTTGTACCCAGAGCTCCAGATCAGATGCCTGGAGCCAAGCAATTCTACCTGCACCTATGGCAATGGCAGAGGTTCTGCTTATGCACTCAAAACAATCAAAAGCTGCACGGTTGACAAATTTGGAAACATCCTGGGCATGTTTGACCAATGTGAGAAAATCCTGCCTTCTATTCTCAGGAAAAAGAGGGCTGAAAACCTCTAAATCTCCTGTGACTTCTTTCAGGAACATTCGTTGGGGATGGGTGAAAAAAGCCCCCAGGTAAGTGAAAGCCCCCAGGTAAGTGATACATTAAATACCTTTATGGAAATGGGTAACAGGGGTAACATATGGAAAGCAGTGTGTATTAATGCCCGTAGCATGGGAAATAAGATCTCTGAAGTTGAAGCTTTGGTGGGAGTGGCTGACTTGGATTTAGTGGCAGTTACAGAAACATGGTTCACAGAAAACCATGACTGGGATGTAACTATACCTGGCTATACTTTATTCAGAAAGGACAGGGTAGGAAGAAGGGGAGGAGGAGTAGCACTATATGTAAAAACTACTATTAAAGCTTTGGAATTACAGAGCTTAAAAGGGAGAGAGGAGGCATTGTGGGTTAAACTAGAAAGAGGGAAAGAGAAATCTATTTGCATTGGTGTGATATACAGACCTCCCTCACAAGAGGAAGAGGTGGACAGAGAGTTAATTGAAGACATACGCAGCATTGCTAGGAAAGGGGAAGTGCTACTGCTAGGAGATTTCAATATGCCAGATGTTGATTGGCACATTCCTGCTGCAGTATCATCTAGGAGTAAGGAGATCCTGGATTCTCTACAGGGAGAACTATTCAGGCAATTGGTAACAGACCCCACACGTGAAGGGGCCATACTGGACTTGGTGCTTACCAATGGTGAAAGTGTTTCTGATGTTGTAGTGGGAGATCATTTTGCATCCAGTGATCACCAGATGGTGTGGTTCAGTATTAGGACTAGGGCTGTTAGAATCCATTCCAAGGTGAAGATCTTAGACTTTAGGAAGACTAACTTTGCGAAGATGGGCCAATACCTCAGGGAGTCGTTAGTGGGATGGGAACAGCTGGGGGATGTAGAACAACAGTGGGCAAAACTGAAAGGGGGTATTTTAAAGGCAACCAACCTTTTTGTTAAAATGGTAAATAAAGGCAAAAGGAACAGGAGACCGCTATGGTTTTCGAAGGAAGTAGCTGAAAAAGTGAAGAAAAAGAGGGAGGCCTTCATGAAATACAAGAGATCACAGAGAGAGGAAGACAGGTATCTGTATTTGGAAAAACTTAGAGAAGCTAGCAAAGTAGTCAAGAAGGCAAAGATTCAAAAGGAGGAGGAAATAGCCAATGCAATAAAATGGGGGGATAAGACATTTTTCAGATATATTAGTGAGAAGAGGAAGGGCAAAAGTGGTATTGTCAGACTCAAGGGTACAGGGGGGGAATATGTAGAAGCTGATAAGGATAAAGCGGAATTGCTTAACAAATATTTTTGTTCTGTGTTCACAGATGAAGAACCAGGAGCAGGACCTCAGAAAACACTCACAAATAAGAACAGAAGCGAGGGACATCTTGAACAATTTTCAGAAGACTGTGTTCGTGAGAAACTAGCTCAACTTAAAGTAGACAAAGCGATGGGACCGGATGGGATACACCCTAGAATACTGAGGGAACTTGGGGACGTTCTAGCAACTCCACTGACTGACCTTTTCAATGCCTCGTTGGAGTCGGGAGTGGTGCCAAAGGACTGGAGAGAGGCTCATGTGGTGCCTCTACACAAAAGCGGAAGTAAGGATGTGGTTGAAAACTACAGGCCGGTTAGTTTAACTTCAGTGGTGAGTAAATTAATGGAAACGCTGTTGAAAGAGAAAATAGTGAGGTTTCTGGAGTCCAGCGGATTACAGGATCCGAGGCAGCATGGATTCACCAGAGGCAGGTCTTGTCAGACAAATCTGATTGATTTCTTTGACTGGGTGACCAGGGAGTTGGACCGAGGGAGAGCTCTAGATGTGGTGTATTTAGATTTCAGTAAAGCCTTTGACACTGTTCCTCACAGGCGACTTATAAACAAACTGAGCACCCTAGGGATGGACCCTAAAGTTACTGCTTGGGTTAGAAATTGGTTGGGTGGGAGGCGACAAAGAGTACAAGTAAATGGAGCTCACTCTGAGGAGAAGGATGTTACCAGTGGTGTGCCCCAGGGATCTGTCCTTGGTCCGATTCTTTTTAACATCTTTGTTAGTGATATAGCGGAAGGGCTGTCAGGTAAGGTTTGCCTCTTTGCAGATGATACCAAAATCTGCAATAAAGTAGACACCCAGGAAGGTGTAGATAACATGAGGAGGGATCTAGCTAAGCTTGAAGAATGGTCTAGAATTTGGCAGCTGGGATTTAATGTTAAAAAATGTAAGGTCATGCATTTGGGCTGCAGCAATCCAAGGGAGCAATACAGCATAGGAGGTGAAGTACTTTTGTCCACTAAAGAAGAGCGGGACCTAGGCGTAGTTGTGTCCGATGATCTTAAAGTAGCTAAACAGGTAGAAAAGGCTACGGCAAAAGCTAGAAGGATGCTTGGGTGCATACGGAGAGGAATGGCTAGCAGAAAAAAGGAGGTGATAATGCCTCTGTATAAGTCTTTAGTGCGACCTCATTTGGAGTATGGTGCGCAATTCTGGAGCCCGCACCTTCAAAAGGATGTGAACAGGATGGAGTCGGTGCAGAGGGTTGCTACTAAGATGATTAGTAGTCTTCATTATAAAGCATATGAGGACAGACTTAAGGATCTTAATATGTACACCTTAGAGGAAAGGCGGGATAGAGGTGATATGATTGAGATGTTTAAATACCTCCGTGGCATAAATGTTCAGGGAGAGAGCCTCTTTCAATTGAAAGCAAGTTCTGCGACGAGGGGACATGGGATGAGGGTGAAGGGAGATAGATTCAGGAGTGATATGCGGAAATATTTCTTTACGGAAAGAGTAGTGGATCCGTGGAATAGTCTCCCAGTGGAGGTGGTAGAGATGAGGACAGTAACTGAATTCAAAAAAGCATGGGACCAACACAGAGGATCTCTAAAGGTAAAAAGTGGACTGTTGTAGTTGTTGTTATGGAAGGACAGACTAGATGGGCCTTGTGGTCTTTTTCTGTCATCATGTTTCTATGTTTCTATATATAAACTATAGGAACTGATCCTGGCAGACAGCATGGAAGCTTGGAAGACTTGACGTCCAAAAGTATCCAGAGTTCTGCACTCACGTCCTGGAGGATTAGAGGCATTTCTCTTTGCATTCCTGATCCTTCTGATAGCTGATTCCACTACAATAGAGTGGTGAGGAAGCTGAGTTTTCTGGAAACCAGGACAAGGAGGGACTCGATACAGAGTGTCCAGTCTACGAGAATGAGGAGAGGTGGTAAGAGGTGTCTCCCAGATTCTCAGCATGAGATCATGCAAGATCTCATGGATAGGCAGGGTAGCTGCCTCTATAGGAGTTTTAGGATACTATAAAATTTCCAACTCCTTTGCTATGGGCTCTGTTTCAGGAGCCACAGTAATGGACAAACCTCGAGCCACCTCCCTGATGAAATCCTGAAAGGAAATGTCCTCTGGAGGAGACATCCTGCGTTTCGGGGAGGAAGGCTCCTCTGGGAGAAATATCCCCGCATCGACAGAACTGTCAGAATCTTCAGATTCCTCTGAGGATTTGAAGTATCTTCTGTCTGGATGCTCTTGAAGAGCCCGATACCCATACTGACCGAAGTTGGTACCGAGGGGAATCGTTACCAGTGTAGCGGTATCAGAAGGCATCGCATGACTGGGCGCCGGCAATGCAGACGCCGATGTCGATACTGTCGGTACTGGTACCGATACCGATGCCTGAGTCGGTGTCAGTACCGGTTGAACTGTCTGATGCAGTTCCGAGGGTGTCGATGCCACAAGGAGAGCCGCCAGACTGCGTTCAATAGCCAGGACCTTCTGGTCTATCGACGCTGCCGATGCCTGGATGTCGGTACCGGAGGAAATCGCTGGTACCCCAGAGCATGGCACCAGTAGTTCTGCCGAGGTTGAGGCCTCGAGAACATCCTGGAGTCCCGATAATGCTTTGGAAGCCGAAGCCTCCCGCCGGGGCAATTTGCCGGTGCAGAATCCTCAAGGGCAACGCCAAAGGCATCTCGATGCTTAGAAGGAGATTTACTCTTTGAGGACTGGCTAGACTTATGTTTAGTTACCTGAGATCCACGGGAGGAAGAGGAAGCCCTGGAAGACGTCGATGCCACCGAAGCTGCATCAGAAGGAAACAGGGTACTGAGCTTAGCAGCTCGGTTCTGCCGACCTCTTTTAGACATCATGGCACAGGACATACAATCCGTGATGGAGTGGTCAGGACCTAAACATTTTAGACACCATTCATGGGTGTCGGTGATGGAAATGGTACCGCCACACTTGGTGCACTTTTTGAAACCCGAAGCAGGTTTCTCCATTGTAGGAAAAATTGGGGCCTAAGGCCCAAAATGGCGCGTGCACCTGGGAAAAAAAAAGGGGAAAAGTACTAAGTATTTTTTTTTTAAAAACAGAAATAAAGAAAGAAAAAAACGGCGGTACCGGTAAAGCGTCGGGAAAGGCAGATGCGACCACAAAAAAGAAAGTAATAAAGAAGAATTTTCTGCGGTGACAGGAACACAACCTGCTGGCTCCGCGGAAAACGAAGGAGAGAGGCAGTTGGGAAAGGCGGGAAGGCAGCACGCAGGCGCTGAGGGATGCTCCAAAAAGCTTTCTAATTGGACGATGGGGAGCGTTCCCGCGCAGGCTCCGTCGGTACCAACGATACCCATATGTGAAGACTACATTCCTGCTTGTTCCTGGAGATGAACAATGACAGTAGTGTGGAATACAACAAGAACAATAGCCCTGACAATGGCAAGATGCAACACCAAAGAGTGCTGAGTTAGAAATATTCGAGCAGTCAATGGAGGGGATAGTCACAAACTTTGAGGAAGTATGTCCGCTGTGGATAGGACTGCCCGCCCAAAAGAGAGGTCAGCTCCTGTCATGAGGTCGAGGCAGTAATGTCTCTGGAAAGTGTGGGGGGAGGACCAGGTGGCAGCTTTGCAGATATCCACCATGGGAACCGACCACAGGTTTGCGATAGAGGTGACCATCATCCTGAGTTGGTGAGCGTTGACAGGGGGGTGCTGCCCCTGATCCAGATTGTTCCAAGAAGAAGGCAATGCAAGAGAAGATCCATAGAGACAGGGTCCGCTTGGAGACAAGTCGGCCAGGTTTATTTTGGTCATAAGAGATGAAAAGCTGTGTCCCTTGTCATTGAGGTGCTGTCCGGAGGAGGTAGATATGAAGGGCCCTGACACAGTCAAGGGTGTTCAGCCTCTGCTCCTCTGGGGATAAAGTGGTGCTCTGGGTGGAAGCTAGGAAGTTCTATGGTTTGGTTGACATGGAAGGCTGACGCCACCTTAGGCACAAATTTTGGGTGGGTCTGGAGGGAACCTCTGTCACTGTTGAGCTGGGTGTAGGGTGGGTGTGCCACCAGAGCTTACAGTTCACTGATCCGTCTGGCTGATGTGATGTCAATCAGGAATAATGTCTTCCCAGAGACGTGCTTCATGCCCACTGAGTGCATGGGCTTGAAGGGCGGTAGTGTGAGTTCGTTGAGGAGCATGTTAAGGTCCCAGTGCAGCACCGGGTCTCTGATAGGTGGGTGAAGGTTCCTCAAACCCTTCATGAAGTGGGCAACGATGGGCTGAGCTGCAATAGAGTTGTCACCCCAGTGGTCGTGGAAGGCCGCAATCGCAGCAAGGTGCACCCAGATGGATTGCGGCTGCAAGCCCTGCTGGGAAAGTGCAGTGAGGTATTGCAGTACTTGTGGCATGGGGCATGAGAAGGGGTTGAACTCCCGAGCAGAACACCAGGAGGTAAAATGCCACCATTTGAGGCCATAGGACTTCCTCATCGAGGGGCGCCTTGCTGTGAGCATCACTTGTTATACTTCAGGAGGGAGATGCAGGGGTGATAGTGCTACCCGCTCAGCCTCCATGCTATTAAGGACAGGATCTGCAGATTGGGGTAGAGGGTGTTCCCGTCATCCTGGGAGATCAGATCTGGCACCGGGGGGGAGGCGTACCAGCGCTCCCTGAACCAGGCGACTGAGGTACAGGAACCACACCTGGCGTGGCCAGTGGGGCATGATGAGGATGGCTTGTGCCCTGTCCGAGATGATGCGCTTCAGGGTCTGCAATATCAGAGGGAATGGGGGAAGGTGTACACCAGTGACCATTCCCCCAAGATATGTCGAATGCATCCGCTGCGAGACTGCAGTTGGAGGGGCATTTTGAGCAAAAGATGTCACACTTCACATTTCCCTCCAATGCAGAGGTCAATCTGCAGATGTCCCCACCACTGGAAGAGGGAGCAAGCCACCTGATGGTTGAGAGTCCACTTGTGGGGGTTGAGCTGATGGCTGAGTCTGTCTGCCAGTTCATTTTGGAGTCCCGGGAGGTAGGAGGTCCGGATGAGGCAGTGCTTGGATACGGCAAAGGTCCAGATCTGGAGGGCTTCCCTGCAGAGGGAGCGGGGGGCTGGTCCCGCCCTGCTTGTTGATGTAGAACTTGTCTGGAGGAGGACTACTTTCCCATAGATCAAGCTCTGAAATGCTCTCAAGGCATGCCGCATTGCCTTTAGTTCCAGGAGGTTGATATGGCATGCCCGCTCCCTTGCTGTCCAGGCCCCTTGGGTGCAGAAGTGCAGACAGTGATGATGATCAACTGGTGGACAGGTTGCCTCAGGGGGCAACCACACGCTAAGTTCCTCTTGGACATCCACCAGCGGAGAGAGGCCGTTACTGCTGCATTTAGGGGAATGAGCACGCTTAGGGGCTGCGAGTGCTGGCTCCAATGTGTCCGCAGGTGCCATTGCAGCTGGCGCATGTGGAGCTTCCTCAGTATTTATCTATTTATTTATTTACATTCTCTTATATACCGCGCTATTCTGCATCAATGTGGTTTACATTGAACAAACTGAAATTACATTGAACAGGGCATTATAACTTGGAGATAACTATTTTACAGGGAACATGGGCTATGGAGGGTTAAGTGGCTTGCCCAAGACCACAAGGAGCACCTGTGGGACTAGAAACCCCAGTCCTTCCAGCCCAAGGTTGCTGTCCTCTAGTGGGATTTGAACCCCCGACCTTCCGGCCTGAAGTACCTTGCCCCAACCACTAGGCCACTCCTCCACTCCTGGGTGTTATTACCTGGGTGGATGCCGCCATGTGGCCCAAGAGAGGGAGCAATATACGAGCGGTCATGGGGATGTTCGCAGAGATGCGCTGTATCAGGCTGGTGATGGCATCCCTCCGGTGCTGAGGGAGGAAGGCTTTGAAGGCGGTGGTGTCTATGATCACTCCGATGAATATGAGGCATTGGGAGGGCTGCAGGTGTGACTTCTGGTGGTTTACCAGAAAGCCCAGTGACGATAACAGGGAGATAGTCTGGCGGGTCGCTGCTGTAGCTACCTGTAAGGAGGGTGCAGATATCAGCCAGTCGTCGAGGTAAGGGAATACACATATGCCCCGCTTGCGGAGGTGTGCGGCTGCCACGGCTGCACACTTGGGGAACACCTCTGGGGCGAGTGAGAGGCCAAAGGGAAGGACCTTGTATTGGAAATGATTCCCCATGACTTGAAAACGGAGGTATTTGCAATGGTCCACATGTATGGGAACATGCGTGTAGGCATCCATTAAATCCAGGGAAGTCAGCCACTCCCCGTGCTGGATGAAAGGGAAGATCGATCCAAGGGAGTGCATTCTGAACTTTTCCTTGACAATGAATTTGTTGAGGCTGCGGAGGTCGAGGATGGGACGGACACCACCCGACTTCTTGGATACCATGAAGTATCTGGAGTAAAAGCCAGTGTGTATCTCCTTGGTGGGTACAGATTCTATCGCTCTGGATGCCAGGAGGGAAGATATCTCCTCCGTTAAGGTGTAGAGCGAACTGGTCGATGTTTTGTTGGGGGGTGGTTTGCGTTGTGATGGTGTTGAGAGGAACCTGATATGGTACCCTTCTCTGACAATCTTCAGAACTCACTTGTCCGTTGTAATAGACTCCCAGACTGCTAAGAAGGTGGTGTGCCAACCCCCCGTGGAGAGGGGGGGTGTTGGCTTTTGTCCGTTTGTCAAAAGGCCTGGTTGGTCTTTCCTGATCCGGGTTGAGAGGTCTTTTGCTGTTTCCTTTCCCGTTGGCGGGGTTTATGGCGGTGGGACGTCTGCTGAGATTAGGGCTTGTACTATGGCTGCTGCCATTTTCGGTATGAGCTGTATTGGCATTTGGAGGAGGAATAAGGCTTCTGGTGGTAGGAACCCTTGTAGTTGGGCTGCTCTAAACCCTCATCTGCGAGCGTTTGTAGCGTGGTACAGTGGTCCTTCATGGTGGTCACAGTGTTGTTCACCTTGTCGCTGAACAGCATATCACCGACACAGGGAGCATCTATGGTCGTGAGTGTCTACTTGGAGGCCTGAAGCCCGGAGCCAGGCTAGCCGGCGTGCAGATTTAGCCATTCCTGCCATGCGTACAGCCGTGTCGAATGTATCGAAGGCCGCACAGACTTGATGTTTTATGCACTCCTGGAGGTCCATCAGGGAGGCACTGGCAGTCACTTGAGTATCCTGCATAAGCACCGAGATGATGGTTTTCAGCTGTCCCAAGAGGACATCCTGATACAGGGCATGCTGTAGCTGGTGGGCAGACACTCTTGCGCCTAACATGGCGCCCTGAAAAACCTTTTTCCAAATGTCATTGAGGAGCTTAAGGTCTCTGCCTGGAGGGTTGTTGGCATGTGTCCATGTGGACTTGGATCATTTAAGGGTGGACTCCACCACTATGGAGTGGGGAAGCTGTGTCTTGTCGAAACCTGGCAAGGGTTGAACCTGGTATTTTATGTATAGTTTCCGGGATGCAGGTGGCCCCATGGTGGGGT
This sequence comes from Ichthyophis bannanicus, assembly GCA_033557465.1. Taxonomy (NCBI): domain Eukaryota; kingdom Metazoa; phylum Chordata; class Amphibia; order Gymnophiona; family Ichthyophiidae; genus Ichthyophis; species Ichthyophis bannanicus. The sequence goes on from CM066033.1 coordinate 563,156,829, forward strand.
TCTGCCACAATCTGAGGAGGTTCTCGTGCAGTAAGGGATGTACTGGTATAGGTGCGGATACCTTGGGAGCCTCTAGGAATTTTAGCGCTGCCTGTTTCATGGGTCGCTGGTCAGAGGTGTCGCAGGGCACTGTCAAATTCAAAGCTGTTGTGAGCTTGTGGAGGAATTTTGGATAAGTCAGGTCCTCAGGACTGTTAGGAGGAGAATCAGCCGCTGTCGGGGACAGTTCCGGTCCTGCGGATAGGAGGGGTTCCCCAGAAGTGACGGATTCGGGAGCAATTGCCTCTTCACCATCACTAGGGACACCCGCATGGCTGAAGGGGTGCGAGGGCACGTAGTCGTGAGCAGTGTCTCGAGCTGATGCAGGGGTAGTTTCCTGGCTGTTGCTGGCAGGTTAGGAACCACCACCCAAGGAACCACCACCCAAGAAAAAGATTTAGGCGTCCTTGTGGATACCATGTTAAAACCCTCGGCCCAGTGTGCAGCGGCGGCCAAGAGAGCAAATAGAATGCTAGGTATGATAAGGAAAGGAATGGAAAATAAAACAAAAGATATTATAATGCCTCTATATCGTTCCATGGTGAGACCGCACCTTGAATATTGTGTGCAATTCTGGTCGCCATATCTTAAAAAGGATATAGCAATTTTAGAAAAGGTTCAGAGAAGAGCCACCAAAATGGTAAAGGGGATGGAAGGCTACTCCTATGAAGAAAGGCTAAAAAGGTTGGGGCTCTTTAACCTGGAAAAGAGACGGCTGAGGGGAGATATGATAGAAGTCTATAAATTAATGAACGGAGTGGAACGGGTAAACGTAGATCGATTGTTTACCTTATCAGAATATAGAAAGACTAGGGGACATGCAATGAAGCTACAGGGTAAACTATTTAAGACTAATAAAAGAAAATATTTTTTCACTCAACGTGTAATCAAACTCTGGAATTTGTTACCGGAGGATGTAGTAAAGGCTGTTAGTGTAGCTGGGTTTAAAAAAGGTTTGGACAAGTTCCTGGAGGAAAGGTCCATAAACCATTATTAAGAAGGGACCCAGGATATCAATGCTTGAACCAATACAAGCATTGTGGAACCTGTGTCCCTTGGGGAAACTGCTAGGTACGTATGACCTAGATTGGCCACTGTTGGAAACAGAATACTGGGCTTGATGGACCTTGGTCTGACCCAGTATGGCATATCTTATGTTCTTATGTAATTTAAGGGCTGGGAATCCCAGGGCAGGGGTATTCGGCTGCATCCCACGTGCCTGGACCCACTGCTGGAAGAGGATGGAGAGCAGGCTGCAAAACTGAGCAGGCATATCAGATGTCCCTTGCTGCCTGAAATCTATCGAGGCAGAACCTTGCTGACCCAGCTGCTCCCCAGTAGGCATAGTTTGAGTAGCCCCAGACCGCCCTAGATCCCTTAGAGGAGGGTACTGCTGTGAGTCTGTGTCCAGGTCTGATCCAAAGGGAAAAACATACCTGCTGATAAGTCCGTCGGGACTGCTGTCGCTGCTGCTGCTGGGATCAGGAGAAAGGCTGCTGGAAAAGGAGCAGTAGCGCCAATGGTGTTTTTCTCTCTGATGGTGCCTTTTGCGGGGAGGGCTGATGCTGATGCTGCTACTGTCCTTACTGAGCCATTTGTGTTGTCTTTAGCTGCCTTTCGGGCCTCTGCTTCGTCGGCGCGGGCTGAAGCGGTGTCTCCATGCTTACGGAGAGGCTTGACCGGAGGAGTGTCTGCGTTTGGAGCCATGCCTTTTGCTGTGCTTGTTGCTATGGCACCGACCAATGGCGCCACGGTGGGCGGAGTCCAGGGCAGAGTCAGAAGGCAAGATGGCCATCAGCAAGGGAGCCCTTGAAAATCCGTGCAGGGGAGAAACTGCCGCCGAGGAGAGACCCAGAGAAGTCGGAGCTGCCCACGGTGGGGTCACCACTGGAGAAGGAAAGCAGGAAGCAGAGTGGCTGCGGATGAAGGCCTGAGAGGGCGCATCCAGAGCCGTGAGAAGAGCCAGCAGAATTGCAGAAGCTACATGGGGGGCCGTGTGGTCCTGAGCAGCAGCAGCAAGATTTCTTGGCTCGGCTGAGAGGACAGTTCCCGGAAAGAGGTCCTAGAGGGCATGCCTTCGCAACTTTCTGGCACAGGGGGACATTTTAACGCAGTCCTTGACCTTGTGGGAGACCCCAAGGTAGCGAAGGCACCAATCATGTGAGTCAGTTGCATTCATTTTTCTGGAGCAGCCAGGACATTTTTTAAAACCCAGCTTAGGCATGTCTTGATTGTAGAATCTTTTCACTGTAATCCTGAAGCTGCTTCTCTGATTTTTTTTTTTTTTTTTTTTGGAGAGTAAGAGAAGTCCATCTTGCTGGTAAGGCAGAAGAGTGAAAAGTGGCTGGCTAGGGGTGAACCTGGAGGTAGGACCGAGGGGGCTCATGCATATGGAGAGTACTTCCATCTTCGGCACTGTCGGATGACGTCACCAGGTGTGGCTGACTCATCAGGTGTGGCTGACTCATCCTGCTTGTCCTAGGAGAACAAGCAGATCCCTGCAGGCAGCAGTGGCTTCTCTCCCCTCTCCCTATCGTATTTCTGATAACAACTGAATTAAAACTCAGCTATTCCTGGAATTCTATGGAGCAGATTCACACTAGAATAAACATAACACATACTAAGCAACTAACCCTTTACCATGTATATAGTTCAGATACTGCTGTTCCTGCAATTTTTGAACATTAATTTCTATCTCAGAACCCCTTCCCCATATTATTTATTTATCTGTCAATGTTTTTTGCTAAACCGTCTTGACTTGGAGAAAGAATGTACGGAAAAAAAAAACTTTAAATAAATATATAAATAAAAATATGTCCTGGGAGCCACTGAAATCCACATCTGAAAGTGTCCCTCCTAAACACTGGGGTCCTACATATTTGTCTAATCTGCCTGCACCTTAATCCTGTCCTGCCTTCACCCATTTCCTGGCTTCCTGCAGCATCATGCAGTGCTTACTAAATGATTCACTTCCAGTGCATAGAGGGAGGAAGGGGGGAGTCTCAAGGCTAGGGCTATGCACTGGAAGTGAAGAGTTTAGTGAAGATCCATTACTGTTATGACTCACAGAATAGGGGAATTAACTTATAATAAGAAAAAAAAAGCCTGAATATCTGTATAAGTTTTCTTTCTGTCACTAGACCAGGGCAGGTTGTTTAGTTAGGCTCTGCTTGTGCTGCCTCTGCCATCCGCTTACACAATGGTTTGTGCCTACCCTGTCACTGGAAGCAGGAGAACTGAAGGCAGCTCTAGTCACAAAAAGGGGATGCATTAGGGAGAGGTTCCTGTGCTATGCAAAATGGGATGGGGCAAAATATGAGGGGGCTGCTGCAGGCTGAGAAAAAAAGCTGGCAGCAATTACAAGAACTTTACGCATTGATAGGTAAAGCAGATTAGGAGGGGCTCAGCACATGAGCAGAAGAAAGCAGGGTAACAGCAAAAAAGCGTACTGTATGTCTGTGTCAGAGAATGAGTGTGAATGTGTGTGCGTGTGTGAGTGTGTTTCTGTGTTTTTCCCTGATGAGCACAGTGTCATATAAATAAAATCTTCCTTTGAATACTTGGGCTGGAGATATCCACTTGTCATAGGTGCAGTACCACCTCTCCCCCCCAAATGTTGCAGGCACTAATGGTGATCTGGTACCCTTGCCCTCACTGACAATATGACTTCCTTACCATTAGTCCCCCCAAAGTAAGAAGGCAAATTACACCGACTCCATTCATACAAGTGTAGCCATGCACATACAAATCCCTTTGAAAGCAGTCCTAATGTTGCCACATCAAAGAAAGCTAAATAACATTTTCTGTTGCTTCTTCCATTTGTGAGGCTTTTTCACACTTAAATCTTTCTAGACTTATACCTCTGATATATTGCTTATAAATCTCACTCCTTGGCTTTCAATCTCTATCTTTGGGGTGGTCCAACCTTGGCTTTTCTGGGTTGTACAAGAGGTAGTAGAGGAAGAAAATTAAATACTCAGCTTCTCTGATCCTAAACCCACAGCTCTAAGGTCACTCCAGTGGAAGCATGTGCTTGCACAGCCCCCATGCTCACTCACAACCTGCTGCCGCTGACACACTCAGGACTAGGCCCTGCAGTTTCCCCCATGCTAGAGAAGTGAAGTGTGCAGGAAAAGTCATGAATGAAAATTTTAGAGGCAAGGGAACAGGGAAAGAGTGGATGTGATTGTATCTGGGGATTTTAGACAAGAGAGGGGGTCCATGGTAGGGGCTCACAAATATGTTTGCCTAGGGCTCAATATAGTGTTAATCCAGACCTGATGATACCTAAAATTGAAAAAAAAAATAAACCAAAGAAAATGGTAGTAGGCAATTCTGGAACTCTTTAGCGGTAATTCACAAAAGCTAGTGTAATAACTTGAGAAAAACCAACAAATTTCTTCACCTTATTTTCAGAAATAGCATCTCCTCTCTTCTCTTGATAGGCTGCCACATTTTCCCAAGTAACAATGACAACATTATCTGGATAAAAGTCATCCAGTGGAAAACCTCTGTTGATGTGCTCCGCAGCAAGCTGCAAGATTTCAGGGGATGAATCCTCTCTATAAAACACCTCGCCATGTCCATCTGTAGTATCCAGATCAGCCAAAAAAGGGGCAAGCACACCAAAACTGGGTGGGAATGTTGCTAGATATTCATCCTCCTGTGATGGCTCACTTGTTGCAAGGATACCATTTGTGCCAATCTGTTAAAGACATACACAAACAAAGTTTAATAAAGAGCAAGGGATACAAGACAGACAAAAATCAATGTTCTCCATAAACACTGTATATACATATAGTTGCATATACATCAGTATGAATGCTGGGATTATTTATGGCAAATTCTTCATAAAGAAGAGCATATTGCATGTATAATGTGAAACCACTCCTTTAAGAATAATGATTCAAAATACCTCTTGGTGAAAAAAAGTTTACAATAAGAATTTTTGGGCACCTTATATAAGTAACACAATATTGTCAGCAGAACTGAAAGCTATCAGTCTGGGAAATAAGGTAGCATGGAAACTAACATATTCTGGGATGCATAAGGAAAAAAATAATATAACCCTTGTATAGCATGAGACTCCACTTCCTTATTCAGTTCCAGAGGCCATAGCTTAACAAAAGGCTCTATTTACTAAACAGCATTAAAGTCACACATTTTTATGCATATTAATGTGGTGTTTACTAAAAGGGCTTTTACTAAATACCGCTGTAACTGTAACTGGTAATATATGTCTGACAGTATAGAAACACCAAAATCCCTCTTGCCTGAAGATCCCCTCTCCGAGATCAAAGATGGTACTCAGAGCTCCGAGTTCCTCCCAGAACCATCCTGAAATTTAAAGAGGGATCAAAAACACAATTACTTCCAAGGCTGGAGACCCCTGTGTTCTCCAGGTCTTCTCATCCTTGCTGACACCATTTCATCATATTGACAGGCTGTTTGGGGCGCAAGAGATCTCTACTTGTTCTACTAATACTATTTAGCATCTGTATAGTACTACTAGGCATACACAGTGCTGTACACATACATATACAAGACAGTCCCAGGTCCACAGAGCTTACAAACAGAAAACTAGGGTATTTCTTTAAGCACCCTAGGAGAGTCTCGATGCTTATGTTGTGACTTTCCTCTGGTCTCAGTATCATTTTTTGATTTCGATACCGATGACCTTTGAGAAATCACAAACTTACTCTTATGTCTGGACTTGGAAGAGACCCGAGACCCATAAGAGGAGGTAAATGTCCTCGATGATGCGGAAGCCACTGAAAGTGAACAGCGATCCATACTGTCTGTCTTTGTTCTTTAGGCTTCTCTTTGTCATTTGTTGGCATAAAGGACAAGAATTTGGTAATAGTCAGGGGATGAACCCTTTACCATAGAACCAGGGAATACTACA